>OU026145.1:93480635-94843079 GCA_907269125.1 Eristalis pertinax
ATTTCATTTTTAATTCAGCATTTGGTATTATAATATCAGCTTAGTGTGTTTTTTTCATATCCTGCAATGTCATCGGCTTGTTGTAGACGATTTAGCCTCGTAGATGACTGCTATCTGGTAGAAGCCATAAGCGTATTAAAACTACAAAGCACAGCAAATATATCGAAAACCCTTATAGTCAGAGCCAGGTCTACCTTGAACTGTAGGGGCAACCACACCATGGCAAATCAGCCAAGCCAAACAAATCATTATTGTAAATGTTTTATTTATAAATAGGTGTCATTAAACGCTCATTTAAATTATTCTTGGAAGAGTGATACCATCATGAGATTCAAAGATTCCAAGTACTGTAACACCAATCAAATACATCTGCTCATAAACATGCAAACATCTTATTCAAAAGTATATTTTCGACGTCATTAATTGTTGTGTGTTACTAGGTTAAAGTGTGTTCTAGAAACCCTGTTGGGAGGTATATAACTTGGCGGTGCAACCGAAGCAATACAATATTATAATTTTGGATTTTACGTAGCAAGTGCATTAATAGAGTCCGCCTAAAAGGCAGCAGTGAATTTTGTAAATACCGATTTGTGTAAAGGTGGAAAGTAATAGTGGTACATATATAAAAGTGTAGTGAAGTGTATGATGTAACCAGTAGGTGTATTTTATTATGCCCAATGATCTATACAGATCTTGAATTTACATTGCATTACAACAACAAACCAAGATTCAGAAATTTATCGGAAACTTTATCCAGATCATGAGAATTATCTCCTCCTATCCTGTACTAGGTGTACATTTCATTTAAGTTGGCAATCATTAACATTGCTGATAAGCAAAAGAAAATTAATTTTTGGAAACCATGAAATATATGTAGTTTCGTGAGATGAATGAATGCGGTTAGTTTTAATGTTCGTATAAAGTATTATTTTGCTCATTATGATATACAATTTGTGAAGTAACTTACATTTGTAGTACCCTCTAGGAAATTGTGGATATATGTATATTATATATATCAATATTATCAAATTATAATCTTCTTCTTCTTCTTGTAGTGGCGCTACAGTCTGGGGTGGACCTGGGCCTCAGTCAACAAGCTTCTCCAGCTAGAACGATCTTTAGCCAGCTGGCTCCAATTTCGCGCGCCTAGTTGGTTGAGGTCCTTCTCCAATTGTGTGGGCCATCGGATCCGTGGGCATACTCTATTGCGTTGTCCCACTTGTTCATAGTCGAAGACTGTTCATGCGCTCTACATGGCCTAGCCATCTTAGGCGTTGAATCCGCAGACGCCTGACAAAGTTCATGTCGCTATACGCAAACAGGACCAGAGATTGAAAGCAGAACTTTTCTGTCGAACAAAGGGCTTCTTCATCTGCTCCTGAGATTGTCCAGGCTTCTGCGCCATAGAGGATGATGTCAGGTGTTAGCTTAGTCCTTCGACAGAGAGCTCTACTACTCAATTGCCTCCTGAGCCCTGCGGACCCACTTTCTCACCATTTCTCAATAATTATGTGAGAGCCAGAGATTGAGGACTATATTGAGGAACTTACCTCCATATTTCATCGCTTCAAGGCCATCGACCAGATTACGGGTCGTAAAAAGAGTCTGAGACCGGAGATGCAACGAAGCTATGTCGAAAAAATTCTCACGCCTGCAACAGAGAAACTAGAAACTTTTGGAGAATACTACGCTGACTTTTTTTCCTTAAAAACTCCCTCATCCGACATAGTCCACAATTGGATTGTGGAATCGTTCAATAGCTCCTTCATAGTCTGGAACTAAAATCTCGTTCTCACTAATTTCTCACCCTCGAACAAGTCAGACAATAATTTCATCTCCTTAAATTCCGTTGAAACTATTATTTCTTCCCATAACAATAAAAAAATCCTCAGGCCCAGACAACATTTCTAATCCGCAATGCTAAGACCACTCTAGCAAAAGCCCTAACCCCCATCTTTAATAATTGTATCAACAATAGTTATTTTCCAGAAAACAGTATCAACATTGTGGGAAACTTTCGCCTAATATCGATGCTCTCAAACTTAGAAAATATTTTTAAAAAATTATTCTAAGCAAGATTCAGTCCTCACTTGGAGACTCGGAACTGTCGCAACCCCAGCAATTTGGTTTGAAACGTGGACACTCCACCGAACCATCTCTACTTTGCCTCCAAGTTAAAATCGCAAAAAATCGACTGTCTAAGAGATGCACAGTAGCGTGCGCCTTAGACCTAACTAAGACGTTCGACTCTGTCTGGCATGAGCGTCTATCTATAAGCTTTTTAATCGGAATTTCCCCCAAATTTAACAAAAATAATCAAAAGCTTTTTAACTGATCGTTCTCTTTCGGTTACCTTAGATAACCAAAACTCACATCCTATCCCAATCCAGGCGGGAGACCCACAGGGTTTCACCTTAGGCCCGCACCTCTTCCACTGAAAAAAATCATTCAAGTACTTAGGTATCAATCTTCATGAACAAACTAAAAATTGTACTCAACTCAAGTTTTGTGGAAAATGGAACTAAAGCGCTGATATACAAAACACTTATCCGTCCCATATTAGCATACGGTTTCCTTTTATGGTTCCAAATCACCCCAAATGCGGGTCTAGAGCTTCAAAGATTCAAACGCAAAATAATCAGAAGCTGCATCTCGAAACGTAGAAGACCAGGGGCAAATGGTACAGCAACAAAACTATATACCAAGACTCAAAAAGTAAGCCCTTGCTGGACTAGCAGATTAGCCTAGGTAAAAAGAGGTTATCTGTACTCCAACACCATGAAAACGCGCTCCTCAGAAACATCTTTGAGAAAAATATTGGCTGGTCAATATATGACAGATACTACACTTCACCGATTAGTATCCTCAACGAATGATCCGATCCCATCTTCATCGTACAGGATGATGACCATCTTCTCACAGCTTCCTTCTATAAATTGCAATCTCCGAGCAAGTACAGAGGCTAAATTCTTCAACGCCCCTGTCTCCCTCATTCAGTGTACACACAGATTTACCCTAAATGAACTAATAAGTTAAAATGTGTTAGCACAAATGAATTTGATACTGGTATATACCTTAAGCAAAGATAGACTTATAGTACCTAGAAATTGTAAGACTAGCGAATGAATTTAAGACTGAAATACAAAAAACTCTAGTACCTATGTTTACTTTAGATATTCTCTGTACATATATTAATGAATTCCTGAAAATTAAATAATTTATCTTTATTTACTTTAAAACACTGAATTACCTGGAATTATTCACAATTTTACTAGTTAATATATTGAATTATATACATAAAATATGTTCATATTAGTAGTAGCAGAATTAATCTACTACCGACGTCAGCATTGTGTGTGTTAACCTGTATGTAGTTTAGTTTGGGAATGAGATGACTGCACAATTTTATCCACTACGGATATTATGATTCTTTTTATTAAAAACTAGGATACGGAAACTCCACTTGATTTGAAAGACTTGTTGACATATGTACAGTCATCGAACAAACTTTGGTTTGAGCGATTTGCCAAATGGAAAGAAAATTGTGGTTAGAATAATCTTCCTATTCCAAAAGAATATAACAAGTAGATTGTATATTCGTGCATTGAACTAAATATTATTATAATAAGCAAGACTTTAATAAAAATGTTTTTGTTTTAAATATAAATTCAATTTTGACTAACGTTACCCCCTAGTTTGGGCATCCATATATAACGGACAATCTTGCGGGTCTAGCGGGAGTTCTTAAATTACATTGCTATTCTTCCACTGTTATTATAGTCTCTATAATATTCGCCGTCATGCGACCAAAAGACAACGGACACTGCATCGACTTAGGATATGGAGATGGAAAGTCTCATCGCTCACAGGAAAGGTTTTCGAGCTAGTTGAAGAAGCTGCCAAATATGGTATAGATATCATGGACACTCGGTTTTCCTGGCTGAACCTGATGCTGCCTTGATAGGGTAGCTGGGTTCCTATTTCCTATGTTGAGATGGGTGACTTTAGTGCTCTCGTGAGTGTGGATGTAATACCGTGGGGGAGTCTGATTGGAAGGAACAGTAATACTCATCAAAACGCGAACGAAGAGAGATTGTTGGACTTTTGCTGTGCAATTGGCATGTCCATAACAACACCTTCTTTCCACGAGAAAACATCCATAAATACACGTGCAACCGTCAGAGTCATCAACAGAAATGGAAGATAGATTTCTTTGTGATACCACGGTGTGTAAAACGGATTGTTTGAAACGTTCGTGTGATGAGAGGTACCTGGTACCACCAGGTGTTGTGTACGCTGCAGGTCACTGATAAAGTAGCTACATCTTCTGTCAACGCAGAAACCAATGGTGTTAACACGTATACGATGGGAGAAACTAGAAAACGGTTTGAGCGACTTCCAACAGTTCGAGGAAGAATGGCGACTGTTTCTCAAACATGGTCGTTCGGAGTCGGCACAAAACTTCCACTCGTGAGAGAACAATATCACGCACATCACGAGTGGTTGCTGAGAAGCTAAGCCCTGTCTCTCTACAGGCTATAGCGCCACCCACCCATATTTGTATTATTAAATTCCAAAGGACACGCTCAATTTGGAGTCCCTGAAGGATCAAAGCTGGGTCCACTCCTCTTCATATTGTGTACGATCGAGCTTCTCCGAATATTCAAACAGAGCATTCCATTTGCTCATACCGATGACACAGCGACAGTGGTGCGTCACAGTTATGTAGAAAGAGTTCGATTTGGCAGTGAAATGGTGTCGTGACAACGGATTGATCATCAACGCTTCCAAGACAAAGATGATGCACGTTTCAAGTTGTCGCTTATCCTTGAGTATTATGGCGACACACGATTTATTACACCAAACAACTGTGATAGAAACACAAGAAAACGTGCTCAAGCTATGCTCGAAGTTCAACGATACTGCAACAACTATGGTACAAAACAATTCAAATGTAGAGTGCTTGAAATATTAACACACTTCCTCAAGAGTCAAAAAATATAGCAAAACTTAAAAAATAAAAAAACAATTCCTATTACATTTGAATTCAACTTGTTAAATATATTATACTAAATTTACCCCCTTTAATTAAAAAAAAAAACATAAAACATATTAATTATGTGGCACAACCTTCTGCAGACAAATCCTCATGGCTTGGTAGAAAATGATTACCATTGATCAGTTCTTGTAGAAATAAATAAATAAAATGAAATTAAAAAGCAAGTAGATAACAAATTCCGCCCTTTGTTTTACTTTTCGAAACGTGCTACGTGGTTATTAAGTTTTTACTGTGTAATGATGTTCAGTAGATAAAAGTCGATATCGGCATTCTCCAATGCGTTCGTTGCCAAAGGTTTGGGCACTCCGCGTCGAACTGCCAAATGCGGCCTCGATGCGTGAAGTGCAGTAAAAACCACAAGTCGGTGGAATGCCCGCTGGGGAAAGAGGGAGCAGCTGACAAAAGTCAGCTCAAGTGCGTTCTCTGCGGAAACGCGGGGCACACCGCCAACTATCGGGGTTGCCCTAAGTTTCAGGAGGTTAAAACAAAAACAGTTCTGCAGAAGCAGCCCCCAGTGAAAAATCCACTCGGGGCAGCCATACCCGTCACCCCTCAATTGACCTTCGCCCAAATGGCGTCTGGCCAGAGGACTACGGAAAAGCAGCAACTACCAAGCGTAGCGCCGAAAGTCTTAGTGCCAAGGGCACACGATCCAACGCCCGATTGGAAATCCTCCATTGAATGGTGTATGGATCGGTTAGAGGAGCAGGTAAGCCAAATTCTGGCGCTTCTGCAGAACCAAGCACGTCACCAGTCATGATGGCTACGCAGACGGAGAGTACCTTAAAGATCCTTGCAGTGAATGCAAATTAATTGATAGGGATCCCACGAAAAAACGAGCTCTATAGATTGTTGGACGATCAAAGCCCAGAGCTATTTCTGATTAGCGAAACTAAGCTAACTCAGAGAGGCACTGGAGCACAGTAATTATAATGTTATTAGAAGAGACCGGCCCAACTCCAATGGTGGAGGCGGTGTTGCGATCTTAATTAAAAATAACATAAAACACAAAGTAGTGTATAGTAGTGAAGTTTCACGGTTTCAGGAGTTGGAGGCCTGCATCGTGTTCATTTCTCTCCGCAGTGGAAAGAAGCTGTATGCGGTGTCAGTATACTTCTCCGGCCCTCCTAGTTCCAGAACGACTATATCAGAGCTCGATTCACTCTTTCGATGTCTTAGACTGGACTTGGAGGAGAACTATTTCATTTTGGCCGGGGACTTAAATGCCCGTCACGGATATTGGGGAAGCATAGTTTCCAATAGTAGAGGGGACCAACTTTACAGCTGGTATTGCTTGCACATTGTCGAGTATAGACTCGATTTGAAAGCAACAGAGATCTCGTCCTACCCCAGAAGTGGCTCTTATCTGGATCTCCTGCTGTTCGACGAAAGACTACAGCTGACAGACACAAACTCACAAACTGTAACTGTTTGAACACTTTCGAGTATCTCAGTGACCATTGCGGACTCAGTGCCGAAATCAAGATCCCCAACGATATTGCGGAATTAGGAGAGTTTGTTCAAACGTATCCCTACAATTACAGTCTCCTCGAATGCACTTCACATACCGTCCAATAGACACTTGTCAAACGAGGAGATTGACATGTATCTAATACAATTGGACGAGACAATAAAACGAACGATGGACGGTACGATACCACGGTATACACAAACAAATAACGAAATCTTGTACCGCAATGCGACAATTGACGCACTCCACCAACAAATAAGCAGACTGCTGTCAAGATTAAAAACCTTGTATAGACGGTTTACTAACACACGAGATGAGGAAATTAGGACACTGAAATAGCTCATTAAGAATATTCAAACACTAATTGTCCAAAACAACAGAGTTTCTATTAACTTGCATTGGAACAATAAGATTCGGGCTGTTAGATCCAACAACCCGAGTATGTTCCCGCAAATAAACAAATTCTTTCGCAGTAAGCGTGGCGATCTTCCTTGTCTTAAGCTCTCCAGAACGACGCACAACGAACAAATACTGACTACAGCAGGTATTGATCCGGATACCGCTGTACTCGACGATAACTTCTATGTGGTCGAAGACCCGCAAGAAATAATGGAGGTACTAGGCGCGGTCTTTCAGGAAGTGTATAAGGTGAATGAGAGTGTTCGCCCAAACCACGACCTGGAGAACTGCGTACAATCTACAACTTCGAGAAGACATGCAACAATGGCGATCTGGGAACATCGGCTTTGTCGTGTTCAATGAAGATAACATGGCAGATAATGTCATCGCCGACGAAGGGGTTCATCCCCCGTTCATATGGAAGACAGAGCTCCAAGCGCTCTTCGAATTACTAAAGAAGAAAAAGTCAGTTGGAATCGACGGGATCTCGAACATTGCGCTAAGACATCTCCACCTAGATGTGGTTAATATGTACACTATCCTGTTTAACAATGCTCTGAATAATGCACATTATCCGGAACATTGGAAAACTGCGATTGTGCAACTCATATCCAAGCGAGGTAAAGATTCTTCGAATCCGTGCAACCTCCGGTCAATTAGTCTCCTTCCGACCATCAGCAAGGAATTTGAGAAGGTGATAAATAGAGCTCTGACCAACTGGACAGAGGAAAAAACATGGGGCATGACACTATTCATGCCGCGTCGAGACTGGTGTCGGAGATCCAATGGAACAAGAGCCAGAAACAATGTGGGTGCCTTCGACACCGTATGGTACCTACTGTGTAACATGCTTACTGGTAGAAGGTTCGTCGTCAAGAATGGCAATGTGACCTCTGCACGTATATTTGAAGTAAAAAATGGTCTCCAACAGGGTGTCGTTAATTCGCCGATCCTGTTCAACATTTTCTTGAGCGATTTGATAAGTTCTCTTAATCACGTAATTGCGTACGCCGACGACTAGATCGTGTACAGATCAGGCAAAAAGATCGGGGACATCACTACTCTCGCGCAGGGTGACTTCGACTCATTCATGAGAAGTTGCGATGGCTGGAAGTTGAATATCCGTTGTACCGTTGTATACCGTTGTTGACTCCGTTGTATAAGGCTTCGGCGGATACAAAAAATAATTGGCGAAAGTTCTCAATTGTTGGGCGACACGGGGAACCACTGGCGCAAATGATTGTAGTCAGATATTCAATATCTATATTTTAATAAACATGTAGATGCTGCTCTAGCCCGAGCCAGAGGCGCTTTCGCTCTTACAAAGAGACTGTTTTACAACAGCCAACTCGATGCGAGGGTGAAGGTAATCTGCTACATGGCCCTCATCCGGCCAATGCTCACCTATGGCTGTCCCGTGTGGTTCAACGTGAGTGCAAGCTCGATGGAAAAGATTCGCGTGTTTGAGAGGGCTTGTCTTAGGGCTTGCCTTCGCCTTTACAGAACACCAGAGTCCCAGTACAAGAAATTCTACTCCAATGAGGTATTATACAACAGGGCGAACCTGATACGAGTGGACAATTTCCTGGTGAAATTGAAAAACAATTTTAACTGAACATTTGTGTGAAAATTATACTAACTTAAATTCTAACCAAACTTAACTAGACTTACAAACTAACTTATTACCTACACTACATATAAAGGGTGATTTTTTAGCTATTATCTTTTTGGCAACACTGGTTTAAACAGCTGACGCACGTTTCGTGTTTTGTTTCATTGTTTGGTCTATAATTTAACCATGAATCGTCTTACAAGCGAACAACGCTAGCAAATTATTGAATTTTATTATCAAAATGCGTGCTCTGTTAAGAAAGTTCATCGCGCGCTTCTTCCATTTTATGGTCAGCTCATGTTTGGGTCAATGGGTACGTAAATAAGCATAATTGTCGATTTTGGAGTGAATATCAGCCAGAAGCATTGCAAGAGCTACCAATGCATCTAGAAAAAGTCACAGTTTGGTGCGGTTTATGGGCTGGTGGCATCATTGGACCGTACGTCTTCAAAGATAGTCCTTTTTAAAATTGAAGCCGAAATATAAACATTCCAAAATGTTTGAAGATTGAGATAACTGCGTTCTCAATGTAATGAATGAAAGGCTAATAAAAAATAGAGAACAAAAATAAATACCGACTAACGTGAAAACAACAGCAAGCATTCAGTATGTGGCTATGATAGGACAGAGGAACAGCCACAGCAAACGCTACGGAAAAAAAGGAGTATAACGGGGAAGTGGATATACATACTTACATTTACTTATCGCCAAAGAAAACCTTCAGAACAATAAAGATGAAAATATGAAACTCAGAGCTCGCTTTAAAAAAAAAAAAGCTTAGAGAGTAAATACACAAATCTGTGCAGTACGTGAGATAAATAATAATTTGAAGCTGTGCAAATATTCGGTCTCCCATGCATGAAATTAAAGTTAAAACAATAATGCTGTTTAATTCATTAAGTAATTTCAACAAAAACCATCTAAAACAAACATTCCGATTGCCGAGATTTCCCCAAACCATTCATTTTTTGTATAGTTTTCCCGACTTCCTCCCCCCCCCCCCCCCCCCCAACAACAATTCAACTTCAAAAAATCAGTGATTTCTAAAACATTGAATGCAACCATTGACTCCAAAGGAATGGTCATTTTTTTAATCACAGTCCCGGAAAAAATGTTCTCAAAAAGACTTCGAAAAAGCGAAAACTGATGTCGATAGTATATTACATCCGGCGGATTCAAGAATTTACTTATAATATTTTATTGTGTGTGGGGATCTCTTCACCTCTTCCGAAAATGGCCATCAGTTCGTCACGAGACCATAAAGATGTAAAAGTTCTAGAAAACCCCCAAATTTTTGATATGGCACTCGTTCACCGAAATCTGAAGATGAATATGAATTGCCCAAAGTAAGTTCTGCTTTAAGAACAGCATATGTAGTTGACACACAGGTTCGGTATCTTGGCATTTTTTGGATCATTATCTGTGCAATTGGTACATACTAGTTTTAAGTACTTTTATTTATTAATAATTAATACAATTTTTATTATTAATTAATATAACAGAAAATGATAAAAAATGGAATGCGCGGATTTGAATTAACATCGACTAATATTGAGGTTGCTATACGTGTTCAATCATTGCAGAAAACACCACAATTGCAAACAGCATATAACAGCGAAACCGCAAGACAACGAAAAGTCCAATATACCCTTTTTGCCACCTACTCAAATCCACCTTACTAATAGGGTGAATAATTTGTTGTCTTCTAAACAAAAAGTTGGCAAGTTTTGATTAGAATTCAAACTTCATACAAAAAACATGAAATTCATTAAAACTCAAACAGCGGACGAACTTTTGAGAAATATACGAACATTAACGGTATGGGAGCGTCGGCGTGGGAGTGTATTTCGCACTTAATCGGATTTTTATGGGTCCGTCGAGCCGAATACTGTTCCCATTTGTTTTTGTCTTCATTCGTGTGTGTAGCAAGTTTTGAGAGTGTTAATAGCGAAGCTCACCCAGCTTGGATCCTAGAACATTCAGGTACCAAAGAACGGAAAACTTGAAAATTAAACGTCGACAGAATAAGTGATTAACACATCTACAGGTGTATTTTTTTTGTTTGTTTTTGCTGCTGGGACTATTGTGATAATTAATATACCCGAGTAGGATGTGCTTGTTATGTGCAGCTAAGTGTCGAAATGAAGCGCTAGTCTTGTATTTCTTCTACTGAATTAACCAATTTCGGCGCGAGTATACGTTCGATCGATTATGTCCTTAGGACCTATTCATATGCATGAAAATGGTGACCATTTCGAGGTTTCTCCCAAATAAATTTGAGGTCAATTTAAAAATGTTGCCCGATCTAGCAGAACCCCTAAATACACGTACGTAGGATGAATTTTAGATCTATAGGAACATAGATTAATAAGTTTCGTGGTTTTAGGCCGGGAGGGTTCCATCATCGATCTTCACACTATAGGAGATCCTCGAAAAACCTTAGAGATGCATGTATTATTCTTTTACGATACAAACCATGGTTTGAAGAAAGGTTGTATTGATATCAGTGCTACGTCACACTTGTCCTGTGGTCGCAATTTGTGCAACAAAAAGAATGTGGAAAAAATTTCATAGAAACGACAGAGTGGAGGTTTGCAATATGTTCCATCAATGCAGGATAATTTCATCTCCTTTAGCAAGGCAGTGAATAACGGACTTTCAGTGATTTTTGATTAAAAAAAGTCCTATTACATAAAACTAAAAGGATCATAGTGCTTCAATGACTGCATGCTGGTATCTTCAAGTGAAGAATGTCAGTAAAAATATTATTATATGGTCTTACAATTAAAGATGTTCCACACAAGAACGAGTGCAAAGAATAAAGCATGTATTAAGCCAGTATTTTCCAGGTTCATCAACCAGTCGTGCGGTGTAGTGTGTACGCGCTAATCGCAATTTAGTTTAAATAGCTAGGAGAATGATTATACATAGCTGCTTAGATGAATCTTTTTGGCCTGAAACAATTGCAACTTTGGCATATCTTGGTTGTGTATGAAGTATGGAATCGAAAAAAAAATCGCTTTGAAATTGTTGGTGTTCTATATTCTGATACATATTTCCAAGGCTTACTGATTAATGATTATACAATCTCGAATTAAAAAAGTTATTGTAGGCTGAAAAGTAATATCATAATCGTCATCCTCTGACCTGCATGATCCACTAATGGGGTCGCGGGGTAAGGCACGCACGTGAGATCTCCAGGCCACTTGATCCTCCGCCATCGACTCTAACTCGTCAGGTACAACCATCTGTTCTGGGTCTGCTCTGCGGTAACCGATTAGACGGAATCGCATTTAAAGCACGCCTCTAAAGCCGTGATTATGGGGACATTCGTGCTACGTGCCCACACCATCGAAGCATAGCCCTTTCCGTTCAAAGAAGAAGCTGCTCCACATTGAGTTCCTCGCGTACTGTCCTTTCACCCTATCCCCGAGTGTAATTCCCAAAGCAGACCGAAGAAATCTCATATCAGCAACTTCTATTCGCGATCTTATTCTTTTGATCAGGCGTTCTTTAAATTACCTAACCTCTGATTTGTCCACGTTAACCTTTATCCCAGCATCAGCACATACGGCAACACACCTATCGAGTGCGCGCTGGAGTTCCGACTGCTAGGATGAAGATAACTAAGTCATCTCCAAAAAAATAGATGTTGATCAATTACTTGACAAGAGCAAGGGCAGTTCAATAATAATAAAGCGATACATTTGAATTACAATAATCAAAGGCATTATCAGCCAAGTAGACATCAGCATTTCGAGGACAAAAACGTCCATATGAAAACGTTCCACAAAGAGCACAACCACCTACAAAAATTGAGAAAAGTAATTACCACGAAGGAAACATTTTATGTGAATCCCAGAGCTGCCTTGCATTTTCAGGAACAGTCCGAAGGGAAAACATTTAAAAATTCTTATCGATACTGGAGCCAACGATGCCGATGTGGCCCGATCGCGCCATTATGGCACTTTTTCATAGATTTACGAGATTTAAGATTTTATTGTGAACAATTTTATTTTTTTACAATTTGAGATTGAAACTATTCTTAATACTAAGGGTTAGATTGATGGCTCAACAATAGGGGCCCAACTGATGTACATTCGTATTACAATATCGGTTTAATGTTTATTTTGTGTGCTTATATCGGGTTGTTCAAATCCCTGTGCCCTTGTTGGTCCTTTTGGTATGGGGTGGTGGTGTGGTAGCCGATTTAGCTTCGATGATGTTGATGAAGAAAACTCGCGAATGCCTTATGTTTTATTACACTGTTTTCTAGAGTGAGCCCTGATTTATGTACTGCATCAACTTCTTCCAAAATATGGCACCAGAATGAGAGACAACACAAAAACGAATAGTTAGTCTCTTGTACCCAAATTTTCCTTTGAGGAATCACAAAGGAATTAAAGAGCTGAAACTATCTTCACGAAATGTTCCTTCAATGGCTTTATAGCCTCATGATGAGCGCTCCATCTAGTGTCTACAAGTCTCTTGATCAACTACTCCTTGAATACACGCCATAGTCGCAGCATTATCATACACCTGAGCCCGGCAAAAGTTAAAGTCAAGACTACCTTCATTGACTGAGGTCATTAGATATCCTCGGTAACTTCATGGGCAGTTTTTCCAGATGTAAAAGGATTCCCTCAGCTCAACTTTGCAGTCCTGGATGTGAACGTATCTAATGACCTCGTTCATTTGGTCGATATGTGATTCATCAGGTGTGCTGTCGAATATAATGCCAAAGTACTTAGCCTGGTGGATGTCTTTTAGAATTTGTGTCCTTTGCTCGTGGGCGATAGTGGTTTTCTTATTTCCATATTACCTATCAAGGTAATAGGTCAGAAACGAATTTCCAAACAACGAAAGGCCAAAACCTCCCCAACAAAACTTGTCATCGAATATGCTACAGAAGACATCTTAATAATTATTTTTAAAAAATTCATTTACCCAGGTGTAGTAGCTCTGTTTATAACTCTTGAAGATTTATATGAGATTAAATCGAAATTATTAGACAAATTCAAGTCAGTCATTTCATTGACCAATGTAGACGTGCTCTCTGAGTAATTTCCTAAGTTTTCCTTTTTTATCACCAATAATGTCTGAAAAGTGTGTCATCCGCAATATTAATTTCATTAGTTGTAATGGCTTATCAATCCGCAAAAAATGTAAGGATATCTCTGAAGATTTCTTTAAGGCATTGCATGCCGATGGTAATCTTAAATGGTGGTGTAACAATTGTGCAAAAGTGTTAGTGGTTAATAAATCATGCATCACACGTAGCTAGAGCGCCAACAAATCAAACTCTGCTATTCAAATTAATCGTAAATCTTCAATCGATGCGACTATTCAGACAACTGCATCTCTACCTATTGCACTAAATTCAACACTTCAGATTCAGTTGCAACACAATAAACCAGCTGATCTGAGATTCCCTGCACCTCCTGAAAGAACATTATCCCACCCATCTTCTTCATCACACAATGTTGGTATCCAAATAAGTACTGTCAATGACCAGCCACAGGAGACAGCAAAGCAGAGAAAAGGAGGTCATCGATCTGAAAAACAGTTTGGTACAACTGATGTCCAAGAAGGTTCAACACTACCATCGGTACCGATGTTCAAATTTATTCATCTCTCTCGGTTAAATAAAAGTGTAACTGAAGAGAACATAATTTCATATGCTGCACACAAATTAAAGCTCTCGTAGAATGTGCTTTGCTGCAAGAAGCTAATCAATAGAGATGCTGATCCCGAATCGTTGCACTACTTCAACTTCAAGTTGGGTGTACCAGCATACTATTATGATAGAGCACTCGAACCTTCTATTTGGCCATTAGACATTCAAATTAAGCCTTTCATCCATTTAAATAAGTCAAAAAACGTGAATACTGGAACCGTACTGGTCCAAAAGTGAAATGTGCTCCCTCTTCACCCCAGAATCTGAGCATATATTATCATAATGCAAGCGGTATGAGAACCAAAATAAATGCACTCTTCAACAACTCCTCTCATCTATTCTATGATGTCATCGTCATTTTTGAAACATGGTTTTACCCGGATATTTCAACAAATGAGTTCTTCAACTGTAAACAATATAATTCATTTAGACTGGACCGATGTAAATCAGGAAAGTGGCGGTATGTCCTGTCCGTACTTGTTTTCTATGTAAACAAATTTCATTATTGTTAACTGATGTTGAACAACTTTGTGTTTCAATTACTATTGACATTTATTCAAATAAGCGTTTACTTTTGCTTGCGAATTACATACCACCTAAGAGTATGAGTTTATGAAAAGCATCCCTCAAATATACATTATGTCAATAATCAATATAATGAATCTGACTATTTGTGTCCCCTATAATCTTACAAATCTTAATTGGATTAGTTATCTAAGTAATAATTTTCTTGAACCATCAAATATCAACTTCAAATACGAATATATTTTCCTTGATACATAAATAAATGAATTTAAAATCAATGAATTCAAAACATATAAATTCAGTAAGAAATTCACTTTTAGATTTAATCTTTGCCTGCATTGATGAGATTAGTGCTAATGTAAATAATGTACCATTTCCACTTTTAAATGATTCTATATGCCACGAACAAATATATACTGAATTATGTTTATACAATTATCTTAATCCAGAAATTGAATTAATAAAAAAGTATTTTAACTTCCCAAAAACCAATGTTATTGAACTAAATAATTTACTTAATAGCGTAAATTGGCTTGATGAATTTCATATTTCAAATTTAACATGTATGTATAATCGTTTTGTCGAAGTTCTGAAAAAGGTTTTGTGAAATTCGTTCCTCTATCACAAAAGCGTGTCTCTAGTAAGCCTCCGTGGTATAATAGACAATTATCAATCCTTAAAAACCGTAAAAACAAGGGCCTTAAAAAATTAAAAAGTTCTAATAATCGCTCCAATGTCACATTTAGTAATTTGCGTAAAGAATTCTTTGTGCTTAATAAGTTTCTTTGATGATGATGATGATGAGCTAATCGTTTTGGAAATCTGTTAACATCAAAAGGAAATCTGTTGGAATACCAATTTAATGCATTTTAAAGAAAAAGAATCATAACATACATTCTACTCTTCAACTTTTTGCAAATTTCTTTCAATCTACTTTTACTAAATCATATTGTAATGTTACAAGCCATAGCCTTTCTAATTTAGTAGACATTGGATCGCTATCGTTAGATTCGACTGATATCATTCATTCTTTTACAAACTTAAAGCCAAGCTTTAATTGTGGAGAGGACGGAATACCATCAGTCATCCTTAAATACTGTGCTGACTCTCTCTCATATCCTCTATTACTTATTTTCAACCGTTCTCTTTCAGAAGGAGTTTTTCTTGATGAATGGAAAAAAGCTTTTCTAGTTCCGATTCATAAATCGGGCTCTAAAAACAACATTCAAAACTATAGAAGAATCTGCAAACTTTCAGCGATTCCAAATTTGTTTGAGAGCATGGTGAAGTGAAAACTAGACTTCATAATTAAAGAACACATTTCGGATGCTCAACATGGCTTTTTATCTGGGCGTTCCACGTCAACAAATTTGTCAATCTACTCATTCTTCGTGATAAATGAGATGGAAAATAACAAGCAAGTTAAAGCAATTTATACTGAATTTAGCAAAGCTTACGACTCTGTTAACCATTCAGTGTTAATTAACAAGCTTGAAAACTTTGGATTTAATTCTGAGTTTCTCCGTTGGGTCTCATATTTTCTTATTAATCAGACTGAGAGTAAATATTGGAAATTCTTTATCCAAACTAATAAAGTGTAATTCAGGGGTTCCGCAGGGAAGTCAATTAGTCCCCTTACTTTTTATAATCTCCATTGATGACATTATTTGTTCAATTAAACACAGTAAATGCTTACTATTCGCCGATGATATGAAAATATATAAGAGTATTAAAGATGTTAATGACTGCTTATTACTTTACTCTGATTTAGATAATATCTCCGAATGGTGCAATAATAACAATCTAATTCTTAATTTTCAGAAATGTCTTTCAATCTCATTCACTAAATCAGCCTTTCTCATTAAATATAACTACTCCATTGGATCAGCTAATCTTTCTAAAGTGAAATGTGTTAAAGACCTAGGAGTACTGCTTAACTCTTCATTTTCACTGAACACACATATAAATTATATAATATCTAAAGCGAGTTCTTCAGTTGCCTTCATTGAGCGTAACACAAAAGGTATCACTGATCCATTCGCTTTGGTCAGGCCCCTTCTTGAATATGCGGTAGTTGTATGGAATCCTAATTTTGTCACATACACTGAGCGCATTGAAAGGTCCAAAAAAGATTTACAAAATTTGTTTTTCCAAAATGCAATGGAATTTTCGTCCAAATTATATAGTCAATTGCTTGGTATAAAATTCTTAAAAACTAGACGTACGGTTTATGAAGTAATGTTTGTTAGGGATATTTTATCCAATCATATAAAATGTCCATATCTTATGTCATTACTTAAATTCTATTTGCCCACTAGGCCACTCCGTACTCGACATCTACTATTTGAAAATTTTCATAACACTGAATACGGAAGAAATGAACCACTTACGAGAGTAATTAGGGTTTTCAACGAGTTGTCACAAAATCTTAAATTATCTGATACTAGAACGCATTTGAAAGCACAATTATTAAGCCAATTTATTTTTCAAGTTTTTGTTAATTATATGCTTAATACTACTTTTTCGTAATCTGTTAGTACGTGAGTAGCTTGTAGATAATAATAAATAAATAAATAAATAAATAAATTGCTTCATGCAATAATTGTTCCCAATGATGTACCTAATAAGGTGGATCAAGCTGCAATAGTTCAACAAACACACAAAAATTAGTTGGCGAATTTAAAGCAAATTCATGCATGAGTTTAAAAATAAAATCATGCACTATTTTAACTCAGACAATTTATTATAATGAAAATCAGTGAACTTTTTAATGTGTGGACAAATTCTAAGCTTCAGGACCGAAATAGGCGAATTTCGGTTCACATAATGAAAAGTTTCGGCATTTTGGATACCAAAGAAATTCCTTGTGTTTCCCATTCCCATATGTAAGCTCTATGAGTTCCAAGATACATGTATGGTGGGTAAGAAGTATTTGGAAAATACTAAAGTTTCAGAACGATAATGCGGAATGGTTGGATCAGGAAATTGTATTTCCGGTAGGGTCTAGTTCCAACATCGTCGCGACGGACTGTCCGTGAAACTGTTTAAAGAAGCTGAGGGTGAGATGGTATGGTACATGCACCAACTGATCTGTAAGATATGGAAAGCATGCCCGACGAGTGGAACCCGATCCGATCCACAAAAAAGGAGACCCCTTCAACCGCGCCAGCTACCGAGATTTAAGTCTCCTAAACATCGCTTATAAGATCTTCTCTACCGTTTTGTGCGACCGCCTGAAACCATTTGTCAATAACGTGCCTATCACTGCCGGGGAAGTTCACCATCGATCAAATCTTCACATTACGACAGATCATGGAAAAAACTCAAGAGATGCAGATCGACACCCATCATCTATTGGTCGATTTCAAGGCCGCATATGAGACGAGCTATACAGCGCCATGTTTAGTTTTGACTTTGACATTCCTGCCAAATTCGTCAGGTTGTGCAGGATGACGATGGAGAATTCTCAGGACATTCAATGTTAAAAAAAAGGTTTTAGGGACGGCGACGCGCTGTCATGTGATTTTTTAACATCATACTTGAGAAGGTCGTGCAAAACTCACTCGCCAACACAAGAGACACGATTTTCCAAAAGACCGTACAATTGCAAGCATACGCAGTGAGCCATGAATGAGGCCTTTCCTGGTATTGAAACGGAGGCATCGAAAATGGGTTTAGTAGTCATCGAAAAAAACGCACAACGACGACTTGGCGTTGGCCTAGTAGACGAAAACTGTTCAAAGAATACGTTAGGGACTGTGAGATATGTTATAAACATAAATATAGTTGACATTCAATTGATACCCATTGAGAGAAGCTCTAATTCTAAGGACAGTGAATTCATTCTGAAAAATAAAGTATTAGAATTTCTACAAGATTTTCCGAACTATAAAAAGATTTCATTGGATAAAGAAAAAGGTTTTGGATCCGCAATCTTTAAAAGTTTAAAGGACAGATTAAATATACAAAATTCCTTTGTGATCCAGGTCATAATGCCAACAATGGACAAATATAGAGAATACATACTACCCTAATAGAAATTACTGAGTCTCTCTTAGACGAATATGAAATAATAGACATAAAGGAGGCAGTACTTAGGGCTGTGAAACAATACAACCAAACTATTAATTCTGTTGCAGAGTTAAAACCATATGACATTTTTTATAATAAAATTTAGCATAGAAATGTTTCGTCCAGCTTGTAAGAAGTACAAAGAAAAATGTTAAGAAGAATGAACACGCAAACAAAGATGATTAATGAGTTCTGGGGAAGTTTAATAAAAAAACGTATTTTTAATTTTTTTTAATAACGACACAAAATACCTAGGGAATATTCAATTAAATAAGAACACAAATAAACACAGGCATCCCTACTGCGACTTTCTTGAAACATACCATAGATATGAAGTCATATAGACGTTGCATCCCATCCAACGAAACATTTTGTATAAGTTTATCATTTGAACGCGTATGTATATCATGCAATATACACAAGAACACTGCTTACTTCCACGGCTCCACACTTCCACCCACTTTGAAGTTACAACATGATGTGTTGTGTTGTATGGCATTTTTTTGCACTAACTCTTCCGTATATTTGGCTGGGCTTTGCTTAAGCCATATAGTGAAACACAAGTGCACACACGTAGATTGTAGATATTTTGGTACCGTTAATTTTTGCTCGACACATCGTAGTTTTGTGTTGCGAATGAAATATATATTGAAAATAAAGGGTGTGCCATAATTCACGCAAAATATAATCTTGAACTACTAATAGAAAATAAAAATAACGGATAAATGGCAGCCACTTTGCTTGCAAGTACGCACTCTTTTATTGAAATTTTCTATAACCGTTTCGGATGAATGTGGCTGAATTTTTTATTAATACACCTCTAAATTTCCTTGGTGGTCGTGGGCCCAAGAAAAAATTCCAATTGAATTAAATCGCAAGATTTGGATTTCCAATTCTGTACCTAAAAAACGGCCGATTACACTATTTGGAAATGACTCATACAGTAATTGAATAGTTTCTCTAGCTAAGTGGCATGTAGCAATTGTTAAAATTGTTGAAACCACAAGTTGGTCACATCCATATCTTGTAATTTAGGCACTAAAAACTGGGTTATCAATGGTCCGATAACGCCTCTCTCCAGTATATATGTATATAGTCAATACAATTTATGTGATGTATCTACTATCTGAGAAATAGACCCCATGTCACCAATTAGGATAATTTTAAAGAATATTTATAATAGTTCCTGAAGTGAGGTAAACCGTAATGGTCGTGCTCACTTAACAAAGATATTTAATATTTTTTTTTTAAAACCACTTTCATATTATTACATTAACTTACATATGCTTATTCTATTAAAATTTGTATTTTTATTATTCCTCCAGTTATTCTGAGGCACACTTGCCGAAAATTAGACACTGTTGCAGGTGTTTTGTTGTAAGTCTGTCCATAATGAAATGGCAGTGCTAAGACTATAAAATTAAACACGTTTTCTAAATAATGAACTTATAACTGCCACTTTTTTTTTAAACGTAAATGTCAGGAGAAGGACTACGTTTATTTAAAATTTATGAATCAAAGTGATTGCTTATCAAATCAACATTAGCATAAAGAAATAATTTATATTATATAATCCACATTTTTGTCTTTAAAATTGAATAGCGAAAGACAGCCTGAAAGTTCAGCTACAATTTTTGCCATACAGGCCAAAGCATGGATATAGAAAAAAATAAAAAAGGAACTATATATCTAAAATGACAGTCTCAACACTGGACTTCTGTTCACACGACAACGATTTGAAATTCACATTTTGACCGCATTCACTACGCTACTCTTTTAGAAGTAGATCAACGGAACGGCATTTGCACTTCATTGGGTATCTAGAGTGTAAGCATACATACGTGCATAAAGACACATATATTTGCTATCAGCAAAACACTACCTCACCCTCAGTGCAAACGCAATTTCGTAAAGTGGCAGAAGGGCGGTAATATTGGCATTTTGCTTTCGTCGTTTCGAAACACCTCCATTCAATCCTATTGCTTCAGTGAAGCTTGTGTGAGAATGGGTTTATCATTGGACTGCAGGATGAATGTGTCAAAGGCAGAACAAAAGAAGTAGGATAGTAAGGATCAATGCCTCTTTCTGTATCAAGTTCTTGCAGCAGTAACCCTCGGATGGTGATGGTCATTGCGCACCCTTAGGCACATTTTAGAGATGCTTCTGGGCGTGTGATTTTACGAGTACATTGAATTTTATGGATGATTTGAAGTGGTCAAGTATGTAATGCTGATTGAATTCAATGGGAACCTTGTTGAAGGGAAAAAACGGTTTTACTGAATTTATGTAAGGGTTCTTATAACTGTTATTTTATGAGCGTAGAGAGCGGAAGTCATGTGAAGTGAAACTATATGACAATGCGTATGAGCAGTTGCCTTTGAATCTGGTAACCTTATGAATGAAACAAAGAAGTTACGATTAAATATGTTGTTTCGGTAGGCACGTTTTGTGATAAACGTACCTATGACACATTCTTAAGACTACGGAGGTGTGTTACCTGCGTGCACATCATCCATTGTGAAATTTCCTAAATAAATTTAAATAAAATATGATAAACTGTAGGTAATGATCCCACCTTCGTCAGTAAAAATAGACTTAAAAAAACTCCACCCCTTATAACTCCTTTCCGCAATGTTATAATGGGGACAAATATATACACGTAAGAAAACATCACCAAAAGCAATGCCGTTGAGAGTTTGAACTAAAACGGTCGACCCCGGCACTAGCCTTTTTTTTAGTTGAAAATGTCTATGCCGTAGAATTCATGAATGTATTTGATTCGAACGTTTAATAAAACGTCGCGACAGGTGTACCCAGCTCGCCCAGCGGATATAATATGAAGACCATCGAATGTACCCAGACGCATCGCTTGCATTTTCGGCAGGGCATGCACAAACCTGAACGAACCTGAGTCGGAATGAAGCAACCTTGATCGACCAGAGCGAGCTTAGATTTAAAGTGAATTAATATTGTACAGTTAGTTGTCAACAGGAGTCGCAATAGGCAATACTAAAATAAAATTGAACCGTTTTTTGAGGCACGTTTGGCACAGAGGTTTTGTGCGGTTGAATTTTTTCTCCCGAATTGTACTCGTCAATTGTTAACTAAGCACTCTGTGATAATGACACTGGAATGCGACATACAATTGACCGTGAGAAAAACATTCGTTTTCCAGATTCAGGCCAATACTCAATGATTGACCTTGTGAGTTTATTAATTGTCATGGCGAATGCGAGACGAATTGGAAATTAGATTCGCTTAAACTCGAATGGCATACTGGTTGGGATTATTGGAATTCTCGGAATGAGAGCTTCCTCACCTTTGAACTTTCTTTTTAGTACTCTCGAGTGAATCACATTGCTCATGAGTTGTGTGACCACTAAACGCGTACCGTTGCATAATTTTGGTTGATTGAGAATGCGAAGCTTGATGACGACAGAACCAACCTTCAATTGTAAATTTTGTGGTGGCAAGCTATGCACATCCAGTGAATTCAAAAACTCAGTTTGATAGTTGGTCATCGTTTGTTACACAGCAAGAGACTCAGGGAAACAACGATTTGATTTTGAATTGTGCAGTTTAAGTGATCCGCATTCTTGATTTTTGCCGCTGAAATTGCTCTTTAACTCAACCAATAGTAGTTTTGATGTTCGGAAACACATTACCGACAGTTAACAGTTGATTCCAGAATACTTCGCCAGATGGATCGTTTAGCAAATGCAACTCGCATGTTTGTTGTCAACTGAAGTGAATTCGTATAACGCCACAATGTCGTTGATCTCATCGGCAGCGGTCGATCGTAGTATTACTGGTAGTGTTTGCCAGAAATCGCCTGAAAGTAAGATCAATGCACTCCAAAAACGTGGTGCATTGAACGCAAAATTGCTGAAACAATCGGCGAAATCGAAGCAAATAGTTATCGTCATTTTCGCGAATCATCAAACGATTCTTAAAAATTCATTGCTACCTCCTAGGTGGCTTCCTCACCTTAAATGATATCAGTGACATATTGAAATGAAAAATATTATGATATCGTCAATGGATTTATCATCTTGATGTTGATATAATATCCATCGTCTCCTTGCCAAAACATAAGTGGGTATTCCAATGAATCGTACGAGCGATGTGTTTCGGATATTCGTTGCAATTGTCCAGAGGACCGACGTGTGAGCATAATATCGCATGATTACAGATTTTTGCTAACAATCACAACTGCAACCTCATTTATTGTTGGAGCTATAAATTGGCGTTAGTGTGTTCCAGAATGTCGTTTTTCCGCTCTGATCACGATAGTCATCACTTGCCATGCGATCCAACGCAGTTTTGAATAACCGAACCAATGCATGATGTTCATGAATTAGCTGCTGCAGATCTCTGAGATTCGTCTTGCTCGTTTTGATTTTCCACATTGACCATGAAATTGATTTGCAGGAGTTTATGCTGTGCGTCTTCAAGCGGTAGAAATGATCCAATTCGATGGTGAATTTGGGCTTGGATCAGCATTGCTGTTGGGCACAACTGTGTCATTGTGGCACTGTGACACTTAAATTTTGAATATGGCACGCTGGCTAACCTTTGAAAAATTACCTTTTTTATATCAATAACATGGATAAGTAAATATTTATTCACCATGAAGTTTCAAACTATGACATTTTTAAGATTGCCATTAATTTTGTTAATGAAGCGCCATCGAATCCTATAACAGTTATTGTTCCTGAAGATCAAAAACCAAAGTATGTATGTATAAATTTGACAAAAACCCATTGTGTCTTGGTACATTTCCATTTGTGACTTGGTACATTTCGTCAATGCTGGCTTGGATCTGTAGAATCGATGATTTTAATTAATTTATTTAATCTGTTATTACCTTGAATGTCGAATTTAATTCGCCTTCATCAATAATATGTTCTACAAATGAAATCATTTGAAAGCATCCGAAGATAACCATTCACAACGTGCACTTCTTCAAACTGAACTCATCCCCATGAAATCACTTTTCTCTGCTAATTTTGACAAAAATTGTTTCAAAACAATGTATTAATTAAATTGAATTACAATAACTGTCGAAAGCTGATCAAAATTTGATAAAACTTGAAATCGCAAAGCACGTCTGCACAGCACACTAGTATGCGATGTGTTTTTAATGTGTAACAAAAAATCGCTAATAAACAATTGTTACACAAATTTAGGGAAAAACAATTGTAAAAAAAAAAAATGGTCAGAAAGTAACGTAAACATAAACGTCATAATGCCGTCGTAAATTCGCTCCATACAAAATGTATCGGAAGATGAATGTTCTTCATAATTTCTTTTTTACGGAAATTTCCTTGGCTGTTACTATTGTTTGGCCGGAGATTAGTCCGAATTGGTACGAATCATCGAAATCGGTTCAGGCGTTCTTGATAAAAATTGGATTATTAAAGGGAAACTGTCCCCAACTAAATTTCTAAAAGATTACGGTAAATACAAATATTTGTCTTTAAAATTTCAATAAAATAGCTTTTTTAATCGTGATAAATCGAATGAAATTGTCTGAAACGGAATATTTTTGTTTTTTTTGCAAACCGTCTAAAAACATAATTTGGGGTACATACATATATATATACTGTGTGTGAGCGCAAATGAAACAAATATAACAAAATTATGAAATGTGGAAGAATAATGTTATTAATACTAAATTCTTTATAATTTATTAATACTATTAACATTAAAATTAATAAATACTAAATTAACCTCTTTGAATTCATTGGGAGTACCTTCTCAAAAGTAAAGGTAAAAGTTGGGCATTCTGGCCACCTGGAAGAGAAAATGTGTCATTAAATATTGCTTTTAAACAAAGTTGTGTTTTGAAATACAGTTCTATGTGGCATTGTGCCCACGGTACAAAATGTGTATTGCCAAAGGAGAAAAGATAAAAAACGCTGTTTACGTATACATATAAGAAAGTTTGTTGACTTACGCATTACTTCACTAATTACACTTGATATTCACTTAACATGTATAGCCAATGTTGACTTTAGTGTGGAAAAGGACTTGATGCAAATGTAAATGTTAAACAAACAAAATTATCATTATTTTTAAATGAAACCAGTCTCATGAGTATGTATACGAGTATATATGTATGTAATTGCACGCAATACGTTTGGATAGATGGTATGAACAAATTGATGATGGGGAAAACATGAAAATCTGCCATTTATGTTTGCTATTATTATATGTTTGTTTTCTTTAATTGGAAACATTAAAACCTGTAATGGGATTGCTTACATTAAATTTGATCATATTCAGGCGTTGTAAAAGGAAATCCATTTTTTTGTCAACACATGACTTTGGTAACCTATATCTCGCGTCGTATACGTCCGATCGGACCAAACGAACTGCCATCAGAAAGACACGATTTCGTACCAAAAAAAAATGTCTTACATGTACAGCTTTGTTTGAGTACGCGTCAAAGATTGACATTAACAAACAGAGCATATACCATATTTTACAGTTTTTCTTTGATATAGGCAAAAATGCAAACTGCGAAAGTAAATCATGCATCATGTCGAAAATGTCGATAAAATCATGGAAATCGTTGAGTCTGACCGTCACTGACAATTCTCAAAGAGTAGAAATAGCTTCACAAACTTGGCCGTTCGGAGTCGGCATAAAAGTGTACCCTCCTTCCTTTTCCCTAACGTGCGTGTATAGGAAAGTTCTTTATAATAAGGAGGAATTTCTCCTTTCCTTTCGAACATTGATCATGATACTTGGTTTCCCAATTAGGGAAAAACTTCATAATAAACATGAGAATCTTAAAAATAAGTATAAGTAATATTTAGCTTAGTAAGCATTTTGCTTTAAATTTTGGTGAAAATACTTATGAGCGTGAGTGTTTCAATTTAAAGGTTTACTTCAACAAACAAAATACTTACAGAATAAAGCATGAGCTATCTAGATGCGAAAGAGTCCAGATATGGCAGATATCACTAGGCCATGAAAAGAGGAGCAAAATCAAATTTGGAAGAAGATAGAAATATGTATGTGCTATGTGTATTATGAATGATCAAATAAATCAAAACTTTCAGTCGGGGAGTCAAGACACAATCCATAATTTTAACAAGGAAAATGTTCGAACATAATTTTGAATTTACCCCTTGAAAAAACATTCCGCCGGAATTCATATAGGAGGATTTTTTTCGCGAGAAGGGAAAAGAATTCATAATAAGCATGTACGTTTCTCATTTCTGTAAAATAACATAACCTTGGCATGCGTTTACCAAGGTTCTACACAACCGGAGGAATTTCTTGTTCCCCCGAACTTTTCTCTTCCCGTCAATTTCCAACAGAATTTTTTCCCCGAAGAGAACTCGAAGTTATATTCGAAACATGCTTTTTACTGGAACTATAAATTGTGTCTGCGATGTCAGGCTGAAAGATGTTCATAATGTCGGGTTTACCAATTAGGGTAAATGCTCGGGTGGAATATAATTCATAATAGGCATGACAGACTTATTCATATGAAAAAAAGGATAATTGGTTACGCCACTTTGATTGCGCTTTGAAAAGCTTCTTCTTTTCATAAAATAACCTATTTGTGTACATAAGCTTAACCAGGCCAGTATCATGCAATTCGGTTGAGAACGGCGTATAAGCGTACCACAAATATCGGCAACACGTATTTATCTATTTATCTTATCTGAGAAGCTGAGTGAAGCCAGTGAAGTGGTAACAGCGGTCGAATTTTATTTAAATACTTCCACATTTTGAATATTCGTGCAGGTTAAGATTGAGGCTTGAGCTGAACAAAAAAATACGGAACTGAGGTATATTTCTCGAACAGCAACAACTAACAATAGTGCAGTCTCACAACACAAAACCTGATAATGAAAAATTCCATACACAAATATCTGGGCTTAGCAGCTGCATGTGTTCATAGACTGTCGAATATGTTTAGAGTCTAAAAACCTAAGTATACTTTTTTTTCTTTATCCTTATTTTATATAATCTATTTTGTACAACTAGTTATTGCAATCCATAAAAATAAGTTAAGAGAGAAATAAGTCCAGGAAATGTCACTTCAAGTAATATAATGTATGTAGCGGGGTGAATAGAAATAGTGTATGTGCAAAATTTGTAGTTTAATAATTCAATAGTTCAATTGCGTGCACCTAATCCAAAATCAAATAAAAATAAAAATTCTGCTTTTTGTAAATTGTCGCATGTCGCATTCGTAAATAAAACGATTAATTATAAGCTTCATTACAGCAAACACTGTATGTCCATTAAGTGTACGGATATGTTGTTGCAGACAAGCATCGCAATCTACCTTATTTATATGTATACATATATGGTCTATTCTATTCGTTGAAAGGTCCTTGAGATCTTTCGTCTTTTATGATTTTTATTTCAAGCTCTAGCTCAATACTTATATTTTTTAATTAAAAAAATAAAAACTTTTTTTGAGAAAAAACACATTTTGAAGCCGTAAACCTTGAGGTTTTCTTATTTTTCATAGAATGAAAATATACAATTTCGAGTACTGTGCGGCCAGAGCACTTATGTTAAACATCACGCTGCAATCAGTTGGATAAGCAACATGCCTCAAATGTCAAAGGACTTTTCCACCGCAAGACCACTTCACCGCAGAAGAAACTGGAATGTTTTACCAACAGCTTCCAGCTAAAAGTCTTGTTGAGGAGGCTTAGCGTTCCTTTTTTGCTGTAGTGCGGCAGCTGAAAACGTAAAGCCCCTTATTATTGGAAATGCTGCCTGTCGAGTTGCCCCTTACAGATTACTAGATTATATTTACATTTTCATTTAATGATAATTTAAATTCATTTCTTTTAAGGCTTAAATCTTAAATCTGAGTTTAATTGTAATTCATTATACAATTTGTATATAATAAATTCACGAACATCAGCTCGCCGGTTGAGCCTGGTTTCATCGGTATGATCCAGTTCCGGATCTATTTGGCACCATGGTTTAATTTTATCTATAATTAGGACATCATTCTTGTTCCACTCCACAATGAACGATGATGGAAGAGAATTCCGTTCCCAGACCTAGACGAAATCAAGATAGAGATATCGAGACTAAAGTCGAACAAGGCTGCTGGTGCAGACGGACTGTCTGCAGAACTCCTTAAAGTAGCTGGAGATAAGATAGGGTCGGAGGAAAGCATGTCCGATGAGTCGAACCTCAGTATCTGTGCCAACTACCGAGGAATTAGTCTCCTAAACATCGCCTACAAGAAACCACTTTTCAATGACCTGATAGATCCTTATCAGTGCGGTTTTAGGCCGCGGAAGTCCATCACCGACCAAATTCTCACATTAATGCAGATTCTAGAAAAAACCTAAGAGATGCAGATCGACACCCACCACCTATTCGTCGATTTTAAGGTCGCATATGACAGCGTGCATAGAGACTGGCTATACAACGCCATGTCTAGTTTTGACATTCCTGTCAAACTCGTCAGGGTGTCAGTATGAATATGAAGAATTCTCGCTGCTTTATCAAGTTTGAAAATGAGCTCACCGCCACCTTCGATGTCAAAAAAGGTTTAAGGCAAGCCGACGCGCTGTCATGTGAATATTTTAACATCTTGCTTGAGAAGGTCGTGCAAAACTCACCCGCCAACACAAGAGACATGATCTTCAAAAAGTCCATACAATTGCTAGCATACGCGGACGACATTGACGTGATTGTGGTACTAAAACGGAGGCGGCGAAAATGGGTTTAGCAGTGAATGAGGGAAAGACGAAGTATATGCAGTCATCGGATGTACAACATCGACGACTCGGCTAGACCGGCACCGTAGGCATCTATAACTTCGTCTTCTTCGGCTCCCAAGTAAATAGTACGAACAACACCAGTACAGAGATCTAGTGAAGAATAACTCTTGCCAATCGTTGTTTCTTTGGGGTCAAGAAACAAGTGAGTAATAGAGCCCTGTCTCGTAGGACCAAGCTAACATTATAGAAGACCCTGATCATCCATGTCCTGCTCTATGGGTCAGAAGCCTCAATCTCAATCTCAAGAGCAGATGAAGAAGCACTTTGTTCGAGAAGAAAAAGTTCTGCGTTCAATCTTTGGTCCTGTTTGCGTTGATACTTTTTGGAGAAGATTCGGACCAAAAACCGAAAATCGGAAATCTAGCTACTTTACACAGCTGTAGCACCTTATCAGGGACATTGCAATTTTGGCCTTATTTTTTTTTATATTTTGAACGTTCGTCAAACTAAAAACAAAAGCTTGCAAATGTTTTGAACAATACACATATATGTACATAAGTAACTATCCAAATCATCGATGGATCAGAGCAGTTTTACGCAAGAAATATACGGAGTTCAACCGACTTACAAAATTTTATTGAGAAGATTTTTGTTATGCCTTTCTGGTGTCTTCATTATATAGTGTGTATGTTTTTTTTTGGACTTTTGGTAATAAAATTTTACCAGTATAGCAAGTGGATTTTATTTAATATTTGTTTTCAAAACCTTATCATTCCGAAAAATCCACAATAATATATTTCAAAATTTCAATGGGGGAATAATAACATATCCATGCCAGCATATCTAACACAAAATAATTCCCCAACACCCCCATGCCCACTGTTTGTAGTTTAAGTTGTTGTTGTCTGTTTATATGTTGAAAGCAATTGGTCGATATCTACGCCAAAATGATATCATTGATGTTCAATGACGATAGAATCTGAACAATTTGTATTTGACTTTAATACCATAGCTGTGTATGTACATACATTATGCATTTACTTGTTTTCAAAGTCGAGACAAATGATGGGCAACAGTAATTGAATAAGAAACAATATATTTAATCGCTTTATTGACTAATTCACACCTCATCATTACACATCATTACGCCTCTTGTACGAATATAACATACCTATGTATACTTTAACAGATTTAAAAAAAAATCCCTTTTTCTGAAATGAATGTATTTACTCAAAAAACAAGGCTAATCATTTGTGTACATATATAGAAAATAAAGTGTTCGCAATCAGTTGATGATAGAAATCTGTATACATAGGATTTCAAAGAGTGTTACCAATTTCCTTCTACCATTTACCATTAACATCATCTCTTCATCACAACTCACTTTTAGTCCAATAAAATTTCTAAATTGGTTCGTTCATTCAAGGAAAGACACATAAAAAAAGTTCTTTCCCGGTGCTTGGGCTGCAAAGCTCTTTCCCTTCTCCGGCAGTCCGTTGGTAATTCCAATTCAATTGTGATTTATTGATGAAGTAGCAGGTTGGGTAGTCCTTCAAAGAGTGGTCGCAACCTTTAGCTCCACGAACGAAGAATGATGAAATACTTTGGACTGATATTGGCACGTTCTACGTGCTCACCATACAAATGTATATATTTGTTTGTGAACCATGCTAGAACCTTAAAAAAAACCATTCCACATACTTAATACACTGGAGCTAGATGTCCTTTATTGGCAGAGGGATATCCACTGAATCCTTCCTTATGATTCGACTGGAATCAACCAACTGAAGAAAAGAAACCTGAATACCCACACTAGAACCAATGTGTGCCACTTGATTTATGTTTGAATTCTAATGAAAGAATACGGGATCTGGAAAACGAGGATTTCATATTCCACCAGTGGATAAACGTTGAACGGTTGTTTGTCCCTGCGGAGTCAGTATTTGCCATTTCTAGGTAAAATCATTTTCTGATGATGGATGAACAAGTTCCTGCTTTCGGAGTTATGTGGGATGTTCGTCTCATATATCGGTGAATTAGTTTTGCTCCCTATGTGATGGATGCATTGTGGAGATGACAGTCTTTGAAATGTCAGCGTGGTAAGAAATGCAGTTGTCGAATTTTTGATTTTGAAATAAATTTATTTGTTCGGTTGATTTATCACAGTCAGAGCATGAAATACATATATAAACGTCGCTAATACAAGCGTGCCAATAGCTATCTAGTCGAAGGAAATTATTGCCATAAATTATAATCACACCTATTCTTAAATCGACCACCGTTGTCAAAAGTTTCGTATTCCGAAATGCATTTGAAGGGAATCCCTCTGTGAGTAGTACCTACATATGTACAGTGGCGAGCAAAACCGGTCGAATAAATGAAAAAAATCAGGAAATCTTTCATAACATATTTATTTATGGTCCTACTAGGATTTCTTTTGATTTATTTTATTAGTTGGTGTTTACAGAACAGTAATAAAAACAAAAAAAAATTTCATTTAATTAACAAAAAATACAAAAAATCAAAAAAGTCTACTACCTCTATTCGTCCAAAGCCCTTGGTTTTTAATAACACTATTCACTCTTTTTGGCATGCTTTCTACCAATTTTTCAATATTAGAGTGAGGAATACTTCGCATACAGCCTGCACTCTAGACCATAGTTCATTGAGATTGCTCGGTGCTTCCTCGTACTGCGACAGTCTTTTTTTTAAGAACGCGTACGTATGTATGTAGTAAATTTTATCAAGATTTTGTATACTTCACATTAGTGACAATATTGGTACAGTACATATGATTGACTTAAGATTAGGTAAAATTGCCGACCTAGAATCGGCCAGGCGAACTTGATGTTTCAGTTTTAAGAAGCGGTTAGACGTAATAATATTTACTTTTCTTTTACATCAATGCATGTGTGTGTACTCAAAAAACCCACTCGGCTTTGAGTATTGAGATTCAATAATCCTAAATCGGAGTGGATCGGATTTCTTCAAAATTAACATTTCAGATCCACCACAAAATCGTAACGGATTCATACTAAAGTTCGTAACAAAAAAATAGATGACGAGAAACCCATAAGTCGAGGGAAGTCATGATTGAATTGACTGAATCGATTAAAAAGATACAAAATCCTCCTTTGGAGTGTCAAATGCAGTAATGTTGATTGTTGGTATAATGTATGGTTGTTTTAGTTGGTATTTATGCGAAAACGAAGGATACTTGAAATGTAGATAGTTTTGAATATACTTTCATTAAATTATGTGTGCGTCAAATGGACATCTATGAGTAGTGTTTAAGAATATCACGAACAAGAGAATGAGAAACCCCAGTTCTCCGGATATGAGAATAGAGATGAATATTTTCGAGTTTATCTCTCCAACTCCCCTAATTTTGATTTTCCTCACCAAGTCAGATTATGTTCTGAAGAAAAAAATATGAAATACCTATCGTCTCCGATTTTTTATTACATGAAAGTTTTAATATGATTATGGTAAAAATTGGTAAGCCGTCTTTAGGCAGGTTTTATCTGCCTGTATTAATAATTCAATCCAGGTGTACTGAATTGAAAAATATATTAATTTAATTTTTTTTTGTAGTTTTATTTTAATTAACTTATTTTTATTAATTGAAACGAATGGAAATTAGTTATAATTAAGGGAAAAAGCTAGTGGTGGCCGTGGCGTTGTGGGTATGTAAAGAAAACAAAAATATTATTTAGAATGAAAAGTAAGGAAGCAACATTTCGTAGCCGAATTACACAAATTGACATTGCATGTAGTCCAAAATGCTAGAGTTACATGTCTTCCTGTCCGATTTGTCGTGGAATGGGCGCTCCCATTATCACATAGCACGGAAGTCTGCGGAATATAGTCCCTTTTTGTTTTCGGTTTCGGCTTGGGTATAGTTGAAGCCAATTGTCGACCCACTTCACGTTTCTCATTTGGAACACTGGAAATCTGAAAATCAGAAATGAACACAAGGATACCTTCAATGTCAACAAAATTTAGGCAAGGCGACGCGATTTGATGTGATTATTTTAACATCATACTTGAGAAGGTAGTGTAAAACTCACTCACCAACACAAGACGCACGATCTTCCAGAAGTCCGTACAATTGCTAGCATACGCGTCGAACACAGGGAGCCGTCAGAGAAGCATTTGACAGGCTATAAATCTTACAGTGGGACATGGCTAACAATAACATAAATAATGCAAATACCGAAGAAACAATACAAAAACAAAATAATGGAAAAGGTAATGCAATGAGATTTTGTCTGGCGAAGAAAAGTTCAGTCCAGGCACCATAAATGGTCAAAATAACCTACATAAATGGGCACAATACAAACCATCCGAAGCGCCACACTTTGCCAACTTACCGCTAATGCCCGCCTAGAGACGGTGTGGAGAGCTAGAAGGCTTAATATACATTTATTTTACTCTTACGAGTACCAGGCAACAAATATGTCTATAGTTAAAAAGCATGTCACTTCCAATTTCCGTTGCAATTAAATAGTTGTAGAATGTTGCAATTAAATAATTGTAGAACTCCCTTCAATCAAAGTTGACTGTCCATTGAACATACAGACAAACAGATAACTCCCAGTATCAATTGGTAGGTGTAAGGTCATATTTTATATTGATTGTAATTAATCTACATATTATAAAATGCGAAGTCTAACTTCAGATAATTTATAATCTTTTGAAATAAACAACAATTTTGTTTACAAAGAAATAAAGCCATACTCTGTACTTCATTAACAATAAGAAATACTAAACGTCTGTTCGAACTTTTAAACGATTAATGGGCATTTATATTGCTAAATAATAATCATATATTCAATTCACACTTACCGAAAAACAGAAGCAAAAATGCTTTAACTGAACTGAATATCCGATCAGCCGTTCCCCCTTTCCTACTATCCCCTGCCTTACCTGTTAGAGGGATTAATCTGTTCTTAAATCTATGACCAATAAACTGGTAACAACCAGATTGTCTTTGATTTCCAAACAAGTATCCTCTTCAGTGTCAATACTCCCTTTGGATTCACTTAAAGATATATGCAGGTGTATTAATTAATGCTTGTACATATATACTTATAACTGTTGCTATTGTTAAGTTTCCAAACAGACATCTTTAACTTATAAAAATTTTAAACAAATAATATTTTTCATAAGTCAACATGAAACAAACTGTGAAGGTAAATGTCACGTCGCGGTACCTACATTTTTAGTGCAGACATTTATTGCGCCCATAAAAAATTCAAGAAAAACACGTCTACTACGCTTATCTTCTTCGATTGTTTGTGCAGCCGACGTCATTAAAGGGGACATTCTGCAGCATGCATAATTGGAAGCAGCACAACTAAAAATATAAATATGCATTAAAGAAGACGCTACTTCGCTTATCTTTTGCTACTGTACGCATTATACCTAAAGTTGTGACAAAGCCTTATATTAAATTATACGAATACACCCCCCTTACCCAAAAAAAAAGCCTTGCTGATGTGAAGCAGGTCACGTATTTTGTGTTAGCCCCCCCACTACCGCTCTACTTCATTTATTCTTTTCATCTACCATTTACTGTCTCTATTATTCAGTTTGTGGCTGGACATGAGAGTCATGGCAAGGGCGGAGATTTAATTTTTGTCCATAATTAAGTTCTTGATATATGGCTTTCGTACAATAGCAAAACTTCCACGGAATAATTTTTGATTCAGTATATATCGGAATGGTAGTTGTTCATGTACTTTAGAATCCTTCAAATTATCTTCGTCACATTCGGTACATCCTCTGGTACTGATATAAACATACAAACAAACATGTAAGCATACTGTGTACGTGTACATTGTACATGCTTTGCACACCCATTTCCGCAATAATATTGATTATAAAAACAAATGAAAATGTAAAACATCGAAACGAGCTTCTTCTTATTAAGGCAGAAAAATCCAGTAGACAAAAAAGAACAACAAATTAAACTCATTTGTTGGTTTTACCCTTTTTTAAATCACTCTCCTCTTCATTTGAATTCAATTCAATTATTTAAAGTAAAACAGATAAACAAGAAAATGCAAAAAAAAAATATAAATTATTCATGCAATAAACAGCACATTGTTTCACTGACAATACATATAGCTATGTTGATATACATATGTATTTACGAGCATAGGCATTGCAATGACCCCTTTTATCCGCAACTTCACAACTATGTATGGTTGTTTTATTTTTTGAATATTCATTTAACACACATTCACGCCGCTGAAGTGATGAGATTTTTGGGGTTTTGTCAGTGGTAGTGGCATTCTTTGACCACCTTTTGAATTAAATCAAACCAAAATAAATAACTCATTGAACGATTCAGAAACATTGTTTTGCAATTAAAAAAGCGTTAATTTTAAATTTCATTTGTAATGTTTACATTTAATTTGCTAATTTGATTTTTTACGTGGTAGGGTTGGTGTTACAAACAGTTGGTGAAATAAAAAGAGAAAAAAAGGTGATGATAATCATTTATTCTATTAAATATCTATTTTTATCTCAACAAAATCCTGATTTGGATAGGAATGCGTAAAGACAATAACATGTATTGCAATACATAGACGCAGTTTTAAACATTAATTTCTAAGAGTACAGACATAACTGCCTTATTTTTTTTCGTAAACACTTACGTGCCCATGGGCGCTTAAAAGATCCCAGCTCATTTTTTAAATCTCATCACTCCTCATTTCATCTTCAGTGGCCAATTTGACCCACTAAAGAGGTCACTGGGACAATGCACGCATTCAATCCACTCCATCCTCCGCCGTTGACTCTAACTCATCGGGAGTTATACCCAAGCGCAAACAGGAGAGTTTTGTTTCAACTTGGTCCAACCACTTCGTCCCGGCCCGGCCAAGCGGTCGCCTACCTGATGGAATTGCCTCTGAAGTCGGAATGATGGGGACATTCGTGCAACGCGCCCAAAACATCGAAGCAAAGTAGCTGACCATCATTGAGTTCCTCGTGTTTCAAGTATGTAATGATATGTCCATTCACTCGTAGAGTTCGCGGTTGTGTCTTCTCCTCCATTCACCTTCCTCGCAGATGGGGCCATATATCCGACGTAGAATTTTTCTTTCGAAGGTACCAAGAATCAGCTCTGTCGTTACAGCTTTTGGCTTCATAGCACAGGACTGGCGAAATAACAGTTTCGTAGAGTATGATTTTGGTTCTTCGAGTCAGGAGTTTTGAGCCCAGTTGTTTCGATAAACCGAAGTAGCACCGGTTACCAAGGGCGATCTTACGTCGGATCTCCATTGTGATGTAGTTTGTGGAGTTCACTTTTGCCCCGAGGTGGACAAACTCCTTTACTACCTCGAAATTGTAGCTGTCGATCGTGAAAATTTGTCCAAGGTGGTGTGCGAGGGAACGTTTTTTGGTCGACAGCATATATTTCGTTTTGTCTTCATTGACCTTGAGACCAGTTCGTTTCACCTGTTCTTCAATTGCCGTAAAAGCCTCCACTACGGCACGTTGGGAACACGCGACGATGTCCTTCACCTTCACTCTTCTGGCTAAGTTGATGTCGCTGAACAGCTCATACAGTTCGTTGTTATATCTTCTCCTCCACTCACCATCTATGCAGATGGGGCCGACAATCACCCGACAAATTTTCCTCTCAAAGCAGGAAAGCATTTTGACCAAGTCCATGGCTCTGCGCCATATAGCTGGGACTCGGACGATAAAGGTCTTATTGGTTGTTCGAGTGAAGGCTTTGTTTATCAATTGCTTTCTTAGCTCAGGGAAGTAGCGATTGTCTAGAGTTATTCTTCGTTAGATTTCAACAGTAACGGTTCCTAAGTAGAACAATCGTTTACTACATTAAAGCTATATCTGTCTATTATGACGTTCTGTTCGAGATGTCGGTTTACAGCATATACTGGTTTTGCCCTCATTTACCGTTAAGTCCATCTTCTCGGCCTCTGTGGCAATTCTCAATATCGTCGGTATATGCGAGTAGTTGGACAGACATCTGAAATATCTGGTGTTGGCATGCGAGATTTGAACATTTCTTTCAAGAATGATGTTGAAGAAGTGGCATGGCAGCCTTGCCTGAATCCTTATTTGACACCAAAGGTCTCGGTTAGAGATCTTTATGGATCTTGATGGAGCAGCGTGCATTCTACATCTTCATCCTATACAAACAGACGATTTGGTAGGGATGCATTTCTCTGTATAGTTCGCCTCTATAAATGCTGTCATACGCGTCCTTCCTTGCAATGTTGCCACTGGTCTTTAATACGTAGTGCTTGTGGCGTAGAATTTCTTATGAGATTAAATGAGACTCGATCGGGAAAAGATTTGGTAATCTTTTGCGATTGTAGCTATATCTCCTTGCGTTAAAATCGCCTATAATAATTTTAATGTCATTGCTAGGGCTATGTTTCATCATAAAAACTGTGTTTCGTGTCGTCGTCTTTCTCCTCTGTGGAGGCCTGTGAGATATGTCAGTGCTAATAACTGCAGCAACACCAGTCAGCATTACACCGGACGTCGAACGACCTAATTCAAATTTAACAAAAATGCTTAAATTGGCATCTTCGATAGAAATCGCAATCGACTGCAAGAACCGATAACCTCACCGTAAACAAAAAATAGACTTTTCCTTTGGTCAGCAATTTTGTGTCTGTTAGTGTACTTTTATACCCGAACCAATAAACATGGATGAATTTAAATTGAGCGTTGTTTTTGTTTGAGAAATGTTGTTCTATTTAGCCTTGATGCGAATTGTAGTGAGGCGCTCGTTGACAAAGCTGAACGATAAGAGTTCTTGCCTAAGTCTGCCTCCAATGACCAATCCACATCAAAACAAGCGCTGTTTGTGTTACATGTAACAATCACCGTAGTATATATCACTGTTTTTCATCCTGTTTTTTGCCCGGCCTATTCCATTGCATATCTTGGATGACAGTAATATCTGTCCAATATACTGTCTAGGGCTTTCGGTAATTGTTCGGCTGCACGAGACCTAGATCGTTGTTCTTATTCGTTTGCAGGGCTCGTCATCAGTAATTCCGTCCCCAAGTGGCCGCGGTTAGGAATAACCACTTTAGATGTGATTGTTGATGTGGGCTAGGCATAGGACCTGCCGAAAATATATTGCAGAATAAATTGTAGGTGGAAGGCGTCCCCAATATGTGTGTATATACTGATTATACTCTAAAATCACGGTCATTAGTAAATACAGCATTACTAAATGTTTAAAACATATGCAGGCAGTGAGTTATTTAACAGCTAACATAGTCAATCGCGTCACAATTTCAGAAAATGTAATGCGTTCAAGTCCAACTTACAATACATAGCTCTGTTATGCTGGTGCAAGAACCCATTTTCATTCATTCCATATGCGTTATCAAGTTAAGTGTAAACTGAAATAAGCATTTGAACATTAAATCATCGAAACTGTCAGCGGACAGATTATTGTTCGGAATAAATCCTGTCTGAATTTTTTTCAAATAACGATACCTATGCTATTGGGATATCAATAAAAAAAACATGTCTCTTCCGCTTGAATTAACCACAAGAAGAATCGAAATTCTGCTCTTATTCCTCTTTCCATTCAGATATGTTCGCAAATGGGCCTGTACATAAAGCTATGAACATTAATGTTCATTAATCACCGATCCGCATTTTCTGCACAATATTCGTTAAAAACGTTGGTAAATATTCTTGTCAACTAGGCTCATTGGTAGAGCTTTTATCTTCACGCGTATTTTGTGAATCGTGAATCCAGTCAGTTATTGTTGCATTTGAAATTGGAATTCATCGTATCTGAGTATATTTTAACATTTTAAGCAATTGTTATATTATGAGTTTGTATATTCTTAAATCAGAAGTTCATGTTCAAGGAATTGGATATATCAACCAGAAACTTATCTTGGCTGATTCGGAATAATCTTCCAAAGTGCAATGATCTAACTCCTCAACTGAAAACAATTAATCTGGAAAGATGCAAGCGACTTCTGTGGTGGCTCACGGACATTGGCCATGAAAACGTTCTGTTTTTCGGATTAGAACATTTTTTACCGTGGAAGAAATTTTCAACAAACAACTTTTCAATATTTATACGACGAAAATGTTGTTATATATTCGGGTCTAATATATGAAACAAATTTGAAAACAAGATATTAATTTGTATTTGTATAGCCTTTACAGCGTATCATTATGTAATTAGCAGTATCCTTTTGTGCGAGTCTTATAACGGTTTTACTACAGTAAGAGTTCACAAATTGATTGCGTTAGTTGTACTTCAATGAGCTAATATAGTAATTTGCAGAATTCAGTTAATTTGTAAAGAAATTAATATTTAAAAAAATAAATTAATATGCGATTAATTAATGCGATAGAACATTTGAAAGTATCAACTATAATATACTCTGCATCAGAGCTATTTCTAACAAATCAAAACCTGGTGTCATCAAAGATCGCGTATGCAGTGATGTAATTCGGGCTAAATACTTAACAAAGACAAAAAACTGAAACGTCATTCCCAACTCCACCACTCATATGCAATTTCCTCCACAAATTGACTCAAAAACATTTCTAGTAATAGTACTTTGAAGCAGCAGGAAAGGCATCAAACTGGTAAACCACCTATTCGAACATACGCAAAAATACACTCTTATCGCAATACACTCTTTTCATCAATAATTCTAATATTTGCGGTGTCAGTCCATCCGTTCGTCTGTCTCTTATTTATGAATATTTGTTAGGCTGTTTGTTAGATGATTTAGGCATACACTTCAATTAATCTAAATGCACATTTCAAGAACGGGGTTATTTCCTAACCCTGAATGCAAACTTTTGAAATTTCATCACACCGCTTCGAAAGATACTAGTATAGTAAGCTATAGCTTTTTCAAATGTGTCTCCATTTTATTTGGTGAGTGCAATCTCCAATTTCTATATTCACACTTTCTATAAAAATAATACCAATGCACTTTACAAGCTCTTCGAGTTCTACTCTCTTATAAGTATTTTCGTTGGGCGATTAGACAGTGTTCAATTCAATGACCAGCTGAGTGCATAAGCCTTTTCAAAACAAAATATAATTATCCTTACATACAACATTACAATAAACCACTCTCATGAGAAACAAATTTTTACTTGGAGATATTTTAACAACATAAATATATCACCCTTAAAACAAGACTCAAGAAGTACGATATCTATCTCATGCCTTCTCACGATGGCCAATTTGAATTATTGCATAAAAACATTATTCTGCTTTTTGAGATACATATTCAAGTAAAAAAACAGAGTTATTTATTCCACACCTAATACTTGGGTTTTAAGAGAATATAGGAACTTTATAGCTGAACGGGGTCAAGCCAATCGACGATGAAAACGTTTCCCAATGAACGATCTTTTTGAGTTTACAAGCGCCTATGAAATAAAGTTGTCTGTGAAATGAAGGCAGACCAAGACGGCGTTTAAAGAAATGAGAATAAATGTACAGAGTGTGCTGTAGGAGTGATGTGATGGGAGATATCAATTATTGTCTTTTAAATACAGATGAAGGGAGGCACAGGCATCTCAATTCTAAAGAAAAAAGACAATACATATGTACTTATTCAACATATGTACTTGTTCACCGAGAAATGTTATTAATACTCTGACTCTGACTTTTTATAAAATACAGGTATCGCAGTTTACGAAGATTTCCACAGTTACAATATTTGCATTTACCTTAATTCAATTTCAACTCATTTTTCAGTGACCAGTGATATATGTCTTTCAAATCATGATTGATGTTGCAGACACAGTTTTCAGTAAGTCCAAAAATAGATGTGAACTTCACTCTATTTGGTATTTCATTAACATACATACATCCGATGGTATCTGTTGTATTTATTAAATGCAAGAGATACGGCAATAAAAGAGGCAAATAATATTAACAAAAGTAGAATGAAAAATGTCCATTCCGGTGACATATTTGATACAATGATTGTATCCGATTGCAAATATGTATAACATATTTTTTTGAAAGTGACGTGACAAATAACGTTTGATAAAAAATTATACTGGAACGAGTCTAAGGTTGCAAAGTTGGGGTTCATATGTAAGGTTTTATCGCTCACATTTAAACGCATATAAACATATACGGGAAAATCAAATCAAACAAAATGGTCCAGCGCTCTTAAGCAAATTATAGGCACTTATGTATATACATAGGTAGTTACAATCATATGTAAATTAAAACCAAGCACAAGATTAGGCGTAACCTTAATAGGAACTAAAGTCTTCCGCGATATTTCATTCTCTCAATGGCCAATCCGATATTCCATGAAGGTCATGAATTTATGTATGCATATATGCATGGGAGCCTTTTATGTACGCACCCTTCTTGTACAACGCAACATGAACTCAACACAGGTTAAATACCAACACCGGCACTGGAAAATTGCTGATTGATATCGATTACGTAACAAATCCAATACATACCAAGCTCTTATCTGAATTAAAATTCCAATAATTATGTATGCTTTTTATTAATAAATTTTAGATGAACTTTAACGCATACCTCGATAAAGTATCAATCATACTAGTGCGCAGCATATACATTCGAATCTGTTGCGATAAACTGTTAATGAACTTGAATTCTCAATTAGCATATGAACTGGATCAAAAATGATAATATATACATATTCAGTAATGTTTCTCTTTATTCATGGCGCTTTTGGGGCCGTGAGTTTCGAATGATTTTCGTGGAGTCGGTTAAATTTATAAATTTAATAGTCGACGAGACATAGGATGGTAAGAAATTTGTTGATCACAAAATACTTGCGTGATTATTGAATCAATGTAATTGTGAAAAACTTAGGCATGAAACCTGGTAAGCGGCAGTACTACCATTCTATAATTTGATTTATTTTTTGAAAACTTAATAATGTGAGCACAGAGCTGTGTATACAGAACGTACAAAGAAAATTAAACTTAATATATTATAATCACATAACTTAATACTTACAATTCCATAATACATAATCATGGGGTACTTAAGAATCTCCAGCATGTGGACACAAAGCACGTATTGCATTTTTGATTTATACTGTTATGAACCAACATCCAGTGAGATAAGTGGACAAGCGCCCCCGTTTATGCTCTCTATATATTTTTTTTTAATTTCCGTTGATAAATTGAGTGGGAGGATTAAATTAAGCGTATTCACGATTCGTTGTTGTCAGCCTTGTTAAGGTGTCCATGTGTATTTTATACACCATTTTCAAAAATATAGCGCTTGCAAGAGATGTCATCCCTGTCTTTGTACTACACAGGTCAGAACCATTCTGTTAGTATTTTCAGTACTCCTTCGTTCAAAAGATACGAGTAAAGTGACGTTATAAAAGTAGTAATTAGTTATTGAAGATATGAAAGATATGAAATACCTGGACAAGTAAAAAATGTTCGAAGGCGAAGATTTTGAGGCTATACTCACTTACGACTCTTGTCAAACATTATATGTTTTAGAAGAATAGCGGCTAACCACCTGGAAGCACTAGAATTCGTACAAAAACCAAGAGTCTGAAGCTTCACGACGTCTTGGCAATGTCCGTCTTAATATTGCTATACCAGTTTAACTCTACTTACATTCAGTCAATATCCAGTTTAACTCTACTTACATTCACTATATAAAAAAAGTAAAAAAATAAATCCAAACTTGACACCAAGGAAAAAAATCGTAAATACAGTTTTCTGTATTAATTACAGTCGAGTTTGAATATATATATAAATAAGACGGCGAAGGGACTGGCGACACTAGGTCGTACTAACCGGACAACGCACAAAACTAACAGAAAAGTGTAACTTACTTTTTTTTAATTATTAGTAGGTATGTTTCTGATTTTTCAAATACATATCAAACTTATTTAATTAGGAATTTACAAAATTGGTAATTTAGTAACAAATTCTTAGCGTAAAAATGAGCCATTGTGGTCCTATAAATTACAGGGATACCCCGATTACGCTTCAGTTTAAGCCACTGTACGGTAGGCTTGAATTTTGAAGAAAATTCATTATTAAATTTATTAGTCTTATTTTTATTTATTATGCAGGCAATACCGAAAATTATAAATTATCTTAAAAAACTAAACTAAACTTGAAAGATTCACATATTGACCCCAATGATTAAATCTTAATGGTTCATTCGTCGCTTGTCTTTGACAATAGAATAATCCTAACTATTTCACTAAAATGTTAAAGCTTTATCTGAATTTAAATGTATTTGCTAAGGATTATGAATGTTAGCTTTAAGATTTCACTTGAAATAAAGCAAATAAAAAAGAGCTAATCAGAAGTCATATTTTACGCGTTATGACTTCATAAAACAGATCATTGGCTTCTACTCACCCAATACGATGTACATACAATGGGAGAGTGATCAATAATTATTTTATTGTGTTATTCCTCCTGAAGCATTCCTCTATCTCAATTGGCCTAATACAGGATACACAAGGTGTTATTCTCCATATCGTACGCCGAACCGTGGGCAGGGCTCCTATACGAATGGAATGTCAGCCACGAAGATCTTACCCGGTTTTATAGAGCGATATCTACACGCAAAAGGAGAGAATGTGCCAAGAATTGCATTTCTACTTTTACTTCTATTAAGCAAACAATTTGTTGAAGTCAAGTCGGAAAAGACAATTTAATTATTTTGTGTTGTTTATATATATTACTGTACACCCATTTTGTTTAATGCAGACATTGTAACTGCATCTAACATAATAAGTTTTTCATACATTATTCGTGAAGGACACATATTGAACAGTGAACCTTACTCAATTTCGGTTAAGATATTGCTGGGTAGAAATCAAAAGCAGTCTGATTTCCGTGTTTGATACGGCAAAAAGGTCTTAAGTGCTCACTAACGCAAAATGGCGTACCAACCATGTAATTACTGACAAAAGCCCTCGAGCGGCGTAAATATCTTTCCAAGATAAGCATGGATGACCCTTTCCATACCCAGTCGTGAGGATGGAAACAATCCCTCCGGATATAAGAATGGGTTTGGTCTCGAGAGGCCACTGATTGATCAGAATTCATACAATTCACTACCCTTGTGCAAAATCAATTTGCTTATTTTAAAACGCCTGTCGCTGGTGTAACAACAAAAGCGTTTAATTGATTTCAAATTATATCACTGAATATCCAATAACCTTAGTGTCGTATGGAGCGGAAATACGTACACATGTGTACGTACTACACACATATCTTTTGCCAGCTTTTGTTGAATGCTATAATGTCCATACGGGAGGGGTCGATCTGTACAAAATCAAGCAACCTTTCAAAAAAATACGCATTTACAATTTATATGCTTACTGGTGCATTAGCACAGCGATAGTCAATAGCTGACTGTTAAACCGAAGTGACTTGCAACGTACAACAGAAGAAACAAAGCATATGGCACTGTTAACTTTTAATTGGGAATATCTTGAATTTAAAAACAGACAAGCGAAGTCGTCCTTTGTCACTTCTTTAAAATAAGTTATCTTGGCCGTGTCCTAGAGAAATGCTTAGAACGTGTTAAGCTTTGCATTTGAAATAGTGCTTTGCGAAACTTCAAACCGAAACTTTTATTTATTATATCCATATTAAGAATTCACTCATGATTTTATAATTTCATACTTTATACACAATACGTGCTTCCAAGAGATTTATTTTATTTTTTAAATAAAGTTCGATAACGTTTCATAATAATACGCATTATTTGAGCATTATTCGAGAATTTTGCAAACAAATTTTTTAAATGTAAAATGTAGAACGCATTTATTTGGTTGGTCGAAAAGCCAGAAATTTATTTGGTTAAAACTTTGCACCAAAATATACATGAAGATGTGTGTACGTACCTATGTACATACAGAAGTGGCATAAGCTGTTTCTTTACTCTAATCCAAAATCACATGTTTCGACATAACGAGTTTAACTTACTTTTCAAATTATGATGAAACTCTAAAGCAAAAGCCATTACTTTTTCACAACATAACTTACGAGGATATATATGTAGATGGGTTAGGAAGCTCTCGATCTTTAGACCAACATTTCTCTTAATAATAGAAATGAATTTCAGGTACTAGACCCTAAGAAGAGGTTTAATTTACGACACCGTGAGAAACGGTTTATTCTGTGACAAAAAAATACTTTGATAATACATCCGAGCGTTTATTCGCTGCTAAAAATATGGTTTACCTTGTTTGAATATTATACAAAAACAACTTCAGTTGTATTTACTCAATTGATATCGAATTCTCAAAAATATGTGTTTGAGATGCTTATAGAGCGAAGCGCTTAGTGGGTGAAACTAATTACTACTAAAATTGGGTTTTTTATTGTACATTGGCGGCCGTGGCGTTGTGGGTAGTGGGTCCCAAGTCTCTCTAGTCATTGACCATGCTCAAAGAGTATAACTGTCTAGAAGAAGCTTCTCTCTCTTGGCCGTTCGGACTAGGCATAAAACTGTCATCCCTTTCACTGGTGAGGGAACAATAGCACGTACAACTAGAGTGGTTGCTAAGAAGCTATGCCTGGCTCTCTACGGGCTGTGGCGCCACCCATATTATTATATTATTATTATTTTAAACTTTTTTTTATCACTTTTTTTGTCACATCGAAGTAATAAAGGTTCCATTCTGAAGATGGAATCTTAAAGAAAAATTACAACTAATGTTAGTCAGAAGATTTTTAAAATTCCTTCATTCACTGTATTAAATATGGAAATAATCAATCAATACTGCATTGCTTCCCAATTTAGCTTCCCAGTAATAATCAACATTAAACATGATTCCAGTGTATTAAAGATTTATACCTTCATTCTTCCTCATCCATGTGATATTTGAAACTCACATCGCGAATACCACACACTCACTCTCATATCACATAGTAATACCTTCATCCACTTAACGCAATATAATAACAAATTTCAGCAAATTACCCTCAAGTACACCAACAAGCCTCTTCACAGCGAATATGGAAGAACTCATAAGAGGGCTTCAGTTAGGCCAAGTAGCGATGGTGTTTCTTATTAAAAATTCTTTACCACACTTTCCCACTCACTTATGCGGTGTTAATTAATTTTCCACAATATGTTTTTCATTCTACCCACTCGCTCCATCACCGAACACCCTTTTCTACGCACACTTACACTATAATTCCTTGTTAACTGTTCTTACAATGCGCGTACTTATACAAATCGCTCCCCTTTGAGTGCGTAAATAATTCGCAAGAATCGTGATCCACTTACAACTGCCGCCTCCATCGTCGCTACCATGCCATGTCAACCCAGCACGGGGTACATTTTGAGAAGTGGCAACTCCACCCTCATGATGCATAGCTCAGAGCACAGGAAAAACCCCAAGGAATCGATTTTGATTAGGTTTCTTAATCTTAAGTCGGTCCTCTGTGTTTTCCCTGGAAGGTAGGAGCTGTTCTCCTTCAAGGATGTGCGTAGATTAACCACGTGCGCAAATAATATTTCCATGTCTGTCGAAATAATAAATTTTCCACCAGAAAATTTTCACGAAAACTCTTGTCATATGTTAGAGGGGAGCCTGCTCTTTTCCGTGCGTACACCCTAGACTAGGAAGGATGTGACTTTATAGAGCCATATATGTTGAGAAGAGTAGGAGGTAAACAAATGACTTGTGATTCCGGTTCCTTTTCTTCCGGGAACTTTGTTTTTACTTTAACAAGAATGAAGCCAAACAAAGGGCGGGCATGTGTGTGAAGGCTGTGATGTGTTGCGACGTTTGGCAGACCTTTGTGGGGGAATATCTCAGCAGACTTCACATTTTCATCTCCCTTGACAAGCTCTGTTGGATTTTGTTTTGTAGAAAAATACAAGGACGATTCTGAATTGCTTTCGTGCTAAGGGTTCTTTTATGGTATTTGATATTACCCGCATCTCTGTAAACTTGAAGAGTTGGTGCTTCAACACGCTTCACAACTTCAAGTACTTTCGTAAAAATAAATCGGTATTCTTCAAAATATGTGCAACAAATGTCGTAAACCTGTTGTTTTTTTTTAGATTCCATATATATAAACATTCATTATTTATTCTCTTGTTTTTTTTTTCATTTACTATGTGGGCACTTAATTCCACCGTAAAAAGCCAAAAGTTATAATGAAACGCTTGGTCTATTTCCATGTGTTTTAACTGTCTCATCACAAATTGCGAACAAATTTTTTATTGGTGAGCTTGAAATGATTTGTTCAATTCTTAAATGAATTATTAAATTCAGATTCGACTTGTCACGAGAATCTGTAAAAGCTGCTATACTGAAATATCCTGTGGCAGATTAGACAAATTAAACTCAAAAATAATCCTCTTAAAGTACACCTATCACATATTAAACACGTAATCATTTTATTTTCATTTATTCACATTTGTTTGCGAAGAATCGTTCATATGGTTGTGTTTGACTAAAGAACGTAAATTATTATTGAATATATAATTTCGATAACCGCGATATAATGCTTTAATGTAACCGCAACAGAGCTGACAAAATATAATACTATTTTTTCCAACAATCCCATTATGTGCATAATGCATACAGGAGCAAACAATGTATAAATATCAACAAAATTTAATTTTTACGCAGATTTTAGTCAGTGTTTGTAAATGTGATTCCTGGCGAAGTTGCTAGCGTTTCTTGGTAGTACTGTAATTTATCACAATAACTACTCTCCGCTTTAATTCCACATTAAGTACTTGATGCATCCATTCATTAGATTTGAAGTCCAAGTTTGTCCGTATGCCTGTGTACGCTGTTCAGCAGATTTTTTTATTTTTTTTCCTGGATGAAATGGCTAATATCAACTTTTTAATGATTATTCCAAAGTTTTCCCTTCATTTCTCTCAAGCAGACAGACAGGATGATCAGAAGAAGAATTATACCAGGAAACTTTTTTCCTTGCTAACAAGCTACATACTATATATATGTATTTTAGGCAAATGATCAATTTTCTCCACCCCGTTCAATCCACAATTAGTCAAACAATGCCCTAATTTATTCATCTGATTAAGTCTCTCTCTGCTACTCCTCCCCCAATCTTTTTTTTTCTCGTTGCCAGCACAGAACTGACTGTAGCCATCGACTTCTAATAGAACAAGCTGCCGAAAAACTTTTTTAATCAAATTTAAATGATTCGATTTTTCTGTCTGCATTTCCTTTACCAGGACAAACTTCACTATAATTTATATTCAACCGTTCCGCTATCCCATCACATACAACTTCTCAACCATGCTGTCCATGCACCCCTTCCCATAAGAGCCGGTAATTATAAAACGCAATGTCACTCTGGAATGTATGAGTGCGGCGACTATGAAGTACACTATGGAAATCAAAATTTTGCGGCTATAAACCTGTAATTGACTGGATGTGAATATTTAAAAAGAGGAGAGATCAATGCTGCCACCACTCCATTATCGTTCATTGTCCTGTGTATTATCCCCATCCTGTGAATTGCTTGCATTCTTATTAATTAGATTGCGCTCGACTGATTAACCCACGCATAATCAGATTAATTCCACACTTTGTTTATTTGTTTTTTAATTCTTTTTTCAGTTAGTTTCTGTTCCGGTGTCCTCGATGCATACCCTGTTCAACCTACAGCGGTGAACTCAATGGGGCTTAAAAATTATTCAATTAAAATTTGACATGAAAATACCATTCATTGGAATTATACACGGTTGGGGTGCTCTACTCACTTCATCTCTCAGGTGCAGATGACGAAAATATCCTTTCGTTGTAGGGGTGTATATGAACTCGCATGTGTATCGAGATTGCTACATTTGAAGTCCTTTGTTCACTGGCCGACTATCATCTGCCAGACGAGTATTGCAATGTCGGGCACCACGACGGTAATGCAGATCGAATGAATCCATCACAAGGACACATTCAGGAGATTTTTCTCGTCCGGTTACGGTATGACGAGGACTGTTTTTTAGAGCCAATTTTTTTTTACGTCACAACGACGGGCAATGTGAGAAGTGGCGATGTCAGTAGTATGGATGGCGTTCTTAATTAATTGATTAATTAAAATGGAGGATTAAAGTGGTTGAACTATGGGTGGCCGCAGGAATCCGCCGCTGGCTGATTGAGTGCGGACAGCAACGTGGATGCATATGAGAACAAAATTTCATTAAAAATATACGTATGCACAAATATTTGCCAGAGTGGCAAATTGAATTAATTGGGGTTTTATATACATATATTTTTGGTCACTTACGACGGTACGTACCGCGGCAGAGTATAAGTATTTGGCGAATTCGATTATCACATAGCAACAGCCAAAAATGATATAAACTTATTTTATGTATAGTATATGAGGATAAATTTGTTTTGTTTCTTTATTTTCTCATATTGCCACTATCTACGTAAGAATACGTGTACACTGTACAGTGCCGAGAATAAATGAAGGTGCCACTCAAAAATTCTGCAAGCAATTATAAGCATATTTTATGAATGAACATTGTAAGATGTTAGTGGGATTGTTTAGCTATTCATAATCTATATCTATAAAACTAAGTGGCAAAATGCGTACGATTTTTTAAAATATGTACAATTCCGGTACAAAGGTGATATGGAGAAAAAAAATAGTTATGGACCCGATATGTGGCGCTGTTATTGTTGAACTTGTTTTTGTTTTTCCTATATCTGGTGTGGCGTTGTGGTTCGAAAATCGTACTGGCTATTTACAAAATAATACTAGGGTACTGCAAAGATTTTTGAAGTCAGTTATTTTACTTTACTAACTAATGATTTCAAGCAATTTACAATCAAAACTAGCATAGCTTGGTTTACAATGTTTTATAATTATTAGGCATTCAATGGCAAAACGGGGAAGAAAGAATAGCAATTCAAGAGGAGAATATAATTATAAATAATCATAAATATGGTAAATCTCATTCAGAAATCGCCGATATCATACCTAGATCCAAATCAACATGAATGACATGCAGAGAATTTATTAAATTATTTCAACAATGAAAATGCAATTGAGATCTAGAACTGGTATAAGTCAAGGCATTCTCAAAAGCTCAGTGAAAAATAGGGAAAATAGCGTATAGAAAATAGAGTAATATAAGAATATAGTGGCGGCTGTGGCGTTGTGGATACGTGCGTCGACTCCTACCCACTACCCACTGGAAAATTTCCATAAAAAAGCACAAAAAGTTATATTTTGACAAACATGTAGATATGGCTCTGACGAAAGCTAAAAAGGTCTTTGCTGAGGCAAGGGGTTTGTTTTACAGTAGCCAAATTGATACTAGAGAGAAGGTAATCTGCTACACGGCCCTCATCCGGCCAATTATGGGCTACGGTTGTCCACTATGGTTCAACGTGAGTCTTTCACAGATGGAAAAAATGAGGCTGTTCGAGAGACTTTCGTCTTTGTCTTTCGTCTTTCGTACCTGTCTCCCGAGTCTGAGTACAAGAAGACTTCTATCCGAACGAAATCCTGTACAACAAGGCAAACTTGATCAGTATAGATAATTTTATTATTAAACTGATCATGATATTGCACGAGCTATTACTTCTTCCAACAGTCTGCTCTATGGGGCTTATTACCCCAATGTGATCTCTGTTCGAGACAGGAGAGGGTCTGCCAAAGAACAACAATTTTTTTTCCTACTAAATATAAGGTGAAAAGTTTTTTTGGTATGAGTTGAAAATCTCTATAGACACATTGGGGTTAGAAACCCAAAGTAGTATTGGACTCTAACCGCACTAAAAACACCCCTTGGTCATGACAAATCAACTGGTGATCGACAAAGATTTTATTTTCAAAGTAAAGTCGGGTTTGGCCCCCCCGGCAGCTGACCTCCTTGTGGGGGTGCGGGCAACAGGTTTGGGGTGTACGAGTTTATTTTCATACAGCCCAAACCTGGCTAACGAAGCGCAAACCCCCCCTCATGACACGCAGAAAAAGATTGGCCTCGGATAATGACTACCCTTGTGTGCCTGGGCCCCATTTGGAGCCAGGCCTGAATGGTGGCAGCATGCGAGCGTCTGGTGGCCGGCCTGTCCCGCTCGGCAGCCGGTCGGGCTCAGCCCGAAGGAATTACGAGCAACCCATCAGTGGCTTCGTGAGCCGCTATGGGGGTTGGGGGGAAGTCACGCCATGCACTAACCAGTGCGTGCGATTTGCAAAGGCAACTGACAACGGCATCGATAGGCACATGGAACGTCTCATAGCTCACAGGAAAGGATCTCGAGCTAGTTGAGGAAGCTGCCAGGTATCGTTTGGATATCGTGTTTATCTCTTCGACGAAGCAAAGGGGATCTAGAACTGTGGAACTTTTGGACGGGTGGAAACTCTTCCTGTCGGGAGTTGCACCCCAAATGTCTGCACAGGCGGTAGTGGGGATACTCACAAGTCCCAGGCTGGCAGGCAGGGTATTGGAGTGGATACCATTAGGAGGGAGAGTGGCTATCTTAAAGCTCAAGCTTGAAAGGTCAACTCTGGCTCTAGTGCAGGTGTATGTACCGAATTTAGAGTCAGAGTACGCGGCTTTCCTGGATGAAGTTGATGCTGCCCTTGATAGGATAGCGGAGATTGATTCCTATATCCTGATGGGTGATTTCAATGCTCATGTGGGTGTGGACGTAACGACCTGAGGGAGTGTGATTGGGAGGAACGGTGATCCTCATCAGAACGCGAACGGAGAGAAGTTGTTGGACTTTTGCTGTGCTAATGGCATGTCCATAATGAACACCTTCTTTCCACACAAAGGCATCCATAAATACAGGTGGGACCATCAGAGTCTTCAACAGAAATCGTTGATAGATCTCTTTGTGGTACCATCGTGTGTGAAACGGATGGTTTGTGACGTTCGTGTGATGAGAGGGGCTGAACTGTCAACTGATCATCACCTGGTGTTGTGTACGATGTACCTCACTGATAAAGTACCTTTTCTGCCAAGCCGGAAACCAAGAGTGGTTACACGCATACGGTGGGAGAAACTACAGAACAGTGAGTTGCAGCTAAATTTTGCACGGCACATATCTGAGAGGTTTGAGCGACTTCCAACTGTTCCATCGCATGTAGAGGAAGAATGGCGACTGTTTTCAACAGCAGTCATTGCCTCTGCACGGGATGTTTAAAACACCCGGAGTTCAAGAAGCCATCATAGAGAAGAAGAAGACCTACAGAGAATGGATTCTCTTGGGGGACTCTGCTTCTCGTGACCGGTGTACTGAGGCGCGAAGAACTTGCAAATTAGCTGTGCGAGCAGCTAAAGAGCAGTCTTGGAAGGAGTTCGGCGAGAAGCTGGAAAGCGACCATAGATCTGCGAAAAAGGTGTTCTGGCAAACGATTCGCCAACTCAGAGGACGCAAATTCAACATCATCGAAGGAGTCAAATCCAAAGATGGGGTGTTGCTTTCCAATGAAGCGGACATCTTGGGCAGATGGAGTGAGCACTTTTCGGAGCTGCTCAATCCCGAACAGGGCACTGAGGATGACAGATCCGTAGTCTTGAGTGGGGCGGAGAATAGTCCAACGGTGGAGGAAATCATTTTGGCGATTGAATCGCTAAAAATTGGAAAATCCGCCGGTGTGGATAAAATCTGGCCAGAAATGATTAAGGCAATGGGTAAAGAGGGAGTTTTATGGCTCTCTCGTGTCATTAAAGTGGCCTGGCAACGCGGTGAGACACCTGGCGATTGGCAAACTGGGGTGATTGTCCCACTTTTCAAGAAGGGGGACAAAAGAGATTGCTCCAACTACAGGGCATATCTCTTTTAAGCATCCCCGGGAAAGTCTATGCTAAGGTGTTGGAAGCGCGTTCTAGAGCTATGGTCGAGCCCAGGATGTGCGGCTTTCGTCCCGGCAGAAGTATAACCGACCAGCTTTTCACTCTAAGAATGGTACTTGAGAAGGCTTGGGAGTATGCCAAACCCATCTACAATTTTTTTGTAGATTTGGAAAAAGCATATTACCGAGTCCCTCGAGGTAAACTCTGGAGTGTCCTGCAGGAGTATGGGATTGATGGTCCTCTTCTGAGGGCCATTCAGTCTCTATACACAAACTGTAGCAGCTGTGTTCGGGTAAAGGGTGCTAAATCAACACCTTTCACCGTGGACGTTGGACTTCGCCAAGGGTGTGTCTTGTCACCTCTCCTTTTCATTGTATATATGGACTGGATGTTGCAGCGCGTTAGCGGTTTTCAACTCAGTATTTGTTCCAACTCTCACCTATGGTCATGAAATTTGGGTAATGACCGAAAGAATAAGGTCGCGAGTGCAAGCTGCTGAGATGAGATTTCTTCGTGCTGTTGTGGGAATTACTCGCCGGGAGAGGGTGAGAAAAACGGCAGTGCGCGAGGAACTCAACATTGAGTAGCTGCTTCTTCGAACGGAAAGAGCTATGCTTCGATGATTTGGTCACGTGGCACGAATGTTCCCATCATCACGACTTGAATGCGATTCCATCAGGTAGGCGACCGCTTGGCAGACCCAGGACGAGGTAGTTGGACCAATTCCAAAACCTCGCCGGGTTACGCTTGGGCATTGCTCCTGATGAATTAGAGTCGATGGCGGAGGGTCGAGTTGCCTGGAGATCTCTCGTGCGTGGTGAGATGATGATGACGATGATGATGATGATGATGATGATGATGATGATGATGATGATGATGATGATGATGATGATGATGATGATGATGATGATGATGATGATGATGATGATGATGATGATGATGATGATGATGATGATGATGATGATGATGATGATGATGATGATGATGATGATGATGATGATGATGATGATGATGATGATGATGATGATGATGATGATGATGATGATGATGATGATGATGATGATGATGATGATGATGATGGTTTGAGAAGTTATTATAATTTAAATACGGCTTGGTTCTTGTATTGAATAATATTTCGTACTTTTAAGACATCGTCTGTGTCAGGGTTAATATGCCTTTGCAAACTCTCGTTGTGGCGCATTCTGCTACGAAGTCAATGTGCAAATCTCGATGCAAATCACTATTTCTAATATACCATGAGGCATTCACTACTCCTCGAAGGACCTTATTTTAAAATGTTTGCAACATTTGCACATTTGTTTTCTTTGTGCAACCCCATAATTGGATACCATATGTCCAAACGGGTTTTAGTATCTGATTATGTAACAGAATTTTATTCTCAATGGACAATTCTGAATTATATCCAAGCAACCAATAAAGTTGCGATTGGCAAAGGCAACTGACAACGGCATCGATAGGCACATGGAACGTCTCATAGCTCACAGGAAAGGATCTCGAGCTAGTTGAGGAAGCTGCCAGGTATCGTTTGGATATCGTGTTTATCTCTTCGACGAAGCAAAGGGGATCTAGAACTGTGGAACTTTTGGACGGGTGGAAACTCTTCCTGTCGGGAGTTGCACCCCAAATGTCTGCACAGGCGGTAGTGGGGATACTCACAAGTCCCAGGCTGGCAGGCAGGGTATTGGAGTGGATACCATTAGGAGGGAGAGTGGCTATCTTAAAGCTCAAGCTTGAAAGGTCAACTCTGGCTCTAGTGCAGGTGTATGTACCGAATTTAGAGTCAGAGTACGCGGCTTTCCTGGATGAAGTTGATGCTGCCCTTGATAGGATAGCGGAGATTGATTCCTATATCCTGATGGGTGATTTCAATGCTCATGTGGGTGTGGACGTAACGACCTGAGGGAGTGTGATTGGGAGGAACGGTGATCCTCATCAGAACGCGAACGGAGAGAAGTTGTTGGACTTTTGCTGTGCTAATGGCATGTCCATAATGAACACCTTCTTTCCACACAAAGGCATCCATAAATACAGGTGGGACCATCAGAGTCTTCAACAGAAATCGTTGATAGATCTCTTTGTGGTACCATCGTGTGTGAAACGGATGGTTTGTGACGTTCGTGTGATGAGAGGGGCTGAACTGTCAACTGATCATCACCTGGTGTTGTGTACGATGTACCTCACTGATAAAGTACCTTTTCTGCCAAGCCGGAAACCAAGAGTGGTTACACGCATACGGTGGGAGAAACTACAGAACAGTGAGTTGCAGCTAAATTTTGCACGGCACATATCTGAGAGGTTTGAGCGACTTCCAACTGTTCCATCGCATGTAGAGGAAGAATGGCGACTGTTTTCAACAGCAGTCATTGCCTCTGCACGGGATGTTTAAAACACCCGGAGTTCAAGAAGCCATCATAGAGAAGAAGAAGACCTACAGAGAATGGATTCTCTTGGGGGACTCTGCTTCTCGTGACCGGTGTACTGAGGCGCGAAGAACTTGCAAATTAGCTGTGCGAGCAGCTAAAGAGCAGTCTTGGAAGGAGTTCGGCGAGAAGCTGGAAAGCGACCATAGATCTGCGAAAAAGGTGTTCTGGCAAACGATTCGCCAACTCAGAGGACGCAAATTCAACATCATCGAAGGAGTCAAATCCAAAGATGGGGTGTTGCTTTCCAATGAAGCGGACATCTTGGGCAGATGGAGTGAGCACTTTTCGGAGCTGCTCAATCCCGAACAGGGCACTGAGGATGACAGATCCGTAGTCTTGAGTGGGGCGGAGAATAGTCCAACGGTGGAGGAAATCATTTTGGCGATTGAATCGCTAAAAATTGGAAAATCCGCCGGTGTGGATAAAATCTGGCCAGAAATGATTAAGGCAATGGGTAAAGAGGGAGTTTTATGGCTCTCTCGTGTCATTAAAGTGGCCTGGCAACGCGGTGAGACACCTGGCGATTGGCAAACTGGGGTGATTGTCCCACTTTTCAAGAAGGGGGACAAAAGAGATTGCTCCAACTACAGGGCATATCTCTTTTAAGCATCCCCGGGAAAGTCTATGCTAAGGTGTTGGAAGCGCGTTCTAGAGCTATGGTCGAGCCCAGGATGTGCGGCTTTCGTCCCGGCAGAAGTATAACCGACCAGCTTTTCACTCTAAGAATGGTACTTGAGAAGGCTTGGGAGTATGCCAAACCCATCTACAATTTTTTTGTAGATTTGGAAAAAGCATATTACCGAGTCCCTCGAGGTAAACTCTGGAGTGTCCTGCAGGAGTATGGGATTGATGGTCCTCTTCTGAGGGCCATTCAGTCTCTATACACAAACTGTAGCAGCTGTGTTCGGGTAAAGGGTGCTAAATCAACACCTTTCACCGTGGACGTTGGACTTCGCCAAGGGTGTGTCTTGTCACCTCTCCTTTTCATTGTATATATGGACTGGATGTTGCAGCGCGTTAGCGGTTTTCAACTCAGTATTTGTTCCAACTCTCACCTATGGTCATGAAATTTGGGTAATGACCGAAAGAATAAGGTCGCGAGTGCAAGCTGCTGAGATGAGATTTCTTCGTGCTGTTGTGGGAATTACTCGCCGGGAGAGGGTGAGAAAAACGGCAGTGCGCGAGGAACTCAACATTGAGTAGCTGCTTCTTCGAACGGAAAGAGCTATGCTTCGATGATTTGGTCACGTGGCACGAATGTTCCCATCATCACGACTTGAATGCGATTCCATCAGGTAGGCGACCGCTTGGCAGACCCAGGACGAGGTAGTTGGACCAATTCCAAAACCTCGCCGGGTTACGCTTGGGCATTGCTCCTGATGAATTAGAGTCGATGGCGGAGGGTCGAGTTGCCTGGAGATCTCTCGTGCGTGGTGAGATGATGATGACGATGATGATGATGATGATGATGATGATGATGATGATGATGATGATGATGATGATGATGATGATGATGATGATGATGATGATGATGATGATGATGATGATGATGATGATGATGATGATGATGATGATGATGATGATGATGATGATGATGATGATGATGATGATGATGATGATGATGATGATGATGATGATGATGATGATGATGATGATGATGATGATGATGATGATGATGATGATGATGATGATGATGATGATGATGATGATGATGATGATGATGATGGTTTGAGAAGTTATTATAATTTAAATACGGCTTGGTTCTTGTATTGAATAATATTTCGTACTTTTAAGACATCGTCTGTGTCAGGGTTAATATGCCTTTGCAAACTCTCGTTGTGGCGCATTCTGCTACGAAGTCAATGTGCAAATCTCGATGCAAATCACTATTTCTAATATACCATGAGGCATTCACTACTCCTCGAAGGACCTTATTTTAAAATGTTTGCAACATTTGCACATTTGTTTTCTTTGTGCAACCCCATAATTGGATACCATATGTCCAAACGGGTTTTAGTATCTGATTATGTAACAGAATTTTATTCTCAATGGACAATTCTGAATTATATCCAAGCAACCAATAAAGTTTTCTATATTTAATATTTAGTTCTTCTTCTTTCTTTTCAGTTTAGCATCCCGACCCAGATACTTAGCTGTGTTAGTGTAAGGAACTACTTGGTTATTAATAATCACGGGAATATTCGTTATATTTTTTATTTGTAAAATTAATATGGGTGGACTTTAACTCATTAAGTTTAATTCGCCATAGCTACACCCAAACACGTAGCTTTAGTTACACATCCATTTGTTGATAGAATAGAAGTGTCGTCTGCAAATGTGGCAATTATGGTATCACTCGCAAGCGGTATATCACTTGGATAACAAATACAGAGTGGGTCCCGGAACACTTCCCTGTGGAACATCTACTTGTATTTTTTTAAGTTCAGAATACGCTGAACCATAACAAACTCTATAGAATCTATTACCTATATAAGATTTAAGGAGGTGCTGTCTAGGTAGATCCTTATTTTAACCGACTAATATTTAAAAAAAACACAACAATTTCATCACGATATTTATTTGCGTCTTCCTTGCCTCACTGTTCACAAACGAATGGATCAATTCTCATATTCCTCTCAGGTAGTTCCTTTACAATTTTGTTTCTAATTCTTAGAAGAGTGCTCATAACTACGGCGCCTGCTACAACTCGGCCTTCCTGACACAAAATCGTCCCGATTTTCTTGCAAATTGCATTTTGTTTTAATGACCCAGGGCTTTATGTTCGCTACTTCCTAAATCCCTTCATAAGGTATCTGTCCTAATTGGAAACCCTCAACTTCTGTCCTCAAATATCTGTCATTTGGTAGAATTTTTGATACCCTATATGGCCCATTGAATCTGGGAATAACTTTCTTACACGCTCCTTTTCTACTTTCATAATTCTTGACCCTTACATAGCTGCCTATTGCGTATTTCATGTCAATTATTTTGCTATCTTTTGAGATCTTATTGTTGTTCCGATTTGCGACAATTTTTTCTGCTGCTTTTTTCCTCATTTTGGCCAAATCTCTACCCAGTATTGGTTCGTTACACTCATCTAAGCCTTCCTTCAAATAATCTATCACAACACCTCGTTGACCTATTCCAAACAGCAACTCACTGGGTGATCCTGACGTGCTACTGTGAACTGTGTTATTCAGTGCAAACTCTATTTTGGGCAATGCTCCCTCTAAAGAAATTATGGTACCGGCACTAGTAATTTTCGCTATCATCTGACCTATTGTTCTATTGACCCTTTCAACCTGTCCATTGGCTTGGGAGGACCCTGTAGCGATCTTTATATGACGAATATTATTTTCTTTCATAATCGATTCAAAATCGCCTAAAGTAAACGCACTTCCACGATCTGAAATCAACACTTTTGGTTGACTGTAAAATGTAAAATAATATTCTAGGCAACCTAAAACTTCCCTTGTGCCAGTTGACTTAGTGGCAAACAACTTGACGTACTTCGTGAACGCATCAATTATCAGGAGTACATATCTTTTTTTTCCTTTTTTCATTGAGATCGGTCCCAAGTGATCTATGTGTAGTGTGTCGAAACCAATATGTCATTGTTATAACTCCTATAACTTTATCATTCGCATTTCGTCATGATGCATTCTGATTATATTCTCTTCCATACTGTTAGGCACATAAAATAACACCTTTTGCCCTAATTTGCTGTAAACTAAGCCATTTCGCATTTCGTAAAAACTGTTTTCTTATTTTTCAAGTTATTCTAATTATTTTTATCTTTTCATCCTTGTATTGCATAATCGATAGGTTTTGTTCAAATGTGTTTTCTTCCAAAACGAGAATGTTTGATGCGCGACTCAAGCATTCACGTGTTGCATTTTCGATCCCCCCCGATGCTCCAGAACGTAGTCATAATTCTGAAGATCTAGTGCCCATCTTGCTATCCGAGGATTTATCTCTTTTTTATTTAGAGTTAACGTCAGTGAATTGCAGTCAGTCACTATTTTAAACCGAATACCATGGAGGTATATCCTCAACCTCAACCTCTTGAGAGTAATTGCTAGCGTTTCCAGCTCATAACTGTGGTATTTGGATTCTTGTTCTGTCGTCCTCTTTGAGAAATATAAAATATTGTGACATTTTCCATCAGATTTTCTTTGCACTAGTATTGAACCGAAATCTACGGAATTGGCGTCGCAATGAAGCTCTGTTTCATCTTTTGGATTATATATTGCTAATACTGGAGCTTCTAACAGTTTCTGTTTTAATGTTTTGAAACACATAAGTTCTTGCTTTCCAAAATTAAACGTAGCGTCCTTTCTTATAAGTTTGTACAATGGCTGCGCAATTATAGAAAAATCTTCTATCAATTGCCTAAAATATGAACACAGTCCCAAAAAACTGTGAACTGCTTTCGCATTTCGTGGTAATGGAAAATTTCTAACATATTCTATACCTATCGCACTTGGTTTTATTCCCTGTTTCGACACTATATATTATAAATAGCGTATCTCTGATTTCATAAATTGACACTTATCCATCCTCAACTCTAACCGATTTTTTACAAGCCTTTCGAAAACTTCTTTTAAAATTTCTACATGCTCTCCAACTGTTTCTGTAGCTATCAATAGATCATCGATGTAAATTCTAATTTTACCTTTCGTCCACAAATCACCAAAAACTCGATTAATATATCGCTGAACTCAGAAGGAGCATTTTTTAACCCAAATGGCATTTTGAGGTATTCGAATTGCCCCAAAGGTGTTACAAAGGATGTATATTTAATAGAATCAATGTTCATTTGAATATGGTGAAATGCGCTCTTTAAATCGAGTAAGGTAAAAATTGTTTTATTAACTAAGCCATCAAGCAAATCCTCAATCAAAGGAATTGGATAGTTATTTCTCTGTGTGACTTTGTTCAATACGCGATAGTCAACGCATAGTCTAATGTCCCCTGTTTTCTTTTTGACCAACACAATAGGTGAGGTGTATTCAGATGTACTTTCCCTTATAATACCGTCTTTGGACTTTTACATCCAATATACCCTGAACCTGTTCTTTTTCGAAATAAGATAACCGTCGTAGACAACAGTAGAAAGGTTTCTCACTATTCAGTACCAGTTTCATTTCACAATTTACCTCTGGGGCATCGGGACGCTTGCAGTTCAGGTAGCACTCATTTAATATTTTATCAAACTTTTTCTTATTCACAAAATCTATATCCTCGTTTTCGTCGGCTTGGACTTTATTAAGTTTATCTTGTTAAATGCTTCCAATATTTGATGTTTTGTGCGAAAACACTGCATCCTCGCCTGCGTTCGCAAATACGGATCAGGTATCCCCTCAATGATGGATTCTATCATTTCATCATCCTCCATAGCAATCCTGTTTCCAAGCATAACTTTCTGATGAAAATATTGTTGGAAAGTTTCACCTGGTGTCCACTTCCTTGCTTCTACTGCTCGTTTCATCGTTAGACGACTTGAACGGTCTCTGAACATTTCTCGCATTTCTAGTAAGAGTTGCGATATTTCGATTGTGGTCACATCCGATCGATAATGAAACCACTGCAGTGCCTTTCCCTTTAACCTGGAAGATATTAAAATTCGTACATTATTGTCATCCAACTTATATGCTGTTCTCAAATTTAGTAACTGAGCCTCCCAGTGCGAAAACAGTCAGCTTCCCCGGAAAATTCAGCCAGTAACTCCTTGATGTTTGAGTCAATCATCCTGCCGCCCCCAGTGTGCTGTATTTGATTTTCTTTTAAAAGTTCTTTTTCTCTTTTTAAGATATCGTTCTAGCGTTTCTGTAACTGAATTTCTTTTCCTAATATTTTCACTTCTCTCTTCATTATTTTCCACTCATTTTGATTAACACTCATCTTCTGTCTTGCTTTTATCTTTTTTCTGTTTGTTTTTCTTAGCACTCGTCATATTCTCTTGATCATCATCACAACTCTTATTTTCAGTATTTTGTTCAATATCATCCTGTTCCTCATCTTCTTGTCCTTCTAGTAGATTCAGAAGTTGCTGTATCAAGTATGGCTATGTTGTATGTTGTTTCGTATTACAATAAGAACATAATGGCTTGTCAATTTCCTGGAGGAAAACAAAATCATTCAACCGTGCTGTTAGTAACAAATTTCCAGAAACAGCAGCAGGATCATGCTATTTGTCTTCAAAACTTCAGAAACTTCTTTTTGCATTTATTTTACAAAATATCTTGTAACACAAGCTTACTTTGAATTAGTCCAGCAGAAAACCTTTTCATTTTATTGAACTATATAAGAAAATCAGTGAGTTAAACACAGGACCGCCACACCACGATGTCAAATAACAATAAAGTAAATATCGAAATGCCAGATAAATGATAAAGTCAATGATCATGGTGGAAGGAATATAAGGTGTGCTGGACAGTTCTATTGAGACCCTACGTGACATTATCGGCGGAGTTTGTATGTCAACAGAAACTTAAATGCGGAAACAAACAACACATTTTTCACACACTAAAAAACAAAAAACGGATTTCTTTCTACTCATCATGGTTTCTTCAAACTTTTACAGCACATTGTTGCATTTCCTATATGATAAATGAATTTAGTCATTTCATCTTACATCGATTTGGATATAATTCCTGTTTTCCATTCTTAATTTTTTAATATACGGAATTTGATTGTGATGCAAGCTTAAGAAATGCAACTGTTCTGTGTCAAAAACGGACCCTGAGCGACGTCACAAAACAAAAAGATGGCGGTTTTGACAAGCTGTCCAGCACACCTTATAGTCCTTCCACCATGGTCAATGATATTCAAGAAAGAGGGATTTCCCGTTTTGACTATTGTTTAAAAGATAAGTACAGTAAAGACTCGAAAAATTTTAGACGCGAAAAAGTAAAGTATACGGAAAAGTTAAGTAGGTTTCAGGCGCCATTAGCATCTCTAAAAAGTTAGGTTTTGTCTTAACTTTTCATGTCATTTTGTTTTTAGCTAATTTTTCTATTTTCGCTCGTTTATTATACACTTATCTATACAGTGTTGCACGTATGTGGACCAAATGAAAACCATTATACCACAGTTCGGACAACAGTTGAATTTGTATTGTTTTTCTTCAGTGCGTGTTTAGATGTGACTGCAACAACGTCAGGAGGAATGACATAAGCTAAAAAGGTTATCAATTGCTGAAAAACTCAGCATTTAAAAGAAAATAGAAAAAGGCATTTGGCCATGGACTTTCATGTTGCTGGAGCTGGAATTTGAAAATTAAAAAAAAAACAAAACTTTATGCAGAAGCGTCGAGCACATTTGAAAAAATGAAGAAGAAGTCCTTGCATAAGCCAGAAAACGTGGATATGGAGAAGCAGCTATACAAATGGTTTTTAGATCAACGCGAAAGAAACTGTGCAATAAGTGGTTCTATTTTGTAAGCTAAAAGGTGTGTGGTGACATTTTATCCAGCAACACATGGTTTGCGGGCAAAAATGGATGAAATGGAAATTACAAACGAGCAACTGTACAACGCTGATAAATCTAGTTCTTTTTTCCGATGTCTTCCTGATAAAACCGACGTTGCTTTTTACATACATTACATTTTTTTAAATTGGATCAGTGTCTTGGAAAAGATAAGAATTCGCAAAAACCTAAGCAGCCCAAAAACAAACTGCTTAAAGTCTCTATTGTACTACCAAATTTACATTAATTTTGATGTGAAATTGATTTTTAAAGGATGGCATTACACCTTGGTCATGTGAAGGATTTTTCTAATCTTTAAAAAAAAAAAAAAGTAGTACGGTCGTGAAAGGAGGAGTACGGGATTACGGAGGTGTCGAAAGTAGTACAAAGTAGTACAAAAGTAGTACTCGTCATTTTGTACTTCATCATTTTCGTTTGCTCTGCTCTCTTCATATCTCTTGTTGGTTCCTTTGAATTCTGTCGGCTTACTGGTTTTGTCAGCATTCTGCATTTCTGCGAAGTTACCTCTTTCGTTTTCTGGCACAGACAACAGGCGCAAAAGTAATTCGCTTTTGTTGCCTGTAGTTTTCTTATTTAATTTTGCGAGCCATGTTTTCAGCTGCGATGCCGTGTAAGATTTATATTTTCCGATTTCTGCCATTTCTCAAGATTTTAACCGACTAATATTTAAAAAAAAACACAACAATTTCTTCACGATATTTATTTGAGTCTCTCTTGCCTCACAGTTCACAAACGATAGCGCCTGCTACACTATGTAACCGATAGAAATAGCAATAATAAAACACTTGAATATATTTTTTTCACTTTATTGAAGGTGCGTCCGTATCGCTTCGCAAACTACACAAGAGTGAATCTTTATTCATGTTCACTGCTCTCACATGTTTATCTCTTTTTCTTAGAAGAGTGCCTGAATTCGTTACAACTATGAAGTTTATATTCTAGTCCCTAATGCTCAACTTCTTCTAAGAATATTGCAGAACATTTTTTTCCCATTGCCTTTTCTATAACATTTGTTATACTACTAAAGGTTTGAAACATTTGAAAAATGCTGGCTAAAGAGTTTAACCGTTTTCTTTGGATCGCCGATCCATTTCCCATCAGATGTTTTCAACGGGGAATCTTGCACTTGATCTCTTTAAACGTTTAGCAGCCTGTTTTTTGTCCTTTATACACTCTTAAATGGTAAGAGATAGAGCACTGCTGACTTTGGCAGCTTTTGTTGTTCTCTTTTTTAACTTTAGATGAGCAAATGTATGTATGGGTATGTATCAGGCAATTTGTCATTTGTTAACGGATTGATGGTTGTCAAGTTTTAACAATCAACAGTAAAAGCAAATTATTCTCCTTTGTTTGGCGCTACTTCGGGCCGAAGTTGTGTTGTCCATTCGCTCTACATGACCTAGCCATCTTAAGCGTTGAATCCGAAGACGATTAACTAAGTGCATGTCGCTGTACAGCCCGTACAGTTCGTGGTTGAATCTCCTCCTCAAGAAATAATCAACGCAAACAGGACCTTTCTCTTAAAACGACCAAGAGTTTCTTCATCCGCTTTCAATAGCGCCCATGTCTCTGCGCAATAGAGCAGCTTGGTGCTTCGAGAGATGGCTCAATTGCTCAGTTACTCAATTGCCTTTTGAGCCCAAAGAAACAGCGATTGGCAAAACAAATTATGCGCTTGATCTCGAGACTGCTGTTATTGTCCCCTGCAGAGCCGAGGTAGACGAAGTTCTTGACTACCTCATAGTTTCTGCTGCCCATTATTTTGCTCTCTTCGAGACATGTTGTGCGTCCTTCCGTGATGACAGTATGTACTTTGTTTTTCCCTGATTTACTGCTGGACCCATCTTAGCCGCTTCCACTTTAATGCCAGCAAACGCCTCATTGACGGCTGGCTGTGTTTATTCAATCACGTCAATGTCGTTCGCATAAGCAAACAGTTGAACGGACTCTTGGATGATATTGCCTCTGGTGTTAACTTTTGAGTTTTGCACAATCTTCTCAAGTATGATGTTGAAGAAATCACATGACAGCATGTCGCCTTGTCTAAGACCTTTTTTGGCATTGAAGGTCTCGGTGAGTTCGTTAGAAAAGCATATATTATAATATATAAATACCGATTTGTGGATGGTGTTACCGAAACAAATGATATGGGTACATTTATTACACATTTTGAATAATTTGTATTATCAACAACGTACGAGTATGTTGAAAAAATAATCTCATTTCATCAATTCACTGCCCTAGAAAACCTATGATTAAAATCATCATTAAAAAGTGCTATTTTTCTCCCCGCTGTTGGTGGACACCGGCAATGTTTTATTGGAAGTCGATTTGGTATTTACTCGCAGCTAGAAGGTTCCTTCATCAAAACGAAATATTTATATTTTCAGTTTGTTCGTCTCACTGGGGGACAACAGCTCCTAAAATAGATAATACGAAGATTTCAATATCTGTCTAAAAATTATTAATTTTTATTGTCCTCCATCCATCTAAACTTTGTGTGATTTTTTGAAATTTGCCGTCGAAGGGTATATTAATTGATAGTTATTTTAAAATATAGAGGAGCAATTGTTCAATATAAATTGAAATATTAACTTACAAAGCGAGCAAATGTATCGAGGGGTGTGACCCCTCCTCCTATAATTCTAAACTAAGTTGCCTAAAAATCTGCACTAAAATTATTTTAATCATTCTGACCCATTTGCCTAGAAACGGTAACATTAGCAGTTTTTTTTAAACGCTGATTAAATGAAACAGAAATATAGAGTTTCGTTTCGATGGCAGTACTTCAAGCGGTCGATCCATTTTTTGATAACTCGGTCTAGCATACGTTGGTTAGCTTTGTTAGCATAAACAAAGGACTTGACTTAACCCCCAAAATAGTCGAGGGTAACCGGAAGTCGCATGTTCGTGGCGTCAAATTGAAGAGCGTGCGTCGCTTGTATAGCATGTAGCGCTCGGATATATCAATGTTTTCGAGCTCTGGTCACAGAAAGTCGGTTAAAATCGCTCTATACGTGCGACCATTCCCGATAACAGTATCTCATTCCTCATGTGATCCCGCCATGCCTGAATGTAGTCCCAATTCCAATGGAAAAATAAGCCATATCGATATTGACAGCTACGGCGCTCTGCGACGCTTATGTGTTCTTCTTGTAATTTCCGCCAGATCGATCAGTGTATGCATAATGAAATGGCAAACAATACTGAATATTTTTATACCTCGAGATCATTGGTAACTTTGCAAGCTTATTTATGTAGGTGGGTTTGCCAGCGAAATCGCCAGCAGCACACATTGACTTTTCAAAACTTTTTGTTTTTAACCATTAACCACCTAACAGGGGTCTCATAGACCGCAACAGTTTTTCAAATTCATATTCAGAAAAGCAGAAAAATATGCTACAGTTGTGATCCCAAAAGGAAATGCAAGGCTGTATAATTATGTTTCATGTGCCAATTAGCTTAGAATGTGCCCCGATCGATTTTTTTTCTTTTGATTCTTTGTTTTCTTAATTTTAAAAAAAATTATACCAATAATTCGAAATTTTAAGTCGCTACTGCAACAGATTCGTTGTATGAGCGTAGGAAATTTGTTCGCTAAAAGTGAAAATATGTGAAGTTTTAAAGAAAACTACAAAATGTTACTACAATTTCTGTTGTCTTAGACTTTAAAATAAAGCTTAAGAGTATTAAGAACAGTTCTGTTTACTTTTTATTTAGTAAATACTGAAAATCCCATTTTAAGGTCATAATCTGTATGCGGTCGCTAGCATCACAGGTAGGTGGTTATGTAACTCAAATAGGTGACAGGTGGTTAAGGGTTAACTAAGAGATCGATAATAAACCATAAGCACACTTTTTCATCTACCAACGGTATCTTGTCTTACTGTTACCTTTGTGCACTTCAGACGTACTTACTTACTTAAGGTGGCGCTACAGTTCGGGGTGGACCTGGGCCTCAATAAACAAGCGTCTCCAGCCAGCTCGATCTTTAGCTAGCTGTCTCCAGTTTCGCACGCATAGTTGGTTGAGGACCCTTTCCACTTGCGTGCGCCACCTGAGTCGCGGTCTTCCTCTACTGCGCCGTCCCTCGGGGGTGGATTCGAAGACTTTTCGGGCCGGAGTATTGGTTTCCATCCGCTCTACATGACCTATCCATCTCAGTCTTTGGATCTTCACTCTTCTGGCTAAGTCGATGTCGCTGAACAGCCCGTATAGTTCGTCATTATATCTCCTCCTCCACTCACCGTCTATGCAGACGGGACCGAAAATCACACGAAGAATTTTCCTCTCGAGGCAACCAAGGGCAGCTTCATCCGCTTTTGACAAAGTCCATGCCTCCGCGCCATATAGCAGGACTGGGACGATTAAGGTCTTGTAAAGCGTTATCTTGGTTGTTCGAGAGAGGGCTTTGTTTACCAGTTGCTTTCTTAGCCCAAAGGAGCAGCGATTGGCAAGGGTTATTCTTCGTTTGATTTCAGCGCTAGTGTCATTGTCTGAATTGATAGCGGTGAATAGGTAGACAAAGTTTTTGACTACCTCAAAGTTGTATCTGTCTGCTGTGACGTTCTAACCGAGACGTCGGTGTTGGGTGCCCTTTCTCTTTGACAGCATATACTTGGTCTTACCCTCGTTTACCGCTAAACCCATCTTCGCGGCCTCCGTTGCAATACTCACACAAGCGACATTGATATCACGCTGCGTTCTTCCGATAATGTCAATATCGTCGGCATATGCGAGTAGTTGGACGGACTTCTGAAAGATTGTTCCTCTGGTGTTGGCGTTCGAGTTTTGAACAATTCTTTCAAGAACGATGTTGAAAAAGTCGCATGACAGCGCGTCGCCTTGTCTGAATCCTTTTTGGCCATCAAAGGTCTCGGTTAGGTCTTTACCGACCTTGATGCATTCTCCATCGTCATCCTACACAAACGGACGATGGATGCCAAAACTAGACATTGCTCTGTATAGCTCGTCTCTATAGATGCTATCATACGCGGCCTTAAAATCGATGAAAAGGTGGTGGGTATCGATTTGTTGCTCCTGGGTTTTCTCCAAAATCTGCCGTAGTGTGAATATTTGGTCGATGGTGGATTTTCCTGTCCTAAAGCCACACTGGTATGGACCGACCAGGTTGTTGACGAATGGCTTTGGGCGTTCACACAGTATGGCAGATAAGATTTGATATGCGATACTTAGGAGACTGATGCCTCTGTAGTTGGCGCAGTTCAAAGGGTCTCCTTTTTTATGGAACGGGCAAACAATGCTGAGGTTCCATTCATCGGGCATGTTTTCCTCCGACCATATTTTACAGATGAGTTGGTGCATGCTCCTTACCAAATCATCGCCTGCGGCTTTAAAAAGCTCGGCGGGTAGGCCGTCAGCTCCCGCAGCCTTGTTGGATTTCAGTTTAGATATGGCAATCCTCACTTCATTTGGGTCGGGTGGACGGAATTGTTGATCTTCATCGTCCTTTTCATTGGGGTTGAATGGTTCGTTCTGCCTGATCGCCTGCGGGATTTGGTTGCTCGTCGCCGTTATACAGTCTGCAGAAATGGTTTCTCCATATCCTCAGCATCGACTATGACTCTACTACGATGTTGATCATCTTTACAGGCTGCGGTTTGGACTTTATAAACTTGACAGGTTAACTTTACCCTTAGGTAAAACTTCCTTACCTCATTCCTTCAGTAATCCATCTATTCTGCCGATCGCGCGCTCCTCATGCTCCTTCTTTTTTCTCCTGAGAAGCCGGTGTTCGTCTCTCCTGTTCTGCTCGAAGAGCTCCCGAGCAGCTCTTGTCCTTCTTTGCAGTGCCGCTTTGTTGTGTTGTCAAACCAGCGGTTTCGTTGTGGTGGCGGATTGAAACCCAGCACATCAGTGGCGGCATCTCTGATGGCTTTTTGGCAATGCTGCCACTGGTCATCAATACTTGATGTTGGCGGCGTAGGATTTCTTAAGAGGTTAAGGGAGACACGATTGGAAAAGGATTTGGCAATCTCTTGCGATTGTAGCCGGCTGACGTTGAACTTCCTCACAGTATTTTTTTGTCTTGGCGGTGTTCGGGATATCCACAACCTTACCTTGGCTACAACAAGCTGGTGGTCCGAGTCAATGTTGGCGCCTCGGAACGTTCGGACATCTATAATACTGGAGGAGTGCCTTGCGCATAGGATCAATCTGATTGACGGTTGATTGATCAGGAGATCGCCATGTTCCTTTGTGAATATCGAGATGTGAGAATCTTGTACTGGCTACTACAACATTTCGCCCCGCAGCAAAGTCGATCAGCCTAGATCCGTTATCGGATGTGGTGTCGTGTAGGCTGTACTTCCCGACCGTACTACCAAAGATGTTCTCTTTTCCTAGCTTTGCATTAAAATCGCCAAGGACAATTTTAAAGTCGTAGCTAGGGCATTGCTCATACGTTTTGTCCATTAGCTCGTAGAACCTGTCTTTGGTGTCATCATCTTTCTCCTCTGTGGGGGCATGTGCGCATATAAGGCTTATGTTGGCAAATTTAGCCTGGATGCGAATTGCCGTGAGGCGCTCGTTCACGAACCTGAACGATAGAACTTCTTGCCTAAGTCTGCCTCTAACGACAAATCCACATCCAAATAGGCGCTGTTTTTGTTGTTTGTAGCAATCACCGTAATATATATCACAGTTTTTCATCCTTCTTTTGCCCGGTCCATCCCATTGCACTTCTTGGATGGCGGTTATATCTGCTTTGCAGCAGTCTAGGGCTTCCGCTAATTGTTCGGCTGCACATGGCTTATAAAGGGACCTTACATTCCACGTACAGATCCGAAAATCGTTGTCCGTATATCGTTTGCAGGGTTCGTCATCAGTAAAATCATCCGTTTCCGAGGCTTGTTGTTGCTTGGCAGTTACCCCGACGGCACAACCCCCAACCTGGAGGGCCAGTTCCTTTTTTGTAACCCCTAGGACAAAAGGTCGCACTTATAAGTTTGGCAAGTTGAGCTCGGGTGAACTACAACCAGTACCCGATGGCTACAACTTGGAGGTAAAATAAGCACAATTGGTGTGTGGAAAAAGTTACAACACTGGGCATCGCCAGCTTGACGCCAGTCAGTGCCTACCCGATTCCCACAGCACCCAGCATCCGCACTTCAGACGTGTTTCTGTTTTTTCGTTTCAATTTTTTATTAATTACCTCTAAATTGCTCCCTTATCATCACTCGTTTGTGCTGTGCGATCATTTTTTTGTTTCATACGCTCTTCGAAATGGAAAAGTGCTGTGCTAGTGAAATGTGCTCGGTCGGCTCAAATATCGTTCTTGACATGATTACGTGCAGTGGACTCTGTGGAAAATCGTATCACCCCGCGTGCGTAGGCATAAAAGATCGTTACACGACCTACCTCAAAGACTTATGTGGAGTCATGCAATATGTGTACCCTAATTGCAAAGAATTGTCGGCATCGCAATAAAATGCCATAACGATTATATGACATCCTTATTTGCCGATCTTACACATCTCAACAAAAAGATTTTAAGCAAGCTTTCAAACACTGAGCTTATACCTAAATCGATTGAAGATCTTCAATCGTATTTAGAGCATATCATTCAGCTCCTAACAGCGAGGAACACCAACACCACTCCAACACTTGAGTCTATCAACAACAACAAATCGTTAATGGAGAAACTTTTCTGCGAAAATTCAGCTTCTAACATTGCCATTCCCTTACGCGAGATCTTCAACACCGGCTCACAAACTTCGGATATTCCCTCTCAAGAGCCTCTTTCTCCTAAACTTAACTTTTTCGGCACAACCTGGACGAAATCAGAGTGGGATTCGAGAATAACAAGACTACAGGAGAACAACCGATTTCTCGATAATGACCGGTCTGCATTTATTATCAGCGGTGCCCCACGTAACATATCAGTCAAGTCTTTTATTAAGCAGGCTCAACCTTGACATCAACCAATTTAAAAAGCTTAGAAATGGACGAATCGTGATCTTCATCCCCAGGAAATACGAATGGCTTACAATTCATTATTTATAAATTTAAAATAAAATGAATAATAAATATTTTAAAATTAATGAATTAAATATTAAATAATTAAATTTAGTATACAAATATTTAAAATTTATTTGTTTTAAATATTTATTTACCATTCGGAGGCAACTTTAATTTAGGAAGTTTAAGTATAAGAAAATGTTCAACTTTGCCTAATCCCCGTCAGGAATCCGTTACTCAGAAGCCCCATTCCCTTCACATGCACCCTAGATCTCGCCCGCCAACCTCCAACCTCTCGCCCAACTGCATCTAACTCCCCTATTATCACACCTAATCGTCCATTGTCCAACAATCCACTAAGCAGTAATTGGTCTTTCAAAACGGGCTTGTATCCTAACTTTAAACAAAAGTACGAGATTCCCTAACTTCAAACGCGTATCATTTGACCTTAGCGCATCCTCCTCTATCAAACCTTCCCTCAAATACCCAAACTTTATTCATTCTCACACTCTTAACCCCAATCGTCCTCCAGTGTCTGTGCCAGCAGAGCCTCTTTCCGCCTCTACTCCATCTTCTTCCTATACATCGAATACTAACCCCACAAAATCGTTAACTCCACCGCGTTCCTTCATTGATCCGCTGTTTCCTCCTTCTACTAAACTAACGAAACAACTAACCGACTCTGGGGATGATGGACGTTATGTCCTTTCACGCTTACTCACGTAAGATCTATGAAAACATTCGTCTCTATCTCGCGTATTGGCATGACAAGGATGACTCCTTGTTATGGTTTCGCTCCACCAAGAAGGCCTCCCAACCGAACCTTCCGAATTAAAAAAGATTTTCGTCCATTTCCATGAGAGTCTGAATATTCCTCCTACTAACGTACCTAACGATTTATCCACATTCGCCTCTCATATCGCTTCAAAACGAATCGCCCATCTTCAACGAACTCGTGCTAATTTCAAAACCTATTCTCGTTCCTAACGATGCCTATACTGCCATTAGTCACCTATCTATATATTACCAATACGTTCGGGGATTGCGCACAAAATCATCCACCGTATTTCTGAACTCTAAAAATCTGCCATACGACGTTTTTGCCCTCACAGAAACAAAAGGAATTTCTCTTTCTAGACAGCCTCTCTAACACCGGCCTATATCAAATAAGAAGTATTACCAACAGCCTTGGTAGACAACTCGATCTTATATTTTCATCTGACATTATTAACTGCATTGTCATTGAAAGCGATCATTTTCTGTCTACTTTAGACCGATACCATCCTCCCCTCTTTGTTTTCCTACAGTAATTTGATTCGAAAAAATCATTCGCCAACCTCTTGTAGCCTTAACTTTCGTAAAACTGATTTCGTAAATTTTTTGCTTAGCCGCGTTAATTTTAATCTTGCTTACATTAATATTGAAACAGTCATTTCGTCCTTCTACTCTATCATCTGCGGTTCTCTCGTTAAAGCTGTACCTCTCTAATACCATGCAAATTGTCCCACATCCCCTCCTTGGTATGATAAACAATTACGATCACTTCGTAACAAAAGAAACAAACTCTGGAAAGCTTACCTCAAATCTCGCTCTGGCTTCGACCATTCCATTGACCAGATTACTCACCTAAGATTTGCTAAGCTTTCTGAATCTCTCTATCTGAAATATATCGACCGAATGCAATCCAATCTCATAACGGATCCTAAGAATTTTTACCGATTTATTAATGCCAAGCGAAAATGTGATAGTTATCCTCCTAATCTCAAATTTGGCAACACTGCCTCGACTGATCCCCAAACCATCGCAAACTTATTCGCCGATTTCAGTCAATCGTAAATCCGTTGAGCTCTATCAAGATTACTTCTCATATTTGAACAATTCCGCCCAAACATCATTAGCTTCTATTCACGTAACTGCACGCCTTGTTGAAGAAAAGATCAACACACTTAAGGACGACTATAACCCAGGTCCCGATGGGTTGCCTGCAATTGTCCTTAAGAAATTCGCTGGACACCTGGCTCAACCCCTAGCAACTCTTTTCAATATGTCCCTCTCACAAGGATGTTTCCCCCAGCTTTGGAAGAACTCTTTTATTGTCCCCATACATAAGAAAGGTCCAAAAAACGACATAAGTAACTATCGTCCCATCGCTAAGCTATCTTGCGTACCTAAACTATTCGGAAGCATTGTGTACTGTTTGTTACTTGTTTTTCACTTCAAAGCATTATTTTCAACTTCCCAGCACGGTTTCCTGAAAGGCAGACCGATGACTACGAACCTTACTGGATTTGTGTCTAAGGCATTATGCGCATTTGAAGACGGCAAAGAGTTCGATGTTATAGCCACCGACTTTAATAAAGCATTCGATAAAATTTCGCACCCAGTCATTATATTTAAACTGACAGCTCTAGGTTTTCAACCTCACTTCATCAAATGGATCAAATCCTATTTGGAAAGCAGAGAATACGCAGTTACCTTCAGATCGTCTGTCTCCAAGCCCATCAAAGCCACTTCTGGCGTACCACAAGGTAGCCACCTCGGTCCACTAATATTCGTACTTACCATCAACGATGTTGACCGTATTATTATGAACTCTCATCTCTCTGTATACGCCGATGACATGAAAATCTTTCTCCTCCCCCTCTGACTCCTACTCTCTTCAAGATGACCTAAATAGTTTTTCTATTTGGTGTCAAAAAAACGATCTCCAACTAAACATCAGTAAATGTCAATCCATTACATACTCCCGTAGACGACCACCGCATCCGCATAGAAACTATTTCCTCAGCAATCAACTAGTCCCTTCAGTATCATCTTTACGCGACTTAGGCGTAATCTGTGATCGTGAGCTCAACTTTCGTTCCCATATTGACAATATTATAAGTAGAGCAAATTTTACGCTTGGCTTTATCAAACGCTGCTCAAAAGAATTTTCGAATCCCTATGTCACAAAATCTCTTTCGTCAGACCTATTCTCGAATATGCCAGCCAAGTATGGTCACCTGATTACGCGGTCCACATTCGTCGTATCGAAGCTGTCCAGCGTAGGTTTCTACGTTTCGCTCTATGTGATCTTGCCTGGACTGACAAAACCAACTTACCTCCTTACTCTGATCGCCTTAAACTAATTCGGCTTGAGTCCCTCGAAAACCGTCGCAAAACTGCCGATCTGCTCTTCCTCCACCAACTGATCACCGGTAATACAGACTGCTCCGCACTTCTTGAATTTGTGTCTCTTAGCGTCAACCCCTACAATTTAAGGTCTGCAGCCCTCTTTCGCATTAGACCGGACTATATACGGCTTAAACACACCGGTATCAAGAATTTTAAGCCTGGCTAACACTATGGAATACTCTTTCAATTTCCACCTTAGCAAAACCTCACTTCGAAACCACCTCCAGTCCCATTCTTTCCTGCGCTAGTCCTCCCTTTCTTTCTCTACCATCTAGGTTAAGCTTTAGTTTTTAAGTTTAGGTTGTTTAAGTTATTCACTTGTATTATACTTAATAAATTGGGGGTGTTGCCCCCACTACCACTAACACTTGTGGTCGTGTGTAAGAATGTGCCTGAAATTCAAAACATTTGTTTGAATTGCAGTTTAAAAGAGGAAGAGAAAAAAGATTTGGTACAGTTGGAAATCCTTGGGTCACACATATACGAGAGAACTGTATATGTTGATATATCTACTGTCCCCTTTTTCTCTTACGAGTTCCTAGTTCTTTTCAGAGCTGTATAAAGGGTTATATAATCCTGTTGACTAAGTTAGTTTCATATAGGAATTTGAGAATGAGAGATGGTTCTAGTGACTGCATTTTTTCCTCAGACGGCTGCCCAGATATATTTGCCTTTTATAGGCTAGTACCTCCTTTTTTTAGATTTCATTAGATTCTCCACAGAATCTGCACAGACCTCTTCCGTTTCCAGCAGAGTTTTGCTCTGTTTCTCCTAGTCAATTATTTGAGCTTCTGTGGACATTCTCACATAAACTTGGATTTGATATTCCTGTTGATATAAGAACAAATTCACAAATAACAATGTCAACAAGAACAAAATCATTTTATGTCAATTCATAAATGCAATTGTTATATCGGATAGCAAATTGTGAGTATTGTTCACTATTAAGAAATGTTAATGAAAATCTAAAAATCTTTATATCGCAAATTCGGTATATCGGGTATTCGTTTTACTAAACGTCCACTGTCTGTACTCATAATAAGCTAATGTCAATTTTATTTTGCCATTCGTCGCATATTAGTTTTTTTCTTATTGATTGTTTTGTTGTTGTGTAAGTTAACACCAGAAACATTTCATCATGCGAACAATGCATGGTACAGTTCCCACGAGCAACAACATCAGCTCCGTACGTGATGGAATGCAGCGAATCGTCTTTCCACCGGACACACGAGACATCGATAACGAGCGGACACCTGAGCCACCAACGGATATGCTGACCTGTCGTCTGGCTGCATGGGACATGCACTTAGTTTTAAGATATGAAATATTTTGTGAGTTAGTTGTAAGTCAGCCGCGAAGGCAAACAGATGAAAAATAAAATTATTGTTTTAAGAAAAGTTAACTTGAAATAGTTTAATTGGCGCCCAACGTGGGGCCCAGGAAAATTCACCGCATCAAAGTGTAATCGCGTTAATTTTTCTCGCGTAAAGTGCTCTGTCGTAAACGCATAAGTCGACCTCAAGAAAGCTCGCCGCGGGTGCAGTGCGCGTACTTTAAGCATCATTACCGTAAGGCGACCTGTATTAAGCTCGCTCGTGTGTGTGGTGAAAAACCTGGGTTCCGGACAACGAGGGAGTGTGGACAAAGGCCTCCAAGTAACTACGAGTAAAAAGGAATGCTGCCCCTTCACCAGCATTGGTTTATCCTAATAACATTGTTACCACTGTGCAATGGCGAAGCACAAATTCTGTATTACTCGAATTCTCAGCTAATAAAGATCAATACGGGCCACCCAAAATTGCAGAACGGATCATTCAAGATAATACACTTGATCGTAATCGAGGCTTACGAAACAACACTTAACAACTTGGAAGCTACGTTAAAGACATCCATTACTAGCAACAGGATATGGTTGCCTGTCCTGTCCTTTCCTTTTAAATATCCCGTATACGAACTTACTTAAATAGACTTAAGATAAATATTAAACGTAAGAGAGCATTCGATTTTATAGGCTCGGCGTGGAAGTGGATTGCGGGTAACCCGGACCACCACGACTATGAAATAATTACTAATAAAATGCATAATGTTTTAAGAAATAATAATAATCAAATAATAATCAATAAAATTTCATTAGATAAGATCAATGAACTAACAAACATTACAAATAAGATTATTAAAACATTCAAAGAAAATTAACTTAATAATAGTGAATTAATTATGAAAATCAAATGTAAATAAGATGTAATTAAGGAAGAAATAATTAATAAACTCATTTATATTATCAAACACCGAAATAAATATAACAGAAACAATTATGAAAGTTGAAAATATTCCCTATGTAAATGTAGATGAGGCATTAGAACTTGCCGAAATCAAAATTGCTTCAAATGATAATAACTTAATTTATATTTTAAACATTCCAACAACTACTAAAGAATTATGTAATCTATCATTAATAAAACCTGTTCAAATAACCAGGAATCCTGCTTTTAAATCAATTTAAAAACCCAGTACTTATCAACAACGGTACTGTCATGCTCAAGGGTACGTTCATCATAAAACACTTCAACACCACCATTCAAGTTAAAGGAAGAACGATCATGTCAAAAGAGGTCACAAGTCATCAACCTTTACCAGCGATACTCCAACCGTCATATAAGCCTGGCAAGATAGAAGAAGTACTGTCCCTCGAAATGATCAAGGATCTTTACGTTAATCGAACAAAAGAAATCAAGCTGCTTGAAAAGAAACGCGAGATCAACCTAACCGTGAACATCATCTTATTGGTCACAGTCTTAGCCATCGCAACCTTCGCATACAAAATGACAAGAAATAAAGGTATGACCAAAGACAAACGGTACAATACCAACATGCCATCACCAATAACCATAGGACTTGCAGACATCCCTCACCTAGTGACGTCAACAACATCTCACGAGGACGTTCGATTTTAAGGGTGGAGGAGTTAACACCAGAAACATTTTATCATGCGAACAATGCATGGTACAGTTCCCACGAGCAACAACATCAGCTCCGTACGTGATGGAATGCAGCGAATCGTCTTTCCACCGGACACACGAGGCGTCGACAACGAGCGGACACCTGAGCCACCAACGAATATGCTGGCCTGTCGCCTGGCTGCATGGGACATGCACTTAGTTTTAAGATTAAATATTTTGTGAGTTAGTTGTAAGTCAGCCGCGAAGGCAAACAGATGAAAAATAAAATTATTTTTTTAAGAAAAGTTAACGTGAAATGGTTTAATTTGTATAAATACATATTCCCTTTATTTAGCTTTTGCATGTATTTTTGTTCTCTTAAAACTACTTTAAACTTTAGTAATTTGGCTATCAATTGTTCAAATACACCCTGATCATTATTGCAAAGCCAGCGCCAGCTGTACTTGTTTTGGTGTAACCACCAATATAATTGCCGTTGCTTGATGCTCCTATCTTGAGCTGCCATCGCTTATTAATTTCATTTAATGAAGTAAGATGTTACTGTAAGGTGTTTCATCTGTTACAATAAATAATAATATTAATATACATAGGTGGCGCCACAGTCTTAAGCATATCTTATGATAAGTGGCAACTTGATACTAGATTACAATTATACTCTCCTTAAGTTAGGAGAGTGCTTTTTCGAATTTCCATAACATGCTTCTTCCTCTCCTTTCAATCTGTGCTGTGAACATATACATATATAGAATCTATGAAGGGCGTGGGATTTCATACACAGAAGTTTCATACGGGATTAGGGTTTCGAAAATTCTGCCACGAAAACACTGTGGTGTCATATGGTAGATACTTCCAGATACCTTTTCTGCTTTCCTGCAAACGTAGAGCCAAAGCGTACCCTTTGATACTCATTCCATTACATTTGACTTCCAGCTGAGTTTTTTTTGTTAAGGATTAGCCCTACATGTTTGGTGGTATCTGGGAATTTACAGCTGATGCCGTTAATGGTTAGGGTGCCGATGTGCGGGATTTGGTATTTTCCGGTAAAACGAACAATTTCACTTTTATGCGCAATAGTACTGACGCCACGTAGATACGGCATTTTGAATAAGGGTGTGCGTACACAAGTGTCGTCCACATCTTCACTTTTCTCCTTCTAGATATAGAGAATTTCATTAACTAGTAGGGCCCAGAGGTGTAAACCAAATATACCGTCTTTGAGATAAAGCTTTTCTACCAAATTTTGGTTAGAACTAGCTTAGGCAATTCGAGATGATTTCCAACCAGAGGGTAATAATATGAAATACATATTAGCGTATATGATTCTATGCCGGCCAGTTGTCTTATTTATATCCTACGATCTTCTCCCCCAAACTCACATTTTCTTGAATTATTAGCATTTAATAATAATTATATGTGTATATATAATCATGCTATTGTTCTATCATGAGTGGGAGCGACTTACAGTTTTATGAAAACTAAAACTAAATTAAAAAAAACTAAAGCTGAATTTTCATGTACAAGTTTTCAACTCTTAACACAAAGGCCAATATAATCACGATTTTGTGGATGAATGGAAAGCCATACATATGTATACAGTAAAAGCTCGTGAATTCGGAATGGATGGGAGAGGGAGGGAAACAGTCCGAATAAAGGAATTTTCCGAATTAATGAACGTTTTTTCTATGCACTAAAACCCGTTGCAATAAATGAAAAAAGTAAAGAATTCAAAACGAAAAATTATTTTGTTAACCCAAACAACTTCTAAATGTGAATTTCTGGGATTTCCCCAATATAATTTTTATTATAACTCTTCCTGACTTCTAAATGTGAAGTGCCCAATAAACATTTTGATGATTTGTTCCGATTTCTACATATTTGAGATATATTTGCCACCATACGTGTACAAACAGTGCGTTATATAATTTTTGCTAATTTAATTTAATTTTTACATGAAAAATGAAAACCAAATTTTCCCGAATTAAAGAGCAATTAATTTAAGCAAATGTACAAAAATTTCATTCATTTCATTTTATTGATTGTACAAAAATACTACAAGATATATATGTGTTATATGTAATATGTGTATGAGCGAAATTAATCATATCCTTGAGATATAGCAGGCATTCATGGTATATCATTTTGTGGAATAACAGAATTTAGAAGGTACATGGTTATAACTTATTTTCCACCTTCCCGGCAGGCCATACTTAATTTTGTAATGTACCTATAAGCTGCATATTCAGCCCGCAGTACGGGTGTTTTGTGTAATGATTTTTTCTGAACCTGCATGAGTGAGAAGGAGGTAGAAAGTGCACATCATCTAATCCGCTCGTGTAGTGCTCTAACTCGTCGTGGTTACTCTCAACTTGGAGTCTACATTTACAACAACCTCATGGGGCCAATGTAAGCCGGCTACACCGCTTCGTAGTTTCTGTTTCCAATCGCTAATACCATTGCATTTTGCGTGAGGATATCGATGTCATCTGCGTAATTTAACAGTTGGACAGACTTGTAAAATGTAGTCCTTAACGCGCTCTCTTCCACAAGAATTCGAAGAAATCACACGACAGCACATTTCCTTGCAGCAATCTGATGCAAATTTCAAATGGCTTGGAAGTTATTGAACGGAACTACACGGTTCATCGCGTGTTTTTTTCATGGAATATAAATACCTTCACTTATAGTTTGTAAATAAGTATAATTTCAATTGGATGAATTTTTACCAATGCTGTTTGTATCTCCTCCATCATCAAGTCATACTTTATTTCAAGATTTGTCTATTCGAAAATTGAAACTTATTCATATCGTTTCAACTTTCGATATATATATTATTACATAAATAAACATATTCCAAGTGTGCTGATATGCACCCGCCTAGATCTTTATTGAGAGGCCACTCTCTCGCTCTAGGAGAGATAGGATTGGAGAGAGCCACGCTACGACTCCTAATACATTGTTTAAGCTAAGTCAGTCTTAAGTCTGAAGCCTACAAGTGTAATTAGTGGATAATTAAACGTTTCTTACCGAACGGAAGTCTCTTCTTAGTATATAACTATATGTACAAATCATTGCTTCTGAAACTGATTTATTTATCATTTGTTAATTCACATTTATCGTAAATAAACAAATAAATTATGTAAATTACTTATGATACAATTTATACACCTATGTATGTATGTATATATATATAACAATCAATCCACCGTTTTGCATTTATTATTTGATTTATTCCTCAAACTCACATTAATTATTTTATTAAGTCCTCGTTACCACTGCAATCAATATTCTGAAATTCGAATGAAAATTATGAGCGTTCAAACCCAAGGGAATTATAAATTATTCAGTGCGATAATTACAGCCGACTGTTCTAACTGGATGCCCATGTAGGCAAGGTGTTAAATTAATATTTTTTTATGATTGTCATTTCGACGAAAACAAATAAAAGCGCATTTTAATTTTGGCAACTTCTCCTCACTTTCACTTACAATATCAATCACAAAATGACGTGAGGCGTATATTATTTTCTCAGAGCTTTAATTGACTGACTGGCTATGTATGTTCGTGGCTTATGTTTTTTTGGGTTTGTGTAATTTCACGCAGCACACGTTGCAGAGAGCGGATGTTATTAAGTGAATAGGTTTACTCGCATTGACGAAGTATCGACAAAATATTGTTGATATATCGTAAATAAAATTTAAAGGGTAGAATATTTCTTTCTTTATTCGTCGCCATATACGATTTGAGTGATATTTTATATTTATCGCTGTACATGCCATGCATAAAATATACATTCTGAAACGACGAAATATAAAAGAAGGCTTTGGTCAGGGCATTGCAATTAATATTTACTTTATAGTGTGGAACATGTGTCAATAATTACTGCGTGTTTTTTATATGAATGAATCACGAGCAGCCACGTGTGGATAATACCTGCAGTTCGATACAGGTAAGACCATATAAACTAAGAACATATAAACATGCATTGCCTGACTCAACTCCGATTTCAAATACAGTAAAAATCCTTTAATTCCGACCACTCCCTGAACCATTTCAAATTAACGAACTTTGACTGTGCAATGAAACCTTTCTAAGTTGGCTACCAGCGATGCAAACTTTTCTGACCAAGTTAGGCAGGTGACTATCTTGTACGGGTGTACGTTTTGACGCAGGCTCAGGCTCATGACTTTGACCAAGTTTGACCTAGACCAAGTTTCATGACCAAGTTAGGCAGGTGACTATCTTGTACGGGTGTACGTTTTTTGGGCGAAGGGTCAGGCGCATGGTAGCTACTAAGACAACGTATTTGCAGAGCTAACTTTGTGATCATTCCGCGTAAACCACGATTTTTATTCTTGATAAATTTTGGAGGTTGGTTTTTTGGGAAATCGAAATGTTTTTATTAAACAGTTAGCGAACATTCCCACAAATAGTGATTGTTTGAAATGGATTAGTAACTAGACACAAGGTCGAGGACTGAACGTTAACCAGAATAAAATGAAGTTGCTGCTTTTTAACGAGAAGTGAATTATTCCTGAGTTCACCTGCTCAAATATAAATGCAGTTTAATTTACACTCTCAAAGACAGCAATATATCTAGGTGTTATGCTTGATTCCAGACTGCATTCTACACGTCCAAACGTCATAAACCACGAGTGAAAAACAGGCTGAATACACATCCTGAAATACGGTCCTCTGGTTTGGTGGAAGCTTTGGAACGGAATCTTCTACCGCAAATCCAATGATCAGATTGTCTAGGCACAACCGGTTGTCTTAGAACAACACACACGACTAACCCAGTTCTCCCCTCTTGGCCTCTTCTGTAGCAACAATGGAGCCTCATCGGTTCTAAGCCTCAGAGAGGCGACATTCTGGAGGGATAAACAATACGGTGAAACTTCCATACTAAATGGTTGGACAGCAGCACAACAATTGGAAATTGTAGACGTAGAATTCTCCTTGTACACTGAAAAGCTCAAAAATTTGCGGGTACAGGTACAGTCGCAATGGTATTTTGTGACTACTTCGAAAAATCAATATCACTAAGAGACGATTATAGCGATTTCCAATCCGAAGTGGCTACAATACACTAAGCAACACTTGCGTTGAGAGAACACAGCATAACGAACAAATCGATCAAAATGTCCGATCTGATCCGAACTGTTCAGGTTGTGAACACAAACCGTCATTGAGATACTCTTGTTTAACGCGGTAACGCTATGCTGGGTACCAAAGCACACTGGCATCCAAGGAAACGAAAACCGGAGAGTCTTGTGAAAAATAAATCTGAGCTGGGGGAATTTCGGGCAATCCCTTCTGCAGTCACGCCGATTAGCACTATAAGAAAACAACTGGACTGCAAAGCCTTGTACAGAGCCAGAACTATATGCCTTGGTACAGAAATTGGAGCAAAACCAATGGCCCTAAGACCGACACTGAGCAAATATCAAGATTAACATCACTGATAAGTTTTAGTCCCAAGGAATTGCGGAAGTTATAGGATTCCATAAAGGGGCACTGTGCCTTAGGCACGCATGCATTGCGAATGAACATACCACAAACCGAGTTTTACATATCCTGCAGGGATACACTCTGTCCAACATGTGCTTTGCGAATGTCGGTCCCCAGCAAAGATAAATATGCGGTTCCTGGGAAAGCACTTCTTCGAAGATATTTGAAAACATGAAAGCGTAGTGAAGTTAGTACTGCTTTTGTTCAGTTTTCAGTTTAAGTGACAGATTGGTTTGGAATTTAACTTACATAACTATTCATTTTATAAACCACCATCAAAATTGCGGCTATTCACTAGGGTCAACATGGGACTTTGTGTTGGAACAGCTGCAGCAGAAAATTTCAGCAAAGTATGATTTCCTTCAAGAAATTATGGCTCTCAACATTGTGAAATTAATTGTTAATATTGCCATAAAAATTATATCCTCTATAAACGTGGATTGCAGAAGGTGGACAACACAGCAGCTAACAATCTCCGCGTTACTGTCAGTTATATTATTGCTGTTATAAGCTGTTCATTTAATTGATGAAATGTATAATATCAATCTAAAATTGTAGTCTGAACGGAATTCAAATATCTGTCAATAAACGTAAACATAATGGGAGTTATATTTGGAATATCTTCATTTTATTTGTTTCTTCTTAAAATTATAATTATATTAAAGGAAAAATCTCATATACTTACGATTATCATTACTTAATTTTCAATTTTAAAACCGTTAAACAATGGTTTTAAATTATTCTAGTTAAATAGGCCCGTGGCGTTGTGGGTATGTGCGTCGACTCCTACTCACTTGGACCTACCTGTCTGGGTTCTATTCCTGGTACGACAAGAAATACTTTTCACAGCCCCACCTCTTTCGAGTCACTGACAATGCTCAAAGAGTATAACTGTCTAGAAAAAGCTTCTCAAACTTGGCCGTTCGAAGTCGGCATAAAACTGTAGGTCCCTTCCACTCGTAATAGAACAATAGCACGGACAACACGAGTGGTTACTGAGGAGCTAGGCCCAGCCCTCTACGGGCTGTAGCGCCATCCATATTATTATTAGTTAAATACGCACACTCTTCAATATTTGGATGTAGTGATCTATTCAACTAATCGATTTGCAAGTTTATGGTAGACAATTAATATGTTTATACCCTTTTTTATTTCTCGAAGCATATACAGTGATGGTTATTGAAATTGCGCTACTAGAAAAAACCAAAATTTTCCGATTTTCTTCTTAATTTTTGGTGTCGTTAACATATCCAAGCATAAGAAACTACCGTTATATCGTTTATTTACTGTGCGGAAAATTGAATTCATACGTTGAACTCTCTATTTGGCGTGGTCAGAAAAATAGAGACAAAAGTGATTTTTTTTTCTAAGTACAACGTGTTCTAAAAATAATCAGAATCAAGTTATTTCAAAGGGAAATTGGAAAATTTACTTCAGGCATTTTATTTTGCTTAATTTCCGTGTCGAAAAAGCCATAGCACTTCTACCGAGCGAGCACAGATCTTGGTATTGCGAAATGAAGGCAAATCGCAACGACAAATACCTGAAATTATCGGCAGGTCGAAGTTGGTGGAAAATGTGTTTAAGGACAAGGAGACTGCGGAAAATCGAGGTGCAAATTGGAAAATCATAATTCAAGTCGATCGAAGAATTCTTCGCACAATATTATAACAGAACTTGATCTTCCAATCAGCGAAAGAACAATTCGCGGAAGACTGCAGAAGTCTAACCTCAATGGTAGAGTGGCGAGAAAAGTTCCACTTCTATTTAAACGACATGTCATGAGATGTGACGAAACGAAAATAAATTTAATCGGATCTGATGGCAGAAAATACGCGAAACTCCCAAATCAAGAACTTTCACCAAAATACACAAAAAAATGTGTAAAACATAGTGTTGGAAACATCAATAGATTTAAAAAATTTATTGTAAACAAAAAAAAATATTTTTTTAGAATTTGAGATCACAACTATTCTTAATACTAAGGGTTAGGGTGTTGGCTCAACAATAGGCGCCCAACTGATGTACATAGCTTAATTCAACATTTTGTATTACAATATCGGTTTAGTGTTTATTTTTTATATCCTACAATGTCCAATGCTTACATCGAGTTTTTCAAATCGTGTGTCTATGTTGGTCCTTTTGGGATGGGGTGGTAGCCGATTTAGCCTCGTATGACTGCTATCGCTGCTCTGGTAGAAGCCATGCAGCTCGTTGTTAGATGTCGTTGGGAAGTTCTGCTCGCTTAGCAGATTTAGCGCATTGAGGTAGCGTTGTCTGGGTATGGTGTTTCTCAGGTTCTTGAACAGTGTCACCATGTACTGTTGTAAGGGGTTGCTGTGAGGCTTTCGTCGGCCCTTGTCGAAGGTGAGACCTGTAAATATTCGTAGTATTTTCCTTTCAAAAATTGCGAGCTTCTCCATGCTGGTCTTAGATATGGTATGCTACTGATCTGCATCCACCTCGCGATGGTCTTCTTAAGCACATAGATATCGATTTGCTGGCATTTATACGAATACCAGATTTGGTGTAGTAGCCTAATTTTTTTGTTGTCTGGATTTCGACCCTTCGCCTGGCGATCAATGGTGCTGAGCTGGCATATGTCAATGAGTCATCTGCAAATAAACAAGAGCTCACTGTATTGGTTGGAACTGGTTGATCTGCCGTGTATATGTTAAGAGCATCGGTGGCAGCTTCGACACTTGCGCAACTCCCGCCTTAGTGCTCCGCTCAGTAAATTGGGAGCTATCCACTTGGACGTAGAATCTTCTGCAATGCAGAAAACTACAAACTATTTTGATGAGGTTGGAGAGGAATCTCATCTGATTCAGCTTGTAGATGAGTCCCTCTTTCCAGACCGAGTCGGAGGCCTTTCCACGTCCAGGAAGCACGCAACGGTGACTTCGTGTTTATTCAGAGCAGCTACAATATCGTGGTGGAACTTCATTAGAGGATGTAGCGTCGAATGTTTTCCCCGGAATCCATCGCTTTAGTTTCTGCGCTAACAGGTAACGATATAGGGCAGTACCCTGAAACACTAGCAGCGTTCCCCTTCTTTGGTGTTGCAACAATTTTTGCTACAATCCACTTGCTAGGAAAGTAGCAATTATTGATACAATTGTTCATATATATATTTCAACAAAATAATTAGTCCACCTAGTGGGAAACCTTTTTAAGTTCTGAGGCTCATTTTAGAGGGTTGATTGTGCCGGTAATCCACCAGCAATAGTTGGCACGTACATTTCTTTTTTTGTTACGTTTATAGTAGTATATGTATAAATGTCTTTAGACATTGTACGCAGCACTATCAATTGTTGCGTCGTCTCGTCTAGAAACTCTATGGGGTTCATGGCTACTTGATTGCACATGAAAATGTAAATAACACTACAGTTATGATTAATGTACACGATATGCAAATTGTGCATTTTGTGTAACAAATACAAGGTAATATGCATAATTAGGATTTGTCAAAATCATATGATGGCACGTACGCTGCCATCGCACAAAAGTTTCGAGTGAAACGCCAATTGCCATATAAAGAAGTTAGTTTTTTTAAATTTAAGTAAATAAACTGAGAAATGCTTCTATAAATTAATAATTGATTGCCTATTTATTTCTTTCGCCCTATACATTATTTCCAACGGCTGATATATTCGCAATATATTTATATACCGACCCCAACCGGAGAAGGTTGAGAAGCTCTTAATGAATGCGATAGACGACATCACAACTGCCAATCAAAGGTATAAGGAAGGTTAGGTTCAGGTGGCTGATTGTATCGGATCTAGTCGATCTAGTCGTAAACCGCTTTAACCAAAGTGATAAAGATGACCAACGCTAGTACTGCTTAGTTCAACTTGGTTGTCAAAAAATAAACTCCTCCTACCCCTGTCTCTGCAAGTACTGTATAAGTCATTGTAGGATGGATCCATTCTGATTACACGTGTGTCAATGACGAAGTGCGCATTGCCAATGATGACAAGAGCACTAACTACAGATCAGTTGTATCAAATTAAGAGAGAGTTACAATTTTACATTAAAGGGTGTGGTGGGCAACGGGCCGTCAGAGAAAATACGTTTCTTCGACAAGCGGTGGGCTGGACCTGGCCCGTTTATTTTGCTATTCACATATTTATAATTTTGACATATATGTACATGTTGCATTATCATACGATTCTTTATTTACTTAATGGTACAGATATTTGATTTGAGTGATCGTAAATGTGAACGCCATTGACTATGGGAAGAGTTACATTTCTTTTATACGAGAATGTTTTGTTTAATATACATGTCTTCTTATTCAAAAGCCTACAAAATATAGCCATAACTGTTTCGTAATGAGTACGAAAGACTGTGACAATATTTCTTGAACTGTCACAGTCTTCTCGTCTTCGAATTAAATATGACTGTATCCAGACACTTAATCACCGCCGGGTTTCCATGACATATAACGATATATCCCTTCAATATCACACCAAGAACTCAGTTCCGTTAACATTTGCAGCGACTTAAGTCTAACGAAGAAAGGTTATTGGAATTTGATACCTTCTGAACTTCAAAGCAACTTCAGAGAACATAGCCTTGTAAGCGTAACACAAAGCTGGAGGTTCTATTGAAGGTAAAAATGTCCCTATTTAAGTACTAAATAAAACGAACTGGTGATGGAATAAGTGGCGTGTAGCTTTCGTATTCTTGAATTGATTTAATTCAAAATAATGCAGAGTGTCACATTGTATATCATTCACGTCCTTAACGACAGAAGCACTTGCCGCCTTATCTTTTTTAAAATGTGACCGCAGGTGAATGAAGATCTAAAGTTATTAATGTACTGTGTTAACATATCATTTCTTCTTTAGCCTGAATACTAACTCTAACTTCACATTCTCAAAATCAACTCTTGAACCATCATTGCCACCAACTAACGCAGTTTCAGTTCATATATTTTTGCACAGTCAAAAGACATAAACTACACAAATTTACATTAATATACACATAAATCTATTCACAACTCTCTTTAAAATTGCTCGAAACTGTGACGTCAGTCTCAAAAATAAAATAAAAAAACTGTTTCCATGAATATATTACCCTGTATTATTTGTATCATACTTAAGGTACATTTTATAGTTCCACTTTCTTCAGGAATTTGTAAATCATCATCGTCTACTTCCTCTTAAAATGTTTATTACACCGTTTCCTTGGATTCTTACCATATTCTTTGGCGTGCTTTATTATTGTTCCCAGGCATTTAATTGCCTTTCATATCTTTTTTACTAGAATATTCCTCAGACTGTAATCTAATACGAATACGATGATTCTCATTTTGTTGAAAATGTTACTTTCAATGATGGGTTTATGACACGCAAAGCCGTACTGTTCATGGGTAGACTTCGTTTGGTTGGTATGGTGAACGCAATTATTGTTTTTCCCGTGCCTTTTTTCATATCTGAAAACAAATTGATAGTAGCTTATTGCTTCCTCGACCTTATTGCCGGTCCTTCTATGTACGATTTTCAAAATATGTTTACATATTTAAAGGACTGCTCTTCAATGTTATTTTTAGCCAGAGCAATTTGTACCTTTCTTCTTTAATGAAGGAGACGCACATGGTTTCATCCATTTGCCTTATATGTAAATGGCATTGAACAGAATTATTACTATTTATGTGTATAACGGTGCTTTGTACTATTAGCTATTTGGAGCACTGTCGTGATTCCTAATATATCATAAGTCTCGCTTCGTTGGCGAAACAACTCCCTGAATGTTCCCTCACGACAATGGTACCTTCGCATTTGTGAATTGCAGGTTTTGCAAGAAAATCATTTAAATTAATGAGATTCACAAAGAAGGATTATTGAGTGAGATCAAGTCTTTCAGTCGGTGTTATTCGGGTATCTACTAAATTGGTTGATGAATGAGTTTAATTTCTTCAAATACATTACTTACTTATATATTACCACGTTCGCACTCACTTTTAAATGCGTGAAGTTGCTCAGGTATACACTTTTGATAATCATGGTAGATATACCAATTGAGGTCTGGGAAGTATGCAGAAATGTCGGAGCGAACGCGTTATAATTTCTCAAAGAAATACAAATTCACCTCAAGTAATAAATCAAAAAACCTCATCATTTAATGCGAATAACATATTTGAATTGTTATTCACCTTAGTTGAGTGAAAGCTATCCGAAGCTCACATGTGACTCTCTCAAGTAGATTTACCACACGTGGAAATAGTGGTAGAATCTCAACATTGTGTAAGGAAAACAAAGTGGTAGAATTTCGACATTGTGAAAGGAAAACAATGTGTGTGTGTCAATTTGCCGGCTAAGACCTTATATTCTATTCTATCTATTCGGGTCTAATTATGGGCCCTGTTTTGGATCCAAACATTTTATTATTATTTTCTATATTATAGCAAAATTATAAAAACATATTCATGTCGATTATAAATAACGTGAACCACATTATCGGTCCGTAAAACCTCTTTACCGATACTTTTTTAATTAGCTGTCTTCTGTCAATTTTGAATTTTCATGTTTTAATTGTTCTGAGGAATTGTTATCGAAAATGTGTAATTTGTACATTTTAGGTATATTATGGATGCAATTGACTTTTTTATGGATTTAGAAGGAGAAGAAAATGATTCCCGAGGCATTCGTTGTAAAATAAGAACTAGGACTATAGCAAAGGTCGTAAAATGGTAGAAGGAACTATAGGCGTTCGGAAAAGTTGGTTCCGATGTTGCTTAACATACGCATCCATAACAATGTGAATGACGAAGACTTAAAAAGAGAGTCTTTCGGAATTTCCGCAGTTCTACTTATCAGAAGCAAATCAAATCCTAAAAGGACTGCTACAAATTTCGTACGAATAAAAAGAATTTTAAGCCTATATGGAAAATATGTTAATTGCACTTAATTTTCTGTCCATTGGTAGATTCAGTGCCAATTATTTTTGGTAATTACATATTTTTTTCTTTCTAAAAAGAATTTTAAGCCTATATGGAAAATATGTTAATTGCACTTAATTTTCTGTCCATTGGCACATTCAGTGCCAATTATTTTTGGTAATTACATATTTTTCCTTTCAAATCCGCAACCAATTTTCGGACTGAAAACTTTACAAAATATATGGAAAGCGGATGAGTTACGTTTTCCACAGTAGCATTTTTCGTACACTACTGTACCGACAACCGCTCAATTTCTCAATTGCATGTTCAATGATAAAAAAACAAACAGATGCGAAAATATTCCCTCCGCAGGTTCGGTATCTAGATCAATGATCATACTGAACTTGGCCGCCATTAACATTCAGTGCAAAATCACAATCGTCACAAACAAGAACTATATATGACGAAACTAGATAGGGATGCTGCACTATCTATGGAAATGAATATTCTATAAATGACGAGAAGTTAACAACGAGGATAAAGAAAAAATAATGTGCTTGATGAAATGAGATAAATGTTTTTTGGAAAGTTGACTCAATATGAGTCGATTTCTTGCAAAAATCATAAAACTTATTAGATTCTCCAAATCAAAGGTATTGGTATCATTCAGGCTCATAATTAATAGAATCAAACAAATTGTAACTTGTGTATTTTATTGTTGTATCGTGTATCTTCTAAAAATACTATTTTTACACCAATGCAAGTCTGCATGCAATGATTACTTCTATTTTAAATCTCTGTCTGTGAATGGCTCACATTTCCATTTGACAATCCACTGTCTTAAGATGATTTTATATCATCGCGATCTTTTTAGGTTTATTTTTTTTATATGACCTTTTTTCATTTTTATGTTTCATTTCGCTACCAATGGGTTATCTTACTCTATACAATATCCGGTAGCACTTTGCATTTTTATGGAGTCTTTCGGAATCTTTCATTTTTCATGATTTAATCCATTTTGTTGTTTATTATACCATCTGAGCTAGGAATGGTCAACGGAATATCCTTCTAGGTGATAGTTTTCTGCTCATTATTGCTTAAACATGTAAGTGGAAAGAGTTTATTGGGCTTTAACTTTGTTTGTACTTTTTTGCGTTCACATGGAGTCACACACAAAGTCATCAAAGCTTATCTCGAGATGAGTTCGAATCTAAAAAGCAAGAGATACATCATTATATGGTATAATTGCCATTCTATCCATATTAATTTGTTTGTTTCGTTTACTATATTTATTACTATATACTATGTTTAGTATATGAATGTGGAGGCCTGTGGCGTTGTGAGTATGTGCGTCGACTACTACGCACTTGAACCTACCGTGGCATTAAACTGCAGGTCCCCCCCCACTCGTGAGAGAACAATAGCACGTACAACACGAGATTGCTGAGTAGCTAGGCACCGACTCGCTACGGACTGTAGCGCCACTCATGTTATTGTGTATTATTATATGTTTCCTAAAACCACTCGGATTCATTTATACTATATCATAGGAGGTTTTTCAGTTGTACACCGCTCAAGTCCTCCAGCAAGAAAAATGCTTTCCCAGGAACTGCTTTCCTTTCTTTGCTGGGGCTGGGCATTGGCTCGGTGCAGAGCTTCGTTTTTAATTATTTCTTGTAAAGCTAAGTGACGAAAATGCATAAGGGATTGCTCGATATTCTCTAAGCTCGGATTCATTCTACGCAAAACTGTCCGCTTTTTCATTTCCTTGAATGCCAGTGTGTATTGATACCCAACATAGGGTCACCATGTTTGCCAAGGATATCTTACTGATGCCTTGTCGGCATAACCTGACAATGTCCGAAAGAATGATCTAATCCTCATTAACGAAGTAAGAATACCACGGCACATGACATCAAGTGCGGCAAAAAGTATATTTGGTACTTTCTTATCAGGCCAACGACCCTTGGAGGATCTGAGCCTGAGCAAAAGCTATCCTCCGCCGCTGACTGGGATTGGGCACTCTGCGTCCAGTCATCAAGGAGGGTCGGTCTTAATTCTCCAACCAGCAGGCTTGGATTGTAATACCCTCTTAGCTGGAGCATTGGAGTCCATGCGCTCAATGTGGCCAAGCCAGTGCAGTCGACGGACTACATCTACATCTTTCTACAGCTCGTAGAGTTCGCGGTTGTGTTTTCTCATCGATTCACCTTCCTCGCCGACGGAACCATATATCCGACTTGAATTTTTTCTTTCGATGGTACCAAGAATCAGCACTACAGGTTTGCTTATCGGACAGCTTTCGGCTCCAGCATGATCTCGGTACTTCGAATCAGAAGCTTTGAACCCAGTTTTTTTTTGACAAATCGAAGAACCAAGTTGTCAAGGGTGATTCGGCATCTTCAAATGTAGTATATTTAAGACCTCTAAAGAAACAAGCAGAAGTAAATTGCCAATTGGTATGCTCCAAGTCCAAAGTTGTTCTCATTATATAGATTACCATTCCTCGTCTGGAGCTCTGCTCTGCAAAACTTGTGACACAACTCATAAATGATATCAAAGAAAGCATTTTAGTAATAATAAATGACACAATAAATATTATGAACTGATCCTCAGATCGTATTAGCATGGATCAATTCACAATCACCCTTGCAGGCATTCGCGGCCAATCGCAGATCATTCATTTACACCTAAACCAGTAAGTCCCAATGGAAGTTTGTCAATGTCTCGTGGGAGGATTTTTGATCAACATCTCAAACCAGAATCAATAGTACCAGCATTTTTTTTTTCTTTTTCTAGACTGCAGTTGCAGCGAATAAAATACTATATTATACCTTTCTTCAGAAAATATATTCTAATTAGTTATACGCTCCCTGTACAAGAATTAAAGACATCAAGTGTCCCAATAGTTAAAAATATTAAAGAAACAAACTTCCCAGAAGAACTGCACGTACTGTAGACAGCCAGGAGAATTAGAAATAGATTAGAAGCTTTCAGCCTTCCATGAGTCTAAATATCAACTGATACTTCCCAGTACACACATATTTACAAGGCTAATAATGATGCAATTACATAAAGAGAAACTTCAAGCTGGACCAGACAAGCTTTGATCGTAAAAGCCGGGCTAATATACTGGATAATCAGAGGAAAGCAAATGGCTCAAACTATTATGCACAACTGCATACGATGCCCCCAAGCGAACAACTATTAAGCATCTAATGGGCAATCTCCCACCGGAACGTGTTCAATCACATCCACGTTGGAGGAGACTTTCTTGTTCCAGTCTACACCTATTACAGAGTTCGTGGGAAGAAGCACAAGGACAAAGCAGCCCTACGAATTAAACATAAATATTGACTATTATACTATCTACAATAAAAGTACAAGAAAAGCGCCTGGTAATATAAACATATAAATACGCTTTTGGCTTAGTGATGACCTGTTTGACTTTGGAGAAGAATAGAAGAACTGAAAACATTTTCTATACATTCATTCTTTATCTAATTCTTAACAGGATTTCCTATTCCTGATATTTACATACCACTCGTAACATTTTTAGTTCAGACTATAGATTTAGGGGCATTAACATCACAAAACATTGTGCGATTTCTTGTGATAAACATATAATATTAGAACCATTTAGCGTCTTTAACATTAGTACACTACAAATGATATAAAACATAGAAATGATTAACAGATATACAATGTATATGAGACAATTACCTAGCCTTAGCTTTAATAAACATAAAGAAAAAAACTCAGTTCAACGGAATTACCATGCTGAATTCAGTATTCATCCCACACAAATGGTTGGGTTAAAACGCAATACGAAAACCCACGCTGTTTTTTTAATGGTCACCAGATAAAAACTTGTAAAGAGGCGAATATATCCAGCAATCAATCAACATATGATCTTCACCTTAAAAATATCTAATCACCTTTCCAGCTCCATCGTAGAACACGTGTCAAGTTGCTCGAGCTCAACTTATCTGCTTTATTACTAATGGAACTAACAAGCTGAACACACTAACCTTCCATTTATTCACCACGACATACTTCCTCATTGCGAAAATATTCCTCCTCTTAGTTCACCGGTGAGAAATGTATACACCCGTCTGCTCAATCTACAAAGCAATAGTAGAGATTCCCCGATGAGAACCGTATACACCCGTCTGTGTTATGTACAAAGTAATAGTAAAAAAAATATCCAAAACCTCACTATCCACGGTCTTTCTGAACATAGTCTGGTACAATCACCACACAATTCATTCATTGATTCGAGTATTAATTGATTTCTTTTGCAAATTTCTTTGACCAGCAATGCCTCACAAAGAGACGACACAAACATACGACCTTCGCCTGGCAGCGAAAACAAAACACAAGAGTTGCTGCCTTTCAAAAGCTTAATCGATTGCTTTACCGGTCATCATTGTGGGCCCCATTATTATCATAAACTCGTAAGAAATCCATCATTTAGACGATCATAATTTTTGATAGCAAGCAAGTCACAATCGTTTCAAACAACTTCCCCGAAGATATAGTTTTGTTCGGTAATCCAAACTTTTAGGCTTTGGTCTCGATTTTTAATTGGGACTCTTTAGTAGTCGGTCTAGCTTCCCTACCAAAGAATAAATTTCAAGCAAATTAATCAGCGTAATTAATTAATTCATCATCTCCGGATTGGAGAGTGGGTCTTGGCGGTTAGTTTTTGATTTGCCTTTCTTCATTTTAACTTTTAGTTTGGCAGCTTAACATCTGTGACGGGTCTTTTCAAGTGACCGTGGTTGTAGCTATGCGACATTCGTATAAATTGTTTGGGAACTTACGACATTTTATCATTCGATCGATTGCTTCTGATACGAACGGAGTAGAGGATACGAGTTTGATTTAATTTTAAATATGGTAAGAGCAATTTACTTTGCGATCAAAATATCAAATCTGATATAACTAATCTATATCGTCAATAGAAATTACTTCTTGTTGGATTAGCCTTTGTGGCTCTAGCTGCTGGCAGTAAATATCTACCACCACCTCAGGAGAGCTTGGCCGTTCTCGAAGAGATAGAAACACTTGAACCTTCTGGAGTACTAGCTGAAGATGGATACCGCTATAAGACCGTTAAACGGTATAGGCATCGTCGTGATGTAAGCGAACTTGCGCCTGGATATCTGCCCCCTGCCGAGGAGTTGGTAATTCCAGCACCTAATAACCAATACTTGGCTCCAATTGAAACGGTTGAGCCAATTGAACAGCTGGCTGACGACGGATACCGTTACAAGACCGTGAAAAGACTGCGCCACAGGAACCGTCGTGACGTTAGTGAGCTATCATCTGCTAAGTACCTTCCTCCTGTAGAACAGAAAGCTGGGTATTCGTATGTCCCACCGGCACCAGTTGTCGAAGCTATTGCACCAGTACCAGCACCAGCTCCCGTTGAGATTGTAGCCCCAGTGGAAGTAGCTCCTCTTCCGTTAGAAGCTCCAGTTGATGTTGCTGTCCAAGATTCAGCCGTGTTAGCCAATGATGGATATAGGTACAAGACCGTGAGGCGCATTCGTTACAGACACCGTCGTGATGTCAGTGAACTCCCATCAACCGAATACCTTCCAGCAGTAGAGATTCCAGTCGCCGAACCAATCAACCAGTACATTCCTCCTCTTGAGATCTCTGAACCAATTGAACAAATCGCCGAGGATGGATATCGTTATAAGACCGTAAAACGCCTTCGCCACAGAAACCGTCGGGACGTAAATGAAGTTTTGTCAAGCGAATATTTACCACCTGTTCAGGCTAAAGCTGGTTACTCTTACCCAGCTCCAACTCCTGTAGAAGTTGTTGCACCAGCTCCAGTTGTAGTTCCAGTTCCCGTCGAAATTCCTGCTCCAATCGAAGCGGTCCCTCCAGTCAGTATCGGAGAGAGTGCTGAGCTAACAAACGATGGATACCGCTACAAGACCATCCGCCGCATCCGCTATAGAGTTCGTCGAGATGTTAATGAACTGCCAGCTGAATATCTTCCTCCAGTCCAAGAGTTAGCCATCCCAGAGCCCAATAACCAGTACCTGGCCCCAGTCGAAACTGTTGAACCAATCCAACAATTAGCCGATGATGGATACCGTTATAAGACTGTCAAACGTCTACGTTACAGAAATCGCCGTGATGTAAATGAGCTCTCATCTGCTAAATACCTTCCACCTGTTCAAGAAAAGGCTGGATATTCTTACCCCGCCCCAGCAGTAGTCGAAGCAGTTGCTCCAGTTGCTGAAATTGCTGAAGTCAATTCACCAGTTGAAATTGCAGCTCCAGTTGAAGTTGTCGTACCAGAACAAGAATCTGCTGTATTGGCTAATGATGGATATAGATACAAGACCGTTCGACGCATTCGTTACAGAGTCCGCCGTGATGTAAACGAACTAAAATCAAATGATTATCTGCCTCCTGTTGTTGCTGCTCCTGTCCAACCTGGTTACTTGTATCCAGCTCCAGCTCCAGTTGAAGTTGCTGCTCCAGCAATCATAGAAGCTCCAATAGAAGTTGCCACCCCAGCTGAAGTGGAAATTGCCGCGCCAATTGAACAAAGCGCATCACTAGCTCAGGATGGATACCGCTACAAAACTGTCCGTCGTATCCGTTACAGAATACGTCGTGATGTCAGTGAACTTCCTGCCGAATACCTACCACCTGTCCAAGAGATTTATATTTCAGAGCCAAGTAACCAATACTTAGCTCCAATTGAAGCTGTTGAACCCATTGAGCAACTAGCTGATGATGGATATCGCTACAAGACTGTAAAACGTCTTCGTTACAGAAACAGGCGTGACGTAAACGAGCTTCCATCTGTCGATTACCTACCACCAGTATCTCAAAAGGTTGAATCTAGCTATATGTACCCAGCCCCACAAGTAGCTGTTTCATCTCCAGTCCAGGAAGAAATTGTTGTCTCTGCTCCTGCTCCAGCTGAGGTAGCAATTGCTGCTTCCGTTGAAGCTGTAGCTTCTGCCCCAGTTGTGCCAACTGTTGAACTTGGCAGTGATGGATACCGTTACAGAACTGTCAAACGTATACGCTACAGGACTCGTCGTGACGTCAATGAACTCGTCGGAAGTGAATACTTGCCTCCAATCCAAGAATCTGCTATTGTTGAACCAAGCAATGAATACTTAGCTCCAGTAGTAGTTCTAGAAGAACCTATTGAACAAATTGCCGTCGATGGTTACCGCTACAAGACCATCAAGAAATATAAAATCAAACGTAATTAAGTACAGAAACGACAACCATGATTGGGAAATACCCGCATCAGGCATCGAAGCAAAGCAAGTGATTGAATTATAGAAAATATAGAAACAATAATTTTAAAAATATAAAACGTTTTATTTCACCTTAAATTTGTAGGTTTTAAGAAAAATACAAAGAAATCACATACCAACGCGATAGCAGCACCAGCGTGGACATTACAAAATTGTTTGTTATAGCCTTCAAGTAACTCGAAGAAGTACTTAAAGATTATTTAAATCTCGTTGTTTACAGTGAATTTGTAATTCATTTGGTTAATTTATTACAACTAAGATTCTTTTTTTTAACTCATGATCGAATAAGTGTGAAAGCTCGTAGAGTGAGGCATACGAATAGGTTCAGAAATTGTGTAGGTTCATCATTTAAAAATACACCAATTTATTTGGCAACGAGTGACAACCGGCCAAAATTGTATAATAAGTGCAAAGTAATGAATTGGTTTAGCTTCTCCTGAATTTTTTGTTGCTAAACACCAGCTCGAAATTGAGGTACCGCACAGTCACAATAGTGACACAAAGGCAGAAAGTCTGCGTCCAAAGTGAGTGTAATGCCATCTGTTATCCTCTAATGTCCACTTTCACAGTGAAGGTTTAAACATAAGTTAATTTGAACACTAAACCTAGTTCAAATCATGTAATTCGTCCGGTTTCAATGTGCAAAACTTCAGTTCAGTTGAACTTCGTTTGTGTAGTCCCATGGATAAAAGTATGCACCACTTTCCATTTGGTGCTATTATTGGCTAGAATTTGGCAGGGCTTTTGATGTATTTGCTGTGCTTTGCAGTTTTAAAATTATTATCCTTTTGAACTGCGCGTCTTTGGTGTTATCGGAAAACAAAAATGTTGATAATGAACCAAAGAAGGAAAAGCTGCGGTAATCCATTGCAAATGATTTCAATACAAATAATGGAACCTATACAATGGAACTATACCCATTACCTTGAAGAGCGAAATAAAGTGGGTGAGGAGTAGAACTGAGGTTTAAACGGCAGTGTACTCTTGTTTAATTTAAACTACAAATTGAACTTAGTTGAAAGTTTAAACAATACTGTGAAACCGAATAGGTAGTTGAACTGAAGTTTAAACCAAAAGAATAGTTAAATGTGGAAATAGGCCTAAGATATCAGATCGACCGAAGCGATTACAACGGCAAGAACTGTGCAGCAGCTGTGTGGATGGTGGATCTTTCAATACGACAACGACTTTAAACATACATCGTAAATGGTTTAATAATGACCACTGTACCATCATTATCATCATTATCAAGGAGTCACGGGAGCCTCCATCCTCCGACGTCGACTCTAACTCATGAGCTTCGATGATTTAATCATGTGGCATGCAAGCGGAACCAGGCGATTTCTCCAACCACTCCGTCCTTACCTGTTGGAGGCACACTTTGAAAATCCTGATGATGGGGGCATTCGTTCCACGTGACCATCATCGAAGTATAACCCGTCCGTGCACACTGCAGTGTTTCTCAAGTCATCACGAGACTCCTACAACAGCAAAAAGAAATCTCGTCTCAGCAGCTTGTATTCCTCAACTTATTCTTTCGGTCATTACCCAAATTTCAGGACCATATATGAGAGTTGGAACAGATACTGCATTGAAAACCGCTAGCTTGCCGTTTACACTTAGCTCTGCCTTCCAGATTACAGATCTTCCAAGCTATTTCAAAATCGAGCCAGCTTGGCCAATCCTACAGGAAAGCGTAGCATTAATCCTCCGATCACTCGCGAAAAAGACCCCGAGATTCTACAACGTCTCTACCTACTTTGTCCACTTTGGACGCCGTTTTTAAGCCAACAATTAATGTTTATTAACGCGTTATATCCCAATTGGAAGTCCTTAACAGTAGTTTCATTATATTCTTTACGTACTTTACATACTTTATATTACTCGTGAGCCTTCCGATTTTTCATTGAGAACTTTGTCGCTACTTCAACAAGAACCCATAAAGTGATAACATGTGTGAAGTCTTTATGATAATTAGGTAAGTACTGTGCCAATGTTTAAGACATACATATCTCAGTATTATGTTCAGTAAGAAGAAATATATTATTTGTACATAAAATCTCCTGTCGGCCATTATAATTGCTGACACAACAAGTCCAAATTAAGAGATTGTCCGTAGAGATCAGTTCGTCTTTTATACAATGTGTAAAAAAAAACCTTGTGTTGAAGAATATTTATATTATTATTTATTTAAAACAGTTTGAGAAACAGTGTCATCGTATCTGTGCTACACACTGTGTATTTTATAAATTATTGTCGACATTGAAGTTAATGATATATATCTCGAAGTACGCGCCTCATGATCAGCAGATCCTCCCGTTAACACATTTCTAAGATGCTAAAAATGCCGCCTACGATTTATGCACAGTCTCTTCTTTGTAATAAACTGTCGCGAAATAAACTTCTTGTTGTTTTTCCTACCGTCCGTCCAAAGTATGTTCGCAAGTTATGCACAATTTTAGAGATATTTAGGACATGTTGCAACCATTTAGTGGGGATGATAATTTCCAAATAGACCTTCGGATTGATCATTTCAATGAGTACCCCGAATTTCTTCATTTGGTCTTAATTTCAGTCAAAGTTCATATTTGCGAAAAGACTCCTCAGTGGCATAGCACGATTGCTCGTACGACCTCTGAAATTGCGCAAATGGATTGAACAAAGATGCTCTTATAGGTGAGTTTCAGTGTGTGGAAACAAAGGCAGATATTTTCAGTGAACTCAATGCAAGAAGAAAACGACGTGAAGAAACAGTACAGCAGTACGTACTGTTGATACAAGAAATAGCGTCACGCAACACTGTGGAAGAGGAGGATTTGATACAATTCATCATCAAAGACATTCCCGACAGCGAGGTCAACAAAAGTATACCAACAATATCGAGCAGCGAAAAACGTAATGTGCATTACGAAAGTACGAAAAATTCAGTACATCGCAGGCTTATCACCGAGGCAGACATCTAAGAAATCTGCAAAAGACAATGGATCACCCTAGCGAACAAATGCTACATCTGCTTCTGCTTCTGCTTCGAATTAAAGCAAAGATTTCATCTGTTTTAAGTTTGGCAATCGGGGACATATTGCCAAAAACTGTTCGAGCAAAAATCCAGTGTTGGTTCTTCAAGATGAAGGTGGTGCCAATGTACGCGAAAGAGAAATTGTCAAGAAGGTAAGACACGAAGAGGAAGGCGATTTTCAACAGCAACGATGTGCGACACCAAACAATTTCAAGAGATATATGTTGTACCAACTGGTCAACGATCATTCAACATTTGCAATAACGCTATCAAAACTTTTGGATTCAGGCAGTCCCATTAGTTTCGTGCAAGAAAATTTTTTGCCGTTGTTCATGATAGCGTTTGAACCGAGTGGCAAGTCTTATTGCGGTATCAACAGCAGTCCACTTCATGTATGGCAAGTGTTACTTCCTTACAAAAAACATAGCACCGCCAGAATTACCGAACACCCACTGCCATCGTGCATCAAGTTTGTCGTCGCTGTCATCAAGCCACAGTATTTCGCATGATAATGTAAGTAAACTGCATGACGTGAGCGTTAAAGAATTAGACTTAGACATACAAATTAATGATAACATGATGTGAAACTAAAAGTCAAAGAAGGCTGCCTTATTCTCATAAGCTAGAATTGGAAAAAATGATTAACGATTAGCTTAGCAAAGGTATTATACGTTAGTCCAGTTCAGAGTACGCGCCATCGCTATCGTGTTGGTAGAAAAGAAAAATAGAGAGTTAAGATTATGTATACACTTTAGCGAGCTAAATAAAATTACACTACACGAAAACTATCCCTTAACTTTAATTGTTGAAATTAATTCTACCATGCTCCACTCGAGGAAAAATCGGTGAAATACACTTCCACCCATTTTGGCCAGCCCAATTGGCCAATTCGAATTCACGTGAATGTCAGAAGAAGTCAGGGATTTATTTAAACCAGTTTGAGAAACAGTGCCATAATTGTATTTCATAAATTATTATAAATTTATAAATTATTGTATATTGAAGTTAATGATAATTACCTCGAGGTACGCGCGTAATTATCTCATGATCGGCAGATCATTCCGTTAACATATTTCTATGATGCTGAAACTGCCGCCTACGATTCATGTACAGTCTCTTCGCCCTACCCCCCACACTTGAAAGCTATCGTTGCTCACGCTCTTGCATGTTCTGTGTTCAAATCTGGCTGGAGCAATTCGACCGCTATGGTTTTCGCTATGCGTTGCCGTATGTAGGTTATATTTGTTTGGTCCGTAAGGATCTTTGGCGTTAACTCCATTAGTACCACAGGCTTCTTTTTGTATCCAGCTTTGTTGAAATGGTCCTAAACGATTTTTTGTGCAAAGTTTAGCGGTAATCGAAACAGTGCTTACATTATATCAGACTAAACGATTTCCATGATTTTATTGACATTTTCGACACATGGCCTTCCAGAGCGTGGTGCATCTCCGACACTTTATTACCGGAACAGAATCGACGGAATCAAAACTGCACATGATTTACTGTTACAGTATCAGGTCCATAAACATTATTCACATTTTTCTGCCAGTCTTGCGATTTCGCTTCAAACAAAACTGACTCAATCACTCACTCACTTAACTGTCCGCAGTTTTTTTTAGTACTTATTCTTATCTTTCTAGCGGCTTTTAGTTTGGTCCGAAGGGACGTATTCGACTCAAGAAATAGATTAATAAGTCCGCATGTTGCACAAATAATGGATTTCATCTTCCATTCCATTTAAATTTTAGGTTCCATGAAATAATGGCGAGCGAAGTAACGTCGAATTCAAACTGAAAATAAGACCACATAAGACCGTATTCTGATGTTCATCGTTATATCGGTTTGGAAATGAAAATAAAATCACTTTGAACGTACACCTCATGAAACTCAGGTCACTAACTGGGATAATAAACTAGATTTAATGCCACACTCTCTTCAAATGTATGTAAAATAACAATGCAATATATGTATGTCAAATCATTTAGAGACCACAAGGATGGTTGTTGTACCAACTTTTTTTGTTTATTATATTTAAATACAAGATTCACAAAAAAACGACACCAAGCGATATCTACATGTTTTAATTGCAATAATTTCAATTTATTCAGAAACAACACGATTCAACCCAATATGTACATATGTATGCATTCTCTTTTTTATCTCCTAAAAGGGTTAATGCTTTTAAATTTGCTGGTAAATCATTCTACTACTTCAGATTCAACATAACGCTCATAATGCGATATTTCGTTGGGTGTCTGAATTTTCTCGAATACATTCTAAACTCAGTGTTTTGCACAACAGAAAAAGTAACGTATCCCAATCGTCAATATCTAATATCTAATGAATTATCAAACATACAAAATCTCTAATTTATAGATCCCGTTTTTTTAAGCTTTACATGCTTTCTTTCTCGTTTAAGTTCATACATACATACATGGTGAAAGGATAATCAAAACCGGGCACAATTTGTCAGTAAACTGTTAAAACCATTGTCTAGGGAATAATAAAATAAATATAAATAATTCAAATCTATTATTTACTACCACGCGAATACAAAACTTTTCTCACAATGGAACACTTTATTTCATAACATACATACAAACCTGACAGCAAATATCTGATCCATACGGATAATCGTATCCTTAACATAGATAAAACCTTAACCGCAAATCCAAGCGGATAATATCACAGAAAGAAACATCTGTGATTATCCTTTTCTGTGTCCCTGCTCCAAAACAGCACACACCCTAAAGATAGGAAAAAATACTTTCAACAAAAAAGCGGAGTGAACAATCAATGCGAATGACGACAGAAACAACATCCGTATACCTACCTACCGCCGCAAGGCATATTCATAAACCTAAGCCGCTTTGATCCTTTAAAGCTCGTAATTTCACACATACAAATACGCACCCAACCCACACTCCACTGTCAAAAAGAACATGAGTATCAAATTGAATTTGCTCCCCACACAAGAAGCACACAAAATCAAACGAAAAAAAAGACACGAAAAGAATGAGAAGACCTCCCCATTTTTTTCAGAGCACACAATCTGGAATGCTTGTTCTTCGAGGATACGAAAAAAATCATCATTATCCTTAACACATGTGCGGTTCTGTGTGTTGCATTGTTAAGTGCGTCAAAAAACAAATCACATGTAACCCAGCGGACCTGAAGCAGAATACAATTTTTCCATCTTTTCAGGAACTCTATTATCCTCGTGGTTTACCTAAAGAGCGAAACCATTGACCTAAGGTCAGACACAATATCCTTAGGAGCATAATAAAGATGTGTCAAATGGAGGAATAAGGAAAATTGTATTGTCCGAGTTTCATGTGTTTAGAAATCGATTCAAATATCCGCATATACCTTAATATATATTACTGAATTTCACTCATGCTCGTATGTTAAAGAGGCCTCAAGACGCCATGTGAGTAGACTCCTATGCCACCCACTTGTCTCCATTTAGGGTAATGTAATAAAGTTGATTTTTATAGACACATTAGGAGCATTATTCAGGAACGCACGATAGAGGGAAACAAAAAAGAAAGTAAAATGAACATTGTCCTTTATTGAATCGACACACAACAAAAGATTCCCTCTCAAGGACAGATTTACTACTCTTCTACTGCTTCGTGTTAAGACCACGCAGAGCCAATATAAGTAAGGGAAAAAGGAAAGCAAAGACTGGACATGATTATGATTGAGAAAGAGGGTCTTCAGATTTTCAATCCTTTCCCCCATAAGAAAGTCCTATGAGTCCTTCGGAAGTTAATTTGAAAAAAAAAAGTTGAAAGCGATTTACGAGATTAAATCCTGAGTATTTTTATTCTAAATAATAGTCGACTGTAAATCACCATGAGATACATGTGTGTATTGGGCTGCGAATTGGATATTCGTAAGATTCCATATACTGAGTGGGGATGAAAGTGTGTATGATTTATGCTTTATGAATTGTATTATATCCCTACATTTATTTACAGTTTAAAGAGCCCCCGCTTGAGCTTGGTAAGTGATAGTTTTTACGTCGCGTCGCTACTATCTTATCAATAAGGTAATGCTGATTGGATATTACCGCTGTCGCAACACAGAAACAAAAATAATTCAGGTTTTTATCACACATATTTAAATTAATTATTCATGAGAAAATAGAAAAAATATATACATACATATATGCATATAAATCATCCTATGCCGATGAATAAGCTATGCCCATTTGTAGGACGCCTTACAAATCGGAAGTCAGGGGCTTGCGTCCCTCTTCTTAAAGGCTTTAATCGTTCTCTTCAACTCCTCTCACAGTAGACAAATATGTTTTTGTTTTATCTTGCGGGGCACGTATTTTTTTACCATTTTTACGCTCTCTACGTTGCTTTATCCCTGGTGAATAATAAATGCGTAGCCATAACATGATTTCTCTTCAGGAGAATTATTTTTCGAATTCAAATTATGTAATGTGTACGCATCTATACATGCGTATATTATATAATTATTTATATATCATCCACGATTCGAATTCAAATAATACACACATAAATATAGCATAAACGTAGCTTTTGATAATGATTTTGTATTAATACTACATTTTTTTTTATTAACACAGTATTCACGAAATAAGTCTAATGGAAACTGTTGAGTCCTCGAAAATATTAATAACACAACTGCCATTAGTTTCTCAAATTTCTCACGTTGCGTGACCTCTGTGTAAACTCTAATTACAAATAGGTTCTCTCTTTAGCACGGCTATCCCGCTTAATTGAACTTCTTTACAACTCTCGTCACATGTTCCTAATGTCTATCTCTCACCCAAAATGGGCAAAATGAAATCCTCTCATGGGCCCAAACTCCAGGCAACACATTAAAATCATCCGTAACCACTTGTCCTGCGTATCTTCTGCCCAATAGTCTTTTGTTGAGCACACACAAACATTAAATCCCCCACGCGGCCCACAAGCAAACTCGTTATAACAACAAAAACACTACTCATACACATGCGGCACCTATCTGAACAATTACATCCTGATGACATGGCCGTGAGTGGAATTAATTTGAATATCTTTGACTGGGCGCTCACATATGTTGCCGTGGGTAATTAATTTCAATGTGTATACTCTCAGCTTCTGCACAAATACAATCAGGCGTGAACGAGGGTATGCAGGAGCTGAGATTCTTGGGATATGATTAAAATTAGAAAATCCCTTATTACAGTTGATTTACCTATCACCTATTCGAAAGGATTAGGGTAAACCAATTATGCGGCAGCTCCTGGGATTTTTCCTCACTTCCGTAAGCAGGAGAGGAGAACCGGGGTCAAAGAATGAAGGATAATTGTGCGAGCACATTACGATCGACATTGCTCGGTCCTAATTGATTCAATCAGCGTCAACTTAAGGAAGCGAGTGTGTACGCCACTCGAAAGCTGGAATAAACATTGTACAGAGAAGCAGCAACAAATTAAATTTAAAGGATCAGTAGAATGACTCATCAATTGTCACCGAGATAGGGAAGCAGACGGCAAACCACCCAGCCCATCAGCACACCAAATCTATTCAATCAGAATACCACCGAGAGAAAGTTCCCGTTCGGAGCAAAATGCAATTACCCCTCCTACACAACATGGGAACTCGTGAAAGATCTGCGCTAGCAATCCCTATTGAATCATCATTTCGCCGGTGATAAGGTATCCCTTCAGATGGGCGAGCTACTCCTCCTTTATTTGTGGGGAAGAATTACGCTTATGCAAATTCCCATTACCTCTAGGAAGACTGGTGTCGGAGCCGTTTCCGTCTCGAACGTCTTCTTATTCGTTTTCACGTCTATTATCGAACTCTGGGATTCCAATAGATGCTGAAGCCTCACACATGAGTGCATGTGGCAAATTGATGCTCTTCATGTCATTTTCAACTGTACATATGTCGGTGTGTCACACAGCTACCTTGATTTCTTATATAACGTAACAGGTTAGAAGGTATAGGTACATACGAGTACTACGTATTTCTCAAGTCGACACTCAAGTGTTGGTTGTCGAAAAGATGCCTGCCAAGGTTCCTTGTCGTTTCACCCTGTCTGCATGCAAGTAACACCGGGCTTCAATTAGATTGGGGCGAAAACTTTTGTTATCTCCCAAATGTCTATTAGTTTGGGAGGGTGTGTTCAGAGAGCGAAATATGTGTATGTGGAATGAGGCCGATGAATAAATTTCCATCGAATGTTGGTACACGCACTCGGGGTGAGTGGAAGGGATGGGTAAGCACTTGTAAAGGTCGCCGGAGGACCTCTTCCTGTTGTTGAGTTAATCAGTGGCAATGATTTACATTAGACGTGAATAGGGGATATGGATTGCTTGCAAATAAAAATGAGAAATCGATTAATATTGGAGTGTTGGAAATGAAGGAAGCTAACCAGGATATGTCCGCAAATTGATATGTCAATTAAATTAAAGATTCGCCGGGAGTGGAAGCAACCGAGGTACGGAAATAAAGTTTATGCATATATTAAATGGCAATAGTTAACTGGTGTGACATTTTGATAATGACTGAGTGGTATTCGTGCTATGAGAGGATATTGGAATTCGTTAAACCACATGCATGGACTTTCCAAATCTAAACTTTATATACTGTATATACTGTCATTGAGCTTTATTAATTACCATTGCAATTCCTAAGTTTGTGGAAATTGGAATCATTTGAATACATTTGGACTGTACAGGTATTCTGGGTGTAAGTAGGAATATAATTTGATCTCTTTTGAATTCCTCCTGGTTTTTGCGTAGCTACACGTTTGGTTGAATGAACCAATGAACAACTATGAAGGATTAGAAGGGATTAAAATAAACAGTGTCTTGGGTATTTGAAGCATGCTACAGCTGCATATGTGAGAAAGAAGTGGCTAATGTGTGAGAAACGGCGAAAAGCGGAAAAAAATTTAGCAGAAATTGCAACTGGGTTGTTTTCTACTTCTAAAAGTGGCTTGGATCAGAACAGGGAATTTGTAAAAATCGCGAGAAAAAATCGCCCATGTAAAAGCCGCCTAAACACACCAATTTATTTATCTTCTTAAAGTTAAGTTACCGTTACTGATTTCGACATGAACTGTTTGTAATTCTTTCAAAGATATGGATTCAAATGTTTTATACATTTCGGTAGATACCTCTAAATAATAGATCGCCAGCACTATCATTTTTGAAATAGTCTTAAGTGCATAATTTGAAAAATTATTTATGTACTTTGGGTTTCAAAATCCACTATTTTATTTTTATTCTCAAATGGGCCCTACATCTTACACCATAAATACCACACGATGAGTTGTAAAACAAAAATTTCACTTTCCGCCAAGCTTTATTTAAATTTTAACTAATAAGTCATTTGTAGGAAACTTCTTTAATAATTGGGTAACATAACATGGATCCACAGTGCCACCTACACGAATTATATTTTTATTTTTTACAAATTACATTCATATACTTTTTTTTCAATTCATTTAATGGATACACAAATTCTTTAAGGAAATGTTTCATATTTACTTACAATAGCAACATTAAGTGATTTAGTTTCATTTATTCATTTAAAAACTCGCTAGAAGAGAAAAAATAACAATGCTGAAATGTTTCTTACTTAAGATAGTCGTAGCAGCACATTTGAGGAGAACGATGTTATTGATATTGATAATGATGAAGATGGTAGCTCCTTAGAAATGGACTCAAACTTTGTTCAGAAAGTAAAGCATACGGATTCGATTGGGCATTCAATTTTTCAATTTAATAAGTGCATAGAATTTGCCGATAAGAACAATGCTGAACAATGTAGAACAATATCCGCACAAAGAAGTCTGCTGGGAAACAAAACGTAACGTAAGGAATAGTAACAATATCTATTCATTTATTTAACGTTTCATGCTAATAAAATGTACTCGATATTACGAATTTTTCGATTTAACGTATACACCTGAACATTATATCATTCGTTATACTGGACCACCACTGTAATAATTGTCAATAAAAATTAATATATACCTCGTATTTTATTCAAAACCGGATTATTTTTATATTATTATTTTTATAGTCCATCAAATCCAGAAGCTGATCGTCAATGAAAGTTTGCCGTCTTTTTCTTGATGCGCTCATATTCTCATTTTTTTATTTTCCTAAGGATGTGTCTACGCAAGCAATAATTTATTAGAGACTTATTAGAGATTTCCTAAAAAATACATAGTATCCAAAGTTTTTTCGTGCTGTTAAGTTAACAACTTTATAATTAATTGAAATTAAATGCAATGAAGAGGAAAAATATTTGTACATTTATTTAAAGTTTCGTACAAGGCAAATGTGTGTTATTTGATTGACACTGTATCCTTCGTTATACCCGACAACCACTGTATAAGAAAACTATAATACAGTGGTAAGAACTAGAGTGAAATTTTAATTTTAAAATGTGGTACGAATAATTCAAAAAGAAAAGAGAAAGCGTTGAAGAAAAGATCGCAACATCATCTTATGATCAACACGTAAAAAAATCAAAAGACCGAAAAAGCGATTGACGAATGAAGACCACGCTGATACTGTGAACATTTCATTTGGATCAGTTCAGACTATTCGAACGGTTGTTTTGGGAAAAGATCAAATCTTGATTGGGTCCAAAAACACACTATTTTTTTCATAATCTCATACGGGATTTGTTCTTTGTTAGAAAATTCAAAAATTAAACTCATGCCTAAAACCATCGCCTGATTCACCATACTATTACCTCTGGCTATTCCTTAAGCCCAAGGGACCGATCCAGGGACACCGGTCGAAAACGAGAGAAAAAGTGCATTGGCATGGCGCCGCCAAAGGGCGGAAAAAAGCTCAAAATCATTGAACGATAACAGGCGCTATAGCGGTAACTTTGTTCTTAGAGTCATCTTTTCGAAGATTCACCATAAAGTGCATTCTTCTTCTCTTGCATTACCTGAAGTTGCTCAACGGACCAATATGGCAGTTTTGCTTATTCAAATACCCTTTCAACCAGAAATGAGTTTCATCTACATTTTTTGATAAAAAAGCGGATTTTTGTAAAGTTTTTCTAAGGCTCACTTACCGAAAATTAGACACCGTGGCAGGTTGTTCGGTGTAAATCTGACCACGATGAAATCGCAATGCTAACTGAGCATGCTTAACTTTGACACATATCACGAATCACGCGGGACCTGTAGAAAATAAAACACTGAAAAACCAAGCTGTGCGGCAGTAAAAATCTGTTTGAAATCTTTGAATCCGTTTTTTTTTGTTTGTTTGAAACTTAAAGTGGTACCAGTATTGAAGTATAACAATTGGAGCAACTGCATGTGGATTTTCAATTCTACTTGACTTCGCTATCTAAAGGCCGCGGGTATACATACTAGTTTATTCGCGTATATATGTATACTGTATCGCAGCAGGGGAAAACTGCTACACTCTCGTGATCCTTTGTTTCTTGAACAAATTGTGAAATTGAATTGAATTGAATTGCATTATCTTGCTGATATCATCATATATGTAGATAAGAAATTTAGAAAAAATATGGAAAAACTTTAAAAAAATGTTTCGCAAAGTTTAACTTCAACTTAACTCAAAGTAAACATCATTTAGTTTGTGCAGAATGAATAATCGACTTCAGTGCGCTGATAGATTTATGAATATATATTCACATAGAACAGTATCATCTTACTGAAAAGTATCTACAAACATATGCACGCCCGGCTGTTTCAAAAATGGCATATAAAAATAACCGTTTTTCACAGCAACCTAGCAAAAGGCTTTGACCTGCATGCCATTGAAATTTTGAAAATCCCGAATAAAAAAAATAAAAATGCGCTCCGAAAAGTGGAGTTTACATAATTAAAGCGCGGGGGTTTCGCTCACTTAACCACTTTGGACGTTGGTGCAAATATTTGTATGTATAAAAAGATTCCGCGCTCGCTCAATTAGTGGATAAATAGCGCTTCCCCGGAAATAAACAGTTCGTATTAACAATTTACACGATTTTGCTTTGACGAGGACTTTAATGAAAATGAACAACAATATTTTTTTTCTGATTTATTTTAATTGGGTACAAATTATAAGGGTAACTATCATTTTAATGAAAATTTCCTTTTTAAATGCTATACCAAGCCATATGAAAAACATCAATGGCATATCTTATAACAGGATGAGAAAATGCTGTCTATCATATTGTAGATAGGTAGTGTATACACTTTCTTCTTATGGAAAGTAATTGATCCCTTTCGCCACCACAAACTGCAGAGATCTTATTGCACATTGTTAACAGATTTTAAAGAAAAATGCACTTAGATTCATAAAAGACATTTTCATGTAACCAAACTACCACCAAGTAAATCGAGGACTTACATATATAAGTATAAGAAGAATTACATTTTTTCAAACTGAGAGTGTAAATGGTTTTGCTAGTTCTGACTGTTTTTGTATAAAGGGAGCATTTGTTTCTACCTATATGTTCATATATTTATCGAGTGGGTATTAACGTAAAATACTAATATTTCTTCAAAAAGTGCATACAAATATATCGGCAACTTTAATATGTATGTAATGATTGCAACTATTTACATTAATTCATTAATTCGGTTAGGTCAGGGGTTCCCAAAGTGTGCGCCGTAAAAATGAAAAGGGACACAATTTAAGAAAAAGAAAACAGTGTACTCAATACCGCAAAGTTAGCATCATTCAAGATGTAAAATGTAAAAAAAACCTCATATTATTGCAGAAGAGCTTATTTTACCGTCTGCTCTTAACATGGTGATTATATTACGGTGGGATAATCAGCAGAAAAATGTATTTCCAAGGTACCTTTATTAAGCAATACCATCAGTCGAAGAATCCATGACATAGCTGAGGATCTCAACTAACAAAGAACAAATTAAAGGCATTGATTTTGGTTTGCAACATGATGAGGCTACTGACAGTAATAATGATGCACATCTAATTTGTTACGTACGCTAGATCGTAATATTTTTGTGGAAAAACTTTTATTCTGGGAATAATATATTTTATTTAAGGATTTCTCTATTTTCAGATCAGACGGCACTAATGGGAAACGGGGTATAGCTGATCATCGGTAAGAGGAAGAAGCTACGACAAACACTTACAACAACCGAAGGAGACGCAAACACACCAGCAGAGAAAGCAGAAACGTTTTCATAGAATAAAATTCTTGCAATACCAAAAAAGTGGAACGCTGCTAGTGTTTCAGGGTACGGGCATATATCGCTCTAGAGGAATATAAGCTAGATCCTGAAATATCTGGTAGCGCAGAAACTAAAGCGATGGTCCACCGTATACGCAGTATGTATTCGGGGAAAACCATTCGACGCTACATCCTCTAATGAAGTTCCACCACTATGTTGTAGTTGCCCTGAAGAAACACGAAGTCACAGTTGCCTGCTTCGTGGACGTAAAAAAGACATTCGACACAGTCTGGATAGAGGGACCCATCTGCAAGCTGAAACAGATGGGATACCCCTCCAACCTCTTCAGAATAGCTTATAGCTTTATGCATTCCAAGATTCTATGTTCAAGTGGAAGGCAGCCAATCAACTGAAGCTGGCACCGATGCTCTTCAACATCTTCACGGCAGATCAACCACCTCCAACCAACACAGTGAGCTGTTGTCTCAGATGTCTCACTGACTTATGCTAGCTCGAAGTCACCACTGATCTCCAGGCGAAGGGTCGAAATCCAGACAGCGAAAAAATTAGGCTACTACACCCAATGGGATATTCGTATCAAATCTGAAAAATCGATACTTATGTGCTTCAGGAGACTTGAGCATCCGGGGTGGATGCAGATCAGCAGCTAAATGCCGGAGCATTAAGATAGTGCCCCCTAACGGTACGGAAATAACAACAGACAAAGAGGTCAAGTAACTTGGCTTCAACTTCAAGGAAAGGCTGAAGTTCAACAGTCACTCGAAACTGACCCTTAAGAAGGCCAACCTAGGCTTCCATCGCATCTGTCTTCTGATTCGTAAACAATATGGATTAAGATAGAAGACAAAGCTGATACTCCACAAACAGCAGACGGCACCAATGGTGCATACTTTGCAGATGATGATCTCGAAAAGTTAGCGAAGATCTAATATCCGTTTCAAGTACAATCTTCACCAAAATTCACATTCCAAGAGATTCTCATTTTTCACAATAGTCTTAAAACTAAATTTACCAGTTCCGGTTTGACGGAGTTTTGGTTATCGATTCAAAATGAATATCCAAATTTAACTTCAAAAGCTTTAAGAATTTTCATTCCGTTTCTAACATTTGTGTGAAGGTGAATTTTCAGCAGTAACTGTAATCAAGAGCAAATAGCGGATCAATGTGGAGCGAGAAATGATAATAGCAGTGTCAAGCCTTATTCCCCGTTTTGAAAAACTGTGTGGCTTTCACCAGGCTCACCCTTCACATTGACTTGTCTGAGTAGCTCTGGTGTTTTATTTTTGTTTTTCTTAAGTCTCCCTTGTTGTTTTCTATTTTCTTATAAATTTAATAAAAAACTCAGTTAACTGTGCCTATATATTTATTATTTCATTGGACTGTTCCATTTTCAAAAAGCTAGGGTAAGGCGTGGTGACAAATTACTAAACTTGTATATAGGCGCGCCACGGGCTGAAAAGTATTGGAACGACTGATGATATTACCATTATATATGACAGTCAAGTTATTAAAACAATTTTGGCAATACAAATCAAGTCCAAGCTGGTCGCATGCTGCCGCGAAGAGCTCTCAGCACGCAGAACTAGATTACACTATGCTGGGTCACAGGTCATAGGGAGATAGCTGGAAATGAGGCAGCGAATGAACTTGCCAGGAAAGGGCTGAGTCCCAGGCAATCCTATGTATTCGTTCCACCTGTTAGTGCCATTGAGATTTTTTTCATAATCATAGATCTAGCAAATGGAAGGTGGAACTGCATAACCACCTGTGAGAGCACTCGGATGATATAACCCAAGTTCAATAGTGCAAAACCCGACAAACTGTCATGCGACAAAAATTTGATACCGGTGGTAGTTGGCCATAATCATCTGAAGTACCATGAAAACAAAATCGAACTTACCCATGACTTAATATGCCGATGCTGTGGTGATGAAGAGGAAAAAGGTGATACGATTCACTATCTCTGCCGCAGTGTCTACTCTGTCTGTTGAGGCACAAAACACTGGGAGAATACGGGCGTTTTCATAAACGTCGGAAATCTGCGCTAGTACAATCGCATTTATTTTCTCATGCGTCTGCAGGCTTGCTTTAGTGCAAAATATTTTTCTTCAAATCGACCCTGTTTGCAGTTAAAAGCTAATGACTGCACAATCTGCCCGACATCGATGAGCTATTGACGATTATGAACAGTATGAACTGAAGTTCGCCTAAGTTAGTATGATCGTATATCCGCATTAATGAACATGGATAACGCAGTCCTTTGTTAGTCTGACGTTTATGAAAATACTCTACTTCTTCCAGTACCTGCAGGAACTAACTAAAATCCCCTTAACTTTTATTTTCAGGTTCATTCGGATTTCAGGATGCTGGACAACGTGCAGACATGATTGGTATGAGGAAGGTGTGAAGGGGATATTTTCCCATTTTGGGCATCAAATGGGTCCATCTTGACCTAAGCGAGACGTCGCATGCGAGTCTACCCACTGAGCTAATCTAACCTAAAACTCTGATTATAACACTCCTAAATCGGTAATAACGGCAGTCCAGAGAGAACGGCAGTTTTGTTTTCGTGCAGTCGGTAAATAATGTGTGTCAATTCGCAGTTATCTCATATTCCGCCTAACTTTTCTGTCTTTAAGTTTGCATTTCTTTTATAAGATTACATACTCTTCTAATTGTAATAATTATAAGATGAACAAAATAAACTTAATATTGCAAGGCTCTGTAAACTAATTTTATTTGGAGGAGTTCATTTGTTAATTCATTTTCTGGATATATATTCGCTACACTACATAACTCTTTCTCTTGTGGTAGTTGTAGTAATTCTAAGGTTGTTCTAATGCTGTGGAATTCCATTTTAAACTTGACTTTTAATCTTGATATATTTCCTAAGGAAATAAAATGAGCAAATATCAAAACTATTTTTAAAAATGATAATAGCCCAAATACAATATAGATGTAGTTTCTAACTTATTTGAAATCAATCTTGCGGAACACAACAAAAATAATTTCAGTTTGGCTTTCAAATCAGACTTTTTGTTTACTAAAGATGTGATTTCATAATATGCTTCTACTTTCATGATTTACGTAGTCATATCTAAAGCCTTTGGCATAGTCTCTCTTCTTTTTATTATTCAGGATATAGTCATCAACTGGTTGTCAACGACCATTTAACTCAAACGTTGAAAGTAGGTGTCACTTAGTGATAGTAAAACAATTAGTATGAGTGTTCACAAGTTCGATTTCTCTGGGTTGCCAGGTTGCCTGCCTAGTTTCTGTAGAGGGATTCAAGCAAAGTAGAAGCTGTTCAAGATGTGACTCTGTTATTATTATCAATGAATACAATATGTGACAAATTTAAAATTTGAAAAACATTGGCCCTTAGTAATAGAAAATCATAAAGTCGCTTCTAAAGTCGAATTTTGTTAGGTGTAGCTAAGGTACTTTTAAGTTTCCGTAGTAATAAATCAGTTTTAACAAAACTCGAATTTAACGTAATTATTGTGAATAAACCTGTCATATTCGCTATTGTGAGCTAGCATAACCTGTCATATTCGCTATTGTGAGCTAGCACAGCTGATTTTGACACTCATTTTGAAACATTAAACTATCACTTTTAAATTCGACTTAGATACGACTCGGCCACATCTAAATATTTGTCGATTTTAGAAGTGGGTTGCTCGTTTATACTACGGATTTCGTGTTAAACTCGAGTTTACGTAAAACTACTTACTAAGGGCCATTGCCTTTTGTACAACGCTTAGATGCAACGTATCCTTTGCTCGGAAGACCCGATAAGGTAGCTAGAATTGGAGCGGTCATGCCACTCGCATCAAATCACGAGACGCCCTATCCCTCATTAAAAGTAATCAAATCAATGTCGTTAAATTCCCTATTCGCAGTCGTATGGAACTGGATACCTGTGCGCCATCAATGGTTATGTGGCTTGCAGAACTGAATTGTCCCTAAAGGTAAATAGGATGGACATCAGTAAAATTAACTAACTGGTCCTTTCCGCATAGACAATTAAGAAGAATTGGATCGTTGTGCCGAAGTTGTTGGAATGAGAAAACATAGTTTCGATTCGGTCGCATGAATAAAGAAACGATACTAGTAACTGTGAACTGCGATATGTTAATTCGGCGATACACAAAATAGCCAAGCATAAAGCCGTCTACTTGAATAATATATATCTTAAAAAATTATGTAACAAAAGACGACGAATTTGCAACATATATTAGGAAACGTTAATGATGTTCAGCTGTCTCTTTATTTGTATGCCAAAGAGTCTGTTAACATAGAAGCTGCTAAAATATTGTTATAAAAATGTCATGAAAGATGTTACTACATATATTAATATTGCAAATGTAGCAACTTTTAAAAATGTAAAATTACATTTACGATATTTAACATGATATTGTGTTTGACAAATCGAAACATGTAGCTCTAGATATTGGAAACAGTATGATACAGGAACAGAGCACGTTGTCATCAATTGGACTTTGTTTGCATGCAAACCTAAGTATTCATTGAGTACTTAATATTTTCTTTGTAAGATTTAATGCTAATGTTCAGCCAAGCTCCTTGTTTATTATTTGAATGATGTTTCCACATCCAACAAAACCCAGTTAAAGCCATAGAAATGTTGTTCAATGTTAAAAGATGTTGCCGAGAATCCTACTATCATCAATTATGTATATATGCAAATGTTCGTTTATGCCGTGAGTATACATGATGGTTTTTCCAGAAGGAGAACATTAAATTGGCAACATTGTTTTATGTGACAGCTGATTTGATAACGTCTGTTGCTGCTTAACATTTTAACAGCGCTTTATGTTCCGTCTTAAGATTTTTCTGCTATTAATGGTACGTACAAAAAAAACGTTTCTATTAATTCTTCCATTTATCCCATTTTTGTCCGGTTGAAAGTAATAAATACAAAAGTCAAAATAAGGAGAAACTCATTAATTTTATATAACTAACTTTTACCAAACTATTTTATTTTAGGTCTTACATAAATATTTTTAGCATAAGGAGTGCTATCGAAATTTTGTTTTTGCATTCCTGGCTGCAACTTTTTCGACTTAATACGTTTTCAAGAACAAAGTTCTCTTAAATTTTGTGAATTAAAAAATTTGGACATTCAACTATTTTTTGCCAAATTACGTTTAGATATGTTCGGATTTTTTTGAAGGAGGCTCAAAATCTTAGTGGCCTTTTTTGAGTTCATAAAACCGGTTTTTTGACCAGACTCCTCTTTTCTGTCAACCGATAGGTTCTCTTTATAATTCTTAATAATAGTACAAACGGTTTTCCTATTAACTTTTAGCTCCTTTGCGATTTGATTTTTGTATACGTCCACCATGGCTGTGCTACATAACACTTAGTAATATTTGTTCTTACATCCAATTCAGATTCAATGTTGATTATTTTAACTACCAGACAGAATTGACATAACAATTAAAGATAATAGAAGCATTTCCAGCATTACAAAAAAGGAGCATTTGATTGACTTTTTTTGTAATTTTTGGAAGTAAATTCGAAATGGGAGTGGTTAAATTTTGTCGATGGCACTCCTTTACTATTTATTACAAAAAATTATTTATTTTATTGTGTCCCATCTCTCTGAAACTGATTTACTTTTCTAATGATTTACTACTTATAATAATTTGCATATTGCATATGGATATTCCTTGGTACTGTCTTACCAACTAATAATTGTCTCCGTACTGAGTGTCTTATTTTATAGGGCTGTGTACACAAGCCAATGCATCGGTTTACGGGATATTGGTTACATGAATTTTGTTGTTCACAAGTAGGTATTCCGGGATCGTGTTTACATGAATTTGGTTTGTTGTAAGAAAAAAGGAATGGAGTTGTACCAATCTCTTTGTCACGTGATACGGACACATAACTCGTGCTATAGTTGGAAAGAAATTAACGCCATTTGAGTGGTAGTCTTGAAAAATATTAATTTTATTGATGACTCTTATTGATATGCTAACATAAAATTATGTACACTGCATTAACTCATTGCAGACGACACTGGTTTGAACCACTACATCTGTTCAACTCATCTGACAACATATTTCAAACGATGATTTTTGAATCTTTAACTAACTTATTTGAACAACAATCGAATTACGTTAGACCTAGAGGTTTAAAAAAATACTTGAGTTTAGATAGAGTAGATATTATTTTCAAATTAACAAAAATTGAGATCTTACCGATCTTATATCTTATATTTGTGTAGTCATTCATGGATGTTAACTGTTTAATACCTGTAATTTGTTTAAGTATAATATACCTGCATGCTTGGTATGTCACATATTATGTCAACATGTATATATTGCTACGTGTAATATAAAACGTATTTATTTGTAAAATCTGAATTCGTGTCATGTTTTGCTTTGATCACCAATATTCTTTAGTGCCAAGGTTACAGTAATCAAATGTTGAAATAAAGACAAGTATTTACATTACAGCCTGTTGACAAATGTTACTGTCATAAATGTTGCAGTGTCCTTCGAATGTACCTACCGACGACGATTAGGGGAATTTGTTTATAATTGTCTTTAAGTGTGTTAGTGGAAATACTCTTGGAAATTTGAATGTTTGTTTAGAGAGAATGCATAAAATAATGTAGTTGGGAATGCTGGAAAGACTATTGCCTGGGAAGCTACTTTCCAATGAAAAGAGAGTGAATCTAGTGCAAGTTGTCAAATTGATTTCCAACAGGGTGTATGCACCAGTCACCACAGGATACTCTCCCAATGCATTCGATTTATTTACATAATTTTAACGAATAAAACTAGAAGTGTTCGCAGCTCATTTAAATATATAAATTGTATTCATTTTACACATATTTTTCTCACACCACCTCCTTCTTCACGCCTCTTTTTTGTTTTCTATGCCATAATCCACCGGTGCTTAAAATGTTCATATTCAAAAAGCCCTAGAACTATTTTTTCGCTTTTATTTGCTTACCCAGCGAGCACCCTAGGTAAGAGAAATAAACACGCCGGGTATTGCTTGCATTAGCCGACAATTTCATAACAAGATTGAGAACAAGAACGTTTCTCACTTTGCGCTCACATCGGTCTCTCGCTAGAGAGAGAGTTACCCAAATATAGCTGGCAGCTGGACTGGAAGTCATCACATCTGGATGTGATTCTGACTGTGTAGCTGTGATTATTGCTTCAGTTACTAAGAGCGCAGTTGAAGTGCTCTCTGAATGCGCTTCCACATTGTGGGTGGTACTGCTTATGTAGAGGAGACAATGCTGCAAGTATTGTTGCTGGAAATGTCCAACCCATGTTTGTATCGACTATTATGCTATAAAAGGACCCGGAGCATAGATCCAATTGCGTGCGTTACGTTTTCCTTTGGCACTCACTTCCTATGCAATATATATTTTATTTTATTTTCATTTATTAATTGTATCGTACATTAAGACTATAAGATTCTCTTAAGAGTACAGTGCTTAAAAAAGTACAGCGGAAATAACTTTAAGTCCTATAATTTGAAGTATAATTTTAACTCAAGTATTTGTCTCCATTAATTGTGGTTTTCTACTACAAAAAAATAGATTCATATGTACCTTTACGATAAAATCATCCCGTCTTATAGAAATTAGGATTATCATGGGACAGAAGGTAAAGATTATTTTTTATTTTTTTGTTGAGTACTAGATTTTTGAGGGAGGGAGGAGAATACACAAATTGAGAATAGTAGTTAGTTTTAGCCATGAACTTCTTGAAAGCATTGATGGCTCCACGAAAGTGAATTAAATATGTTATAAATGAAATACACGAAGAGAACATAATTACGTGCATTATCATTTATGTATCTAAAACTCAGATACAGGTAAATATATTAATAGTTTTGTACAGATTGTTTTTAAAAAACAATTGGTAATTTTCAATTGCTTTCCAGAAGATCGCTTGGCAACAGCTTTATCCCGCATATTTTGCAGTTACATAATTTCTTCAATGGTGAGGTAATTTTATTTTTCCTATAGCAAGTATGTGGTAAAGCATTTTATTACGTCCTCTAATTTCACTTTAGGCTGTATATCGGTAACTTCAATTTCCGCACTATCATTGGAAACTTCTTCTCGGGCTTCTACGTTTTGCAGATTTTAAGAGATCCATTTAGATATGGCATTGTTGCCAAAGTTCTCATTAGGATACTTTTGGTTAAGCATTTTTGTAATATCAGATCTTTCTGACAAAATTTGATCCTGAATTAAAAGCAAAGGAACACAGTCTTCTTCCTCCCAATGATCAGGAGTGCTGATAACTGTTTTTCAACATTTAGCGATTGTAGTCGCTTTTAACTCGTTCCATACGTTTGCCAAGAAACAGATGGTATATTTCAATTTATGCTTGTCAGTTCTTCTTCATAGTTATGGGAAAAATGAAGATAGACGATTTATGATGTCGTCAACAGTTCTTTCTTGCTGTAACATTGCATAGTGAGGCTGACACATATACAATGTATATGAATGTTGGTATATATTTTGAGTCGTACAATTTCAAAGTTGCGAAAATTGAAAACCTTTTTTCGATTTATTGCAAAAAGTCCATTACATTGGTTGCAAGTATAAATCCAAGCTGCAGATGCCGCCATACACATGAGCCCGATACCTCCACGTTTTACAGCAGGCATCAAGGTGTCTCCCTGTAAAACTGTATCTACTTTTCGCCAAACGGTCTCCAATACCTTTGCAAAGTTAACACGCTTGCCCTTGTCAATTTTGTCTTGGAGTGTCCACTTTTTATCTGGTATTGCACGTTAAGTTCCGCAAAGTTGTAGGTGGACAAAATGCGTGTTACCTTTGCTATTATGTACGAAGAATACGTTTCCAAATTTTGAGGGATAATTTTGATAAATCATCTTGTCAGTTTTAGCGATGGATGCTTCCTAAGTTTTCGAAGGAGCGTGACCTATTATAACGCTGCGATCTGTATACATATATTTATATTTTCTTTACAATTTCTCCAATTTCCTACAGTAATTTTTCTTTCTTTCAATTTAGTGTAAGTTACTGTGAAAAAATTCGATGAAATATTTTATTTGAATTAGAAGCACAATTAATTTATTCCTTGCAAATGAGAACATCCTTCGTCACTCAGCTATTAATTATTTATTTATTTCTAGTGGCACAAATTTTAAAACGTACTGGATACAATCATTTGTTATATTATACATTAGAGTAACATTAGCATTAGTAGTGGCCCGTGGCGTTGTGGGTATGTGCGTCGATTCCTACGCCCTTGGACCTACCTGTCTAGGTTCGTTTCCTGGTACGACAAGAAATACTTTTCACGGCCCCACCTCTTTCGAGTCACTGACAATGCTGAAAGAGTATAACTCTCTAGAAAAAGCTTCTCAAATTGGCCGTTCGGAGTCGGCATAAAACTGTAGGTCCCTTCCACTCGTGAAAGAACAATATCACACACAACACGAGTTGTTGCTGAGAAGCTAGGCCCTGGCCCTCTACGGGCTGTAGCGCCCGCCACCCATATTAATCTTATTAACATTAGTATTAATCACTTTGTCGTGTATTATTATATCTTTCCTACTTTTTTTGCGTTTTCTGTTACATAGTATTTATATTTTATATTTTTTTTTTTCGAAAAAGAAAACTATTCGTTTCTGATTCTTTGTTCCGATTGCACTGGGTAATTTTGCGTTGTAGAATCTATGTTATTATGATATTTAAAAGCAACGAATGGGCACCTGAATATGTTGATAAGAATGTTGTGGATATACACATACAAACATTAATTGAAAGTACAGAAGTACAGGTTCAAGTGGATGATACATTGTTGCAGGCACTGCAAAATGTTGTTGATCTGCATGTATGAGATTTTCTTGGCAATAATGTTGATATAAAGGTTGAAAGTATCCTGGAAAATGATAAGCATTTGGGAGAACGAAGAGATATGTTAAGAGTATGAGTATTTTCGTCGGCGTCAGCTGCATGTCAAAGAATCAAAGGCATGCGGCATCTTGTGTTCATAATTCATTCAAGCGTCTTTGCTTTGTTTGTAAACGTCATAAATGTATCAGACATGCTGTCGGACTTTGCTAATGACTGCTTTTACGAATTACTAACTGTACGAAAAATGCTGCTGACAACAAAATGTTGCGTAGGATGGATGATATACAATGGCTCACTGTTCTGCAGCTTGGTGTATATTAAAAATTGATGACGAGAGTTCTGCTGCTGAAAGAAAAATAAATGTTTCTACTAATATTAGTGGTAATAATCGTTACAAAGAAAATGCATAGGAGTACAGCTGGTACGACTACTACGAGTGAAAGACCTTAAAATTGTCTCCATAGGTGGAACTTAGAATGTTGCTTGTCACTCGTGTTGAGTTAGAAGTTAGAACCGTACAACGTGAATGACTAACACTTATGGTACTGGACATCGTAGTAACAAGCTATCTAACAGTGATTCAGTCTAAGTTGCTTAAATGTCGTGAATAGTATTGCAGTTTGGCGTTTAGTGTTGGAGTTTTCTGTCAACTCCAACTGAGTAAGAGAGAGCAACGTTTTATAATATGCAATGTAGAATGTAGTGTCAGTGTGGAATTATTAATAATATAAGACAACACAAACATTGTGGCGGCCGTGGAGTTGTGGATCTGTGCGTCGATCTTTCCGCTAATCACTTTGGTGTGCGGACACACTTGTAAGTACTAAGTAATGATATGTTTATGTCTCCTGCGAATGTGGACTACCACCCTATCTACGAGTAGTTGACAAAATGTTAAAAGAAGTAATGGCGATAGTACTGCAAAATTATATTGACAAGAACCATATTATTAATAAGAACCAGTATGGTTTCCTAAGATACCAATTACTGAGAGAATTCGCCAATAATAGCAACAGTAGTCTGAATAAGCACCTCCACTCCCTGCCGATCTTTGCAGATTTCAAGAGGTCCTTAGACACACTTTGTCACACAAAAATCATTCAAATGCTGGAAAAGATGGGCGTTCGTGGTCAAATATTTCATTGATTTGGGAGTTATCTTGAAAACAGAGGTTTCATGATGAGATTATCGTCAAGAATAGCCTCAAGAATTGATCCTTGGGTCTCATCTTTTCGTTATATGTATATGTGAACGATATGCTATCTGTGTTGCAAAACAGCATCGGTTTCCAATATTCGGAAGATACTGCCATAGTTGTGAGAAATAGATACATTGACATTGTTACCTTCGGAAAAAAACCAAAATAATGCATATTCGGACAAACCATTTATTAAGAACTCGAATAAAAATACGGTTCGGTAGTTTTGAGTGCCTGCACACGTCTCATTATACAACTGAGACCGAAGACTGAGCAGAGAATATTGATACAATTAACGTGTATCGATATCTGGAAAATCCTGCAATCGGTGGAGTACTTCGATAGGGAATAACAGCGTGGGGTAATGCAGCGCATTACAGAAGTTACAGTCTTTTATGTAATTTAAAAATAATTGCTTATAAATATTGTTATAAGGCCAGATACCGTTTCACTTGGACACTCCTCTAACGCGAAGAGATAACTCCGTTGACGATGACAGGACTGACAGTCCAAGAGGCACCTGGATACAATTTCACCTCAAGAATTCCGGACAACTTGGTTCATTATTACATCACTGATGGTGACGTATCGTATCAGTGGAAGAAAGTATTAATAAAGAAAAATGTGTGTCCTTTCAATGTTTAATGTCGTATTCTTAATATGTTTGTCAATTCTAAATCCTTTTTAATGTGTTGTGCTCCTATTTACGCATATCTACCGAAAGGTACCTGTTCGAAATGAAAATCTCGGTAAATACAAAAAAGATCGTTGCAAGTGCCATTACAATGATGTTTCCTTTATTACCATATATTTTTATTACATTTACATGTGATGAAAACATGCTTAAAGTGTAAAAGTTTATAAATCCTCAAAGATATCCCAGTTCGTCATCGCACTTCTAATGATGTCATTTAAATCCCCCCGGAACTTGAAAGCGATGATGACTGGTGAGTTCCGAGACTGGGAGTTCATTACGTGCTTTGACAACTGCAGTTCATATAGCTGCAGCTTGCTCGATAGGAGTGAAATCCGCCAGTTGACTTGAAACGCTGCTACCAAAGTAAGCATATTTAGTCTTAAATTTAATATTAGCCGATTCTATTCAAAACACCCTACCTTCTTGCGAATTAGATTTTTTTTAGAATGAGCTGGCTGATGAAACAGATCGACGTCCTCCTTTCTTTTTCTGGGAAATATTTTCCCAAGACTTTTTTTTATTAAATCAGTCCTTTTATATAAGCTGTGCTTATAGTTCCAAAGGCATTCACTTTGGCGGTACGTACCTATAATAGCCTTTGTTTCGGCAATGGATTAAAAAAAAAACGCATATCCTAAGTAACAAATTTTAAAATAATTTCACGCAAATTTAATTGAATAAACACTAAGACACGAAAATATAAAAGTACTAATATTTTTGCCGACGCGACCGCTATGACAGAATTGTGAGGAAAATACGAAATTCAAAACTCAAACACAAAAAAGAGGCATCTGTCAAATTTCATGTTACAATTCTATATTCAAACAAAAACGAAGCCAGAATTGTCTGACGTCAAATCATAGCATCCGCTGGCACGCATTGAGCATTTCATGTTAAGTCGAGTCGCCATGCAATGAATTATGCCCAGTGCCAAGCCAATGAGTGCCTACATTTTAATAGACGCCGTGTCTTTGGTGCAAGAACGTTTATTATTTGTTTCTGTATCATTGTTATCGTCGTCGTCCACTTTCGTGGCTTTGGACTTTAATTTCTTTGTTTCTATTGCTGACCTGATTAATTTGTATTTCCCGTAGAACCATACCATGGTGTACAACGGACTGTACCTTTATCCCCTAATCATTTGAACCCATTTCTTGTATGTTTGAGCGGTACACAAGCTTCAGAATCAGAGGATGGTTAGGAATCCTGTAAGCACACTGGAGTAGAAAAAAAATGAGTGGTTTTCGGTCTCGGTCAATGATGGAAGCCGATTTTGATCTGGGCTAGTTGAATGGCAACGGGTGTCTTCAATATCGCATTCCCCTTTAATTTCTTAAGTCATCTCTAAGATCTGGTATGATGGCATCGTCCTCATCACTCTCGTTATGAAAATCATCGGAGTCAGAATAAGAAATTTCTTTGTATCTCCGTGATATTATCCGGTTCTGACAAGTCAAAAAGCTTTTGTTGGGAGGTCATTTATACCATGAACAATAAACAAACAAATTAATAAGTGTGTAGTAGTATTACGAGTACGTATTACATTTACTAATAAATAAATAACACTAACGTATTCACATTAAAAGATACGATTTTTACTGTATTCGTATCCTGCTACACTGGAGATCACCTGTATCCCAATATCAAATTTCAGCACCGTCAGTATCACATACGAACTAATGCAGCAGGTCATGACACTACTCAGACACTCAAGCTTGCTGCTCCATCCATCTGCTACCGATTGGCGGCAGTTTAACGAAAAAGACTGCGGTCCAAGTGTACCCCATGTAGCATACCATGGTCAAACATAGTCAAATTAACAACAAAATGTTTCGATTTTCTTCCTGGCTTCCGCCACTGTGCAACGTTGTCTGTGTTCATCTAGCTTCGATTCTTGAGTCAGCACAATTTTGAATGCCCAAATCCAGCAGCAAAATAAGCCGACATGATGCTCAATTCAGCTGATCAGCACTGAATCAAAGAGTCCTCTTAATAAATGGCGGCTATGTTTCTATGCATTCCGCACCAGTCTCTGAGTGGTGCATTAGTGCAACACACTACACAAACCCAGCACCACGTTATTGCTACTCTAAAGAAATATGAAATATAAGGTAAATGAAGTGACATTTTTCGGAGGGCATTTCTGCGAAATTGCAGAGAACTGCCAAAGTCACAGAAGTCCCAGCGATCAACGATATAAACAAACATACGCACTAAGAGTTATTAGACAGAAGGTGTTTTCCATGTGCAAAAACAAACTTTAACAGAACAATGCCCACGGCCAACAAAAATTCAACAAAGCAAAAACTTTCTGAAAATTGTGCAGACATTTTCTCTCTTAAGGCTGTGTCCTACTTCCCATGAAGGGAATTTTCGTAAATAAGTGGTATACTCGTGTTTTAGTATACATGCATTGCTTTACATTTTATATTAGGTAAACAAACGACTAAATTCCTATGGGCGAATTTTTTCACTCAAAGTTAAGGCTTTATTTGACTAAGCTAATGCGTAAATTTCTGTCTCGTTTTCCACACACAAATTTTTTTTATTATTTATTTTATTTTTATTTTTTTATTGTTTTATTATTTTTATTATTAAATGCTTAGCTTGGATTGGCGTTATGTGATCAGCTGTTATGACTCAATACTATTTTGAAGCAACAACTGTGGTCGCGTTGTACATGAGCCTAGCGAGGCGTCTACGAATTCAACGCTTAGGATGACCAAGCTATGTAGGGCGCGTCTTCGACTCCGAACCAATGCGACAACGCAATAGAGGACAAAATTGGAACTCTAGCACCCCTTGAGGAAGTTGTATACAAGAATAATTTACAGATGGCAGAAAACATTTCAATTCGCTACATCCAAAGAAGAAGCATATGCCTCGAGTAGCATTTCAACTTGAAATTGCTGATGCACTTGCAATATACGTCTGCTGAAGTTTATATACAAAGGAAAACAAGCCGATCGACCAACTCCGAAAAGATTTATCCGTTGTTACAAAGTAGATATCTATCGAACAGTGTGTGTTTACTAAACACGAAAAATACAGATTCCTCCAGAATCAAAGCGATATGACAAAATGGAATATTAGGTAGTATTTCGTGAAAAAGGGCGTTGCAGGTTGTGTAAGACAGGAACTACAATGTCCAAATGTCTTATGTGTAAGGTACATCTTTGCTATAATAGCAATAAAAATAACTTTTTTTCTTGTCATAACTAATATTTCAAAATAAACAAATGAAATGTCTTACAATGTTCATTTAAAAATAGTTTCAAATAAATGTTATACCACCATTGCTCAACATTGCTCACAGCCAACATTTTATAACGCCCAAGCCGATGGACCTGAAATTTTGGCTTGGCACCTCTAGAATACATAGCTAGTATGTGAAGCAAAGGGTTAATTTATCAATTGTCCAAGCGGATTTTAAAGACGTACTTACAAAGGAAGCACATTTGAATGCGTAGAAAATATGCTGAATTTCAATATCTTTATTTTAGATAGCTGCCATGTTTTCAGAGACCTCAAAATATCATTTTGCTCAAATACTCAACTTTGTCTCTCAGACAGAACAGATGAAAATGGCAATCATGAGTTCAGGATCGATTTAGAGCCAACTCTATTAGGAATGAATGAACATAAGCTAGTGTAAAATGTATATATAATAACGAAATATTTGGCTTAAAAACTTTGGCGCCAAAAATTAATAACTGTTTTTGGTAGAGGGGTCCAAAACTAGCATTTTTTTACTATGGGAGGCGGATTCTATCTCCCCAAACTTAGATGGTACGGGCAATTTAATAACAAATTACTTCATATGAAAAAAAAATATTAAAAAACAACGGCAACACTTACAATGATCTATATGATAGGTCCATAAGCACTGAGGTTAGCTTTGTAATACTACTTACTTACTTTCCTAAATCCAATTAATATGTCCAGATCATTTGAAATACCCATTCGTTAATAGTTTTTTATAGTAGTAATTGAATTAATAGACGAAATAACAGTTTTCATCTTACGCACAAGATTAATCCAAACAAGGATTGTATTCACTACCATAGTTGGTTGATTCACTTAATCGAAAATACTCCATTATATAGTCAATTTGTTGAGATCCCAGTGCATACCTGAAGTTTAATGCTAGCTTCCTTCTTACGCTACTTGATATCAAGAGCTAACCCAACTCATTCAAAAGAATCCAATCATCACCCAGGTCCAGCAATCCACCCATTTTCGTCCGGATGTTCAGTTGACCATCTGGACCTCTTCCCTCTCTCTCTCTGCTAAGTTGTTATTGTGAGTCGTTAGAAACGGATGCACACATCCACATCCTAAATTGAAATCCAATCCAAAAACCCAAGAATCCGTTCGGTATTTTCTGTGGCCAAGAGGAAAAACGACCCCTTCTTCATCATCAATTCGATCAAAGGGAAATTTCCTGTTTGGATTTTCCGCAAATTTCCCAGAGACTAAATAAGCACACATACACTACAAACATGGTAAACGGAACACATGCACACAGCATCACTATTGCTATGCATATGAATGGTGTGTGTGTGGCAGTGGCATGCAGTCAAATGAAATTCATTCGGAACCAGTTGCAATCGAATGCATGCGACTTTACCCAACCCCAGCCACATTTCCACTTGCATGTCCATGCCAGTGTGTATTAGATTGCCTTAAGGGCTTAAGTAAGGTTCGCTAACCAAATTCCGTACCGATGTCGTTCATGGAAAATAGTCTTTCGCCCATTGCAAAACGTTTCATTGAAAATTGAGTCAAGTTGCGGAATGTTAAGAGGTTTGACTTTTCAGCTATAGACTGGATTCAAGGGATTCTCATGTTCCTTTACTCGGACGTGAAAAGCAGTACGATGTGCCTGAACACGAACTTGAACTTTTGGTATGCAACGGCAGTAACGTAGTCCACAGATGGCGTAATGGCTCAACCGGATGTGGAACCATTACGTATCGAGAGGAAGCTGACAAATCGCTGTTTCGACTTCGCAGAGGCCCTTTACTCTATCACCATGACCAGGATGCCGAAATGAGGTTACTCGTTCGTAAACTACAATCTTTCCACAGGATGTCTCTCGGAAGTATCGAAGCAGTGTCATAATCTCAGAACAAATGCGACACGAACATATGACAGCAGTGAATCAGATAGAAGAACACTTTGTATGCCATAGGAGATACCCAAGGCATATCTCATGCGAAAATATGGACAGACAAGAATAGATAGCAGATGCGCTTAAAGATGATTGATAGCATATAATGAATACGTAAGAATATAAAAGACACAGATTTACGGATGTGACTGGTTGCAACAATATGCAGTATGTGTTAATATGCTTATAAATTTAAAAATGTCTAACAAAATCTCGCATGGAGACTAGTGCAATGTTTCCTAAAGGAGTACCAACATTTGAACTGACGTATATAAAATAGTGCTGTTAAATGCAGGAGGGAGTTAATGGAGAATTCAACTAGTATACAAAATTTGAAATAAGAATATTGGATAATTCAATGTGTGGATATTTGTGAAGCTCTTGCTCCTTAACGTCTATTGGATTTGGATGCACTAGGATATTCTACAATATGGAGTTTTATTTGAAGTATGTCAATTAAGACATGAGCTAGATACTTGTATTGGATTTCAACAACTTAAAGAAAGCAATACCAATATATGCTGTATCAGTGCAAATTACATTCATTTCATTAATTTCATTTGTGAAAGCATAACCGATTTATAAAATTAATCATATCATTTACCATCTTCGTCCTGCTACTTTGGATTGAAATTTGAACTCAATATTTAATATTTTCATGTCAACATAAATAGTTTAAAAACGTATTAATTTATTTATTAAATAGCTACCACATAGCTTAGTAGCCAGAGCAACAAGGGTCTTTGGGGGAATTGTGTAAAGATTTAAGTTGGACTTAAAGATTTCACCTTAATAATAATAAAATACAAATGCTTAAATACTTCGATCCTTTGTAGACAGCTTCAGGCAATTAATCCGGTCCGCGACATAAAAAAAAAACGAAATAAAATCTGATGCCAAGAAATCAAACAAATAGTAAAAATCCAATTCCTCGAAGATATTGCATTTTTTACCCTAGGACCGGCAGCTGTTTGTGAGGAGGTAACATAGCCTGCTGGACCTCGATAGGCCCATACATTCTATGAAAAATGTAATAGAATAAAAGAAAAAAAGACTGTCATAGATTTTATATTGTGCCAAGTTAAATTCATCCGATACCTATCTACATATATGTATGTGGTTCAATTTACATGAAGGTTTTTTTTCCATTTTTTTTCCTTCAAAAGCATTCACGAGCGGCTAAAAATTATAAACCTTAATAATAATATTCCAGAAGCAAGATAAATATGTATCAAATCTCTGCACACACACTTTATAATGTATGAAATTTATACTGGAAATAAATCTATCTATCTATCTATATGTATGCGGATACTACTTTTCCGTTTGTGAAGCCCATAAATTCATTGCAAAAAAATAAATGTATGGAATGTTTTTTTTCTCATTTCGCTCTCGACTCTACAATGTGGAGAATGGAACAATTAATGAAATGTAGAAATAGTTACAATAAAACCGAATTTTGCTATTGCCATTTGAGTTAAAAACTTACGAGGTTGTCGCTTAGCTTTTCTAGTTGGAAATAGTTGCAAATAATAAACGAAGTCAAACCAGCAACATCCATTATATTGTAAAATATATATTGTTTCCAAGTTTGCCGGAATATCCGGAGATCATTTGGTCCAAGGTGTGAACCCCTCCCTCATTGACATTATAGTCCAAGATTTAATTCGATTTTTGGAAGTATTTTCTTGGTCTGTAGTGCATATAAATATAAAGTTCTTTCGAGAACACAATGACGGCTTTACGAACACAATGCCTATTTCTCATTGTAAAAAACAGACAATGTCTGATACAATGGACGATGTTTTGAAATCAGCAGGAACGATAGTCGTCCAGAACTGGTTACCAGGTCAGAATTATATCACTTCTATTTTCACCACACAAGCACTAAATATAATAATTAATTTATAATGAATAATATACTTGTTTACCTTTAAGTATGATAAACTAGATTTTTGGCGTTTATAATGTTGATAGATGAGATTTATCCTAAGACTAACATATCCTACATCATTACTCCATACTGATACTTGACCTACAGTACATTTCTGTTATCAATTGCACGGGCAATCATTTATTATTTCGATATTTATTGAGGAAGTGACCTCAATGTTATTGGGAGGAAATATAGAAATTAAAAAAACGCTGGATTAAATCTAATAGGGGAATATGTTGAAAAAACGCTATCATTAAATGCTTGATTTATTCAAAAAGTCACTGACTTATCAAACTTATCAACTGTTATTCTTTTGACTTAAAAATTCTTTGCAAAGACCATGAAGTACAATCTGACCTTTGCCTTGTTGAAATGCACCAGATGCTGAAGACGACGATGTGTCCTCCGTATTATTTAATAAAAGTGTTGTTGTTACTTGTTAGTCCAATATACAGTTTGGGACAAGAAGGTGTCTGCATCTACAGTAGTCGCAAATTAACCCAAAGACCGTGACACAACCTTTTGAAAAAAACTCGTATTTGACACTTTTTGTATATCCTTCCTACTTTTGGAGACTATTTTATTTGAAACATATTTTTAAAAGGAAAACGTCACCTTTTTTCAATTGTGTTAGTCTTCTGTACAAATACATTGAAGTTATTCAACAAAATTCCAATATGGGATTGGGAAAATTGTATAATGTTTACAACATTTCTTGTTTGATTGTTCTGATATCAACAATTTCATGACCCTTTGTGCTCCATATTTTAAATTTCAATAGAATATTGTTATTTTTCCTTAAAGAATTATTGATTTATTTTGCTGTTTTTTTTAGAGATCTTTTCTTGTTCCTTGACACTTTTTTGCTAATTTCTCATATTTTTCAGCGGTAACACTGAGTTGAAGTATTTCGAAGTAAATGAAATATAAGCATTTTAAGAGTATACAGTCGCATCAAGTCAATCTCATACACCCACTTTAAATATGTGATAGCATAAAAATAGCTATAATAATTCGTCTTACTAATTAACAAAAAATAAATAACAATTCAATGTAAAAGTGACTAGCATCGCCATATGGACCCGCACGCAATGCTAACCATTCCGGCTAAATGCGATTTTTTATTTGCCTCGAATAAGTATAAAACCACAGTAAAATTAAATTCAGTTCATTCGCATTTAGAAGCCGGGTAAAATTAATAAAATAATTGTTCGTTTTAAGGTCTTGCATTTTTCGCCACCAATAGGATCACGTTTTAGTGCTCTCTCATCAATTCGGAAAATTCATTTGTTCGAATGACCTTCCCCCCGAGAAATCCGCATTAATGAGCTTTTACTGCATATAGAAATTTCATTATATAGAAATTATGATATTTATTATGTATTGTATTTTAAACTTTTATTTAAATTAATGAGGTATTCCACTTCCACTTTTCTTCCTCAACAAAGCCTTCTAATAAATTTAGAGACTTTAATACATTATTCCGTACGTTGCTCTTCGACACAAATGCTCGAAGTACATCAAGAGATGAAGAACTTCGACCCAATGTAGGTAACACCGCATATTCATTATAAGGAGATAAAACACACACTTAAAATATAACTAGAAAGTTGTGTCTTTGAAATAAGTCCATTATACGGACAACTTCATTATATAGAATTTCTTTTATAGGGAAGTTCGATTGTAGTTAAGGTATCTTGTACATAACTTAGTATCAAGATTAATATTTTTAGTCTTAACAATGTAGACAACAATAACTCATTCTTCAGTTGAACCCAAATCATTCATTACGTAATCACACAATTCATTACATATTTCGCATTTGAATAATACCAACCAAGAGATCATTTGTCATCCGCTTTGAAACAATAAAATATCAAACTCATCCCAACAATAAACGAGTTCATCTCCATTAACGGGCATATTTACAACAACTTGTCCATGAAAATATTTCCGGACCATTTAAAGACCATTGCCTTACCTCTCCTATGACCATAATAAAGCCTAAACAATTCACAGTCATATTCACAGAAACAAAAACGATAAGCCCTCGAAACCCGAATAAAATATTTTATGTGAACACGAAACAAAACAAAGTGTCCTTAGACACAACCGTTCGTCTTGTCTTCAGCAAAAAAAAAAAATAGAACTCAACCACATGTCAAATAACCCTGTTACACGCTTACAACGAACCTTCACCACCCTATCCACATCAACTGCCCAGCTTCAGAAACCATCTTCAATGTCATGACAATAATGACTGACCCACATTGACCCACATTAAAGAGAGGGTGTTTGGTAGAATAGTGAACAACGCTACCACCTCAATAGCCAGGATGGACATGTCTAAGGCCGTACCAAAATGTTTGTTCACAGTGTAAACGGAGAATTTATTGACCAAATTCCAGCGGCAATAGAACATTAAGCAGGATATGAGAACCAATAAATAAACGACATAAATAAATTCTCTAGTCACTACTACGGCACAAACATCCCTATGTACAACTATCACCGATGCCAGGGATCGAGAACTACGAAGAAAACTCATTAGGCTCTTTGATCACATAGAATACATTGATACGCTCTTGCGGCAGCATCACAGTGTGTCGTGTACAAACAAAAGCCCATCATAATATTTGTTAAGTTGTCGCCGACCGGGTTTGGTTAATGTATTGCGGTAGTTGGTCGTCGTTGGAAACGGTCAAGAGACTACAAGGAATCTTGGCGTTCAACGATGTTTGATTACACGTCGGTCATGCATACATCTCTGAAGCACACACTCAAAGGTACATTTGTATGTGAACATTAAGGAATGGCTGAAACAAATTCCCATTAAAGTTTAATTGAAATTTTGTGTACCATACATTCAGGAACCTGAGGCGCTTTGCTTCATACCACCGAAATTAATCCGGCGGCAGGGAACTACTAATCAGTAATGTATGCGTATGTTTTGGTGGATATTGTGAAGTGGAGCTAAATTGAGATGATATGACCTGTAGACAATATTGTATGAAGATAGGGAGGCTAACTATTCAGATGGAAACCGCGGTTTTGATTACGCTTCAGGGTGGGTACATATATATAAATACATGAACCGAAAGAAGGGTAGTCAGCTCGTTCCTGGTATTATGGCTTTCTCAAAAGTCATATGGGTTTGTTTCGCGAAATGATTCCCTTATAAAAATTAAGAAAAAAATATAAGAAATAAAAATATCTTCTAAAATGTTGTTCTTATTCTTGGAAAAAAATAATCTTATCTTTCTGTCCTTTCGATTTTAGTAATACGATATATGATTCTTATTGTTGTATCTAATCACGATGGCATCGTCACAAAATAGTGCATCGGCATGTTAGACGTTTTGCATATCTTGAAGTATTCTTCACGTAAATGTCTATCCACAAAAGAAAGGGTAATCATTGCAAATAATATGTTATAATATTTTTTGTTATTATTATTTTGTTATTATATGTATATTGACCAAAAATAACCCAAAGATAATAGGGGTGGTAAGAATGTATTTATAAAAGTGGAACTTCTTTCATCCATATCCAGCTGTAGTAACCTGTAGATGTGGTTATCAATAATTTAAATTATACAATCGTGATGATTGATAATTCGACAATGGATATCAAATGAAATAATCCAAGGCTAACAGGAAAATGAAATAATAATCATTTTCCCTCAGAGCTCAAACCGTTGGGAATGTCTTAAGAGTATCCTTCTCAATTTAAATTATAATTATTCTTCGTTCATACTGTAAATAATAGCAAAATCCAGAAGATTGCTAACTTCACTGACAATTAATTAATATTATTATTGGTAAGGATTCTCTCCACAAAAGACATCTTAAGCTCCTTTTGAATTTTGCAAATCACAGAGTCAACAGCACTGCTTCCAAAGGACATTCTGCACCCTTCGAAAAGCAAATGAACAGAAAGTCAAGTAATATGCAAATGACTGAATGAAGCAATTATAATACTTCTGTCAATCCTTGTTCATCTTACCGATGAATAAGTGTGGTACTTGAACTATTCATACTGTTCCGTGTGCCTTACCTTCCCATGCCTTTACTATTTTAATTAACTTTAACTAACAACTTTTCTCAAGTATATCTCAAGAATTTTCGAAACGAAATTCCTCTCACATTTCATCCTACTCCTCAAAGCACTATTCAAATTTTCTGGCAGACTCTACTCGCATCCCATATTTCGTTGTAAGTATTTCAATCTGTGCCTGACTAGACATGGTGGGAGTTTCTCCCTCCCGACAATCGGCGGAATCAAATGGTCAAATGACGTGAATTTCAAACGATTCTCGCGCATTTTACATGGGAATGCAGAATTTTATCGCATTGCCATGAGGGGAGTTAGTGTATTCTGAGCTTTGGCAAACAAGGATGGCCCGTGGTTATAAGCAAAATTGTGTGCCCGCATTTTGGTGCAGCCGTGAAAAGCGCAAATACATACATATATGTACAAATGCATGTATACTATACATGTATATATAAGTATGAGGCATATGCGGTGCGACGCGTGTATGGCAAATATTTGAAAATTTTGTCTCGCTGTTCGAGGGAACAGGGAGACAAACATAGGACCAACAACTGGGCATATTGGAAACCAATTTCAAATCGGATACCAGGAGTAACTGCATGCATTGTATCGCATGTGTAAGGGTGTGTAACTGACAACTGAAGAAGGAGTATGAATAAAAACACTGCCCGTCCGCACAATCGAATTGCATATTACTTCCAGTGTTTTGATTTGCAGAATTGGATTATTCTATTGTGTTCTAACTGCAGGCAGTTTACAATCACCCATCTCATCTGCCAGGTCTACAATTGAAATATTCGTTGATCGGGACAAATTAAAAGTTTCCAGTTCACTTCTGTTAACGAAGACTTAGGTGGGCGATTGTTGAACGGATCAGTAATGTTTTCAATGAATTTTGAAGTAACTAACCATTTTAATTGGATTCTTGTTCATACACGAGAATCCATACGAATTACGTGTAACAATATCAAATCTGCATAGTAATATACTGTGAGGTGTACAAATGGGATTGAATACTTTTTTTTACGTGGTTTTAAAATGCCTTAAGCTGAAGCATTGGTGATAACAGTTTGATACAAATAATGGTTTTATTTTATTTATTTGCTGCTTGCGTGAAATTAATTACAAAAATGAATTGAATTCTGAATTCCAATTCTTAATAAATTAGTGAAACCGTAAATGTTCATAATAATAATAATATGGGACATATTCATATACAAAAATTTAATATCATAAATATAAAAAATAGGACCTACAGTTTTATGGCGACTTCGAACTGCGAAGTTTTTGGAAGATTTTCTGGAGAGGAATATTCTGTGATCAATGACAGTGACACGCAATAGGTGAAGCCGTGAACCATACCGATATGTTTGTAAATTGAAACTGGCACCCCGGCATAGGAGTCGACGACCGAATCACGGAATCCACGGAACAAAAAAAAACTTCAAAACGTCTGAAATAATTATTATTTACCAAGTCTTTAATAAATGCACTTGTGTGCAGGCTTTATTCATAATAAAGTTGTTGCTCATTATTTGGCACAAATAATATTGAGCAGTTAAGTCCACAAAAGTTAAAATATGGAGTGCTTGAGGTTCTGATGGAATTATTGGCGTAGATGGTATGTGCTTACCGACTTCTTTTTTTGTAATAATAGAAAATGTATGAAACATGCCGAAAAGCACGTGCCATATTTTATTTATTGGAAACACATGCAAGGCCGTGCGATGTATATATGACCTTAATTATCTAAACTGAAGTAGAGAATAGATTCTTTTTTTCTATAATAATATTATTGTCAAGATGCGGACTCTATCAATAATTAATGTGTTATTCTCGTATGCACACATGACGAACCAAATGATCTACACTATAATTTTTCATAGCACTTTTCTTCGTCAATAAGTACGTGATCCAATTATTTCATTCATAATCCATAAGCAATAATATTTTCATAACAGCGTGTATGCACTTGTATCAATTGCAGCAATACATTTAAATTATGAATAGAACATTTTCAAATTCACTTCTAACATCGAAAATCCAACATACATAAATGTATACATATTTTTTTAAACCAATCAAATCAAAATTGTATCTACAATAACATGACTACAATAATTGAAAACAAAACAAATGTTCAACTCCTATCCAACTATTTATAGCTAAATTGAAAAAGCCTCATTGATTGCAACTGGAACCGTTTTACAATTAATCGCGCGCATAAAAACCCAATCGAACGATATAATTCGATTCAAAATTTCAGATTTAATTTACATTTATTGTTGTAAAGGCTTTTCGCAATTACCAGTGTCCTCTTCGCCACCTTTCCACATGGCGACTCTGTTAACCGTTTGCTCAGATTATGAATAACAAATTCAGAGAAGCAATTTAATTTATTTCTATCAAACAAATCCCCACTGGACTTAGTACGGGGTATTCTATAGGAGGAGATCAATTTTACCAAACTGGGTTGGCATAGGGGCCACCTCCACGGGCACATACATTAGTATGTACGTTTTAATTAACTTCTGTCGCGATTAATTACTAAAATTTCGCTGCGAGAAGGAGAGTAGATGGATTTGCCAGAAAATGCTAATGAAATGTAACCATAAATATTGGGAAACAAACAAAATTATGGTGAAAAGATAAACGTGTCTGACCAACTGATGCCGCTACTAGGAAATATAAAGGGAAGAGAAGCTGTGCATTTACTTTGCCCAAAGGTATGCAGTGGTTTGTTAAAATACTTGTGACTGTACGATTTCAATGTGTACTCGTAGGCGCGGATTAGTTTGATGGGGATAGAATCGAAAATATTTTCATACGCGGCCCATTACAATTTAATGCAAAAAATTAATAAATGTGCAGGTAATGGTCTCGAACGCATCAAGAACAGTAGTATAATTTACAATATGAGTAAATACTTACATAACACAAGTGCAAAATTTAACAAATTGTTAATCCCGAAGGTAAGTTCACCATAAACAAGACATTTTTTTCACATACTACATAACTGATTTCAATAAGATTTCCTATAAACGATATTTTGCTTAACTAAAATTGAGGACAATCGCAGGATAATTTTTGACGTTTCCACCAGTTGATTAAGAAATTTCGAAATTGAAAATTAATGAAACCTAGCCATCATTATCACTCCTCCATATTTTCATTTGTTCAAATTCTATAAAAAAATAACATCTAATGGCATAAATTGTACGCAGCTCAAATAGAGGGTTTATGGTCCCCATAGTAATTATCAAGCTTTTCCGTGGTTTCGTTGAAGGTTAAGTAATTTCCCTTTTCTCCGTTTTCGTTAATGCCGATATAATAAGTATGAGTATGCAGGTAACGAGTTAATAAATGTAGTCGAAAATCTGAATGAAAAAAATTGTACAAAAGGTGTTTTTCTGTGATTTTCATGATCCAAGTGTTTCAATAAATGTTCTTCTGTTACAAATTTTTGCACTGTTACAGCTCATTTGTTGTTGAATATATTGCCTCTTACTAACGTTTTTGAAACGCTGCTGAAAATCGACCGCACATGTAAATAATTGTTGTAAATATTTCCTTCAACAACAAATCTTTTATCAAATTGTGTTATTATTTTCCTTTGTCTTGGATTTTCTAAATTTTCTATATGAATTTTTAAATTGAAATTTCTGTACTACCTCTTTTATTTGAAGCCTCGATGTTTACCCCATATCAAACATGCAGTTTAGTTAGTTATTAAATTGTTGACTCAATGCTTAACTCAATAATTCTTAAGTTAAAAATTGATAACGTTTATTTTCTGTTATACCTATGAATATTGCTATTATCTTTAAGTAGAAAAATGCAAATAAATAAATAAAAATAAAATAAGTGTTTTTTTTTATTACATCCACATGATCTACAAACTAGATGCGTTTTAAAATATTTAATAATTAAATTCTTAACTTAATACATTTTTAAAAGGTAAAAAGTCTTAATAAATACTTTTAACGTGTGGTCTGATATTTTCATTTCATTTCACCACACACAGTGGTTCGTTTTTATTGTAGTCTGTACTCTGGCACCGTTGAAATAAAATATCCCAAGAACGGATTGACCGAGAGAGCGAAATTGAATCATGTATACGATACATGAACAGTTTATATGACTACAGAGTATCAGATTTGTACTTTTTCTATACGATCAGAAAAAGTTATGAGTGACGGTTTCCAAACAACGAAGCATATTTAAGGAAAGGGCGAACGAGGGAAATGTACGGTGGTAATAAGGCGAATGGATCAGTAAGTGTTACGCTTAATGAAGCCGACAGCTGAGTTGGCTTTGATAAAAAATGGCATATAGTAAGAAATGTAAAGAGCAGTTAAGCATATCCAAGTCCAAGTCCCTGACACTATCAATATTAATAACATTATTGCATTATAAAGTTAGTTTCGTGAAATAAATTGAATTACATTTATTTAAATTAAGCTTGAGTTCATTATTTTGAATATTTTTGTATCAATAGGATGGTTGAATGTTTAACTGACAAATTAATGTCGTTGTAAATAATAGTGGTCCTAAGGGATTAACATGCGGTACACCCACACACCAGCTGAAATTAATTCGATTTTATAAAGAGTTTCCAATTTTAACTCTTATGGCAAAAGAAGATATCCAACTAAGGAAATGGGAATGAAACCGAAACGCTTTATATGTGTTCAACATTAGTGAATGGTTGACAGAATCACATACGCACTTTATTGAAATCAGTGAAAATGCCATCAGCCTGTTTTTTGTTTTCGATCTGTTGGTAGAAGTCGATAGTCCGTGCATTATAACAACAACACAGGATCCAGCTCTTGATCTGAATCAATTTTCAATTGTCCGGCAATTACTTTCACCTATTCCTCACAAGGTAGCAAATTCATTCCCGAATGCTAGTATACTGCAAACGAACGGCATTTTTAATTCTGTCCCAGAAATATTATTGTGTTATTTTGTGAATCGTATTTAATTAAACAATTTTAGTGTTCGTCTCAGTAATTTTTACCCACAATAAAACAAGATTTGTGAATTGATTTAAATTTCTAAGACACTGGAGTGAATTGCGTAAATATTACCATAATTTAATATAAACGCCATACGGTATGTCGATACAATTTATAACTATATAATTTTCGTTGGCATGGAAACCCCACATGCAAATCTGAACTGCAGCTGTTTGCATTTTGACAGGAGACGCCACCACAGAGAACCAAAAATGTTTCGTTGATCGTTTTATTATGCCCAATGATCTACATATTGGCATAGTAAACATCAAATATTGTAATGGGTGGTGATGTTTCAATTCTAAAAATGTATGCTACCCATTTTATAAAACCTTTCCAATTTAAGGAGCAACGATTTGGTCAGATAAGAAAAACAAATAAGAAATCGTGCAAAAGTTGAGTACTACGATCGTACAACAGTAGTATACTCGAAAAGAGTTTTCCTTAAAAGAAACGCCATAAAACTTCCGAACATATTTGCTGGGAAACAATGAAATCGCAACTTCTTCAATGTCGGATAGGAGCGATGCATACTTTAAGCTCTTTTATTCGACATTAAAGAAGTCGGTAAAGCTATCAAAAATATAAAAAAACAAGTCCTTACTAAAAGATAAACAGTCCAGAAAATGACATTCATCTAATTTTATACCACTTTTTTGTATATGACTATATGTATATATTGAAATAAAAAATTCAAAATGCACTATGAAAATAACCATGATATGTGCTAACATTTCCATTCACCATGTTCGTTTCCAGATACATTGAACAATAATAACATTTACATCTGGCCTTCAAGTTGTGTGAGACTTTAATTGGAGATATGTTTCATTTGTTTGAAATCGAATTTTAATCGCCAAAAGTGATTAGCAAAATCGTATACATTCCACACATAAAAGATAGAAATGTCAACAACGTTTTGATTTATGCCGACTGATATATATTTCGGCTATCCACAGATGAGCAATGGCCTTCCTATCGCCAAATACTTGTCCACCACTCAATAGTGAATAAATTTAACGACAGAAACAAAACTCTTCCGCATGGTGGGCAGAGTAGAGCGCACCGTCGAGGCGCTTCTGTGTGTGGTATATAATTGATGCACTTGAGAGCTTAACTTTACTTAAAATTTAAATGACAAATAAAGACGGATATGCTGCATTTTATTATTTCAAAGCTTTGTCGTTCAAGAGACCAATTGAATTTTATTATGACTGATAGGGGAATTGACACATCTGGAGGTATTGTACGAATCGTTGACAAATGTTTTTTAATTGGTTATTATTATATGCATATGATAATTTGTATGCCATGACACAGAATTGTCGCCACAGATCAAAGAAAGACAAATATAAATGTGGGAGGTGATTGCATCTGAAAGACCTGTTCAAAGCTGGCAACAGAGTGAGATCGCAGTGGGCTAAGATCTTTAGGTTTAAAACTGGTTCAACTGCATGCAGGTATTTAATTATGCCCAGTATTCTGCCCAAATTTTTTGTTTTGAAATGGCTGATTCAGTAGGAAGACGTTAATTGTTGCCGTTTTTGATCAATGGTTATTGGTTGACGCCACATCTGTAAAATGACTGCACAACCATAATGATATCTCCATATATCAGCTCAGCCTTCATACTACTAGCAAATGTTAAGGCAGCCACTTCTGAGCTTATGGACTGATTATTTTTAGGTCTTCCTAAGTAGCTTGTGGTAGCTAGAGATCAAGAACGGTACAAGGATACAAGGATGCAATTGGCTTGGAGTTCGGGTTCGATATAGACTCTCCACACCTCTTTGCAGTCCTAGTTGCAGTCGAAACAAAAAAATTGCTTTTATTTCAAGAAAATAATATTTTGGACTGTTTTTGCCAGCTAAATCGCCAGCACGAATAGAGACACTATGTTGGTCCATTGTGATACCCACAGTCAGACTACTACTACTGATCGACAACTCCAGTGATAGTGCCGTTAATTTGATCCCAACGGCAAATGATGACTGGAGCAGATTTGAAAACCGGTTAAAACGTATTAACTTTGCTTTCACAGGGATTCGAACCAGGGAGAGTGCAACTTTGGTGATCCTGATGAGTAGCCGTTCTTTGGCTGCAAATTAGTTACAATATTCGAGGAATGTCGTTGGAAAACTGATAGTGTGTAGCCTTTTATAGAGCAGCGGAGTTGTATTGGTCGTGATAGTCGTTCTTTATTAGGGCGATGTTAACAACAAAAAAAAATTGTATGTGGTGGGCACAGAAGGATAAAATGCCGTTACTGATTGCGGAAGGCAATACTATGGAGGAGGTATTAAATAGCATTTCAAGACATGATACATGCGGATACATTTCCCAAAGCCTTCACAAAGTCACAATGCACAAAAAATGGTAAAAAAAAACGATAATTACTACCCTTAGCTACCCTAAACGATTCCGTAGCTAACAGGAATGAAATGTAAAGGTTGTTAATACTTCACACGCACACTGTCAATTTGATTTGATTTTGTATTGCAACTTATGTTTAATATTTCTCTTGCTAAACAATTTTAGCTATTTGTGTTATCACTCAACGGTAAATACCGTTTTTGTTTTTTTGGAAAACATTAAGACGTTTGATAACAAAATGCTGTAGTTTGGACGACTTTGATTTTTGCAAAATAACACACTGAGCGTTGTGAGTAAATGCGTAAAGAAATTTGTTTTGTGGATTACTAATGCACGCGACAAATAGGCATGCTCCAATTAGCGTGAATTGATGGTCATTAAATGTCGCAAGAAAGTTATTATCTAGCTCCCAGATACGGCAAGGGCGAGTTTTGCTGTGAAAATAAAACGCACACAGTCTTGTTCCGATTCCATAAGCGCGTAAACACTTCTCATAGAATTTTATTCAAATTGCTTCCGACTATGAATTGGTTTCAGCGGGCACAGGAAACAACTTTCGGTTGTGCAGCATGGGTCGCTGGGTAGAGATTATATGCAATGGACGCTAAAGGAATTCAATTGCCATAGCGATCTAAGCGTATGGAAAAAGAGGAAACCTGTTAGGATTTTATATTCTGCGTGGTATTACTAGTAGTTCGTAATGACTGACTAAATGTCATCTTCTGCAGAATTATATAATAATAATATGGGTGGCGCTACAACCCGTTAAGAGCCAGGGACTAGCTTCTCAGCAAACACTCGTGTTATGCGTACTATTGTTCTATCACGAGTGGAAGGGACCTGCAGTTTTATGCCGACTCCGAACGGCAGAGTTACTCAGTTTAAATTATCCGGATGTTCGTATACACACTATAAAATGTAAGTACATATATATGTATATAGAGGATACTATTTGTGATGAGCAGACCTTGAAACTTCTAAATCTCTTATAAACCCCCAAAAATACAAATAGGATGCAATTCGCATAACAACAAATGAAGAATTTGTTCGACTTAATTAATCATTTAATGCAATAATCGGTAAACGTTGAGAAATAATAAGGTACATAATAGTTTTAAACAAAGAAAAAAATGTTCCACATTTTCCATTGAACTTGTACTATCACCGGTTAAAATTCAGTTATTCATACTTAGCTAATATCCTTGAATCAACTATGCAAATAGCCGATTACATTAACCAATTTTAAGACCATGCATTCGTCTGTTTTTATACCTTTACCAGACGTTCATAATTGCCCCCAAGTTGAATCTTAATCACATCAACAAAGTTCATAACTGTCTCCGAGATGAATTTCAATGACATCTACTGATATTTCTAATCGAAATTGCTAATTTTTGCAAATTGTCTTAAATGCCAATACTAAGAATTCGACATACATCTGCGTGCGGTGTTAAATTTACCCTATGATATCACTGCATGTGGCGGCTCAAGGAATAAAGCCAAAATTTATCAAAAAATCCTCTCGTAAATAAAGCGACAGGAAACTCAAGTTCACAAGTGTGTGATTGTGATTTGACGTGACGACATTTCAACAAATCATCAACCCACCACAACTGAACCCGGAAGCATGACATTTTGTCATCCTTTGTTGCCTCTTATCTGAACGGTGTCAGTCAAGCGTCTTATGACTGTCAGAATTACTTTTCGATATGGTGACACAATATAAATGCGTGCATTAAGATTTATAATTCGTGCAAAATAGCAAAATGGGTCCTTTTGCCTTTTCCTTGGTCTTTTGTGTGTACTACGGGCGGGGAGAGAGGAGTGTCAAAATCACTTTGGGACTTGTAGTAAATTCTTTTTCAGGGCTACCCCCTCTTCCTTGCGCAACACGACATAAAAGGGTTAAATGTGGCTGTTGGCAGGAAATGTGATTTTAAATTGAATACTAACCGAGATAACATTATTTGGGGCGGCAATTTCCTAATGGGAAATCCCCTTTTGTCGAACGAGAAAGGGGATGTGCCATATGACATCGTTTTTTAATGCCAATCCTTTTATAATCATAATCACAAATATGGTAAGAAAAGATTTCAACTAACGGATTTGATTTTCGCCTCTCTAAAAGTTCACAGGCTTCAATTGATTCTATTGTGCATGAGTTCACACAATTCCTTATGATTCATTTCTTTTTTGGTTGAAAATATTTAATACAATAATTCAAATTTCAAGCCTGGGTGGTTGTGAACATTTAGGGTAGATAATATATTTTTATCAGATATTGGGAATGGAGTATATATATTTTGTACCGTTGGAATGGTTTTATTCATGTAATATGAAGATTATATATAAATAGTTTCTACAAATTTAAACTCATTTCCTATAAATATATTATACACCACAAATAAAGTATACCACATCAAAGTACATAGTAGAAGATATACATATGCATGTATTATAAAACAAGCATATTTTAATGTAGGAACTTGATGCATTAACCTACTACGCCACGAAACAAATAAAAGCTAATCGGATTCGGAAACAAGCAAACAGCTTCCTAGTACATTTCTCATTGCATCAATTGAAAATCGATTCAACCACCCCCATACGTTATTTTGCACAGAATCATTTAGAAAAGTGTCACATTCATACATAAAATGCGTATGGGGTGCAATTTTAAAACATTACGAGCAACCATATACATATATGAATGTATCTGAAAGACCATCAGGAAATTGTTTTCAATAACAGAAGGTGTACATTTGAAAAGGGTAATCTTGCAAATATACTTTAAGCTTGGAGGAAACGACTAAACTTTTTTGGGAAGTATTTTGCTGGCAAGCAGGTACTCTATTTTCTAAGAATTACTGCAAACTATGTGTGTCAAACATTCAAAACATTACGAACTCGGTAACCACAACTAATATATATCGGGGTTGTTGCATTTACTGAGGTCTTTGCACCTACCGTGGATAATTTAAAATGGTAGCAATATGATAAGTGGACCACATTTTTCGAGACTTGAAACAGAAAGCAAATATTTTCTTTACTTTGAGGTTAATTTCATTTATTTTATTAACCTTATTCATTGATTTTTAATTAGATTTTAATGTACTTTAGTACGCACGTATGTACATACATTTATGATTACATAAGAATACCTACTTTTTTAAAAATATCTGTAATTGTTTTCAGTACTTTGTTACAATTACAAGAAATGAGAAAAACACAAAAGCAAGTTACTGTTTTATACTGATGCAAAAATCGAGGAGTTGCGTGTATCAAGGGTTGCGATTACCGAATTCGACTGTATTTAAATTGCAAATAAATATATTTTATAGTTTAAAGAATCATACATTTTGGATTATTAGAAATTACATAATTAGTCAGGCTTCATAAGTGTATTAGAAGAATTTTGATTAAATGATATATGCAGTTAAAGAGTCTTCTTCTCCTTTATTTGGCGTTACAGTCCGGGGTGGACTTGGGCCTCAATCATCAAACCTCTGCAACTAGCCCCAGTTGAGGTCCTTCTCCACCTAGGTGAGCCACCTTACACTCGGGAGTCCTCTGTTGCGTTGCCCCACAGGTTCTGAATCGAAGGCACTTCGGGCCGGAGCTGAGTTGCCCATACACTTTACATGGCCCAGCCACGATAGACGTTGGATCCGTAGAGACTAGGTTCATGCCACTGTACACTGTACAGCCCGCACAGTTCATGGTTGAATCTGCTCCTCCAAAAACCATCAATGCAAACAGGACCAACTATCACTCGCAGATCTTTTCTCTCGAAGATACCAATCTGACCCTATATAAGACCTTGATCATCCGTCAGTCCTGCTGTACGGCGCGGCGGCATGGACAATCTCAAAAGCGGATGAGGAATTATCCGCTTTTGAGATTGTCCATGCCGCCGCGCCGTACAGCAGGACTGGGATGATCAAGGTCTTATATAGGGTCAGCTTGGTCCTTCCTGGCTCTATTACTCAATTGTCTCTTGAGCCCAAAGAAACTGCGGTTGGCAAGAGTAACTCTGAGTTTGATCTCGATGCCAGCAAACGCCTTATTGACGGCTCGGTGTGTTCTGCCAATCACGTCAAAGTCATCCGTGTATACTAGCAGTTGTATGGACTTCTGGAAGATCGTGTCTCTAGTGTGGGCGTGTGTGTCCTGCAAGATCTTCTCCACGATGGTGTTAAAGAAGTCACATGATGTGCGTCGTCTTGTCTAAAACCTTTTTTGACATTAAAGGTCTGAATGAGTTCGTTACCGACCTTGACAGAGCAGCGAGAATTCTCCATCGTCATCCTGCAGAACCTGACGAGTTTGGCAGGAGTGTCAAAACTAGACATGGCGTTGTATAGCTCATTTCTATGCACGTCTTGAAATCGACGAATAGATAAAATATCTGAACTTCTTGGGTATTTTCTATGATCAGCCGTAGTGTGAAGATCTGGTAAATGGTGAACTTTCCCGGCCTGAAGCCACACTGATAGGGACCTATCAGATTGCTTATAAACGGCTTCAGGCGGATCTGAACCACAGAAAGGATCTTGTATGCGATGTTAAGGAGAGTTAAACAGTCTATACAAATTAAATATCCACGTCGGAAACTCATTTAGCAAATAAAATGACAACTAAAAGCCAACGTTTATTTCCAAAACGGAAACCAGAAATATGAAAATAAGACATAGAAGACTGAACAATTCATACTTTTGGGAGTTCTCATAAAATATGCTTAAGAATATCATCACCACCAATATCAAAGGCTGAGTTTAGGCTTGGAAGTCCTGTGCGAGAAACTTCAACAGCCAATCGTGAGATAGAGAGGAGGTCTGTCTGTATGAGTACACTTTATACAGGTCGTTCGTCGTAATTCTTCATACCAACTCTCTTCCGGAGAACACCATCTGTCCGCGAAGCAATGGCTCTCTACCACGACACACTTAGTAGGCAACTAAACAATGGTACTATATATATAACCTTAAACGTACTGGGCGGCGCTTTTGCTTGAGTGCCTGCCCTTGGTTAGAAGGGTCCCCGGTTCGAATTCCAGTGAAAGCAACGCTTTTATCCAGTATTCAAATCAGGTCCAGTCACCGTTTGCCGTTGGGATCAAATTAACGGCACTGTCATTGGAGTTGTCGAATAGTGGTTGTAGTCTGACTATAATTATCACAAGTGTGCTGGCGATTTCGCTGACAGCCCACTTACCTACTTTCCGAGGTTGCTGCTGGTAGTACAATGATCTCAGTTTTTAGTCTGAGTGCTCCAGTATAGAGTTAAAAACATCTCACACAAAAAAAAATATATATATAACCTTTGTTGGAATCTTATATTATTTTTACTCTTAATTAGAGACTTACTTTTTTTAGTGACTCCACTTCCTTTTACACACTCGCGAAATTAATTATTATTAATATTATTGTTATAATTGAATATTATTGTTTATAAAAATGCTTTATGAATATTTTACAAAATGAAACGCGACCATTTACAAACAAAATCAGTGTGATAAACAATGTATACATATAAATTATATCATTTGCCAAGCAGTTTTTACCATTTTACACAACGTAAAGGAGAAAGAACATACTCGTATGCATTTAGTATTTATATACATATATGATTGAGGAATGCAACGAACTTTCTGCAGTTCATTATTGAAAATTTGTTTTCAAATTCCTACTTTTTAGATCATCTGATAAATGGTTCTAATTTTCTTCAGGGTCTTGACGTTCCGTATTTCAAAAGGAAACTTGTCCTTCCGTCGCCCGTCCTGCTTGTCACACTTTGACAGCTCCTGCAGATATGGAGGGATTTCAATTTTCATTTTAGAATATGAATCTTTGTGACTGTGTATTAATATGAAATAATATTTGAAATAGGGGGATATTTGGGGGTAGGTTCGTTAACGTAAAGTTGGAGTGGGTTGCCATTGAATGTTATAATATGTCAATTGATATTTCTATTTTAAATCAAGTATATATTTATATAGCTAATACCCTTAAGTGTCCGGGGTCAAGACACAGCACGGGCCGTAGCTATAGAGGAAGAAAGGGAGAGGAGGTACCTGTGCACATTGGTCTTAAATATCTGCGGGTTGTAGTCTGTGGGAAATATAGGGCTGGGAAGAGCATTCCAAATTCGCGTAGTACGGCTGAAGAACGAGTCTCTAAATTTAACTGTGCGTCCGAAAGTAGGCTTAAGGGTAAACTGATGAGCATTCCTGGCGAGACGAGTATTGCGGGTGAATTCATAGAGAGGAGGAATTCAGTTGGCTAGCTCACTTGAGCATCTTTTGTTGAAAAACCGATAAAATACGGACAAAGAAGAAACGGTACGTCGATGTTCGAGCGAGTCTACTGTCTTTGCGACATTGTTGTATCCTATAAGTTTTATCGCTCGCTGTTGGATTCTATCTAGTAGGTGCAGGGTGGTCTTTGGGGCACCAGACCGGATATGAGCGTTGTACTCAAGTTTGGGGCGAATATACGCCTTATAAACCTAAACATTTCGCAGCATTTTTGGCGACCTCAAATATGTGATCGTTCCAACTAAGTGTTGTGTTGATACACATACCAAGGATGGAAAGCTTTCCGGTTTCATCGACACAAGCGCCATTCATGGATAATGACTGATTAACGAGGGTTCGCTGGAGTGACTGCAGACAGCATTGAGTTTTTGAAGCATTGATTCCAAGATCGGAATTCAATGTGCTCAACATACGCTGCCGTTCCAATTCTACGGCCGAAGGGCAGGGTCGTGAGTCTCGGAACGAATATGAAAAGCTGAGTGTACTGTCATCAGCGAAGGAATGGATTGGATTAGAAGTAGCAGACAAGAGATCATTAATAAAAATGAGAAAGAGTGTCGGTGACAGAACAGAGCCTTGGTCTACACCAGCATTTATTTGGTGGATATCAGACTTGAACCCATCCAAAACAACTTGAATTGAACGGTTCGAAAGGTAATTTCTAATCCATAGAAGAAGAGATTCATCGATACCATATGCACGCATTTTCGACAAAAGAGCTTGATGCCAGACTCTGTCAAATGCCTTAGAAATATCAAGTGCAACGATCTTGTTTTCGCCTGCATTATGCAAAGATTTGTTCCACTTTTCGGTGAGATGAGCTATCAGATCACCAGTGGATCTGTTGCTACGGAAACCGTACTGCCGGTCATTAAGAAGCTTCAAGATTCAAGATATTTCATAAGCTGACGATTTATCAGCGTTTCCATGACCTCAGAAAGAAGGGACGTAAGTGCTATGGGTCGGTACGAGGTGGGTGACGAAGATTCGTCCTTTTTAGGGACGGGCTGGACAAATGCTGTTTTCCATCTGCTCGGAAAGAGACCTAAAGAGTAGGATAGATGAAAAAGCTTACGCAATGGTTTTGCCAGCGCAGAAGAACACCTCTTCAGAAGTATAGGGGGAATACCATCCGGGCCAGGGGATTTGTGCACGTCGAGATCTTTAAGTACTCTTGCAACTGTACGAGTGCGGAAGTGGATTTGTCCCATGGTGAAATCAACGCTCTCAAGTACAGATGGAGACATATTGGAATCTGGCAGTGTTGAGCTGGCTGCAAAATGCGCCGCAGGCAGATTGGCTTTGTCTAAAGAGCTGACAGCTGGAATGTCATTTACAATGAGCGTAGGAATTGAAGACGAGGCGGAATTCCTTATGTTTCTTACAAATGACCAAAAGTTTTTGCTACCTTTGGAACATTGTAGCACTTTTTGCTTCAACTTTTGATCATAAGAGAATTTCACAGGTCTAATAGTTGCATTGCAGTCATTTCTGGCCCGTTTAAACTTATTCCGGTTTTCCTCAGTAGGGTTGGCTGTGTATGCCCGGAAATTCAACTCTCTCAACCTGATATATACATTTATATATAATATCTCTTCCAAAATCAAGTATTTCACTCAAGGATGAGCGTATCATGAGTATGCCCTGCATTTTGGTGCGAATAAAGATTAATGGTATTGAATAAACCCAAAACAACTCTAATCTATACAGGTTCCTGAAATTGTCCCCTGTGTTCCCGAAACGCCGTGAATTATACATATGTATATCTTTGTTTTTCGTATTTAAATATTTAAAACCATTTCCGAAATGTTCTGTTGTTGATGATATTTTAAAAAAAATGTTGACAAATAAATTTTTTGCAGCTCTCCGCTTCAGATTTCAAATTTCAGCTTGAGGCGAAGAACCTATATATATATATGTCATCGTATGGTCTAATGTGCTCGAGAATGCCTCTGAGTGCGGTCAATGATTTGATCCTCGAATGGTGATCTGTTATTTTATTTTTGATGTATCATGGACCATTTGTCCAACATTTTTGTTTTTTTTCAGTAGTGATGTTATTTCGATATCTTACTTTCGTACCTGTTAATTTCGTACAGGATTAAAGTACATTTTTGTTAACGCTATTTATTGCGTTATTTGCAGCAACTGCATATGATAAAAACGGTTGACCATCCTATCGTTGAGAGCGTTAATCAAAATACCAATATAAAATATGAAAATAAAACGCAAACTGTGTATTTTCAAAAATTTGAGGAAGTGTATTCTTCAAAATTATACATGTTTGATCTCTGAGACACACCTAACGAATTATATGTTATGGAATTCGTCTATGATTTTCACACTTATTTGCTTAAACATTGCCCACTGCAAATGAGTTTACGTACGAGCATATGTACGAATGCATTACAATATGTGTATAGCACTTAAACAGTTACAGTTTGTGGCCACATCATGTTAGCATTGATATGCAAACTCTGCATGCAGACAAATTCCCAAATTCAGTAATATCAGTACAGCTTCACTCATTATTAACAGTATTATTAGGAGCATTGAGGGTACATTTGTGTAAATATGCACAAGCAATCGACTATAGAATTAGCCTTACTTCACCATATAACCGCACTATTGTTCCATTTACAACGATTCGAATCAAGGTCTTACTATTCACATAGTTTATTGAAAGAAATAAGCCCCCTATTGCAACAAGCATAAACAAATATGTAAATGCAAATAATACCGCTCATATGCTATTACTAGCATTAAAATAGGACAGTCGCTAATAGGGCGGTCGTCAGGAAGAATGAAAATGAGAGTGAAGATTAGTAGACAATAAGGTAACGAACGAATGAATGTAATTTACGTGACAAAGCTTCTAACAAAAAATAATGTATTATTTCCAATATCACTTCAAATTTGTTCCGAGAATTTAGGAATAACGGAAAATAATATCCTTGTTGATGTTGATGTTATCTAAGTTTTTTTAGAACGATAATAGTCCAAAAATAACAGTCCAATTATGCTTTTCTAGTTTTGTACACATAGACTTCTTTCACGCCGAACTTTAGGAGTTGTCCCTACTGGGCACATATGATATTTTCTACACTGTTACTGTCCATATTTATATTGCAAGTCTAGTATATCTTTTAATTTTTATTGAAGTAATTGCCGAAATTACCTATTACAAGTGAACCCAACATAAGAAACCCTACATACGCGCGACTCCTTGATAAAAGCAATACCTAAACTTTTTGAATTCTCTAAGCATTAATTAGTAAGGCGATGAGCGCCTTTCGAATATTATAAATGACGACATTCTGAATAGCCGCAAAACATTGGCATCAATTAATTATGTTCTTTTTGAGCTATTCAGCGCTGATTGTTTCGGAGCGAGACATAAGCAAAAAGTTTACAAAATGCATCAATTCGGAGGCCGAAGATATCGCAAATGACGGTTAAAATGCAGTTTGGGAACTTCCGCGTCTAAAAATTTGAACAACTAGAAGTCGGCATGTAATTTTGATGCTTTAAAACATAAGAGAGTCAGATGCAATCAAAAATTGTACATGTTTTTAAAAAGATATATGAAAATCTGCTGCACGAGTAAAGGTACATACTAATATGTATGTAGGATGTATATTGTATGTAGATATAAATGTGTGTTTATAAAAAGAATTAAGTTATCAGGTTAACAGTAGGTACTTGTGTAACAGTACTTCTTGATGCTTGACTGTACTTTTGTTTCTGTTATTTCACCAATAAAGATTTTATTAATGTCGCAATGTACGTATATATTTCACTATATATTAAATTATGCATACTTCTTTAAACTGTGCTAATCATATTCATAATGGTTAGCACGTTTTTCCACTTCTGTCTCAATGAATTTCTTAAGCAAATTCACTAAGCTCTGCAAGATTGATATTAGTGTACCAGTTTACCGGTTACCCGATTTTTTGCATCGCAAGTGACTCATACTGACTAGACAACGATTGTAAGCATCTGCAAAAATGTTTAGCTTAAACAAAAAAATCCATATGTCTTGTGTAGATTTAAAAGATTCTGGTCTGTCCGGTCGCCCCCTTTTTCTGTTGGCATCAATTATTTTACGTTTGACTTTACTGTTTCTCTAACCAGAAAGAGTTTGAGTCTGCGATTCTATATTTGTTCATATTGTTACTCTCTTGGATACGGGCACCAACAATAAAAGCTCCCGCAATCAGGATCGTACTACAGTCGTTTGTAATAAATAATTCCGAATCATTTCCTTGTGAGGTTCAGTTGGAGGACATGGTACTATAATATTACACAATAGTTTTCCATCTGAAACATAATACAGTATTTATATCCTCCACAGGATTTCGCTTTTATTGTATTTTTATTATTGAGTGTCTTATGGCCTGTGTCAAAGGGTCTTAAAAGTGAATACATACCGGATGTGACACTGAAAAGATCGACTGGATACAGTTTATTGGATACCAATGAATATCCCTACAGATTTGGAAGTTTGGCACGTTATAAGCGCACTTCTGCAACCCCAGTCAATTTGTATGATTTGCAAAGTAATTCATTGCTAGCAACACAAAATCAGCCCGGTTCAAATTTGTTTGGACCTTCACCGGATGAAATTGCTGTGCCAGCATCGGAAACAAGGTACCTCGATCCATTGGCTGAAAAAGTAGCTAACGTACAAAGGATTTTCGGAGCTCCGGGCGCATCAGTTCTACAGCCTTTCCAACAGGCTTTAATAGAATCGGCTGTACTTGCTGCAGATGGGTATCACTATAGATCTGCAGGACACATAAACCCACGTCTTTAGTTTTGAAAAAGTGTGAACTTTGTTACATTTATGTGCTGTAATAACTTAAACTTAAAGTCTGTGAAGTGAAATAAAGTTCATTCTAAATACTATTATTAATAAGTACAAGCTAGGGTGCATTGTGAAACAAAATGGAAACTACAACGTGATGTGGTTCCCACTTCTTACTTTTTAAATGCCGTTAGCAAAGCGGCACTTGGAATTTTTTTCACAAATGGTGTCTACTATAGCTTTTATTACCGATCATCATGTCCTCTCTGATCAATATATTTTTATTTGATCATACTATTTAATTTGCCGATTATAAGCTAGGTTGCTAATGGAAAAAATCAACGTATCAGTTATGACACAAATTTTTATCCCAGGTTGCATCAGTTCGATCCTATTTAAGAGTTTAGTTCTGCAATGAAGTGACGCTACAGTGGGCGCCTAGCGCCAAGGATATTTCACTGGAGACCACCGCGATTTGTGCGATTTCAGTCTCTAGTACCATCTGGCTATGCCACATTTTTCGGGAAGAATCGAGTGAAGACAGTTTTTACGGAGCAAGGGTGGGCTATAGGACAGAAGGTTGTCCATTGGGCCTGTCATTCAATCTTTGAGCCTCAGGGAAGAAAAGGCCGATTTGCTGCAGCAGGAGAAGTCAAAGTACTTAAAAAGTAAATTTACTTCAAGAGCTTTCTTTGTTCTCGATCTTAGTGGACTTGGAAAAATCCTAGACAGGACCTTCTAATTTTCGCCAGATTTGTGAGCAGATTTTTCATCTCTTGCGCTTGCAACCAGAGTAGAGGCTCATATTTTAAAATGTGTCTAACTTCAATACCATTGTGTATAATGAGTAAAGCACACTCGCAATAAGGCGTCAATTATTTCCAAACGTTCACTTGCGGATTGCACTATACATGTAAATTTGTATATAGACCACGGTGTTGTCTTTGCTGTTCAGTTTTTTCCAGATTAACATCATCTCCTATTTTTTGTTTACCTTTTTTTCAGCGATAATCCATAACCGTTTTTGAAGCAAATGACCAGAAATGTCTATATGGCTAAAGTAGACTGAAAAATCTAAATATCTCATAGCTTTAGTAGCAAATTGGAGCTGCTCCGTCATGTGAGACATAACGCATTACAGAACATCGAACAATTTCAAAGATACGAACTTTTTTTTTTTTAAAACGAGATAGTTGTTGATCATCATACGACAGTATGGCTGGGATGTTGGAAAACCACATTCATAAAATGCCACCACTTTATACCAGCACATTTGTGACATTCCATTAACTCATAAAAAGTAGACCCTTTCAGTGTTGGGAAACCCTTTCACTGTCATTTCCATTCGAATAGGGACAGTTCCTGATTTAAATGATAAAATTTCACTTCTCCCTTGAGTTATTTTAATGAAAAGAGCATGTCCATCAAGGATGCATGTATGTATGTTCATAAAACCACACCAACGGATATCCCAATAAAAATTCTAATTTCCATAAAGTCACATACGACATCCTTCTCCAGTCGTTACAAACCTCATCAGATGGTTTCCTTAATGAATTTCATGGCAATATTTGAGTCTTCACTGGAAATCAGTGTTTTCATGTTCAACCCAATGCCTGTCCCGAATCGAAGAGGGATTCATTTGCCTTTATGACTTTTGATCCCTTTCAGCAAAGCAAACTGACTAAATTAGAGTGTGGGCAAAAAAATTAATCCAACTGAATACTTTCGAATTTTCAAATCAAATTGCTGGACTGACCTTTTTCATCGGACCGAACGAAATCTTTTCAGTGGTTGTTTTGGAATGACTGGTTTTTTGACTATATGAGCTCATATATTTTCATCATTACGAGTTGTAGGAAGATGGTGAAATAAAGGGATCGTTGCGTTGTCCAATTTTCAATTGGACTATGGTCAGATGCAGAAGCAACAAGGTACGGCATGTTATAAGTGATTATAAGTTCACCAGTGGAGTTAAGTTTAAATGGCAATGACAAGCAATAAATGTCTGTTGGTCGATGGACTTGTTTTTTTGTCACATCAGAGAGGGTATGTGCATTGTATATCATATATGTATGCTTATGGTTGCTTTACGCAATTCAATGAGGGTGTGCTTTTTCTGTCTTGATTTCAATCGCATATTATTTTGACTACTATAAATTCTGAATTTATCTGGAATGATGCAAATTTTTATTGGTAACTTATGAAAAGAAAATTATTATGAAACAATGCAAGAATATAGCTCCTTAATTATAAATATATACTTAAGTTAATTTAAAAAAATTAAACTTAATTGGAATTTCAAATTAAGTCTTTTTTTCAATCAGTCAGTCAATCAGTCAACTACAGATTTAGTCATAAGATGCGGCCTTCAACTATTAAATGTCTTATTTGATTTGAATTGAAGGGAGTGATTGTGATCACATGAACTGCGACCGTAAAATCTACCCCCATGTTAGTCTGGGACTGTGAACATTCTCGAAAATTGTGAACCTGTACTGCGCCATTGGAACTCACCTCTCTAGGTTAGGTCTTCCTTAAAATCATTTTTGCATAAACTGCAGAGACGAAGAAGAGGATGAAACCATTGTACATCTTCTTTGTAGTTGTAGCGCTCTCTCCTCCCGATGAAGAAGTCACCTAGAAGCCTAATATTTTAACAATCTCACCGAACTAAGAACCACTAGTGTCAGTCCATTATCAAATGCACTAAGTGGATTGCATGGTCTCGTCTTTAAAACCAGGTGACTGACTGACTGTTGCTGAGGTACCTTTAGCAGATGGATGAATTCATTTGAGTTTCTTAATACCTCCAAAGTGATGTAAAGCAGCTATTTTTTTCATTTTTCTTCATTTGTATTTAATAATTTAGAACAAACTTACATACTAGACACAAATGTTTAAAACTTGTTGGACGAACATTGTTTTCACTACTAACTTACTGGCCCTCGGCGGGTACCCTAAGCTAAACTTTATCTTAAACTATGTCTTTCGACCTAACCTAACATTGATTCAATTAAACATTTAAATAGACAAATTGATATAATGAAAAATTTCAAAGAAAAAACATAATATATTAACTTTTTTATTTAAAATTTACAAACTAATTTACATTCTACCTAAAATAAACTTAAAAAACTAATTTGAACTAATCTACATATATAAGCTATACACTTATGTATACGCATATATTCTTATATAGAGTAAATGCAGATATGTTTCCTCTGGTAAACATACATACATTCGTTGTCTTTTTTTTATGTGCATGTATACATACATATATCATAAACCCTACCTTAAAACTACCAGTAAAACAGCTGTGTTCGAGTCGCTATGCATATTATTGCAGGAGTAGGTACGAGGTTAAAACTAAGCTAAGTCAAACTGTAAAAGAAAACACGAACGACGAACTGTTACGTTGCCATTGTATTGAGTATTAAACAAAGCCTGACTCAACGGAAATGCGAATAGAATTAAGGCTATATCGCAACGGCGTGCGTTCGGGCTATAGCAAGCGTTGGTACGCGTTTTATCCAGTTCACGAGAATTTTATGTCAGAACACGGCAACCTCACTTTTCCATAGCGAAATAAAAAGCGCGCGTTTGATAAATCAAATGTCTGAAATGCAGTTTTCAAGGAAAAATATATATTAATATAAACAAAATCCCTATCCAAAATTAATTACTTGCACGCCAGGCTGAGTAGAGACTAGATCCACTTGGAACTTTGTGCTCTGGCTTACGATATTGCGGTCTACGAAGCTTCAACTTGCGACCGCCTCATTTCGACTGATACAAATGATTTACATGTATCCTACATAAAATGTGGTTGTAATATAGCCTTTAAGATTTAATTACAATTCAAAAATAAAGAAAAAATTATAGCAGGTATGTACAAGGATAAACATATGTCAATACAATTCTTGTAAGAGAAATTTACTTTTCAAATAAAATTAATTAAAAAAACAATTCGTATGCTTTTCTGCAATTAAAGATATATCTAGTACATCTGCTGCATTTTTAGTGACGACATATAATTAATATTGACTGAAGTGGTACTTTATGTCAATATGTTTACTTCTTTCACGTATAGCTGGATTCTTAGCAGCAATCTGGGCTCCCTGGTTGTCTCAATATATTATGGTTGGTCCTATTTCACCAAGCATGCTACGATGGAATGCAACTTTCTTAACATCTTGGCACAGACGGATATACTCGGCCATCTTAGATCACAACGAAGCCACTGTATGATTTTCGATCCACTTGATTTAATCCCAAATCAGCATCTGGAAGTGCTGCCAAAGTCCGTTTACATTCCGATATGTTCCAACGTTGAAGTAGCTCTGCAAAATATTTTTGTTGATGGATAGTTGTTTAATCCCGAGGTCCATTCCTCTCAATTTCCATTCCAAGGTAACATTTTATCGGCCCTCGGTCTTGTACTTCAACGTATTTTGTAAACTTCCTGGTGCATGCCAATTTAATTCCATCTACATACATAGCTAGCCAATATATAGATTTCCTGTCCTCTCTTCATAAAATAAACACAGTTGTCAGTTTTACATCTCGAAAATCCCATTTTTATTAAAAGAGCATTTATTGTATCATTCCAACATCTTCCTGACTGCTAGAGTCCATACAACCACTTTTTAAGGCGAAAAAGTTCTTTGTGGTGGTTGGCACATACAAATTTCGACGATACATTTTCTATAAGAAAATAATGAAGATCATGAAGTGCGAGTAGTACTGGAATTAAGAAGATTCTATATCATACAAATGTTTCGAAAAAAGCAATTCTTAATTATTAACCAACGAGTTTTATATTGATACGAATTTCGATACGAAATTCATCACAAGTGAACACGTTACATACATATGTTTGTATCATATCCTATATTCATACAAATGCATCAAACGCAATCCCACAAATTACTTTAACAGATTTCAGTTTTAAATTCGAAATTACGATTTTTTTTACAGTTTTTGGTCAATATCTCCAAAACTATTGTGGCCAGCGTCATACAATGTACTTGTATCTAATTTACTATACTTTCCAAAGCAGATTTACCTTCATTGGGGAGTAAAATCTCTGAAATGACGTTATCATGAGCTTTTTCTCAGAATGAAGCAACGAATATTAAAGTGAATTGTTTGAGAAGATATTCACTGGTCATAGGAAGAGAAGAAGAGTATGCCTAGACTAGTATAAGATTTTTTAAAGGTTTTGGCAACTTACAACATAACAGTAGTGGTGGCCCGTTGCGTGTGGGTATGTGCGTCGACTCCTACGCATTTGGACGATAGAAATGAGAAATACTTTTCACCGCCCCACCTCTTTCGAGTCACTGACAATACTCAAAGAGTATAACTGTCTAGAAAAAGCTTCTCAAACTTGGCCGTTCGGAGTCGGCATAAAACTGTACGTCCCTTCCACTCGTGATAGAAAAATAGCACAACACGAGTGGTTGCTGAGAAGCTAGGGCTGGCACTACACAGCCTGCAGCGCCACCCATATCATATTATTATTATAACATAACAGTAATGCATTACAATACAACGTCTAAACGTAATTGGAAGAGGAAATATTTCAAAAACATTTTTAATCAAAATATCTAAACATAATACATTGCATATTTACATATGTGTATGCTTGCTCCCGGCATACATCCTCCGCTCTGCTCTTATGGAGTCAGATCTCCTACATATAACAGAAGGAAAGAAGTGATGTGAAGACATTCATAGAATCTCCCTGACTAAAAAGACGGTAAAGCACCCAATAGAATAGTCAGATTCATCATTCATCGATACGTCGATGAACAAACCCAGATCAAGCTTATATGACCCAATTAAAAAAAAAAACAAATAAACATTGGAACATTTTTTGATATTGAACAAATGTCCAGTTTCATGCTATGGCTTTCAACGTACATACAATTATTCATTATACAGTTTTGTCTAGAATATATTGAACTTGACCGCCATGGTTACATCTGCGGATCATTAAAATACATTCGTTTCTGGCATAACCGGTTTCGCTTTCCCTTTCTTTGTTCACCCGAACTAAGATCTTTAATGCCGCTTTATTAAATCAATTCCCATGCGGATTGCTGTGGAGCCCGGGATAAAACTTAGCGGATATAATTCTTTTAGACGTCACTCTATTTTGATATTGAATAAAGTATTAAATTTGCAAGCTAATGGTGAAGGCGGCCATTGCATAATATTGTTTGTGATCTGTACTCATTTATTACTTTATTTTTGTTGAGATAGGTCAAACCATGGAACATTTTCGTGGTATACTCGTATCATGTTCAATAGTTACCATGCGAATATTGTTTTACTACAATTCTACGAAACTAAAATGAAAACTTGTTATTCCATGTCGGTCGCCTGTCGAGTTGTCTTATGTTAAAAAATAATCGGATTTTAGGAATATTCAATGCGCAGAATTTTGGGTTTGATTGATTAAGAGACGACGGCAGATATTTGTTTATTTTTTATTGTTCGAAATTAATTTATTAAAATATAATGAAGCGTGTTCAAAATTTCAGAGCCCACATAAGATACTTTTGTTTTTTTTTGTAGTAGGTAGTTCCCTGCATGATTTAAAAAAAAGCAATTAATCATAAAAACTGTCTTCAAAACCTGTTGGCAACTTCTTGTTACGAATATATAATATTTGAAGCGGAAACTAAGCCGTTAGAGATACAAATATTATGTATGTGGTCTTACATTATGTGCGAATATTGTATATATGTATGTGCATCCAATTTTAATAATTTACTATATCTTCAAGTCGTTCTAGTTATCTTAGGTCTGCTGGTGTGATTTTTGCACCAAAGTAATCCGTTTCCATAAGCATGAAAATACATTGAGAGAAGTGTAGAATCACTAAAGACTGTCGGATCACTTTGAACAAAAAAGGTTGATATGAATTTGATATTTTTTTGGATAATAATACTAATAATTAATTGGAACGGAGAATCCATACGAGATCTATGGACGATTACGCCAAAACCATCATTGGGTCATGTTTCTTTAAGAAGTCGAAACAGTCGACGGGAATCATTTTTATTTTAAATTATTTTGGTATGTAATTTAATTATAAACATTATTTGTTTTTCTTTCAATGAACTGCAAAACATTGTACATACTTAACATTTTCCTGGTGATATGAGAAACATTTGTACATTAATGTTAACACTTGCCGCACCAATTAATCTCCATCTGGATTATATTAGTTTTCTGTCTGCTCATCAGTCAAATTTCACAGATGTGCTACTGACTTGAATTGGGAAAGGCTAGTAAAAATACGGTATTTATTTGATTTATCGAAATCATTTTTTGGGGTGAAAAGCGCATTGTAAAGACTAAATAATAGAAAGAAATAAGAAATAAAACAGCACGATTCGCTCAAAAATGTCCATAGCAAAATATCTCAAAATAATAAACTCAGTTTCCAATTCGTATGGAATCAGAGCGAAACGTGCACAATTTATTTCTGCACATATGAGATCTGCTCATTTGAGATGTTTTTTTGAAAAAAAATATAGATAGTATGTATATCGTTGTCACACACCCAAACAAGCTAGAAGAGAAAAACATCTGAGGGAGGAATTCCTGGTCCTAAAACCATTGTTGAGCTACACATGATTTAATGAAAATGCGTTCAGATGAGTCAGTTGGAATCGACGGGATCTCGAACATTGTGCTAAGACATCTCCCCCTAGATGTGGTTAATATGTACACTATCCTGTTTAACAATGCTCTGAATAATGCACATTATCCAGAGCATTGGAAAACTGCGATTGTGCAACCCATATCCAAGCGAGGAAAAGATTCTTCGGATCCGTGCAACCTCCGGTCAATTAGCCTCCTCCCGAACATCAACAAGGTATTCGAGAAGGCGATAAATAGAACTCTGATCAACTGGACAGAGGACAAACATACAATTCCGGATAACCAAATCGGTTTGAAAGCGGGGCATGACACTATTCATGCCGCGTCAAAACTGGTGTCGGATATCCAATGGAACAAGAGCCAAAAGCAATGTACGGGTGCCTGATTGACCTGGAGAAGGCCTTTGACACCGTATGGTTAGAAGGACTTTTTTACGAGCTGCATTAGTAAACCACTGCTGTACCTTCTGTTTAACGTGCTTACCGTTAGAAGGTTAGTCGTCAAGAATTTCAATGTGACCTCTGCAGGTATCTTTTAAGTAAAAAATGATCTCCAACAGGGTGCCGTTAATTCGCCGATCCTGTTCAACATTTTCTTGAGCTATCTGTGACTTGACTCATTCATGAGAAGTTGCGATGACTGGCAGCTGAATATCAACATTCAGAAGTCGGAAACCACACTGTTCATGACCCCGTTGTATAAGGCTTCTTTTTTGTAGAAGCCTTATACAACGGGGAATTGGTGAAAGTTCTCAATTGTTGGGCGACACGGACAACCACTGGCGCAAAGGCCTGTAGTCAGATACCCGAGGATCTGGCTAGATCAATATCTATATTTTAATAACATGTAGATGCTGCTGGTCCGAGCCGGAGGCGCTTTTGCTCTTACAAAGATACTGTTTTACAACAGCCAACTCGCATTTACAGAACACCAGAGTCGCAGTACAGAAAAGCTTAGTACCCCAATCCACAATACCACGAAAGGGTACGTCACAGTGGCTTCGTCCCCCCAGAGGCTTTTCTCCATTTAGACAAGTACGGGCTGTTACAAGACATAAATGCGGTACCGCTCATCTTTCACATCGCCCATTCAACTGTGGATGGGCGACTCAACCAAGACCGTTCCGTCACACAACAAGCTGATGAGAGTCTCTCCTCCGTTTCAGTACAGCGGTATCGAGTCGGAAAGTTCTGGTAGGTGGGGAGCAAGGAAACTCCAGCGTCGAATTCTTTAGACCCGGGTTAGAAAGGTATCCACTTGTGGGGGGCAGTCGGTTACTGTCTTACAGTGATCATCCATCAGCTGCAACCTATGGCCAAATTCCATATCTTAGGGTAGTTTTAAGCTGTACATAAACGCATATAAAAAAAAAAGAAAAATAAAAAAAAAGATGGTGTACACGCTTGTACAACTATTTGTACTTATGTGTGTGCAAGTATATATAGTATAAGTGCATACATATATATATGTGCGTACAATATTATATATACATATATATAGGTATGTAGGTTTGGTTTAAGGTAGTTTAAGTTATTTTAAGGTAGTAGGTAACTTATTGTAGTATATAAGTTTTTAGTAAAAACCACAACATTTTTTGCAATTATACCAATTTTTACAGTTAAAATCATTGAGTTTTAAGCAATTAAATTACAACAATTAAAATACAAACAGTTAAATTAAGCCGAAATACATAGGTTAAGATTAAGTTTAGCTTAGAGTGCCCGCCAAGGGCCAGTAAGTTAGAAATAATACCTTTTTCGTCCAACTACTTTTAAGCATTTTTGTCTAGTACATCAGTACATAAAAATGCGTTCAAATGACATATTTAATAATTATGTTCAATTTTGTTTTTAATGTGAGCGCATTGTTAGTAGTCTTGAAATACCATCAAAATTCCTAGAAACTCCCTGTCCCGTCGGCCAATTTTAGATTCGAAACAAGGATTTGAGTCAGAGTTTCATTTAAAAATACTGTATCAAGCGATTAGATCAATTATTGAAAGGTTCGGGCAGCTTGAAGGATATAACACAGATTTGGATGAAGTTTATGCCAGAAAATGAAGCTTCCTAAATTGAACTGTCAAAACTGAAGAAAGCGTTGCTGAACGTAGGGCTTGCACAGGGCGCTCATATGGCAAGGTATAGAGCCGCATACACGTCCTTTTTTGAAAAAAAATACTAGTGGCTATTGTGCATCAAAATTCGCAAATATTGAACAGAATTTGACGGATAATCACTAATTTTATGGCAATTCACAAGTTTGTTGACAGTTAATCGGAAATCACCGAGCATTGTTTCATATTCACGCATATTCGTGTTAATATTATATCAGTGCACCAGGTAAATGGTATTCTCTGGATGATCAGTGAAAATGCATTTTGTTTTCAAAATATGTATATACATATATATCTATATAGTTCAAATGTTAGTACATGATATGAACTTTTTTAAGCAGGAAACTTCAAAATATTAAAACAAAATCCATTGCATTGCTTTTTCTGACTGATTCACAAAAACGGCTATCGCTAAGTACAATGTAGGAAGATATCGCTATTTTTATTCCGTTTCATTCTGTTTAAGGTACTGTAAGAAATAATAAATAAATAATAAAAAAAATTCTCCAGGAATTTTTTGGAGGAACATATTCTGTTTTGTTAGCTATTATTGAACTTCATCCAATATTTAAATATTGACAATTGAAAATACGTTTATGAACGTCACACCCCTTGTAACCCATTGACCGACTCCGAGCCGCGAATTGAGCATTTTCAGTGCATCGAAAGATGGACGTGCATACCCACTACTCCACACATCTGTTTACGAATGATTGCAGTTTTCGTGTGGTGTCCACTTTCCAAGTATTGCATCCATAAAGCAGCACCGATTCCACGTTGGTTCTTAAGATAATGACATTACTTTTCCAGATTGTGGATAGCATTTCGAACGCTGCTTTAGACTCCCCGATTCTGCTGCACACATCCAGTTCGAGCTACTGCGGTTAGCAGAGACCACATTAATATAGAAAGTTGTTAACTTACTCGACTTTCTGACCGGCAATGTTCAGTTGCGCGCTTGTCAGTAAGGCTAAGGGCTTCATTTTCTATAAGAAAATAATGAAGATCATGAAGTGCGAGTAGTACTGGAATTAAGAAGATTCTATATCATACAAATGTTTCAAAAAAGGAATTCTTAATTATTAACCAACGAGTTTTATATTGATACGAATTTCGTAACGAAATTCATCACAAGTGAACACGCTACATACATATGTTTGTATCATATCCTATATTCATACAAATGCATCAAACGCAATCCCAAAAATTACTTTAAAAGATTTCAGTTTTAAATTCGAAATTACGATTTTTTATTTTAGCGAGCTGCAATGTAATTATATATAGCATTGAGATTTTGAAGTGGGGATGTGTAGGTGAACTTTCTTTTGGCGCTCAGAGTACATATAACCATAACCACATCAAGCACTCTGTACCTTCAACAAATTGCATTCTTGTGTCAGTTCCATAAACTTCATATTAATCATCTGAAATTAACGACATGATTTTACCATGTATAGACAAATTACTTATATCAATCTTTTTAATACTAGCTGTACAGGGCGTGCATTGCTACGCATATTAAAAACCAATATGGTACAAAACCAGAATTCTGAACAAAGTTGCCAAAGACATCAGCACTCTATCTCTTACCTCATTAAAGGACGAACAAACATTGATTTGTATATATATATGTAGTGTAGTTCGTTGTGTTTGAAATAATTGCAAATTACCTTTTTCATATCTGTACAATATGGCCCGGCTAATGAATGAATTGTTATCGAAACCTTAGAGATGTGCCGGTTTTATTTCCGAAATAACGAATTAACAACGAGAATCGCACCATAACATTGACGACAACGAAAACTCATGATATTTCTTTAGCTGAAATCTGTTACGCTTAGAGTTTTTGTTATCGCTTGTCACATATCAGCGGTTTACAATATAACTCTGCACATACAGTACCTTTTGTCAACGCTATAAACTACGCTAGTAAAATGAATAGAACCAGTAAGATTATTGAGTTCTTAGTTCTTTTCTCGATATCATTATGCAAATGATATGTATTCTACGGCCGTCTATAGACACTTCCTCTCCATTAACCGTGTGTTAGCTTAAGGGTTTAAATTAACCAACCTGTAAACATATATGTATATTCAAATGAAGTCGCACACACAAAGCGAATATTTGTTCGAAGAATCAGCGATTCGTATCCAACCAGATGTGTATTTGATCAGATTGGCGATATTTAAATAAGCTTTGACTCTGCTAGAATATTCTGCTCCATCGTCAAAACTGTGGCAGTGGGTAGATAAAATTTACCTTACTTTTTGCAGTTATCTTCTATTTTAGTGACCTTTGCTGGAAAAGAGATTGATTAATTTGCAATTTCAATTAATGGCTAAATAATGTATCAGTGCGATCTAACATATCTAAAAAACTTCGACAGTATCGTCGAAGCAATATTTCGGCTACTTTAAAATGTACATATTACATATGTACATAGAGTAGACACAACATGAAATGGTGTTATGAGAACGTGTGCCTTGCAAATTGGCTATGCCATGCATCACCACTCTGGCTTCACTCTAGCTCAAACCAGTTTAATGTTTCATAAAATGTCAGATAACATCAATGAGGGACACATTGTTGCAAGCATCCATATGTATATAATTAAATAAAATTTGGAATGTTGATAGATCAACTTCCTAAAAAAAACAAATACGTTTTATCTGCTAGTTAAACATAATAAATAAACATATTGTAGAAAGGTTCTAATTAAAAGACTGTGCAAACAGTCAAAAGAGCGTTGTGTTTCAGAAATTATGAAGTGTGAAGGAGAAACTGCATTTCTGGTAAAATAACAGTAACTTGCGGTTCATTGTTGAATAAAATAATTTGATTTTTAACATTAAATGGAAACTGCTACTAATTGACGAAATGGTGTTGTATACAAGGCCGCGTTGATTTAATCAAACATTACTTTTTGTGCTGTAAAACCAAAAGAGGCTGAGAAAATTTAGTAGTACTCCTATCCTTCGCATGGAATAGTGCATAAAAGGTTTACTGAATTTCGTTGCGGTCGTACAGTCACAAGAGACGTCCATATGATGACAATGGATCAGAAATACTTTCGGGTGATGATTTCAAAACAGAATTTTTAACTCTTCAAAACAGAACTTTTAACTCTTCGAACGCAACCCAAATGACGTTTCGTAACAGTAGACGTATCCTGACCACAGCATATTGGAAATGTAAGAAGTCGAAATCGGTGCAACAAATAGCTATTTTTCAAAGTTTGAGAAATTATATTTTTTGAACAGTGTATCGCAGTGAAATGAGACTACGTTGAACAAATTTATTACTTTAACGCTCTTACTACAAAATCCATAATCGACTTCAAGACACGTCGATATATATTTTTTTTTTTGAAAACGTTTTAGTCTTGTCTTTCTCATTAATTCGCGTCGTACTGTTGGCCACATTATTCAAGCAACGAATACTCGGTATCAAAATCTAAATGTTTGTCATCATATGGACGTCTCTTCTGACTGTACGACCGCAACGAAATTCAGTGTACCTTTTGTGCACTATTCCATGCGAAGGATAGGAGTACTACTAAATTTTCTCAGCCTCTTTTGGTTTTACAGCACAAAAAGTAATGTTTGATTAAATCAACGCGGCCTTGTATACAACACCATTTCGTCAATTAGTAGCAGTTTCCATTTAATGTTAAAAATCAAATTATATTATTCATCTTAAAGGGCAATCTTTCTCTTAATCTAACTTTTGAGACTAAGCAGTATATTAAAAATATGTTTGTTTGCGGAGGAAGATAGTTTCTAATATTCCAGTTGAATTGCAACTTGACAGCGAGTTCAAAGAGGTTTATTGCTTTTAATGTATATATCTTCTTTTAAAATACATGTGCACACAATATATACAATAAGCCATGTGAACATAGATTTCAAAAATTAATCCGCGATTGTTGAATACTTTCGAATTTAAATGATAAATAATTAACTATACCAAAATGTCTAGGACAAATTAATTGAAATGTCAACACTGTATTTTTTTCTAGTTAAATTAGTTTAAATTGTTTATCTTACCCAGGATCACACATGATTGCTTATTTCCTTCAATTAACTAGTTTTTTTTTTTACCAAGGACTCTTGACGCTGCCATAACTTTCTGAATTGATGGTTTGCCTTTCATTTAAAATTTTATCAGCACATTTAAAATAATGCCTGTTTTATGTATTTACTGTGAGATATCAGCCGCATTTATTTGTCAGTGTTCACAAATTAACAATTTTCGCCCAAATTATACTGGAAATGTCGAAACTGAAATACATGAATTCACTCTAGTCGCAAATGGGATTTTTAATAAAGTTGCTTAACTGATGCGGTAAAATGAAAATGCAGTTTCAGAAAGAATTTTACCTATACATACCTAGACTCATGAATAGTTACTGTGCTTGATAAGAATGGTATAGAACATATATGTAGGCCCATATGTAAATTTGGATGCATATGCTTACGCTGAATTTTGATTATAATAATTAACAGTTCTTTACTACTATTTTCAATTTTTTTAAACTATTTATATACAAGACGTCATAATATTCTATAACTTGTTAGAGCTAGAAGTTATTATGTATATGTTCATTAATATCAATGATAAAAACATTGCTCAATGAAAATTACATATGTATATGGTATCGTGAACTTGTACCGAAGTCAACTGAATGAATAGATAAGACACAGGCCTTACTGCCTGTGAAATCGTCTGTCATGTTCGACTAAATGATAATTTAGAAATACAGTGGCCTCTTCATGTGTCGAACTCTCCGTAAGAATTTCTCTCTAACTAGAATTTTTTGGTCCCCATCTTCCATACAAACCCTAATCTAGTTCGAACTACCTCTAACTAGAACTAATTTTGATATACCGTGTAAATTCGACTTAGAGTGAGGCAATTGTAATGGTCAGTCTTGTAACCCACTCGTGAAAGATCAAGCACAGCACTATTGACCACATAGAACGAAACAGTCTTTTAAATCCTATGCAAGGTTTCCGCAAAGGATATAGCCGTTTTACGGCTTTGTTAAAGGTATCTGTCGACATACGAAGAGCCATTGGTGAGGATAAAACGGCATTACTAGGCTTTCTTGACTATTCGAAGGCCTTTGACTGTGTTAGTCCATCAATTCTCTCACACAAGCTGTCTTCCCAATTAAACTTCTGTAATCCCACTAATAAGTAAATGTTCTCGTATCTACCTAACCGTGTCCTAGCTGTTTCTTTTTCTTCATTTTCCTTTTGTGATGTTTGTAATGGTGTACCCAAGGTTATATTCTTAGGGCGTTATTATTTCCATATCCATGCAGACGATGTTCAAATATATTTGAGCTTTCCTCTTGGTATGATTGAAGATTCAGTTGTTAAAATAAACGAGGATATGTGTTCTATTACCAAGTGGGCTATCAAAAATGGTCAATGGACTAAAGTCATGCCATTTTCTAAGCACCTGACCTCTCTATCAAATTTTCCGCTCATGGAACTTAACTCTGTAGCCGATGAATATGTTACCTGTGTTCAAAAACAGTATTGCATGTAAAATACACTAACAATAATAACCCCGCCAATACCAATACCAGTAATACCACACACACCTTCAACGCCACAACCATTGCCACAAATGTTATTAATGTTGTCAGTGCTGCCAAGATTTTATGATGAATTTTTAAGCGCCGATGGTCGTTTTTTTTTTTCCACTTACAAATTAAGCGTACATACGCGTGAAAAAAAACACACCTATTGTTGTTCAAAATCATTCACAAAACCTAATTGTCTTTATGAAAAAACCACCGCCTCTCGATCGAGTCGTATTACTATAAAATCCTATGTTCTTACTTGTTTAACAACAGGCAGGCACTTTTTCATTCATGCTGTACTTCTTTAAAACTATCTTCCTTTGCAGGTTAGGTCTAAGTTCGAGTACAGAAAACTATATTCAGCTTGTTTTTTATATTTATCTAACTCGAACTGAAATAATTCCTAATACTTAACTATTAACTCATTTCATTTGGATGGATATTTCCGCTTTAATGCACTGAACTTTTAAAAGGACTTAATATTCTGAATGTACAGCGACCTGATATTATAAATAAATGATATGAAAATGAAAAAATGTAGAAGCTAGGCCTAGACCTACTACGGGCTGTTATACCATCCACGTTATTAATCTTATTCATTTCAATATATATATATTATTACATGAATAAAGATGTATTACTTTCCTTTTATCAAGCTGCGCTTTATATTTTGTTTTTATTTAAATCAAAGTGTTTTTCATTAATTTGTGCAGCTCACACTGTTCATCCAGTTAATATGACTATGACTTTAACTGAAAAATCTTACCTTACAGAACCTGTTTTCATTGTTAATCTAATGAAAATTGAGTAAGAAGAACAAAATTTAACACAATAGATTCATAAGTGGAATTTGCCACATTACAAAGTCCAATCAATTGTTGTTTGTTTTTATTAACAAAACCAGAATGACAGCATTTAGAAAACAAATTTTAAAACACAATTTCAGAAATTAATCAGGGTATATTAAAAGGAATCGAGTCTCTGTTCTTGATTAAACAGTCCTACTTAAAACGTTTCTCACTCCAAAACAAGTTATGTTTATATTGTCAACCTTCAAGCTAAACAGCCTACCTACATAAAAAAAAGCCAATTAAGAACTAAATATGCTTAGTCTTTCGGTCATGATTCAAGAAGTTCAATGCACGGATGCAGTACAGAAGAGGGCGTTTCTTCATCCTAATTTCCTTTGAACTTATGTAGTCCAGATGAAATAATTTGTGCATAATTTCGAGATTGACGAATGAGTAGTTTCAGTTTCTATAATCGGTTAACGAACAGCTGGCAAGCAGCACTGTGTCAGCATGCATTTATTAACGCTAACCATACTTAACCAATAATTAACCAAAATCGAAAGTTGACTCAAGAGCCCACTTCGTAGAACCAATAAAAGCCTCATCAAGCGGGAAATTAAAATTGAGATAAATACCAGTCAAGTCTCAACAACGCTATGAGAATCTTCTACACTGATGTGCATATTAAATTAACCCGTAGGGCGGCATTTGGGAATGTTTTTTTTTTTTGTTTTATTTCATGCAGAGTTGACAGTGGGACTTCCGTATATGTGTTAGTTTTGGTTCTTGTTGGAAGTAAGATGAAAAATACCAATTCTCACGCAAGTCTCGATGGCAGAAACCAGTTAGTAATTTATTTTTTTCCCAAGCCAAACTTATATAAACTTTATTATTTATCATGGATTTTTTTAAGAAAAAGTGAATTCAAATTAAGTCCCACCATTTGAGTAGATTTGTTTGTCGGTAGAAAAACAAACCAATTCTTAAGGCGCTATAGGAGGGATCAATCTTCAGTTTCACTCACTGTGATTATAGCATTAATCAGTGTTGTGGAGTGGAGCCTGTCGCATTTTTCCGCGACTATAAATGAAGTGATCGAAAATAAAGAAACTTCATTCAATTCTATTATACCAAACGAGGAGTAGGGAAACCGAATTGCGAAATGGTGAGAAGTGAAGTGAGTACCTAACTGAAGTTACTATAATTTTTTTTAAATATTTACAGAAAATCTTTGTTGTTGGACTGGCAATTATTGCTGCAGTAAGCGCTGGTGCGCCATCTGTTGAATACCTTCCACCAGTTGAGGATATAGTTGTTGGCAGTAATTTTTTGGAAGCTGAACCAGCTCATACTTTGGTTGAAGATGGTTATCGTTATAAAACAGTTAAAAGGTTCCGTCATCGTCGTGATGTCAATGAGCTCCCAGCATATGAATACCTGCCTCCAGTCAACAACCCATTCAACCCAGTCGCACAGCCCTTAAAAGTGCAAGCTCCCGCTGTAGTCAAATACCAAGCTCCAGTTCAACAACAAATCAAGGTTTCTACCCCGGTCAGTTCATACATTCCACCACCAGCCCCTGTAAAGGTTCAGACTCAGATCAGGCTACCAGTTGCAATCAAGCTTCAGGCTCCTATTAAGCAACAACAAATAAGGATCCAACAGGCCCCAGTTCAAGTACAGGCTCCAGTTAGTGGATATATTCCTCCACCAGCACCCGTCAAGATCTCAGCTCCAATCAGACAAGCAGCGCCCATTAAGGTGCAAGCACCAGTTAGGGTTCAACAAGTTCAGGTTCAAGCTCCTGTCGTCGAGTACATTCCTCCAGTTGCTCCGGTTAAGATTCAGGCCCCTATTAAGCAAGTAGCCCCCATCAGGTTGCAGGCAGCCGTGAAGCAACAAGTCCAAATCCAAGTACAGGCTCCAGTAAACGAATACATTCCTCCAGCTGCACCAGTCAAGATTCAGGCCCCCATTAAGCAAGTAGCCCCCATCAGGTTGCAGGCACCCCTAAAGCAACAAGTCCAAATCCAAGTACAGGCACCAGTCAACGAATACATTGCTCCACAAGCACCTGTAAAGATTCAAACTCTAATTAAACAATCAGCACCCATCAAGGTCCAGACGATTTTCAGGCAACAAGCCCCAATCCCACAACAGCAATTGCCAGCGCCAATCAAAGTTCAAGTTCCAGTGAAACAGCAAGCTCCAATCCAAGTTCAGGCACCAATCAACCAGTACATTCCTCCACCAGCACCTATCAGCGTTCAGGCTCCAGTGGAGGTTGAGGTTCAACCAGCTCATACCTTGGAAAGCGATGGATACCACTACAAGACCTCAAGACGTTTCTAGACTCGACACGATAAAGTCAAATCTTGTGATATGAACAAGTAGACAATTTTCTGAACAAAAATTACAAAACAATGAAAAAAAACCTTTACGCAAAACATTTTTAAATCTCTCTTTCAGCAGGTGTCAATTGGTGCAGCTTTTATTTGATTCATTGGTTGAAAATTCAAATAAGAAAACCTAAATGGCAAAGTTTTCTAACAAATCTTGTACGACTAATTACTTCCTTTTGAAAGATGATGAATTATCGCAATTTTGCCAGCTCTGTCGGCGTCAGTGAGTTATATCTTTCATCCACCGTGGTCAGTGAATATTTCTGGGATGACTGACGGATGGCCAGTTCATTGTGTGTGTAAAAATCTATATGATTTATTACTAAGTAAACATTTGATCAAAATTTGGAGGTGCGGGCTGTCTGCATCATTTTGGCATTTAGATGATCAATTACTACCCGGATATTGATGAGTTGTACAAAACTGATTTCTTATGGCGTTGTCCAAGTCTAAATGGTGTTATGCCTAAATTGATTATGAGATGATTGTCTTAATTTAGTAATTTAATAATTAATGAACCGGGATGAAGTTTTTTTTTGCTGCGTCTTTAATTTGACATTTGTATCCGGCTTGAGAAATAAGAACCTTCTTATATTTGACGGCAATGCTTCTTGAGAGCTCCTATCTTAAAAATTGAGTCATGCAGGCTTATGCGTGACTGTTGTTGGCAAATTAACTTATGAAATATATTCAGATAGTGAATTATTCGGCTCAACCTTTATAATAGTATGAATCTAATATTAGAAAAAAGCTAAGAATGTAAATATGTATGTCATGCGGATTACTTGTATCACCAAAAGAGATGCTACCGCACTAGCTAGCGCTTGAATGTTAATGACGGTTCTACGTCGCGGGCTGTTTTGTTGATTTATTTTTGTCAAGGAACTCAAGGAAAAGTAAAGTGAGATACATCTATTTAAAAAAATATAGAAGGGAAGTCAGGGGCAGTTTGGTTTCTCCTAAGCTGTTGTATGACCTTAAGCTACTTCTGCATCCCACAATCAAACATCCTCTTGGACATCGGCCTCTTTGACTACGGCAACACAATCGTCAAAAAACGCTGGCTCTTCGTCTGGCATCCGTTATGACTTCTACAATTTTACTAACATATGACTCTTGATACTGTACCGTTATTTTTCGCTACTTTTCAATTACCCTCCAGTTGACAATCCTTCGAATATCGATATTATCTAGCATTTTGTACTGAGTTGATTTGTGTTGCTCTTGTTGAATGAAGCAACAAAAACACAAACACACGTGCGAGTCTCTTAAGTTTTAAATCAAAGTTAGTTCTAAGTGACATTTTATTTCACCCAATTAGTTCAAATAGAGAATTGCCCATATCTAGAATATCTAGAATAAAAGGATAGAAGAATAGAAATGATTGAATATTGCGGGTTGAACGTTTTCACAGCTAGGTATGCAAATGGCGTCATACTTCAATCATACTTGACATTTGTGAAATTAACAGCTGCAGTATACAAACAGTCCAGCAAAGAAGAGCTATACTCCGCAAGAGTGTGGAACAACTGTGTGATTGGCGTACTTCGCCGTTAGGAAAAATGTACATGCGTATCCACGAGACGTAAAAGTCGGACATGTGCAAAGGAGGTGTAGGAGGCTCTCTAGTTCCTCCTCAACCATGTAGCTTCTGCAGATGTTTCTAATAATGATGTCAAGTCTCCTGGCGTGTTCTTCTGTGACCAACCACGTAACTAAAGTTTAATCTGCTCAGTAATTGCAGCTACTTGAAACGCTTCGAGTTCAATCTGGGGTAAATATTCTTGGTGATAAGGCACGTAGAATAATCTAGTTTTAGTTGACTACGTCGCACGGTACTGCATAGTTCAGAGTCTTGCTCATCTGTTTCATAATTTCATAGAATATATCAGCATGAATTCCAAGCTGGATTGGGCGGTTAACAGTTTCGAGCCCTTCAAATCTTCGGGCTTGGATGAAGTCAGGCCAGCTGAAATACAGCAAGGTCTAGACATAGTATCATTATTGCTGAGAGCTGTTTAAGACACAGCTACACTCCAAAACTATGGAGGAAAGCTAAGTGTGGGAAAGCTACACATAGCCTACCAAACCACCACCACCCTCTCCTTATTTCTTTTGAAAACAATGGAAAGTCTGGTGGATGTACATATCAGAGAAGGTATAAAATTCAAATCTTTATCACCTTCCCAACACTCTTATCGCAAATGATACTCAGCAGAAACAGCACTTCACTCCTTAGTTAGCACCATTGAAAAATCCTTTGATAACAAAGAAGAGGATGATTTTAAATATGTAAATTCGAAGCAATAATCAATGCCCTGGTCAGACTAAAAATTACAGAGAGTGTTCGAGAATGGATTAGGATTGTCTTATCCTGTAGAAATATCCATTCCGAACTAGGACACCACTGTATTACCAGGAGAGTATTCAAGTAACCTCGCAAGGAGGTGTACTCTCCCCACTTCTCTGGATACTGGTAGTGGACGAAATCCTTATGGACCTCAGTAATGTCGGCTGCCATCCAATAGCCAACGCAGACGACTATACGAAACCAAACATTCAGGACCGTATTCAAGCGCCGGTAGCCATGGCAAAAGGGTGCTTGGCCCCAGATGGGGACTGAAAGCGAGAATAACACACTAGATGTATACGGCAGTTGTCAGACCAATCCCAACATACGGCATCCTCGTATGGTGAACAGCAGTGAGAATCAAAGAAAAATTGAATCCTATGATCTGCGTGGGAGCACTTTGTTCCACACCTTTGGCCGCCATAAAAACAATGCTACAGCTACTTCCCATATATATATATATACTCGAAGCTGACAGCTACCAATACAGCGATTAGGTTGAAATAGTGTAATCGATGGAATAGAACACATAGTTCAGGTCAGATGGAAATAGTCAAGAATGCGAAAATTGGAAAGTATACAGACTATATTGCACCATTTTTGGACTTCGAATCTGGGTACAAAATACTAATCCCCAGTTTACACGGACGGTTCGAAGACGGACGAAGGCACCGGAGTCGGAGTATCCGTGACCTCGTCAGAGATCTCCTCTCTGTCCCTTCGACTGCCTTACAATTGCTGTGTATTCCAGCCAGAAGTTAAAGCTATCCAAGAGGCTGTCCGCTTACTGTCAATCAATCCGATAGACGGGTTATCTATCGTTATATAAATAGACAGTCATGCGGCCATCAAGGCTCTGCACACCAACCATCAACTAAATCAATGATGATAAAATTTTGCAACTAGAATGCTGGGTCCCTGGGCATTGTGGTATTATAGGTAATGAAAGAGCCGACGAGCTAGATAGAAGAGGGGTGGGCCTGCCACTGGCAATAAATCAGGAGACCCCCTTCCCCTCAATACAAGTAATAATTACCATGTTACATAAAAATGCCATCAATACACCAATCGGAGATGGATGGAACTGGACACTTGCAGGACTTCGAGGCAATTATGACCTTTAATTAATCCGAAAAAGCCTCTAGAAAAAGACTCCAAAGCTTCTAGAAATATAATCATTAAGGTCATATGGATCATCACAGGTCACCGTGTTCAGGACACACATGCAAGAAGAATGGGAGCCCCTTACAACGACTTCTGCAGGAGCTGCAAAGATGAAGAAACCACGCTACACTACCTCGGCACCAGTCTAGCCCTTGCAAGAACAAGGAAAAGTACGGAGACTATATATTTAGCAGCCTAGAAGAAATGTCAAATATAAAACTTCAGAACATAGCTAAATTCATTAGACAAACAAACTGGCTATAACCCAGTAATGAAGCTAAAGAGGCTAAAGAGGAATATGTGTATCAATCACCGGTTATTGTTAGCACAATGGATTCAAACAGGATCTAAGTGGGTTACCTAACCTATCGGCATGATCTTACAACTATAACAAATGAATATTAATCTCCTCCAGGCTTGCTACTCGCTTCGTATTGAAAGAAACTAATTCCAACACTTCAATTACCTGTCTGTGAAGAGGCCAATATCGCCAGCAGGTTTTTAAGATCATTAAGGTCATGACTATCCCTTCTACCCTAGGACTAAACGAGTGTTTCTTGTATACGCATTCAAAGCGGCCTTCTACGAGGAGTCCCAAAGCGATGTCTACCGACATATTCCGTCGAAAAAAGTCAAGGAAAGTACGATTTTAGTGCACTGCAAATTCACGGTAAACTTGCCGTTGAACATTCTACATTCACTAGAAAGCTATTTCGGTAAAAGGGTATAGGCCGCAAAACAGAACATCTGTATATGATTAAATTCATGGTCCAAGGAAAACAAGATGTGCTGAACAGCTATATTGAGGCAATGCGTCACGCCGACGCGGTAACTTTCATGCCAACAGAAATTTAAAGGCGGAAACAAGTAATCATTTTTTAAGAAATTAAAAATTAGAAACGGGTTTTCTTTTCAAAATATCCCTACTCATTATAGCTTCGGTACATATTACTGCACATTGTGACACTTTCCTACATAACAAAGTCAACAAATTATTCAAATTCATTCTAACATCAATTCGTACTTTTTATTTTTTCACTTTTGAACCGCAATTTATCCAGATTTATCATCATTCCACACCGGAATTCTTAGGCAATGATGAGTAAACCAAATACCTAAGTAGTGACTGAGAAGGGCTCAAACATACGAGTATCATATGACTGGGTGGTTTGTAGATTTCATTATAGAATTACAACCACCGCAACATCACGGAGAAGTGACTCGGAGATGTTGTATTGCATAAAGATGAGTGAAATACAGAGCAACCTGCGACGTGACAAGCATAATAAGTTTCATATACTGGCGGCAAATACGGAGGAAGCAAGCCGACAGCTGTGCCACTTGACAGTATTTCCGCATAACTTTTATGAGCAAATCCAGCAATTTAGGCTGAGCTATTGGTTCCACTTACGGAGAGAGCATTGGAAGCTAACAGTTTTCAAGATGCGTGAAAAAGGGGGACGATCGTCATGGAACGACTAGCGCTAAGCCAAGACTGGATGAATATATGTGTCATTTCTGTTATAGACAAATACAATAGTAAAAAGTGTACCCGATATCGAATAACAAATCCGTGGGAATTACTAATCAGTATGTTACACCAAAAATACGGCTCGTCCGAAAAAATGATTTTTTTGCCAAAATCCGGATCTCCGGCTCAATTCGGTGCGAAATCAGCGAACTCAAAGCGTTGTCTATGGTCGTTCAGCTCTTGTGTCAGCACAATATGAATATATTTAGCTGACCGGGTCTGAAATGATCTTTAATACTGGCCGCTAACCAGTATTATATAGCTGACCGATTTCAGACCCGGTCAGCTAAATAGGGCATCGTCTTCATTCTTCGCACCTCTCTCTCGGTTGGTGGCTTAGTATCCAAAAGAGTGTACTCACTCTCAAACGTTTCTACGATACGACGAATTGCCTGCACACTGAAGTCATGATGACGAAATTGAGTTTGTGTATTTACAAACTGAACCCGAATTTCAATAAAAGATGCACGATGAAATGGAATATAATAGAGGTGTATTAGAGTGCAGGACTAGTATTTGCCAAACGTAACACTCTTAACAAAGTTGTGTTGAAGTCATACGAACGTACGATGTGATATATTATACGGAGGATTAATGTGAACCTAAAATTTTCTGGATTAACGTTAAGAGAGACTAGTGACTTTCGAGGATTTCGAGGGACTCCAGGCGAATAAGTTTAAGCTGTTCAGTATGTGGAAGCAAATATTTTTGCTATCAATCCAGGCGGAAGTCATGAAGGACGGAACGTAGGCACCTGCCATGGACAACTTCACTACGACGAATGTGGACAGCGATAATAGGTCTGACGAAGGTAATATACAGAGATTTTGTGAAATGGGGATTCGGAAATTCGTTTCACCAGCGTTTGACAAAGTCGAGCACGTAATTTTCTCTGCCTATAATATTGTCAATATAGAAATGAAAGTTGAGCTAACTAGGAACTCAGGTTAAATGTGTTTATAACAGCCACTTTAATATCAAAGAGATGCAACAACACTGATTGCACTCCCATATTCTTATGTATCTTATAAACAAATGCAATTTTCAAATAGAACCACTATTCCCGGATTTGACATAAACTACACGAGATTTTTAATTTACATTAAAAAAAATTTAAATGTATGGAATAGCACATCATTAAAATGACCGCCTCGCCTTACTGACAGTGCTTAGATTAGGTCTTCATAGACCCATTTTGATAGCCATGGTGGTTCATAGCCCTTCCTTGTTATGGTTGCTAATTGTTCAGAATTCCTGACGTCCTGATAAACCTGAAAATAGATTTAAGTGGCACTTTGTTTAGTTCATACAGGTCTTGGAAGAAGTATTTTATATATCTGCTGGCAGAGGCTGGTGCAGTGGTAGAGATAGTGAGTAGTATCCTATTTTTCATACTAAGATATGACTAGATCTTGGACAACAAGCGGCAGCGTTTCCATGCTGAAACAAAACATACCAAATAGTGTTGTGGCCAATCATTGAAATTACATCTTGATTCCTCAAGACGATCTACAAGGTATTTTTAACTCACTGAAGAAGTTAGTAGAAACCGCTGGCATACCGAATATTGTGCTTCGACATCTTCCCTCCGAAGCGGTGTAGATTAACACAACACTGTTCGACAAAGTGCTAAGTAATGCATATATCACAGCTGTGCTGCAACCAATCCCTAAACGGGACAAGATCCCTATCTCGACAAATCTCTGGCCGATTAGTTTTCTTCCAACGTTTTGAGGAAAATAAAATCATACCGGACAACCAGATCGGATTTAGGGCGGAGCATGATATGAGTCAATTTGGTGTCTGACATTCAGTGGAATGAAGGCACCAAATGAATGAGCTTTGATTAAGTTGGACAAGGTTTGAATAGCTCCTTCCTCAAATTATTCAAACTCCGCAGAAGTAAACCATTCTTAAATATGATCTATGTTATGAGCACAGGTAGGAAGTTCATCGTGAGAAGTTGTGTTTGTTGTTGTTGTTCGAAAGACAGTGTCTTCACACGTTGACTACAAGAAGTTATATCCTAACTAGGTCCGGTAACGTAACAACGAGGTAAATTAGAAGAAGATAGAAAATCTTATTATTAAGTTCGTCAGAAAGCACATTGCATGAACTATGCCTTCTTCCAACTGTTTGATATTTGGGGTTACTGCGCCAATATTATGTACCATGAAGTTGTGCGTCTTATCGGCTTTATTCCCCCCAAACATTCCTTTATCTAGATACTTCATACTATCTATAACCGCCTCCTCTGGCTTTTCAAAATGACGGTAGTTTAACATAATGATAACTACTGACAGTTCACCATGATGACAAATTCTATACACACAGACCCCACCACTCCATACTATTTCACTGAAATCCATAGACACTATACAGCTGGATTTGAAATGGAGGAAGAAGTGGGTCTTCTTCAATATCATACACGGTAACCCTTCCTAAACTTCGAGACACCCACATCAATTGAAATGCACCTTTCATAATATCATCCTTTGTAAGAGAAGGTAATTATATCTATGTACCACTTAACATGTGAATTACATGAATATAGTAGAACTTCAGCAAATAGTAATTTGTTAACAATTAATTAGTCGTCATGGCGTAGATGTTAGGTGTATCAACTACAATTGTATGTTTCATTAAACAGCAGCACATTTCGCTAGACACTGGAATTCTGTCACATGTCAGGTACTGTCACATGTCAGGTACTGTTCAGAGGCAACATAAACCGATCTCTGCTTTCGTCTCAGAACAATAGAACGAACAAAACGAGGAGCATAATATCGACATAATTATTTCAATTAAATATTTGAAATAAAACGGCTTATCGATTTCTAATAATATCAACAGGTTTCACACATAACCACAAACAATATCAACGTGAATAGTAGCATTACACGAAAGCAAAACTATGTTTCAAACATGTTTCCGGATTATGATTAAACAACAAAATGTAGAAAATGAAAAAAGCATAATCTCCTATCATTTCACATACTACGATATCTTGAATGGAAAGACAGAAGTAATAAATGCAAAAATAAATAAGTTAATCGATTATAAGTTAGCCAACATTTAATAAAAAATAAAAGCAGAGAAAACACTCATCGCCTAACATATACCAATTATACAAAGTTTTACTTCAAAATGAAGAACCACTTCCACGAACAACCATTCAACACGCACTGACAATGCATTTTGCGGGGATTTCAAAAGAAACAAAAATCTCAAGTTATACCTATCCATACCGTCAAGTGAAAATATGTAGAGAAGAATCTGAAGAAGAAATAAACACCGACTAACCACTAAACCAATCCCACTCTGTCTCACTCAGTACGATCTTGACCTTGATCTTCCATCTTGTTGTCCGCTGGCATTGCTTTGAACTTTTGATTTCATTTTAATGACTTTCCATAGTGGGCTTATGAAGATTGTGTGCTCGATGCTGTTCTGAAATGATTGCGGTGCTCAAAGATCTTTCGATTATCTGAGGAAATATTTCTGCACCTGTTGCATAAATTAAAATTGTTCAGTGGGCAACTGAGACAGAAACGTCCAAATAAGGAAGTCTCTAATTTTCAAATCATGAGTTATAATCTAGAAGAAGCCATTAGGAAGGTGCCGTGTTTATTAGCACAACCAGTATAACAGACACACAGAGTCTCAGATACAGTCTATGTTGGGAGACGCGTACCAATCAAAATGCACTGCTTCCACAAATCTATGAAAACCGGAAGGTCTGGATGGTCCACTAAGAACCACAAAATACAGACGTTAGAAAAAACTCATTGGCCTTCAATATTCTTTAAGATATTCTGCAAACAACTTTTGGTGTTGTTAATAGTTTTCCTGGCTTATTTGACAAAACTTTGGAATATATAATTAGCATGGGACGTGGATGGATGGATCGAGCTAGGAGGTGTTTTAGTATAAATAGGATGAATGAGAGTGTGAAAGGTATCAATACCCTTTTCATCGTTCGGTTGGAATATTGTCGAACGTTAAAATGGTAGGACTTGACAAATTCAAAATCGTTTAACTCAGTCGACTAATTTAACTTCCTTTCAGAAAATCGTTGTACTGGGACTCACCCTACTCGTCGCAATTGCTGTGGCTGAGGTTTTACCTTCAGTTGAGTACTTGCCACCAGTACAAGAAATCGAGACTATCGATAATGGACTTTCCGGTTTATCTGGTCTTTCGGGAATCTCTGGAATTTCTGGACTCCTTGCTGATGATGGATACCGCTACAAGACCGTAAAACGTGTTCGTGTACACCGTCAACGACGTGATGTGAACGAACTCCCATCTTCAGAATACTTGCCACCAGTTCAACAACAAGTGTCATACGCTCCAGCTCCAGTCCAACAACTGTCATACGCTGCCCCAGCACCAGTCCAACAAGTCTCCAGCATCAGTCTTCCATCCAATGAATACTTGGCTCCAATTGCCCCAGCTGCTGAAGTTGCTCAAATTTCATCCGGAGTCCTAGCTGATGATGGATACCGTTACAAGACCGTGAAACGTTACCGTCTCCGTCACCGTCGTGATGTGAACGAGCTCCCATCTTCCGAATATTTGCCACCTGTTCAACAACAAGTGTCATACGCTCCAGCCTCAATCCAACAACTGTCTTACGCTGCCCCAGCTCCAGTCCAACAAGTCTCATACGCTGCCCCAGCTCCAATCAGTCTTCCATCCAACGAATACTTGGCTCCAATTGCCCCAGCTGCTGAAGTTGCCCAAATTTCATCCGGAGTCCTTGCTGATGATGGATACCGTTACAAGACCGTGAAACGTTACCGTCTCCGTCACCGTCGTGATGTGAACGAACTCCCATCTTCCGAATACTTGCCACCTGTTCAACAACAAGTGTCATACGCTCCAGCTCCAGTCCAACAACTGTCATACGCTGCCCCAGCACCGGTCCAACAAGTCTCCAGCATCAGTCTTCCATCCAATGAATACTTGGCTCCAATTGCCCCAGCTGCTGAAGTTGCCCAAATTTCATCCGGAGTCCTTGCTGATGATGGATACCGTTACAAGACCGTGAAACGTTACCGCCTCCGTCACCGTCGTGATGTGAACGAACTCCCATCTTCCGAATACTTACCACCTGTTCAACAACAAGTGTCATACGCTCCAGCTCCAGTCCAACAACTGTCATACGCTGCCCCAGCACCAGTCCAACAAGTCTCCAGCATCAGTCTTCCATCCAATGAATACTTGGCTCCAATTGCCCCAGCTGCTGAAGTTGCTCAAATTTCATCCGGAGTCCTAGCTGATGATGGATACCGTTACAAGACCGTGAAACGTTACCGTCTCCGTCACCGTCGTGATGTGAACGAGCTCCCATCTTCCGAATATTTGCCACCTGTTCAACAACAAGTGTCATACGCTCCAGCTCCAGTCCAACAAGTGTCATACGCTGCCCCAGCTCCAGTCCAACAAGTCTCCAGCATCAGTCTTCCATCCAATGAATACTTGGCTCCAATTGCCCCAGCTGCTGAAGTTGCTCAAATTTCATCCGGAGTCCTTGCTGATGATGGATACCGTTACAAGACCGTGAAACGTTACCGTCTCCGTCACCGTCGTGATGTGAACGAACTCCCATCTGTCCAATACTTGCCTCCCGTTCAACAGCAAGTTGCATTGCCACAGATTGCTATCCAACAACCCATTCAGTCAGTAGCTCTCCCATCTTCCCAGTACCTTAGCCCAATTGATTTCCCTCAATTAACATCAAATGTGCTTTCCGGAGTTCTTGCTGATGATGGTTACCGCTACAAGACAGTCAAGAAATACAAACACCGTCATTAAACATTCACGTAATGATATGAAATAAACCGTACAAACTCTGCTTACTGAGCTTTATGTCAAAACTCGATTAATTGTAATTCATTTCGTTCCGCTAATCTATTTAGAAATATGTTTCTATTGAATCTCTTTTCGGTATCAGTGAGATCATAATGTGATCGGCTTACTATATTACTCTGTCAGCGGTACACTGAACGATTTGAGTCATTCGGCGAGCATGCAATAGATCAATTGGCAATGTTGAGTTCAAACCAATAATAAGGCGTTTTTGTGAAAAGAGGTTCACCTCCCCAAAATAACAATACTCTGACTAGTCGGTTTGAATCCGTCCATGTTTTTGAAAGACTTGATTTGGAGTCATTAACCTTCTCGAAGTAAATACCTAATATTTTCAAAAGTTGTTTGATATTGTTAAGTCACAATATTAATTTACTTGATATATGAAGGTTCAGTGCCACTGAATCCACTGAGTGATTATGACCAATATTTCCGCTTTGCTTCCTGAATACAGACATCTTTACAATTAGCGTCGTTTTCGCCAGCCTTGTGATGTGTGTTTCAGTCTTGTTTTGGCACTTTGAATCGTATTGATTTTTTCGAACTTACTTCAAGCGATACGAAAACATTTCATTAATGACATTCCTCAGACAGTTTCAGCTTTGCTTGTAAAGGGTTACCAGATAGCAATGATAGTTTTTCAATTGCAATGTTTAACAGCTGTCAAAGTTGGCAATAACACCCAGCTGTCAAAATATTCAGTAAGGTTCGCTTCATCGTTCATCGTTTCACTCTTGTCGAACGAACGAAAATTATTGAAACATAAGTATTGTTACGTTTTACAGAAATGAGTCTAGGTAAAATTAATTATCTTGTCCTTGAAAGAGTTCGATCACTGGATTGTAACAAATTAAAAAAAAACAAAACTTCACTAATCATACACACGAATTTATTTTTACACTATATCGCCCCAAACCCAAATGTTTCGACTGTCGTTCCGAGAACACACTGTCGGCACCTGGCTATGAAATTTTCGGCTGGCGCTATGTAATAAAATAATAATAATATGGTTGGCGCTACAGCCCGTAGAGGGCCAGGGCCTAACTTTAGCAATCACTCGTATTGTGCGTGCTATTTTTCTATCGCGAGTGGAAGGGACCTACAGTTTTATATCGATTCCGAACGGCCAAGTTTGAGAAGCTTTTTCTAGACAGTTATACTGTTTGAGCATTTTCAGTGGCTCGAAAGAGGTGGGCCGTGGAAAGTATTTCTTGTCGTACCAGGAATCGAACCTAGGCAGGTAGGTCTAAGTGCGTAGGAGTCGACGGCCATACCCACAACTCCACGGGCCACCACGCATAAAGTTGGCTGAGTTCCAACAAAAATCAAATCCAAAAATCTTAAATGCAATTTTCTCCAGTAATTAATAATGTACTTGAAACAAAAAAAGTGGGAATATCCCATAAATTATAGGCACAGTGGGTGATAAATCAAAAATGTGATCTATTTTTTGATCAGTGAACACCAAATTGACCACGCTAGATGCTACCATAATTCCCAAAACTACTGACAGTTCTGTCTACGTGATTTACATGTGTGTACTGTGTATGCCTACTTTTGCGGAGTAAGTTTTGCATCATTTTTGGTTTATGAATCGCTGTGTGATCTCGTCATATCCTAGAAGCGGTTCTTACTTGGATATCCTGCTGTTTGACGCAAGACTGCAGCTGACAGACACAAACTCACAAACGGTAAACTGTTTGAACACTTTCGTGTATCTCAGTGCCGAATTCAAGATCCCCAACGATATTGCGGAATTTCAGGAAATGTATAAGGTGAATGTGAGTGTTCGCCCAAACCACGACCTGGAGAACTGCGTACAATCTAGCAACTCGCAACTTCGAGAAGACATGCAACAATGGCGATCTGAGAACTTCGGCTTTGTCGTGTTCAATGAAGATAACATGGCAGATAATGCCATCGCCGACGAAGGGGTTCTTCCCCCGTTCATAGCGAAGACAGAGCTCCAAGCGGTCTTCGAATCACTTAAGAAGAAAAAGTCAGTTGGAATCGACGGGATCTCGAACATTGTGCTAAGACATCTCCCCCTAGATGTGGTTAATATGTACACTATCCTGTTTAACAATGCTCTGAATAATGCACATTATCCGGAACATTGGAAAACTGCGATTGTGCAACCCATATCCAAGCGAGGTAAAGATTCTTCGAATCCGTGCAACCTCCGGTCAATTAGTCTCCTTCCGAACATCAGCAAGGTATTCGAGAAGGTGATAAATAGAGCTCTGACCAACTGGACAGAGGACAAACATATTATTCCGGATAACCAATTCGGTTTCAAAGCGGGGCATGAGACTATTCATGCCGCGTCGAAACTGGTGTCGGACATCCAATGGAACAAGAGCCAGAAACAATGTACGGGTGCCTGCCTGATTGACCTGGAGAAGGCCTTCGACACCGTATGGTTAGAAGGACTTGATCGTGTACAGATCAGGTAAAAAGATCGAGGACATCACTACTCTCGCGCAGGGTGACTTCGACTCATTCATGAGAAGTTGCGATGACTGGAAGTTGAATATCAACTTTCAGAAGTCGGAAACCATACTGTTCAGGACCCCGTTGTATAAGGCTTCGGCGGATACAAAAAAGAATTGGCGAAAGTTCTCAATTGTTGGGCGTCACTGGCAACCACTGGCGCAAAGGACTGTAGTCAGATACCTGGGGATCTGGCTAGATCATTATCTATATTTTAACAAACATGTAGATGCCGCTCTAGCCCGAGCCCGAGGCGCTTTCGCTCTTACAAAGAGACTGTTTTACAACAGCCAACTCGATGCGAGGGTGAAGGTGATCTGCTACATGGCCATCATCCGGCCAATGCTCACCTATGGCTGCCCGTGTGGTTTAACGTGAGTGCAAGCTTGATGGAAAAGATTCGGGTGTTTGAGAGGGCTTGTCTTAGGGCTTGCCTTCGCCTTTACAGAACACCAGAGTCCCAGTACAGAAAATTCTACTCCAATGAGGTTTTATACAACAGGGCGAACCTGATACGAGTGGACAATTTCCTGTTGAAACTGATTCGAGGCCATACTGCCAGAGCGATGAACTCAGTCAATAACTTGATCTCTGGGGCTTACTACCCCAATCCTCAGTACCATGAAAGGCTACGTCACAGTGGTTTCGTCCCCCCAGAAGCTTTTCTCCATTTAGACATGTACGGTCTGTTACAAGACATAAATGCGGTACCGCTCATCTTTCGCATCGCCCGTTCGACTGTGGATGGGCGACACAACCACGACCGTTCCGTCGCACAACGAGCTGATGAGGGTCTCCTCCGGTTCAGTACAGCGGTATCGAGTCGGGATGTGCGGGATGTTGCTATGCAACATCGAAAGTTCTGGTGGCTGGGGAGCGAGGGAACTCCAGCTTCGAACCCTTTAGACCCGGGGTAGATAGGGTAGTGCGTATCCCCTTATGGGGCGCAGTCGGTCACTGTCTTGCAGTGGATAACTTCAAAATCCATCAGCTGCAACCTATGGCCGACTTCCATAGCGTAGGGTAGGTTTAAGGTAGTATTTAAGATGTATACATGCAAATAAATAAAAAAAAAAAAAAAAAAAATTGACGAAATATGCATGTATGTAGAAGATACATATATGCATTTATGTATATAGGGATATATGCGTATACATATTTGTATATGGGTATACACATATGTATATGCATATATATGTAGATTAGTTTAAGTTAGTTGTTTAAGTTTATTTTAAGGTAGAATGTAAGGTAGTTTGTAGTTTTTAAATAAAAAAAAACAGTTAAGTTATTATGTTTTTTAAATTTTTTCATAACTTAATAATTAGTCCTTCAATATTAGTATATATTTTATTCATTGTTAGGTTAGGTCGAAAGATATAGTTTAAGGTTAAGTTTAGCTTAGAGTGCTCGCCGAGAGCCAGTAAGTTAGAAATAGTAAAATTGTCTAGTATATAAGCTTATCCTGAAATAATAAACAAAAATGAAATAAAAAAAAATGAATCGCTGTGTCTATAATTTTTTGATTATCCCTATATATTTTCCTATTTTGTATTTTATTCAATTAAGTAAGTGTACATCAAGCATGACTTATAACTAGTACAGGATATATGTTTACAGTATGATTTAATGATAAAATTATAAAACAACAAGAGAGTAAAGAAACATTCAAAGATTAAAAGAAAAAGAAAAATAAAAGAAAATTTAAAAAGTGACAAAAACTATCTCAAGACAGAAAAGTGCTCTAAACAGATATCAAGAAACTTTCAGTGTTCGACCTGTGACTTCACATGATTGGGTAGTGCATTCCATATTTTGACAGCATAAACGAAAAATTGCCTACTAGAGGTTAGACATGTATATGTAGGCTGTCGCAACACAATAAAACGGTTGGATAAACTTAAAATTATTTTTTCATGGAGATACCCAGGTGCTTTCTTGTGAATAATTTTGAAAAGCAAGGCACAACATCGATACTTTAAGAAATCGTCCAATCTGCATCCGAGAAGCTGACGGGCTTCGTGAGAGATGTGGTCAAATCTGCGACGATTGAAGACGTATCTCGCGATGGAATTGAAAGCGACATTGAGTTTTTGGAACGACCGGGAGTCAGCGTTGACAAAGAGCTCACATCCATAAGAAATGTTTGGTATAATTGATGATTTTACTAACTTTAACTTCACATCTCTAGGTAATATTGTTTTTGTTAGTGATAACCCCCTTAGCGATGTGATTACTTTTGAGGTAATTTGCAAATCCCATGTTAATTTGTTATTAAATATTGTACCAAGGTTTTTCGCATGAGTGACGTTTCAACTTGCGAAGAGTTTAATAAAATACGAGGAAAGTCAGGGAAGTGCGGTTGATGTTTGGATAGCTTTAGTTTTAAGCGGGTTGAGCTTCAGACCATTTCGCGTTGACCACTCTGAAATAGAACATAGATAGGTGATTAATTTAACGATGGCATTTTCTACCATTCCAATAGGACATTTGATATACAGTTGTACATTGTCGGCAAACATATGAAATGTGATGCGTGAGTATACTCTTCCGACCAACCAGACAGAGATTGTTGCGAAATGAAGAAATCACACCTTAGCGGCCAGCCTCCAAGAGAACTCAAAAATATCGATTCGGAGCCGATCAGCCGAATTGGACATCGTCAGAGATTGGATTAGGGCTTGCATTTCTATAAGATTTTGCTGACGCAAGAATCATACTTAGCCGTACAATAATAGATATGTCGACCGTGAGTTTGGTAATTGGGCGCTCTAAATGTTGCTATCGATATTATCTTATCTCGTCACCCTATTCAATATATTCTACCATAAGAGTATTTTTATATTAAAAACATCATTAAATGCAGTAATTTTCAGCTAAATTGAAGCCAACTAGCTTTCTGTCAAATGTAGAAAAACATGCAATTGTCGATCAATAATTTGTTTAATACGACCAACTTTTCTATTCCTAAATCTAATTATTTTCTAATCTTATCTAAATTGTATAATTGAGGGATGGCGACAACACTACGTCTTAAACGCTACGTCCCCGTCAAGTACATCTATATCAATTATGTCTGCAAATTCATCTCTCATGAAAAGTTCAAACTAATTAAAAAATTGCAAATTTCCGGAATTTCAACACAACGAAAGACTTCTTCAAAATCCTTGTCCTTTTACCCATTATTTTATGAATAAGTGATGAATAAAAATTAACTTCTTTTAACAGACATTTTCTTAATTACGCTTAAATTTATATAGGAATTCTAAGAAAAGACAGCGCTTGTAATTTGGCTCAATAATATTTTATTATTATATTTCATATGTCCGTATCATATAATACGACTTAATACTTAAATGAATAGAACTTGTCAACTGTCATTGAAATTATTAACTAAAGGATTATCTGCAAGATTTATATTCTGAATCCTTCCGGAGATCAATAACACATTTCCCTTATGAGTACCACCTGAGTGGGTACTCTCTCAATTTGGCACAAATACAATTTATTTTGAGAAACCTCTAGTTTCTTAACTTTAGACAATTGGGTGGGTGTTGACTGCACGGTTTCTTTCAACATTATTGCAGCCCATTAATTGATGAGAAGTATTTTACTGCTAAATTAATTGACTCAAAGCCAGAAACATGTACTCAATGTCAGGCTTGATGGTATACACCCGACCATAATAAAAATGCTCTTACATGCCATAAGCAAGCACATCACATATCACCATCATTATAACCAGTGAAATTCTTAGGCTAAGTGAAATTCTTAGCCAACCAGCAATGAAGGTTATGTCCTTGATTACAGCAGAATCAAATTTGAAATTTAATAGGTACGATTTTCCATATTCATTTGAACATTCACTTGAAGATATATTTCCAAGACATAATTCGATTGCACCTACATATCATTCAACTATGTACTTATCACATTAAGATTTACCTGACAGGAAATTATTTTCAGAGCACTGCTGTTTTCAGGGCAATTCACGTTTCGAGTGCATACAGGATGATTTTGCAGGTTCGAAGGACAAAAAGTATTTCTTTAAAACCAACATAAAATTACCGAAGACATCTATCGAAATTGCAATTGTCAATAAATAATTTCCCTCGAATAGCTTTGTTTCCATTCGCGATTGGCGCCATGTATGAAGCCCACATTAAAACTCACATTCACCCATTAAAAATAGCAAATATGACATTTGAAATTGAAGTGAACTTGGTTGCATTTAAAAAATACCGGGTCGTAGTAAACTACGACTTAAATATTTACGAGCAACGAAGAATAGGTAAAGTCGAACTTAAGACTTATGTGTAACTTGGCTATGATGCAGATTTAGGTGTAGTAGTTAGGTGTAAACGGCCCTTAGTTTGATTGAGATTTCATTTTCACAGTTCTAAAGAATGGAAAATGGTGCAAGCGTTGTCTATATAATTCTTCACTATCAAAGTTATGGTGAATAAATTAGGATCTTAGCTTTATTTCACTTTACTCCAAACAAAGTAAGATAACGACATTATTATGATTAGAATGGAAGCATTTCTACTGTCAAAATGTTATCCTTTACGCTTCACATGGATGTAAACAGTAATCATCACTAATTTGTATTAATTAATTCAGATCACAAAGACTGATTTACTGATTCTTACTAACATGTAGTCAAACTAATCTTGGCGTTATAGGTTTACATGGATTTGAATACATGGAGTAATTTATTGCGTATGTTATCTAACTCTTATTAATTAAAGTTGACGAAAACACACTTTAAAATACAGTCTATTCCAATATATGTTATTGACTTTATTTCGTTCCGTAGTATTGAAACTCATGCTCAAAAATTCGTTTGTATACGAAAATAGATAGGTAGGTTCGAGTGGCTGCTAGAATGTACTAAGGCACAGCTTGTCTGTTGTAGGTGCTGCCACTCTGATCATTTGGATATGATCAGCACAAAGCGGTGTAAATTGGTGTTCAGCTTAAATAGCATGAGTCGTTGAAAATGTGAGCACTCAAATGTCAAAGTTCACGTCTTCAACAGAAATCATGTACATCGAGATAGTCGTCTTTCCAGTGGAAAACCCCTTGCCCATCGCGTTTCCCCCGGGATTTTGCTCTAAACGCACGCATACTACTTTATTTTCACGCACACTTCTTAAGGCTTTAGATCAGCCTGCAGTTGCTCTCTGATCAACCGTATTCACAAACACTGTCTGTGAACATTTTATAAAAAACGCTGTCAGATAAAATCAAGGGGCAGGAGAGGTAGAAGTTGACTATCTCTTTAATACTTCATCTCTGGCAGAAATCAACTAATAGAGATATTCAACTTTCCAGCCAAAAATAAAATGACCTACCGCAAAACACGCATCCTTCTTTATTTGGAAGCTATATTTTACGCATACTTTCACAAGTGGTGTCTTTTGATCAGCTGTTTACCCCTCCAAATCATATTTTGCCCGTAGGAGTGTCAAATACATTTCCACTGTGTTTAACTTGCCCACAATCTGGAAAAATTACATGAGTGATGTTCGTCAAGTTTAGCAAATTAAATAGTATTATAACATGCGAAAAATAAGTTTCTTTCACAAGTTGCATTTTAAAATTAAAGCAAATCTTTACGAACTGCGTATAATGGATATGTAGACAAATTTTCAAATTTTGCTGCACAGTTTATATGTGATATGAGTCCAAAACTTAAATGCTGCAAGTAATGACTGCTGCTGCAACACCATTAACTCGAATTAATTAGCAAAATGAAGTGTTTGTAATCGATAGATATACAATGTTAAAGTGACAATACGAAATAATTCAAGGAATTAAGTTGTTCTCTGTAAATTTATGTACTTATACTACTATGAACATACATACATACATACATGTGTGAATTTGCAGAATTTCTATTTCATGATCATTGCATTATTATGAATTGTGAATGATTATTTACAAATTGAATTCAACCACAAAATCATATTAAAACCCTTTTGCTTTACCTATTTTCTAATATTTCAAAGGCAAAATATTTGAATTCAAATTTAACATGTCAATGATCAGCGCATTGCAATATACTTCCAGGTATATGAACGTACCTTCTGAACACAATCTGTGTTTTAAGCTCCTCCTCCTCTTTGGGGTGATACATATGGATTTGAAATAACGCTTAAATTACGAGTATTTAATTGGGAAAAGTCTATTAAATTTGAAGGCATATATCTGGATACCAAACTGACTTTTCAGGAACATGTTACAAGAACAGTGAAAAAATTGAACATTGCAATTAAAATGCTCTACCCCTTTATAAACCGAAAATCAAGGCTGTCTATACATAATAACGTTCTAATTCATAAGCTAATTTTCCAAGCCATAATCGTATACGGATGTCAAGTATGGGGACGTTGCGCGCAATGTCACATTAAGAAATTGCAAATATCGCAAAATAAACTGCTAAAGATGATGCTAAATCTTCCTTGGCATCACTCAACACAAGATTTGCACAGAAGGGCGAATGTTGAATACGTTTTTCAAAAAGCTCAAAAACTATATCTTAGATTTTTATCGAGATGTGAACTTGCCGATAACCCACTCATAAAAAAACTGAATCTAGTAACGGAGGCGGCACCTCCATAGCACAGCCTCATTATATGACTAGCCATGTTCATAGCAGCTTTATGTTTATTCTTGTTTGACTGTTATTTTTTTTTTTTGTTATTTATTTATTTATTTATTTATTTATATATGTACTTAGTTATTTGTTTATTTATTCATCCATTTATTTACTTATTTATTTATCTATTTATATATTTATTTATTTATTTATTTATTTATCTATTAATTCATTTATTTATTTATTTATTTATTTATTTATTTATTTATTTATCTATTTATTTATTTATTTATTTATTTATATATTTATTTTCTTTATTTATTTAGTTATTTATTTACTTATTTGATTATTTATTTATTTATTTTTTACTTACTTATTACTAATTGTAATATATATACACAATACAATTTACATGAAGGTTTTTTTACCATTTTTTTTCCTTCAAAAGCATTCACGAGTGGCTAAAAATTGTAAACCTTAATAATAATATTCCAGAAGCAAGATAAATATGTATCAAATCTCTGCACACATACTTTATAATGTATGAAATTTATACTGGAAATAAATCCACCTATCTTAAATAACGAGCGCTTTTTAAAAAAAATGCTCTGCTTCAGCTCATTATTTCGAAGGGAAAGTCTTTCAGCTGTTCGAAACGCCTCTCACGTAGTCACAGATGGTACAAATACAACCAGCTGTCAAACAAATTTCAGGGGTAAGAGAGGAGGTTGGATATCTCTATTAGTTGATTTCTGTAGTATTAACCAGAAATCATGTACACCGAGATAGTCGTCTTTCTAGTGGAAAACCCCTTGCTAATCGCGTTTCACCACGACTTTGCTCTAAACGCACGCATACTACTTTATTTTCACGCACACTTCGTAAGGCTTTAGAGCAGCACCATGTTGCTTTTAAGATTTGCCCCCAATAGTGTCAAAAATTAGCGAGAATGCCCATGATAATGTCAAAAATGCTCATGATTGGAAGTATTCCAAGAAGAATGTTCGTAAGGATTACAAGTTCTTAAAAGAATTATTATTGTTGGTGTTTTTATAAGACATCGCTAAAATTCGGCTAAATATGCAAATTATTTTAATAATAATAATCATTACGGTGGTAATGATGCATTTCGGTCAGAACAAATGTGAAAACATTTAAAATATACTAATCTTTTATTTCATATACTGATGAAACTACTGTAATAAGGGTTAATGTGTTTACGATTAAGTTTTTTGGATTAAGCCTAGAAGTGCAAGTCATATATGAAAGAATTGCATTGCTGCTTATTATATCCAATGTTATGCCTTATGCTTGTAATTTAGAATAAACTTCGTGTTTGTCATATCAAGTTTTTCACACAAATTTTTGTATGCGAACTCCCATATTGGTATAAGTATACGTATCGTATTTGGTATAGTAGTTTTCAAGTTCTTTATATACCTATGGTTTGTATTTCACTGCATATACCATATTTCTTATCCCATATTCATAACGTGAGAATATGTTTTTATTGAGTCTGATAATTTTCAAACTTAACGTCGTTTTCCAATGGAATTTTCCAGTCCCAAGTTTCATGCACATCGTGATCATACATTTTCTTCTAATATTTCCCGCCATTTTTGGTGGTGAACATTTTACACAGAAATTTGAATCCGAGAAATGATGTTCAAATGATAAGGGCATTTGCGATATATACATAAGTTGTTGTGCATGTTTTTATTAAATTCTAAAAAAGGACAAATTAAATAAAGGAGTTATGCGGCCATGTAGTACAATTATCTTCAGAAATAATGTTATTAAAGGGAAATCATCAACATCAGAAATCATCTACAACCAGATGTCCAACCCGGGTTTGGGTACTTACTAAAAACCATCGTGCCTATCTCAGATCCTGCCTTAAAGTCACGCACTCTTCTGACAGCGTTTTTTTTGTTTTCACAGACAGGGCTTGTGAATACGAGTGATCTACGAACCACATGGCGCTGCTCTACAGCCTTAATAAGTGTGCGTGAAAATAAAGTAGTATGGGTGCTTTTAGAGCAAAATCAGTGATATCAAGCAAATCAAATTCACCTCGATGGCTTTAGGTGGGGGTAATCAGCTGTTCACTTAGGTCACACGTATTCACAAGCCCCTGTCTGTGAAATGTTATTAAAAACAAATCTAGGGGGAAGAGACGAGGAAGTTGGCTATCTCTTTAATACTTCATCTCTGGTATTAACGACGGACAGACATAAAAGTGTATTTAGGCCTTACGGGGAATAAAAGACAGACTGCGAAGTGAATGCTTATCATTCTGGTACGGCAGAATTGAAACTGACATTCACCACTCAACTAAACCTCCTTTATATTCACTTGGCGGAACAGTATTCACGATCGACTGTATATGCATACCCCAACGATTCGAACTTTGATCAACCACATGCTCACCGTTTGTACGCACACACACTTCTCCTGTCTTTTTCATTGATGTAGACAGCGAAGTGAAGGAGGACTGAAGAAAAACCATAATGTTTTTTTTTTTTTAATTTATGAACAGGTATGCAAATAATGCAGATAAAAATTAATTGTAATATTCTTTCAAGAATTCCGTCTTTACCAACTAATTTTTGATGTTTGCACTATGCACTAATTTTTGATGTTTGCACTATGCAGCCAATAGGACCTGGTCTGCAACTGTAAAATTGTGAGCAGAAACAGTAAGGTCCAATTTGAAAAACTCTTTATTGAACTTTATTGCAAACTTCAAGCTTCTAAGCCCAGCGATTTTGGGCTGACCGTTGCAAGCCAATGGAAATTAAATTTTATTAAGTGGCAGGGGTATGGGGAAAGAGGAAGGAAGAAAATGTTGTCATAAATATAACTAGCGAGATATATACATATATAAGTCATTTGGAGAGAATTAAATACAGCTCTATCGACTATAACTGTACATATAGCAGGGGCTTGTGTGAAGGCTTCTGTATAGGCTCAAGTGGTTGCGAAAGCTTAAAATGCATAGACAATAGTATGAACAAAATTGGAATATTTTAAAATATGAAATATATAATGATTGAATGTGATTCCACCAGGTAGGTGACCGCTCTGCAGACCCAAAACGAGCTGGCTGGACTAAGCCCAAAAACTCGCCTAGTTGCGCTTAGGCATAACTTCAGATGAGTTAGAGTCGATGGCGGAGGATCGAGTGGCCTGGAGATATCTCATATGTGGATTACCCTCGCAACCCCTGTAATGCATCATTCGGGTGATGATGAAGTAGATAATGACCCGAAACATTAGATAATGGCAACATACCGTATATTGCCAACTTAAACTCATTTACAATAGCTTATGGCAGGAGATTAATTTGGGAATCGAAGACTTCGATTACAAATCCGAACTGCTTGAGAAAACATTCTGCTTTTTTTATTGAGAAAGCCATAACTCGAGGTAAAGTTTGATATAGGTTTGAATTTTGTGTATAAGTACTTAAACTAAAAGAACAGTAGTTTAATCTACTATCTTTTCTATAATTTACTTATAATGGACCAATTTGTCATTGGCATCATTATCTTTGCCCGACACGCGCATCTTTTTTTTTCAATCTGTTTCTGACCATAATTCTCTATCATAAATCTCTCATGCCTCCCTATTTTATATTGGTAAATTAAAAGAGACAATTTGTACGCAAAAAATAAAAATAAAGTTCATTATTACATAATGGTTGCATCTCGCTGTTGCATCGTTTTCCACTTAGAAAACTTAATTCACGATTGCATACATCAAAAACTATTATATTTGCAAAAATAATATATGCCCGCAAGAGTTTGAAATTTTTCGAATTCCAAGACATTAGGGTTAAATTCAGAAATTTTGGAAACATTGAAGATGTTCCTTAATTTGACTACATATTAGGAGCCAAGAACCTGTCGTCAAGACTTAATGCTTTATTTTCATATGGTAACTCCTAAAAATCATGTGCTACAAATAAAAACTGAAATCAAATTAATGCATTCAATCTCATTCGATCACATTAAACACATTAAAGAAACATCGTTTCTAATTTTCAGTGAAGATGACTTTAAGCGAAAGGCTGTTTGATTATTATTCATGATTACAATCTCTTCCATAACCAATAAGACCTCTTAAGTACTTTTCCACTGCCAAGTAAGGGGACCTCTTAAAGAGAAGTGTTATTGCCCCCTTAAAAAAAACAACAAAAATCAAAAAGGAAGACTAAAACATGACTTCACAGTCTTCAACCTTATATATATAATTTTATTTGCTTAACCCGCCCCTCGAATCTAAGTAGTTTGAAGACATGGTATCTCTTCATCATTCACATGCTCCAAACAGGTGGTTTGAGGAATCACGTCATTTGAGCACACGTTGGCACTCTTAACATATCTTAATGTCATGTTAGCTTTAAGGCAAAACCTGTTGGACTCTTTCTGTCATCCAGATACAATTTTATTGCCTCCCCTATTCATTGATTTGTCGATTAATTATACCCATGTTTGTATCTCATTTCGATGATAAATTGCACGACAAGCAAAAAACATAAAACATCCACATGCGGTCGATCGAACTGAGATCAATAGGTAACAACAACAACGAATTCCGTCACAATACAAAGCCTAAATAAGACATTCAGATGATTTGGCAGCAGCCGCTTTAATTGCAACGCCTTATCATATGTTCATAACTATTTTATGGAAATATACATACCTTTTGGGAATTCAGTATTCATAAAGATTTCCATTTGGCACTGGAAGTCGTCTGCGGATGCTGTTTTTTGTGGCGAAGTGTTTTGGAGGTCCAGCAACATAGCACACACATTGTTATAAACAATAATGTTCGCGCGGAAGTATGTACTTCTGTCCGACCTCTCCAACCACAGACAGCAGCTTTGGCCTACACACTAACAAGTGTTGGTTTAAAGTGTTTCTACCTATTTTCTGCTTCTTGCCGTTGAGTCGCACAAATTAGATGATGGCATTGACCACACATTGAAGTGTTATGCTGGGAGTCTGAGAATTGTATAAATATGACGGCTTGGAAAGAATTGGGTATCATTCGATCGCTTACTCTACTAAGCGATTAATAAGTTCATCTAATATGGTAACAAGTCATTGTAAGCAGATTAAGACAAACAAGGATTAACCAAATCTTCTTTTTCGTTTGCAGAAACTCTTCGTTCTTTTTGGATTAGCCTTTGTGGCAACTGCATACGCACAGTATGCCAGTGAATATCAAGTTCCACTGGACAGCTTGGCTGCCATTGAAGAGATTGAAACTTTAGAAGAACCATCAAACTTACTTTCTGATGGAGGATATCGCTACAAAACAGTAAGGCGACTCCGTTCTCGCCATCGTCGTGATGTTAATGAACTTGTTAACGCTGAATACCTGCCTCCTGTGCAGGAACTCGTTGTCGAAGCTCCATCCAACGAATACTTGGCTCCAATTGCTCCAGTAGCTGAAGTTGCTCAAGTTGCTTCCGGTGTCTTGGCTGATGATGGGTACCGTTATAAGACCGTCCGCAAGCTTCGTCTTCGTCACCGTCGTGATGTCAACGAACTAGTCAACGCTGAATACTTGCCCCCAGTTCAGGAACTCGCTATTGAGGCTCCAACCAACGAATACTTGGCTCCAATTGCTCCAGTAGCTGAAGTTTCCCAAATCGCTTCCGGTGTTTTGGCTGATGATGGATACCGTTACAAGACCGTCCGCAAGCTCCGTCTTCGTCACCGTCGTGATGTCAACGAACTCGTCAACGCTGAATACTTGCCTCCAGTTCAGGAACTCGCTATCGAGGCTCCAACCAACGAATACTTGGCTCCAATTGCTCCAGTAGCTGAAGTTGCCCAAGTTGCTTCCGGTGTCTTGGCTGATGATGGATACCGTTACAAGACCGTTCGCAAGCTCCGTCTTCGTCACCGTCGTGATGTCAACGAACTCGTCAACGCTGAATATTTGCCCCCCATTCAGGAACTCGCTATCGAGGCTCCAACCAACGAATACTTGGCTCCAATTGCTCCAGTAGCTGAAGTTTCCCAAATCGCTTCCGGTGTCTTGGCTGATGATGGATACCGTTACAAGACCGTCCGCAAGCTCCGTCTTCGTCACCGTCGTGATGTCAACGAACTCGTCAACGCTGAATACTTGCCCCCAGTTCAGGAACTCGCTATTGAGGCTCCAACCAACGAATACTTGGCTCCAATTGCTCCAGTAGCTGAAGTTTCCCAAATCGCTTCCGGTGTTTTGGCTGATGATGGATACCGTTACAAGACCGTCCGCAAGCTCCGTCTTCGTCACCGTCGTGATGTCAACGAACTCGTCAACGCTGAATACTTGCCTCCAGTTCAGGAACTCGCTATCGAGGCTCCAACCAACGAATACTTGGCTCCAATTGCTCCAGTAGCTGAAGTTGCCCAAGTTGCTTCCGGTGTCTTGGCTGATGATGGATACCGTTACAAGACCGTCCGCAAGCTCCGTCTTCGTCACCGTCGTGATGTCAACGAACTCGTCAACGCTGAATATTTGCCCCCTGTTCAGGAACTCGCTATCGAGGCTCCAACCAACGAATACTTGGCTCCAATTGCCCCAGTAGCTGAAGTTTCCCAATTCGCTTCCGGTGTCTTGGCTGATGATGGATACCGGTACAAGACCGTCCGTAAACTCCGTCTTCGTCATCGTCGTGATGTAAGCGAACTACCCAGTGGTGAATATTTGCCACCCCAGGTCTTACCAGCACCAGCCGTTGCTGATATTCCCGTTATAAGCAACGAATACTTGGCTCCCATTGAGCAAAACGAAAACATTTTGGCCGATGATGGCTACCGTTACAAGACTGTCAAGAAATTCAAGGTCCGCCGTCATTAGGTCACTTAGTAATAAGTTATATACGATCTAGAGATTTAGAAGGTGACATGTACAAAACTGATAATAAAATTTGCATATTTTAATTTAACATACCAAACTTGTATACCTGTCAAGTGTCAGAAGGTCACATTTTATGGATTTTGCATAATTCATTATACGAGATTTGCTCTTGAGAAACACAAGGACTTCCCTGTGTATACACATGTACGTTGTACAAGATTGTTTTTCAGCTGCTCCTTAAATATTTGGATATTTAAATTCTTCGAAACTACATCAATGAAGGAAAAAGTTGTATCTTCATGCGTTCATGAAACCGAAATGTATATCTGTCTATCTCTATACTCTACTCTACCATATTTAAAAAGTAGAACTATGAAAGCAATGCATAAAAGGTGACATGTACAATACGTTATGTTTAAGTAGTTCTGCATCGAGTAATATTGTCGTGAATTCTATTGGCATTTTGGGATAAATAGCAGATAATAACAAGTGTCCGCAGGCTTAGGCTCTCAAATTCAACAATAGCTTCGAGACCACTTTAAGATACTGCTTGATCGAATGCAGACGTTTTCGATTCTTATATGCGATTCAAATAACGTTTTGAAACACACGTCCAATGCAAAACAATTTTAGTACATTGAATAATCGAATTTCATTTCACGTGCGACCCATTTATTATTCTCGTCATTGTGGCAAAGTAAACTAAGAGATTCGCCAACCATAGTTTCACTTCATCTCGCCACTTTCGACAGCAGTATAACATTGAACTCACCATTGTTAAGACGGTTGCATTTTGGAATACCATCTTTTACTGTCGATAATTGAAACGAATGCAAACTACGTGAAATGGTTCTCCTGGTTATATGTGATTTTTATTTAGTGATATCATAGAAATGCTTTAAAAAACATGTCTTCTGAAGTGTTATTTAATAAAAATATAAAAAGTTTCTACATACATGTATATAAAAAGTCCACAATTCTCCCTCTCTATTAGTAATTTAAAACTCACAGCCTATATGTTAAACACCGCTTCCTGACAATCACTTTCACGCTTGTTCCTGTGATTAGACGTATGAAACTGAACTAACTTCTTATTGCTTAGAAAGCTATAAGTCATTGCATTCATTCCATTTTGTTGCAGTTGAGAGTACTAATCAGGAAGTTGAAATCATCGCCTACAATGGCCAATCAAGACACTTGAATTATTCAAAACTAATAAAATAATCCACACAATCCACAAAACATGCGTCACTCCCTGGCTGCAGTGGTACAGCAACATTGTAGGAAATATGAGAGCACTACCAATAAGGCCATCTCATAAAATCTAAAATATTCTGAACAAAGCAGCTACAAGACAAGAAACAACACAATATATTTTTTTTTTGCTTTTTGATGTTTTGCGTCACAACTTAATATGTTCCCAATTTTAATGATTCCTTGACTGGAAAATTGTGCATATTTATAATTGATTAAAGTTCAAGTTATTCATCAAGCTGCTAAAATGAAATCATTAGGTAGCTGAACGAGTTTAGTTCTACTACTTTCAGAGCCACAGGTGATCAATTTTGCGGCGAAATTCTAAGATGAATTTGTTGTTTTCTTAACTACTGATTCAAATCGGAATTCATGAATATACAAGACAGTCAGACTATTTCCTATTTATTTTTGGTGTTGTCTAAAAAAAGGTGAAACTAACATTTTATTCAAATTCAAATGAAGCACGTTTGTTTTATACATTCATTCATAAGTAAAAAAAAGTTGCATCACAACATTAATTAACCTTGCCCTTTAAAAGTAGACGGAGACGATGACGAAACAGAAAAACAACGTACATACATACATAAATAGAAATAAAAATATTATTGTTGGAAAAGAATGTTGATACAATAACGCTCCTGTGAGAAGAATGCATATTCATCTCAAAAAGTGTAGATTAATGTTTGATTATAAATGTATTATGGTCGTTTAATTACAAACTGATTATGCGCGGAACTGAAAACTAGTTTGGAAGAACTTAAACGATATGTTTGTTTTTCGCTGTGCGGCCTTCTTAGGTGTATCAAGAAATGGAGTACAACTCACTATAAGGCTCATTTACAAACTTTCATACACTTATCGATATGCGGATGTATATGTGCACAATATATCATTAGGACACGTTTTACTCTAATTTGCTGTAATGTGCAGATTGGATGAACAACAAAAATGTACTCAAGGACTTTCGAGCCGTTTGAAACTTTCACCATGCTCTAGAAAACACTTATTTTGTCAATCGTGTCGGAAGCTGTACGATAAGAAAATCAGAAGAGCTCATTCTTGATTCCTTTGAAAGAAAAAATCGATTCGGATACATGGTCGTAACCGCGAACTCTACGAGTTGTACCAAAATGTGGATGTAGTCCACTGATAATGCCACCAATGCTCCAGCTAAGAGGGCCATGGAATCCAAGACTCCTGGTTCGAGAGGGAGAGGAAGACCGAACTTCGGGTATAAAGACCAAGTTATCGCTGACGCAAGACAGCGTGGTATTGATGACTGAAAGCAATGTGACCTGGACGGTCATTGAAGGAAGGCAGCTGAGAAATAAGCAAGTCTGGAACTCAGGATTCATTAAATTCATCTTTCTTAAAATGTATTAGCTACATACTGCTTTGGCAATTCTAAGAACAATGTAAAATATATCGGTTGTAGCGATCCTCGGAACAATGTACAAGATATCGTTTGTAGCGATTCTAGGCACAATGTACAAAAATCTAAAGAGAGAAAAAGGAAGTCAAACTGAGTAGACGTAAAATTTAATAAAGATAAAGAATAAAAATATAAAGAAATCGTAGTTTACACTGCAACGTTATTTCATTTGTCAATTGCATGAACTAGACATTAATAATATGTGGTTTAAACAAGACAGTGCCACAAGCCAGTGTGTGTAACAATTGATTTATTGAAAACGTAATTCAATGAACGTGTAACCTATATCCAGAAACGGTCCTGCCGATTGGCGGCATAGATCTAGGGTGATTTTTGTTTATGTTTATATAAATCATTGATTTATGCCAACAAGCCAACGTCGTACAGGAACCGGTTGGCTCGTCAATATTGCTCTCAATATTCACTACAGATCTTATAGTTCCAAGCCGCACTTAATTCCGTACGCCGACGATCTAGTAGCGTAGAGGTCAAGTCCGTAGGTCGAAATCATAAAAATCTCGTTGCAATGTGACTGAAAAAAATGCAGCTATTTTGCGATGACTGGAAGTTGATTATCAACCTCCTGAAGTGTGAAATCATCTTTTTCGGGATCCCGTTGTACATGGGAAGCCCTATATGGGGTACGCGCACAAACTGACGTAAGTTCGGCATAGTTGACCCACAGGACGGCCGTCAGATCTGAAAAGTGTAGTACGGTATCTTAGCATTTGGTTGGATCAATATCGGTATTTCGACAAGCAGTCAACTTGATACCCGGGTGAACATGGTGCTACATGGCCCTCATCCGGTCCGTTATGCCCTACGGTTGTTCACTGTGGTTCAGCGTGAGTCCTTCCAATATGGAAAAGATGAGGTTGTTCGAGAGACAGTATCTTCGCACATGTCTCCGGTTATATCGTACACCCGAGTCTGAGTACAAGAAGTTCTATCACAAAGAGGTCCTGTACAACGAGGCAAATTTTAACAGGATAGATTATTTTATTATTAACCTGATCAGAAGGCATATTGCACGAGCTATATCTGATCTTTTGGGATTACTACCCCAATTTTGCTTACCATGAAAGACTGTGCTTTACAGAAAAAAAATTATGAAAAAAAAACTTAAATTTAGTTCAGAATAGCTTAGAGTACCCCTACAGGGTCAGTGGGTTATATGTAAGAACTATTGTTAAGATAAAAAAATGAATTTAAGAAAAATATAAAATGAAGGCGACGTCGTTAGAGGAGCGTGTCCATCGAAACGTGACCATGGTGAACATTAAATAACGTCGATTTTTACATATAAATACTTAGATTGCTCTTCAATAGTATAATTACAGACCTCTCAAATAGTTTGCGTTTTATTTTAAAAAAAGGTTGGCAAGGCATTATTGGAAAACACGATACATTGTTAAAATATTATATACAACCTAAAAAAACATGTTATTATATTACGTAAGTATTAAAGCTTATAAATTTTACTGTAACAAAAAAATAATTTTAATGTGCACATAAAAATGTGCTGTATGTCGGAATATTTATCTAGAATGGAATATTTATTGTTATAGCTAATACGTCTATCAATATAGATTAATGTAATGTATAGGAGTGCATAATCCAGAATGATGAATATAAAAAGGATATAATTGAGATATTCGAATTTTTCTGGAACCTTTGAACAGAAAAGCGAAAAGAAAAACGACTCCATTGTTCGCAAACAGGATATCGCTTTTCCATTTTGAAGTTTATGCTTTTTGTATCATCCACGCAAAGTAGAAACTAAATAGTTAAAAGAAGACGATTTGTTGATATTATCAAAATTAGGCAACAAGCGTCATAATGACTTAATTCATCAACATCATTCATAATAAATACAGTAACTACAGCTCGAAAGGTTTCGCGATTGCACCTTCAAGGCAACGCTGCATTGGAGAACTATTTATGTTCATTAACACTATGAACGGAAATAGAGAAAAACAGCTTCTTGAAAAATCTCCAAAAATTGTAAGTCGATCCCTTCATAAGTGTAGGGAGCCATTAAAGTGTGATGACAAACGAGATTGAAACAAAAATAACACGATTCTCTCTTCTCTTTAGCGTTCCACGTGCGAAATTCTTATGAATTAAGTTAAAGACTAGGTAAATTTTGAGCGCTACTTTTTCTGTACTTATTGTTCCCTGATAAAAATCACGAGTATTAATTTCAGCCAAATCTATATAGCAGTGGCCCTAATAGCAATTAACTACATATTAACAACGACGTGTGAAGGAAAGTTTAAGATTTAATTACACGCACAATAATTGTAATGTATAGCCCATGCTCAATAAACACGCAGGTGGCGGAGATCTCACTTCCCCCCACTTTATTCGTCAATAACTTAATTATGAGGGTGATTGAATACGTCGATGGAGACTCCATGCACCTGATAACTGGTTGATAGTAGACAATTAATGGGTAATGGTTCCAAGGAAGAAACATGGACGACGTTCGTAAAATTGCATATGTACATACAGCAAGTAGTAATCACGTATAACCTGACGACTATTGTCATTTTCTTGTTGTAGACAAAGTATAAAGTAGTACAACTTTTAATTTTGCTGTCACATAATTATTACTTCAATTTCATATACATATTACATTTTATGTTTCTTTTTAGTGTGATATGATGTTTTCCTCCACTGAGTCAACGAAACATTTTTTGTGTGCATCATGTGCTATTTGCGAGTGCATGCACATACGTGGAGTTGTGGTGAAAACGTTTTTTTTCCTATATACATATATTATATCTACACTTTTTTTAATGGATTGGAGATTCATTTCGCACAATAATTACTTACTAAAGTCCACAAACCAAAGAGAACTTCTCTATTCTTTCAAAATCATTTCAACTTTGTCCACAAAAAAAAACTAAGGTATTTGGTCTTGGAGGTGTGTGGGTGAAGATTAGAAGTGAATCCAGATTCCAGATGAAGTAATTTCCACTTGTTAAATGTCTAGAATTGTTTTATAACTGTACTAGAGACTTGGCGCGTGCGTTCATCTGTTTGCGAGATTGTCAAAAGTTGCCACCTATGTGCAAAGAAAAAGGAAATACAATGTGGAATTACATGCATTACGCGCGGGTATAAAATTCTGTGCATGAACATTTAAAAAAAAAAAACAACCGGCCGGCAGATGATTCCTTGCATCCATACCGAAGAAATTATACGGGAGGAGCAGGAGTCAGAAATCGTTCATTCAGGCAATGCAAATCGACTTGCCTTACATTTCCCTTCTTGGGTGCACGTCTGTCTGAGAGTGTCGAATCCTCTTAGGAACAAATCTACTTTCGCAATTGAAGCGTTACAAGAGTACTTTAAGATCTCAACGAACACAAATCTTCATACAAACTATTGCGAATCGTTGGAACACACCAATCACCAAATCCGGTGATTTTTCGCCTTCCTCTTCCTCTCATTGCAGTACTCTCTCTAAGACGTGGATAAATAATCCGCTTAAGAAAATAAATCGCGGAAACTTCTTAATGACCTCCAGTCAAAGGTCTGCGGATGGTTTGATGACATATTTCACGGAAAAGTAGAACCAATCTCTACACCAAATCCGAAGAATAAACAAATTAAATTATTACACTTGTTATTTCAAAGGCATTTGAGAGAGTCTGTTAAGGACCTATTTTGTTAAAAATACTAATGGCATCGATTAACTTTTGTTTGCCCAATTAATTCAAAGGCCTCAGGTTTGATGTTCATCAAATTGACATTGGCGGTCTCCAATTCTGCAAAGCAAATGTTTACCAAGTGTATCTAATACTTGAAATAGTTTAATATTTGTGATTAAGAAAAACTAATGAAATACATCATCATCATCATCATCAACATGATCCACTAAAGGGGTCGCGGGGGTAAACCACACACGAGAGATCTCCAGGCAACTCGGTCCTCCGCCATCGACTCTAATTCATCAGGTGCAATGCCCAAGCGTTTGTGTCAAAACTGACCCAGCTTGACCAATCCTACCGGAAAGCTCAGTATTACTCCTTCCATCACTCGTGAAAAAGACCCCAAGATACTTAAACTTCTCCACCTGCTTCAATGGGACTCCACGTTCTGGAAATTACCATAACCTCCGATTGGTCCACGTTAACCCTCATTCCAGCATCAGCACATACGGCCACAAACCTATCAAGTGCATTGGAGTTCCGTCTGGGAGGATGTGAGGATAACCAAGTCATCTGCAAAAAGAAGATGACTTACCCTCAACTCTACCAATGTGAAAGATTCCTGACCTCGGCTGCGCTGCAACATCCAGTCCATATATACAATGAAAAGGAGAGGTGACAAGACACACCCTTGGCGAAGTCCAACGCCCATGGTGAAAGGTGTTGATTTAGCACCGTTTACCCGAACACAGCTGCTACAGTTTGTGTATAGAGACTGAATGGCTCTCAGAAGAGGACCATCAATCCCATACTCCTGCAGGACACTCCAGAGTTTACCTCGAGGGACTCGGTAATATGCTTTTTCCAAATCTACAAAACAACTGTAGATGGGTTTGGCATACTCCCAAGCCTTCTTAAGTACCATTCTTAGAGTGAAAAGCTGGTCGGTTGTACTTCTGCCGGGACGAAAGCCGCACATCCTGGGCTCGACCATAGCTCTAGAACGCGCTTCCAACACCTTAGCATAGACTTTCCCGGGGATGCTTAAAAGAGATATGCCCCTGTAGATGGAGCAATCTCTTTTGTCCCCCTTCTTGAAAAGTGGGACAATCACCCCAGTTTGCCAATCGCCAGGTGTCTCACCGCGTTCCCAGGCCACTTTAATGACACGAGAGAGCCATAAAACTCCCTCTATACCCATTGCCTTAAGCATTTCTGGCCGGATTTTATCCACACCGGCGGATTTTCCAATTTTTAGCGATTCAATCGCCAAAATGAGTCGGCGAATGGTTTGCCAGAACATCTTTTTCGCAGATCTATGGTCGCTTTCCAGCTTCTCGCCGAACTCCTTCCAAGACTGCTCTTTAGCTGCTCGCACAGTTAATTTGCAAGTTCTTCGCGCCTCAGTACACCGGTCACGAGAAGCAGAGTCCCCCAAGAGAATCCAGTCTCTGTAGGTCTTCTTCTTCTCTCTGATGGCTTCTTGAACTGCGTGTGTTTTAAACCACCCAGTTCTTTTCTCATCACCAGCCGCCACTCCAAGCCGCATCACTCCACAAACATCCCGTGCAGAGGCAATGACTGCTGATGAAAACAGTCGCCATTCTTCCTCTACATGCGATGGAACAGTTGGAAGTCGCTCAAACCTCTCAGATATGTGCCGTGCAAAATTTCGCTGTAACTCACTGTTCTGTAGTTCTCCCACCGTATGCGTGTAACCACTCTTGGTTTCCGCCTTGGCAGAAAAGGTACCTTATCAGTGAGGTGCAGCGGACACAACACCAGGTGATGATCAGTTGACAGTTCAGCCCCTCTCATCACACGAACGTCACAAACCATCCGTTTTACACACGATGGTACCACAAAGAGATCTATCAACGATTTTTGTTAAAGACTCTGACGGTACCACGTGTATTTATGGATGCCTTTGTGTGGAAAGAAGGTGTTCATTATGGACATTCCATTTGCACAGCAAAAGTCCAACAACTTCTCTCGCCAACCGCCATAACGGCTCACGAAGCCACTGATCGGTTGCTCGTAATTCCTTCGGGCTGAGCCCGACCGGCTGCCGAGCGGGACAGGCCGGCCACCAGACGCTCGCATGCTGCCACCATTCAGGCCTGGCTCCAAATGGGGCCCAGGCACACCAGGGTAGTCATTATCCGAGGCCAATCTTTTTCTGCGTGTCATGAGGGGGAGTTTGCGCTTCGTTAGCCAGGTTTGGGCTGTATGAAAATAAACTCGTACACCCCAAACCTGTTGCCCGCCCCCCACCACGAGGAGGTCAGCTGCCGTGGGCGGCATGAAATACATACATTTATAATTATTATATGAGCAAAAAAAACATCATTTATACAAAAGCTGATAGGATTTAAAACCGAGCAATATTTTAAACAAATTATACAAAAAACAGATTGTAAAGTACAAGGTTATTATAAGGTCGATTAGTATGGATGTTCTTATTGGTGTACCACAGCATCTCTTCGAAATTCTACGGAATGTTTTAAAACCAAACCCAACAGTTAAATCAAATATAAATTATGTATATAAATAAACCACATACAGGATCTCTAATGGTCCTTCAAATTAACGAAGGGCTTAATGACAACTACTATTTATCAACGCTTAATCTTTCAAATTAGCACTCATTATCCCTAATAACATGAATACAATTTCACACTTTTCTGGGAAGAGTAAATCTAATTTGATGAGCTTGAGTGAACCATTAATCTATAATAAGTTTTGGCACAAAGTTCTGAATTTGTTATGCATTGTATTGTAATTAGAGACATAAATCATGATGTGTTTTAATTAAATTAAATGATTTATGTCCTAACACAGAAATATTACTTTTTTAATATAACGTATGTACGCAAGTGGCACGTGTGTATGTCTTACACTCGTGTTACTTGCATTTTTCAAAGACCAGCATGTCCAAGGGTCTAGCCGAACGATACGGTGCATAGTGTATATTTAAGGGTGGTTCAATTTTCTCGGGATACAGAATGCGGCCTTGGCATCGAATAATAAACAAGGTAGTAGGACTACTTCTCTTCTCTGAGTCGTCACGGAGCTTTTGCCTGTGTATGTCATCTGCATCTGACTTTCATTCTAGTGAATATCTTAAATATGCCAAAATTTCGAAACGCGGAAGATCTCCGGAAATCAAGGACAATTCCTTGCCCTTGAATAAAAAAACCAAAGAGACATGCGGAACAGTTTCCCATCCTACAACAACCACATCGACGACGTCAGCAGACCGTCAGTAATACACAGAGTGCTATTATTTCTACACCATCAACAACAGGTGCATGGCTGAATAACTCTCCACAAAATCCTCTTGTGCAATTCAGCAGAAAACCCAGCAACATCACAAGCAACATCGCAAGCAACATCGCTGACGATACTCCCGGAAACACAACTGGCTGCAACACCGGCTCATTGTTTTCGCCGGAGGAATTAAACTCTCTTGCCATGGAAATGGTCACTAAACCTTCTGTTTGTAAAACTAAAATTGAACAAATCAATGTTATCGCACAGTTAGCTACAAAATTTCTGTATTCAAATGTTAATTAATATGATAGATAGAAAAATAAACATTGTAAATTGGAATGCGAGGGGTATTCGTAACAAAACCACAGAGTTCTTTAATTTCTTAAATAATAACGACATTCATGTTGCTCTAGTCACCGAAACTCTACTAAAAAATGATATAAATTTGTCTACATTTGATTTTAAATGCTATAGAAATGACAGAATCGGAAGAGGAGGTGGAGGTGTCGCCATCCTTGTAAAAAGATCAATTCAACATTCGCTTTTACCTGTTATAAAAACTGAGTTGGTAGAAAATGTAGGTATTGAGATTAAACTGAGAAATTAAAATTCTATAAGAATTTTTTGCGTTTATTTCCCCGGAGGAAATGCAGGAGCTGCAAAAAAACTGTCCTTACAAATGATTTTATTAAATTGTTTAATCAAGGCAATAACCTACTTTTTGGTGGCGACCTAAATTGTAGGTATAGGGCTTGGGGCTGTCAAAGAGCAAATGCTTGGGGAACTATTCTCCATGATCTCTCTATTATTCAACCCTTTTCTGTTTTGTATCCGCCCACCCCAACTTATGTACCATCAAATTCTCGTTATAGTCCGTCTACAATTGATATTTTCGTCACCAATGTTTCTAGCAGTAATATAACCCAATCTGTTTCAGTAAACGACCTCAGTTCCGACCACAATCCTGTCCTTTGTCAACTTCTATGGTCTGGGGAGAGGCAAACGGAGTATTTGCAAGACCTTAAAAATGCCAATTGGACTCGTTTTAGAAGTGAAATCAATGCAAAATTAAGAAACTCACTAATGAATTTGGAAAGTATTTCCAATATAAGTGATGTGGATGCTGCACTAAATGAATTCTGTTCAAACATTTTAAACGCGGTTGAATACTCTGTCCCGAAAGTTCCAAAACAAACTTTTTCTCCAAAACTTCCTCATCATATTTTGGCGCTCTTCAGACTAAGAAATAAGTGCAGAAGAGATTGGACGAGATACCGTCAGCCACTTTTGAAATGTCAGCTACAGTATCTCAACAATTTAATTAGCAAGCAAATTTTTGAATTTCGCAACAAGAATTGGAACTCCAAACTTAAAATGCTCGAAAAAAATGATAAGCCGTTTTGGAATATAGTCAAAGTTATTAGGAATAGGAACAAGTTTTTGCCAGTTCTCAAATCTTCTTCTAACGTGGTCTTTACGAATTCTGAAAAAGCAAATGCTCTTGCACAATCATTTTCAAATATCCACGTCGTGGCTAGTAGTCTAAGTGACCAAGGTACACGCGATACAGTGCAGAGCACTATTCAGAAATATTTCGAGAACAGCTCTCATCAAATCCCTTCTGCTGTTTATGTATCAGAAGACGACATTGCATTTTTCGTCAACAACTTAAATGTTCGCAAAACAGGAGGGCTTGATCTGATTAGAAACATCTATATCAAGCAGCTGCCCAAAAATGGAATAAAGTTTATAAAATTTCTTATAAATGCGTGTCTCAAAATGGAATATTTTCCTGACTCCTGGAAATTAGCCAAAGTTATTCCCATACCAAAATCTGGCAAGCCTCCTGAAAATCCTGAAAGCTACAGGCCAATAAGTTTGCTTAGTAACCTTAGCAAAGTTTTTGAGAAAGTTCTTAAAGAAGTGATTTTAAAACATATTTCTGAAAACAATATATTCCCCAATGAACAATTTGGATTTCGGGCACACCACAGCTCCACCCATCAAGTATTAAGAATCTGCAATCACATTAAATCAAACCGTGCTATAGGCAAATCAACTGGGATGGTTCTACTTGACATAGAGAAAGCATTTGATACTGTCTGGCACGACGGACGTTTGTATAAATTGATACACTTCCGGTTTCCTCCTTATATATGTAAAATTGTACAAAGTTTCTTAACTCGTCGTCGTTTCGTAGTCCAAGTGAACAGTAGTGTTTCTGACCTAATGTTTTTCAATTCTGGTGTTCCACAGGGTTCAGTTCTAGCTCCAATTTTATATAATATTTATGTATCAGACTTCCCAAAATTGCCAAGTTGTCATACTGCAATTTTTGCAGATGATACCGCCATATATTCTTCACATGAATTAGCTCTCAATATTGAGAGCAATCTCTTAAATGTGATCAAAATTGTGGAAAAATATTTCAGCAAATGGAACATCAAATTGAATGAGGAAAAGACGCAGGCTATCTTTTTCACACGAAAAAGAAAGCCCTGCTTTGTTCCTACAAGGCAATTGCAGTTAAATGGATTGTCTATAAATTGGGAAAACTCTGTACGTTACTTGGGTATTAATCTAGACACGAAACTAACTTTTAATGATCACATTAGTAAAACAATTAAAAAGGTAGGGGTAGCAACAAAATCAAACAAAACTTTCACTTGAAATTAAATGATTATTTATAAGGTGGTTTTTCAAGCCATTATGCTATATGGGTGTCAAGTATGGGGTAACTGTTCAAAATGTCACATAAAAAGATTGCAAGTATCTCAAAATAAACTTCTTGAAATGATGTTAAATTTGCCTTGGTATCACTCAACTAAAGACATACACAAAAAAGCGAATGTTGAATTGATTTCTCATAGGATACAGAAACTGAAATTAAAATTCCAAGAACGCTGTAGTTTTGTTGAAAACCCGCTTATTAATATTCTAAGTGATACTTAATCTCTATTGTTTATTCAATGTTACTGTGTTATATTTATTTATTTATATATTTATTTATTTATTTCTTTATTAATTTATTTATTTATTTATTTATTTATTTATTTATATATTTAAATATTTATATATTTATATATTTATTTATTTATTTATTATTTATTTATTTATTTATATATTTCTATCTTTATTTATTTATTTATTTATTTATTTATTATTTATTTATTTTACTTATTATAAAACCTGTATGTTTACTAAAATTGTATTGTTCACTTATTTATACTATTTATACTTTTGTTTTCTTTTCTTTTTTTCACATTGGAGGTTTTTTTTTCGTATTTTCCTCCAAAGTATAATCATATTATTTTGAAAAACACAATTTTGCATAATTACATGTATAATATTATAGAAGAAAGATATTATAATATCATATCTCTAATCTGTAAAATGGGCGGTAACAATACTTATGTCATCAATATTATGCGAAATAAAAGATCTATCTATCTATCTATCACTTCTCTGACTAGGATTTCTTCATTCTATATCACTCTCTTGGTGATGCCCGTTAAACAGCTGTTGGAATTGCTCCATAAATACATATGTACATCTATTCTCTGCAAGTCGGTTGAAAGATTAGCTTCACAATTTCGAAGAACTTGGATGCCTTTTCTAAAGACTTCGGCCAATCTTTTGGCTTTTTCATAAATGGAGTGTATATTTTGTTTACTCCTAGAATCTTCAGTATGCCCATCTCTTGAGCTGAGAGGTTCAACAGAGGTTTTATTTAGACATAGAAGCATATTTTTCTTCCATCTTCCAGGCAAAACTCTTTATGATGTTATAGCGTCGTTTTGCATACTTTTGTGTGTTTCTTCTGTCCAAACTCGCCATCGTACTATGCTTCATACTCTTTAGAGCTCGTAGGTAGCATATAGTGATTTTTACTACCTCTTTTATGGCTGAGCGCCAATGCAACCACAAGTCGTTGGCGTTTGTGTTCGAAGTAGTAGGCATATAGGCATATTTGCCTATATGCCTACTATTTCACATAGGTTTCTGAGTAAGAAGCCATCATCCGATGTTGTGTCGTAGAGGCTGTGTTCATACACCACTTCGCCGAAGATGTTTTCCTTAATGTGTGCGCCATCTCGTTCAAGTACGTCCTCTGTTGCGTTGTCCCAATGACTCGGAATCGAAGACTCTTCGGGTCGGAACTGTGGTGTGTGCCGCCCGTTGAATCTTCTCCTCCTGACGCCATCAACGCAAACAGAACCAAAGATCGCACGCAGAACTTTTCTTTCAAACTGACTTCTTAGTCTTCATCCGCTCAATAGCGTCCATGTCTCTGCGCCATAGCACAGGACAGGATGATTAGAGTGTTATATAAATTCAGCTTGGTGTTTCGGGAGATGGCTCTGTTACTCAATTGCCTCTTGAGCCCAAAGAAACAGCGATTAGAAAGAGTAATTCTGCACTTGATCTCGGTACTGGTGTTATTGTCCCTGTTTACTGCAGATACGAAGTAGACGAAGTCCTTGACTACCTCAAAGTTTCTGCTGCCCATTATGAGGCTCTGTCATATACTTTGTTGCCCGATGCTCGATAAGTGGAATCTCAGCGTCGTTTGTCCGGTCTACAAGAAAGGAGACCCATTTGACTGCGCCAACTATCGAGTGATCAGTCGCCTTAACATAGCGTACAAGATCCTCTCTGCCATTTTGTGTAGACGACTGAAATCACTCGTTAATATTCTGATAAGTGCTTATCAATGCTGTTTCAGTCGGGGAAAGTCCACCATCGACCAAATCTTCACACTACGGTATATCGACACCCACCACCTACTCGCCGATTTCATGACAGCGTGCATAGAGAGCCATGTCTAGTTTGGACATTCCTACCAAACTCGTCAGGCTCTGCAGGATAACTGTTGAAATGAAACGATTGAACACTGTACACGTACTTACTGTACAAAACTTATTAATGTATTTTATTGCGTTGATACTGTTTATTCATGTCTGACTATTCGAGCAATAAAGACGTTTTGATAGTTGGAACTGTTCTGTTTCTTTATATCTAGAAGGTTCCAAACAACTCCATTCCAACAGGTTATGGGCCCAGGATCAAAAGCGTGCTGAAGCATTCAAGATATTATTTGCGTTAAATAATCGGAAGTCATTTTGAACATATTTTCTCTTAATATTGTAGAAATGGCGCAACAGAATTCTTGTATTGAGAAACTCTATGGAAGCGAAAATTATCACACGTGGAAATTCGCTATGAAGAGTGTGCTCGAAATAACTGACATTCATGGATGTATATCTGATCCAGTTACTGAAACAGATGAGGCTAACTTGAGAAAAGCGAAAGCTAAAATCATCCTTTGTATTGACGAATCGATTTTTGTTCATATACAAAATGAAACGAGTGCATCTTTCTTTTTTTTTTTTTTTGGTAATTTGCGCGCGCTCGAGGGATTGCTAATACCCTTAAGTGTTCGACAAAAGAGCTTGATGCCAAACTCTGTCAAATGCCTTAGAAATATCAAGTGCCACGATCTTGTTTTCGCCTGCATTATGCAAAGATGTGTTCCACTTTTCGGTGAGATAAGCTATCAGATCACCAGTGGATCTGTTGCTACGGAAACCGTACTGCCGGTCAGTAAGAAGCTTCCGCGATTCAAGATATTTCATAAGCTGACGATTTATCAGCGTTTCCATGACCTTAGAAAGAAGAGGCGTAAGTGCTATGGGTCGGTACGAGGTGGGTGACGAAGTTTCGCCCTTTTTAGGAACGGGCTGGACAAATGCTGTTTTCCATCTGCTCGGAAAGAGACCTGAAGAGTAGGATAGATGAAAAAGCTTACGCAATGGTTTTGCCAGCGCAGAAGAACACCTCTTCAGAAGTATAAGGGGGAATACCATCCGGGCCAGCGGATTTGTGCATGTCGAGATCTTTAAGTACTCTTGCAACTGTACGAGTGCGGAAGTGGATTTGTCCCATGGTGAAATCAACGCTCTCAAGTACAGATGGAGACATATTGGAATCTGGCAGTGTTGAGCTGGCTGCAAAATGCGCCGCAGGCAGATTGGCTTTGTCTAAAGAGCTGACAGCTGGAATGTCATTTACAATGAGCGTAGGAATTGAAGACGAGGCGGAATTCCTTATGTTTCTTACAAATGACCAAAAGTTTTTGCTACCTTTGCATCTGGTATTTGGAAGTGTCTAAAACAATTATACGAAGACACGGGGTTAACCCATAAGATAGGACTACTCCGCAAACTGATTACGGTTCGTCTTGATAATTGTGACTCCATGGCTGATTATGTGAACCAATTAGTAAATACTGCTAACAAATTAAGTGGTATAGGGTTCAAAATTAGCAGTGAATGGGTGGGTGCGATTAAGTTTGCTGGACTTGGTGAGGAATTCAAACCTTTTATCATGGGAATCGAAAGCAGTGGTATTCCTATTACTGGTGAAAAAATAAAAATGAAATTGTTAGACGGGGTATATGGTAAAATGGATGAGAGTGCCTTTTTCGGAAAAAAGCGACCCGAAAAAAAACGCACAAGTCAAAATTCAAATGTTATAACTGTGGTAAAATGGAAATTCATTCAGTGCATACTTATCTCGTGACTATAAGGAATGTTCAACCGAGTGGCGCTTCGAATCATATGACTCCTAATAAGCGTTGGGTCAAGAATATGAATTCTTCTTCAATCAGTGAAATAGTGGCCGCGAACAATGAAAGAATGCAAATGAACGGAGTGGGTAATGCCACGCTTCGTATATGTGAAAAAGACATTAACGTTCAAAATGTTCCTAATTTAGTGACAAACTTACTGTCGGTTGCCAAGATAGTCGATAAAGATAAGAAAATATCGATAAGAATGGATGTCAAGTAATTAAAAGTAATGGTGAAGTATTGGTTAAAACTAAAAATAAATCGGTTGTGTACAAATTTAAAGATCAAATGGTTTCTTGTCTTCTTTCAAAATCTGAAACCTCGATCTTGACATGGCATCGCCGCCTTGGGCACATGAACTATGCGGACTTATGCAGATTAAGAAAAGTAGCTGCAAAGGGCATTATGTTCTGTGGTGACGCGAATGATTTGAAGCGATCCGAGATATGTTATAAAGGAAAACATGCCATTCATTCAACCATTCAAGTCCGCGTGTGAATGGACTGCTAGACCTAATACATTCGGACTTATGTGGACCAATGGAAACAAAATCATTCGGCGGAGCAAGATACTTTCTAACATTTATTGATGACTGCTCGAACAAAGTTTTTGTCTATTTTCTGAAGTCTAAAGATGAAGTGTTAGATAGGTTCAATGATTTTAAGCAGTTCGTAGAAAATCAAGTGGGGAGAAAAATTAAAGCCAGATAATGGTACGGAATATGTTGGTCAACATTTCGAAGCTTTTTGCCGAAGAGGTGGAATTTTACATCAGACTTCAAACACATACACACCACAGCAAAACGGCGTCGCCGAACGAATGAACAGGACGATTGTTGAACGAGCAAAGTGCTTGATTTTTGATGCAGAGGTGGACAAATCGTACTGGGCAGAGGCAGTCAGTACAGCTGTTCACATTATTAATCATTCAGTTTCGTCGTCCATAAAAGGAAATATACCACAAAAGATATGGACTGGAGCCGAAGTAGATCTAAGCAATATGCGAATATTTGAAACACCAGTTATGGTTCATATACCGAAGCAACGTCGACGAAAATGGGACCCCGATTCGACAAAAATGGTATTCGTTGGATACAGTGACACATCAAAAGGATATCGTTGTATAGATCCATTGACGAAGAAGATAGTTATAAGTCGTGACGTCGTGTTTATGGAAAAAGATGCAAAGGTAATTGATTACAAACTTTTGACATAAACTATGAAATTGTTTCAGTGGAGGACCTTCAAACAAAATTTCATTCAAATGAGACTAAAATTAATAGTATTGATGACGATGACTCTGATGAGAGGTATGAAGAAATGTTCGATGATGCTTTAAATGAGCCGTGTGTTCCTCAAGCTGAAGTAATACCATCACAAACGTTACGAAGATCGAATCGTGTACCAGTGTCTCGGGATTTCAAAAGCGATGGATATGTAACTCACTTAGCAAAATAAATTAGATCTTGATCCCGTAACAGTGAAGAACGCTTTATGTTACGACGAGTGCGACAAATGGAAATCTGCTATGAAGTGTGAACTAGACTCCCATATTGAAAATAAAACTTGGACCATTACCTCTTTGCCAGATGGTCGTAAAGCAGTTAAATCAAAGTGGGTATTTGCCACAAAACGAGACGACAACATTGGTAAAATCGTTCGCTATAAAGCTCTAAAGTTTTTTCGCCGGTTGTCCGCTATACTTCCATTAGATTTCTCATTGCTCTCTCTGTCACAAGTAATCTAAAAATTGATCAAATGGATGCAGTGACTGCTTTTCTGCAATGCGATTTGGAGGAGGGAATTTATATGGAGCTACTGGAAGGTTGCGGTGAAGTCAGTGGAAGTGTATGCAAGTTGGAAAAGGACATTTATGGGTTTAAGCAAAGCGGCCGCCAATGGAACCTTAAGCTAGAAAAAACTTTAAAGTCGTTTGGCCTGCTAAAATCTAAATCTGATCCATGCGTGTTCTAGAATAGTGATACCAATCTTATAATTGCAATTTATGTAAATGATATCTTGATTTCGGATATTCCTGATAAATTAAAGAAGGCATTAAGTGATACATTTAAGATGAAAGACCTTGGAGTAGCAAGAAGTTGTATTACAAGAGGCACGATCTTTCAAAAGTCCGTACAATTGCTAGCATGCGCATATGACATTGAAGATTGGTCGAACGCAGCGAGCCGTTTGCTGGTACTGAAACGGAGCCAAAACGAAGTATATGCTGTCATCGAGAAAGAACACACAACATCGACGACTCGGTCAGAACGTCACCCTAGGCAGCTATAACTTCGTGGTAGTTAAGGACTTCATCTACCTCGGTGCGCAAGTAAACTGTACGAACAACATTAGTACCGAGATTAAGCGCAGAATAACTCTTGCCAATCGATGTTTCTTTCGGTCCAAGAACGTTATTTTTTTTAGCACATACGCTTCATTAAGCGTAACACAAAATGTTTCACTGATACATTCGCTCTATTATCTCTGTACTTCTACGGTCCCTTCTCAAATATGCGGATACTGTATGGACTCCTAATTTTGTCACATGCGCTGAGCGCATTGAAAAAGTCGAAAAAATGCTCCAAAATGCAATGTATTATCCAAATTTGATGGAGAGGTGTCAATTGCTTGGTATAAAATATCTAAAAACTAGACGTGCTGTTTATGAAGTAATGTTTGTTAGGGATATCCAATCTTATAAAATGTCCATATCTTTTGTCATTACTTCAATTCTTCGTACTCGACATTTACTATTTGAAAACTTTCACAACATTGAATACGAAAGAAATTAACCACTTGCAAGTGTAATCACAGTTTTCGAATCAAAATCTTGATTTATCTGATTGCATTTTTAAAATTCAATTATTAAGTCTATTTACTTTTTTTGTTCATAATCTGTTAGTACGTAAGTGACTTGTAGATAATAAATAAATACATAAATAAATAAATAGTCCAAATGTTTTCAGAGATTCTGGAAAAAAAAAAATATGCGTATTTGCGAAACTTTTGATTACATTTTTCCTATTTAAACAAAAAAAATATTTTTATATTGAAAGGAAATCAATGAATTTGCAGCTATTGTTTTCAGTGAAATGTTAAAAGTAGTATTTAAAGCCGCGTTGATTATCCTCTTCTCCTATGTTTACCGCCTTGTGAAGAGTTCCAAAATGATTACTCTATTATCTCAAAATATAATGTATATAATTTAAATATGTACATATTAGAAAACAAAACAAAATTGTCTTTATGAAATGGTGAATAGACAAAATGAAGTTGACTTCATTTATGCATGATAATGCCATGACGGATTCTTTGAGTTGACATTGATTAGTTAGTCGAACATACCCTATGAGTTGTATTCTCGAAATTTGCATTTGATCAATCTGCAGAGTGTGGGAAATAAAAATAAATTCACATATATTGATAAAAGACAACATACAATATTTCAACACATAGACAACTACTAAGCATGTGTTAATTGTATTCATAAAATCAATATAACACTACTTCTGTCAGTCTGCCTCCTGCTGATTAAAATGCTACTTTCAAAAAAATTATTAATTCTTTTTCGGTCTCTGAAATTCGACAACGTAGTGCGGTGATAATAAGGAAGTTTCTGTCAATAAAATTCAGAGTTAGCGAAATTTAATTAGTCTGATATTTATATAAATAACCAACAAAACAGAAAACATTCTTTGAGCTGGAATTTACTACTCAATGGAAAGGATGAATGTTTTTCTTTTTTGTTATTTCTAAATCATGATTTTTCTTATTTTTACTCAAAAGTTATAGGCGACATTAGACGCACGTGGTTTATGATATTATGTCTATCTTGTTGCCATTCTATCAAACGTCCTTCAAATGAATTCTTTTTTCCAGCAAGCCACAAACAAGGAGTGCGTATTTATGTATCTAGATAGTTTGCATGCGTGCTTAAATTAGTCAGGTTCTCGATTGAATTGAATTTGATGATCCGGGTCATCAATAAATTTAAAGAATATTCAAAAAGTTTATGGATATTGGATCTGTTAAAATGATTTTAACTACAACCCATGGCTCACGTGTGATAATGATTGCGACGAACTTGATTTTTATACCATTCATGAGAGAAACTTTTCAATTACTATCGTATACAACCGGTAAAACAGTCACATCCGTTTGATTTATGGGAAAGCCTCTTTTCAATGATCCCTGGTTCTGGTTTGGAATTAGTTTTAGTAAGACATTCGAACTTATTATGTTTAGAAGATATATTAAGATTTACGGAAGATTTACATAAACTATTTGCTTACTTGCTATTTCCGTCTGTTTGTTATGTCATTACTTAACGGTGGCGCGTTGAACAATAGTAATTAGGTGTACATAATTTACAGTAAAATTATTTTTCACACAATTGTTATTAAATTAAAATATGTCATCTTGATAAATTATGAGCCATCGCGGTATTTATTGTTCGTCAAGACAATCAATAAATTATCAAAAGTCAATATACTACATTTCGAATTTGAACTCAAATCTTCATCTGTATCGCCCATGAGCAAAATAGTTACGTAACACTTCCAGTTTTCTCGTGTGTTATTTGCAGATGTTTTAGCCGATAATAGCATCCTCACGTAAATATTTAATTAACCGAACACTGTATAAAGCAGTTGCGTCGGTACCGAAATAGTGTCTCTGTTCTTCAAAAAGATTATGCGATATCATTCCTTTGGTGGCTTGTGCGATTTTAAGTGCTGTGCCTAACATTTTTCAACACGTGTAAAAATAATTTGATATATTTTTTACACCAGTCAACCATTTCACGATGTGGATTCCACAAATAAGAAATTGTATATATTAGTTTAATAAAATTGCTGAAAACAACCGGAACCAAATATAAATTGGTTTATTTATTGTCCATAACTTAGCATAATTTTTTTCTCCCAGTCATGACATATGTTCAACTATACTAAAAAGAATAGCATTGGAAATATGTTGAAGACTATGGGAATTCATGTGTTGCCTTTCTCAAAGTAATTATTTTGGTTAAGTGATCTCTGGTCAAATATATACGATATATTTCAGCTGAAGTGAATACTGTGCTGTGTGATGACTCGGTCCAATATTGTAGCGCCATCATATCAACCTTTGTGGACGTACTGATGCTAGTTCGACCCTTGTGAATGTGTACGCTCCTACAATACAAATTTTGCTAATTGCGTTTGCCGCTGAGCCTAATGGTGATCCGTGAAGATGATTTGTTTTATTATTTAAATTCCGGATCTCCGGCTAACATTTTCAGATCCCAATTAGCGAACTCACGTCCATGCCTATAGTCGTCTGACTCAATTCTTTCGTCAGCATAAATTCATCTGATCGGCGCCGAATCGACATTTCTGGGTATTCTTTGATACCTCCCGCTAAGTCGCGTCGGCTATGCTTTTTTCATTTCGCCCCGATCTCTGTCTGCCTGGTGGTGGTCTCTGTTGTCTCTGTTGGTGGTTTAAGGAATGTACTCGTGCATTTCAAACAATCCCACTGCGCGACGAATTGCATGCGGACTGAAGCCAGTTCTTGTGTTGTTTTTAGCAAGGGTGGGTAAAAATCTCCTTACATTATGAGAGCCGTTCCCTTATATTAAGAACTTTCAAAGACTTTTCCACTTTCTTAAGAAAACTTCGTTTCAAGAACAATTAAAACATTTATGAATGCACGTTTGCAGTGAATGATTCGAGAAACGAATGATAACTTGTCCACACATTTAGACGGAAATGGCCGTAACTTTGTCGTTTTTGGAAGATTTGAATATCACATATGTTCACATAGGTATTGATCATAAAAAAAAACACAAAAAATGGTTTTGATTTCAACATTTGAAATAAGCAGCAGATTAAACTCACATGGGTTGTATCTGAGTTTAAGGTGCAAGTATCTCAGCTGAAGATGGAAATAGATATATAAGATTTGAATATCACATATGTTCACATAGGTATTGACAATAAAAAAAAACACAAAAAATGGTTGTGATTTAAACATTTGAAATAAGCAGCAGATTAAACTCACATGGGTTGAATCTGAGTTTAAGGTGGAAGTATCTCAGCTGAAGATGGAAATAACTATCGCTTAATTTTGGGAAGACGTAGTGAATTTAAATTCGTAGATCTGGCTTAGAGTAAATTGTACAATATAGAATATTCCGTGAATATTCAAAAACATTCCACACGAAGAGGTTCTTACTGCATCACATGATCAATTGCCATCAAAACAACGTACAACGTTTATGTGATATATGTGTTAGGTTTGGTAATAAGAGGCTTTAGATGCACTTAGGCCAAGGTAGTCCCGCCTACTGCCACGTGGGTTAGCAAAACATGGGAATTGGGTAATTTGTGAGTCAATTCTAGTATTGATTTAACTGGTGTTTTACTGAGGTCACTTAGATTATCGAAGAAGGGAAGCTACAGAGAAGGTGTTGTACACTTTTCTCCTCTTCTTCATCTAGGCAGCTGTTGCAGAAATCATTTGAGAATATTTAGCTGTAACTTGAAGGTGGCTAAAGGAGTGCCTATGTTACCAAAGGTTCCATCATCTGGGAGTTTTGTTGCGATTTTTGCGAGTTTATCAGCTTCGCAGTTTTCCATAATGTCTCTATGGCCTGGTATCTAGCACAGGCGAATGTAAAACTGATCAGATCTCTTATCAAAAGATGCGCGACATTAACTTTTATGTGTTAATAATATAACATATAATAACAGTTCTCGAAGCATCGGTTTTATGTCAAAGTTACCAATGGTATCCAGGCGTCAAAGTATTCAGTAAGGAGTGCCATTTCATTGTTGCAAGCTAACCAAATGTGCGGCAATTATTAAAAAATATTACGTTCAAATCCTTAGATATTAAGCCACAAATCAGACAGAGATTGAATAAAAAAATATCCGCGACGACATGCAGTAACGGCCAGTATCGATGAAACCATATCTTACTTTGTGGTTAGATTTGCAAATACATCCAGATTCGATTTTCACCTATCTGTGGAAAGAGCTCGAAAACATCGGTCCTAGCTGTGGTTCGAACAAGACGGCCCAACATGCTATACAGTTGTGAAGGAGAAATTTGGCGACTGCGTCATCGCACGCCAAGCGTTCGTCAATTGGCCGCCGCGATTATGAAACTCAAGTCAAGTCCTTAATCTACGGTAACAAGCCTGCTGATATTTAACATATGCATGGAAAATATCTCACACCGTTAATGTATTATTTTAATGTCTTATCCTATCGTTTTTATCTGGTCACCCTGTATAACTCAAATAATGCACGATTATTATTATTTATCGATTTAAGTTGAATTCGCTATTATGACATAGTCGGCGAATGAAGGAAAGAAACATCCGTTGATTTATTATAAAAAATATTTCAGCAGATTTGAAGAGCTTATTCATTAGGTTCGCATTCATTCTAACGTGGGGGAGCTCAATGTGAATTTAATTTAAAGATAATTTTGACTGTTTTTTGCAAGATAAAGCAAAAACAAAATAGGAAGTAACAGATTAGTGATAAAATCTTTTATTGATTTCAGATTAATCTGCTGCTTTTTGAAAAGTTATTTTAAGTCTTGAGATCTATTTTGATAAGTGCTGGAGACAACGGGTTGAAAACATTCTACCTCTGGTTGCAAACAAGTTGTTTGAAGTCCGTACATCCTATGCCGCGTTATCCCATAGGGGCGGATCCAAAGACTCTTCATGTTGTCCATGCATTCTATAGGTCTAGCCACCTTAAGCACCTGCTCATTAGACGCCTGTCAGGGTCATGTAGCTCTACAGCGCGAGTAGAATATGTTTCAAAATTCTCTTCCAGATGTCATCAACAAAAAAAAAAAAGATCGCACGCATAATATATATTCTCTCGAAGAGACCAATGACTTTCTCATTCGCTTTTGAAATTGTCCACTTCTCTGCTCCGTAGAGCAGGGATGATACATTTCTCTGTCATTTCGTTCGGATGATTTTAAAAAATGTTTAATAATAGTAGACATTTAAATAGTATGATGCCTACGCAAATCTCTCAGATTTGAATTGATTTTAATTATTGATAAATTATTCAAATTTAGATTAAAAGAATCAAAAATTATCTTTCAACAGAACAGGTATAACATACAAGCAAATAGGTTGAAGGCCATGAAGGTTAGTGATCTAGAGAACCTGAAAACAAACGTTGCACTTAGCCTACAGGCTATCAACAATTTGACATCAAAATCTAATTAGCATACCTGGCGCACGAACTTCTCCATCACTCATTCAGAACATTTTTGATGTTCTTACTAAGTTTGTCTTTTAATTTTTAGTCTCCCGTCAGTCTGTCAACTCCGATTAAATGGAATAATTAGCATTCATGCACCCCAAAAATATTTCTTCGTCGATCAATTTTATCCCGGCAATTATTTGATTAGTGCCATCTCGTCATCTCCCATCATTTATATCATTAAACCCCAATTATAATGTTTCATGTACCCATGAATACCTTATTTAAAAGAATGTGAACTCAAAGCACAGCATTTACTAAATTAATCATCCATCAGCTCATGCCATCCAGCCAATAAATATTTGTATACTCATTGTACTACAATAATAACCGCAAAAACCATTCAGTGGCGTAGATAATCTCCACTCAACGACCCTGACTTCCGCCTTCACAAATCAATCGTTTTACAATCCACGATTACGACAAAAACTCACCACTCAGCCACCAGGAAAACTACAAAAATAGAAATGATGAACTACACTGAACGCGCATCACAACAAAGTATCCAAAAGAAGAATCCTCGACGAGAGTACTCTTCGATGGGTTGTCTACGGACCGCAGACAGTAACGCCATACAACCATTGTTTTGGGAAAACCACTTGATTCAACACTAGACTGCGTATACCTCACTTGAGTTCGAATTCTTTGTCAGCGGGTAAATCTTTAACAAGAAACATGTATGTACATACTTTTGTACATAAACGCAAAAGCTGGTCAGACTTAAGCCGAAGAATCTGCCGTTGAGAGCTTGGAGTGCCTAGTCCGCAGACGGGCGTCACATGTGAGCTGTATAATTTTTCTTTTGAATTAGAAATAGCTAAATGGTTTACGCCACGTGCCCGGTCTTCATGTAACATTGTCATTCGACTTTGTAATCCCCTTAAAATTTCATATTTTATACATAATGGAAACCACTCTGATCCGGTAGATGATGTAAGATATAAGCAAAAGCGCGACGTTTAGTAATCGAAATTAATGGCGCATTCTTGGAAAACACATTAGAAAAGGCACGGACAAATGTGAATGAAGTCAATGAAACAATGACAATAATCTGAACGATAGAATTTACTCAGTAATGATATAAGCTCGATGTGTAGAGTGCATTAGTAAAGACAATGCTTGATACTTCTTCTCATTTACTGACATAAAATAATATAAATGTATTTATATAATGGCAAGGTAAGATAACCAAGTCCACCTCTATTCCCAGTAACAGTACAACTTAGTGCTAGTACCGCACACATTTTATGAGCAGATCCCTCGATTTAGGCAGAGCTACTGTTTCCGCTTAAAGAGAACATAATAATGTACCATAACATAATGATGCTCCAAAATTGGGTAACCTAATGCAGAAGAAAAAGATATATATATGTCTTACCAGCTTTAGCTAACAATATATGCCTAACGAATAAAGCATATATAGTTCACATTCTTTTAAATATGAAAGAATAGAAGCACTCGATGCCGAACAAGGAGGGACCGTAATGGATCTTTCTGCGCGGATTTGCCGAACAGTGTGTTGCGCGGAATTAGTAAAAGTGAATATCAAATGCTTGATGCTATTATCAATACCACATATGACGGATAGTGCTACACAGTGGTAGCTTGCTGGAGGCACTCGAAATAAAAATGGATTAAGTCGAACGTGTGCTAATATATGAATGTAGTAGATATACAATACATATAAAATAACCACCGCTGCCACAGGGATACTACAACAGTTCGCCAATAGCACCTCTCATGAACACAAATATCGAAGAACGAGCTAGGAACCAATATAATGCATACGATGACAGAAATGGTAGAGGATTGGGCATGTATTACGAAAAGAAGACATCTGCATGGCTAACCATACAATGCAATGTACGCCATTAAACCAAACGGAACCTGACGTGGCGCACAGTGTTTCCTTTGTATTGTGGCGAAAGTGGAATGCATGGACTGCATCGATCTTATTGAAAATTGCTTTGTGAATAAATTTTGAGCATGATCTCAAAAATTAGCACCTTCTAGTTGATCTTTGTTTCTTTATGCTTTAGGCTTTTCTCTCTTAGGCTTCTTCTGATACTTACCCAACAGGCAATGCTGTGGATGAAATAATTCTAATTCCGTAGATCTCCGTGGATGCAGTTGTTGGCTTATAGCCATGATTAAGTACATAACTTAAAAGCCAATAAAAGCCTTACATCAGTATAAGCAACAAATTTGACAAGTCTTATGGAGAAGTTACTGCAAAAAACGAACATCTACATTGCAAGAAATAGTACGAAGATTCTCTTAAATTTAAAATACTTGTGCTAATGGAATGAAGGGGGTTTTTCGAAGCGAAAAAATTGTTTAATCTAGATATTTAGAATATCTACATTTATATATTATGCTGTTATACGATGAAAGTAATAATAACAAATAATACTGGAATTATTAGTCAGTCATACAAACACTATTGGCTCCACAAAGCAGGACTGGCAAAATAAGAGTTTTGCCAGGAGTTTTGAGCCCAGTTGTTTTGACAAACCGAAGTAGCAAGCCAAGGGAGATTCTAAGTCGGATCTCCACTAAGGCAGAACTCCTTGACTACCTCGAAATTGTAGCTGTCGTTTTGTGGATCGTTTCTTGCTCGACAGCACATATCTCGTTTTGTCGTCATTGATCTTTAGACCAGCTCGTTCCGCCTCTTCTTCAATCGCCGTAAAAGCATCCAATAATGCACGTAGGCGATGATGTCGATGTTATCTGAGTAACCTGTTGGGTTGAATTGGACTGAATTGTAGAATATATGTACATATAAACTTACTCGTATTATGTGTCGACGTAAACGTAGACCGAATTACAAAATTGGGGAGTCTTGAAACAAAGACTGAAATATTAGGAGAGAACTGGGTTGCAGTTCCCAAAGGACAGACGAATCGCAATTTCGATAGCACTTGTGGGAAAAAATGTTTAATTTGGCATTCATTTTGCCTATTGTCATATAGGTTAACGTTAACGTCAGTTAATACAGTAAAAAAAAATAACCTTTAAGGTTATTCATTCATAATGCCATGAAAACAAACAACAGACGTCTTACGGTGTACAAACGTCTAGAGATTGAATTCATAGCGCGATATGTTCCTCATTCAAAAGCACAAAATTCGGTGTAGTTGGCTGAAACATGGCATTGTATTCAATGACAAATGCTTATTTGTTTTTCTCAAAAAAAAATGAGTAGGTTTTAATATTTGTGTATAATCTGCACTGTTTTATTTCGGTGGTACTCCATTGTTTTGAGATTATTCCTTTTTGATGTTTTTCAGATTTATACCGATTTACACACAACAAGGTCAAGTCACAGAGTTGTGTAGGAGATAAACCTTTATGTACCCATCCGCAACTTCAGATTGTTATGGAAAATTATGGGATAAACGAGGAATATGAATATAGACTTATTGTTAAACTTTATTGTCGGTAACGCTTTGAATGCAAATGTAATCTAACTGCTATTGGATGGTATATATTAATAAGAATCCCCAATAGCTCCAACTCCAATATGTGGGCTTATGAACACTTTTTCATTTACATATGTCATTTATTTACATTTTCCTTCTGTAATCCGATTACCGATATTAAAAATTAACCTGAAAAGCTATAACCATACAATTACCCCACAATGATACAAAGACACAAACTAAGTGAATAGTTTCAATTGTTATCATCGCTGTTACTAAATACATCAATCTGCAGATTAAAATGATTGAAGCACTGCAATTTGTTTTCTTAAATGTAGTTAATATTTAATTCACAACAAGTTTCAAACTAGAATCTTTCCTTGAAATTAATTTTCCCAAATTTTTGTATTGTGTATTTTCTATCCGACAATTAATGTTGAAATTGCCCAAGGATTCCGAAATTATCTTCCGAACTATCTTCTCCATTGATGGGAAGAATAAATATTTGAACAGCTCCATTAATAAAAACTTCGTCTGCCAGTCACAGTTCCATATGTTAAATATTCATGAACTTATCGACATGGAATTTTTCGGTCACCTGCCTTAGACAAAAATCTTCATTCTGTACTTAAGGGGGTTGCATTTTCAAATGTTATTACCACTATGAATGTCACTAATAAGAGTATAACTCAATATATATTTCCAATAGTCATTTACAAATTGTTGTTGTGATGAACGGGATTCAGTTCAAGGAACATGCTGTATTGAATTAGTTTTCTTAAATGATGTGATTAATAAATACACGACAGACAACTAACTTAATTTATAGGCAACAATGAAGCATAAAATATAAAATATAATAGTTTGTGACTACATGCAAATATAGATCAGACGCATTTTTCAACTCTCCTTTAGCATGTCATCAACTACATACACATATTACACGTACATATCCGATATCTGTGCATGGATGAAATGTTGGTATACATTCTTCTTAACAGAACAGAATTTTTTCTAGATTTTATACAAGTTTACTTTCACAATATAAAAGCAAGTCGAATTAAGTGCTGATATTGAAATGGAAGTAAAGATTACCTAGAACCCGAAACAAAATTAGTATGAATCTAGAGATCCGAATCAACAGTCCCCATTGGATTTATTATACCTCTCATAGCAACTACACATCTTTTGAGTCCATGAACTTCACTAAATCTAACAAGATTACATCAGCGTGAGCAGCTCTATCCGAAATGAATTTAAAACCCAGTATCACTGATATAAGATTCTCATATAATCTTCTTCTACATGTACTGGGCTAATGACCTCACCTCGACATGCAGTCGATGAGAGTCCAAGAATCATGATTCAGCAAGCATTGATCATCTCATTAGATACACTAGACACACACGAATTGCCAGTCTTAAAGTGAGAGGTATCTCATCCCCTCTCAGATACTTTTACTTTTTCTCCCAAATGAGCACCCAATTTTGTTCCTTCAATCTATAATCTATGATTTATTCTAATTGCAGATTAACATTTTATGATTTGTCTTCTTTTCTTGTTTTTTTTTCGAGCGTGCGCACGAACACGCGACAAGCCAAAAATGAAGTCTTTCACTCAGGTGGTGAACGTGTTCTTCCTTCCTAGTCATACCTATCGAATTTTGCATAAATTTACAAAAATTTAATCAATCTCTAACCAAAGCGTGTGCGGTTTTATCCACTCTGTACACACATGTATATGTTTTGCGTAGGTTTTTGTAATCTAGATCGTGAAAGTCAATCACCGATCAGAAAATTGTAAATTTGACTTATCTGATAAAGATAATCTGCTTGAAAATTCGATAGCTAGCATTTCGATCAATGTAGCTAGAGACACCATCGAATTATGGATCTAAATTAAAATGTATCAGATCTTCGACCACGGGGAAGGTACCCGTGAACTTGAAATGATTTTCGGAGACCTTGAGCATATCAAATACCGACGGAACTTCGAACGGAAAGAGGAAACACGATAGTTTCTCATCATATTTACAAATGACCACTTAGATGGTATAGCAGGGAACTCTATTATGCTAGCTTATTAGTATATCAATGCAAAAAATCAACTTTTAACATCAAAGTGAAGGGGCCTCAGGAAGGCGGACAGCAACAGCAATATCATGGCAACCAATCACTCATGTCCATAATAGATCGCATACATCCCATCCATGAGCAAAAATTGATGCGGAAAGCGTTGATTGTTTTCATAAACCTTCAAATTGTTTTGGTGAACAAATGAGTGTCCATCACACTTATCACGTGAGACTTACGACTGTACTTTAGCATCTGCATCACAACCGGCAATTGAATATACTACAATCACCCTGAATACTGGTACCAGGCTTTGTCATTCCAAAAGAAAACGCATAAACAATAATAATTATAAAAATATTACTAGATCTTCTTCCGGCTCCCTCTCGGATATGAACGATTACTACTATCTACCACGTATACACCAAAACATCAAAGCGCCCTACTACGCATTTTGTCCCACTCACAAAAACAGCCATTCACTTATTCATTCATCATGGCTAATGTACACATGTATGTATCATACATACATACAAATATAAAAAATTTTAATAAAATAACGATCTCATTGTCCAAAATTTATTTGCAATTCACTGAATGGTGAGAACTTGGTAGCAAAGTGAAGATTTTTGTTGGAGGGGATGAGCAAGCGTGCGGCATTACTGTGGTGGTGCTTCTAATCACCATTACCACAAGCTCGCGATCTATTTCGGTTGTGTTGTTAACTGTGCCGCGGCGACGCGTTAAATATTCACGACTTGTTGTAGCCTAGAACTAATGTAGTAGATTGAAACTCATCGATGATTGGTTAGAAGTCGTATAGTTCGATGAGTCGTGTATAAATACGAAGCTGTGTCTGGGTCAGATCATCAATCGTTTCTCACTTTTCCAAGGAGAGTGATCAGCAGGCAAGACGATGGTAAGTAATAAGGATGTGCCTTCGAATTGGCAACTTTATTGAGCATCCAGGATCATCTTAAATAAATTTTGAACTCTTCTATTTTTTTTACTTTCAGAAACTTTTCCTAATTGGATTGGCAATTGTTGCCACAGCCTATGCTGCTATACCATCTAATGAATATCTTCCACCCTTGGAGGATCTTTCAGCAATAAGTCCTCTTGATCTTCAATCCCTGTCTGACAGCAGCGTTCTAGCTGATGATGGCTACCGTTACAAGACTCAAAGAAGGATTAGATACAGACAACGTCGTGATGTGAATGAATTACCTTCGAATGAATACCTGCCTCCAGTGGAGGTATCTTCTCCAGTTGTAGCTGAAGCTCCTGTTGCAGTTGAAGCTCCAATTGCTGTTGAGGCACCAGTTCAAGAATCTGCTGTTCTTGCTGATGATGGATACCGTTACAAGACCGTGAGGAGGATCAGATACCGTCATCGTCGTGATGTCAACGAACTCCCATCCAACGAATACTTGCCACCAGTTGAAGCTCCAGTTGCTGCTCCAGTCATCGCTGAAGCCCCAATTGCTGTTGAAGAGCCAGTTCAAGATTCAGCTGTCCTTGCTGATGATGGATACCGTTACAAGACCGTGAGGAGGATCAGATACCGTCATCGTCGTGATGTCAACGAACTCCCATCCAACGAATACTTGCCACCAGTTGAAGCTCCAGTTGCAGCTCCAATCATCGCTGAAGCTCCACTTGTTGTTGAAGAGCCCGCTCAAGATTCAGCTGTCCTTGCTGATGATGGATACCGTTACAAGACCGTGAGGAGGATCAGGTACCGTCATCGTCGTGATGTCAACGAACTCCCATCCAACGAATACTTGCCCCCAGTTGAAGCTCCAGTTGCTGCTCCAGTCATCGCTGAAGCTCCACTTGTTGTTGAAGAGCCCGTTCAAGATTCAGCTGTCCTTGCTGATGATGGATACCGTTACAAGACTGTGAGGAGGATCAGATACCGTCATCGTCGTGATGTCAACGAACTCCCATCCAACGAATACTTGCCACCAGTTGAAGCTGCAGTTGCTGCTCCAGTCATCGCTGAAGCTCCAATTGCTGTTGAAGAACCAGTTCAAGATTCAGCTGTTCTTGCTGATGATGGATACCGTTACAAGACAGTGAGGAGGATTAGGTACCGTCATCGTCGTGATGTCAACGAACTCCCATCCAACGAATACCTGCCACCAGTTGAAGCTCCAGTTGCTGCTCCAGTCATCGCTGAAGCTCCACTTGTTGTTGAAGAGCCCGTTCAAGATTCAGCTGTCCTTGCTGATGATGGATACCGTTACAAGACCGTGAGGAGGATCAGATACCGTCATCGTCGTGATGTCAACGAACTCCCATCCAACGAATACTTGCCCCCAGTTGAAGCTCCAGTTGCTGCTCCAGTCATCGCTGAAGCTCCACTTGTTGTTGAAGAGCCCGTTCAAGATTCAGCTGTCCTTGCTGATGATGGATACCGTTACAAGACCGTGAGGAGGATCAGATACCGTCATCGTCGTGATGTCAACGAACTCCCATCCAACGAATACTTGCCACCAGTTGAAGCTCCAGTTGCTGCTCCAGTCATCGCTGAAGCTCCACTTATTGTTGAAGAGCCCGTTCAAGATTCAGCTGTCCTTGCTGATGATGGATACCGTTACAAGACAGTGAGGAGGATCAGGTACCGTCATCGTCGTGATGTCAACGAACTCCCATCCAACGAATACTTGCCACCAGTTGAAGCTCCAGTTGCTGCTCCAGTCATTGCTGAAGCTCCACTTGTTGTTGAAGAGCCCGTTCAAGATTCAGCTGTCCTTGCTGATGATGGATACCGTTACAAGACAGTGAGGAGGATCAGATACCGTCATCGTCGTGATGTCAACGAACTCCCATCCAACGAATACTTGCCACCAGTTGAAGCTCCAGTTGAAGCTTCAGTCATCGCTGAGGCTCCACTTGCCGTTGAAGAACCCGTTCAGGACTCAGCTGTCCTTGCTGATGATGGATATCGTTACAAGACCGTGAGAAGGATCAGGTACCGTCATCGTCGTGATGTCAACGAACTTCCATCCAACGAATACTTGCCACCAGTTGAAGCTCCAGTTGAAGCTTCAGTCATCGCTGAGGCTCCACTTGCCGTTGAAGAACCAGTTCAAGATTCTGCAGTTCTAGCTAACGACGGTTACCGTTATAAGACTCTTAGGAGAATCAGATACAGGTACCGCCATTAATCTGTACTCTCGCCTAACACCTGAATACCTTTTGTATCCCTTCGAAAAATAAGTAAATAATATAAAAATTAACTAATTAATAACTACCATGCGTTTCTATCAATTTTAAAACAATTACATTTATTTTTTGCTGACATGACTACTGACTGTTGTCAAATCGACCCTAGTATCGAAAAGAAATAGAAATTGGCGCTGATTGCAATGATCAGGTAATGTTTGTATCGCAGTATAATTGTGAATCCAATGAACTCGACAAACGGTGTACCAGAATAACATTACGCTGTCAAATTAGACATAGAACACTCAGCGTTATCATATCGGTACAAGTCGGCACAAGTACCAGTAGAATGAGAATGAGGAACATACATTGTTGGACAAAATATTTGCAACTAGAAGTGAATTTGATGATTTTTATTCTGATATTTCACAAAACTACAATGTTGATCAGTCAGTTTCAGTTTCAGTTTCAGTATGGCAAAACAAAATAAGCGCATCCAGTTGTTGGAAAAAGGGGACAGTGCCAACGATTAGTGTCTGGATAGTGATGCTACCTACCATGTGTGTGCTGCAAAGGTAAAATGTACACATATACGCAAACGTCCCAAGAAAGTTCTTGTTAAACTGGCAAATGACCAAATGGTAAGGATATGCGGAATTTCAGTTAACATTGAAGTGAAGCCTATAAAGCTGAAAACTTATTATCAGTCAGTACGGCAGAAGACAGCAAATATGATATAGTGTTCCAGAACAACAGACCAACATTTTACAACACACAACACACATTTTATGGGCGGAACTCGTCTGGAAGAAATAGAAATATATATAATACCCAAGAAAATTAAATGGTATGACTCAATCTGTAAAGAGGCTTTCCGGGTATACACAACCAACTCAGCTGAGGAAAACCGGAAAAAGTTTGAACGGAACAGAAATGAGTGCACTGCAATAACCAGACGTATGAAATTGTCTTAAGAGGAAAAGTGGAGACAAAAAGTGCTACAATGTCCCACAAGTAGCAACAATTTTAGGAGCATTTTGCAGCCAGTTTAATACTGACAGATTCTAATTCGTTTCAACCTGAACTCGAGAGCGTTGATTTCACTAGAGGACAGATCGCACTCGTACAGTTGCATGAGTACTTAAAGATCTCGACGTGCGAAAATCCGTTGGCCCGGATGATATTCCTGGAATACTTCTGACGTGTTCTTCTTCGCTTGCAAAATCATTGTGTAAGCTTTTTCATCTTTCTTACTCAGGTCTGGAAGTAGAAGTAGAAGAGCCCGTCCCTAAAAATGGCAAATCTTTAGCAACCGCCTCGCACTGATCCATAGCACTCACATCCCTTCTTACTAAGGTTCAGGTAATGTAAGCTTTCTAAGGAAACGCTGGTAAATCGTCAGCTTATGAAATATCTTGAATCGCGGAAGCTTCTTAATGAACGGCAGTTCAGTTTCCGCAGAAACAGGTTCTCTTGTGATTTATGTTACAGAAAAGTGTAACCAATCTTTGCACAATGCAGGCGAAAGCAAGATATTTGCGGTTGATATTTCTAAGGCCCTTGGCAGAGTTAGTCATCAAGCTCTTTTGTCGGAAATGCGTTCCTATGATATCTCTTTTTGTATGGATTAGAAACTTGCTTTCGAACTGTGGCGGCCGTGATGTTGTAGGCATGTGCGTCGATTTCTACGCACTTGAACCTCTGCGTCTAGGTTTGAGTCCCAGTACGACAGAAATAATTTTCACGGCCACACCTCTTTCGAGTCACTGACATTGTTTAAAGAGTATAACTATCTAGAAAAAGCTTCTCCATTCGGAGTCGGCATAAAACTGTAGTTCACTTCCGTATATATATAATATACGTATAATATTCAAGAAAGAAGCTAAAAAAAAACGTATAGGGTTAGTAGGTTAGATGTAAGAACAATTGTTAAGATAGTTAAGCTAGTTTTAAGTATTTTTGTCGAGCACGTAAGTAAATGAATCAAAAATAAAACAAAAATGAATTCAAAAAAAAAATAAAAAAAAGAAGCTAAAATAAACATTGAAAACTTCAGGCAACTGGAAAATATATGGGCGAAATTGTTGCTAGACGGCTTAAAAGTTTTCGCATCAAATATTAGACTCAAACTAGTACGGTTTTAAACAAAAATAACACAGGGCTTTATCATGTTCTGGTGTTGTTTATTAATTTTTGCAGCGGTCGAAATACTGCAAGAAGAGTAGTAAATACTTATAAGTGCAGCTAAAATAAAGCTGATACATGTACCTACGTACTCCATCTACGCAAAGAGACAGCATGTGAATTTATCACCGAAGCGATCTGTGCCCACTTTCGACTAACATCAGAAATGCAATCGAAATATTTAGTTTAAGAGGCAGTGACCATTGACGAACACATGTTATGGCACAAACATATAATCACCTTATAGCTTCAACTTATTTGTTACCTCTTCTAGCAAAAGTAACAGTAATACTATGATCCTTCCTTGTAAAGCTCAACTGTCCTGAGTTGAAATTTCTCTAATATAGTTCAAGTTAAATGATTTTTTGTGAGCAGCAAATCCTTAAACGTATTGTGGCACGGCAATTAAATTCTCCACATATCTATCCCGAGAATTAAGTGTCTGACATTTTATTTTTCATTTTCATCTCTAAGGAATGAATGAAATATGTACATTGTATGTAAATATATAAAAAATACAACGAAAATGTATTGAAAAGGAAAGAGAAATACAGATAAAACCATATGTCCCAAAAAAATGGAACCAAAATATGTGGAACTTGAAGACTTTTTTCGTACAATAAACGTGGTTGCTACGCAAATGTGTAAGACAAACTCGTATATAATGAGTTAATAATTTTTGTCGATAGTATTCTATATATATGACAGTACATGTTATTGTGTAAAAGCATTATTTTGTTTCGGGGAATTTTCATTTAAGAAGTCTTTGATTAGGAACGAGTAAGGGGAATTTACAATTGTATGCCTTATATTCTAAAGGAGAAATTTGAGACGATTTTTCCGGACAGTTACATTTGAGTGTATTTCAACTTGATATACGTTTGAGTTACTTATCAAAAATCATAATCATCGCATAGTTGATTGTTCAACAAAATCATAGAATAAAAAAACAACACATCCTGTGTTGTAATAAACAAGGGTCCGAGCCTGAGCAATTGCTGCCTTCCATCGTTGACGGTCCTGGTCCCGCTGCTTCCGGTCGTCAAGACCAAGCTGTCTTGCATCCGCGATTACTTGGTCTTTATACCGGAGATTCGGTCTTCCTCTCCTTCTCGAACCAGTAGGCTCGGATTCAAAGACCCTCTTTGCTGGAGCATTGTTGTTCATGCGCTCGATGTGGCCGAGCCAGTGCAGTCGACGGATTTTTGCCTTCCGAACTACATCCACATCCTGGTAAAGCTCGTAGAGTTCGCGGTTATGTCTTCTCCTCCATTCGCCTTCCTCGCAGGCGGGACCATATATCCGACGTATAACTTTTCTTTCGAAGGTACCAAGAATCAGCACTGCAGTTTTGCACTCATTATTAAAATCATAGTTGCAAAGGACAGTTGTCCCAAACCTCTAATTATAATATATTGAAATGAATACTGTCTTGTTGTATGTGGATGTTGATTTCAAATGCAAATTACTACACTAATTGTTACCGCGTCCAAGGCAGGGAACATTGATGTTCAATCAAATACTCATGAATCCTGGTCAAAATTGGGAGAAAACCATTGATCCATTGATTAATATCCCAATCACTGTGTACCAGATCCTAAAATTCAAATCAATTTTCGAGAGAAAAGTTCTGCGTTCAGTCTTTGGCCGTGTTTACGTTGATGGTATTTGGCGATTGTGGCTGAGGCCCAGCTCACCGTCAGACTGTAAAAGAAATGTCATGAGATGTATTCTAGACTCAAAATGTTTCGAAGAATTTTCGCAATCTTAAACTCAGTCATCCTTTTCTTGTATTCTATAACACAATATACATATACCTTATATTTTTATAACAAATGAATTAAGATTTCCAAAGTCAACACTTAAAAAAAAATCTTTCAAATTTGGTTTAAGATTAAACGTTAACTATTAGCCAAGCACAGACAAAAAAATCAATTCCACTTCCAAAAACTACAAATCAAAATCCACTGCCATGTGTGAGTGAACCTGTTCAAGATATAAAATAAATGAAAAATAAAAAAAGGATTCCATTGGTAAATTTTCAATTAAATGACAAAAGATCAAACACTCGTTCAAACCAAATACCTCATCCAGACACATCCTTTTACTTTTTTTGCTTAAGAGAAACGACTTGGCATCTTGCTCCTTTTGTTATCTCATTTCTTCCTTCCACAGAGAATGAGAATGTATTCTCACGCTCGACTAGAATCAAAAAGCCCTTGGCTACTAGGAGACAAAAATGACCAAGCGCATTCTATGAACATAGAACATAGAGATACACTATAGAAAAACTCTTAAATACATTGTCAACATTTAATTGGTACTCAGCGGGAAAATGTCTTTGTAGTTCGATTTCAAAGCATGGAGGTTGTCCTTTTTTAATTTGTCAATTAACGCTTTTAAATTGGATTTCCTGTAATTAAATGAAAGTTGAAAATCTATTCATCATCATCATGGCACGTAAAAAGACTCATGGCACGTAAAATGACTCAGGACTCAGGTTAATACTGCTTATAGTTGTATTTATCACTCTCTACGTTACTACACATCTGGCGTGAGAAATATTGCCTACAGCTCTATGCGAGTTGGGGTGATGAGCAACCTCGCCTGTTCCTTGGTAGATAAGAATTGGGTAAGCAAACAAAGTTACTCAGTTACATAGTTGGATAAGGGTTAAAACTAAGAAAATCTCCAAGCGACTCAAATGACACTGACACATACGACCGTCTTCATCTTAACACACTATATGTCAGTAACTCGCATTTTAAGCAAAACAGGTTGACCTACCATCCCAACTCCTTAATAGTGACGTTGTTCACATAGCACAAATATGAGTACAAGAATGCACTACGAATACGATGAAGGCAGACAACTGACTCCAAGGATGATGGAGGAGAATAGAAAACAAGATTGCCTTGATGATGATTCCAAATACTATTAAAAGTAAGACATTTCCTTTTCCCATCTCTAAGATGAGTTCTTCTTCTAATATGATGAGAAGTTTTATTTGTCTGTCCAACGATGATACTGTCATGCAGAGATAAAGCAGATGGAGAAGGAAATTTTGCAAAAATGAAATCCCAGGATAATGCAATAGTCTGCAGGGCATAATATGTACTTACCATTGGGTTCTTCAGTTTTTTTGCTTGCTCCTTCTCCTCCTTTTGACTTGTGTCTTTTGAAATGGTGACACTTGAAACTAAGGAAATTGGATCAGAGACTAGGGGAGCATCTGTCAAATGAACTCAACTGACATAGTTTCTATGCCATATATTTTTCATTGTGTAAATATTTAGACAGGTCTTATAAACCCTATTCCGCATTATTTATGTACCTGGTACAGACAAATTTTGATGCCATGACATGCAAAATTGTCCCGAAGAGTGACTATGCTGATATTTATTTTGGTGTTATTACAATGCAATTTTGAATGGACGATTATTGTAATTATTACAAATAAAATACATTTGGGGGACCTTTCCTTCCTTTATAATAATCTCTACATCCATTATCCGACACAAAGCTGATATGTTAAGCGTATAAATAGTAAAATAGTAAAATTAAGGTAATATAGCTGAGTAATTCATTAAATAATATTTTAACACCTGTCAACAAGATCGATTAAACCTATATCCCAGCCATTGCCTAACTCCAATTGTGTATATGCGTAGACCATCGGGAAGTCCTAAGGCAATGAATTTGAAATACTCACCGTGGGTAGCAACTACAGCGTTTAACAGTCGTTTTTGTAGCTTTTTTCGCTTCTGGAAAATGTAGTGCAATCCTCTTTGATTACTGTATGGTATTTTGAAGTTAAATACTCTTGCTATTGTGACATGATGGAATTCTAATTCTCGTATCATTCCAAAAAAAATTAAAATACGTATGAAAATTAATTCGGTTTATGACCAGGAAAGTCAACCGAAAATTCAATACTTGGGTTATGCAGCTGTAAGGCGGTCTAAACAACAATATATCAACTAAGCCTCTCGTTATAGAAATGACAATGTTGACGTTATAATATGAAAGGAACAGTCCAAAAATCCCTTGTAAATGGTAGGCATAGCAATACTACTTTCCTAAAAAAACGGGGCTCGGTTAAATGGCATCTCGGCGACTTTTGCTGATAATATACATATAACTTATTTACCACCTCACTTAAGGACTCTTAACATATTCCAACGATTATGGAAAGATATTATTTATTTCCTTACACTTCCTTACACATACGTATACAACAATAGTAGCAGTTGAGTAGTTGACTAATTACATTTATTCAAACTGATACATTTAAGATAGAAAAAAAATGTCTCAAAAATGTCTCCCAAAAAGTCGCAGCAAAACGCGTACGTCCCTAGAAGAAAAGTTTGTTAATTTAAATGTTTTAGCGTTTCGAAAACTTGCTTGCACCTCGAATTGAATGAAGAATCGCAATAGATATAATAGTTGCATCTCGCATTATATACAATATGAAATCATAACTTTATACTACACATCTAATAAATAATAATGCTTGGTCAATGCACTGACATCTCAGAATTATAACAATTCAAATTAAAACTAGGACCTACCTGTTACGGCAAGTGCTTCTACAATACCACATTAATACTACAACTCTTCGAATTCCTAGGATTTTTTGTTTCCATCAGGAAAACCTTCACAAACAGTAAGATAATAACCTGCTAGATAGTATTTGACTTATACAGAACTATAATAAGTAAAATGTACTCAGAAAACAACTGTTTTCAAAACTTTAAAATTACTATGAGCGAACAGTAGTGTCACACTGTTTTACGAAGGTTTTCACCTACTCTCACAAAAAAAATAAATTCGGTACAAAAATTCTACCCCAAAACGATAGATGCCAAGTAAGAGCAGTCAAGACAGAAAAGTAAAATCGAGTAAGACATTGCTTTCATTTATCAATAGAGGAATTTCATATTACTATATTCAAAGGGCTATATTACTCAAAACTATCTTCATGTAATTATTCCAAGTAAACTCCAAGTAACCTCAAAGTAAAATGCTGGGGTGGAATCGGCTAAGGCGATTTGCGATAGTTGATTATCGCAATCGTACTTTTTGCTCTGCGTATTGTGATTGTCAATTTAAGAGTCGCACATTACCACCGATTTCATGTGACAGCTAAATAAGCTAAATAGATATCGTTTTGCAAATGCAATGCATTTATCAATACATACAAAACCAAAAAAGTACATGTTGTAAACAATGGAACAACACTTAGTTATTATAATTTTATTCACATTTTTCATCGCATACGAATCAAAAGAAAACTCAATACAAAAAGATTATAGTCAAGGCGTGCACCCATAGCCAAGGCGTGCCAAAATATTACAAAGCTACTCAAAAAAACCGCAAATCCTTGCAAAAAAATGGAAACTTGGATATAAAATATATCAAATAAATCCACCAAGTGGAAATGATGCTTTGGGGCATATTTTTTACGATAGCATTACTCAGAGCGTGGGATAATTGATATCGATTGTGACTATTAAAAATACGACAGTCAACTATCGCCTTCGCCGATTCCACGCCTGCATGGCCGCCACTGGGGAATTGTCTATAAAAGAAAACGGTATTGCTGGTGGCTTGCTTAGTCCAGCGTCAAACGTTGTACAATTTGCCAATCCTCTCCTGTTAAACGACCCAAAGAGTTTATTCCATGATCGCAACCAAAAGCCTTAGATGCCGATTTTGCGAATACATTTTTTAACCTACTTTATAGGCTTTTCACAGATGCCCTCACAAGATTCCCATTCGCAGTTTTAATGAAGAAGTAACAACCGTCATCAACAAATACAGCACTTTCGAAAGGCACCGGAGAGCCTGTCGGAAGTCACGGACAAAGGGCAGACCCTATTAATTAAAATAATTCAAAGTCATTTGTCGATTTAATATAATGCAACAGTTACGCACACCTCGAAAAACTACGATGAGGAAAATTGCAAACAGTGATCAAGCTAAAAATATCTTATGACGTACCGAACAATACCGAGATTCAACATCGAGAATGAAGAACCATTTTATCACAAACTAAGTGCGGAGTCAAACACGCCTCGGATTAGCTGTCAGAATCACACAAAAGATCTCAAGTGGATCAAGGGCATTGTAACCTCACTTCAACATATTTAATAACTCGCGGGTTTATACATCCAAATGGAGTTGGAAACGTCATACAAATTAGTTACGTGTCAGAGCTGGTAACAGCGACAATAGTTTTCTTCAATATTGCATAATAATAAATACAAAACTCAGTTATCTATGACTTTGTGTTTAGTATTACAATATGGTATGGAGAAATGATCTGAAATCTACAAACAATTCATAGCCAAATAACTAGAGTTTATCGAAAACCAACTTAACAGAAAATAAATATTAAATGCAATTAAAACAACGTGCACTAACGACTTTTTAAATTAATATCACTTTTTTAACTTTCGATGTCAAGAGAAATTTGATATAAAATTCTTAAACTTCGTCACTGGCCGTTCATCATTAGCTCTCAGAACAGAAAATTAACCCGTTTTCAATAAATCGGCACAAGTACTGTATATAAATGAAGGTAAATATCTGAGGATAACCATAGGCGTGAAACTTACATGGAAAGCACACGTCAAAAAGAAACGTGATTAGTTTGAAAATTGCTATCAATAAATACTGCAACTGGGAACATATTCAAAGCTATGTGTACGTACATACATACATCGGTTTCCACAACTCACAAAGTATATCATAAATTTGTATAAGTAGAGTATGACTTCGGATGAAAAATAGTGGATCATAAATGATAAATTCATGGAGTTTGGATTATTTGTTTGAAGATTGTATAGAAGTACTATGAATTGTGCAAATAGCAAATCAAAGTACAGTGGACTCTCGTTAAATTGAACATGTACAACACCACGCCCGTTCAATTTACTAGACTAAAAGAAAAAAGTAGTATTTCTTTAAATATACTCAGTTTAATGTTTTTTTATATTTAAAATAAATAAAGCAATTTCGTATTATAAACATTCCCGACTAACCAATGACATGGCTGGTATTACAATCTGGGGTATGCCTAGTAAGTACAGAGCAGCCTCTAGTGTTATCCGGAAACCATACCGCTTTGTTTGACGACAGCGGAGTTTCGGATGCTTTTTCTAGACATGAATATTGTGGAGCAATGTGGATCACTCGACAGAGATGTAGCCTTGAATTATAATAGTTTCTTGTCCAGGAAATTTTATTTAGACATTCGGAGTAGGAGTCAACATACCTACCTACTTCGCCAGGGAGTCAGTCACATGCCCATGTTTATTTTGGTGCAGATATAAACACTGGTATATCGCTTGAACAAATCAAATTGTAATGAATATACATTTTCTGAAATTATATTGTATGATTGAACATATAACTAACTTTTTGTAACACTAAGATAGTCGAAACTGACAATCATTGACAGAGTGTTTCTGCTTTTAAAGTGAGTCCTCCAACATTGTTTTGATCGTTCCAAAATAAAACTTTCAAAGCAAATGACACACGGAAATTTGTTTGTTATGTGGTGAACAGCCTGGTGCAACTGAAGTAGCACTTGAGACAATAGTGCAGCTTAACTATATATTGGATTTGGTATTAGCGAATGGATCTTAACTATTATTTTCTTAACCGCATTATTAACAGTGCTGTAAAGTGGCGGCCGTGGCGTTTTGAGCCCATACGTCGACTCCTACGCCACCTCCTCTTTCGAGTCACTGACAATGCTCAAAGAATATAACTATCGAGAAAAAGCTTCTCAAACTTGGCCATTCAGAGTTGGCATAAAACTGTAAGTCCTTTCCACTCGTGGGAGAATAATAGCACACACAACACGAGTGTTTACTGAGAAGCTATGTCCTGACCCTTTACTTGCTGTAGTTATTTGTAACAATGCATCAAATGGATCTGAAGATGTACCATAATAAGTTCAATTTACTGGGACCTGGCAGCACTAATTATTGATTACCATATACCGCTCAATTCTTCTCACATAATGCGCAAAAAAAAGGAAGACATCAATGTTCGGTTAATCTTAGCGTTGACGAACTCTCATGTCCACCATTCACATTCAACTATGTGATATTCTACTGCTCTTTTAAATTCTTTTAATTACCCGGACGCTCCTCTAAAACTAGTCCCTATCAGGTTTAATCTCTGTTGAAAGTACAATTTGCCTTTTTGTATCTGAATCAACATCATGTGCATGGTCATAACTATAAGACGAAATTATTCTTATCTAAATTAGCCATTTGCCAATTTTTTTAGAATGTTTGTGAGTTGATGCTGTTTGTTTAGATATTGGCACGCTTCTTCGAGAACATATAACGCAAAACATGAATAGAACGAAATTTAGTATGGAGGCTACTATTCAACCTTGAAAACATTTGCATTTTTTCCATGCACACATTCGAATTCACATTCGGAGTGTCTGCAGAACTTTTGAAAGCACCTGAAGATGAGATGGTGCGTACATGTACCAACTCATCTGTAACGTAGTATCGTTGCACGATCCACAAAAGACCGGGGAAGTCCACCATCGACCAAATTTTCACATTAACGCAGAAAAAACCCAACAGATGGAGACCTACACACACCACCTATTCGTCGTTTTCAACACAAGAGGCACGAAAAGCCCTTGGACTTTTTGACAGAAGAGTTCTGCGTCTATCTTTGATCCTGTTTGCGTTGACGGTTTTTGAAGAAGAAGTTTCAACCATGAACTGCACGGGCTGTACACCGATATGAGCCTGACCAGGCGTCTACGGATTCGACGCCTAAGATCGCTTGGCCATGTAGAGCGCATGGACAACACTGTTCCAGCCCGAAGAGTTTTCGACTCTGAACCGGTGGGACAACGCAATAGAGGACGCGCACAGAAACGATGACGCACACAAGTCGAAAAGGACCTCAACCGAAATTGTATGCAGCTGGATAAAAAAACGTACTTTAGCTGGCACGGGTTTTGGGAGGGTTGTTGGCTGAGGTACAGGTCCACTCCGGACTGTAGCGCCATTAGACGAAGAAGAAGATTGTATAACTTTCCTTGAATTCATCATATTCATCACATTTTGACCCAACATTCATATTCATTAAATTGTTATACCTCAAATATATCTCAAACACTTACATCCATAAACTACCATCCTAATTTTACAATGATATCCCCTACTAATAGCGGTTCATAATACCCAATAATAGCTTCTTTCAATGACTTTTCTTTCAACAACTTACCACTAAATCGATGCTACGTTACTGCAAATGCTACCACGAGTACCTAAATGGTGTATAAGTTGATCTGTTGGTGTTTGCTCCAAACTTCTTTCAAGAAATGTGTAACCATCAATTCTCTTCGTTATAAGGAAATGTTAATCATTATTATGTGGAAAATATTAATGTGTGTGATCTGGTTTCAAAAGAGTTGAATCGTCTCTTTTGAAACCAGATCTGTATTGCACAATTTCCTGGTCGAATTATTGAACTCAAGTTATGATATAGTCATTGCCCGATATGAGCTTGTCAGAGACTTATAAGAAGTCTCATGGAAAATATTTGAATGCGTTATTGAAACACGAAGTTCACTTTCTTCCATGTTGGCCATATCTCATGAACCAAAACTTATTTCGATCACTTTAGAGAGTTAAGTGTTTGGCGAAAAAATCATTGGCCAGAAATACTCAAAGATATGTGATAGTAATTTCATGTACATGTGGAAAATCATAAAGAGTAAACATACTGCGGCACACGATACATACGACTCCCTTTTGAAGACAATCGCTAACACCATTCAATCGGTTTATATTATAAATATACATACATATATTAATCTCTTCGATCTCACTTCAGACTAAATGTAAGCCACAACTTACACATTCCATAATTGGTGGTGATACACACGATTTCAATTTGGGTCGATTTCAAGAAAGGTAATAGGATTTATCGTGTACCTTCGGTTTGTGGTTTTCCAAGCTTTAATCAAACTTCGCATTTTGGGGAAAAACCTTTGTGATAATCCATACTCAAAGCAGTCTATCTACAGTTTCATTCAAATTCGAACAACCGACATTTCATCAATAGATGAAAAGTGGCCTCAACAATTTCAATTCCAAACGCAAAAATAGATACATAAATACATAAATAAACCAGAAAAGTTGCATAAGTACATCCCTTGGGTAAATTTCTGGTAAAAACTTGACTTAAGTTAGGGAAGTGAACGTTGTACGAGTATCAATGTTATACAAAATTCACAAATATGCTGAGGAAGATTAATTAAATCGTTTATCCTGCTGACTGCGCATAAAGTCTGACGGTAAGTATGCTGCTTGCTGCCATAGATCAAAATGTCCTTTAACACCCTTCAAAAAATAGCACTGCGCTGAAAAGTGAAACAATAAAACAAGTTAAATGGGGAAACTTCGTCAGAAACAATACTCTTAACACATAATCCGGTATCTCCCTCACACTTTAGTCACCCGACACGGTTCACATTCTTCGCTGCACTGTATGCAACATTTGCTCTCGGAATAACGAAGAAACTTTTTCCCAAAACGAAATGTTTTCCTTAACACTTCGGAGAGCTATAAAAGATACGTCCGGAACTTTTTATCGGTCGTTGGTTCTTTGGTTTCCGGGTTCATGCAGCTCATGTGGACTTCCACAGACTCACATTGCCAACAACGCTGTCGATGGATATGATGTCGATGAAGATAATGCTGATGTTACTGGTTTCAGATCCATGTCCGACAGTCGGAAATATGAGGATTCCCTCTTGTATTCTATTGGTCTTGGAGTATGCCAAAGCATATTGGTGGAGAACCGAATGCACATACAAATGGGTGAACTGATTAGATCGAGGAATTCAGAAAGTTTTGTTTAATTTAAGCGAAAAATACTCGGGGCTCCTATTGTTTCATGGTTTATGTGCCAACTGGGGTGCTATGGCAATGAACTGAAACTGAAGTAAAAACATAAACAATGTTAAAGTACAGTGGGCTGATGAAGTGGTGTTCATGTGAGTTGTGGAAATAATTTTTCGGGCAATGATTGGAAAACAAATTTCGTTATTCAGTCAGGTTCCTCTTAAGATATCGCTATTTTTGAAGAGTTGCAATAGCAATTAGTTCATGTACGTTTAAATCAGGTTTCCGGAATGTAAATGGTTTTCTATGTCATGCTCTTTTTACTAGATGCATCTCTCTAAATATGTATTTGCACCAGCACCAAACTAAGTCCGAGGAAAAACATTAGTAATTCGGAAACATGAATAAGGTCCAGAATTATAAGAATTGTAAGAACGAACATCACATCACTAAATTTATATGTAAACAATTTTCAGCGGAGATTTAAAACATATTCCAACTAGACATTTGCGGATGTGGTCGGGGATGACCGCTTTGGTACAAACTCATAAATAGTAATGAAACTGATAAACGCAATTGTTTTCCAGATTCCAATTGTAGAATTGTTTGTGGTCATATAAGCCATGGAGCAGTGGATTTTCGATCCAATCCGACTCCGAAAAAAAATATTTCCGTATTCCGTATTTATTTATTTATTTATTTATTATTTCGAGACTTCTTTGTAACTGTTAGATTTCTACAAAAAGCTGAGCAAGTTTAAAATTTAGTATATAATTAAAACTAATAATGAATTCAATTAAGATAAAATTAAGTTTATTTACTGAGAAGTAACTTTTTAAAGCCCTTTTAATACTCAATACATTTTGATTTTCCTTTAAATGACGCGGTAGAGAATTCTGTTGTTTTCGTGGTTTTCTGGTGTAAAAAATTGAGTTGCCCATAAAGTACGCGACCACCATATACCTTGCCTACAATTACATTGATGTAGTTATCCCAAGTCAGAAACAGATTAAAGGTCACACCGAGGTTTATTGCGGTATTGACGTATTCGATAGGAGCATTGTTCAGTGCGATCAGGGGAAAATATGATAGATACAGAATTTTTCTCGAGATTACAATATATTTGGATTTTTTGGATTTAGGATAAGATCATTTATTTCAATTTTTAGATCGTGCCCAAAATGGCGTGCTGTCACCTGTCACATACCGAGGGAAGTTATATGAAAAGTCTTAGAACATAAGTTGTTCAGAATTGTCTCCTCTACAAAATATAATTTTTTTTCCAAAAAAAAAAACTTGGGCATTAAAGGGTTAATGTATGCCATTTTTGAATTGTCTGACAATCACAGAACATGTTAAGGTTTTCAAAATTGACCACAAAAAAAGCGATATGTATGTTCGTACTCTATGCAATTCGAAGTGGCTGACTATGGGTGAATTGTGAACGTAGTTTCGATGCTTTGCATTACGTTTGGATTTTGGAAAACATCATCGGTTATTTTTCAGTTGTAATTATATAAAAACGAATTTTCGAAATTTCTCCTTTTTTAAAATGATCATTATGAGCATCCGCCTTAAGCTTCTTTTTCTTCTTTTTTACCAAAAACCTATTATTTTTCGAATTACAGTAAAAGCTCGTTAACTCGGAATGATCGGGGGGAAGTTCATTCCGAATAAACGAATTTTCCGAGTTATTGGAAGATTTTTTTTATTCACTAAAACGCGTTCCTTTTTATGCAAAAATGCAAGAACTTGTAACGAAAAATTGTTTTAGTAAGCCAAACAACATTTAAATGTGGATTACCGGGATTCCCCCACTGCAAATTTTGTATGGTTTTTTTTTTCCGACTTCTAAATGTGAATAGCCGGGACTTCTCCAATAGATATTTTGATGATTTGTTCCGACTTCTACATATTTGAGATCTATTTGCTACCTATACGTGTTCAATTTCTGCGTTACTTAATTTTAGCTAATTTAATTTAAGTTTTACGTACAAAATTGAAAAGAGCTTTTACTGTATTATCAATAATATTACTAGAAGAATTTTTATATTGAAAATGTTTAATATATACAAAGCGCTTTGAAAGGTCAACTAACAGTGAAATCAGCAATCTGCGCATCACTGCGCAAATGGTACGTAATATGTTATAGATGACTTAAGACCTGTCCATCAACGAAATGAGCACTCCTAGGACATATGTCTGCCGTTAGTGAAATTTTTGAAGAAGATCCAAATCTATGAATTTCACGACGAGCATTTGGGTTTGTCTAATGTCTTATGTCAATGCTCTAAAAAATCGGATCATTACGAATCATATTTAAACTACCAAATCCTGCTTAGAATCAGTCAAGATATAACATTAAAAAATGCGTGATATTACAAACTACCCCGACATAGGCTGAAGGACATTGTAACAATATTTACAAAAACTTAAATAATCTTATTTTCTAAAGTTTTTAATCAAAAGGCAAGGAACAAAACATAGCCCATAGTTCAGGAAAGTAAATAAGTATGTTTAAAAGTATTACATTCTTGTTATAAAAGTAAAGAATTTCATAGACAAAAATAAACAATAATCATATTCGATTTGATCCGTAAAAAAAGGTTACAGAGAGTTAGAGACTAAGCGGACACTATCTGTGTCACAATTCAAACACGTGTAAACACTACTAGATATATTCATACATTTAGTGTGGGCCCAGTTCGTACAACTTGCTCGCTACGATATTTAACACAAAGAGCAAAATTTATATAAAACTAGAATTCACAAATATATCAGATATACACATGTATGTACAGAATTAATCAAAGCGCTAATGCAAAAACACCCAGTACTATGTCTCTTCCGTGTAAGGCGAGGACCAAAAAAACTAAAAAAAAATTTCCAAACCTTCCTTTTTTTTATCACAGCTAGAACCTTTTTACAGCCACCCAGCGAACAACTACAAAAACTACGTAGTACGATAGTAGCTAGGGAGAAGATGATGAATTTTCTATTTTACTCGATTCCCAATTTTCGTAGGAACCCCTACTTTTCCCTACTCCATCATTACTACGTTAAGGTCACCTGTGGAGTATCAGCGTACCGGAGAGAAGACCCTTTTCAGATATCGATGGAGGGCAAAGGAGTCGTTCGAGGGTACATGGGCTCATGATTCTTCGAATCAAATACGACAGGGAGATCGACGTGGCCAACATGGGCGACAAGAGACGAAACAATTATCTCTTAAGAAGATCGTCACTACGGTGGTAAGGAAGAACCAGGAGGGAACGATGACTGCCTTTTCAGAGGATATGACCCGGCGGATTTAGACTTTCTAGTATGAAATGAAATCATACAGACAGAAGAAAGAAAATAAGAATTTTCAGTCCGCTTTTCAAAACATTGTAGACAGGTACTATGTTTGTGATCAGTACAATCTGTCAGGGAAAAGGGCGAGTTAACAGAGTGATCAGGACGAATCCGTCAACGAAGGAAACGAAGTTTCTCGCCCAATAAAGATACTCACACGACTCGACGATAACTAGACTCCATAGGGTAAAGTTCCCCACCTAAGAGTCTTCATCTGCGCCTGAAGGAACACGTAGGAAACAAGCGTAGTATAAGCTCAATCTGTGATATCAATAAATGATACTCACATCTATGAGTTGTGTAAGCAGAGGAGCTGACTTTGTCTGTCGAAACAACCTACAATTAAAGCAGTTGAACATTGCAGGTAGAGACAGCAGGCGGGAGTCTCCAAAGCATTGATGGGCGATTCATAACTCAGGTCTCTTACGGTACAAAAACAACAGAAATGGATATGTATGCACATCGTACCCAATCTCCAGTACGAATTATATTTAGGAATTGGGCGCCTTTAAGGTCGCTGCGAATATAGTCGCTCAGTTGGGCTTCAGTTGACTCAGAAAGGAAACGCACCAGGTTCTCATAGCAAAGCAACGTCATCACCTTGCAAAAGATACCAATCAAGCAGACGCAATACCCAGTCTCTTCTGCGATACAAACACTGCTATAGGAAAAGCTCGATCGCATGCTTTTGTTGGGCGAAGGGAAGGAGCTCGATTCAGTATCAGCTAAGCAAGTTGACCTTAGCACTCCACACTTTTCCACTGAAGGGTACGAGGAGCTAAAGAAGATGATTGCGGTAAACAAAGAATTTGGTGTAGTAATAAAATTTTTTCGCTGTCTGCATTTCGATCCTTCGGTGGTGACATCTGGCTGGAATATATCAGCGAGTCATCTAAAAAAACAGGCTGAACAAAATTGTCTGTACTCGGTCTTGGACCGTACCTGTGAAGGTATATGGTTCCAAAGATGCACAGCATGAATGAAGAAATGCCTGCGCGATGTTAAACATGTCTGAACAGAGGGTTTTAACGTCATATTACGACTCGATCGACAAAAAGTTAATTTTTCATATAGATAGTTAAGTTGTTTTCTGTGAATGATTTTGAAGAGTAGGATGCATGATCTATAGCTTAATAATGCTTGCACATCCAAGGAGAATGCGACGTTGGTCCGAGGCATGATCAAAAATTCGGAGGTTAAAGACAGTATGTGCAGTCGCGTTGATTGCTTTTAACAATTTTTGCTGAGACAAATTATCAAAGTCTGCAAATAATTCACAGCGGTAGGTTAAGAGAGGTACTATGAGTGCTTTGGCAAGTTTTAGTTTGACATTGGTGGGGAGTATGAGTGTACACGAATAGAATGTATTCACTGCACTGTGCTAAACGTTACTTCAGGATTTTACTTATTTTGCTCAAGATCGCCTTGAAACAAGTTTCAAGACATTCATACCTTTAATTGATTTTCATACCTTTAATGATTACTGAGTGAGTACTTCACCAAGTGATAACCAAGCATGTGTCCACGAATAGAATGTATTCACTGCACTGTGTACAATGATTTTACCTCATTACGGCTACAGAATATTAATACGATCTTTGGAGGCTGGGGTTATTATAGAGAAGGGTGTTGATTATGAAAACTGCCTGTACGCTATACATTTAAATACTCAAATTCGATTCTGAAAAATTAATTTATTTATTCTTTTTTCAAAATACGTTACAGGCTTTGTTTTTGGAAGTCAATAAAAATGTCTGTTTTTTTAAGAAATAAATAAAAAAACATTATTTGGTTTATAAAAATGGGTCGGATTGTTTAGTTAGACAAAGCGCCCACTCACTTCGTTTTTCATTCCTGCATTCGGTCTGGTACGCTTTTATCAGTTAAACGTGAACTTCTTTCAATTGAGTAAAGAAAAGTAGAGACAAATCAAACAGTGGTTGGTGTGAATAAAAACTGAGTATGAATGTTCATTCAGCTTTTTGGAGGGAAATCTGTTGTAATCTAAAATATATTTCGTTAAATTTAATGAGAACCCTCCACTCACAAATTTCAACAGTTCTCTCCATTTTGGTGTGAATAAATATAGATGTATTCGCGAATCGACCTATAATCCTGACGGAATTATGGTACTCACAATCACACACGAAATTCTGACAGTTCGTTGTGGAATAGGAATTTGTATTAAAATTTTGAAATGTGGTAGATTTTAAAAAACATTAAAATTGTTAGAAAATTAATATTTTTAATTCCAAATAAATAAAAACTAAGGGAACATTCCGAGTGAACACTCACAAATGAAGTGTTTTTTGTTAAAGGGAACACTCTATTTGGTGTGAACAACGAAGTTGAAGTTTGAAAACTAGAGCGGAAAGCCGTCAAATTTATTTGTCAAAATTTTTTTTAAGATAATCAACAAAACGGAATATTAATTTTCAGTAATGTTTTGAAACATACAAACGCGAAAATTAAAGATGTGTAATTCACGGTGGCACTGGAGTTAATTTTAGGAACCTGTATAGATTCGAGTTTCATAACATGGAATTGTTAAGCAATCAGTTCCTGTCCGAAATTCCTGAAGAAACCTGTGGTTGTGCCATACTTCTTCAGAATTGAGAATATTACTGCGACGATTGTCCGTCCTTTTCTTATTCCCTTTTGAATTGACGGGGGTTCATGTTTTTCAATTTTGTTCCTGATTTGCGAGGTGTTCCATGGATTTTTTAAATTCTTTACAAATGTAAGCCTTTTATGAAATCCTCATCTCCCATTTGAGATTTATTTTTTTTACATACTTCGTCAAAGTATTCCGTTTCCGAAAGAGTATTCTCAATTTTCAAAATCAACTAGTTACTCAATTTACGGATCGACCTCGACCGTCAGCGCCCCCTGTTGTCTTTTTTTTAGAGTCCCACACGGAGATCTGACAGATCATACGCGGGAAGTAATTTATATTGAAAATTCCAATTTGATGGAAAATACAATTGGTTAAAGTATATATCAAATTGTTTATTTCAGGTGCAATTAATGGTGGAATATCGAGAAAAAGTATGTGAGTTTTGTTATTTGGAAAGCAAAACTTGGTAAAAAGAACACAGATATGTATGTATGAATGTACGAATTTCCAGCTGCACATCATTGAACGAGTTTGTTTTAGTAAATTTGTTTAACAAACTATAATTATGCAACTTAATATTATTCAACATTCATATATTTTTAGGAAGAATGAAAAGAGAATCACAAAAACTATCACAAGTAAACTCTTGGCAATCGCTTAATATCAAACGTGGGCACATGCACTCGACATTTAACATTATTTTCTCCTGAAACCTGAAATTCGTTATTCACACCAAATTGAGTGTTCCCTTTAACAAAAACACTTCATCCACCCATTATACAGTTTGTCACTTAAATTGTGGTTCGCACACTACCTTAAATAGCTGTACTTATATAATACCCTGAAGCTGTACACTGTAAGACCAAGTAAAATGAATGCACTCAAGCCAGATTCCTAGTGATAATAAACTAAGGCCTTTTATGCATCAGCTAGTTGTTCATCATTCATGTAAAATAACAATATTGCATATTTCCAGGAGCTTATGAACAAGCTATGAAACGGTATAGCTTATATTTTTAATAACTTGAGCTTGATTGATATCGTAAGGTATACCTGACTTTTTCATCAACATAGATATGTAATGATCCATGAATTTCGAACCACATGCAAATACTTAAAGAATTAAGTTTTGACGCATGATTTTCAGATATCATCATAAATCAGTAAGGTTTCATCCCGTATAATCATTCAGAAATCCATCCGAGGAAGACAGAAACATTGCTAGAATTTTATTCAATTTATTCAGGCAAATGACAGGATGACAAATACACCTGACAACCGTTTAAACCTCCAGAGGACGCAATAACATGTAGAATTGCATATTCCATGGAATACACGCGACATTAGAAATAAACTCTCAACTCAATAAATCATTTACGTCGAGTACTCGGATGAGCAAAGTTAATTTTCCACTCTCTCCGTCGACTGGCAGCTATACCTAGGGCCAGATGTCCCGTAGAATTTCATATGAACTGAATGAAGGAACCAAATAACATCTTTGTACATTCCTAACACGGGTCCTGCGCTCTCGCTCAAGAAATCAAATCACGAACTTCATATCACTTCAGTTGTAGGGATTGATTCCAATTTCCCTACCACCCGGGCAAGCATCCATACAATGTGCATGTGTATCTGATGAAAGGCATCATAAATTAAAAAAGACGTACCGTCTGAGGTTTGGTTGACATTTCCAAAGTGGAGGAGGGCGTACACCTTTTTCCCGGGTTATGATCCTCTATGGAATCATCCAAATGGCCTTAATAAAAAGAGCAAAGCCACACAGTTAAGTTGGGCAGAACATGGATCTCTTCTGTTTGGGTAACCGTTTGTGATTTATGAAGTCCCATCCTTTTGAATAATTTCCATGATATGGGTCGTAGCGTTTAAAATTGCAGAAACAACGAAATGACCAAAGCCGTGGGCAATTTTTTTAATTGTTTACCGGAGACGACATGCCCCCCATAGTGCTCATCTGGTTTCTGTTATTTTTTGGTCTGTCGCTGAAAAGTGTTCATCGCTTAGAGTTTTTGGTAACCGGAAGGCTGCTGTGCTAATTGAATCACAGCGAAAGTGGCCTTTGTCTGTTTGTGTTCCTGATGAGAGGACTAAATAGGAAAATATACTCGGTGTAATATACTGATTTACTGCATCTGGATGCGATGTAACAGCAGAAAAGTATTTCAAGCTAAAATGTGTATGGCTGCTCTTATAACAACGTATTTATGTTCATATTTGTGTGATGGGTCATAACTTCATTATTGAAGAGGAATATTGGAACATAGTATTTTGTCTCTTAAGTTAAACTACTTGCTAACGGTGCAACATGTTAAACAAAAACACATACAAGCAATAATTCCTTATTGTCATTATTGGTTAATAAGATGGTTTATATATATATAGAAATGTAAATTGTACAATTATTACCTAGCTGCTACAGCATCAATGGCGAATTTCTATTAACTACTAAGTTCATATGTATGTACAGCCTTCAGTAAATTGGGTTACTGAACACTTCACATATTTATGGGCGCGTTAATTTGAACTGCACGACTTGTAATGAACTTTGTTTTTTTCTTGAATTTGGCATCCTTCGCTTCGATTTTCACGTAAACAAAACGTCACGTATGCCAGTTAAAGATTCACACAAGCCACACTGCATTGCATACTCTTGGGCACTTGAGTTTCGAAGGGACGTGTTTCAAAGCTAATGGCTATTTTGGTTTGTGTAATTGCTTCATTCGAAATAGTTGTTGTACTGTACTGTACAAAGTACTCCTAGCAGGGAAAGCAACCATTCAGTATATCAAATGCTCCCCGCTAGACGGGAATGAATTTTGTTATGGTTTGGGACTTGGGTATCGCACTCTGACAGGAGAACTTTCATGGTTTTTGTATCTTACTGTACACTTATAGAACATTTCAGAAACCGTTTATATTTGTCATTTTAAATGTACTTCTTCCTCTCTAGCCCCTTTATTTCATCTGAAAGTGTTTTTTTTATACGCTTTTTCGTATCCTGTCTGTGAATACGTGTGAGCTCTTGCGAACAGCTGGCCAACAGCTGATAGGCTTCCCCAACCGTAGTCGTGGGGTGAATTAGAGTTATTATTTGAAAACGGTTGTTACTCAAACTTTTTTCAAATTGCGGTGCAAATTTTTCAACAGAGTAAAGAGGGGTAAACAAGCGAACAAGCGTATGTTCAAGAAGTAGCTTTCTGCGGGTTACAGTCTGAGGAAGTTGGTACTAGGGAAAAACATTAATTATATATGCATTAATTATTAATGAATACACAAATAATTATTGATGAGATATATATATAATACCAAAAAAAAGCAGTCACACACATTTACAGAATTACAGAAATTTGTATGAGTAAGGTATAGTTGCAATATGTAGCCATTGTTCTTAACAAATTATGAAATTTAAATTTATAAGTTTTCACAATTCATGAATGAAGGCTATAAAAGTTAATTGCCAATCATAGCATATAAATCAGCTATATATTACTCTGAAGAATTTAATTGATGCAAATTGTTCCTGTAAATAGAGCGTAGCATTACATATGGCCCTTTAAACATATGAGTTATCTTTTGAACACCCTCCGAGTAATAATACATGATCGTGTCGGCGGCCATGTTGCTAAAAAATTCGCGAATTGTCCGCCATTTTCGTGGTCAATCCGGGAATCTTGTAAAAGTATGTGTGAAATACAAGGTAATTCCACAATTCCATTTATTTCTGACTAACTCATTCTCGTTACCTTTTTAATAAAATTTCAATATAGTCTTTTTAATCAAATTTCAGTATGTTTTTGAATAATAATTATAAAATACTATATATGCGTGGCGCCCCACATAATTGATGACCAGCAAATGAAAAATCAAACATTTCATTTGCGACACGGGAAATTTAATTCAAACTAAGCCGAATAAAATCGGATCAGTTAAAATTCAGGGTTAAAAACAATCGTGCTGTACCAACCAACTGAGAATAGGTATTTAACAATCCGTCAAGCATTGCTTAATCTCCATTTCGGAAGTTGGTATCCGGTTTTGCAGTTAGGCGACCAAAAACCTACGTTCCTTTTGGCTTACACCAAGGCAAGTTGGACGCTCGCTCTGTCCGAACTCTGTGGCTCGGTCACCCACCGCAACAGCTCCAAGTAGCATTAACTCCGGTCGACACACTAAACAACACAGTCATAGCTCAGTTAGCAGATCGCGTAAGGGATATACACATGTCAAGCGTCCGACAATAAATTGATGGTAATTCACGATTCAACCATATCTGTTGTAACGCTGGAGCAGGGGGTTAATAAAATATCATTACAAATGGAACACCTCTTTAAAGAATTTTAGGGATTCACGTTCCCGATCCAGTTCCCGTTGTCGTGGACAACATCGATCCCGTGCCAACAACAGCAATGACCAAACTACCAACAAACATTGTTACTACCATCGTAAATTTGGCCTAAAGCAAAACGTTGCACACCTCCATTTGAATTCAAAATTCCGGAAAACTAGTCGAACCATCCAAGCAAACGAACCAAAAGTAATTATTCCTATATAGATTTCAGGACAACGTATCCTTATTGATACAGGATCCGATCTTTCAACCATCTCTCCAACTGGTAGTGACAAAACTAGAATATTAAGTTTAAAATTAAAATTATTAGATTATATTTTATTAGATCCTACTATGAAATACCAGCGAAACCAGACGTACTCGAGCCTGCAGCGAACTCAACATTCAGATCTGAGCTGCGTTCTAATTCAGGAGCCATACATTCTGAAAGGAACAGTCAAAGGACTAACAGGCAGGAATGCAAAGGTAATTTGCGACACTACGGTATCCAATCTATGAGCCTGCTTTCATATTAATAATAATATTAATTATGTTCTCCTTACAGAGTTAGGGATCTTGTGCCCATTTTGGTGACAGTAGCCATGGCAGTAGGTCTTCCTGTCATCGGCGTACTGTGCTGGAGATGAGTCGCAAATTTTCGAGCTCTTAACAAGAAAGAAGTAAACCATACAGTATCAAAATGGAACTCCCGAGCACGAGATCAGCCGAGACACACACATCAGGAGACATAATAACCGTCGACACAACCGGAAGATGTCCACAAGGAGGAGTCTTATCTCATCTCATGTGGAGCCTAGTTTTAGGCGAGCTTCTAGAGATACTAACAATATAATGAGATCAGATATCAGGCATACACTGATGACATAGTCATCATAGCCAGAGGCACCTTAACTAAGGAATGGTGCTTGTCGGCTGGGCTAAACCTGAATTCGGCAAAAACCACCATAGTACCTTTCAATAGAAAACGAAGACTGGAACGACTAAAACCAATAAGATTGGCGGGCACAACACTGGCTCCAGTAAACGAAGTTAAATATTAAGGAGTAATCTTGGACAGCAAACTCATCTGCAAAAAGCACACAGGAAAGTGACTCGAGCTCTATTAATTTGCCAAAGCTTATCGGGCAAATCCTGGGGATGCAGTCCAAGCATACTAAAATGGATGTATACATATAGCTATTGTTAGAACAATAATCACATACGGTGCAATAGCATGGTCCAAAAGAAGCAACCTGATCAGCGCAAGAGAGGCACTTAATAAAGTTCATGCCTCTGTATTTTAGGAGCCTTTGCCCAACTGCTGCCATGTGGGTTCTATTGGAGCTGACTCCCTTGCATCTAGTGGTTACAGACTGTGCAATCAAAACAATCATGAGAATGGATAGGAAAAGACAGTTGCATTACATCAAAAAAATGTTTTCACAATTTAAGTTTACAACTATGCTTAATATTAAGGGTTAAGGTGTTTAATTCAACATTTGGTATTACAATATCGGTTGAGTGTTTATTTCTATATGCTGGTTTTAGATATGGTGTGCCATATTGGAAAGCCGTACATTAAGATCGGCCTTATTAGTTGCTTGTAGAGTAGCAGCTTTGTCATCTGGATTAATCCATTTTGTTTACGCATCAAAGGATAGATGCGATGGGAACCTAGGTTCCTAGTGTTGAGCCAACACCTTTCAGTGAAGTTAACGCCAAGATACTTGTCTGTTGTTATTTTCGTACCGTTAGGGAGTATTATCTTAATACTCCGACATTTAGCTACTGATCTGCATCCGCCTCGGGATGGTCTCCTTATGCACATAAACATCGATTTCCCATCATTGATAAGAAAACACCATTTGGTGTAGTAGCCAGATTGTTTCACTGTCTACGCCTGGCGACAGTGGTGACTTCCAGCTGGCATAAGTCAGTGAGTCATCTGCGTATAGCCAACCGCTCACTGTGTTGGTTGGAGGCGGTTGATCTGACGTATAAATGTTGAAGAGCATCGATCCCAGCTTCGACCCTTGCGTAAGCTTATATCACAATTCAATTTCCTATATCAAAAAATGAAGAATGAAAAACATGAATCAAATTGCAAATTGGTGTAAGATAAAGGATTTACTTCATGTATAATTGGTATTATATACGAAAATGCAACAATGTGCAGTAAACGGTTGCATAAACTATAACCGGGAAGAAAATGTTGAATTTTGTTTTTATGCATGTATCTGTTTCCACCTTTAAGTTTCTGTTGACATACAAATTCCCGCTATGACGTCACGCGGGGTCTCAATAGAACTGTCCAGCACACCTAACATTCCTTACACCATGTTGCTGACTCTCACTCGACTGTGTTAAATCGTGCTCACAAAAAATTGTTCACCCAAATCGTTGTTCGCATAAAAAAATCCTAGTTTCTCTTGAAATTATGTCACGTAATTGATTCCAATGCTTTGATTTGAAGGCTCAACTATAATGCGCATGAGCTAGTGTTAAATTTGGACGAACTGTTTGTTTCGTCATGTTTGCTAGAAAAAACATATGTAACTATAATGAATACATGCGCGCATAGCCTCACGTCTCCACGACATTATAGGTTGGCTCATAGGGGTGGGTCGATTCGCTCACTCACCCATGCGCGTTTGGCACTAGCTAGTGCTCGCTCATGCGCATAATAGTTGAGCCTTAAAAATCTAGCTGGAAATTGACGCATTTACATGTATTTGATTAACGCACCCATAAAATTATTTGTTTCATTCTTTTTTTTTGGGCTATTCGCACTCCTTTAATGTTATCTTCTTTCCTGATATATTTTCAGCATACAAAACGAATCTAGTTATTGCGTTCTGTTTTAGGTTAATCCAACTTATCGTAGATTTGTGCAGATTACCCACCCCATATTAATAAAAAACATAAATAATAAAATTTGAATAAGAACCAAGCGTAATAAAGAAACTAACAACGAAACCCCTTGAACTCCATAGATACACAAAAACACTTACAGGGTTTCAACAGATAAACGCACTCGCAAATAGCTGTCCAGACTATAGAAAAATTACTAGGTTAACTCTACCAGTTTTAATTTGCAAATGAAAAACAACGACTAGTCTTAAAAGGATACATACATTTAACCGTTACCACAATTGATGTATGTAGGTATGTAGGTAGGACGTGGCATTAATGCACTTAGGCCAGAGTAAGCCCTTTATACCGCCACGTGGTTGTTCAGACAGAAAGAAATAAAGATAAAGGGGGTTTATGATAGCCAGTTGGTATTTTCAGCAAATTTGACTAGCGCTTTGACTGGTATTTTGCTGAGGTCCTTTAGACTGTCAAAGAAGTAGGAGCCTATGGTAGCTTTCCTGATAGAGGTAAGATCAGAACAATTGCAAAGGAGGCGGTGAGTGTTTTCCTTCTCTTCATCGTCTAGGCAGCTTCTCCAGAAGTCGTTGGAAAATAAACCTAGTCTTGTTGCTTGATCTTTTAGGATCAAGTTTAGGCCAGATTTGTTTTGGGATTCGACAAGTTAACCCTGTCGACCATCTGGCGTTGACTTTCTTTGCGTAGAGATTATTGAACTGTAACTTGAAGTAGTAATAGGGTTACCTATGTTACAAGAGGTACTATCAACTGGCAGTCTTGTGGCGCGTCTTAAGAGTTCATCATCTTTGCAGTTTCCCGGGATGTCTCTATGGCGTGGCACCCACCACAGGCGAAAGTTGAACTGTTCGGATAGCTCATTAAGAGTTGAGCCGCAGTCGATTACAATTGAAGATATTCTTTAACACAGTTAGGAGCTCTGTCTGATCTAGTGCAGTCGACGGATTTATATCTTCCGTACTATTAGTAGAGTTGACCTAGTTATGTCGTCTCCAAGCAATACGAGCCTTTTGTAGAGCATGATTTAGATCTGTCGAGTCAGGAATTTTGTTTGTTGTTTGTTTCCACAAACTGAAGTCGCACTGGTTGCCAAGGGCGATTGTACGTCGGATCCCAAAACAAAATTCATTTTGTTTTATCCTCATTGTCCTTAAGACCCTCTCGTTTCGATTGGTCTTCAATCTCCGTTACTTCTTCTACCATGATACCCAAACAGTAGTACATATTTAGGTGTAGATTATATCTATATGATTATATTAAGAAAACCTACTAACAATAAAAACGTTATGTGATACTTAAACTAGTATTGCATTCGCCCTTCTGTCTTGCAAAGAGAGAATGTATGAAGTTTTTCCATGAAGTCTTATATTGCATTAGTGCCATGGCAGGTTAAGCACAATTGTTAATAGCTTTCTTTGCAATTTCATCTTATAGGTCTTCACACAATCGCTCCAAACAGGTGTACTGTACATAAGAATGGCTTAAAAGATTAATATATATGTAGATTAATATTTTGAGTTATATAGAATAAGTTTGCCACACTAAGCTTTGAATTCCTGCAAATATAGATCGTACATAATCGCAGCTTAAGATTGTCGGGTAGGAAACACTCTTTTCTACGCCTAGTGAACAATCTAGATTGTGGCTTTTGGGGGTTTGGCTTAGTCTTCCCTTTAAAGCAGTATTGTTCAAATTTAGAGAGCGCAGCTTTTAGTTGATTATAAATTCATCCGCAAACATTGCTATATTGACATTGCTGTCAACCAACAATTTTATACTTGTGTTCATACAGTACACTGGACAGGATAAACATATGTATTCATTGTAAAATTACACAATCAGATCCAGATCGAATGTCGAGTAGTCAAATACGCTTAAATTATATTCAATCATAACATACCAGTGCATACTTCATTCAAAAATTTGGCGATCAACTGAAAAATACCCTGTTTAGATATATTTGATTTCAGCTTGAAATTGTTAAATTGAAGGACTGACTAAAAATAGAAATAACTCAAGAAGTTACTGTATTATTTCCCTCTTTGGCAAGACATTACAGATTTTCATCAAAAATAATATTTATTAAAAATAGAATCCTAAGTACCCAAAACACCTGCGACTCAAGTATGTCATCGCATCGTACCAGTTGATATCTGATTCTATCTGACTATAGCTGCAGAATTGTAATAGTAGTAGTTATTATGCCGTTGTCCGTTGCTTTTTGTTAATCGCACGCACTGGTTAGTGCATGGCGTGACTTTCTCTCCACCCCTATAGCGGCTCACGAGGCCACTGATGGGTTGCCCGTAATTATTTCGGGCTGCCGATCGGGACAGGCTGGCCACCAAACGCTCGCATGCTGCCACCATTCAGGCCTGGCTCCAAATGGCGCCCAGGCACACCAGGGTAGGCATTTTCCGAGGTCAAACTTGTTCTGCGTGACATGAGTTGCCGCCCCCACCACGAGGAGGTCAGTTGCCGGGGGACGAGTGATGGAAGGAGTAATGCTGAGCTTTCCTGTAGGATTGGTCAAGCTGGGTCAGTTTGGTAGTTCTGTAATCAGAGAGGCAGAGCTTGGTGTCAAAGCCAAGTTAGCGGTTTTCAACTCAGTATTTGTTTCAACTCTCACCTATGGTCATGAAATTTACGTAATGACCGAAAGAATAAGATCGCGAGTGCAAGCTGCTGAGATGAGATTTCTTCGTGCTGTTGTGGGAATTTACTCAACATTGAGCAGCTGCTTCTTCGAACGGAAAGGGCTATGCTTCGGTAGTTTGGTCACGTGGCACGAATGTTCCCATCATCACGACTTCCGAGGCGGGCGTTGAATGCGATTCCATCAGGTAGGCGACCGCTTGGCAGACCCAAGACGAGGTGGTTGGACCAAACTAGCCGGGTTACGCTTGGGCATTGCTCCTGATGAATTAGAGTCGATGACGGAGGATCGAGTTTCCTGGAGATCTCTCGTGCGTGGTTTACCCCCGCGACCCCTTTAGTGGATCATGCGGGTCAGAAGATGATGATGATGATGATGATAGTTATTATGCTTTTTAAACGAGAAGCATATATCATAGTTTGAAGCATTGTCATTTGTCTGTAATCTATTATAATTGTATGCAATCAGTTCAGTTGATTTTGACTTCTTGTAAAGCCCGTATGACATTACCTTTATCCGCATTTTAATAGAGCTTCGCAGAAAAAAAACACCAAGTAATTTGTGAAAGAGATTTTTTTTACAATGGATCATACACTGTCTGTGTGCAAGGTACATGGATATGTGATTGTCTGTACCGTGGTATGTATGGATTTGGTTTTCAAACAAACAAAAGTGCAGAAACGTCAAAAAACAAGCTGCCAGCGTCTGAAAAATGCCAATGGGTTACATTTTTAATCCATTGTTTTTAACGTTTTCACATATATGAGACTAGTGCGTACCTATTCACACTAAATGCTTAAGCTCTTCTTACACATGACGAGGTGGTGTCTAAGATAGTTTCATCAACCGACCGTCGACAACCTCAATACTAATTAAATAAAATCTAATTTAGCATATTATATAAGGAGAGCCCTTTGACTATCGAGGGATTAGGGTCCCTAAAATCGCATACAATCTCCCTTCTGCCGTTTTGTGTGAACGCCTGAAACAGTTCGTCAACAATCTGGAAAAGACCCAAGATATGCAGATCGACACCCACCACCTATTCGTCGATTTTAAGGCCGCATATGGCAGCATGCATAGAAACGAGCTAACTATAGAGAGCCATGTCTAGTTTTGACAATGGGCCTAGCAGTAAACGAGGGCAAAACAAGCTATATTATCACGGTAGGACTCATGACATCGATGTCGCGGATAGAGCGTCGTAATGGGCAGCACAAACGTTGAGGTAGTCAAGGACTTCATCTACTTCTGCTCTGCAGTAAACAGTGACAATACCACCGGTGCCGAGATCAAGCGCAGAATTACTCTTGTCAATCGCTGTTTCTTTGGGCTGAAGAGGCGATTGAGTAACAAAGCTTTCCAAAGAGCTGAGATATATACAAAATCATTATGTCCCAGAAAATGTTTTTGATTATTTAATAGGCTTGGAGAACACAATTGAAAAGAAGGGCGAAAAGAGCATAAAAAAAACAGTATCTAATAACAAACTTTTTCTTGATTTTTTGTATCTTAATGTAGTTTTATGTTTTCGTTTTTATTTTTTGTATATGTATAGTAGAACATTTTAAGGTGTGATGAGAATTGAGCGCTTAGTTTGAAGAATGTTAAACAATATGTATTGAAAAATCGTATGAAATTAAAAAGCTACGTTAATTCGTACTTTTATGTTTTCCACGTTGTTTAATCGAAAACTGGATACTGGTTCCCTTGCCATTTCTAATTATCGGGATTCGACTGTATTTTTTTCCATTTTAAACCTTTTTTCCTAAAATTGCCCATAACTACTAAAAATGGTGAGATAGAACCCCATCCCTGTAAAAACTTCACTTTAAAAAAAATCTTGTTTTTACCCCCCTAAAAAAACCGTCATACATTTTTGGCGCCAAAGTTATCGTACTCGTGCCAGAAATTAAATCTATATTTATTACAAGAATAAACCATCAATAATCATCAACTATGGTCACACTAAAGTTGCTGTAGGTTATTTCTATCCTGAATAGATAAGAACATATGTACCAATGAGAGGGAAACGTTGACATTCACAGATGCTCTTTCAAGGTTTGACTTTCAAGGTCTCCGAAGAGAATTTCGATGTTGTTCCAATAAGAGAAATAAGAGAACGTAGCTTACGCACTTTTGTTGTGTGCACATTTTACAGTAAAAGCAATATTAATGAGCTCACATATGTAACACTTTTTCTGAATTTGAAACGAGTTTTGTTAATCCAAAACAAAATATTGTAATTTCGATTTTTGCAACTAATGAAACATGACGTGTTGCAAAACTGGAAAAATTGCAAAATATTTAAAACATTTTAAAACATCTTGGGCAATATACCATTTAATGTATACATAAAATATCCCGAACACATATTTTATAAAAGAAAAAAAAAATGAATGTAAAACTCAAAAGGCATTGGTTGCAAATATCGAGTGTTGCTGTAATCGAAGTTGCACTGTATTTCGATCGACATTGTAAAATATTTTTTGTAATGAAATATTCACATTTTATGTATAATTTGTCTACGTTACCTACTACCAAGTGTAATATTTAACTTTTTTTGAAAATGAAATTATTGCCACGATTTGCTAATTAGTCATGGGATAGAGCTGCAGAGCAGGTTACCTGATAAGTGCCAACAAATATCCTACCGATATTTTAACGCAATTGACACATGATATTAATTGACCTTCCCAATGTAATGTAAGTATCTTATAAGCTATGCTACAACTCATATTACTTATTCTCGTAGAGTATAAATATAAATATAAAAAATCTGTAATTTCTCTTCTATCGAATATTTTTCCAGCCCCTACTGTCACTACTGAAAAGAAAATCCAAACCGCGAGAGCATTTTTTTTTATGAAGATAACTATGTACATAATTCAATTAGTAAACAATAACATAACTATCGGTTTGAGCTGCTGCGCAACTACAATCCCAAATATTTTCATTTATTTCCGAGTGAATTGTTCAGTGTAAAAACCCGGCTTCTGATTGAATTAGAAAAAATTAAAAACGTATGGAAACAGAAAGAAAACAAAATTACGTATATACACATATCTATGTATGGACATTGCAACACACTCATATCAACCGGTTGGAAGAGAATCTATCCCAAAGAGAGTCTGAAAGTGAGTGCGTAACCGAGTAAGATGAGAGAGATGCGTTTTATCAAGTTATTTCGACAATCGACTGTTCTTAAGAATTTTCAGAGAAGTATTTTTTTGGGCGCATTTAGTGAAGAGACTCTTCGGTTTCTTGGCCGCACTGTGCAACAGACAACAGTAGTGTTGATTTCCTTTGCGTACGTGTGGGTGAGAAAGAGACGAACCCGTATTACGGGAAAGCGTCAAGCGATAAAAATAAAAGAAATTTATGTATAAAGCTAGTGAATCTTTCACCGCCGAGTGCGATTGCCGCGAGGAAGAATCCCGACGTGTGGCTCACATCCTCATTTGTGTCGGACCGAGGTGTTTGTCGTTGCGGTGATATCCCGACATATTGTGTACGTCAAAGAATAACAAAATTAAAGTGCGCAAACTTATTTTAAAATAAAGTTACAGATTTTTTTATTAGTTTTTGATAATTTCGTTTGATAACGCGTATCGTGCAGCGGCGTGTGATAATTTTGTCCCTGTTATTTGTCGTTCTTCGTTTGTGACGTCCCCCACTGTGGTGTATGAGAGACAATTTCGACTAGCGTTGACCTCTATTTGACATTTGCAGTCGTTGATTGAAATAAAAGAGAAGTGAAAACCAAAGTGAAGAAAGGTCTGTATGCAGTTAATTAATAAGCACCTATTTATTTTCGAATGTATTCAAATTGTTTAGGATTGGAGAAGTTGTTTGTCAGTGGTTAAGCAATGTTTAGCGGTGCATTCAACTGCAACGGTAGAATATTTACTTTTTTCAGCTGCTGCTGCTGCTGCTGTCAAAATATTTATAATTCTCTTCTTCTTCTTCATTGTTATGGGAACTTTCGCTGTCAGTTGAATTAGTTCTATTTTTATAAAAAAAAAATTATACACATATCTATATGTACATATATCTGCATGTAGGAGTAAGATCCACGTGAAGCCAATGCTAAAGGAACGATTCTATTTTCTAATTTCAAGATTAAGGTTACCACACAATATTCAATTTAAAAATAAACCTTATGTTTCAACTTGATAAGAGTGTGTGTCTGCGGTGTTGATTGATCCCATGACTATGTTGCTGATGACGGGGTTGGTCTTTAAGGGTGACATTAAATTTGGGCAATGACCTTGAAAATGACACACGAATTAGATTTTCACGTGAGCCCGACAATTTAGATTTACTCTTGTTTGGGCGTTTTACTTCTGTATCTGTTGTATTTTGTATCAATAAGTTAACATTTGAATCTATTGAAATTTTATAATTTGCTTGATACACGACGTTCGTTGACTCATGGTGCTATTTTCATCTTCTACGAGAAGACTGTTATCAATTGCTGACAACAGAAGGTGTTTCTTGTGTACAAAAGGTCAAGGAATCAGTTGAGGAATTCATATCAACTAAACATTTGTATATTAAGCATCATTACCAATTTTAGCGTGGCATTTGATTTGTCATTATTTGGAATCTGGATTACTGATACATATCTATACACACACACGCATAATTGTGTACATACAGTACATAAATGCATATGGATTATACACCTACATCTATGTATACACTGACGGACAAAAGTGTACGTTGTATGATATGTATTATGTACATTATTGATTTTGTTATATATATATGTACCTACTCATGCACTGTTTAATAAATATAAAAAAAATTGTTTCATCGACATATAACTATCTGAGTGGTCTGCCACCGTCAAGTTGCACCGTTGTGAGTATAAGATGCAGGTGTAGCTAGGTACATGTCCTTTTCCATATTAGCTAGGACTATTCGAACGGTACACAGAAAATGTTCCGCCGTATCTTATCTGAATATAGCACCTCTCACGCCAGAAGCTGGTTGGTTTGCGTGAGTACTCCTTGGCAAATTCCGGCTCCTACTTTTTGCCTACCATCGAGGGAAGATATATCTCAAAAATCATTATACACCCTATGCATAATATGTATACACATATTTACATGTCTGATGTTTATTTCGGCTAACCATAACTTTGTAATGTTATTTTTCGGATTTAAAAATATTCGGTGGGATTTTGGGGAGTGATATTTTGTTTTTAAGCTGGCAGCGACATGGCTAATGTTTAAAAAAACAGTACTAATTCCAATATTAAGAATATTTTGGTCGGATTTTCTTAAGCCATTAGTAGTATTAGAAATATCGCAGTTAAATAAATCAGTCCAGTCATATTTTTAATTTACTGTGTTTCAAATTTAAAAGTGTTGGATGGTTGGTATAAATTCACGGATTGCTTGGATGATATTGGCTTTAAGTGCTTGAATCGTTTCCGGATTGTGCCATCGATCCTTCACGGTTCTCCTCAAAAAAAAAGTCCACAGTCCACAAATGACATCTCCAAGGCGGCTGATAATACGATTGGGGAAATAGTATCGCGCGCCATCCTGCATGAACCAGTGGTCGTCCAAATTCATGTCTTCAATTTCAGTAAAAAAAATGTTGAGCTGTTGAAATCGATGGCGAGTTGATGTTCGTGAATTGTGTCTCGTACTCTGGGCCACAGCCGCCAAATTCTCATCTGTGCGACGACGACGGGGACCATGAGTGTTGTCCACGAGCATACCATTGGAGACTGCGTAGGCCAATCTAGAACATCGATTTTGTTGGTATCAGTTTTTGGCTACCTTGCTTTGTTGGTTTGAAACATTATCCTGTCGAAACCTCTATATCAATGGCATCTCCTCTTCAGCATACCCAATTTTAGTATCTCTAAATACTTTGACCGATCCTTAATACCAATACTTCTAAAGACTGGCCCCATTCCCCAGCAAAAGAAGCAACTTCCATATTTGGCGGTTGGGATGCAGTATCACGGATCCATTCTTTTACCTACGGGTCTTCTTATTCGGGTGATGCCATCTGAATTTTGTTTGTAATATTTGAAAAAATAACCGTTTTCAATTTTATTTTGCGACCTAGTTTATTTGTTTGTTTGCAAACGCTACTCAGATGGCATCTGACGGACTGATCAAATTTGGTGGAGGAGCTGTACTCGTCTGAGGTTGCTTCTCTGGTTGGGGAATAGGGTCAGTCCTTAGAATTATTGGTATTATGAATCGGTTTAAGTATTTATAGAATACAGTATGTTTTTGAATACAATTTTAAAAACAAATATGTGCTTCAGTTGTGGCAATGTGCTCATTTTTGTGAATATTGTTCAACATATATGGAATACATTTTTACAAGAATCCAATCTAAGCATAACACAGACAAAAAATACACTGGATGGCGTGTGGCCAAGCAGACTAGCGGTAACAGAATACACTGGCTGTCTTCACTTTTAAGTGACCAAACACACTACACTTCCGTTATGAAACATGTATACCCTTTTACCACACACGAATCATTTTTCAAGGATCTACACAAGAATCAAAATATTTTAATTTTCATGCTGTCGGACATCGATATCAGTACACACACTAATATCTTGCAAAATTGAATGCAAAATGTGTACACGAGGATGACCCATTTTTCTTCATTAGCATATGTATCCGAAAATTTCCATCACATATTTGCAAAGCATTTGTTGTGAATGATGAATGAAAGTATTTATTATTTATTCCTTTTACCAAAAATGCTTTCATAAGGTATATTTATGAAGCGCAGAAAGGTTGAAACAACTCCCTCAAATTCCTGAAAAAATATACGCTTTTAGAAGAATTAAGGAGAGAGATGTTTAATATGGTCGAAAAATTAACATTCAAAGTTAATGGCCGGTGGAATTTGCCTTCGGATAGTGTCTAAATTTCAGTTTTCAAAGACGTATTCCTATGAATATGTATGTATTTCCATCATTTTATTCATCACTTGTCATAAATTTTAAATTAAATACCCTATTAATATTAAAAATTACAACTTCTGGATCTTTGAACTTTAGCTCTTATAGAAATATTCCGATTTGAATACAATTTTGTTGACATATCCCTTATATTCTGTATTAGGACATAGGGTGTTCGAAATACAAATATTTTATTAATTGGAATCGTTACCACGGTTACGTAAAGTAAGTTATCAGTTTCTTATTGATGCAATCATTAATTTTCACGATGATTGTACAATTTAGAACTTTTATTGGTTTATGATGCTTGTGTTAATTTCAACGATTGATTAAAATTTGCTGTAAAAATGATTACCTAGAATACCTAGAATGTTTACAAAAAAAGTAAAGAGCTCTGCATATTTAGACGAAATTTACTTCACTTCGTATATAATATGTTATTGTGAGAATGGTTGTTTAAACTCTTTAGTCAATCATATTGATACATTTTAATTCTAACATTCTTAACTGAATTAAGTGTATGTCTGTGCACATTATAAATAATGTCACAATGTACTTTTAGTTCTCACGGTTTCTCTTTACTAAAAATATGACTTCGAGTCGACTGAAAACAGCAGTTTCAATGAGTTTGCAGAGCTAGTTAAGTTCCAGGGATGTGTGCAAATGCATTTGTGCTCATCCAAAAAGTACTAATTTATATATGTAATTATTACGTATTACATATTAAATATATTTTAATATTTTGATACTTTAATATTCACCAATTCGCATTGGATTACAGTGGGAATCCGATCCAAATGTACTAATATGTACATACATCTGTAAGTAGCTGTTAAGTACCTAAAGTTTCATAACGCAAACATTTGTTTAAAGATTCCCAAGCATTTGCATTAAAAACTAAAGAGATCACCATACCAGGTAATATTACACAAACTCTTCCAATTATAGAACATATTGCTTTATGCTACACTAAAAAAATAATTGAATATCACATAAACCGATATAATAATTAACAAAAAATGTCTAGTATAATATGTCAATCATAAAAACTGTACTTCGCACTGTAATATCAAAGATAGCTAATTATGAAAGATACGAGGTATTTTTGATATTTTCGTATAGCTTAAGTTAGGTATTATAATATTCAATAACGAATAAAGGTTATCTTCAAATATTTATATTAGTGCATGCATATTCAGTTGAAAGTCTTCCTAAATTTTTCTGGGGGAAGAGAAGGCAGTTTTCTTTTGTTGTTATTCCTGTCATAACTGCTTCCTCCCACAATTACTTTCTGAACTGGCATTTCTTTAAGGCTTCGTTCAAGGAAGGTTCGGGTAAAGTATATGTAAGTGAATGTGATCTTTCGAAATTAAGACATTTTGGTGTAGAGTCCCGTTTCGGAAATATTACTTTCCATGTGTGCACCCCATCGCATTTCCTAATTAATGTGTAAAACAATCGAAGAAAATCGACTTCGGGAGTACACATTATATTGCATAAAAATTATTTTGAGTTATTCTGACTTTAATCGCAGACCTTTTGACTATTGATGTCCAGTTTCACAGTGGAAGTTTAATCTCCACTTTTTGGGTAAACTTCAGTTCAATTATTTATTCGGTTTCACAGTTTCAATTATTTATTCGGTTTCACAGTTTCGTTTAAACCTTTAACTGCCGTTTAAATCTCAGTTCTGCTGCATTTTGTTCCGATATTTATTTTTCAAATTTTCATTTTGTGTTCTCAAGACTCCTGATGTTCGATATTGGGATCCATTCCTTGAATTCAAATCATTAGAATCAGCTAATAGATTTATAAGATTTGTATTCAAAGCAAGTTTGTAAAGAAAGCAAATACATCGGAAACGATACAAATATGAGTGTGAAAATGAAAAGTGTTGCCATAACTTTTCGATCGCTCACACAAACGACGTTTAACTGAACTGAAATTCAAATCTCAATGTGAAAACGAACGAATTATATACAGATTTAGCTGAACTTAAGCTTAGGCTAAGGGAAAAAAGGGGTTACAAAAAGAAACCCTTACTATAAAACTATAAAAAGCCTTACAATAATGATTAAATAAACCATATTATAAGTTATCAATGTATTCACAAGAGGGTTTCGTTTGGACTTACTTAAGCCTATTGTCACACATATAATAATGTTTGTAATTATGCTCGGAAACAATAGCCTTAGAATAATGCTTAGATATTGCTTGGGCTATAGACAACAAATAATACAATACATACACATAATACAATACATGGCTTATAGATAATTATCTAATAACCCAACTAACGCATAATAAACCTAATTATGCATCAATACAAAGTACGTATTTTTAAAAAAAAAACATACAACATTGCAATTTTGGTTACTTCATTCAAACATTTTGTGTTGTAAATAATGGTCAGATTTATCTTATTCATTTCACTCGCATCATAATGCATAAGAGGCTCAAACAGTACATAAACTTAAACATGCCTTCGTTAATTCTATGAAATCCTTCTTCCATAGAAACCATTAAATATTTCTTATCGGCAGCTTGTAGCACTAAACGAATTTTGTGTTCCTAAAAAAACTATATGTTTAACTTCGGTCTTCAGCACTCTTCTCTTCTTTGATTGTTTACTATTAACATATGACGCCAATGTTGCTGCTAGGTATATGAACAGACCATGTATAAATCGGATAATTTTGCTTGTAAACAAAATACTTACACGAGCATTACTAAATACATAGTGTAAAATCTGCTTGGAATCTTTGCCAAAATGCGAAAAAATACTTATGTATCTTATGTCTATAGATAAGGTATTCTTTAAATTTTTAAAATAGTCACATGTACAACAGACACTCATGACAAATGTATTTTTATTGCATTGCGGTTGTGAATGAACGATTCTTTTAATTTCTTCATCCATCATACTCGTACACACATATATTTAATCATATATCATATCGCTATAGCTGAGATAGCTGCTCTCACGTCTAATGCCATTGGGCTTGACTACAACCTTTGAAATGACGTGACGTTTTTTCGAAGACGTCGGTGTTAGTGGACCTTTTTTGTCGACTGCATATACTTACCCTCATTGACCGCAAGACCCATCTTAGCCGCTTCCTTCTTGATGCTCACAAATGCCCCGTTATATCCTTACGAGCAATTGCACAGATTTGTGGATTATCGTGCCTCCGGTGTTGACGTCGCCTATTCTAAATCCTTTTTTTTACATCAAAGGTATCAGTGAAATCATTACCAACCTTGACGAAGCCCGGGCATTCTCTTCATTTGCAAAGGCAGGCAAGTTTTGCCGGGATGCCACAACTAAACAATGCGTTGTATTGCTCGTCTCTATAATACTGTCATACGCCTAATCAGACTAATCAGACTAATCAGACTGTAGATGTAAATATCTTATATGCTATATTCAGGGGACTTATACCTCTGTAATTTGCTCAGTTTAGAGGGTCTTCTTTCTTTAGCGAACGATGAGATTCCATTCGTCGGGCATACTTTCATCCGACCAGATTTTACCAGTTGGTGTATGCACCTTACTAAATCACCGCCAGCTGGTTTGAATCGCAATCAATCGGAATCATTCTGAACGAAATAAGGGATGATGGGCAAACTAAAGTGTACACAAGCACATCAGTACATACTGTTCGAGTCCACATGTATAGACATATTCTACTATATGTACTACTTCTTATTTAACTAGTGAACATTATATGTATGTATTACCAATAACATTTTTGGTGTATAAAACATACAATCTCGCAGCATATTAGTATCTACTACAAATTATCGTATGCCATTGCTAAAAATCTGTATCTGCCGTTCAAATAACGATCGATTGGTTGGAATTTGGCACGATTTGGACTTGCAGTTGGTAGTATTGAACGAATACAACATATCGGACTATATCTTTGTATGAATGCTGATTTAAATGACCGTGACTGCGTGCACACCGAGCATGCTTGTATGCGAAGGAAATTTTACAAATTTATGAGCACATGTACATGTGACGACCAAGCGGAGAAAATCGCACAAGATTCAATTTCCTGAGCAGTGAACTACATTGAACTAAAATAACGAACTAGTTCTCTAGACAGATTTGAGCTAAGCTAAGCGCCTCTGTACTGAACTAAAATGCGCAAGCCTAGGAGACATACAGGGTGTCACGCAAAAACATGTTGGTATAAAATAAAGATTTTTAATTAGAAAGGTTACATTTTTTGATTGATTCATAGATTATACAGATTGGGGTTATGTATGGAATAGCACATCGGATAAATGGCCGTCACGGCCTTGCTGGCAAGTACGTACACTTTTATTGAAATTTCCTCTGACCGTTTCGTATAAATGTTGCTGAATTTCATTAATACTCCTCCCAATTTCCTCTTTCAAGGCGTTGGTGTTCGTGGGCTTTTTTTTGCATAGACCTTTGACTTCAAAACACCCTTTCCAATCGGCATGAGTAGAGTTTGCATTTGAGGAAAGGAATAAATGTGTACTTCACATGATATGTACGTATGTATGTGCGTGCTACACTACACTAAATTCACGTGATCACGTGTTCATCATAAAATCGATAATTAAATGAGTAAATTTTTGTTTATGTTTGCTGAAAATTAGTTATTGCAGAAAACTTGGTTTCGCTTAACATTTCTGTGATCTCTTTTTGTTGTAAAATCATGTATAAACGTATATTGCTGGAAGCAACTTCGAAAGATGAATCAGTCATTCAGTCATATATTTGTTTTACATTTCTTTTATAAAAAAAAATAAACTCCATGAGACTATGGATGCCATATCGGGCTGCCAATGGTATTTCTGAAAAATACGTTGTCGATGGATAGGTACGTATATAGCTGTAAACAGCACATGAATATGCACCTACCATAGGGTTCACATGGGTCAACAACTTGTTGTTCTCAACTCATCCATACGTTATTAATCGCTTCAGATCTATTTTTGGCTTGCCCCAGTTTCCATGCTTACGGGGAAGCGGGATCTCTGATGCTGATTGCAATCTACCTCATTATGAGACGCAATCGTTTATTTGATAATGTCTTGAAAACAAAAATGTTCTTATCAGCGTTTCTAAAAAAATGTTCACTCAAAACAGTCGTCTTCTGCTGCACTCGCATCATTCCATTTTAACACATAATCATGTTCAAACGCTCTCTATCCTTTAGGTTAGAAGATAGAGACATTGGCTATGAATACAGAGTACAGCATCCTATTAGAAGTGTTTATATTTTAATTGTTCTTGTTTTCTCTTTCAGATGATGCGAAGAATTTCTCGTGTTGAGTCCGGTGCGGATCTCAAAGATTTCTTCGATCGAGGTGATATTGCCTCACGAGAAAACCGATGGATTTTTGAAATTGCATGGGAGGTCGCAAATAAAGTCGGTGGAATTTACACAGTCATTCGCTCAAAGGCCTATGTCTCCACAGAGGAAATGGGTGAACAACTATGCTTGATGGGACCTTACAAAGAGAACTGTGCACGAACGGAAATGGAAGAGTTGGAATTTCCACGCGGCAGCCCTTTACTGAAGGCGGTAAATACAATGCGATCGAGAGGATATAAGCTACATACTGGTCGTTGGTTGGTCGATGGAAATCCTCAGTTAATATTATTTGATATTGCTTCAGCAGCATGGAAGCTCGATCAGTTTAAAACCGAATTATGGGAAAAGTGTCACATAGGTAGTACAATCATTAATCTTTTAATATTCCCATCTGATGCATATAATCTCTGTATTGCTAGGTATACCACAAATGGATATAGAAACAAATGATGCGATTCTCCTAGGATATATGATTGCCGAGTTTTTGGAAGAGGTAATTAATAATGCCTTTTTATTAAATTTTGGTTTTACATTTTCTACATTATTAATCAGTTTAGAAATTGTTCCGCTGAGTATTCTGAAGACAATGATTTGAATAGTCCTCGTATTGTTGCTCATTTTCACGAATGGCAAGCTGGCGTCGGTTTAATAGCTCTACGTACACGCCATGTGGAGATTGCTACTGTTTTCACTACACATGCCACACTTCTGGGGCGATATTTGTGCGCAGGCAATACTGATTTCTATAATAACCTAAAAAATTTTGCTGTCGACGATGAGGCGGGAAAACGACAAATCTATCACAGATACTGCTTAGAACGTGCAGCTACTCACCTTTCGCATGTGTTTACCACCGTATCTGAAATAACAGGCTATGAAGCTGAACATCTATTAAAACGTAAACCCGATATAATCACCCCCAACGGATTGAATGTGAAAAAATTCTCTGCTATTCACGAGTTTCAAAATTTGCACGCCATGGCCAAGGAGAAGATCAATGAATTTGTACGTGGACACTTCTACGGGTATGTTGCTAATATTTCCTCAATAAATATATGATTTAATATTTTCTTACTTTCAGTCATATGAACTTCGATTTGGACAAAACACTATATTTCTTTATCGCTGGTCGATATGAGTTCGGTAATAAAGGCGCAGATATATTCATTGAAGCTTTAGCCCGACTTAATGCAATGCTGAAGCATGAGAAGCCAGACACAACAGTTGTGGCATTCATGATTTTCCCAGCGAAAACGAATAATTTCAATGTAGATTCACTGCGTGGACATGCTGTCATCAAACAGCTGCGTGACACTATTAATAATCTTCAAACTGTGGTGGGAAAACGCATGTTCGATACATGTTTAAAGGGGCACATTCCGGAGCCAGATGAACTACTTATGAAAGAGGATATCGTTAAAATCAAGAGATGTTTGTTTTCAATGCAAAGGGATGGAATGCCTCCAGTAACAACTCACAATATTGTAAGTAATTGTTTGAATAATTATTTCTTGCAAGTTTTAGATAAAAGACTTTACGTCTGTAAGTAAGTTTACAAAAACAATCACAACCAAATTACCTATATCTTAGAGCTTCATTGCGACATTCTGTTGAAAAGCTGAACAAAAATCTTTCTTTTTTAAAAACCAGAGATAATTCTTGAATGCTTTTTACGTCTAAGATGCAATTAAATTTCACAACTACTTGATAGGCGGGATGATTACGTTAAATGTCTGGCTAAATGATATTCACTTCTCGAAGTCTGACACTCATTGTTATTGGAAATTTCGAATAACTCGAATATATCCTTATAATGTTTTGCCAGGCATTTAACGCGTCTGATTGTAAATGCATTCGAAGTTACTTTTGTATTCACTTTGGTGTCTCAATGAGGTACTTCACGTGCGGATGGCGAACATATCCCCTTAGGTGCTTAAAACTATCTGAAAAAAGTATCTTAACGTCTGTGCATCTTCCATTTACTTTACGTAAAAATATTCGTCATAAATTAAAAACAGACAACTTGTACTCGGCTTCTTTCTTCACTGCATTGTGTTATCTATGAATACAAATTCTTCAACGACGGCTACCGCAATAAACCGTGATTCAGTGTAGATTGAATAGTTTTTGAAAAATGAGGATTGATTACGGTCGAAACGCTATTGTTACTACATGACTCTTAATGCCTAAATTTGACTTATTCTAACAAAAAATTTCAGTGAAATTCAAATTTATACTTATTACTTATGCCAACCTAACCTTACCTAAATATATCTGCTCTACTGTTGAACAATATCTAATTTTCCATGATATCTGTATATCATAAAACCATATTTTCTTCTCAATCGAAAACGATAGTAATTTATTTTTACCAATCTTACATTTTCAGGTGGACGATTGGAATGATCCGGTTCTCAACGCCATTCGTCGTTGTCAACTCTTCAACACGAAAAATGATCGCGTGAAAATGGTTTTCCATCCTGAGTTCCTTACATCTACAAACCCACTGTTCGGTATCGATTATGAAGAGTTTGTGCGTGGCTGTCATTTAGGTGTATTCCCATCTTATTATGAACCATGGGGCTATACACCCGCCGAATGCACAGTCATGGGTATTCCAAGTGTGACAACCAATCTCTCTGGTTTCGGTTGTTTCATGCAGGAGCACATCTCTGATCCAAAGTCATATGGTATCTATATTGTCGATCGTCGATATATCGGCCTTGAAAATAGTGTTCAACAGCTAGCCAACTATATGATGGAGTTTTCACGTCTTAACCGTCGGCAACGTATCATTCAACGCAACCGAACTGAACGTTTGAGTGATCTTCTTGATTGGAAAGTGCTCGGCATTGTAAGTGTATAAATGTAACACATATTTATCAAAATCTTAAATTCAAATCTCTTCACAGTACTACAGACAGGCACGTGTTAAGGCACTACAAGCCGTATATTCTGATTACGTAGATGAAAGCTCAATGTATGGATCACGTAATAATTTGAACTTCTCCCGACCGTTTAGTGAGCCACCAAGTCCAACATCATCAAGTATGCATACATTTAAATGATTATACATATCATTCAATCTAATTTTGTTACACTTTTCCAGGACACACAACTCCAGCACCATCTGTACATGGTTCTGACGATGAAGACTCTGTCGATGAAGAGCACGAATTGAAAGAACTCGGTTTATCGAATTAAATGCCAATTTGTCATATTTGTTGTTTCGTAGAGAATTATTAAAAAAAAAACTATTTTAGTGTTTGTCCACCCAGTGACATTTTACAATTGTATTACAACCGTGTTCCTCAAAGTAAAATATTTCTGCAAATTGATGCAAATTGCTAGTTTGCAAAAACTGCACTTTATTATATACAAACAAAACATACGAATGGAGAACCAAATAATATTATCAATCGCAATTGCTTAGAGAAAAAATGTACAATTTTAAAAGTAATATCAAAAGCAGGGATTTTGACATAGACCTAATTACATACCTGACAACAAACTGATAAGACCTACTTACACTGCGAAATAGAGATTGAAAATAATGATATAAGAAGCCACCAACAAATTTGCAAGCAAGTATCATTGAACAAATGCATAGAGAAAACTATTTTTAGATTCAAACAAACATTTTATGTATATGAGTAAGCACTTTCATTTAAATTTTCACAGTTTCAAGTGCTTATTTGTTGAGAAAAAAAAATAATTTACGTGCTGCATGCATACATTTTAACTAGTAAAAATTATAAACAAAAAAGTAATGTTCAAGACCCTAAAAATTAGAAGCTATACTCCAACTAAAAGAAAAATAAAATATTTTAAATCAAAATTAATTCGAATGTGTGATTCTAGGTATACTCTTTATAGGAATCTGAAGTTCAAATGTAAAAATACAACAACATACAGGTAGACAAAATATCTCTAAATGCTTTTCGAGATCTACTGAAATCAGTGACCATGATGTGTTTAAATTGTTAAATTTTAACTTTAAACATCAGGTTGTAATGGATTCGAGCAAATTGTATAAATACATCCTTTAGATGAAACTTGGAGGATAGATTGATTATGTTATGTCACCTGTGGTAATGCCCAAAGGATTAAAATCGCGAATACAAGCTGCCGAAATGAGACTTATTCGTGCTGTTGTGGAAGTTACTCGGCGGGATAGGGTGAGAAACACGGCAGTACACGATTAACTCAATGTAGAGCAGCTGCTTCTTCGAACGGAAAGGGCTATGCTTCAATGGTTTGGTCATGTAGCAGCCTTGTCCTCAACATCACGACTTCCGAGGCGTGCCTTGAATGCGATTCCATCAGGTAAACGACCGCTTGGCAGACCCAGGTCGAAAAGGTTGGATCAAGTCCAAAAACTCGCCTGGTTGCATTGGTCACAACTCCTGATGAGTTAGAGCCGAGTGGCCTGGAGATCTCTCGTGCGTGCATTACATATCCGTACAGTGTGCAAATATTTATTGGTATTGATGAATTCGAAAAAAAATCAGACTGGCATTTCTGCCATTGTTGTCATAATGCCCTAAATTCGGAAGGAATCATGGAAAAAATAAAGCCGCAATTTTTGGCAAACTCCGTACATCACAACTTGTAGAAATAGAAAATACGTAAATGAAATAATTAAGCCTTTAGAGAGGGAGGATGTAAGTATGAAAATAACTAAATATTTCGCGTCCAAACTGGATCGCCTCGAATACATCTCGATTAGAAATAGCTATTATATCTACACGTATCTATAAAAAAGGGAATCAACATAGACGATTCAACGAGTATCGAACGTACATAAGGCACACGTAGTACAAAAGTGTCAAAACTCAAAAACGCATATTTTTTGATTTTAAGCCACATATTTGAATTACCTATTTCTTTTTAGGAACATTGTTTAATTCATAGTTTTACTGCACCTACTCTCCAGAATGCTTTCTGCATCTACTGAAAAACTAATATTTTCTAGTTGAGACACTTGTACTACACTCTTGTACTACATGTGCGATATGTATGAAGGGAAGCAGTACACTCATCTAATTTAGCCAGAAATAATGTAGTAAAGAAACATTCCACTTTTACCTACCTTGCCCCTTGATTTCATCGGACAGCGTTTTTTTATTTTATTTATTTAACATTTTCACAGACTTGTGAATACGAGTGATCTCAGAGCAACACGGCGCTGCTGTTAGTAAGGAGTTGAATATCTCGGTATAGATGATTTCTGATTTCAGCCTCTGCCTTTTGCTCAAAACGAACACGCGTGTCGAGAGATCGAACGAGTGCAAGAATCTTGCTGCCAATTAATAGTACATTAATGCCAACAAAAATTAAATTTGGGGTTCAAAAAACCCACGAGCTATTGTTGAGAAACAAATGCATCCACACCGCGTGACTGTTTGCTGCGGATTCTAATGTGGGCTGGAGACATAATCGGACAATTCTCAGGCAATAACAATTAATAGTGTTCGTTATCGTGATATGATAACCCAGTTTTTAGTGCTTAAATTACAAGATATGGATGTGACCAACACGTGATTTCAACAAGACCCACGTGCCATACAGCCAGAGAAACAATTCCATTAGTACTGCATAAGTCATTTTTCTAATCGTGTAATCGGCCGTTTTTGCGATCAGAATTGGCCATCCAGATCTTACGATTTAATGCCATTTTTCTTTGTGGTTTTTTTAAATCAAAGGTCTATGCAAACACACCCACCGCCTGAACACCATCGCCTTGAAAGAAAAAAAAATGGGAGGTGTGTTAATCAAATTCAGGCACATTTATGCGAAACGGTCATAGAACATTTCAATAAAAGATTACATTCTTTTTCTTTCCAGCAAATCCGTGGCGGCCCATCATCCAACCCAATCTGTATAATCTATGAATCAATAAAAAAGCTAAGCTTTTTAATTAAAAATCTGTATTTTCTATTAAAATTACATTTTGCGTGAGTTAGTGTTTATTTCTTATATCCTACAATGTCCAGTGCTTTTCAAAGCCGTGTGCCCATATTTTGTCCTTTTGGGATGGGGTGGCGGTGTGGTAGCCGATTCAGCCTCGATGATGACTGCAATCGCTGCTCTGATTGAATCCATACAGCTCGTTGTTAGATGTCATTGGAAAGTCCTGCTCGCTCAGCTGATATAGCGCGTTGAGGTAGCGTTGTCCGGAGATGGTGTTTCTCAGGTTCCTGATTGCCTTGTTATGATGATTGATGATGTTTAGAAGCTGCTTTCTGAACAGTGTCACCATGTACTATTGTAAAGGGATGATGCGTGCTCCGTCGTAAAGCTTCCTGTTGCTGTGGTGCTTTCGTCGGTCCCTGTCGAAGGTGAGACCTGTACATATTCGCAGTATCCTTTCCTTTCGAAAATTGCGAGCTTCTCCATGCTGGTCTTAGATATGGTGTGTCATATTGGGAAGCCATATGTTAATATCTGTCGTATAGCTGCTTGTAGAGTAGAAACTTTGTCCTCTAGCTTAATCCATTTTGTTTACGCATCAATGGATAGATGCGATGGAAGCCTAGCGGTAAGTTTCGAGTGGCTGTTGAACTTCAGCCTTTCTGTGAAGTTAAAGCCAAGATACTTGACCTCTGCTTGTTGTTATTTTCGTACCGTTTCCGTACCCTGGCGATCAGTGATGACTTCGAGCTGGCGTAAGTCAGTGACTCATCTGCGAATAGACAATAGCTCACTGTGTCGGTTTGAGGCGGTATATCTGCGTTGTAGAGCATCGGTATCAGCATCGGTCCCAGCTTCGACCATAGCGCAACTCCTGCTTTGGTGCTCCGCTCAGTTGATTGGCTGCCTTCCACTTGAATGTAGAATCTTCTGGAATGCAGAAAGCAATAGACTATTTTGATGAGGTAAGAGGAGAATCCCATCTGATTCAGCTTGTAAATGGGTCCCTCTATCCAGACCATGTCGAAGGCCTTTTCCACGTCCAGAAAACAGGCAACGGTGACTTCGTGTTTGTTTGGCAGTTACAACATCGTGGTGGAACTTCATTAGAGGATTTAGTGTCGAATGTTTTCCCTGGAATCTATACTAAACCATCGCTTTAGTTTCTGCGCTACCAGGTCCAGGATCTTGCTTATATTGCTTAATAGCGATATAGGCCGGTACCCTGAAACACTAGCAGCGTTCCCCTTTTTTGGTATTGCAAAAATTTTAGCTACTTTCCACTTGATAGGAAAGTAGCAATTATTGATACAATTGTTCATAATGATGGTAAGAACCATTACCGTTCGTGGCATGGATGAAATTCGAGATTTTGTCGGTTCCGGCTGCCTTCCTCTTTGTGCTACGTTGAATAATTTCCGTAATTTCTTCGGCGTTGTCAGGCTTTCTTTTCCTACCGGATCGTCCGCTGGATTCGTTACGTTGAAGATGACGTCTGGTGCATAGAGATGGGTTAATACTAATATTTCGCGATATTACCTGATGCGAATATATTCGTTTTCGAATATTATAATATCTTAAGCGATACGAATATATCCCTAAATGAGAAAAACTTATGTTATGTTTCATGGGAATCGGATTACCAAAGCATTAGTGAATATTGAACGAGGAACGCATGCTATACTACATGGGAATTACATTCCAAAGTATTCAGATGCCTATTGGTGAATATTTAAGTATCATAATATCTGAGATATTGGTATTATTAATACATAATATGTAGAAAGATTAGTAATATTTTTACGAATACTAATATATTCGCCTCATCTCTATTTGCATCCCTAGGTGCGACACAACCGGATCGGTTTTCCCGGGATCCCGAATTCAGGCATCGCATCGAATGTGTCAATTTTTAACTAGCTAGTCTTTTCCAGGATTTGCCTTAGAAGATTTGATCTATAGTCGATTTGCCGGGCCAGAAGCCGCACTGGTACTTGTCGATTAGTGCGGTGCAAAACGGCTTTAGAAGTTTACACAGTACGCTGGACAGGATCTTGTAAGCGACGTTGAGTAGGGATATAGTCGTTGCAAGAGGTACGAACGCCTATTTTGTGGATCGGGCATATGGAGCTCTCATCGAACATGCTTTTGTCTTTCCAAATTATGCAAATGATCTGGTGCATGCTCCCTACCAGAACGTCGGCCTTGAAGAGCTCTGATGGTAGGCCATCTGAAGCCAGGCTTTTGGCTTTTTTATAAAAGACCCGTATTTTTTGTCTGTCCGTAGACTCTTTGATGTCCTTGAGTTGGGAGGTTGCGAGAGACATTTTCTTCAGGCGTAAAAGCTTCTTCTACTCCCGTCTACTAGCCCGGTACTCCTCTTGCGCGGCTCTTGTTTTCCACACTACGTTTGAAACAATTTGGTTTGACAGTACATGTACGCGAAAACTCGCTCAGAGAACAATTTATATTAATGGTTGCGAGGTATTGTGTGTGATCTGTGTGAGGTAGTGAGAAATCGGACAGTTATCTGTGTTATATGTATTATATGTTATATGTGTTATAACTATATGAAAACTGGCATAATCTGTCATAATACACAATCTCGTTCGCAGTTTCATTGAAATTGAGGTTTTGGGGTTAAATGAGAACACATCGTTTATGTTTCACACACAATATTAAATTATTTATTGCTAAATTTAACGCGCCTTGCGGAAATATTTGATAAGAATTAAAGCGAACGCTACGACGTACCAAACACGGAATACCCAGACGACCGGTACCTACGACAGTTGAAATTGAAAAGGGAAGAAAATTTGCATGTCTGGCAAAAATAACAGTTATTGAAACAGAGATCTTATTGAGGTTGTTTTAAGTCTTACGTGGTTTACACTCGTTCTCTATTTTAAAGGGTTTACAACTGTTCTCTATTTTATATGGTTTACACCACATCAGTGGGTCAGCTAGTCTGATCCACGATATCGGATTGGCTTCTTTATAGTACGTCCACGTTTCGTATTAACATTGTCCACCGTATTGCTTCGGGTGATGCAAAAAAATCATTTGCTTTTTGTCGCGCTGGTTTATCTTTGAGTGCTCTATTAGCCTGCTCTGGTATCATTTGGTTTGTTTGCTGATTCTCGGTAAAAGCTGGTTTAAGTCGATCAATGTTAATTTTTCTAAATTTTCCTTTAATGTTGACCGTGAAAAGTTTGCCTTCTCGTTTCTCTACCTTATACGAGCCCATGAATGGTTATTGCATTGACAAGTGCACTGAGTCTTTTCGGACAAAAACGAAATCGCAGGTAGATAGGTTTTCCGGTAAATACATCACAGTAAAAAAGCACAGAGTTTGAATTCTGTAGCTCCCTCGTTATTGTTCTACCGCTGTTGCCTCGTAGTCCACATTCTCCGGAATAGTTTCGTTGATTCTTGATAGGGCATCGGTTACCACATTGTTTGGTCCTAGAACGTGTCTAAGTCGGACGTGTACTGCGCTATTAAATCGAGGTGCCTCAGCTGTCTAGGGAAAGCTTTATCTGGTTTTTGGAGTAACGCATACTTTAAAGGCTTATGATCCGTAAGCAGTATGAATAATTGGCCTTCGATCATATGGCGGAAATGGCGAATGGTGGAATAAGCACAAATAGTTCACGGACGTATGCGCTATATTTCGATTGCTTTTCAGTTAGTTTTGTTTTTAGAAAAAACGAACGAGAGCGGCTTCCAACTTCCTAATACTGGTTGGGCGAATACGCTTTTCGATACATTGACCACCAACTTTCCTTCTTGGAGCCTGTTGAGAACGGCTTCTAAATGTTTTAGGTGCGAATCAATATGTAGAGAATACAGTACAGCCCTCAAGTTCTTGCGTAAAATCTTGAATGTGTGGAAGAGGATGTTGGTCCGGTACAGTAGCGTTGTTCAGTCCCCGGTAATCTCCGCAACACCTTGAAATTCTTTTTTTGCTACCACTAATTTTCGGGTGATAGTCTACGAGGTCTTGCATACACAGGTTGTCCCTTAGTTATAATGCGATGTGTTATCTGAGGCTTATCTTGACTAGTGTTATTGACGTAATGCGGGCTACAATATTTTTTTACCAACTCTTTAATGCTTGGAGAAACTTCACCTGATATTATAGAAATGGAATTTGATGCGGTGACTATCTGCCCTCTATACTGTAGTGTGGTTAACGGATCGAATATGCATTTTCTTTTTAGATCGACTAATAAACCAAATGCCTTTAAAAAATCTGCTCGTCTGCTACTACGAACCTCCATTCGAATACGCGTCTCAGTCCCAAGTTTAATTTAATAATCTTACTGCCGTATGTTTTATTCGAACCGGTGACCCTCTAATCAGGGGCAGGCACTCAACCAACGGCGCCATCCAGCTGTATAACCTATAACTGTAGCGTTGCTTACTCGTCTTGGCATATATAAAAAGAGGGCTATTTGACACGATGCTAGGGTCTACGGCCGCTATCGTAGACCCGCGCTTTAGTTTTCAAAAATGCTCTACCACCCTGGAACGAACAAGGCATTGTGCAACGTGTAGCTCTTTCAATGAAACGTCGGTGGTACTAGCATATGGCGTTGTTTGACGTCCGATCTCTGCTAGCCTGACTTCTTGTTCGGCTAGGTGCCCTTCGACCGCGATCCGCGACCCGAGCTTCTACCACGGTTAGAGTTCCTACCACGATAAACGCATCCCGCTAATTTGCCTCGCTAACGCTTCAATACGTGCCTTGATATTGGCTTCTACCACGCTTAGAGTTCCTACCACGCGTGTCACAATTAGATAAACGCATCCCGCTAATTTGCCTCGCTAACGCTTCAGTACGTGCCTCGATATTGGCTAGCGGCGGTGAATTACTTTGGTGTTGATTTGCACCGATATAGGCTACATTGGTGTTTTCCCTATTGCTACTTGATAAACCGTGGACTTGAAAATTACTAGACGCTTCTAATATTTTATCTGCCGTAATAGCCATAGGCCCCAAATCTTCAGGCTGATTCAGATTATAGCTGATTATATTTGCCCCCTTCAGAAATTATAATAATTCCTTTATACACCTCTTGAAATATAGTTGGTGATAGTTATTCAATTAAATAACCAAACCAGACGAACACAGCTCATGGAATGCTTCCAGATTAACTTCAAATCAGCTGATTCAAAACAACTTGTGAGAGAATGCGTAAAATATAGCTTCCAAATAAAGAAGTATGCTTGTTTTTCGGTAGTTCATGACATTTTTGGCTGGAATGTTGAATATCTCTATTAGTTGATTTCTGGTAAGTGCTCTTGCAACTGTACAAGTCCGAAAGTGGATTTGTCTTATAGTGAAATCAACGCTCTCGGGTACAGGTAGAGACAAATTGGAATCTGGCAGTGTCGAGCTAGATGCAAAATACGCCGCAAGCAGATTGGCTTTGTCTAATGAGCTGACAGCTGAGATGTCATTTCAAATTGGCGTGGGAATTGAAAAACGAAATGTTTGTCACACTCGCTGGAAATAGATTAACTCCAACTGCAATACGCGATTTGTTATGTTTCGTCAAAGAGAATGAAGTGTCAGTTCAAACAGGTGAATTTTTGAACAATCAATCTCCAAAAAAAAATATGTTGTCGTGGATATAACCGGGAATTGGAACATGATTTATGAAAAATTAAAAAAATTGAGAGCGTGAGCATTTTAGAAATTTAAAGAACTAAGCTAAAAGTTAAAGAATTAGACCCGTTACTTAAATGTTGTTCCATATCCGCCGACAAAATGTCAAAGCGAAACTTTTATCGGGTTAGAAGATTTGGGATCGAACGAATACTCTTCAAAATGGCCGAAAGGTGGAAACACCTTATCGCTTATTATTTCGTGCTTATTATATATTACTAGCTGACTCGCAAACGTTGTTTTGTCTTATAAATTATTTCTAGTTTCTAGATAAATTCTAGGGAATATAAAAATAACAAACGCCAACGAATATTATTTTTAAGTTATTATAGTTTATTTCTTAAAATTACATATCACATATTAATTACGACAGTAACACTAACAAACAACATCAATCTTTTAATGCTGTAGCTTAACAATATTTTTTGTTAGCCCATCTTTAGCGAGCACAAAGTTCCCTGGCAACAACTGTTGTATCTTCAAATTTAAATTGTCAACGTCTGCATTTTTTGCTGCTAAAATAGCTCTTTCTGCAAGCCACTCATGATTTATGTACTGTGTGTGTACATCGGGAAATATTTGTTCAGTGAGAGTATCTTGGGAATCAGCGATTGTGCAGAAATCGGTCCGTAATTTTACGTATCCAGTTTCATCTGTAGCAACTTTTCCATCACCGATATCTAAGAGTTGTTTTGAGAATGTTTCAGCGGATGGATCTTGAAGCATCTTAACGCGCATATTTACTTTCAGCTGTACTTTTTCAACATTACGCCACAATGGAGATGATTTTAAGCAAGCGTTGATCTCATCAGCGTATGTTGAACGTGGAATGACGGGAAGTGTTTGTCTGAAATCACCTGAAAGCACCAACAGAGTGCCGCCAAATAGTTTGTCGTTGTTTTTAATGTCATTCAATGTTCTGTTCAACGCCTCAATTGAATGTTTGTGTGCCATAGTACATTCATCCCAGATGATAATTTTACACTGTTCCAGCACGGTGGCCATGGACGATTGTTTTTTAATGTTACACACTGCGTCAGGGTTATTTTGAATATTTAGTGGCAGCTTAAATACTGAATGAGCTGTTCTGCCTCCATCCAATAAAGTTGCTGCAATGCCCGATGATGCAACGGCCAATGCGATGCCATTATTTGATCGTATTTCAGCAAGAATTAGTGAAATAAGGAATGTTTTGCCAGTTCCACCCTGTGAATCCAAAAAGAAGAACCCACCTTGTCCTGCTGAAACTGCGAGCAAAATGCGGTTTTCATTCACGGTTTTCATGCGGTTTTCATTCACGATTCATTTCAGTGTTAATTAAATCCGATGCAGTTCGTTTTGGCGAATTCATACCGAAATGAGTGAGTGATAAGTTGGTAATGACAATGCAAAGATCCTTAATAGCAATCAATGCTTCATTGTACATAGCGTCGCTGAATGTTATCGTTAGATCGTTGCACCGTGTACGATGTTAATGCAATATATCATCAGTCATTGAATCTTTGTGATTATCCCACAATATCTGTGCTCGAGCTGGGAAACATGTAGTCAACACTATAGCGAATAGTAGACGAATTTGTATTGCTGTACAGTTCAATGCAGCTTCAGCAAGCATACACTCCCACATGATAATGGGCCAGTAACATTAATCAACAACAGTCGAAGATAAAAGCACTCAGTGTGTCTTGGATTGACTGTAAATAATCGCTCCAAAGCGTTTGATTTAAATAAATTGAGACATGCATCAACTGGTGAGCCTTGCTTGCGGGGCATCCATTTTTTTGTTTGAGCCCATGTGAAATAGCGTGGTACTTGTGAATAGAGTAATGTTCTTGCAAAGGCACCAAAATCATCCGTACTATTACACAATTCAAAAAATGCAGTGAGTGTAGTTTTAGGTGGATTTGTTCCACGATCAATCACTGTCTCGTTGGTGAAAAATACACGCTGACCGTTTTCAAGATGGACGGCTAACTGAACAACTGCTGGATCCCGTTCATGAATTGGAAAACCGAAGATACGCCGAGCAGCGTCATTGGAGCTGATGTACCGACCAATTTGGTAGAGCGTATTTTCATCTTGCAAATATATTTGATGCTCCTCACAGAACTGCAAAACTCAACATTTATATGAGCATTGTATGTCTTGCTTAGCAGAGGCGAATACGGCACCACCTAACGATTGTCAATGTCAATGTCTGTGTTGCTGATATTTTTAATAAATGATTGTCCGCCATTATCGGGATTTCTTCGGCGATATATTGGATATCCATCGGTATTTCTTATCGTATCATTAGTGAAATCTTTAGGGATATTTTTAGTACATTTTGCATCTGCCATGCAAGGCGATGAACGATGAAGAGTACCGCATGGACCATGGATCATGTTTGCTGTAACAATATCAAACAGCACTTGGTCAGTAGACGGATCTGGAATTTCCGCAGAAATGATACTATCGATTTCTTCAGGACGGATTTTGTCGATTAACCAAACCAAACTGTGCGCTTGAGGTAATCCTCGCTTTTGCCACTCAACTGAATACAGCCAGCAACGTGTGGGACCGAATACATGTAATTTAGTAATGAAACTTATTAGAGACTTCAACTTTTGTCTGAATACACGTGCTGTAATGTCATGACGATGTATTGCATTTTAGCCAGGCAATAGCAAAGATGTAATCTCTGGCCATTTGGATTACATGTGAACGTGATAAATAAACACGGTCGTCCATATTCGCGCACGTAACCCATAGCATCCTGCATATATTCTTGCATATGACGTGGACTGCCTATGTACTATGATGGTAAAATGACAGAATTACGAATTTCGGCGACGTCGGCGTTGTTGTTAATAGCGTCTCGTAAGTGAATGTACTCTTCCGCACGCAGCTTGAGTTGATTATCGTAGTCTTTCGCCCTCTATCTTCGCGTACATGTCGACCATGAATTGTTGACAAAGCTCACGACATCGTAGAATGACGATGTCCAGGACGCGCCGAATCATTAATCGGTACGCATAATAATCTTTCTAGCTAACGTTCTTGTTTGTTTCAGCTCCTGTAATAATATATTTATGATTATTAATTTAAATTAATTACGTTCAATAATTTAATTGTTTTGTTAAATGGGTAACGATCATGTTCATAATAAATTAAGTACCTGATAAGGGATCTCGTTGTTTTATGCTTATGCAATATCCGTCTTGCCCCTTCCAGAATATTAGCGGATATTGGAGAGCGTCATATGAACGATCTGTATCAGCAATGAACTGAAGATTATTATTTCTTCTACGAATCACAATTTCTCGTGTACCTGTACGATCGCCAACCATGATTCCAGCAACGCCTTCAACAACAGGTGCATTGAATCTACGAATATGTTCTCCAGCTGGTGTTTATCAGGATTAATGACAATAGCGTGATTATCGCTTTGTAATTTGTGCATGTGTGATTTGAATATTTTCAACAATTCATTGTGCTCGTTCAATAGAGCGTCCAATTCGCGGACGATGCGCCTGGCAAAAAATGAATCAAGTTTATTATAGTCACAACGTTCACGCGATTGGCAAGTGCGCTTCCGGAATCTTCGCCGCCCATGAAGTAGATTTGTAAAAATGTGGTTCGTTGGGCATTGGTAGCAATGAGCCCATTCTATGATAAACTTGGCCTCTAATTTTGAATGTAGAATTGTATTGTTGACCATTAGCATTAGTACTTCGAACTATTTCTGTTGCTCCAAACGATGGCATTTGAAAGCATGAATTGAATGTTCGAATTGACTTCAGGAATACGTTAGAATCTGGATCCGTGCCGATAAGTAAACCGTTCAATGGTTCAGGTGGTGTTTCAATTTCAGGTAGTTGCACTTTTCCTGAAGGCCAACACATCCCAGGTGGCTCATTTTTGAATTTGGGAGCATGACAATGCGGACATTCCTAATGATGCATAATAGCATAATATTCAATATCGGATTCATACTGGAATGCTAGACGCAAAAATGAAACGGCGTGATTGTCGTTGTTCTAAACGTATAACTTCATTGCGCTCAGCTCGTGTATCTTCTGATTGTTCTTGACACAGTTGCTCCATGCTCACGCGTGCATCAGCATTTTGTTGCTGGATTTGTTCTTCGGTTCTTTGGGATCTTTGATCTCTCATACTTCTGGACCTACTTGTATTGCGGTTCAAATCAGCCCCTTTGCGTTTTCTTGGCATTGCTCACTGTACAAAACACATATAAATAGAATTAATGAAATTACTTAATGATGGAAAACGTTATAGTTATAATTACGGCCAGGATTGTTTAACTAAAACTTGATTAACTGAACTAATCTTGCCAAATACACATAAAATTAATAATTTTATTATTATGTATAAAATAGTAGTAATTAATAGTTAATATGAGAGTTACACTGAGATAGCAATATGATAATTGTAAACGTTACTACAACACTTGATACATAAACAATAATGATGGCCGAAAACTTGGAGGAAGTGAGAAAAGTCTTAATGTGTGAGTAAAACAGAATACCGGCTTCAGTCTCATCCCTACTCCGTGCTGTTTACTTAGAAGTGACATCGGCATTTCACTAACCAGTAAAGGCGCGGCAAATTTTAAGAATCTAAGGGCCGTTTGCTCATTCTGTACATAACTCCTTATTCATGACATAAACCCTTAAGTATCACTTATAGACATAGCGGGTAGTTTGTGACTCATTTGTCGAAATTCGTGATGGCTATTACACAGATTTATGGATGAATGTTGAATTAAACTATCATTATCAAATTTGTTTTTCAAGCAATAATCGATTTTGGTGTTTATTAAACATATGTCCCAGAATGGCTGTTGACATTGTGTTGAATTCATTATGAGACAATATCCTTTTCTTTCCAAGTTGCACACTCGGTTCTAGTATTCTCTCACACAAAAATACCATCTGGTTTTCATGATGTCAACTGTGACACTATGCCACTTGGCACATGAAATAACCAACGTAAAGTTAGCTCCGTTTGTAAAGTGATCGCTAACTATGGTGTACATAAATTTTGTTTGTGCAAAGCAATTAAGCTTAAGTATCACATAAAGGATATGTTATACTTACGTATGTTTTGGATTTATGTTGCGAATGAGCAATCGGCCCTAAGATTGGTAACACTAAGCATATATCAGGATTAAACTTTAATAATAAAAATAAATGTTTATTTTCATAAAAAAATGTTAGATTTGCCATAAGCTAAGGGAAATTTTAATCGAAGTACAGTTAAAAACACATCAGTTATCGAGAGTGATGATAATGATTAAATTCCTAAAATGGCTATAAAAAAATAGGGGTTGGTGATAAAAAAATAAAAATGTAGGGTTGTATGTATTTTTTAATGCCATATTATAAGAAAATAAAAACAAAAAATTTCGTCCAAAAATAAAAATATTAGGGGTGAACAACCCTTATTACTTAGGGGTAGGAAAAATAAATAGTAGCCGATTCTCAGGCCTACTGAATACGCATATAAAATTTGGTAAAAAATCGGTAAAGCTGTTTAGGAGGAGTACGGTAACTAACATTGTGACAGAAGATTATACCTGTACATAAGTAATTTATTAAGACAAATCGTTTTTAAAACAATACGTTTACTTCGTAAAAGTAGCTTATGTCTGGTTAATTTTGTGTGCGACCAAGGATACAATTTTCGGAGTTTTGCTTGGTTATTAGAAGTTGGCCCGTCAAACCATATTTCCTTGTTGACGAAATTCGAGTCCAGTTTTTTTTGATAGCCCTCATCTTCTGAAAATTACGCGAATTTGCTTGAAGATGAAGGTGAAATTTGCTTCCCAGACATTAAGCCACACGGTTTCGGCTGCTTGTTATATGTATACATACCACAGTTTTGGCCAAGGCTCTAAAACGTTACATAGCACAGGGGTATTGATTGAATTTTGTAATAACTTGTTTGATACAATCAATTCCTCTTCGCAGGTAAGTAATAATGGATTTAAGAATGGCTTTCTGCAAAATGAAATGCAGCTGCAATTTGTACGAAAAGTAAAACAGCTTTTAAATCGCTTAAGCTTTTAATCGCTTAAAATAATCGATGACGGTGGGTAAGACAAAGAATACATTTTATTATATTAAAGGGTAGTTAATCAATATTGCAGCATTACAATCTTTGTGGTAATACCTGTCAGAACGCGGTTTCAAATTTATATATACCTAGGCATTTAAATCAAGATTGCTTAGCGCAATTCTTAGGAGAAGCGCGAAGTTCTGGTAGAAATAATGGTCGCTTAACACCTCTTCAATTTTAATCAGTTTTCCAAAAACTTTGGGGCTTACAATATTTAAAAATAGTTAGAACCGGCAATTGCGAAAGTGTTGACTCCGAGAGACTGCAAGCCCTAAGGAAGCAGCCTCTCGTCAGTAATACATCATGGTTGCAATATCATCTAAACAAGTCTTTTGATTGTCAAAATTATTAAATTATATAGTATCAACACAGAAATTTCCTCAATAATTTTCCTCTGAGTTCGATGAATACATTGAAGAACTTGAGGGGCATTTTAATTAACACATATATGAATGTTATTATCATAAAGGTGTAGCGAAGCTACTACCGGATTAATTAATTTCAAACGAAACATATTGCTTGCTGCGAAAACTTGACGAAACATTTTATTTTGCATTATTACATAAGAACACGATTGTATTTTTTAACAAAATTTTCCAGCTTGTCAGACAAATTTCGATGGGGTTGCTATTACTTTTGGACAGTTACACAAAAGCCAATCGCGGACAATATAGGCTTTATATTTGGGATTATTATCTTGAAAAAATTTGAAAGACCGAAAAAAACCTAGATTTGCTGCGCTTTATTTTAAATTGTCTCTAGGTATTGTCAAATAATGGTCTTTATTCATGGTCCCATCAATAAAGACCAAATTTACCACACATTTGGCCGATATGCATCCTCACACCATAACATGACCACCCCTTTAAATGTTTGCTTTACAGCTCTTAATTTTTCTTGTGCCACACCATTGCTTTTATCAGCGAAGATGATCTCTTTCCACCAATCAGATCTTTTTCTTTGTACACTCGGCCGAATTTTTGGCGAATATTCCGGTTGCGCAAGTTGGTGAAGGGCTTCTTTCTTGCAACTCGGCCGTTGAATCCTTCGGCCTTGATTGTTCAGCGAATGGTAGGCTCCGAGACACGCTTTCCACATTCAACTAATAGCTGATGCACGATTGTTGGAGCACTTAGACGGCTGCTCTCTTTAACTTTTCGTTCTTCGCGACTTGTCAATTTTTTGGGTTGGCCTTTTTGCTTTTTAAATTCAATGGACCTTCGTCCCTGAACCGTATTACGATGTCATCGACCATATTCGGCTTCATTATCAAAATTTCAGTAATTTGATTATAAGTCTCGCCTTTTAAATGGCGACTTAACACTAACTCCCGTTTTTGGATAGAAGTGTTCCTTCCTTTGCGGGCCATTTAATTTTTTTAGTACCTTCGGACAAACTTCGACAAAATTATGGCGGGATCTGGCGTAGACATGATAATTTTAAGTTATCATACAAATTTGAGCATTTGATTTCATTGATTCTTTGATTTTAACCGCGAAATGCAAGTTAAAAACCGAATATTAATGAAAGTATCGTAGTTTTTTCATAGATTTTGGTGTAAATTCAATATCTTGTGGTAATGGTCAGTGGTTTTTATTCAATAAAATTGATAATCTTAAAAACTATTTAACCTTTCACTACAATTTTTAACAAATTCAAGTAGAAAAGCGAATATTAATGACGGCCACTGTATAATAACGACGACCTAGCTAAATATAAGGTGTGCTTTGGAGCGTTTCCTTGGTAGAAGATAAAATGTATTGTATTCCAAGACTACTGACATTGGCACCAAGCGTTGCTTCAAAATTCTGTTGTATGCCATTTGATCAAGTTTACCTTCTACAAAATGCAAATTACCAACAACTGCACTCAAAATACATCCCCATACCATGACCACCACCATACTTAACAGTAACTCAGGTATGATTATGAGAGAATTCTTCACTTCCTTCCTTTTGTCCGTCTGAAGATTTTATGTGGAATATGCTTTCGTCCGTGAAAAAAAAAACTAATTTATAATGTTAACTTATCCAGTTCGCTAATAATGCAAATACTTTTAATTTGACCTTATTGCAGAACGACATATCCATCGTAAGATCTTCTTTAGCGAATTTCAGCCTTTCTTTTATATTTTTCTCACTAATGTATGGCTTCTTTCAAACTACACGTTCATTCAAATCGTGTTTTCGAAGTACTCTCCGGATTGTTTCCTTATTCCTCGTTTTTTCCATAAAACCTTTAGAGACTCTGAGTATAAGAAAAGATTCTCGTTGATCCCCGGACAAGTAGCCTCCGTCCGTCCGATTAGTCGTGAGGCCCACTGTACATATAAGTCGAATCAAATCTTAAAAATATACGGATTTACCGGTAGTCCTAAACCATTGAGTTCAGTTTCTAAATGTTTCCAAACAAATGTTTAGAGTTATTCACCATTGCACCATTTATATACAATTTTACATAAAATGAGAAGAAATATTAAGGGATTAAATCAAAAAAAAAACATACATCTTGAAAATCCTCCAAATAAATGATGGAGAATTTTTCAGTGAGAAATAGTTAAAAAAAAAGTTGTTTACGATTAGAACGTATCGAATGGAGAAACAAATTCCGGGGAAAAAGTATTTCCGATAAGGCTGAATAACATGTTCAATGTAAACAATAATCAAAAAAGCTTTCAGGTAATTAAGCCCGACATTTGGCATAAGCGTTTGGGTCACACAACTGATTCCAATATAAAATGTCTTTTTCACTACAAAATCCACGAAATGGAGTTTTCTCAAAAATATGACGAAAAGAGCATACAAGGCAAACAAGCAAGATTGCTGTTTCCAAAATCAGTGAGTGTTACAGCTGAAGTATTGTAACTGATACATACGCAATGGAGCAAAGATCTATGGGTTAAGGCTTGTATTAGGTCTGTTCCAATTGCTGTGAAATTCACCGAAAACCAGTCAAAAGCCGTTCCATTTCGTGCTTTTTTCGTAGTTTTTCGCAGAAGAGAGTGCTCATGAGAGAGTAAAAAATTTCCCCACCCTGAAAGAAATTTCTGTGGGCAGAAAATCAAAATCAAATTAAAAAAAAAAAGAAGTACGACATTTCATATTTTGATTCAGCCGTTTTTTTCATATTTCAGTTAACCATTTTTAAAGGTTTGTTTTGTGATAAATGTTTTGAAAGTTGTAATCACTTTTATAAATTTGTTGTCTTTTAGTCGTAGAAGAAAAAGAAATAAAAATTAAAATGGAAAATAACAAGAATGTGGGAAATAAAGTAAGGGATGTGCAACTGCAATGCTCGCCCAATACATTCCGGAAAATATATACTGGTGAACGGTATATAAGAATTGTCAAAAGATATATAAATAAATGGTTTAAATGGTTTTCAGATGAAACATATAAGGAGCATGTGACAAATGAAATCCTTTCCCAATCACAAGACTACATTCCAATCATAATTGTGTCTGAAATTCGTCCTGCAACCGATGATACAAAGAAGGAGCAATTTGGTTAGAACCGCCAACAACGTTTCTACTAGCCAAATTAGAAGAGATAATCTGGAAGGTTGGTAAATGTTTTAGTTTGAAAAATAAAAACAGAATGTGGCATTCGATCACTGACGCTCTTTCCAAAGAAGGATATAATTTCACCATATCACAGGTGCAGGGGAAGTTCCGAACTTTGGAACGCCGATATAAGCAATCCAAATTACACAACATCAAAACCAGCAGCGATAGAGCAACTTGTCCATTTGAGAGGTACGTTACAAGTTATTAAGTTTCGTTCATTAATTATCATTTCTTATTAGTGAACAGGACAAGATATTTGCTGAAAAGAGGGGAGTTTATCCAGAGCACCTGTTGGATAAGACCATGGTAGAAGGGATTTCTAGGGAAGAGCAAATGTCAATGGCTGGGACTAGCTCTCAAGCAAGGCAGGTGAACACTTCAGGTAATTGAATTCTTATATACATATTAAACAACGACTTTAACGATGTCATCTTTGCAGATGACGAGGTATACAGCCCCGTTTCGAAGAACCCGAGGTATACAGTGCAACGAGACGTATCGCGAATTCTTGAAGAAATGAAGAAGGATCGAAGGGAGTACCAGGCGGAGCGCAGGGATTACCATGCGCAAGTAAAATAACGCCTCGACAGGGTAATACAAATAGATGAGGAAAAACTTAGTTTCTTTAAAGCAATACTAGAAAAAGACAAAAAATAAAAAAAAAGTAAATATATTAAGAAAAGTTGTTTATATTATTTTATATTTTTATTACACGGCAGGAGCTTAATTTGATATTAAAATTCTTTTGTGATGTTGTTAAATGGCCATTGTCTCTGTAAGGAGTTATAAGTCGACTCGAACACGGGTATGCAGAATCACCTAACAGGTAGTAACCTGAAAATAGAGTATTTTTTAATACTTCTTGAGGATGAATATTAACTTTGCAAACTCCCCTAAAGGTAGTGTATTCAACTTCTCGGGCACATTCGAGTTTTGGAAAACCCAACTATCATGAAAAGACCAAGGGAAGCCAAAATTTATTTTTTTCATTACAAACAGCTGATGCTTACATTCCTTTTCCTATCCTTACATGGTGATGGATCAATAACCAAGTGCGTGCCATCTATACAACCTTAAAAGAAACCATTAGCTGCAATTTTAAAATAGATTCAAATAAACAATTGTTACCAAACGCCTTCGAGAATCCGGCTTTATTTTTGAAATAAGCGGCGGAACGGTTCACTTCTCCTTCAGTAGGCCACTTAATGAATGTTTGGCTCTGGGCACTCAGGAACATTGAGTATAGACTTATAATACGCGAAACTGATGAAATAGAAAGGTTAAAACGATCCGCTAAGTCCCTGAAGATACATTCTTCGTGCCCAGCAAACCATAAAAACACCGCTGTGTGTTTTCGAGCACTACACCTCTTATCTTCATGAATTTGCATCTCGAACTTCGCAGATAAACATTCAGAAAGAGACTTACTTTTGCGGGAAGGAGTTTTAAACTCCAAGTCGGAGTATAGTGGAACAATATTTTCCACATACTTTACAATACAATTCCGTTGATTATTAAATATTTTTTCCACAACCATTGGCACTTCTTCAACATCTGATTCACTTAATAGTAAATCAAAGATCCATTTTTTTTCAATTTTCTAAATATTAATTTTTTTAAAAACAATTCCATTATTTCTTATATTTAAATTTAAATTCGGACTACTCGCACCACTTCACTTTAAGAATTGAATATATTTGTTGACGTTTCGTGAATTCTGTGCAGAAATGAAGGAGTATAGATAGAGATAGAGATAACCGACTTCTACCTCCCTTTCCCCTAAAATTTTTTTGACAGCGTTTTTTTATAACGCTTTCACCGACACGGGGCAGGAGAATACGTGTGAGCTTTCAACAGCTGATTGCCTTCCCCTCCAAGTTACCGAGGCGAATTATTTAGAGTTCGTCACGGCAACCACAATATCGTGCAATGCGTAAGCTAAATATAATGGCGCAAATTCATAGTCATTTAAAGTCGACTTTAAAAGAATTTATTCACCTACATAACTTAAAGTAGACTTTTTGTTATTCATAGTCATCTTATAGTAGGCTATAAACTTAAAGTTGAAGTTGGCTCTAAATCGATTGTCAGATTCGATTTCTTAAAGTTGTTTGCAGGTTTTTTTTTCCGGAGGATTTGGACATATTTGAATATTTTGGATTAATTTCACGGCCAAAAATATACAAACAGCGATCGAATCAAAGCTAGAGGAAGAAGAATTTTATTAGCGGTACAGGTTCGATAAAATTACGGTTACATTTTTGATAGAAGTGTTGGATGTGCAAGAAACGCGAACGAATCGTGGACTGCCGATTCCAACAGATCTACAGCTGCTGGTAGAATTGCATTTTTTTGGAAGAAATGTCCACCAGTGTGATGTTGGTAAGTATTACTAACAAGAGCTTTTTATTGACATGTACCACTGCACGTTTGTACTTTCATGAGCCTTGCATGGAATTTCCTAACCAACAGTGGGCAGAATTATAAAAAAATTTCAAAGCGGATCGCATTATTGCTTCCTATTTTCATTAAATTTCCGTTCACAGCGGCAGAGTTAAATGAAACAAAACAGACATTTTATAGGATTGCTGGCTTTCCAAAGTTTATTGGAGCGATAGATTGTACGCATGTGCAAATTAAACGCCCAACTAAGATTGTGGGAGCTGCAATGGCTGGCCATTACATTAATCGGAAGGGTTATTATTCTCTTCATGTACAAATGGTTTGCGACGCCCAATGCAAGATTATTGATATCGTTGCAAGGTCCCGTGGTTCCAAGCATGACTCTAGCATATGGAATAGTTGCATCTTAAAATATAAACTGGAATCAACTGTAAATACTCATCAAGGTATATTGCTTGGTGATGCAGGCTACCCTTGTTCAATTATTTTGCTAACTCCAATCAGAAATCCTTCCAATCGGAAAGAAGAACTGTACAACAATAGCCATACAGCAACAAGAAGTAAAATTGAATGAAACAACACTGCAAAGAACGTGATTGTTGCTGTTGCAGTTCTGCACAACATTGCCAAGGAGCGTAATATTCCTTTCGTCGAAAATGAAGAAGTACCCACTCCCAGCCAGCAAAAACCACACTCTGAAAATATCAACGAACTTATTGAAATAATTCGAACAGCATGCAGATGATTTCATAAATAGATTTCTTTGAATTCATATCACAGAATAATTAACATATAATAATAAACAAACATTGAAATAACAATCAATATCACATTCTTTTCTTTTTTTCCATTAATTCTTCATGGAGTTTCCGCTGGTGTGCAATTTGGTCTTCTAATAGCTTAATTCGCAAAGAGTACAGTTGTTTCCGGTGCTCCAACTCTAATAAATGAAGCTCCGTTGCGTGAGACCTTTCTTCTTCAATTTGGGCTTACCGCGCTGCCATCACATCATGTTTTGTTGTTTGCGGTTTCGGCAATTTCCTTAATTTTTCAATTATATTTTGCCTCGACCTGGAAGTGGTTGGCCCGTCAGCGGTAACGTTAACTACAGCATCCGCACTTATTCCAACATCTTCATTTGGCGACAAAAGGTTACCGGCGTTTTTGGGACTAATAACTGCTGCAGTTTGTGGAATACTTGATTAAAGGCAACGGCGCCAATTGTATCGCTATTTGTGCAGGAAATATCCAGTATGGTATTGCTGTCGATGAGGATGTTATCATCTTCCAAGTCATGACGTCCAGGCAGCTTTTTTTCTCCGTATCATTTTTATATCGTTACATTTATAAATTAATATATTTAATATATTATTATAATTATAAATTTAATATATTTTTTTGCCGTTACAGCATTTTTACAAGGTAACTTAAATGAAACAAATATATTTGCCACCACCGGATGGTATTGAAATAGCTGAATGCAAAGTTTCGAGGTTAAATCAGCCAATTTATGGACTTCAGCAATCATCCCGAATGTGGAATACAAAATGATTGTAGCAATGTTTTGCTACAATTTGGTACGAAAAGGATGAAAACGGATCAGTGCATTTATATTTTGAATAAAAGTAAGAATGAAAATATTCGAATCTTAGTGGTTTCTGTAAATGATATGTTGAAATTGTTGGAAATATGAACAACAGAAACAGTCTTTAGTGAATTAAAATACTTTAAAAGTTGTTGATTGCTCTCAACTTGGCGAGATCTCCTCCTCGTGGCGCCCTCTAGATAGCCTCTACAGTGAACCAATGCATGTAGCGGCCTCTTGTCCAGCAGCTTAAACCAGAACCCGGTCCTCCAGGCTCGGGGTTTTCGCGTGGAGATAACTTCCCCACCGTGTAAAAAACCAATAGTTCCGAAACGGAAACTCGGATACGGATGACCCTACTGCTGACGACCATGGACAACCAAATAAGCGCAACGATTTTCGGTTCTGCACGTGGAATGTGAGGTGCCTTAACTGACCACGTGCAGCCGATGAAGTTGCGGAGGCCCTGGAAGCCAGACATCAGGCAGACATCACCGCCATTCAGGAGGTGCGATATGATGGACCGGGCAAAAGGAGGATAAAAAACTGCGATATCTATTACGGTGATTGATACAAAGATCGAAGGCAGCGCTTGTTTGGATCCGGGTTTGTTGTTCGAGGCAGATTCAGGCATGAAATCTTAATTTTTAAATACATAAACGAGCGCCGCATAACAATCCGCATCAACGCTACATTCGGTAATATCAGCCCACCCCCTAACGGAGGATAGCACGGATGATTTTTATGATCTACTAGAAATGACATACGATCACTGCCTCAGCTACGACACCAAGATCGCTCTAGGAAACTGCAACGCAAAGCTGGGTAAGGAAGACGTCTTTGCTGGAGTCATCGGAAAGCACAGCCTACATGACAACACGTCCGAGAACGGACTCAGGCTGTTGGAATTCCTGACGGTGCGAACCCTCTCTGTAACCAGCACACGTTTCTCTCACCTCAACATTCTGGCGGTCCTCTGATCAATCAACCGTCAACCAGATTGATCAAATTGCGACCGACGTCAGACACTCATCTAGTATTCTCGATGTCCGGACATTCCGAGGAGCCAACATCGAATCGGGTCATTTCCTTGTTGTAGCCAAGGTAAGAACACGGATATCGACAAGACAACGGAGTAGAGTAATGCCAAAACAGTTTGATGGCGGAAAGCTACAATCGCAATCGACCGCTAGGGACTTTGCCGATCGAGTCTCCTTGAAGCTTTCCGAGAGTCCAACCCTGCCAGGCGAAATAGTCGCGGAACAAAGGACCAGTTGTCAAAACGCCAACAGAGAAGCTGCCTCTGATGTGTTAGGTTTTAAATCCACCCAGAAAAACCCCTGGTTTGACAACGAGAACTTAGAAGAAGGGAAGAGCGTCTGCTTCTCAAAAAGAGGAATAAAGAGCATGAGAAGCGCGCGATCGAAGAAATGCAGAGTTGTTACGGCAGAAAGGATACTCGAAAGTTCTAACAACGAGTGAAACAACTTCGGACAGAAGCATGTCCGGACGAAGGGGGGCAACTAGTAATAGAGTCGCAGTCGAAACTGAAATTCTTGAAAGATCACTTCTGTAGACTTTTAAACGGCGACGATGACACCAATACCGATGTTAGGCAGAATGTTCCACTCCATGCAATGGACGATGATAGAAGAGAATTCCGCCATGAAGATAGCGATATCGAGAGTAAAGTCGAACAAAGCTGCTATTGTAGACGCTGCTGCCTGCAGAACTTTTTTAAACCAGCACCAACTCATCTGTATATTGCCGGAGAAAAGCATGCCCGATGAGTGGAACCTCAGTATCGTCTGCCCGATCCACAAAAAGGAGACCCCTTCATCTGCGCCAACTACAAAGGGATAAGTCTCCTAAACATCGCTTAGCGCCTGAAACCATTCGTGAATAACCTGATATTTCCTTATCAGTGCGATTTCAGGCCGTGGAAATCCAAATCGACCAAATCTTCACACTACGGCAAATCCTGGAAAAAACCCAAGGGATGCAGATCGAAACCCACCACCTATTCGTGGATTTCAAGGCCCCATATGACAGTGTGCATAGAGACGAGCTATATAACGCCATAACTAGTTTTGACATTCCTGCCCAACTCGTCAGGTTGTGCAGGATGACGATGGAGAACTCTCGCTTCTGCATCAAGGTCAAGGCGATGCGCTGTCATGTGATTATTAACATCATACTTGAGAAGGTCTTGCAAAACTCACTCGCCAACACAAGAGCGTGCCTATTTTTTCCAAAAGTTCGTACAATTGCTAACATACGCGGATGACATTGACGTGATTGGTTGAACACAGCGGGCCGTCAATAAAGTGTTTGCTGATATTGAAACGGAGGCGGCGAAAATGGGTTTAGCAGTCAATGAGGACAAAACGTACATGCTGTCATCGAGAAGTATATGCTGTCATCGAGAAATGACGCACAACATCGACGACTTTGGCAGAATGTCACCGTAGACAGCTTTAACTTCGAGGTACATAACTCAACATAACTCTTGCCAATCGCTGTTTCTTTTGGTTTAAGAGGCAATTGAGTAGTAGAGCCCTCTATCGAAGGACCAAGCTAATCAGCCCTGCTCTATGGCGCAGAATCCTGGACAATCGCAAGAGCAAATGAAGAAGTCCTTGGTCTTTTCGAGAGAAAAGTTCTGCATTCCATCGGTCCTGTTTGCGCAGCTGCTTCTTCGAAAGGAAATGGCTGTGCTTCGATGGTTTGGTTACGTGGCACGAATGTCCTTTTATCTGAAAGGAGGAGGAGCTATCTCGTGCGGTTTCAACAAAACAAGTTACAGTGGCTCTGTCAAAGTGTGAAGCGGAGTATACGGTACTTTATTTTTGTTCGAACTTTGCATACCGTCTATTTTTTCCATTTAACCTCAAATAGAAAATAGAAAATAAATATTTCTGCGATCGGATTGCAGTAACTCTTGATGGCAAAGTTTGAAAATAAAAGTATATGTAGGTATGCCATAGGGAAATGTTTGAATATCAAACTTTTTCTGCTGAAGTGCAGCCAAGGCTTATCGTAAAATGCCACTATGAATCAGCAGACGTGTAACAAAGCTGCCTTATCCTAAATTCTAAATTAAGGGCTAAATATGTTTTTCATAAATAAATCGCTCTTGCCATCCATCGAGCTTGGTGAATAGCACCCGAATGTTGTATCTTAAACTTCTTCTTGTTTCATATTATTCATGCTTATTATGAACAAAATTCCCCCTGAAGTTTTTCCCTTTTTGGGAAACCCGGTATTATGAACAATGCTCGAAATTAAAGAAAGAAATTCCTCCCTATTATGCACGACTTTCCGATGGAAAATTTATATATATAAATATAATGAAGTTAGCATAAGTGTTGCAAAATTTGAAGAATGTAAATATTTTTGTGAATTTTGGGGAAAATATTTATGGACATGTGCTTATTTAAATTTAAAGGTCTACTGCAACTAATAAAAAACAAAGTGAAGCATTAGTCAGTTGGATGGAAAAGTATCCAGGTATTGCTAATGGCTTCACTAGGCGATGTAAGAAGGAGCAAATTCAAATTTGGAAGATATTTAAATAGAATTGACTAGTGGTGGCCAGAAATCATGTACACCGAGATAGTTGTCTTTCCAGTGCAAAACCCCTTGCCGATCGAGTTTCACCACGATTTTGCTCTAAACGCACGCATACTACTTTATTTTCACGCATACTTCGGCTTTAGAGCAGCGCCATGTTGCTTTTAAGATTTGCCCCCAATAGTGTCAAAAAGTAGCGATAGTGCCCATGATAATGTAAAAAATGCTCATGATTGGAAGTATTCCACTAAGAATGCTCGTAAGGCTTACAAGTTCTTAAAAGAAGTTTTATTGTTGGTGTTTTTATAAGACATCGCTAAAATTGGGCTAAATATGCAAATCATTTTAATAATAATAATCATTACGGTGATGCAATTCGGTCAGAAGAAATGTAAAAAACTTAAAATATACTAATCTTTTATTGCATATACTGATGAAACTACTGTAATAAGGATTAATGTGTTTACGCTTTTTGGATTAAGCCTAGAAGTGCAAGTCATATATGCAACACAGAATTGCATTGCTGCATATTATATCCAATATTATACTTAATGCTTGTAATTTAGAATGAACTTCGTGTTTGTCATATCAAGTTTTTCACACAAATTTTTGTGTGCGAACTCCCATATTGGTATAAGTGTACATATCGTATTTGGTATATGAGTTTTCAAGTTCTTTATATACCTATGGTTTGTATTTCACTGTATATACCATATTTCTTATCCCATATTGATAATGTGATAATATGTTTTTATTGAATCTGATAATTTTCAAACTTAACGTCGTTTTCCAATGGAATTTTCCAGTCCCAAGTTTCATGCACCTCGTGAACATACATTTTCTTCTAATATTTCCCGCCATTTTTGGTGGTGAATATTTTACACAGAAATTTGAATCCGATAAGATATGATGTCCAAATGATAAGGGCATTTCCGATATATACATAAGTTGTTGTGCATGTTTTTATTAATTTCTAAAAAAGGACTAATTAAATAAAGGATTTATGCGGCCATGTAGTACAATTATCTTCAGAAATAATGTTATTAAAGGGAAATCATCAACATCAGAAATCATCTACAACCAGATGTCCAACCCGGGTTTGGGTGTTTACTAAAAACCATCGTGTCCATCTCAGATTTTGCTCTAAAGGCACGCATACTACTGATGTTTTTTTTAATTTTCACAGACAGGGCTTGTGAACACGAGTGATCTAAGAACATCATGGCGCTGCTCTACAGCCTTAAGAAGTGTGCGTGAAAATAAAGTAATATGGGTGTCTGTGAAATGTTATAAGAAACGCTTCAAATGAAATCAAAGGGGAAGAGACGAGGAAGTTGGCTATCTCTTTAATACTTCATCTCTGGTGTTGTCCCGCCTGTGAAATCGTTAGCGTAACGTATACAATTATTGACACAGCAAAATTTCGATACAATTATTGCCACCAAACACAAGGACACCCTAATTTAAATGGGGATCAATTCCAGTAAATGCTTTTTTATATTATTCATTATATTTTTCTGTACACACGTGCGCTATTGCGCTGTGAGAGACTGCCAGTGTAGTGCAACATTTTAGTGAGTTAATATCAGTGGTTCGTGGCTCTGAAATCGTGCACAGAAACAAGAACAATTCGTTAAGGAGCTGAAAAAGTAAGTGACTTTATATGATTTAATAATTTTTGAGATTTTGTAAAAGATTATGCTTTCGCCTATGATCCATTATGTTTAATTTTTGGTTTCTTTTTATATTTAATTAAGTAAATGGGATGTCAACTATTGTATTAGCATATGCTCAATTCCTTTTATTGACACGGTGGTGTTAATAGTTGCCTTCTATGGTAATACTAAAGTTGACTCCATGTCTATAATTATGCTGTTGGAGGGTGTCAATTATAGTTGCTTTCTCTGAATAAATATTTTGCTGAAAAAAATTGCTAAATGCAGCCACAATGGCCTCCAAAAAGCTGTTGAAAGTGTCAGAACGAAAGCTATGTCTAAAAAGGCAGCTGCCAAATTGCATGGGGTCCCTCGAACAACGCTTATATATCGATTAAGCAGTTCAGTTGCCAGTTCTAACTGCAATCGAGAAACAAGCATTGGAAAATTGGATAACCACATCCCAGCGAAAAGGTGTTCCTAAAAGAAAAGAAAGAATGTGCTCCATGCCATCAGAGAGTTTCTCGATGGAGACAAACGGGATCATCCATTTGGGCCAGAAAACATGCCGGGGGATGGTTAGTTTAAGGCGTTTTTAAATCGACACATTGGTAGAGGGTAGAGGATTGGCGAAATCTAACCCAACTGAATATCTCTTACTTTAATAAACTTCAAATATACACTATAATATCACTTAGTGACAAAAGTCTAAGTACACTAGAAGTTCGAGTCAATCAACTAGTTATTTTTCTAGTAAAACAAAGTAAAATTCACAAAAGTGAATATTTTTCTCTTCATTATGCGATCAACTATAAACGTAAACATTTATTTCTTTAAAAAAAGTTAAAAACTAGAAAACAACTTATTTTTTTTTTCCCGTAAGCCTAAGTAAAACCAGGATGACAAAAGTCTACGCACACTTAAAGGTTATAACGTGAATTAAAAAAATATAATGGTTATTAAAAGGCGTTGAATTTCCTTTTGAGGATATAACTGCTCTCATCTTTTTACGGCATGGATTCGACCAATTTTTTGGTAACTGAGGGATCAATTTTGGCCCATTCTTCCTCAAGAGCCTTCTTTAAACTTTGCCTGTTTGTGATGGATTGTGAAGGCATCGGCAACGGTTTTTAAGAACTTCATTCGTTCCATTCCTGCAAAGTTTGTGTGCTATATTGAAGCCGCTTTCAGAAGATCCCTCTTCAAAATTTTTGAAAGGTGTGAGAAGCCAAGACTCAGCCTTTGAAAATAGATTTAAGTTAGAAAAATTGATTAAATTTTGCTGTGAAGGTCTTAACCGAAAAACAAGACATTTCGTTTACCGCTGGAATACTGCTGTTCCATCCACGCTCCTAATTCACTTACTTTCCAAACAGGTGCATCATGAAATTCTCCGGGATAAGTTGCATCTATGAATGTAATTCGCATTTCGTGGTTTGGTTTGTTGCTTATCGGTTATATTATTGACACGTGTGTGCGATCAACAGACCCTAGTACACCAGGAATACCAAACTTTTCGTAAAATGTCAGCTTTGTAGCTCTCATCTCTTCAGTTCTCGTGTTAATTTGTATCCAAATTGGAGACAGCTTTTCTTCAAATATTTTCAGCACCTCCACAAAAACTAAGAAAAGTGATGACTGGTGCAATCCGACTTTATGCTCTTTTGCAACTCCTTTTTGATGGCCGCCTTCTGCAAAAAAATGCAAGCACGAAGTTAGCTTCATTATTGGGGGTTTTGCAAAAGACCTCGATGTTTGCAAGGATTGCACCAAAGTACTTGAAACTCTCGAACCCGTCAGCAAAAAAGGCTGTATACTGATGATTTTATTTAAAAATAAGCGATTCAATCAATTACAGAAATGTGTGAGCAGCTTCATTTTTCGATAACATAAGCGATTATTTGGAAAACAATAATTTACGTTCCTCATGCCCTAAATTGCAAGCCGCCTTAACATTTGGTTGTTTTAAATATTCATATGGTAGTGACCGTGGCATTGTGGGTATATGCGTCAACTCCTACAAAATTGAACTTTGGCGTCTAGGTTCGAATCCCAGAACGACAAAAATAATTTTCTGGACCCCACCTCTTTCGAATCCCTGACAATTCTAAAAGAGTATAACTGTCTAAGGAAAAAAGCTCATGCTTAGAAGTGTTTAATTTTATATTTAGTTCAAGCCTAGAAGATCTTGCTCCCAATGTAGTTATTGCTCTCAACATTTTAAACGCAATAACAGTCACTTAGGCTAACCATGACTCAAGAAAGATTACTAGGTTTGTCTTTACTATCAATAGAAATGGAGTTATTAAGGTTTTCAGACTATGATGAATTTACAACAGAAAAGTCCTCTCTGCACATGTCTTCGTTGTAAATGATGCTTGTTCAAACCTCAATAAGGAAGTGAAGTTAAAAATGAGTTCAGAAAATTAATTTATATACAAACAAAATTGATTTATTAAGGATTCAAGATTACGTATTTCATATTTAATTTTCACAATCATAGTCGTTATAACACGACTCAAGGAAACATCCTCCAGATCTAGTGCAAGCCGAGCTCTCGGGATATTCTTTGCAGTACTCAGCTTGATCAAGAGTCCTGCAGTACGTATGTGGACAAAGAATTTGATAGCAATATTCGGAGCAGGTTTCTTTATGCCCGCTAAGGCATCCGGAACAATCATTAGGACCTGGAAATAAAATCAAAGTCACTCTTACATCCAAATATTATTGACGCTTTTACCATCTGTTGAACAATCGGTTCCATTACATCCATGTAAAGTTGGATTTGAAGGCATTAACAAAGCCCCATCTTCTTCGATGATTTTTGGAATTGTCAAAAATGTTAACCTATAGGTACCACAAAAGTCATCACAGCGCAAATGGTGCCGATGAGTGCATAACCACTTGTTAAATTTTATTCTACACATTCTTGGCGAAACTAATCTGCAACACTTTTTCGTCGATGGTTTTTCTGTTTTTGATACTCTAGTGCATCGTTTGGTGGTATCTGGTTCTGGTTCGGGAGCTTCTGTATGATAAATCACTTCATTGGTGATCTTCGGCTTTTCAATAACAGGGTCAGTGAGATTGGCGTGAGTAGTAAAGTGCGTTTCAACTTCCAAAATCGTTCGAAGTCTTCCTGGAACAGTGCATTTACCTCCGATCCATACCGTTCCGTTATTACACTTTGGTTCAATGCATCGCCCTTCATGGAGTTCACCTCTGGAACAGTACATTAGACGACAAACTCCACCTATTCGAACTAAGTTATTTGAACAAAGAGTAGGCGGAACTTTAGTTGTTGTTGATGTTGTTGTTGGTATTACTGTTGGAACTGTTGTAGGATTTGTTGTTGACGTAGGACAAGGACAAGTATAGCCAAAGCATGGAAATTGCTGGCATGGTTGTTGAGTCGTTGCATAATTAGGATAGCATAATCCATTTATTAAACTATAAGCTGTTATTGGACATAAATAATATTTCTTTTTTTAAATTGTGTGTAAAGAAAATTAATTACTCACAATTAGGGCAGTAAGGTGAGATGACTTGTTGTCCAGACGTCGAAAACTTTGTGTAGTGAAGAAAACAGTTCATGTATAAATTCGTTAATGTTATCGTATGAAATAAAAAAATTAGAAAAGTCATATGAAAATAAATGTATGTAAAGTCTGATAAATTAGGGTTGGACTTGCAGTACAAGTTGCAAATAGTACTGCGGTTACACTTAGCTTAAGGACCGAATTTTGCTCCAGTCACTCAACTATTCTTAACTAGTTCAGTTTCCTTTCTAACGACATCGACCTCCTACTACCACCATTTTCAAAAACAAGTTCTCAGATAGCATTCCTTCCAAATTCTAGTGGTTGGTGTGATAGGTGTTTACACTAAATAAAGTTGTGTAGTCCGAAGAAGCGTTTATGAACATCCAAACCTCTCTAATTGAAAATTCTCTCCAAATGCCATGGTTCCTTTTATTTGTGCATTCCATTTGATTTTCTATAGATGCACTTTCTACGCATGCCATCCATTAATATATGTATAATATGGGTACATCCAGTAAAGGGTCAGTGCTTCTATAACAATCACTCAGTGCGTGATGTTATTCTATCATGCGTGGCAGGAACCTACAATTTTATGCCGACTCTGTCAGTGGCTCAGAAGTGGCAGACACCTTAAGTTCGAGTACGTACTACATCGCCACGGCCACCACTTTCCTTCTCGGAATGTAAATGTAAAAAAGAATTGTTTACCATCTTGTCAGACATTCACTAGCGGGATAAATAAGTTCATTAAAAAAGAAGAGTAAGAGTTGAAATCAAACAGCCCTGGACGGTCATCAATATCAACAAGGAACACAACAAGGAAATCAAAGAAATTCTTCTAAAAAATCTTCGAAATGGTAATATCGCTATTAACAATAGTTCATTAAGGTCAGTTCAGACCGTTTTACAGTATTTTCTGTGACTTAAAAATGTCAAGCCTTGTGGGTAACAAAAGCACGACGTTCGTTATTTTCATTTCGCCTAAAAACGGATCTGGGGCACCGTTCCGACACGATTGAAGACACTTTGACAATTGTCTCGGTTATTAGAAAATCCGTTGCCATAAGTGGATTGCATCAGGAGGGAAGAAACATAATTTATGCACGACTTCACTCTACTCGCTTAAGTATTGATATGAGTTTAAGTACAGGTTCAGCGAATTTTAATTTTTCACAGAGCCCGTTTAGATCACTTCTATCTTTTTCGGCTCTTTAAACCTATTTACAGCGTTTCTACATTTGTACGGAACAGCTAGGGCATACTATTTACATGGTGCACTGATGTATTCTCGCAAAAATAATAAAGGGTTATTTTTTAGCTATTATCTCAACACTGGTTTAAACAGCTGACGCACGTTTCGTGATTTGTTTCACTTTCAAACATCTTCAGTTTGGTCTATAATTTAACCATGAATCTTCTTACAATCGAACAACGCCTGCAAATTATTGAATTTTATTATCAAAATGCGTGCTCTGTTAAGAAAGTTCATCGCGCGCTTCTTCCATTTTATGGTCAGAAGCTCATTTTTGGCTAAATGGGTACGTAAATAATGGATACGTAAAAGAAGCAGAAGCATTGCAATAGCTACCAATGAATCCAGAAAAACTCACAGTTTGGTACGGTTTATGGGCTGGTGGCATCATTGGACCGTACTTCTTCAAAGATGATGCGAATCGTAACGTACTCTTAACTGTGAATGGTGAGCGCTACCGTGAGATAATATCCAACTTTTTTTTGCCCAAAGTGCAAGAGATTGACTTGCATGACATGTGGTTTCAACAAGACGGTGCCACATGCCGCACAGCACGCGCAACAATGGACTTATTGAGGGGCGAGTGCGGTGAACATTTTATTTCAGGTTCGGGACCGGTCAATTGGCCGCCTAGATCGTGCGATTTAACGCTTTTAGACTTTTATTTTTTGTGGGGCTATGTTAAAGCTCATGTCTATACACACAAGCCCGCTTCAATTGACGCATTGGAACACAACATTGAAGCATTTATTCGTGAGATACCGGCCGAAATGTTGGAAAGAGTATGCCAAAATTGGACTAAGCAGATGGACCATTTGAGGCGCAGTCAAGGTCAACATTAGCATGAAATAATCTTCAAGCATTAAATTATATGGACCGTACTATCGATTCAAATAAAGATTTCATGCATTTTTCTGAATTTTATGTGTTATTTTATGTTTTTTTGAAAAACTTTCCTATAGCTTTTAAAAAATCGCCCTTTATAATAGACGTATATAATAATAGAAGTAAGTCCTATATAGCAACCACTCGTGTTAGGAGCGCCTTTGTTCCATCATGAAAAGATGGGACCTACAGTTTTATGCCGACTCCAAAAGGCGCAGTTTGAGAAGCATTTAACGTAACTTCACTGTACTCTTCTTTGCAGACATTAAATATAGTCTGCACTTACAACGAATACCTCGAGTGGAGTTTTTATATAACTCCATCTAAGACGATATCCGAATACGAAGGAGAGGGCCGAATATACGGTACAAAGCTGAAATGATCGCCGCAAGATGCCACTGTCAATGATGGAAATCATTTCATGTATTTTATAAGGTATTCGTAAGTTTCCATAATCAAAAAGGAAATTTTTATAATTTCGCTCTGTCCATCAGTCGGCGGGTCTGTTAAGCTTTCATATCTTCTAATTTTTTTACGCGGTTGACATGAAATTTTGGAACAAGTTCTTTTAAAAACTCCGTATTCTAAATTATCTGCTTTTGATCCACAAAAAACTATCAGAAGCATTTGGTACTCGTAGAATATTACAAGTGTTAAGAGGCAATCAACAATGCATTTTTTTAGCAGGTGACAGGTGACTTTAGACAAAGATTACTAGTTTGTTTTTACGAATGAAGTAAATGCTTCTTAAAAATATTGAAATTTGTGGCGACAGTCATATTGGGAAATAATTACGAATTTCATGTAGAACTTAGGACGAATACCGAAGTTCGACGTTACTTCACTGTACAAAAAATTACGTCGAATTTTACGTAAATCACTTACAGTCAGCTACAAAGGTAAGTATGATATAATGTTTAGTAATATTTCATTTCATTTGATTTTTTATTCATTTCAACTTAATCTTAATTTTATATGTTTGTTACAAAATACAAATCCATTAAGAAGGATGTTAATCATTCTATAACTATGAAAGTTAGTGTTGAATGATGTACACAATTATACAATACAAAATAATATATACATAATAGGAGGATGAATAATATACATATTCTATCAATATGTTGACAACAAAAGAGTAGTTAGAATTCAATGCACACATCGAAAGATAGCATCAATGTTCATATAGTCAATATTGAATAGCCAATGCTTAACCTTTTTTAGCAATATGTAGTTTATTAAAACATCTAGGAGCAGTGACAGCTAAAAAAGTGAGCGAATATACGCACATAAAACAAATATAAGTAGGATATTTGGGTATTTTTTGGAAAATATAAAAATAAAAGAGGAGCTACAAAATTATACGTCTTGCTTCGACGAGGTCTGGACTCGGCGTGTGGCCGCCATTCGTCGTGTTGCTACTATATATATACGAGCGAATTTCGGCAACACAAGTCTGACCTTATCGTTATTATTGAGAGTCTTTAAGCTCTTCTTGGATGCACAATTATATTTGATCTTTGTACCAGCTCTTCACTATATTGTGGCATTAACGTTATGATTTTTGCCTACCTCTTTTATGATAAAGCTGACATCTTGGCGATTAGTTGAGGGGCCATTCCATTGAGGGGTCTACTTTCAACGGTACCGGTGTTCTTAAAATTGTTGTATATTGTTTGGACTGTTGGCTTGATTACCTCTAGTAAATTTGATATTTCACGAAACGATTTCTTTTCTCTTTTACATTTCATTTCTAACTTTCGAACTTCAGCCGAAGTTTGTTTTCTAGAAGCCACTGTCACAATTTAAAATCTATTAAAGCTTATCTGATGCTTGCGCAAATATAACATTCATAAAGGGGAACTTTTCCTTTGTCATCCACCTGTATACAACAAAATAAACAATCGGATGCCGGACGTACGTGGACTTTTTTTAAGATACATTTTTATTTTTTTGTGAATTACTTCCTAAGTTTACGTTAGATTAGTTTCTCTATTACAGCTATATTTAAAAAAAGAGATTTAAAAGAAAGCTGTGTCATTACATTTATTCATAAATGTTCAGAACTCGCCAGGTTACGAAAATGGGGAGCGTATATTAAAAAAAGAGATTTAAAACAAAGTCAAGACTCCGCCTTTACCCTGCATCACATGTTAAAATAGATTTAAGTTAGAAAAATTGATTAAATTTTGCTGTGAAGGTCTTAACCTAAAAACAAGACATTTCGTTTACCGCTGGAATACTGCTGTTCCATCCACGCTCGTAATTCACTTACTTTCCGGGATGAGTTGCATCTATGAATGTAATTCGCATTTCGTGGTTTGGTTTGTTGCTTATCGGTTATATTATTGACACGTGTGTGCGATCAACACACTCTAGTACACCAGGAATACCAAACTTTTCGTAAAATGTCAGCTTTGTAGTTATCATCTCTTCAGTTCTCGTGTTTATTTTTAGCTTTTCTTCAAATATTTTCAGCACCTCCACAAGAACTACGAAAAGTGATGACTGGTGCAAGCCGACTTTATGCTTTTTTAGCTTCATTATTGGAGGTTTTGAAAAAGACCTTGTTGGTTGCAAATATTCCACCAAAATATCCAACAGGTACTTGAAACTCTGGAGCCCGTCAGCAAAAAAGGTTGTATGCTGATGATTTTGTTTGAAAATAAGCAATTCAATCAATTACAGAAATGTGTTAGCAGCTTCATTTTTAGATAACAATTGGAAAATAATAATTTACGTTCCCCATGCCCTAAATTGCAAACCGCCTTAACGTTTGGTTGTTTTAAATATTTATATGGTAGTGGCCGTGGCATTGTGGGTATATGCGTCAACTCCTAGAAAATTTAACTTCGGCGTCTAGGTTCGAATCCCAGTACGACAAAAATAATTTTCTGGACCCCACCTCTTTCGAACCCCTGACCATTTGTAAAAGTGTATAACTGTCTAAGGAAAAAAGCTCACTTCCTAAGTTTACGTTAGATTAGTTTATCTTTCACAGCTATATTAAAAAAAAAGAGATTTGAAACAAAGCTGTAGTATTACATTTGTTCATAAATGTTCTGAACTCGCCAGGATACGAAAGAAGGGGTCGTTTTCATACAGACACGACATACACTAAATTGACCACACTAGATGGTATTAAAAGTATGTTTCGCATGTGGACATACTTCCTTTTTTGATGTGAATTTTGCTAAATTCTTGATTTATTTAAATTCAATTCTTGTTCAAAACACAGACAATTTTTTGTTGCATACTCTTGTGACTGACTTTTTTTATTATTGAATGACCAAAAAATATATAGACAGTGCTTGAAGTATTTTTGAATCTGAATATATGTACATACGTGTTAGAAGGTGTTATACGCTGCAACTTACCTTGGTTGGGTCGCTATAGTATAGCGAGGGAATATGCTGAATTTGTGTAAGCCTCGACCCACACCACTGCACACATTCTCCATTTCCTAAAGCGGCCCCAAGTATGTAGTTACTTTTATTTTACATCACTTTGGGGGTAGTAACCCAGTATAACAGTCAGTTAGTTATATGATTTTAAGGAAAGTATGTTTAAAGCGAAATAACACCGGCTTTATTATCCTTTTAAAAGCGAAACAACGGCGAACATCAGAATTTGGCCGTATTATTATTTTAGTATTTCCATATTGAAAATAGCTACATTTCACCTCACTGGTATCCACTAGTCTTGCATATAAACTGCAAATAAGGTAACTATGTATTTTTACAGGTTAATAAAAATACGAAATAGCTTTGATCCCAGTGAGTGAATTGTTATATGTATTATAGTACAAATTTAGTCACACATTTCATTATGGTTTTGTTGAGTTCTTGTCCGAATAAGGTTGTATTATACACGAGAGAAATTTGATAATTCAATGACTTGGCATCAATCATCATCACTTGCACCTCTTGTGCTGATACGTCCACAACGGTACTCAATAAACTACCCTCGATTTTATTAATTTTTCAAGACATGTGGATTTTGTATTTGTTCCACTCGTTGCAGCTGAATAATTCCTGGAACTGATTTCGATTTCTTAAAATTAAATATTATATTAATGCACATATATGTATATGTATATGTATAGGTACTAACATATATATTGTGACTCTAAAAAAGTTTTTTTGTGCTGTTACAATTAATACAGGCATTTACAATTCTTTGCTTATCTCTATTCTGGAGCAAGGTTCAGGCTTAATCTGTATGTTCATTTGGCAATTGGTAATCGGGGGATCCCAACTATAAATTTTCGTGTGTTTAAATAAGCAATTTCATTTAGCTATAGATTATTGATTTGCTAAAGGAAAAATTATGAAAAGTGACAGACGGTCATGCTATATGAGAAAGTATTTCTTTGTGATTATAGTTACAAATGTCTACTGATTCTGATGTCGGGATATACAAAGTGAATATCAACACGGAAATAGTCTCAAAAATATATTTTCATTCAGAATGATGTTTCAATGACAATCATTTTTGATATTGTTTGGATGCGAACTTCAGCTCCTATGAAGAGAATATGTTGTTCAAATCCACAACTTCAATAATTCACGGAATTGTCTCTCTCTCGAGTCAATATATGCACAATAATATTCGTATAGAAGATGTAGCTTAACCTTATAAGCTGTTTTTGCATTGTTTTAAGATCGATTCGGCAATGTTGTGTATATTCCCAGCCCCACACATATGTATGTATGCGTGTAAAGTAAGACGGGGAATATATCCACTGAAAATTAAGGGTATTCATTTTCACACTTCACAGTTAGACCACGTTGTAAATTATGTAATAATTATAGCAGAAAATGGTAAATTAGTGCAAAAGAAAAAAGAATATGGCAATAGCCCATAGCTGAATTTGCATGGATCCAATATCTGTTGGAGAAAAAAAGTTGATTGGAAAATATCTAAACAGATCGGCAATACAACTGCTTATGAATACTTGGTTTACACACATATGAATTTATACAAATATTTATTAGCTCACATACATATATATATTTATTTTGTAGCTACGACTCGAGCCTGAGGCTAACTCGGATCTGATAAGAAGCGAAATGCGAGTTCCCGCGCTTTTTTATAGTTTCACTAAAAAGTACATCTGTACAAATGCTGTGTAAGTCGAAATGGATCAATTCAATGCAATTTTTTCTCAAATCGACGGAAATATATCCTCGATGTTAAATATGTACAATATATGTATGTATGTATGGATTGACTGAATCATGAAATATACCTTGCGCAAAATTGGGCCCTTTCTAATAATTGGCTTTCTTGTAAGTTCAACTTTAGACTAGTTACGTTTCTCAATCCATTTCAAGTATTTAAAATTTTTAAACATTGGTACAAGATTTCACGAATTGAAAAGTTTAGTGAAATTAAATCACAATGGTAGCAGTGCCACAAACCCGGAGAGGTTAAAGCTAGTTAACCTCAATTTGTGTGAAAAAAGTGTGAAAAAGTGATATTGTCGGCACCAGATAGCTACTTAAGTCAGTTAGTTAAGAAGTGAGTTGCTCATTTCAATTCTATTAATTCATATTCAACAATTATATATATTAAATTACCAGGGTATACTATGGAAAATAGTTTGGGGATATTTATATTTCTTCCAATATCTTGTATACATTCAATACGATTCATATTTGCACTTTACCTCCAACACACATCTATGTCTCACTTACGGAATAACAAGTGTTGTTATTTCTTTGTTTATTGAACATTGTTGCAAGATGTTTGGTTTACGAATATTTCATTTTAATTTCAGGAATTTATATCGTTATGAGAATATAATCAGTTGGGATGAGATCATCAGCATTACGTGATATTCTTTATTTCAGTAGAAACATTTCTTAAATCCATTTAAATGTACAATTGAACTAGCCGTACAAACATATTTGCGAATAATGTATATATTATTGAATAATGCATTATTGAAATATGTATAATGTATTCTATTATTTTTTAACCAAATTGCTAGTATTTTTAATAACTCTTTTGTTTCTTGAACACATTCTTAATAAGAAAATCTTTAACACCATCTTTTTTTTCAGAATCAAGCTTTTGCATAGAAATGATTTATGTATAAGTGTATATATAAATATAAAACTTACAGTAGTCATCAATATCAAAAATATAGGAATCTTAAAACGTGTTAACATGATATTTATTATTCTAAATTTATTTATATGACCTAACAAAGCGGAGAGTTTCACTGAATGAACTGAACCGTGCTCTTATTTTGTATGGTTATTTAAGCATAAGAACACATTTGCACATGAGCAATCAATACACATATGTACACCGTAATCAACCTAGTGCAGATTTTCTACAAAAACTTAATCTTACTGACAGTTTTGCATACTGTATTTGTATTGAGTAAAATCCAAATCAATATATGTGTAAATGACGTGGTTGAAGAAGATTTAATATGTTTCGCAGCAACATACGCAAAACATGTTTAATAATGGATGGTAAATTATTATATTGCACAAAATGTGTAATGTATCAAAAATATAATCAATAGACTTAGAATAGAAATATTAAAAATGATAGATGTTTAGCTTATGCGATTTTCAATCAATGAAATAATCATCCTCGTTATCAATAACCTTTTGCCAAACAGTGTGCAAATTTTCATTGCCGCATCTATAAAAATCAATTCATTTCAATGAGAAACATACTGTTTGGATGGCCTTTTTCTCTATTGTATGATAGCGATTTGATTCGACTTATCTGTGGACTGAGTTGGGAAATAAGAAATGAAGATCGACATCCATTTAAATGAAATTACTTTTGTTCCTATATAAATAAATATAACTTGTGTCGAAGAATTAAACAATAATAATTCCAAATTCTTTAATTTAAAACCTAATTGAAATGAACAGACTGAATTATATGTTATCGCCGTATCGTAGTGAGTAATTGCATCGACTCCTATACTAATCGCCCGTGGATCCAATCACGATCATATTTAATTTTGACTCCGGTTTTTTTATTAGGGTGCCAAATTAATTATTTCTCCGCTCTTCATGTTTTAATGTGACACATACACTCAGCCCCATAATTTTTCGTACAACGCCAAGAAATGATACATCAACTTTAAACGACTGTATATCAGCATGACGCGTATCGTATCGCAAAATTTATTTAGATATTTCTCTTAAAATACAGTAATCTTCCGATAGGTTCAGCAAAATAAACTGTATATTAAAACTTCCAACACCATAACGATCCGAAACACGTTCTAGAATGGCTTCCTCATTCTCAATATATAAACCCAATGGGACACCTTTTGAGGCTTATTAAGAGGCAATTGTCAAAGTATGATGTTGCCATACAAAATATAAATACCTATATTGGTCACATGTGTCTTCCCAATTGTTTTAACATTGAAGTCCAACGAGTAAGAAAGAGACTTTACATTTTTTATCTTCGAAAATGTTAAGTGATTAATTATGACAGTCACCGTATTCACGACTACTATGCGTCCGATGTAGGTTTTACTGCCCTTTTTAACAACATCCATAATAAATTCTTCATTTGCGGCTTGTTATTTTGAGCGAATTAATTAACTTCCTCTAAAGTAGTAGAGATCCTATTATTAGCCAATGGTCACCTGTTTCGTAACTTACTAATTGTATTTCTTCATAGAATGAACATTAATCATGTGTAAATTAACCACACATTGAGAATCGCTCTACATTTAAATTGTTAATGCACATAGGACACAAACATATTCTTAACATGCAAAAGACATCAGATGAAATGCTATCTATTCCTACGATTAGTCTACATAAAACTGCACGCACAGAAATTTCGAAACGATTAGCTAATGACAATAATGAATGCGTGCATATGCTACATTGAAGTATACATATTATATTTGCGTATGGTATATGATCTAGAAAAAGTCTTCAGGCAACAGCTCTTGCGTAAAAAATATAATTAATAAATAAAAATATATAAATGTATGTATAAAAATATTTAAATATACATTGATGATATATACATGCATACATTGTTCTACAATATTTATGATTTTTACATACAAAATTTATAAAGTACAGAGATAAGAGGACATTATATTTGCAAGGTAATCAACTGAAGCATGTGCATTAATGTAGTCTAAAGAGGGCAACGAACGACTGTATCACTGCTCCAGAATCATTTACGACACTATAATCTAATATCATTAGGTCAAGTTTAGTGTGTAGTTACAAACGTTTTGTTTTTAAAATGTTTATGAATTGGAATCACACAAACGCTATAACCGACTTTATGATATGAACACAAGGTAGACTGATAGGATACGAATGTCCAATAAATTTTTTTTTTTTTATGCACGAGTTGGAAATAACTAATTTCAATTTAATAAATGCTTTAACAACACTTTACTTACTTCAGAAAGTGAAAAAAGAGATATCAATACCAGCGAGTTTCGAAACTCGCTAATTAATTCGTAGTAAGTCAATGTTTTCGACAAATAAGGAATTGTGCTTATGAGCACAATATCTACATATGTGAATATAATCGTTTTTTTATGTAGTAAGTGACGTCGACAATGGTTCTTATCACTTTGTTCTGAAAAGTAACCTCTGAATTGTATACCGTCCGTGTAGCAAGCGTTTGCACTTATTTGCACACTGATGATCAAAGCCACACGGATCTTGTATGCAACACTATGGTTTCCACATTCTTTTACAAAAAAATTTAAAAATTTTCGTCCACACAAAAAATTGCTAGTTACGAAGCAACAACAAGCCTACACGACACCACATCCGATAACGGATTTAGGCTGATCGATTTTGCTGCGGGGCGAAATGTTGTAGTAGCCAGTACAAGATTCCCACATCTCGATTTTCACAAAAGAACATGGCGATTTCAACCGTCAATCAAATTGACCATATTGCGATAGACGCAAGGCACTCCTCCAGTATCATAGATGTCCGAACGTTCCGAGGCGCCAACATTGATTCGGACCACCACCTTGTTGTAGCCAAGGTAAGGCTGCGGATATGCCGAACACCGCCAAGACAAAGAAATACTGTGAGGAAGTTCAACGTCAGCCGGCTACAATCGCAAGAGATTGCCAAATCCTTTTCCGATCGTCTCTCCCTTAACCTCTTAAGGAATCCTACGCCGCCAACATCAAGTATTGAAGACCAGTGGCAGCATTGCCAAAAAGCCATCAGAGATGCCGCCTCTGATGTGCTGGGTTTCAATCCGCCACCACAACGAAACCCCTGGTTTTACAACGAATGTCGGCAGGCGAATGCAGCCAAGCAAGAAGCATACAAAGCGGCACTGCAAAGAAGGACAAGAGCTTCTCGGGAGCTCTACGAGCAGAAGAGGAGAGACGAACACCGGCTTCTCAGGACAAAAAAGAAGGAGCATGAGAAGCGCGCGATCGGCAGAATAGAGGGATATTACTGCAGGAATGAGGTGAGGAAGTTTTACCAAAGGGTAAAGTTAACCAGTCAAGGTAATAAAGTCCGAACCGAAGCCTGTAAGGATGATCAAGGGAACATGGTAGTAGAGTCACAGTCGATGCTGAGGATATGGAAAAACCATTTCTGCAGACTGTATAACGGCGACGAAGACCCAAATCCTGCTGTCAGGCAGAACGAACCATTCAACCCCTATGAAAGGGACGACGAAGATCGACAATTCCGTCCACCCGACCCGGATGAAGTGAGGATTGCCATATCTAAGCTGAAATCCAACAAGGCTGCGGGAGCTGACGGCCTAGCCGCCGAGCTTTTTAAAGCCGCAGGCGATGATTTGGTAAGGAGCATGCACCAACTCATCTGTAAAATATGGTCGGAGGAAAACATGCCCGATGAATGAAACCTCAGCATTGTTTGCCTGATCCATAAAAAAGGAGACCCTTTGAACTGCGCCAACTACAGAGGCATCAGTCTCCTAAGTATCGCATATAAAATCTTATCTGCCATACTGTGTGATATGGCAGATATGTCTACCTATGCACCGCTATCAATTCAGACAATGACACCAGCGCTGAAATCAAACGAAGAATAACCCTTGCCAATCGCTGCTTCTTTGGGCTAAGAAAGCAACTGGTAAACAAAGCTCTCTCTCGAACAATCAAGATAACGCTTTACAAGACCTTAATCGTCCCAGTCCTGCTATATGGCGCGGAGGCATGGACTTTGTCAAGAGCGGATGAAGCTGCCCTTGGTTGCTTCGAGAGGAAAATTCTTCGTGTGATTTTCGGTCCCGTCTGCATAGACGGTGAGTGGGGGATGAGATATAATGACGAACTATACAGGCTGTTCAGCGACATCGACTTAGCCAGAAGAGTGAAGATCCAAAGACTGAGATGGCTAGGTCATGTAGAGCGGATGGAAACCAATACTCCGGCCTGAAAAGTCTTCGAATCCACCCCCGAGGGACGGCGCAGTAGAGGAAGACCGCGACTCAGGTGGCGCACGCAAGTGGAAAGGGACCTTAACCAACTATGCGTGCGAAACTGGAGACAGCTAGCTAAAGATCGAGCTGGCTGGAGACGCTTGTTGCTTGAGGCCCAGGTCCACCCCGGACTGTAGCGCTATCTTAAGTGAGTAAGTAAGTGTATTTGAACAGCATTTCATAAAATGAGCAGGCTGCTTATGAGGTATTCCCCAAATTTGTGCCCATTCGTCTACCTAATCTAGTAAACGTTGCAATTTTACCATTGAGTCTTCCTCCGTCCACACCAAAATTAGTAAATGTGCCTGGCATAGTTCCGTCGGATATCGGAAGAATAAAGCAAGTAAAGGAGGGTTCCCTGCATTTCCCTCCCGTTTTCTTGCGTAACATGGAAGATCCAATACTTATTTAAACTACTGGAAAAAAATGGCGTAGCTTGTATTTCGACGCCTCGTGCCAAAGTTTGTCAGTGGGGTGGGGAATCTCAGGATAGGAATGTCCAGTGCTTTATACATTGCAGGAATTTGGGATAGCGGTCCCGCATTTCGTTACCATTACGACTTCTAAGATCGTGTCTAAAGTGGCATTGATAATATACAGAAACTAAAAGACAGCGTGAGTGCTTCCTGTGGAAGCTAGGCCGAGGTCTACCTCGGATCAGAAAAAAATGAGTATGGAGATACCAACTTCTACTTTTTCAAATCTTACCTGACATCGTTTGTTATACTATTTTTCGTCATTGGATATGTGAATACGTGCCAGCAGTTGTGAGCAGCTGATACGAAGATGGCCGAAGTTGGATATCTCTTTGCCCATTTATTTCTGCCACGTAGCACTAATATTTTTATTATTAATCTTATTAAGCTTTTAGTCTTTAAATCTTTGTTTTTAAATTCGTACATGATTAAGACGATGTTGTTCTTAAATGATTTGTTGCTATCTTTTCGGCTATTTTTACTTTTTCAAGTAATTTACCATGTCTTTTAGTTGATTCTTTGTTGATCTGTGTACAGTTGATAAGACATTGGGTAAGTATTAAGATAATATAATACAATAATTATTATTATATATAGGTGGCGCTACTGCCCGTAGATGGCCAGGGCCTTGCTTTTCAGCAACCACTCGTGTTGTGCGTGCTATTGTTCTATAACAAGGGGAAGTGACCTACAGTTTTATGCCGACTCCGAACGGCCAAAGTTGAGAAGCTTTTTTTGGACAGTTATACTCTTTGAGCATTGTCAGTGACTCGAAAGAGATGGGGGGGGAGGGGGGTGAAATGTATAGGAAGAAGAAGAATTGGCGACTTAGGTCGTGCGATTTCACACCATTAGAAAATCGTGAATTCCATTTGCCCAATGTGATTTCATGATTGAATATCTTAATTCAAATCTAAGATAAAACCAGGGTTTTGTTGTTTTCCTGGACTCTAATCGCGTATAGAGACAATCTTCTCGCGCTAGCGTTTCGACGATAGTTTTGCTTCACGTAAACTGAAAACTGTCAATTACTATCGTCTCGACGACTGATTTTTGACGATAGCTATTTCAGTATCGTTTTGATACAAAATGAGAATAATTATGTATACATATCTTGTTCTTCACTTCTGTGACGATTTAACGTGACGCATATTATTTAGTTTTGGGCCCAAGTTGAAATGAGAATTTGTTGGTGAAATTTGAGAGGAATAAGAGCGTGAGAGACATTGTTCTCAAAGTTCTCAAACTGTATACAAAATAAACGACGGGCGAGATGATAATGATGGTCTTACATGAAGCAAATCATCGATATCACAGAAAAGAATCGGGTGCACGATATTAGCTTGAAAAACGACGCGATTAGAGCCCTGATGAAATTTAGATTATTTTTGGATTTGCTAATACAGTCAAAACCGGTTATAACAACCTTCAAGGGACTGACTGAATTTGGTAATAACCGGTATGTCGTTTAAACCGATATGAAGTGATGTGAAGAAAAAACTTTTATTTTTGATGCATATATAAATATGCACAAGGATATATGTATATACATATGTTAATTTATTTTTTATTAAAGAAAGTAGTAATATCTGTTTGCTTGGTTTTTGTTCTTTTGTTCTTTTGTTCTTTTTTTCAACCTTCTCCTTGTCAACCTCAGTATGAAGTGGAGTCTTTACTCTTTGGTCTTTATATTGCTCCCCAGCTTCCAACCTAAAAACTATACTCCCTTTCTCTTCAACCGTGAAGATTTTTCGTTTTTGGCTCATTGTGCAACCATTGAGAGTGGGGCCTACAACTTTATTTGACCGAAATAAAATTTAATTTCTATGACCCCTCGTCACACAGGAAAATTTGCACTAGATTGAACAAATTCAAAACGAATAATAAACACAAAACAAAAATTACAGCATATCAACAAGCAGTAAGTTGTAAAATATCCGAAATTCTATCATGTACACAGATGCATTCATCGCATCTGCAAACAAACAGTGCCGTTTGAGGAAAAAAAAATGCAGAGAAAAAAAGAGATTTCAGATTAATTTTTTATCTGGTTTTCAATATCTTCAATATCTATTATACCTCACGTTATAATTCTCGGTGATTGAGAAGATAATCTCAGTTTCAGTCAGCTGTGTTGATTTGGTATCAATTAATGTTTGAGCAATTCTCGCAACGTAATTTGCATTTGTAGGAACTCAAAGAGTTTTGTTCTCGCTATGCTTTAAATGATGATGCGATCAGCCCTTGTATAATTTAAGTTTTATTTTTAAGCAAAGTATTTTAAAGTAACAACTTTTTTCAATCGAATAAAAATCTGTGCTTTTTTAATCTTTTTTCATTGAGGCAAGGAGGGAGATAGGCTCCTTATCTGGTAAATGCATGTGCAGTAAACGTTTTGTATTGCCTCACAAAGCTACAAAACTAGACTCCAAGGCTAGTCATAAACAATTTGACCTCAAATAATGACACTAAGGTTTTCTTTAATAGTCATAAAATTTGATAAGAAGTGTAACATGTTCATAGTCATCATTTATGTATAAGAAGTTGCGCTTTATTGCAACTCTATTATACATTGATGAGTGTGATGATAACAAATGTAATGCAACCTATGCAGTCATACATAGCTAATATATGTATAATATCAACTCATTAGCTTTATTAAACTCTAGGACAGGAAAGTTATAACAGAGCGTGATTAGACAGATAGCAGATCTAATGATCTTTGTATTGAACTTTTATCTATGTTATCTAAGATATTGAGTTGCAGTCTGGCTTCCGCTCTGGCCACAGCTGCACCTCTTCCTATTGAAAGTATCAGATGACATCAGACAAGCAATAGACGATGATCTTACACACGCTGTAATAACACTACAACGGTTATTCAGTATAATGAGTTATATAAGGTCCAGGTGTATTCGTTCAATCGAAAAATTGCAATATCGAGAAAATTTTGGTGTTGGTGTCAAGCTTAATTTACTCTGTGATAAACGGACTTGTTAAGGCCTGTGCTCATTTCTGTGATACAACTACCAAACTTATATTGTCATATGTTTTTCATATCATTTCGTCTGCAAACTGATTCGTGTAATTCTCAACTGTCCTCGTCCCTCCTTGTTAATAATGACGTTCCCGAAGGATCTATTCTCGGTCCATTGTTGTTTTCTTTATTCATTAATGATTCGCCTTCTGTCGTTTACCACTGCCAATTTCAAATGTGTGCCGATGATGTATAAATTTGTACCAAATGCCCTATTGGAATGGTAGAAGATGGCATTGTTAAATTAAGCACCGCTCTATGTTCTATTATAGAGTGTTCGAAGCGAAATGGTCTTATGCTCAAACCGGATAAAACTAAAGCCACCCCTATTTCCAAACATCAGCCACATTTCCCTGACTTCCCTACTATTCCTTTAAACTCCTTTAAACATGGGATATGTACATTATCTCTATAACCTCAAAAGTATGTACATAGCTACGCGGGTTATCACCAACAAAAACAATACTACCAAGAGATGTGAAGTTAAAGTTATTGTAGTTAAATTATTAATTATACCGATAATTTCTTATGGCTGTTAGCTCTTTACGAAAGCCGGTCGTTCCAAAAACTCGATATAGCTTTCAGTTCCATCGCCGCTACGTCTTCAATCATCGCAGATTTGACCATATCTCTCAAGAAGCCCATCAATCACCTTCTTAACGTTAATTTTATCTAACCGTAATATCGTGTTACGACCGTCTATCTGTAGATATTTTTTTTTTATAGATTGTTTAGTTCTTAATTTTATTGGTATGTTTAATTTTCTGCTGCTTTATAGTTTTTAAATAATAATATACTACAGCCCCTAGAGGGCCAGGGCCTAGCTTCACAGCAACCACTCGTGTTGTGCGTGCTATTATTCTCTCACGAGTGGAAGTGAGTTATACTCTTTGAGCATTGTCAGTGACTCAAAAAAGGTAAGACCGTGAAAATTATATTTGGTCGGTATTGGGTACCGAACCCAGACACCGAGGTTTAAGTTCGTAGGAGTCAACGCACAGACAAGCTACGCCACCGTTTTCAAATAATACCATTTCCTAAAATCATATTGTAAACATGTATCCTGTACTAGTTATAAGTCATACTTGAGCTACAGTATTGCTTAAATAAAATAAATACGAAATAATCTTCTATCTGAGCGTACTATAGGTACAATTTGAGCTGCTATAGCTTTAAGGGACATCTTTCACTTAAATACAAGCTCTCCACAAAATATGCTTCCCGTTAGTGAAAGTGTTGGCGAAGATCCAAACATATCGATTTCACGGCGAGCACATACGGAGCAATTTGCATTTTGATTCTCTACCCTATCTTTTATTGTTGTTGATGGTGCATTAAACCTCGATCTTAGAATCTATTGACTCCCCTTTAAATACCCTTGCTTTTTCTTTGAGTTCCTGAGTCTGCAGTGCCCTGTTAGGATGTTTGTTAGGATAAGAAGCTTGTTTTAGCTCAGTTTGATATGTTGTTCAATCCTTTTTTGGTTAGACTGACCTAAGAGTTTCTTGGCCTGTTTCATGCCATGAGCTTTATTCCAGGTTTTTGTCCGGTTCCTTCTTTTTAGTTCCCTGAATTCTTCTCTGAGGACATGATCGTCAAACAGCGCAGAATGTTGAAGGTGAAATGATGAAGAGTTCCGATGCTCCTTACCAGAGCCAGAGAGTCGGCCGTTTTGTTGCCTTCTACCCCTTTATCGCCAGGTATCCAGCAGAGTTTTACTCCGTTTCTCCTACCCAACTCTTTAAGCTTCTGTAGTTTTTCCCAATCAGGCTTGGATTTGATTATGTAGGAATCTAGTGCCAAGATAGCGGCACGAATGTCCGACATTATTGCTTATATGAAAAAAATGATTTTAACGCATCTGTCTATGGCATATATCTCAGCTTGAAAGATGATGGTGCGTTTGTCCTTGATTTGGTAGTTTTTTATCCTGGGTCCAAATACTCCTGATCCAGTTCCTTCATCAGTTCTTGATCCATCTCTATACAATTTTACCGTATTGCTGCTAAGTCTGTAAACTATGGATTTATTGCTGTCCTCTTTTTTGGAGCTGAGCTTAATGGTAAACGTATTTTGGAAATTGATTTTTTTTTGGGCGCCATCCTTCGAAATGGCCAAGAGTTCACTAGTGCATTGAATTGTCTCGATGTAATATGTAATGCATTTGACTTGTCCTACCCCTTCTTTTGCCACCTTCACGATTGGTTTTGTTTGCACGCTCTATGTCTTATGTAGTCTAATGTAGGACTTTGTGTCTATCTTCCCAATTTTCGGAATAAACACTACATTTGCCTCTTTTCTTCTCTGTCAGTGTAGCTGCTCTCAGAATTTTTCAGAGACATCTGTAACTCCACTTGCTAGCGCCTTGTGTAGTTAAGCCGCAGTAGGAGTATAGGTGATTGTCTTGCAGAACTTCCTAAGCTTGTAGCTTTCCAGTATCGGGTTTTGTGGTTCTGTCTACAACATGTTCCAGCTCTAGAAAGTGGACTGGAGCTCTACTAACGTCAATGTGCTTCAGATTGTTTCTGGGCTCTTCTACGCCAATTATTAGTGTTGTCACTCGGTGGATAATTTAACAAAGTTGATCATGGTTATATGCGTTAATAATCAGGAATCATCAATACTCTTCGACTACAGTACTCATCCCAAAATTACAAAGTTGACATTCACACAAAAATCTGGCTAAAAAGCAGTTTTAGTAATTTTAAATTTTCTCAAAAACTAGAAGATATAAAACCATTCTGTTCTTTGCGTTCGATTCAGAATAGATGTAAGCATAAACCACGATAAGCCAATCCAGCGCTTCTTTTCACAATTTTAAGAACATTTGGTATACACTCTTTTTCGTGTTTTTTTTTATCGAAATATGAATTTGGCATGCGAATTTTTCAAAACTATTGACGTAAATAATTTAAATTAAATTTATGATTGAAAAACAGGTCTCTGGTTGTTCAAACGGAAGATCTTACAGAACTTCATTATAAGTTTTGCCGTTATTTTTAATATTTTTTTTCCATTTTAAGTCATTTGTTTCTAAAATTGCCCATAACTCCTAAACAGTGTGAGATAAACGCCTCTCCCATAGTAAAAAAATGTTTATTTTTTAACCCTCTATAAGCAACACTCATAAATTTTTAGCACCAAGGTTGTCGTACTATCACATCAGTAATTATAAGAGTAAACAAAATATTTTAGTTTGAATAACTAGTAATAAAATCAATAAATTCTAACCCAACCTCAATTCTATATGTATGTACATTTCTTCCATCAGCCAGTCTTCTATAAAACGGTTACATGTGTGTACCGTTTGTAAATTTTCTGAATAACTAGCGCATACCTACACAATAATAATATTGTTAAAATTATGTACATACAAATATGTATGGCTTAGCACATAGCTTTTTGTACTTTATTCAAAAAGATGTAAATGAATCCCAAGAAGGATCTTGGAGTTCTTGTGTAGTTGCTTGTTTTGTTTTTTTCCTATATTATTTCAATTAAATCATAATCCCGAACATATTTAAATCTACCATGTTTCATCAAAATCTAAACAGTCGGCAAGCTGCACAAACATCCAAACTTGTAAACATTTTGATACATAGCAAAATAATACATTAATCAGAAATACGTCAATGTCAATCATTTTTATTATAACTATGTAATATGCACACTTCATTCAAGTATATTTTTATATAATATTAGCATGAAGTAAATCTGATAAGGTCTAGTTTTATTCACTTTAATCTTTAAAAGTGCTGCTTGTACCCTCTGAACATTCATTCATTCGTTTGGTTTAGAAGTGAGGCTTTCCAAACAGCTTCGTATTTAAAAATGTTTCGCTGTTTATATCACATCTTAGTCACTGTTATTTTGATTAATTTCGGAAATTCACACCCAGTTATCCAAAATCTAGTAAATATATACAATTTAATCTATCTAAAAATATTTTATTTTTTAAGTTTTTCAGAATAATTGCTGTTGTATATGTCAGCAGTCTTGTAAACCGTGTCCAACGACGTCAGCTCCGATACCTTCAACAATTCTCTCTTCTTCCTGCGCATCCATATGCCAGAATCAACAATGTTGTACACCAACTTCTGAAGTGGTACCTGCTTCACCTATTAGCATCTATCAGCAACCATGTGTGCAACAGCAGACTTGTGTACAACAGCAGCTGTGTGCACAACAGCAGTCCTGTAAACAACCGCAGCCATTACAGCCACTACAGCCATGTGGTACACTACAGCCATTACAGCCACTACAGCCATGTATACCACAGCTGCCATGTAAACCGCTGCAACCACAGCAGCCAGAAAAACCACAGCAACCAGAAAAACCACAGCAGCCAGAAAAACCACAGCAGCCAGAAATACCACAGCAACCACTACCGCCAACAGTAACATGTCCAGAAAATACGATAAATGTAAATAACACCTGCCAACCTGTATTTTGTGGCACTGGAATATATCGTAGTGGCGTTTGCATTCAAACTTTGTGTCCAAGTGGAACTGTATGGACTGGTACGCAATGCGAAATTCCGCAACCACACAATCATACCACCGTAACCATATTAAATACTGTCAAGACAAGCCTTGATTACGCAGCAAACCATACATTGAATTTCAATAACAAAGTAGATGTATTCATACCAGACCTACATGTAGACAACTCAGGTCCACCTCCACCTCCACCAGCACCTCGTCCGCATACACGTCCCCGGCCTACTCTATGTTGTACCGTTGTAACGCCGCACACCTGTTTATGGGACAATTCACAGTACGACTGTAGAAGTCGTTCCTTCCGAACATGTTCATCAGCATGTTCTTCATCGTACATACACCTAAGGCCGCCTTCTTTCATGCCAATGCCTCCGTCATCATGTGAAAGGGACGATTGCTACAATGGTCATAGTAAGATTTTTGACACAATGTGCTTTTTCTATTAACATAATACTATCTCTTGCCAGGATCTTTTTACCCAGACTGTTCGAATTGTTATGACGCAAGCTATGACTGCTGGTCATACTGTCGGCGGCGATCGATTTGTCAAGTCAGACAATGTCAGTCAATAGACTTGCGCAACTATTGTGGACAATATCCTGGTTCCATGGGATGTAGGGAAATGGATGGCTGCGTAGACGACTGGTGCACCGAATATTAAGTTCTTATTGTACAGTGCTTTGGAAAATAAATTAAAATACGTATATGTAACTACGTAGTAAGTATGTAAGTACACAAATGCAATAAATAAGTGACATAAAAAGTATCGGCAATATCAGAAGTGATTTGTTGTTTCTCATTTGTTTTAAACTTCAAGTCCGGAGTGCTGTATTCCTCTTTTTGAAATTAAACGTTCTTACTCCGTGAAAACCAAAGAAGTGATGTTTTTATTAGGCAAAAGAAGGAGTAAAAAAATAAATCATATCTGACGTATGCAATATTGAAAAGAGTGGTACTGTAAATAAGTTCTCTCTTTCATTTTGTGCACTCCCACTCCCACAAGAATTTAAATCTTATTTTTTTAGACAGAGGCTTAGTGAAAATATTTACTAAGTGATCATCTGTACTGTACATACATATTCAAGTTAAAAAACGTTATCTGTGTTTTTTTCCCCAATGATATGAAATTCGAGATCAATGGGTTTGCTGCGCATTGCACCAGTAAAGTCTGCAGTTCGACTTAAGTTAGAGTTTAATTGAAAAGATATACCGTAATCCAAAGTCCCTGCAACATATCAGATGACACGTTGGACGTTCAAAATGTCTACTAGTCACACCGAAGTAATTAACGTCAGGCCTTCTCCCGATTGCCAAATACATGAGGCTACTCACTTCCTCTTGATATGGGAAGTTTATTTCAGACCCTGAGAAACCATCGCTGCTGTCTTTATAGATTATTGTGCCCACTGTGTCGTAATTTTCTTATTATCAGATACTTCAAATTTTGCAAAGGATGATTTCAGCATAGCTCCTTTGTCGTACGAAAATTATTCCATTTGACTTTTAACTAATCTCCATTCTTATGGGGCGCTATCGTGTGCATCAAAAACATTTGGCAAATTTAGTACACAATTGGTTCAACTTAATCACCCGTATCTGACCAAAATTATGCATCTTCTGTAAACCGTGGATCCGTGAACAACCCGATGTACCATGTAAATAATACCACCAATCAGGCACGTCGCTGCAACCCAATATATTTTCTTGTTGTGCACATAGCTACGCAGACCATCTGCGTCGTGTGTATTCTTCGACATGAATTGCAGTTGCGGTTTACAGTGACCGTCTGTGTGAATTCAAAAATTTTTTAATTTTGCATAGTCTGCAGCGACTTGAATTTTGAATTTTGCGCAGACAAGCGGGAACATTCATATCAAAACACGGATAGACAGTTTTGGATCGAGTTTTTGGAAGTTTATAAGAGTTTGATTTTATCACTTACTTTGTTACTTATGATCTGAATTTATTGTAGATAGGTTCCATTTTAGGGTTAAAACAACAACGAGACAAAATGTTCAGATTAAAATCATTCTACAGTGCAATCTCGATTTTTGCAAAACTCTATATTTGCAACCAATGTAATGGATTTACATATTTTCGATTTTTAGAACAAATCGATCTTCATACACTATACACACTTTACTATACAGTGTTACAGCAAGAGAGAAGTGTTGACGACATCCTGAAGATACGTAAGCATATTTCTAAATTGTATTATATACATTTTTCTTGTGACTTACAGGTATTGTTTCATTTTCACCATCAAAATTTAGGCAAAAAAGTTTTACTTCTTATTGATAATGCCTTGTCATCCAAAAGACTTCGTAATCGAAATTGAAGGCCTCAGTATTACAATGTGTTTTCCTCTTAATTGCACAGCTTTACTCAACCTATGGATCAAAATGTAATGATTCTCACTAAACTCTATTACAAAAAAAAAACTGTTGAGCCATCTGCCCATAACTATGAAGAAGAACTGAAAAGCATAAATTTGAAACATGCCATCTGTTTCTTGGCAAACGCATGGACAGAGTTAAAAGCGACTACAATCGGTAAATGTTGGAAAATTGTATCATAACTTATGCCCATTGGGAGGAAGAAGACTGTGCTCCTTGGCAGCGATTACTACTCTGAATGGATCTCCTAAAATCTGCAAAACGTAGAAGCCCGAGTAGAAAAGTTTTCGATGATAGTGAAGAAATGGAAGTTATTGATACAGCCCAAAGTGAGATTAGAATACGCAATAAAATGCTTTACCACTTTCTTGCAGTGAGCAGAAAAAAAATTACCTCACAATTGAAGAAATGATGCAACTGCAAAATATGCGAGATGAAGCTGTTGCCAAGCATGCATATATTTTCATACAACCCAAACCTGGCTAACGAAGCGCAACCCCCACTTATTACAAGAAGTAGAAGTCGGATACCACCTACCCTGGTGTGACAGGGCCCCATTTGGAGCCAGGTCTAAATGGTGGCAGCGTGCGACCATCTGGTGACCGGCCTGTACTGTTCGGTAGTGAGTCTTACCTCGAAGGAATTACGAGCAACCCGTAAATGGCATCGTGAGCCGTTATAAGGATGTGGGGGCAGTCACGCCATGCACTAACCGGTGAGTGCAGGGAACAAACGACAACGGCATCGGCTTAGGATAGGCACATGGAACGTCTCATCGTTCACAGGAAAGGATCTCGAGCTAGTTGGGGAAGCTGTCAGGTATCGTTTAGATATAGTGGGTATCGGTTCGACGAAACAAAGAGGATCTAGAACTGTGGACCTTTTGGACGGGTGGAAACTCTACTTATAGTGAGTTGTTCCTCAAATGCCTGCACATGCGTGGGTGGGGATACTCGCAATTCTTAGGCTGGCAGACAGAGTATTGGAATGGATACAGTTAGGAGGGAGAGTCGGGATCTTAAAGCTCAAGCTTGAAAGGTCAACTTTGGCTCTAGTACAGGTGTATTTCTATATCCTGATGGGTGACTTCAGTGCTCACGTGGGTGTATTTGTAACGACATGGGGGAGAGTGATTGGGAGGAACGGTGATCCTCATCGGAACGCGAACGGAGCTAAGTTGTTGAACTTTTGCTGTGCAAATGGCATATCCATATAAATACCCGTGGTACAGAACATAAATGCTTAAGGCCATCGGTAAAAAGGGAGTTTTATGGCTGTTTTATGGCTGTTTAGTGCTGATCGAATAAAATATAGCTTTGAAATTTGTTATTATAAATATTTATTGAATACGAGAAAATGCTGTAGCGAACAAAGACCGCGATGTCAACAGCGAAAAAAGACTGAACGAGAATGGATTCCAACGTGAACAGAGCAAAAAATATTGAATGGAGTAAAGAGTATTGAATAGAGTAAAGACAAAAATGAGAGCAAATGTTACAAATATGTCATTTGTCATTCATTAATTTGATTATTTAAGTAGCATGAGAAATATTGTTTCGGGGGTAGGGTCTGTGCACACAGGGCAAAGTTGCTGATCGGTCCCAACTTTTCATACAACAACGATTGATAGATCAAGTTGACATAGAGCCTCCTAGCGGCGTTCCCTGGATAGCCTCTGCAACACCCGTTGCGAGGTGAACTAATGTATGCAACGAGTCCCTAGTGGTTGTGCGGAGGGCTGACAACCCCATATAAAACAACAACCGTTACGAGTGAGCAAACTGCCTCGGATCAACAGACGGAATTGAATCAACGACGACACGGTGCGAAAAAGGATAATGATTTGCGAGTGTGATCCTGGAACGTAAGAACACTCTACATTCCAGGGGCCGCTCATAAACTGGAAAATATCGCTTCCGACTCACTGACTTTGCGATAGGACGTAATATGGTCATAAGTAGCACAAGATTCCCTCGCAAAAGAATCCACACAGCAACCTAGCGATATCCGGACGTTCGAACCGCCAACCAAATTTACCATGTGCTCATTGACGCAAGACATGCGTCAAATATTCTGGATGTGCGAACATGCAAAGGGGCAAACGTCGACTCTGACCATTTCCTTGTGGCAGCACGATTCAGAGTCCGACTGTCCAATGTCAGAAAGCTGCACCAGCCAACAAAGAGGAGTTTTGACTTCGGACGCCTGAGCACAACGGAGATTGCCAGAGCCTACAAAGAGCAATTAATCGAGAGACTCTCTTGTATGCCTACGTCGGACACTAACGCCAACGAGATGTGGTTTCATTGCCGCTCGGCCATCAAAGAGGTAGCGGAAAACACCTAGACTACCCACCAACCCCGACAAGAAACCCGTGGTATGATGGCGAGTGTGAGCTGGAGAAACGTGCAACAGACGAGGCATACCAAAAAGCGCTGGAGTACCAGGCTAGAAGACGGGAGAAAAAGAAGCTTCTACGCCTGAAGAAAAGATCTCTCGCAACCTCCCAGCTCAAGGACATCGAAGAGTCTAGGGATAGACAAAAAATACGGGCCTTTTATATAAAAGCCAAAAGCCTGGCTTCAGGCTTTAGGAAAGGCACGCAGGCTCTTCGAAATCGTGAGGGTAGCCTTGTTACCTACCCACAGGGAATAGTGGATGTGTTTAAGCAGCACTTCCAACAACTGCTTAATGGGTCTGACCAGGAGAGAGTGATAGGGAATCAGGAAATCCCAACTCCAGTCGATGAAGTAGTCGTCCCACCTGACTTTGAAGAAGTCGGAACAGCCATTAAAAGGGTGAAGAACAACAAAGCCGCAGGCTCAGATGACCTACCATCAGAGCTCTTCAAGGCCGGTGGCGATGTTCTGGTGGGAGCATGCACCAGATCATCTGTAAAATTTGGGAAGACGAACTGGAATATCAGCTCCATATGCCCCATTCGGTCATCGCTATTCGATGCGATGACCGAATTCGGGATCCAGAGCAAACTGATCCGGTTGTGTCGCACCACGGTAATACATACGCGATGCACCGTGCAGTTCGGCTCAAGGATTTCTGAGCCGTTTGAAAGTTGCACTGGATTTCGGCAAGGAGATGCGCTGTGACTTCTCAATCTCGTACTGGAGAAGAGGAGGGCGACTGTAAACACGGAAGGCACTATCTTCTACAAGTCGGTCCAACTGTTGGGGTACGCAGATGACATCGACATCGTCGCGCGTTCTCAACGTGCCGTAGTGGAGGCTTTTACGGCGATTGAAGAACAGGCGAAACGAACTGGTCTCAAGGTCAATGAGGACCAAACAAAATATATGCTGTCGACCAAAAAACGTTCCGTCACACACCACCTTGGACAAAATTTCACGATCGATAGCTAGTGAAGGAGTTTGTCTATCTCGGGGCAAACCTGAACTCCACAAACGACATGTGGCGATCCGTCGTAGAATCGCCCCTGGCAACCGGTGCTACTTCGGTTTGTCAAAACAACTGGGCTCAAAACTCCTGACTCGAAGGACCAAAATCATGCTCTACAAAACTCTTATTTTGCCAATTCTGCTCTATGGAGCCGAAAGCTGGACACTAAGCAAAACTGCAGAGCGGATTCTTGGTACCTTCGAAATAAAAGTTCTACGACGGATATATGGTAACGTCTGCGAGGAAGGCGAATGGAGGAGAAGGCATAACCGCGAACTCTACAAGCTGTGCACTGGCTCGGTCACATCGAGCGTATGGACAACAATGCTCCAGCAAAGAGGGTCTTTAAATCCGAGCCTACTGGTTCGAGAAGGAGAGGAAGACCGAATCTCCGGTATAAAGACCAAGTAATCACGGATGCAAGACAGCTTGGTCTTGATGACTGGAAGCAGCGTGCCCAGGACCGTCAACGATGAAAGGCAGCAATTGCTCAGGCTCGGACCCTTTATGGGTCGCCGGCCAGATAGGTAAGTAAGTAATTTGCACAGTCTATGAGTACGTCTTGACCCCACGACACTTCAACTCGAATGAATTAAATCGGTCAGGTAATTTACTATACATACGTATAACATACATACAAATTACTGCGTTTTTAATTCCATCGCTGGAGGAGTCTTGGGGACAGATACATAAGGTAAAGAAGAAGATGGAGCAGCCCTCGGGAAGTGGAGCTGAACAAGTCGAACGATGGGAGTACTTTGACAGTCTTGATATTCTTAATGAATTCCTGATGCCCAGAATGTAAATATACAAATATACTGTAATCATCAGTTCATGAAAACCATGGCTTTCAAAATGGACCCGCTCCCAGAGGAAGCTAAAATCCGGTTGCATAGCCTGATATTTACCAACATCACCGAGGAGCTGCAAAAATAGTTTAGTTTCTGTTTAAAAGAAAAAAAAACAAAAATTTCATATTTCATATTCACATTTTATTTTTGAACAAATATTATTTTATTTCTTCTCGCATCACAAATGACGGTCGGGTGGCTTTGTGAACTCCCACATTGATGAATCGTGGTTATCTCACTTCTCCAGAGACCACTTCTAAGGATGCCACTATTTTCGTCGTATGTGTCGACGCATTCTGTTGTACATTAAGTAGGATCATTCAATTTCACAAAGTTATGTAAACTGTTGTGGCTTTTCGTACAACTTTATCGGCATGTTTAGGCAGCATATGAAGAGTTTTTTCAAGTATTCTCCACTTCGCCACTAAAATACCAACAGTATTTTCAATCACCCGGGATAATCACTTATTGAAGTAATACTTATCCGCTTCTACCATCCTCCGGCTTTAGTGGGAATGTTGCGTCTCCAACCAAGTAACGATTACAGCGATAATTTGTGTTTAGCAAAAACTTTGGTGGAGGAAAATTCAGATTTTCAGACATTAAATTTGCTTCCAAAGGATGAGCTTGAGAGAACACCACAACCACTCTGACTTGAATAAGGCCCGTTAGACTGTTGAAAACTAGAGCTCGAACATATACTTCCTTTTTAGTTAGTGTGATTGTGAACTTGTGGTCATATTGCAAAGCATTTGGGTTTAAAGTTAGTTTTGAATGTGTGTGGTTATAATTGTGTTGAGTGTTAGTGGTAGACGCGTTTAGTGAGGTGTGTGAATCTATTGGGAAGTGTGGCATCCACGGTATATGGAACAGTAAGTGAGGTGGATGCTGACAGAAATGGCACCTTACTCGACTAGGACATTGTGTTGTGTTGTGGCTATATGCCAAACATAAATTCTTTTAGTTACGTTTGTGCGTGCAATAGTATCCATATTTAGGAACTTGTTACAAGTACGCAGGGAGTGACCACCTTTGGTACAAACTTTGCAACAAAACTGATTATTGTTACCTTGCTTTTTGTGAAAGCTTGAGTTTTCAAAGGAACTACATATTTCGGATATCTGATTAAATTGTAGTTCTTGCTCTTGCCCAACGGCTGCTAGAGTTCTAAAGCGTGTTTCCAAGAACTCGAAGAAAAATGCAAATCTCACAAGAACAACACAACAACTTTGGGAACAAAAATTGGGAGTTGTTAGAGAATTCCGGACTAAACATTGTATGGCAATATGGCATCCCATTGTTCGAACGGTAAACTTTAATGTTTGAGGTCGTGACAGCATTCAACAGAAGTATCCAAAAGGCGCTTTCAAGATATTGCTGTTTCACTCTTTATTTCCTCTTGACCGAACAATATGTTTAATTGTGCGTTGACTGAAAACTTTTTGTGGCCTCGCAGGCTTATAACTCCCGTTGCTTATAGTAAGATGTTACAAAAGATATTTGGCTTAATCCCGCAAACGTGACTTTAGGTAATGAACTTCTGTCAAATCTTTGTTGGTGTGAATAAGAGACCCGAAAAAGTCATGGAATGATCTCCACGACTTGTAATCGCCTGTGAAGACTGGTAAGTTTATTTTAGGCAATTTTATTGATTTTTGATAACTTATGTGAATAAATTAGATTGCTTACACTTTCCAACAATGCTGTTCTATACTATACTATACTCTATACTCCAGGTATATGTCCTTAATTCTGTCGTACATCTCGTATAATGCCTTCTCCTATTCAGGCTCGCACAAAGTAATACCTTCAACGTTGTTTTGGGTGCTTAACTTGAAGTTCTCCTCCAGCGTGCGGATCCGGTTGGATATATAATTTTTAGATAGCTCCTGCTGCGATCGCTCGACGAAGTTCTCGTAATCTTTAGTGATTTGTTACCTCAGTAATCGCCTTTTCACTTTTAGTGTGGCGCTCATGATTAAAAATTTTGCGTTAGAGAAACAAAAAAATGCAAAGGCATTTGAACATAGTTTCGTCCAAAGTCCACTCCAATTAAGAAGAATAAAATTGGAATTATTCAGTAGCGGTTCAGCATCTTACGGCGTGTACTGCAGTTACTATACGTAATACTGTAATTCCGGCTCAGCACGTTGTAACGGTGCATAAAAGAAAAACATTTCGTTGGTATTTCAACTTACATATGTGCGCCGGAACCCCAAATTCGATGTAAAATGAAATCAAATTCAAATAAAGGGTGATTTTTTAAAAGCTATAGGAAAGTTTTTCAAAAAAAAGCACATAAAATTCAGAAAAATGCATGAAATCTTTTATTTGAAGCGATAGTACGGTCCATATAATTTAATGTTTGAAGATTATTTCATGCAAATGTTGACTTTGACGGTGCCTCAAACGGTCCATCCGCTTAGTCCAATTTTGGCATACTCTTTCCAACATTTCGGCCGGTATCTCACGAATAAATGCTTCAATGTTGTCTTGCGTCAATTGAAGCGGTCTTGTCTGTATAGACATAAGCTTTAACATAACACCACAAAAAATAGTCTAAAGGCGTTAAATCGCACGATCTAGGCGGCCAATTGACCGGTCCCGAACGTGAAATAAAATGTTCACCGAACTCGCCCCCCAATAAGTCCATTGTTGCGCATGCTGTGCGGCATGTGGCACCGTTTTGTTGAAACCACATGTCATGCAAGTAATTCTCTTGCATTTTGGGCAAAAAAAAGTTGGATATCATCTCACGGTAGCGCTCAATATTCACAGTTAAGAGTACGTTACGATTCGCATCATCTTTGAAGAAGTACGGTCCAATGATGCCACCAGCCCATAAACCGTACCAAACTGTGACTTTTTCTGGATGCATTGGTAGCTCTTGCAATGCTTCTGGCTGGTATTCACTCCAAAATCGACAATTCTGCTTATTTACGCACCCATTGAGCCAAAAATGAGCTTCGATTAGATTCGATTAGAGCACGCATTTTGATAATAAAATTCAATAATTTGCAGGCGTTGTTCGTTTGTAAGACGATTCATGGTTAAATTATAGACCAAACTGAAGATGTTTGACAGTGAAACAAAACACGAAACGTGCGTCAGCTGTTTAAACCAGTGTTGCCAAAAAGATAATAGGTAAAAAAACATTTACATGTCTCAAAATCATCTCATCGATATGCGTAGGAGAAAAATTAATGTGGGTGACTATTTCAACTTACATACATACAAGTTAACACACTTAATCGTTACTCCACTTACCTGAGACTTCAAGGCATGTTTAATGGATATTAAACCACAATATCTGGAAGCAATAAACCAACAAATTGGTCACCCGGTACGACGAGCAAGTTGATATAGTTTAATTTTAATTTTTTTATATTTTGATGCAAAGATTTGATTTTTTTAATAGTTTTTTTTTAAATAAAATTCGATAAAGAAATTGTATTGGGGGCTCAACCGGGATCCCTTAGCATAATCAAGATTTGAACAAGTAGAGTAAAATCAGTGCTAGTGGTTCCTGCCAAAAAAATAAATTCGCCAAATTATTCTATAAGATAGAAGAAAGAGCAAGACACCGAGTAGAAGCAGTATCACAGACAGCAGTTCGAGCTTCCAAAGGATAAATAATCAAATATCCCGAAATTAGGAAAAAAAGTAAGACTATTTTATAAGAATAATTAATTTATATATATATATATGTAAACATATATAGAGTAAGCATATTTTAAGCAATTTGTATTGTAAGGTGATCTGGTGCAGTGTTTAAAGTGAAATAAAAAAATGGATCAAGAAACAGTAAATCAGTTAATATCACTAGCTATTAACTCAAATAATCAAAAAGTCGAGTCTAAACGAACAACGTGTCTCTTATACGGAAGAGATCAAAAGATTGCAGAAGATTATTGATGACAGAGATCGTACCTCCAATGTTACTGAATATGAAACTCAAGAAATCGATTCGATAATTCTGTGTGACAAAACACTCGACATGATAAAATCTCTGCCAGATTTCGGAAAGCTGCCCATAATTCTATCAAATTATATAAAATACAGAGCAAAAGATATTTTGCAGCATTGACTATATTCATTAACAAAATTAAGTTTTAAACTTTGAGGCAATAATAGCTAAACTGGATTTCCCATATGCCGATAAACGACCTATGCACATCATCGAATAAGAATTTTGTGTTCTGAGATAGGGTTCCACCACAGGTTCCAATAAACTGCAATCTAACCTTATTAACAAACAAGACCATATTGACACACGGTTCTAATTCACCCATATCAAATGAATTAAATGCTATGAATAGGCGTAATGAACTCCGAATATTCATAACTGGCTTTAACAGTCAATTACCACAAATATTATTCCCTCTGAATCCGCCAGATTTGTCCAACGCACTCGCGAAGGCGCAAGAATTGGAAAGCAACAATGTCAGGACAAATTTTGCACTACAGTTTGCCCATCACAAAGGTGAGAACAGGGATCAAAATACATTGAGATTATCTAGACAACCAGGTCATAATAATTTCCCATCTCCCAGGCATAATGATTACAGGCAACTACCACAACGCTTCGCGTTACAAACAAATAATCGCACAAGCTTCGTTTGAGCAGGGAGATAATAACTACTATAATTCACGTGATAGACCTCACATATATACAAAATTTTGTCGACATGACATAGAAGGAACTAGGGAAGGACTATGACATTCATAATTACGTTGACACTTCTTTAGACATGAAACACGACAACTTAAATATAATCCAATCTTATCTCGATCAATTTATTATTTAAAGGCCTAAAAGAGCAATAGAAACTCTTGGAACAATTTGGAAATGGATGGCGGGTTCACCAGATCACGATGATGAATCATAGAAAATAAGATAAATGAGTTACTAACTAATAATAATAAACAATTCATTATAAACTCCAAGATATTCGATGCTATTAAAAATATTAAAAGAAAAACCAAAGATGATTTCATAACAGAAAAATGTAAATTGATTATTTTGGAATTACAAATTATAATAACTACACTTACACTATTGAAACTTGGAATACTTAATCCAACTATTCTTAACCATAAAGAAATGTACAACATTATTAAAAAAGAACATACAGAATTAAATATTTACGAACTAATCGATAAATCTAAGTTTAAAATTGTCTAAAATAATAATGTCATAGCCATTATGATAACATATCCGATTTTATATAAAAATGTGAGCTGTACGAAGCAAGAGCATAAAGCCGGCCTGACGGCTAATTAATATTTAATGAAGAAATTGCCAAATGTGGAGAAACTTATGAGAATATTAAAAAAATGTAAATTTGACTTAAGATTTAACTATTGTAAAACACAAACAGATAACAATACTTGTTTACTCAAGTTAATACACAAACCGAGCTCTATATAACACGATCAAAGAAAAGGATTTAGATTTAGATGTACTTAAAGACGGATCGATTCTTCTCACTGGACGTCGCCAAGTAGATAACCAAAGCATCATGGGAACATACCTACTCACATTTGAAAATACAACCACCATAGGTGGAAAAAATATATGAGAACCCCACGGGACAAATCAACGCGTTCGAAGCATTGGACGAAAAACTCAAGATGGCAAACATTAACATATTACAAACCATTCAACAAGAAATCACAAACAGCCCAATTGTATCCACATTCGGACTAACAATACTAATTATACTTATTACCATTACCACACTTATAATAGTATATTTCAAGAAACAAAGGCAACCCGTCATCACTAGAGACGAATACTTAAGCCTACAAGTCCGAGACATTATGAAGTTAACACACCGAATCCTCACCCCACTTGCCTGAGATGACCAGCAGAACAGAGTACGTGACTTCAACGGCATCCATTAAACAACCACAACATCTGGAAGTAATCAGTCATCAGTCGACAGTCATAGTGCACGGACGTACGGACCGCAGATAATTAGTAAACTAGTTACCGCAACACAAAACCAGCAAATTACTGCTAATTACCCTCTCATCGTTGGATGAAGGAAACCGACAGTGACCCAAGAAACAATATTGGGATAAACTCCGGGAACGTCATTAGTGAAGAAAAAGGTGCTAGTGAGAGTTTTGAGCGTAAGGTAGCCATGGAGCAGCCGAAAACATCCAATGAGGCCTTCGAGGTGATCGTGGGCCTCATAAGAACCTTGAAAAAGGAAGCCGGTCCCAAATTCGGTAGAAGAATTCGGGATCTGCTACAAAGATTGTCGGACGAAGAGGACGACATGGCGGACTCGGATGCCGTAAGTATGTCGAGCGAGTCAGCACCCGAGTCTCCGCCTCCCAGCGGAAACAATCAAATGGTGGAAGATAATTTATATTCATCACCATCACCTGAACCAGGGCAAAAGAGGTGTCTAAAGAAGACATCTCCAACGCCGTCGAAGAAGACCAGGACGATCCAGCCAACCCCATCGATCCAGCCAACCCCATCGATCCAGCCAACCCCACCGATCCAGCCAACCCCACCGACCAAACCAACTCAACCGACCAAACCAACTCAACCATCAGTACAGAATCCTAACTCTGTGACAACAAAGGCGCCAGCGATGCCACCTATCACGTGTTTTTCAGCAAACGTGGCCGAAATCTCACGTTGCGCCAAAAACAATAACATTAACATTTGTATTAAGAACCTGCCCAAAGGAAAAACAGTAATAAACACACAGACTCGTGAAGGGTTCGAAAAAATTAAGTTGCTCCTAAAGCAAAGAAAAATCAACAACTTCACCTACACCCCGAAAACCGACAGGAAGAACATCCTTGTCGTTAAAGGCATTCATGCTTCCTACACGGAAGATGAAATCAAAGATGGACTTATCGCCAAAGAAGTCCCAGCCATCAAAGTGTCGACATTACGATCTACCAAAACTAAGGATGCACAAACAAACTACCACGTTGTTGAAATTGAAAAATCAGCTTCATTGGCAGAGGTCTCCAAGAAGACGATGATCCTTGATCAGAGCGTAAGCTGGCAACCACTGAAGGCAAAGGATATTGTGCAGTGCAAGAACTGCCAGAGATTCGGACATGTTGCATCCAACTGCGGGATGGAATATGTATGTGTTAAGTGTGACTCGAAACACAACCCAGGAGATTATGAGCGAAAAGAGACAACAGGAGCCGAGGTATTCTGTGCCAACTGCAAAAGCAAAGGGCATCCAGCTAGCTACAAAGGGTGTCCCTTGTATAAAGCGAAGATCGCTGAAAAAGTGCAAGCCATAGCAGCTAAGAAGGCGCAGCACGAGTTTGCAGCCAAATCTGCCTGTGCCCTTACCCGTCCAGCACTGAGTTTCTCTACTGTAGCGAAACTAAACACAAACTCGCAGCGACCACAGCCGACAGCAGCTACAAACCCAGCCAAACCACAGACCGCATCACCCAAAAACTCGACCAAACCGCAGCCAAACATCAAACCTGGGCAGGGAAATATCAACCTGAACAACGAGGTGCAGAGAGTGTTTGGTGCAGACCTCACCACACTCATTGGCAAGCCTCGCAGCGCTATCCCAGCGGGATACAGGAACCTCAGTGAGAACCAAAAGTCCGTGGCGCTGGCCACGTTTTTATTTGAAATATGCAACGTCTAAAACGACTGCATATTATAGCGTGCAACGTGAACTCAGTGCGCAGCTTAGTAAGACGAACAGCACTCAGTCTGTTCCTGAAAGCTAATAAACCCGACATCGTTTTGCTTAGCGAAACATGTCTTACTAAGAGAGATAAGGTACAGTATAAAGATTTTTATATTTTCAGATCTGACATCACCGAAGGGAAACGGGGTACAGCCGTCCTCATCAAGAAGACCATCAAATCAACTAATGTCACAATGCCGGAGCTCAGATCATTTGAAAGGACAGGAGTCGAGATCCAGGTGACCCCCACGGAAACATTGCTGGTCTTGAGCATATACGGCCAAAACGGCAGCGATACGAACATGCAACATGACCTAGAAGCAGTAAATGCACTTCTTTCAAGGCATATCTATGGACTTATAGGTGGAGACTTCAACGCAAAACATCCAATGTGGGAGGACACGGAGGTTGACGCGCAGGGTAGAACTATCGCCAAATGGCTGTATGATAATGCCGACAGGCATTCATTGGTTGCGATCTCACAACCAAAGCCAACATTCTCGCGAACACCATCAACAATCGATTTTTGCATAGCAACCTCCAACCTGGTGAATATCCTCCCAGAAATAAGGAACTACTCCTGCAAAACATTAGGCAGCGGTTCTGACCATGAGGCTGTCCAGCTAATAATCCATCTTCAACAGCCAATTTTCACCAACAGCCGACCAGAAGGAGACTTCATCAATTTTCATCATGGGGAACATCCAAATACCTTCAACAACAAGGAACCTCACCAACACTCGAACATATACTTCCTTTTTAGTTAGTGTGATTGTGAACTTGTGGTCATATTGCAAAGCATTTGGGTTTAAAGTTAGTTTTGAATGTGTGTGGTTATAATTGTGTTGAGTGTTAGTGGTAGACGCGTTTAGTGAGGTGTGTGAATCTATTGGGAAGTGTGGCATCCACGGTATATGGAACAGTAAGTGAGGTGGATGCTGACAGAAATGGCACCTTACTCGACTAGGACATTGTGTTGTGTTGTGGCTATATGCCAAACATAAATTCTTTTAGTTACGTTTGTGCGTGCAATAGTATCCATATTTAGGAACTTGTTACAAGTACGCAGGGAGTGACCACCTTTGGTACAAACTTTGCAACAAAACTGATTATTGTTACCTTGCTTTTTGTGAAAGCTTGAGTTTTCAAAGGAACTACATATTTCGGATATCTGATTAAATTGTAGTTCTTGCTCTTGCCCAACGGCTGCTAGAGTTCTAAAGCGTGTTTCCAAGAACTCGAAGAAAAATGCAAATCTCACAAGAACAACACAACAACTTTGGGAACAAAAATTGGGAGTTGTTAGAGAATTCCGGACTAAACATTGTATGGCAATATGGCATCCCATTGTTCGAACGGTAAACTTTAATGTTTGAGGTCGTGACAGCATTCAACAGAAGTATCCAAAAGGCGCTTTCAAGATATTGCTGTTTCACTCTTTATTTCCTCTTGACCGAACAATATGTTTAATTGTGCGTTGACTGAAAACTTTTTGTGGCCTCGCAGGCTTATAACTCCCGTTGCTTATAGTAAGATGTTACAAAAGATATTTGGCTTAATCCCGCAAACGTGACTTTAGGTAATGAACTTCTGTCAAATCTTTGTTGGTGTGAATAAGAGACCCGAAAAAGTCATGGAATGATCTCCACGACTTGTAATCGCCTGTGAAGACTGGTAAGTTTATTTTAGGCAATTTTATTGATTTTTGATAACTTATGTGAATAAATTAGATTGCTTACACTTTCCAACAATGCTGTTCTATACTATACTATACTCTATACTCCAGGTATATGTCCTTAATTCTGTCGTACATCTCGTATAATGCCTTCTCCTATTCAGGCTCGCACAAAGTAATACCTTCAACGTTGTTTTGGGTGCTTAACTTGAAGTTCTCCTCCAGCGTGCGGATCCGGTTGGATATATAATTTTTAGATAGCTCCTGCTGCGATCGCTCGACGAAGTTCTCGTAATCTTTAGTGATTTGTTACCTCAGTAATCGCCTTTTCACTTTTAGTGTGGCGCTCATGATTAAAAATTTTGCGTTAGAGAAACAAAAAAATGCAAAGGCATTTGAACATAGTTTCGTCCAAAGTCCACTCCAATTAAGAAGAATAAAATTGGAATTATTCAGTAGCGGTTCAGCATCTTACGGCGTGTACTGCAGTTACTATACGTAATACTGTAATTCCGGCACGGTGCATAAAAGAAAAACATTTCGTTGGTATTTCAACTTACATATGTGCGCCGGAACCCCAAATTCGATGTAAAATGAAATCAAATTCAAATAAAGGGTGATTTTTTAAAAGCTATAGGAAAGTTTTTCAAAAAAAAGCACATAAAATTCAGAAAAATGCATGAAATCTTTTATTTGAAGCGATAGTACGGTCCATATAATTTAATGTTTGAAGATTATTTCATGCAAATGTTGACTTTGACGGTGCCTCAAACGGTCCATCCGCTTAGTCCAATTTTGGCATACTCTTTCCAACATTTCGGCCGGTATCTCACGAATAAATGCTTCAATGTTGTCTTGCGTCAATTGAAGCGGTCTTGTCTGTATAGACATAAGCTTTAACATAACACCACAAAAAATAGTCTAAAGGCGTTAAATCGCACGATCTAGGCGGCCAATTGACCGGTCCCGAACGTGAAATAAAATGTTCACCGAACTCGCCCCCCAATAAGTCCATTGTTGCGCATGCTGTGCGGCATGTGGCACCGTTTTGTTGAAACCACATGTCATGCAAGTCAATCTCTTGCATTTTGGGCAAAAAAAAGTTGGATATCATCTCACGGTAGCGCTCAATATTCACAGTTAAGAGTACGTTACGATTCGCATCATCTTTGAAGAAGTACGGTCCAATGATGCCACCAGCCCATAAACCGTACCAAACTGTGACTTTTTCTGGATGCATTGGTAGCTCTTGCAATGCTTCTGGCTGGTATTCACTCCAAAATCGACAATTCTGCTTATTTACGCACCCATTGAGCCAAAAATGAGCTTCGATTAGATTCGATTAGAGCACGCATTTTGATAATAAAATTCAATAATTTGCAGGCGTTGTTCGTTTGTAAGACGATTCATGGTTAAATTATAGACCAAACTGAAGATGTTTGACAGTGAAACAAAACACGAAACGTGCGTCAGCTGTTTAAACCAGTGTTGCCAAAAAGATAATAGGTAAAAAAACATTTACATGTCTCAAAATCATCTCATCGATATGCGTAGGAGAAAAATTAATGTGGGTGACTATTTCAACTTACATACATACAAGTTAACACACTTAATCGTTACTCCACTTACCTGAGACTTCAAGGCATGTTTAATGGATATTAAACCACAATATCTGGAAGCAATAAACCAACAAATTGGTCACCCGGTACGACGAGCAAGTTGATATAGTTTAATTTTAATTTTTTTATATTTTGATGCAAAGATTTGATTTTTTTAATAGTTTTTTTTTAAATAAAATTCGATAAAGAAATTGTATTGGGGGCTCAACCGGGATCCCTTAGCATAATCAAGATTTGAACAAGTAGAGTAAAATCAGTGCTAGTGGTTCCTGCCAAAAAAATAAATTCGCCAAATTATTCTATAAGATAGAAGAAAGAGCAAGACACCGAGTAGAAGCAGTATCACAGACAGCAGTTCGAGCTTCCAAAGGATAAATAATCAAATATCCCGAAATTAGGAAAAAAAGTAAGACTATTTTATAAGAATAATTAATTTATATATATATATATGTAAACATATATAGAGTAAGCATATTTTAAGCAATTTGTATTGTAAGGTGATCTGGTGCAGTGTTTAAAGTGAAATAAAAAAATGGATCAAGAAACAGTAAATCAGTTAATATCACTAGCTATTAACTCAAATAATCAAAAAGTCGAGTCTAAACGAACAACGTGTCTCTTATACGGAAGAGATCAAAAGATTGCAGAAGATTATTGATGACAGAGATCGTACCTCCAATGTTACTGAATATGAAACTCAAGAAATCGATTCGATAATTCTGTGTGACAAAACACTCGACATGATAAAATCTCTGCCAGATTTCGGAAAGCTGCCCATAATTCTATCAAATTATATAAAATACAGAGCAAAAGATATTTTGCAGCATTGACTATATTCATTAACAAAATTAAGTTTTAAACTTTGAGGCAATAATAGCTAAACTGGATTTCCCATATGCCGATAAACGACCTATGCACATCATCGAATAAGAATTTTGTGTTCTGAGATAGGGTTCCACCACAGGTTCCAATAAACTGCAATCTAACCTTATTAACAAACAAGACCATATTGACACACGGTTCTAATTCACCCATATCAAATGAATTAAATGCTATGAATAGGCGTAATGAACTCCGAATATTCATAACTGGCTTTAACAGTCAATTACCACAAATATTATTCCCTCTGAATCCGCCAGATTTGTCCAACGCACTCGCGAAGGCGCAAGAATTGGAAAGCAACAATGTCAGGACAAATTTTGCACTACAGTTTGCCCATCACAAAGGTGAGAACAGGGATCAAAATACATTGAGATTATCTAGACAACCAGGTCATAATAATTTCCCATCTCCCAGGCATAATGATTACAGGCAACTACCACAACGCTTCGCGTTACAAACAAATAATCGCACAAGCTTCGTTTGAGCAGGGAGATAATAACTACTATAATTCACGTGATAGACCTCACATATATACAAAATTTTGTCGACATGACATAGAAGGAACTAGGGAAGGACTATGACATTCATAATTACGTTGACACTTCTTTAGACATGAAACACGACAACTTAAATATAATCCAATCTTATCTCGATCAATTTATTATTTAAAGGCCTAAAAGAGCAATAGAAACTCTTGGAACAATTTGGAAATGGATGGCGGGTTCACCAGATCACGATGATGAATCATAGAAAATAAGATAAATGAGTTACTAACTAATAATAATAAACAATTCATTATAAACTCCAAGATATTCGATGCTATTAAAAATATTAAAAGAAAAACCAAAGATGATTTCATAACAGAAAAATGTAAATTGATTATTTTGGAATTACAAATTATAATAACTACACTTACACTATTGAAACTTGGAATACTTAATCCAACTATTCTTAACCATAAAGAAATGTACAACATTATTAAAAAAGAACATACAGAATTAAATATTTACGAACTAATCGATAAATCTAAGTTTAAAATTGTCTAAAATAATAATGTCATAGCCATTATGATAACATATCCGATTTTATATAAAAATGTGAGCTGTACGAAGCAAGAGCATAAAGCCGGCCTGACGGCTAATTAATATTTAATGAAGAAATTGCCAAATGTGGAGAAACTTATGAGAATATTAAAAAAATGTAAATTTGACTTAAGATTTAACTATTGTAAAACACAAACAGATAACAATACTTGTTTACTCAAGTTAATACACAAACCGAGCTCTATATAACACGATCAAAGAAAAGGATTTAGATTTAGATGTACTTAAAGACGGATCGATTCTTCTCACTGGACGTCGCCAAGTAGATAACCAAAGCATCATGGGAACATACCTACTCACATTTGAAAATACAACCACCATAGGTGGAAAAAATATATGAGAACCCCACGGGACAAATCAACGCGTTCGAAGCATTGGACGAAAAACTCAAGATGGCAAACATTAACATATTACAAACCATTCAACAAGAAATCACAAACAGCCCAATTGTATCCACATTCGGACTAACAATACTAATTATACTTATTACCATTACCACACTTATAATAGTATATTTCAAGAAACAAAGGCAACCCGTCATCACTAGAGACGAATACAAGTCCGAGACATTATGAAGTTAACACACCGAATCCTCACCCCACTTGCCTGAGATGACCAGCAGAACAGAGTACGTGACTTCAACGGCATCCATTAAACAACCACAACATCTGGAAGTAATCAGTCATCAGTCGACAGTCATAGTGCACGGACGTACGGACCACAGATAATTAGTAAACTAGTTACCGCAACACAAAACCAGCAAATTACTGCTAATTACCCTCTTATCGTTGGATGAAGGAAACCGACAGTGACCCAAGAAACAATATTGGGATAAACTCCGGGAACGTCATTAGTGAAGAAAAAGGTGCTAGTGAGAGTTTTGAGCGTAAGGTAGCCATGGAGCAGCCGAAAACATCCAATGAGGCCTTCGAGGTGATCGTGGGCCTCATAAGAACCTTGAAAAAGGAAGCCGGTCCCAAATTCGGTAGAAGAATTCGGGATCTGCTACAAAGATTGTCGGACGAAGAGGACGACATGGCGGACTCGGATGCCGTAAGTATGTCGAGCGAGTCAGCACCCGAGTCTCCGCCTCCCAGCGGAAACAATCAAATGGTGGAAGATAATTTATATTCATCACCATCACCTGAACCAGGGCAAAAGAGGTGTCTAAAGAAGACGTCTCCAACGCCGTCGAAGAAGACCAGGACGATCCAGCCAACCCCATCGATCCAGCCAACCCCATCGATCCAGCCAACCCCACCGATCCAGCCAACCCCACCGACCAAACCAACTCAACCATCAGTACAGAATCCTAACTCTGTGACAACAAAGGCGCCAGCGATGCCACCTATCACGTGTTTTTCAGCAAACGTGGCCGAAATCTCACGTTGCGCCAAAAACAATAACATTAACATTTGTATTAAGAACCTGCCCAAAGGAAAAACAGTAATAAACACACAGACTCGTGAAGGGTTCGAAAAAATTAAGTTGCTCCTAAAGCAAAGAAAAATCAACAACTTCACCTACACCCCGAAAACCGACAGGAAGAACATCCTTGTCGTTAAAGGCATTCATGCTTCCTACACGGAAGATGAAATCAAAGATGGACTTATCGCCAAAGAAGTCCCAGCCATCAAAGTGTCGACATTACGATCTACCAAAACTAAGGATGCACAAACAAACTACCACGTTGTTGAAATTGAAAAATCAGCTTCATTGGCAGAGGTCTCCAAGAAGACGATGATCCTTGATCAGAGCGTAAGCTGGCAACCACTGAAGGCAAAGGATATTGTGCAGTGCAAGAACTGCCAGAGATTCGGACATGTTGCATCCAACTTCGGGATGGAATATGTATGTGTTAAGTGTGACTCGAAACACAACCCAGGAGATTATGAGCGAAAAGAGACAACAGGAGCCGAGGTATTCTGTGCCAACTGCAAAAGCAAAGGGCATCCAGCTAGCTACAAAGGGTGTCCCTTGTATAAAGCGAAGATCGCTGAAAAAGTGCAAGCCATAGCAGCTAAGAAGGCGCAGCACGAGTTTGCAGCCAAATCTGCCTGTGCCCTTACCCGTCCAGCACTGAGTTTCTCTACTGTAGCGAAACTAAACACAAACTCGCAGCGACCACAGCCGGCAGCAGCTACAAACCCAGCCAAACCACAGACCGCATCACCCAAAAACTCGACCAAACCGCAGCCAAACATCAAACCTGGGCAGGGAAATATCAACCTGAACAACGAGGTGCAGAGAGTGTTTGGTGCAGACCTCACCACACTCATTGGCAAGCCTCGCAGCGCTATCCCAGCGGGATACAGGAACCTCAGTGAGAACCAAAAGTCCGTGGCGCTGGCCACGTTTTTATTTGAAATATGCAACGTCTAAAACGACTGCATATTATAGCGTGCAACGTGAACTCAGTGCGCAGCTTAGTAAGACGAACAGCACTCAGTCTGTTCCTGAAAGCTAATAAACCCGACATCGTTTTGCTTAGCGAAACATGTCTTACTAAGAGAGATAAGGTACAGTATAAAGATTTTTATATTTTCAGATCTGACATCACCGAAGGGAAACGGGGTACAGCCGTCCTCATCAAGAAGACCATCAAATCAACTAATGTCACAATGCCGGAGCTCAGATCATTTGAAAGGACAGGAGTCGAGATCCAGGTGACCCCCACGGAAACATTGCTGGTCTTGAGCATATACGGCCAAAACGGCAGCGATACGAACATGCAACATGACCTAGAAGCAGTAAATGCACTTCTTTCAAGGCATATCTATGGACTTATAGGTGGAGACTTCAACGCAAAACATCCAATGTGGGAGGACACGGAGGTTGACGCGCAGGGTAGAACTATCGCCAAATGGCTGTATGATAATGCCGACAGGCATTCATTGGTTGCGATCTCACAACCAAAGCCAAAATTCTCGCGAACACCATCAACAATCGATTTTTGCATAGCAACCTCCAACCTGGTGAATATCCTCCCAGAAATAAGGAACTACTCCTGCAAAACATTAGGCAGCGGTTCTGACCATGAGGCTGTCCAGCTAATAATCCATCTTCAACAGCCAATTTTCACCAACAGCCGACCAGAAGGAGACTTCATCAATTTTCATCATGGGGAACATCCAAATACCTTCAACAACAAGGAACCTCACCAACACAGAGATTGATGATGCAATTGGAGGACTGGAGCATTCAATCAACGGTGCCTTGGACCAACAAAAAAGGCCAAGAACGAGCAAAGATAGGTATAGTCACTTACCAGTTCATATCCAAAACCTTTATCTCCACAGCCAAAGGTTAAGTAAGAGACTACAGCGGATATACCGCAGGGACTGGAACACACAAAGCAGAGACTACCAAACTTTTCTGAGTGAATTGAACTGCACTAAAATAATGTTTCAGAATGCAGTACGCCACCACAACAACACCCAGTTGGAAAACAAGCTTCGCCAAATAAGGCCAGGACCTGACACGTTCCGACAAATACACCAGATCATCGGTAATAAAAATGGTTTACCAGAAACTCATTTCCTCCATTCGCCTTCCTCGCAGACGTTACCGTATATCCGACGGAGAACTTTTCTTTCGAAGTTACCAAGAATCAGCTCTGCAGTTTTGCTTAGCGTCCAACTTTCGGCTCCATAGAGCAGGACTGGTAAAATAAGAGTTTTGTAGAGCATGATTTTGGTCCTTTTAGTCAAGAGTCTTGAGCCCAGACGGATCTTCACTATGATGTCGTTTGTGGAGTTCACGTATGCCCCGAGGTAGACAAACTCCTTAACTACCTCGAAATTGTAGCTGTCGATCGTGAAATTTTGTCCAAGGTGGTGTGCGACGGAACGTTTTTTGGTCGACAGCATATATTTCGTTTTGTCCTCATTGACCTTGAGACCAGTTCGTTTCGCCTGTTCTTCAATCGCCGTAAAATCCCCCACTACGGCACGTTGAGAACGCGCGACGATGTCGATGTCATCTGCGTACCCCAACAGTTGGACCGACTTGTAGAAGATAGTGCCTTCCGTGTTTACAGCTGCCCTCCGCACTATCTTCTCCAGTACCAGATTGAAGAAATCACACGACAGCGCACCTCTTTGCCGAAATCCAGTGCAAGTTTCAAACAGCTCAGAAATCCTTGAGCCGAACTGCACGGTGCATCGCGTATGTGTTAGCGTGGTGCGACACAACCGGATCAGTTTTCCCGGGATCGCATCGAATAGCTCCTTGCGATGAATGCTGTCGTATGCGGCTTTGGACGGAGTCATCAGCCTCATCGGTAGGGGCGTGTGAACATATAAGGCTGATGTTGTAGAATCTGCCATGGATACGGATCACAGTCAGGCGATCGCTTATTGGTTTAAAGTCGATGACCTTCGACCTTAACCCTTTTCCCACAACGGATCCGCATCCAAATATGTGCAAACTTTTGTGACAGCTGTAATATATGTCGCACTCTTTCTTCTTCATTATTCCTTGTCTTATCCAGCGTATTTCCTGGATCGCAGTAATATCCGCCTTGTACTGCGTGATGATCCTTTCCAGTTTATGAGCGGCCCCTGGAGTGTAGAGTGTTTTTACGTTCCAGGAGCACACTCGAAAAATCGTTGTCGTTTTTCGCACAGTTTGCTCTCTCGTAGCTTTTGTTGCTTTATGTGGGCGGGTTGTTAGCCCTCCGCACAACCAGAAGGGAGTCGTTGCATACATTAGTTCACCTCACAACAGGTGTTGTGGAGGCTATCCAGGGAGCGCCGCTAGGAGGCTGTATGTCAACTTGATCTATGCATCGACAAGGATCGTTGCTGGCATCCCGCTAATTTGGGAGCGATCTGCAACTTTGCCCTGTGTGCAAAGACCCTATCCCTCGAGAGAAACGGTCTACTTTTTTTTAGCGCCATTTCTGAGAAACTTTTTTGCACGGCTTTTTCAAGACTTTCTTCCTATTCTGTTCATGCATGGATGCATCTACATACTTCAAAGAAGACATCTACATCGAAGACATCTTCTTCAATGAAGACATTACTCGTAGCGGACAAAACGTCGGGAATAGCAGATGCTGAAAGCCGTTTACGAGATACATAGATTTGCAAACATTTTATCAAAAAATACCCTATCGGATTTCTGTAAGCTTACTGTTCCCAGACATCGTCCCCACAGCTGTCGCCTTTTAAAAAAGAGGTAGCATATTACTATATATTATTTGTATGTTGTGTTAGCTTAAGATAAACACAGTTTATTGTTGTTTCGTTAAAGTAGCATATTATTTTAATCCTAAACTATCTTATCATATGCTTAAAACTATCCTTATAAATACACCTTATGTTTGGTCACCATAGTATGTATTGTAGTTCTACGAGTTCCGCTCAGTCCACCTAAAACGTTAATGTAAGCAAAACCATCGATGTTAAAAAATGATGAAAATAAATGAACTTAAAGCTAATATGGATGCACGCACATCAAGCTAAATGGAATCTGTATATTATAATGCGATATTATAATGCATTACATACATAATAAAAACACAGGTTACTATCTATCAAAACTAACAGCAATATCAATTCTCGAATAAAAAAGAATGAGTATGAATATATAAGTGCTTATGTATATAAGATAAGTATATCGACACTTAAGTATTCCAATACCCAAAGATAGATTAGTTACCCAATTAAAAACTTTAGGCATGAATATATAAGTACGTATGTTATGTATATGTATACCAAGCTGAAATTATAGAGCTCTTCTATTTCTAATACCAAGTCTACACGGGGTCAGCGATGGGACTTTTTGAAAAAATGTCCGAAGTAAGTTTGAAAAAAAAGACGTAGTAGATTCAACTATTTCGCAGTAGAGGCTTATATTTTCAAAATATAAATAAAATAAGCATACATTTTCCCTAAAACATAACAAAAACAGAGCAAAACAATAATTCATACACTCGTATATTCATAACAGTCTTAGAATTTGTTCAAAAAAAAAACATTGCTTGCGAATAAAAAGTGATTAAAATATTTTATAAGACAAACGGAATCTGGAGGTTCCCAACAATCTCTTTTAACGTCGGCCATTTCCTTACACAGAATAACATTTTGTAAAGAGGTTGTATTTAATTTGTTTCGAAGTTTATCCTTCACTAAACTTTCTGTCGAAAATGTTCGTTTTGTCGCGAAACTATTATGTGCTCACTTGGGTTGTTGTACAAGAATTGTTTTCTTTCTTAACATACAAATTGAGATTTAGTATTCTTCAAGTTTAGTTTTAAGTTACCTAAGTTGTGGTAGTTAAGTTAAGTTACTGATCCGGTAATGTAGTGTTACGATATAGCAGATAATGTAGTGTAGTGTTACTATTAATTCTTATAATTAATTTTATAATATTCCTTTCATGAGGTGATGTGCAAATTAATAATGTAATTGATTGATGTATAAATTGATCTTCAACAACGATCAAAATCATTCTGATTTCCAAATGTATAACGTTAAGAAGACAGTAATTTATTGGGAAAAAAATGCCAGATACAGCACAGGCTAGTAAATCAGAAAAATACGTTTCTGTCCTTAAGTAGCCAAAAGGTCGTTTATCATTGTTGTGTTGTGCAAATGTGAATGGTTCTCACAGGGACACGCTTGCACTTATATTAAAATCTAAGAAACCAATAGTGCTGAAGGATATTATACACAAGTTACTGGTACTTTATTACAACTCGAAGAAAGCTTGAATGAATGGTTCTCAAAAACTTTATCAGTGAAGTAAGGTGGTACCAGGAAAATGTCTTAAAAATACCATAAGATGAAGTTAAGGCAATATTGATAGTAGATAATTCTCCTGCTCATCCCACCGATCTAGACTGTGCCGATGAAAGTATAAAATGTAAATTCCTTTCACCAAGTACAACCTCCATACTACAACCAATGAATCAGGGTATAATCATGGCTTTTAAACTATTATACAGACGTCGACAGCTGGAAGATTGTTTGGTTTTTTTTAGAACGAGTGTGAACATTTTGGAGTGCGAACTTTAAACAAATTGAAAAACTATAACTTCCGAAAAGCGATTTACTACTTGTCTAATTAATGGGCTAAGATAAAAATAAAATAATTTTTCGTTTTAATTTCTTACATTTTTTTATGAAATCTCTCATTAATTCGGAAAATTCGTTTATTCCTAATAATTTTCTCCCGACCATTTCCAATTAACGAGTTTTTACTGTACGAAAGGATAATGCAAGGAGGAATTACCTGTAAGAGTACAATCCAATCCCAGATCGGGTGTGTCATCCTCAACAACATTAGCATTGTCGGAAAGAGCACCTTCATTGTACCCGAGTATATACGACCATAGCTTGTACTTGTACGTTTTAAATTCTTTAAAACATCTTGGTAAAGACGATACGTGAAAATATTGTCAAAACCAAAGCGATGCTTTCCTTCGCCCAGTGGGCATTTTAACTGCATATTTAATAACTTATGATATGATAACATGACAATGCCGCGTATCTTTTTCGAAATGTAACAGGCTTTGCTTTCCAATGACCCTCATTTTCTGCATAAGCGCAGTCTTCTTCTTTGTTTGGATCTACAGTCCCGGGTGGACGTGGGCCTCAGCTGCCACCAGTTGTGAGATCCTTTTCAACCACCTTCATCGCCCTCTCCCTTCGTTTTTTACTATTGTTTCTGTCTTTAATATTTCTGAAAGATGGTCTGTTTATAATATCGAAAATTACACCTAGAACATATTATACTTTTTTTTCGACATTGTGCACAATATTTCGTTAAACAATACATTTAAACGTCACTAAAACACTTTGTACCGACTACTTATGTTGCATTTATGAATACTCTTTTGACAAATTTCTATTCATAAATGCATCCAGGAATTATTTTGTGCAGTGCAGGGGCAACAGTTGCAATTCTGAACTCAGTCATCCGCATAAAAAACAGGACGTTTACATTTGGCGATTGATCCTACCAGAGTTGAAGTGGAAACTTCGAATCGCTTGAAACACAAACGGAATGGACGCCCGACTATCTAACAGGACTACCATATTACGACGGAACAAAGTCAGAGAAAGAAACGAATAGAGTTGAGACGAATATTTAGTATTACTAACATTTCTACATATTACTAATACGAATATCTTAGATATTATGGTAATTCAATATTCATCAATCCGTATATGAATATTTTGGAATCCTATTCCCATGAAGTATGACACGCGTCTCTCTCTTTCAATATTCACTAATACTTTGGGAATGCAATTCCTACGAAGTGTTTCCAATCATTGAGTAAATATTGTCGCAAACACAATGTAATTTTTTTTCACATCCAGATTAGGTTGATTTTTTTGGTCGCAGCATCGACTGGAAACCAAAAAGTGCGAAGAATGAAGGTTTGTGTTCCACTATACTCCGACTTGGAGTTTAAAACTCATTTCCGCATAAGTAAGTCTCTTTTTGAATGCTTATCTGAGAGGTTCGAGATGCAAATTCGTGAAGATAAGAGGTGTGGTGCTCGAAAACACACAGCGGTGTTTTTATGGTTTGCTGGGCACGAAGCATGTAGCTTCAGGGACTTAGCGGATAGTTTTGACCTCTCTATTTCATCAGTTTCACGTATTATAAGTCTATACTCAATGTTCCGAGAGCCCAGAGCCAAACATTCATTAAGTGGCCTACTGAAGGAGAAGTGAACCGTTCCGCCGCTTATTTCAAAAATAAAGCCGGATTCTCGAAGGCGTTTGGTAACAATTATTTATTAAAATCTATTTTAAAATTGCAGTTAAAATTGCAGTTAAAATTGCACGCACGTGGTTATTGATCCACCACTATGTAAGGATGATTATATTGACATGAATGGAAGCATCTGTGTCCAAGCTGTTTGTAATGAAAAAAAGAAATTTATAGCGATGACGGTTGGCTTCCATGATAGTTGGTTGGGTTTCCAAAACTCGAATGTGCTCGAGAAGTTGAATACACTACCTTTACGGGAGTTTGCAAATGTAATATTCATCCTCAAGAAGTATTAAAAATACTCTATTTTCAGGTTACTACCTTTTAGGTGATTCTGCATACCCGTGTTCGAGTCGACTTATAACTCCTTACAGAGACAATGGCCATTTAACAACATCACAAAAGAATTTTAATATCAAATTAAGCTCTTGCCTTCTGGCCATAGAACATTCATTTGGCATCCTTAAACAGCGATTCCGGTAGCTGTATTACTGCAAATTGCGTGGTGTGAAAAAAAATGCCACTTTATAAGAGCCTGTATTGTGCTCCATAATATCGCAAGCGACGACGACTTTTAATTCAAAACTCTTATTCGCAGGACAACATCCAATTTGGAGAACTTTCCAGGGGGAATGTTATTCGCGATGCTATTTGTCAACAACTAAATAACTAAATAAATAAATCTTTTAATAATTCTTGTATATTTAACCATCAATTCCTAACAACTCTGAAATAAAAACAATTTTTCTTAATATGTTTCCTTTTTTTATTTTTTCTAGCATTGCTTTAAAGAAACTCAGTTTTTGCTCATCTATTTGTATTACCCTGTCGAGGCGTTGTAATACTTGCGCTGGTACTCCCTGCGATCCTTCTTCATTGCTTCAAGAATTCGCGATACGTCTCGTTGTATCATCAGTTGCAGGACGAATTTCAGACACAATTATGTTTGGAATGTAGTCTTGTGATTGGGAAAGGATTTCATTTGTCACATGCTCCTTATATGTTTCATCTGAAAACCATTTAAACCATTTATTTATATATCTTTTAACAATTCTTATATAACGTTCACCAGTATGTATTTTCCGGAATGTATTGGTCGAGCATTGCAGTTGCACATCCCTTACTTTATTTCCCACATTCTTGTTATTTTCCATTTTTATTTTTATTTCTTTGTCTTCTACGACTAAAAGACAACAAATTTATAAAAGTGATTTACAACTTTCAAAACATTTATCACAAAACAAACCTTTAAAAATGGTTAACTGAAATATGAAAAAAAAACGGCTGAATCGAAATATGAAATGTCGATTTTTTTGATTTTGAATCAATTTTCTGCCCACAGAAATTCGCAGGGTGAGGAAATTTTTTACTCTCTCATGAGCACTCTCTTCTGTGAAAAACTACGAAAAAAACACCAAATTGCTTTTGACAGTTTTTCGGTGAATTTCACAGCAATTGGAACAGACCTATAAAGTCAATGGCCCTTAGTAATAGAAAATCATAAAGACGCTTCTAAAGTCGAATTTTGTTAGGTGTAGCTAAGGTACTTTTAAGTTTCCGTAGTAATAAATCAGTTTTAACAAAACTCGAATTTAACGTAATCATTGTGAATAAACCTGTCATATTAGCTATTGTGAGCTAGCACAACCTGTCATATTCGCTATTGTGAGCTAGCACAGCTGATTTTGACACTCATTTTGAAACATTAAACTGTCACTTTTAAATTCGACTTAGATACGATTCGGCCACATCTAAATATTTGTCGATTTTAGAAGTGGGTTGCTCGTTTATTACTACGGATTTCGTGTTAAACTCTAGTTTACGTAAAACTCGAGTTTAAATTCCTTTATTATTAAGGGCCAATGATATCCAGGGTCGGCCCCACCATATGTGTAGGATGTGCAAATACTCAGGGCGCACAGCGCTTGTGGGCGCACAGCGCTTGTGGGCGCACAGCGCTTGTGGGCGCATTGTGAAGACTAAATAAACCTATGCTAAATATGTATTTCCATTCACACAAGAATTTAGTTACAAAGAAGCCAAAATAAAAAATATCACCAGGTCTTCAAGTGAACCGTGAAAAATAAAATCTGCACAAAACATCTCAAAATAATAAACTCAGTTCTCAATTCGTATGGAAACATTCCAACCAAGCACCCGTGCAAATTTATTTCTGTTCGCATGAGATTTTCTCCTTTGCCATATGAATTCAAATAATTCCACCTAGCCTGTGCCCGATAATTTCTCGCACAAGCACTCAAAAGTGTAAAAAGGAAAACATGAAAAAACTCTGACAGCAGAATATATTTCTGCACATATCAGATTACTTCTGTGTGCATGCATGTATCAGTCGGCATTTCGGCAATTCGAAAACGTATTCATCACGCAGACAGCTCATATATATAGGTAGGTAGGTATAGTTTCGAGTAGGGAATAGGGATGAAAATTTACTTTATACACTGATGGACAAGATTATTCGGCATATGGGTGGAGTCGGCTTAAAACGTTAATAAAATCCAAACGGCCCAACCGATTTAATGAATTTGTTTTTTTCATTTAAAGCTATGCTTTTGTTTAAATTAAGTCAATTTTCTCCAACTTCCAAATAAATTATTCTTAAAAACAAGTGTTTAGTATCACTATATTTTTAGCAACACATGTTTAAAAAAATAGATACATGCAAGATACATCATTAAATAAAAAACGAACAAAAGACGGTAAATATTTTACGCTCATAAGCCAAGGAGAAGGATCCTAACGATTTCACAAGTACTTATGTGAGGATGTCCAAGAAGAATTTCGACGAAATTTTTCGTTTTATTGAAACGGAATTGGTGCCTAATCCGCAAAGTTTTAAGAAAGGTATTATATCTGCTAAAGAGAATATTGTTATTACCTTAAGGTATATGTTTACGTTTCTGTTTTCAATAACATAATGTACATAAATATATTCGTTGTGCATTTTCAGATTTCTTGCTGCTGGTTCCAGTTTTGTTGATTTGCGTTTCAGGTTTAGAAAGGATGTAAAAAGCGTAGTGGATCAGGAATTGAAGGCCATAATAAAAAATGTTTGCGTCATTCCAAACCAGATAAATTCACCACAACAAAGTGGAAAAAGAAATCCGAGGAATTTTTCGATCGGTGGAATTTCCCAAACTTTTTGGGATCTGTTGACGGCATGAGCATGAGCTGACGTTTGCACCGAACTGAAAAAATCATTTTCAAGCAAACTGATGGCTGTTGCAGATGCACGCTGTGGGTTTGTTATCGTGAATGTGGCAACAATGCCGACTTGGCTAAATAATCCCTCAAATCTTAATATGCCAGATGATTCTCATCTTCCTGGTATGAATACCAATGTGCCATTTGTCATCATAGGTGATGAAGGATTTGCCTTGAAGTCTACTAGCTGATGTCTGAACTTCAATCCGCTTCAATAAAATTGTCCAAGTATGAGACATAATGCCGAATGCATTCTCTACCACTTTTCTTGCTCTGGATAATCTACACCAAGGATTTAATGTAAATGTTTGATGCAAAGCCAACAAAGATATTACCTGCAATACAGTGTCAAATTATGGATGGGACGGGCATCAATGTGTCTAAGAGAACTGTTGCTCGTCGTTTGACGGAAGATGGACTTTACGGAAGACTTGCGCGGGGGTGAAACCGATGGTCAAATTGGCACAAAGAAAACGTCGTATCGACTTTGCCAAAACCCATGCTGCTTGGACTGCAGGAATGGAAATTTTGTACTATGGAGCGATGAAACGAAGACAAATAGGATTGGCCCGGACGGTAGAAGCTACGTCGACGACCAAAATGCAAAGAACGCGATCCCAGCTACAACTCTCCGGTTTGATTTTTATTTGGGGGTGTTTTTCGTGGGACGGCCTTGGACCAATTCATCGTATTGTGGGAACAATGAATAAGGAACAGTCCGTTGACATATTAAAAATATGTGATGCTGCCATGGGCGAAGGAAAATATGACGGTTACTTGGTCATTCCAGCAAGACCCTAAACACACCGCAAAGCTCACAAAAGCATTTTTTGAGCAAAACTCCATACATGTACTTGACTGGCCATCACAAAGTCCAGACTTAAATCCAATAGAACATCTTTGGAGTGATGTTAAAAAGGCCGTCAGTACTCAAAACATTTCCAATTTAGATGTTTTGTATGAAAAGGTTAAGGAAGCGTGGTATGCGATTCCAGTTATGCAGAGGTTTACTCAGGCCGATGCAGAATCGTTGCGAAGCTGTGATGAAGCAAAGGGACTTTCCAATTAAGAACTAGTCATAATAAGAGAATTTGGTAAGCTTCGACATAATTTGGAAAGATTATCTTACATTTTTGTTATTAATTTTCCATGCAAACTTATGCAAACTGACACTTCACGGCGAATTTTTTGTTCGTACATTTGTGGATCGCGTTTACACACCTCTTTACATTGCATTTGCCTCGTATATTGCGTTCTCAGCTTAAGAGAAAAGAATTATTGATTCACAGAGAAACAATTTAAACTAGGAAAATTAAGCTAAACTTTGTCGAGATTTTTGACTATAAAAAAAAGCGATACTTCAATTCCCATCTTTTTGCAATAGCTTGTTCCGTCGCGTTAGCAGCTCGCTTAAAAGCTCGTTAATTCGGAATGGTTGGGGGGAAAGTCATTACGAACAAATTAATTGCAATTGCAAATAAAAAAAATGCAAGAACTGAAAACGATATATTATTTTATTAACCCAAACAACATCTACATAAGTTTGGATTACCGGGATTCCCCAATACAATTGCCGGCACTCCCCCAGTATTTGGGATCTACTCTCTACATATGTGTTCAATCATTGCGTTATATAATTTTTTGCTATACATTTACATTAACATACAAAATTAAAAACAAATCTCATTTACTAAATTTTTCCAAATCAAAATTCTTTCACTGTATATTTCGACAACTACTACACTTCGATAGCATACATTTCTGAACTTTACAAGAAAGCTATGTATCTAGCAAGTATTTAAACATAAAAGTATTTTTATGTAGTTTTATCTTTATATTGTATATTTATTGGAATCTAGGAAGTCTAGGAACGGTCTGAAGAAATCTAAAAAAAAGGCCGGTTTCAAGACATCGGTGTCGGAAACACTTTAAAGTTTTGATGGTGAGATCTCAAATCGTGATCTCAACGAGCGATGCCATCGACCGAATTGGGGAGGCAAATGGAAGCAAAAAGAAAAAAGCCACTGCAGCACTTGTTAGTTGAAGGAAGTAAGGCTTGCCTCTTTGGATGTCTCAAGGCTTAGCGTGCAAGATACTTGCAAGCTACTAGAAAATTAACATTTGCCAAATGCACAAAATGTGAAACAGCGCTTTGCAGCGACAAAGATAGAAATTGTTTTCTTGATTTTCATACCAAATAATTTCTTTCCGTTTGAAAAACTATACTCTGTGCCATCCTTCGACGCGTGCACTTGTCGCCGTCCGTGCATTACGTGTGTGCATAAAAACAAAAAAACAAAAAAGACCCCGCGGTCCCTCCACCCACAAAAGCCTAGCGAGTGCCGAGTAAAATAATAAACAAGTGTTTGTGTGAAGTGTTTCGGTCGCGTTCGGTCCGCTCCCTCTCGCCCTTTTCCAACACAAGCCACTGCGGCGCATTCTCGGTCGCAACTCCCGTTTGATTTCATCAAGCGGGTTGATGCAATGACTGAGAGTGCGTAGCATCTGACGTAGCGGATTTTAGAAGTGTGAATTTGTTGGTGGACCATCTCCAATCGATGTATGGGCATAACACCTACATCGATTGTTGTTGGGAAGCTATTACGGAACACGCAGTCGGAGTTTGGTAATTTTATATCTCCGTCTTGTTTTCTATGGAAACCTTTAGGGTTGATGTGTGCTATGTTCGTGGGATAAGAGCGAATCTCTTCGCTGTGTATGTCCACTTATTTTTATATAAACCAGCTGTCTTGGCACTAAGTGAAACACAGGTAGGTGAGAATACCGAATTATCGGATTTGACCCTGCCCGGATATAGCTTGGTGCCGCTTTTCTTTTTTCATCGCGGTCTAATTTTCTGTGGTTAAAACTCCGTGTCCGTAAGCATTTAATTCACTACTGCTTTATTTACAGAAGTCCAAGCTTGGATTTTCAATTCAACTTTTAACGAATTTGATGCGCTATCCGATTCCATCTCAAGAATTTTATCCCTGTATCCTCGCACTGAAATTGCGAATAAGTTTAAACTGGCCAGAAATGACTGCAATGCAACTATCAGACGTGTGAAATTTTCTTGTGATCAAAAGTTGAGGCAAAAAGTGCTACAATGTTAAAAAGGTAGCAAAAACGTTTGGTCATTTGTAAAAAACATAAGGAATTTCGCCTCGTCTTCAATTCCCACGCTCATTTACAATGACATTCCAGCTGTCAGCTCTTTAGACAAAGCCAATCTGCTTGCGGCGCATTTTGCAGTCAGCTCAACACTGCCAGATTCCAATATGTCTGCACCTGTACTTGAGAGCGTTGATTTCACCATGGAACAAATCCACTACAGTTGCAAGAGTACTTAAAGATCTCGACGTGCACATGACAATTCTAAGGTCATGGAAAGGCTGATAAATCGTCAGCTTATGAAATATCTTGAATCGCGGAAGCTTCTTAATGACCGGCAGTACGGTTTCCGTAGCAACAGGTCCACTGCTGATCTGATAGCTTATCTCACCGAAAAGTGGAACACATCTTTGCATAATGCAGGCGATAACAAGATCGTTTCCCTTGATATTTCTTAGGCATTTGACAGAGTTCGGCATCAAGCTCTTTTGTCGAAAATGCGTGCATATGGTATCGATGAATCTCTTCTTCTATGGATTAGAAATTACCTTTCGAACCGTTCAATTCAAGTTGTTTTGGATGGGTTCAAGTCTGATATCCACCAAATAAATGCTGGTGTTCCCCAAGGCTCTGTTCTGTCTCCGGCACTCTTTCTCATTTTTATTAATGATCTCTTGTCTGCTACTTCTAATCCAATCCATTCCTTCGCTGATGACACCACCCTCAGCTTTTCATATTCGTTCCGTGACTCACGACCCTGCCCTTCGGCCGTAGAATTGGAACGGCAGCGTATGTTAAGCACATTGAATTCCGATCTTGGCAGCATAATTAACTGGGGAAACAACAACAGAGTGGAATTCAATGCTTCAAAAACTCAATGCTGTCTGCTGTCACTCAAGCGAACCCTTGTTAATCAGCCATTATCCATGAATGGTGCTTGTGTCGATGAAACCGGAAAGCTTTCCATCCTTGGTATGTGTATCAACACAACACTTAGTTGGAACGATCACATATTTGAGGTCGCCAAAAATGCTGCGAAATGTTTAGGTTTCCTAAATCGATGCAAGAAATATTTCACCCCCTCTGATTTGACTTTCATTTATAAGGCGTATATCCGCCCCAAGCTTGAGTACAACGCTCATATCTGGTATGGTGCCTCAAAGACCACCCTGCACCTACTAGATAGAATCCAAAAGCGAGCGATAAAACTTATAGGAGACAACAATGTCGCAAAGTCATTAGACTCGCTCGAACATCGACGTACCGTTTCTTCTTTGTCCGTATGTTATCTCTATTTCAACAAACGCTGCTCAAGTAAGCTAGCCAACTGCATTCCTCCTCTCAATGAATTCACCCGCAATACTCGTCTCGCCAGGAATGCTCATCAGTTTACCCTTAAGCCTACTTTCGGACGCACAGTTAAATTTAGAGACTCGTTTTTCAGCCGTACTACGCGAATTTGGAATGCTCTTCCCAGCCCTATATTTCCCACAGACTACAACCCGCAGATATTTAAGACCAATGTGCACAGGTACCTCCTCTCCCTTTCTCCCTCTATACCTTCGGCCCGTGCTGTGTCTTGACCCCGGACACTTAAAGGTATTCGCAATCCCTTGAGCGAGCGCAAAATATATAAAAAAAATAAAAAAATTTTATTTTGTTATTAGGATATAAATAGTTTATTAATATCCCTATCTCATCCCACTGATGGAATGAAATGGAAGTAGGCTGAAAATATTTCATAGCCGTCTAAGATCTCCAAAGTAACTAACTGTTCTTTCCATTTTTCATTAAATTCTGTCAATGTTGCAGTTAGTTGTCATTGTTTAGTTTATTACCTTGATGATTTCAACAGTACAAAATCAAAATCAAAAAAATTAATTATAAAGTTCACACGAATGAGCACAGTGCGCAATTTGTCATGCAAAATTAAGTTTTAAAGGAACTGTTTGCAATTTAAATGAATATAAACAAACATTTAATAACTGTGCAGGCCACACAAATAATCCAAAACTTTTGTCACTATCTCCATCAGTCACTCAATAAAATAGCAACACCGATGTCCCCTGCCCATCTTCACAACCCAACATTTCATTACCTACAGTAGAACTCTTCAGTCAGCAACCATGTACTTCCAAAAGTATTAACCAGAAATCAACTAATAGAGATATTCAACTTTCCAGCCAAAAATACCATGACCTACCGCAAGACACGCATACTTCTTTATTTGGAAGCTATATTTTACGCATACTTTCACAAGTGGTGTCTTTTGATCAGCTGTTTACCCCTCCAAATCATATTTTGCCCGTAAGAGTGTCAAATGCATTTCCAACTTGCCCACGATCTGGAAACATTCCATGAGTGATGTTCGTCAAGTTTAGCAAATTAAATAGTATTATAACATGCGAAAAAGAAGTTTATTTCACAAGCTGTATTTTAATATTAAAGCAAATCTTTACGAACAGCGTATAATGGATATGTAGGACAAATTTTCAAATTTTGCTGCACAGTTTATATGTGATATGAGTCCAAAACTAAAATGCTTCAAGTAATGACTTATGCTGCAACACAATTAAATCGAATTAATTAGCAAAATGAAGTGTTTGTAATCGATAGATATACAATGTTAAAGTGACAATACGAAATAATTCAAGGAATTAAGTTGTTTTCTGTAAATTTATGTATAAAACGAACGATCAGACGTACATACATACATGTGTGAATTTGCAAAATTTCTATTTCATGATCATTGCATTATTATGAATTGTGAATGATTATTTACAAATTTAATTCAACCACAAAATCATATTAAAACCGTTTTCCTTTACCTATTTTCTAATATTTTAAAGGCAAAATATTTGAATTCAAATTTAACGTGTCAATGATCAGCGCATTCCAATATACTTCCAGGTATACGAATGTACCTTCTGAACACAATCTGTGTTTTAAGCTTCTCCTTCTTTTCGGGGTGAAACATATGAATTTGAAATAACGCTCAGATAACGATCGCTTTTTAAAAAAAATGCTCTGCTTCACCTCATTATTTCGAAGGGGAAGACTTTCAGCTGTTCGAAACGCCTCTCACGTATTCACAGATGGAACAACTACAACAAGCTGTCAAACTAATTTCAGGGGCAAGAGACGAGGAAGTTGGATATCTCTATTAGTTGATTTCTGGTATTAACCAACTAACTAGCACAACGCAAAGGAGTTGACGATACACTTATGAAACGGTTCACCAATAGCTTTCTACATATCTTTTTTAACTGTTGAGGATGTGAGTTTATTTCTAATGTCATGTTAAATGCTGAATATCAAAATTGCGAAGTCGAAGTAAGGGAACGATTTAATGAAGTTAAAGCGGCTTCTCTTACCGTATATAGCCAGACCTCAAGTGCATTAACAAAAATTATAGATGGGACGGGCATCAATTTGTCTAAGAGAACTGTTGCTCGTAGTTTGACGGAAGATGGACTTCACAAAAGACTTGCGCGGATGAAACCGATGGCACAAAGAAAACGTCGTATCGACTTTGCCAAAACCTATTCAGCTTGGACTGCAAATGAATGGAGTTTTGTACTATGGTTCGATGAAACGAAGACAAATAGAATTGGCCTGGACGCTTCGATGACCAAAATGTTAAGAACTCGATTCCAGGTACACCTCTCCCGTAGTTAAGCATGGCGGCGGTTCAATTTTTATTTGTGGATGGGCGAATTAAAATACCGAAAAGCTCACAAAAGCCTGGCCTGACTGGTCGAACTTTTATGGAAATTGTAATTTATATTATCATCAAAGATAACTCAAAAAATGTTGAAGGACAAATAGTAAGAAAATGTACAGTACAAAAGTACAATATACAGTACAGTCCAGGCGGACAACGTACATATATTGATGTGTTGCCGTCAATTACATCAACACAGTTTGGTAGATTCCAAAGATCTTCGAAATCTGCCGCAACGCGGCTCCAATCACCTTCTTTCGGTTGTGACAAATACGACGCCATCTTTATTGTACACATTATGTAAAAAGTTTCCTATATTATGCGGTAAGCTGTTGTACGTAATATCCATGCAAGTGCTTGTGGGGGAACTCCTTATATACGTAGTACTTGTTAGAACATGAATGACAGCAGACAGCATGGAGTTTTTGAAGCATTGAATTCCTACTTTGTTGTTCTTTCTGCAGTTAATTATGCTGTCAAGATCGGAATTCAATGTGCAAAATGTGCAAAAATTTACGCTGCCGTTCCAATTCTACGGCCCAAGGACGGGGCGGTGAGTCTTGAAATGAAGATGAAAAGCTGAGGGCAGAAATAAGAGAGCAAGGATCTCTTATTTCTATCCAACTTCTACCTCTTTTGCCCCTTGATTTCATCTGATTATCCCGTGTCTGTGAATACGTGTGAGCTCTTGCGAACAGCTGGCGGACAGCTGATAGACTTCCCCTCCAATCAAATGAGGTGGATTATTCATTTGACGTTTTATTTGTTTGCAACTTGCTGAAATCAGTACGTTTTGGAAATTAAAAACGAATATTTCTTATATACCCGTAAAAAGGGCTATTATTTATTGAAATTTTTTTTTGATATTTGAGCAAAATTAATTACCTTCATTGGACAAATGCCTTTTTAAAGGAAAAAGCGAAAAATATCGTGAATATCATTGGATACAATACGATAGTGTGCTAGATTTGTGAAAAGTGAAAAGTATGTATGTACATATGTACATATGTACGTTTTATTTGTTATTCATAATATTCACAAATATTGAATTTGTTCTTATTCCTGCAGGATGATTCGTAGTTGCAGTGTTATAATGGATCCATTTGTCGTTGCTTATCAACGTTTTAATGATTATTGTATTCATCTCCAATTTGACACTAATTCGTTTTTAACAAGTGCAATAGTTCTGAAAAGAATGTGTTCATTTGTGTAATCGTTTTACTTATTGTTTATAACAATTTATAAGCATTTCCACACCACCCTTGATGCATGCTTATAGTGCGTTAACCGTTTTTTTTAACCGGGTGCTCGGTTTTCCCAAGATGCCTATTGCACCCACACTAAAGAAATATGAAAATATGTTAGTAATATGCTTAAATAATAAGATAGAACAAGTGAACGCATACAAATTAATGACATCCACATGCAATTAACGTAAAAAAAAGATATGTTTGTGTTTTGTGTAAAAATGGAAGACTTATGGAAGTAACTTAATAATTTACAAATGACACACGCGAAACATCTTATTTCTGAAATTGGGGTTCATCAAATCCCTATTCCAAAATGTTATTATAAAATACAACCTAACTCTAATGAAATATTTTAAAATGAAATTTTTAGGCAGATTCCTACAGCAGATAAACTTTCTGTCGGTCTGAAGCTGTGCGAAAAGATGTTGCGCTAAACCCTTTTGATGGAAGCACTCGTAGAACGATTCAAGAAACTTTTTATCGATTTCTCGAATATTTATTTATTTATTTATTTATTATAATATTAATGTACAATTAAAATTGTAATCAATATGAACTATAGGGGCCAAATAGTGGCGATGACTTACGGCCCTCGAAATACTTATGTCTGTCTATATTGTAAGTTTTCCTACGATACTTTTTAAATTATTAATATTGGATTGGTTTGGCTTCTTGAGGAGATGTAATAGGTCTACGTTATGGTTGAGGTTGTTTTGCAGTGCTGGTTGCGATGATAAAAAGCATTGACTTAAGAGATGGGTGATGGTTACTGGTCTGCGGCAGGTGAAGCAGTTTGGAGGGGACTCCCTTTTGAGCAGGTGCTGGTGAGTAAATTCGGTGTGTCCAAGACGGAGCCGGATATACATCCTAATATCCGATTTAGGTATATCGGTTGGGAATTTTGGCTGAGTTTTATTAGGGTTAATTATTTGATAGTGATGTTTATAATTCTCCCACTCGCGTAATATTTGTTGTTGGCACTTTTGATTTATGTATCTCTTTAGATCGCATTGAGAGAAGGTGTAGTAGGAGAGGATGGGTGCCTTGAGAGCGGCATTTGCAGCAGCATCTGCATATTCATTGCCCGCAATTTCAACATGGCCTGGTGTCCATAGCAGCTTTAACTTCGTTTGTGATTTGATGAGGATATCACGAATTTTGGATGGGGTTATAGAGTCGTTTTGTGGATTTGCGACGGCTTTTATAACAGACAGGCTGTCGGAGCAAATAACCCACTTACCTCTTGTTTGGGAATATTTTTTTGCGGCGTGGAGTATAGCTACTGCTTCTGCGGTGTATATGGAAGCGATGTTCGGTAGGATGCCTTGCGAAATGATCGAGCCTTCTTGATTAACAACTGCATAGGCTGTGTTGTCGTTCGTTTTGGAGCCGTCTGTGTATATAAAGCTCCAACCCGTACGTTTAAAAGTTTCATGGATCTCATTGAGCTGTGTATACATTATTGCTAGTTGTGTCTTTACGTAGTTCGTGCAGGTCCAGAAGTATGGAGTCCTCATGGAGTGACCATGGTGGATATGTAGGCGTAAACTTGGTTGCTCTCTTGCGAGGTAAATCTATTTGTTGTCCCCAACGTAGGATGCAGTGGATTGCGGAGGGGATCCTTCGATTATGACTGTGGGTAATGGCCTTAGCTGTATCTTGGTCAATTATCGATCCCGTTTGGAAGTGGAGTTTCGCATTGAGTCGTGCAATGGATACAAAATATCTTTCTTCCAAAGAAGGAAGTCCAGCTTCCGCGAGGATGTTTCTGACTGGAGTAGTTGGAAATGCTCCAATGCTGGCTCTGGCTGCTTGGTGGTAAGTAGGTGCAACTATGTTTCTTGTAGACATCGGACAGGAGCCGTATATAGCCAAACCGTAATCCAATTTACTAAGAACTAACATCTTTGAAATATTGCAAAGTGAATTTACATGAATATTACTTTTCTTTGAGGCTAGATATTTAATTATATTGAGTCTTACAGCTAAAGATTGCTTAAGATTAGTACAGTGGGGTTTCCAATTATACCTATTATTAATTAACAAACCTAGGACGTTAAGGTTAGACACTGTTTCAATCTTAATGTTGTTGAACACTAATTCTACACTAATACATTTTACTTTCCTACATATGTGAATTAATTTACATTTTTCCAAAGATAATTTAGATCCAGAAGTGTATGACCATTCACAAATTTCTTTCAGTCATTCAGAAAGTATATTTTTGGTTTTATTTAAATCATTGTATTTAGATATTATGAAGGCGTCATCGGCATAGATACAATGATCTAAATCTTTGTAATTTGTTATGATTTCACTGAGTTGATTAAAGGCTATTGAAAAACAGATTACCGATAAAGGAGACCCTTGCGAGATTCCATTACTCAGCGGTATTAATTTAGAAAACATACTGCGGATTTTAACGAAGCATTTTCTGTTAGTTAGAAATGACTTGAAGTATCCGAACATTTTTGGGCCGATTCCCCATTCCCTTAGCTTGTTGAGTATAAGGTGGATGCCTACCCGATCGAAGGCTTTCTCAAAGTCTAAAGCTAGTATTGTGACATGGTTGCGGGCGGAGAGGGCTTTGGTAATAGCGAAGTCCAAATGAAGGACGCATCTATGCATCCTCTTTTAGGTTTAGGTTTAGGCCATAGAACATAGAACATGTACAAATAACACTTCTTGGACATGAGTGGATGAAGTATCGGAAGGAGAACTCTTTGAGCCTTCTGAAGACTTCATGAAAAAAATGATTCTACTTGAAAATATTTTCCAAAAACTTAACAAACTGAACATTTTCACTAAAAACGAGTGTTTGGCTTACCACATAAGTGCATCGAAAAACATCTAATAAACATATAAAAACAACTATTTTTTAAGTGTAGATTGTATATATTGTATTTAGAATAAGGCATTTAAACAAATCGATTATATGCGAGAAAAACTTTAAAGGAAAATAATAAAAACAAAACCATACAATTTGAAAAAAAAAAATCATCATTTTCAGCTGTTTCTGCCTTTAAGTTTCTGTTGACATACAAATTCTCCCGATGACGTCACGAGGGGTCGCAATAGAACTGTCCATTATGTCCATGTCCATATTCCTTCCACCATGGCCTTCGCATATTTGTCACATTTTGTAATAATTATTTTATGAGAAATATTTGCTTACGCATTAGAGTCCTTTATGCCGAAAGTGTGTCAAATTTCGGTGCACCCCAAGACACATTTCATCTTTTCAAATTACTATTTATAACACTTCAAATCAAAAATACAAAAATTTGCACACTACAAAATTTTTTGAATTCAAATTTGATTTGAATGTTGCCGTTATCTTATCTTTTCCTCACGAAAATCAGAAGAAATCAAACAACTTATTCCGAAAAGATGATGTCCGTAAGGTGTATGCTTTTTTGCGACAAATTGGAACACTGGAAATATTGGAAATAACTGAAACGGATTACATATTTCACAACTTAAGAATTTATTTACATACAAACATCCAATAAAGAGTACAATCTAATATATTGCCATAGCCAATTCAATTTCCCTTCATAAAAATCATATGGTACTTTGGGATGAGAACAAATAAAAACAAAATCATATGTCGTCTAAATTCAATATACATATGTTAAATATAGTTGATTATCATTATTTTAGTAGTTAACTTTCTGATAAATATATAAAATAAGGCCAACATTGTAAATATATGCTTACTACTAATAAGTAAACAATATGCAATGAATAAAAAACATTGTGTATTGTAAGAAAAAGATAAAAATGTATGTGTAATAACAATAAATTTATTTCAAATTCAACTTTTCACATTTTACATATGTGTATTTCTGCATACATTTACAATTTTCCTATTATTTTGCAGGGAAATTTCAGAAATTATAATTCTACCTTTATACACCTCGTAGAATATAGTTGGTGATAATTATACAAAAACACAGCTCATGGAATACTTCCAGATTAACTTAAATCTGAACAATGTTGACGTTATTGTGGGCAGATATGATCAGCTGTAGGTCATGGTAGTTTTGGCTGGAAAGTTGAATATTTAAAATGGCAAGTTGGTAGCAAGGAAGAAAAGGAAAGCAATAAATTCAAATAAAACTAGTTAAATTGTTATTGAGTTGTGTTTTCCGACGTAATATATTTTGGAATTTTCAACATAAATACCGATTGTCCAGCATTGATATGAATACCCCATTTGGTGTAGTAGCCAAATTTGATCGATGACTGGATTTCGATCAGAAATACATAAGAGAGCAAGGAGATATCCCACTTCTACCTCCCTTGCCCCTGGATTTCATCTGACAACGTTTTACTATACGATTTTCGCCCCGTGTTATGAACCGCTGATAGATTTTCATTTGACGTTTTATTTATTTTGTAAACAGCGGAAATCAAATCGAATATTTCTTATTTCCCGTAAAAAGATCTATTATTTATTGGAGAACTATTTTTAATTGATGAAAATGAAATACCTTTATTGGGAAGTAGGCCTTTTCAAGGAAAACGACAAAAACATCGTGAATATCATTGGATAGAATATCCTTACTGCAGCGATAGTGTGAAGAATCCGTCAAAGCGAAGTTGTATTTGTTATTTATGACATTAACAAATATTGAATTTATTCTTCCTGAAGGATGATTCGTAACTTAGTTACAGAGTGATATAGGATCCGTTTTTCTGGGCTTGTTAACATTTTATTGATTCGCACAAGTCATCCCTTAACAGTCAATGTCACATTCATTCGTTCAAGTGCAAGGGCGCTAGTTCTGAAGAAATATGTAATTTGCTTAAAACTAATTTATAAGCAGCATCACCCTTGACGTATGTTTATGGTGCGTTAACCGATTTTTTTAACCGGTTGTTCGGATTCCCCAAGAGTCTTATTGTACCCACACTCAGAAATATGGAAATATGTTAGTTATATGCTTAAATAATAAGATTCAACTGATAAACTAATTAACAAAATGCATGGCACGCACATGTAATTAACGCTTGTGTTTTGTGTTTGTGTAAGAAATGCGTGTATAAAAATGGATGTAAACACGCGAAACATCTTATTTCTGAAATTGGAATCACTCAAATCCATATTCCAAAATGTTATAATAAAATACTACCTAACTCTAATGAAATCTTCAGGCAGATTCTTACAGCAGATAAACTCCCTGTCTCTATGCGAAGAGATGTTGCGATAAACCTCTTTGTGCTTCCACAAGCGCTCGTAGAACGATTCAAGAAACTTTGTATCGATTTTTCGAATATATTCTACGAAATCATGTGGAGCTGCAAATAGATAACTGTCTTTAAATTGCTTAAAAGTTGTAAAAGTTAAGCTGGATGATGGCTCAGGCAGTGAAAGCACGGGTTTTGGCAAACTGCACGTATGGCTTTCGTAACAGTTCCGAGAAAGCCAACCGCAGGCATACACAAAACTATTTTTACTTTTATGTCTGCAGTCAGATTTGGCTTGGAAGGGCATTTGGGCCTATCGCTTACTTTGCTTTGCACCCAAGATGTTTGTGCTACCAGGGGTTGATTGCTGATGGATTGCAATCGCTCTGCTTCAACATTTTCACAGTTGCCGGCTCCAACAATTTTCAAATATTTGAGCCTCCAAAGCTTCTGGAAAATGGTTTGAAATTGCAAAGCGGTTACGCGCGTATGTTTTCCTCCGGCACTTCTCGCTTCACCGAAAAACTGCTCAAGACAATCTTGATTTAGATGCCGAGTAAAAATAAATTCAAACTGGCATGGCGATAGAAATTGCCACAAGGAATTGAGTGACGAGATGTTGAGTAACCAACCCTTTATAAAAGAAAACCGGTTCGTCACGTCCTTGCCTGTTAAATCAATAACTCTTATTGAAGTTAAGAGTTTCGTTGCCTTTCGCAGGAATTTCCTTTGAATTTCATTTTGGCGAAAACCTTTCATATATAGACTTGTGCTAAAACTAGAAGATGAGTTAAAAATATCGAATAAATTATTGAAGAATTCTAGTAATGCTTCAGTACTTATCATAATTTTGGGTCCTTGACCTGAACTGTAGTAGGTGAAACAACCCGCTGAAACTGTGTGGCTCAAGACTTGGGAGGCATATTTCACATTAATTTTTTGAAAAGTGCTTGGCCTTATACTTGAACTCAAGCTTGCATCTTCGTTGTACAATTGCGTAATGTCATTCCATGTGGCACGAAGGTCACATGAAGATCCATTGAAGATTATATCATTTTTGTACAGACACTTGCGCGAGCTCTTTATTAAATGAGGAGAATCAAAGAATAAATGTATTCTACCATCATCGACTAGAAAATATGGTTTAGCAACATCTACTTCTAACATTCGTGATAGACCGCGAAAATTGGACCCCTGGTCGCAAACATACTGCACTGGGTGTAGACCGCTGTCTCGAAGAGCACGTAGAGCTTGGAAAATTAGTTTTTTTCAGTATTAAAGGTGTGCAGGTGCTGCGGACGAAATAATACACGATTGGATGTTTCCACCTCTTCGCGATGCCTTAAGCCATAAGTACTAACACATTATGAGCCGGCCACTCTGATCGGAACTCATCCTCGCCGAAATCTTCCAAACTTATGACGGTGTCAATCTTCCTACAATAGTCCGTATGGGCTTTTAGAGACATTTCGTCAGGTTAAATGGAAAAGTATTTGTAAATACTGGCTAGCTGATTTGTTTTAAGCTCGAGAGCTTTAACGCTGAAGCTAATATTGCCCGATGATTTTGGCCAAGTGGAAATGTAGTTACGAAGAGTGTTAACCGTTGGAAGATTTAAATATGGCCGGTGCAATCTATAAGATACGGGTGATGTGAAATGAATTGAAAGTGCCAATATCTTCAACTCATGAGAACACCTATTTCCCTTACTATATATTTTGCTATTTTGTTTTAATATTGGCGACGATGGTTTTAATGTCACTAGGTGCATTGTGGCAAAGTTTCTCCTCATTTAACATTTAGCTTTTTAATTTTACTTAATTGAGTTTCCAGAAATAAGATGTACATATTTTTATCTCCGATAATTTTTTCTAAATCGCGACATTTCTCTTCCATTTTTAAAGCCCTGGCCTCGGCATTATTCAGTCTGAGAAACTCACACGTTTGCACGGCTTTTTCAAAAGTTTCTTCAATTTCGAGGTCATGAAAGCATTTTCTTCAACGAAGACCTCTTCTTCAACAAAGGCAATATCTTCATCGAAGGCATCTTCATCTACGAAGACATCTTCTTTAAGAATGACTTCACCTGTAGCGGACAAAACATCGGGAATAGCAGATGCTGAAAGCCGTTTACGGGATAGATCGGCAAACATTTTATCAGAAAAATGTTTGTCACATACTCTATCGGATTTCTGTAAGCTTGCTATTCCAAGACATCGTCCCCACAGCTCTGTACTTTTAAAAAAGATGTAACATATTAGTATACATATGTATCTTATCTGTACGTCGTGTTATTATCTTATGCTATTTTATTGTAATTAATTATAAATCTTATATCTTATTATAATTAATTATAAATCTTATATCTTATTATAATTAATTATAAATCTTATATCTTATTATAATTATGTATGTCTATTAATTTTATTGTTGTTACGTTAACGTTAACATGTTATTCTTAATGCCTAAAACTTTAAGGAACGGGTTTCGTGAGAGGGTCGTAAAATGCTATAGGCAAAATAATAGATATTAAAAAATGATAAAAATATATGAACTTAATCTTGATCTTTAGCACGCACATCAAGCTAAATGTAATCTGTAGCAGTTAGTCATGTATTATTTGTATTATTATATATTGTTTACAATAGTAGGAATATATAAGTACATATGTATATAAGATAAGTATATCGACACTTTAGTAATCCAATTCCAATAGATTAGTTACCCAATTAAAAACTATATGCATGGATGTATAAGTACGTATGTTATGCATATATGTAAGTATACCTATATATAAGGGATGATGCATAAAATTAATAATTAATTACACATATATATCATATGGGAAAAAACCACGAAATGAGAAGGGTAGAAAAAGTTTCTCGCGCAAATTTGGATACGAAACTACAAGATATTTAAGATATATACTAAACTTATATGGTGTCATTTTTTGTTCCAAATGTATGGAGGTAGTTCTCGCATCCTAATGCACAAGGCTTCATTGTGTTTTTTGTTATATTGTATTATTTATTCTTAATTGAACTTTCACTTCAATATTTCCGGATTTTGTTTACATTCGAAATGTATTAGTTTTGTTTACTTTATGGATTCACCACGAAAAGTAGGGGAAGCAAACGATTAAAGCTCGTGTTCACAAGGTACATTCATAAGGTATATTTATTTTAATATCATTTCATAATGGAATCAATTCAGTTATTAGAAAAGGATTCTGGTTACTAAATATTTTTTTAATGGATTTCATTAATTTAGTTTGCATTATTAGTAAAATAGTAATAGAAAACATTTTAAGCTGATTCTCACAATCTAAACAATCTCTGAAATAAGTATATAAATCAATGTCTCCGTATTGTACTCCTGTTTTGAAGTTTAGTTCTTATTCTTAAATACATTCATATTTATATACATATAGCTAAACAAATTGTACAATTAGGTAACTATCCCACGAAGCCTTAAGTTGATGCAAACAAATTACTGATAATTGATAATTGATAACGTTTTTATTCATATTTTTAATATTTATTTCAAAGTATATATTTAGTTTTGCACATGTATGAATAACACCTATAAAATGGATTCACGCGAAACTTGTGTACAAGTACTAATAATAATAATATTAAAAAAATGCATGAATCATTTTAAAAAAAAGCCTTAAGTTGATGCAAACAAATTACTGATAATTGATAATTGATAACGTTTTTATTCATATTTTTAATATTTATTTCAAAGTATATATTTAGTTTTGCACATGTATGAATAACACCTATAAAATGGATTCACGCGAAACTTGTGTACAAGTACTAATAATAATAATATTAAAAAAATGCATGAATCATTTTAAAAAAAAACAGCTTTTTTGGTAATTTTACTTTTTTAAAGAAATATGATGGAAGTTAATTCCCAATTTTGAAAACCATTTTGATGAGTTAGTTTCGTAGCATTACATTTTTACTCACCCAAGCATTATATGTGCTCTTAAAAATATGAGTCAACTTTTGAACACCCTCCGCACAATAGTACATGATATTGGGCAAATCGACGAATCTGCCGACATTTTTCCACAAAATCCACGAATCTGCCACCATTATGCCACAAAATCCACAAATCTGGTGGTGGATCTCCATCCACATCACTATAGAGGAAGCATAGTGACCAGTTAAAATTCCTGAAGAAGTTGCTAAGCCCACTCCAATCGGCTTTCTCATACAGCCATACTGTTGTTTTAGGAATTTGTTCTCTAACTGTGTGCGGTGATAACGGGAAATAAGCTGATAGGACACAATAGTCTGACGAGCCTAGAGGTGACCTCAGAATATTTATCAGGATGGGAGGTAAGAAACAGGTCCATGGTGTTGGCGTTATGGTATTCGTATGGGCTCATTCACTAGCTGCGTCATATTGTATACATAAGTAAAGATTTCGACATACCTTCCTTCAGATGTTATCTGGCCTGAATGTCGAAGCCAATTGTAAATTGCAATACCAGTACGAGGATACAGAGATACAATTCTTGAAATGGAATCGGATAGCGCATCAAATTCGTTAAAAGTTGAATTGCTATCCATGCTTGGACTTCTATAAATAGAGCAATAGTGGATTAAATGCTTACGGACACGGAGTATTAACCACAGTAAATTAAATTCCGGATTGGAAGAGAGGTCGTATTGTGGTTGAAGTTGGTAAGCTACACGGCGATATAAAACAACCAACTCTGACTACGTGTGGTAAAGCAGAGTTGAGAAGTGCACAATTCGAATTAGCTACCCAACAACAATCGATGTAGGTGTTCTGCCCATATATCGAATAGAGCCGGTCCACCAACAAATTCGCACTTCTGAAATCCGCTATGTCAGATACTACGGAGTTCTCACCAGTGTTACCGCGGAGAAAAACATTCGGAAGCAGAATCTACTACCTTTCCTTAATTTGAGGTAGTGATTAAATGAACAAACAACTAAGCAAAAAAGAAATGTTACCAAAAACAAACTTCAAATATGCACAAAACATAAATAGTCTAATTATTCAACACAACAGATTTTAAATAAGAAAAAAAACACTAAACAGCTTTAAGCACAACATCAGAAAGTTCTCATTCATACGATCTTACTCTATTCCTTATTTCTTCACTACAAACGCTTTTAAAAACGAATTCCCCCAAATAGGTTCTTCAACTTTGAGATCTCACACCAATATTCTTCTATATCGTTTGAAATATGCTTCACAGTTCTTAACAACCTCCGTTCAGTGCAATTTTTGGTAGTAACATTGGGAAATTGTTCGGATATGTAATTGTTCATATGTATTAGAACGGTAACGCTGTTACACACTCTCTGTCGTGCATAAACCCGCCTCATGAAATCAAACGGGAGTAGCGACCGAAAGTGCGCAGCAGTGTCTTGTGAAGTATAGCGACGAGAGGGACGCCCTCGACACCGAAACACTTCACACTAACACTTGCACTCAACACTTGATTTTTTTTGTTATATTTTTTTTCCGGTCGCCGAATCAGCTTTAGTTGGTGGAGGGACCCTCGGGATTTTAGTTTTAATTTTTTTGCACACGCATCATGCACGGACGGAGATAAATGCATGCGTCTGAGGATGGCAGAGAACTCGAATTCTATAATTATGTTATTACTTTAAAAGTAGTGCTTTCAAAGTAACACTCGGATCATCCCTGTACTGCTCTATCTTTAGCCCCTGTTTGCGTTGATAGCGTCTGGAGGAGAAGATTCAACCATGAGCTGTACGGGCTGTACAGCGGCATGCTCCTACTTAAGCGTCCTCGAAACCAACATTTAAGATGGCTAGGTCATATAGACCGGATGGACACCACAGATTCGGCCCGAAAAGTCTTCGATTCCGAGCCATTGGGACAACGCAACAGAGGACGTCCTCGAACGAGATGGCGCACACAAGTGGAGAAGGGTCTCAATCAACTTGGTGTGTGCAATTGGAGGCAGCTGGCGAAAGATCGTTCTGGCTGGAGAGGCTTGTAAAAATAAAATTAAAAAGGTTGAGGCCCAGGTCTACGTCGGATTGCAGCGCCAAACAAAAAAAGAAGAAAAAGTATCAGTGTTCCTCTTATTTCAAAGTTGTTTATATATTCTTGGACACAAAATATTATTTCGTTTATTTTTTACCTTTAATATCACAGAACGACACATAATGAAACACTTTTGAATTTGTTTTGGTTTGATGCCCGTTTAACTCTTTCCTCTATATACTGGCTTTTGCATCTTGTAACTTCTTTTTTTATAATAGTTTCTTGCCACTGCGTAAATGTTCTAATCATTTTCAAAGTTAGACAGAATTTCTTTTAATCGCTTTTTATTCTTTTCCTTTTCTAAGCTATACAACTAACTATTAAACCACTCATTGTATTTATGTATGGAGCATATTTCCTTTGTAAATTTTCGGACCATAACGCTCAATGTATTAATAAAAAAAAGTACACAGCAGTATTATTATCATTAAAATGTTCAATATTTATAAATGGACTCGGTTAAATAATACATTATTATAAAGGGTGATTTTTTAAAAGCTATAGGAAAGTTTTTCAAAAAAAAAAACACATCAAATTCAGAAAAATGCATGAAATCTTTATTTGAATCGATAGTACGGTCCATATAATTTAATGTTTGAAGATTATTTGATGCAAATGTTGACCTTGACTGCGCCTCAAATGGTCCATCTGCTTAGTCCAATTTTGGCATACTCCTTCCAACCTTTCGGCCGGTATCTCACGAATAAATGCTTCAATGTTGTCTTCCAATGCGTCAATTGATGCGGGCTTGTCTGTATAGACATGAGCTTTAACATAGCCCCACAAAAAATAGTCTAAAGGCGTTAAATCGCACGATCTAGGCGGCCAATTGACCGGTCCCGAACGTGAAATAAAATGTTCACCGAACTCGCCCCTCAATAAGTCCATTGTTGAAACCACATGTCATGCAAGTCAAGCTCTTGCATTTTGGGCAATAAAAAGATGGATATCATATATCATATATCACATATCATCTCACGGTAGCGCTCAATATTCACAGTTAAGAGTACGTTACGATTCGCATCATCTTTGAAGAAGTACGGTCCAATGATGCCACCAGCCCATAAACCGTACCAAACTGTGACTTTTTCTGGATGCATTGGTAGCTATTGCAATGCTTCTGCTTCTTTTACGTATCCATTATTTACGTACCCATTTAGCCAAAAATGAGCTTCTGACCATAAAATGGAAGAAGCGCGCGATGAACTTTCTTAACAGAGCACGCATTTTGGGAATAAAATTCAATAATTTGCAAGCGTTGTTCGTTTGTAAGACGATTCATGGTTAAATTATAGACCAAACTGAAGATGTTTGACAGTGAAACAAAACACGAAACGTGCGTCAGCTGTTTAAACCAGTGTTGCCCAAAAGATAATAGCTAAAAAATCACCCTTTATTTGACCATGTAAAATTTATTCTTTTTTTAATTTTATTTTTATACTTATGCGCTCATGATCACCTATGTTTAATTCAGTGGCATTTTTAACATTTAAGCTTGTATTATTAGCAATTACACAGTCAATTAATAGTTTTGATATTCATGTGATTCGCGTAGGTTCAATAACCAATGTATATAATGAGTTGTATGACATTTTTGTATAAACTTCTTTTCCATAGGTATTTTGAACATCAAACCAGTCTACATATATTAAAGTCTCCTACTATTGTCATATCTCCGGTTTCATTACTTACATCGTCTGTCACAGTTAAAAAATTATTACAGAATAATCTTCCGACACACTAGGATATTTATACAGGGCCGCTATTAGGCCTTTAAAATTTCCAAAAACTAGGTTGCACTTCAACCCCCATCCTTTCCTTAACGGCTTTACTAAAATTTATAATTTGAATATTCTGTTTTCTACAATAATATACAACATAAATAAGAACATCACTAGTTCGACTAGAATTTGAATCACAAAAGATTATAGTAGCTTGCACTTATTTCACTACATATATTTTCTATTAGATGGGTTTCAGACAACACAATTACATCAAAACATTTATCTACGATTGTACTTTTGAGTTCGTCAAAATTGTTTATAAGATCTCGTATATTCGAATGTAATAAGTTCTGGTTACGCAGTTCTACCTCTCTGTGTATCCAACACTTCGCAGGTGTAATTCCTACAGTCATGATTTACATCAAAATGAAAAAAATTATATACGAAACATAAATTTAAAAATTTATTTAAATTATTTTTTTACAATTTGAGATTACAACTACGCTTAATAGTAAGGGTTAGGGTGATGGCTTAACAATAGGGGTCCAACTCATGTACATTGTTTAATTCAATATTTGGTATTATAATATCGGTTTAGTGTTTATTTTTAATATCCAGCAATGTTCAGTGCTTACATCGGGTTGTTCAAGTCCGTGTGTCCGTTTTGGTCCTTTTAAGATGGGGTGGTAGCCAAATTAGCCTCGATGATGATTGCTATCGCTGCTCTGATAGAAGCCATGCAGCTCGTTGTTATATGTCGTTGGGAAGTTCTGCTCGCTTAGCAGATTTAGCGCGTTTAGTTAGCTTTGTCCGGGGATGGTGTTTTTCAGGATCCTGATCGCCTCGTTAGGATGATTGTTGATGTATGGAAACTGATTTCTGAACAGTGTCACCATGTACTGTTGTAAGCGGATGATGCTTACTTCGTCGTAAAGCTTTTTTGTTGCTGTGTTTCCATTCCGTCATTGTCGAAGGTGAGACCTGTACATATTCGCAGTATTTTCCTTTCGAAAATTGCGATCATATTGGGAAGCCGTACGTTAAGATCGGCCGTATTATCTGCTTGTAGAGTAGCAGTTTTGTCCTCTGGTTTAATTCGTTTTGTTTACGCATCAAGGGGTAGATGCGATGGAATTCTAGTTTGGCCTTCTTAAGGGTCGAGTGGCTGTTGGACTTTAGCCTTTCCGTGAAGTTAAAGCCAAGATAATTGACCTCTTTGTCTGTTGTTATTTCCCTACTGTAGCACTATCTTAATGCACCGACGTTTAGCTGCTGATCTGCATCCACCTCGATATGGTCTCCTAAATCACATAAGTATCGATTTTCCAGCATTGATACGAATACCCCATTTGATGTAATAGCCACATTTTTTCGCTATCTGGATTTCGACCCTTCACCTGGCGATCAGTGATGATTTCGAGCTAGCATAAGTCAGTGAGTCATCTGCGAATAGACAACAGCTCAATGTGTTTATTGGAGACCTCCAAAATTAAGCGTTACTCATTTTATAGAGGAACTAAGCGACAACATCGACAAGGTAGAAAAGAAAAGGAAGTTGATCGTCATGGGAGATATGAACATTAATACCAAAAATACAAATGATTCAAACATCGGCAAATACCTTTCAATGTTTTCATCAAAGGGTCTCAAGAATACAATACTCTCCCACACACGAATAGATTTGAATCGCAATTCTCAGACTCTTATCGAACATTGCTTAGTAAGAGCAAGTAATTCAGTAAAATCGGCGGTACTCGAAATGAACATATCGGATCACTATGCAATATACAGTGCACTGCTGGAAAGTAATACAGAATTTAGACTCGTACAGAACTTGAAGGAAAATTTAGTTCTCAGTCAGAAAGTAAAACATTATCCAGACTGATTCAATTGGGACCAGTTATATGCTCTCAATGATGTTAATGATTTTTATGAGAAGTTTGCAGACATGTTTAGTAAAATAATTGGCTCATCGACTGTCACAATAGTGAAGAAGAAAAGAAAAAATGAACACGAATGGGTGACCAATGATATTCGAAAAGCATGTAATGAAAGAGACAGGTTGTATAGAAAATTTAAAAATAATAGAAGAAACCAGGATTATGAAAATGAGTACAAACAATTTCGAAATTATGTAAACAAAAAGATCTGTGCAGCAAAAGCAATGTTCTACAAACAAAAATTCCTAGATGCGAGAAGAAATCCTAAAAAATCTTGGAAATTGGTAAACACAATTCTTGGGAAAAAACACCAAATCTTGACGAAGTTATATCCAGGAACTTTGAAGGAAAAATAAAACCAGAAGATCTTGCTAAGAACTTAGCTCTGGAACTCTCTTCGGAAGTAGCCAACATTGTGCATAACTGCAACATCACGACATATCACATCCCAACAACAAACACACAACGATCTCTTTTTATAGAAGAAGCCTCAACGAGAGAAGTGGAAAACGTACTCAGTTCACTAAATGTATATAAATCTGCAGGTATAGACGCCATTAGACCGAGAGAACTTAAAGCAAATGCAAAAACCCTATCTCCAATAATAACAAAACTCGTAAATATTAGCCTGGAACAGTCAACTGTACCGATGTGATTGAAGGCATCAATTGTACGTCCTATAAAGCTGGCACTAAGAACGAAATTCAAAACTACAGGCCAATTTCTATTCTCTCTGTGATAGGCAAAGTAATTGAAGAAGTAGTATGCAGAAGACTTTATACATATCTTGAAAAATTTAATCTACTAGCACACAATCAGTTTGGTTTCCGGAAAGAAAAAACATAAATCGATTGCTTGGTGATTTTCCTAACAAGTTAAACTGCAGCTTAGAAAAGAATCATAGTTCAATAGTGCTATTTATAGATTTTAAAAAAAGCTTTCGAGACTTTAAGCCGCACTGTAATTCTAAGGCAATTGGAGAAAGTTGGAGTGTGAGGACACATCTTAAACTGGTTAGAAAATTATCTAGAACGTTTAAGGTGAAAATCATGAACGAATGCAGCGAAGAAGAAGCAAGTGACTATGGGGTTCCCCAAGGATCAAAATTAGGACCTCTTCTCTTCATTATCGCAATGAATGATTTGTTTAAAGTCTTCCAGCACAGCACAACTTACGGATACGCAGATGACTTAACAATTGTAGTCAGCCACAAAAAGGTAAAAGTAGCTGAAAAAATAATGCAACATGAACTGAACGCAGTAGCGGCATGGTGTCATGACCATGGACTGATTATAAACGCAAATAAAACCAAAGTAATGCATATTCGTCCACCACACATCATAAAACATACAGTTGAACTAAAAATAACCGATTACCGATGTCTTCACACAACAGGCGATCATCAACTCCTTGAAAATAGCGACGGCTGCTCAATGTTTTTAGAAAATGTATCAACATACTAGTATCTGGGTGTAACTGTGGACTACAACTAAAAATGGAGTTCTCATTTCAATGAGCTTACCCTGAAACTAAGACGTAGTGCATACACGCTATTTCATCTAAGTCTTCAGTGTCCAGCAGATGTGCTACGCCAATGCTATTTTGGACTAGTAGAGTCCCACGTCAGATACGGCATACTTGCCTGGGGAAACGGATCACAACTCAATGGTCTCAATAGTATACACAGAAGGATTAAAAAAATCGTATACAGGGCTAAGTATGGAGAACAATATGGCATGCGACGAAACGACAACGATTTAAGTTTTTAACAGTAACACAGCTACATAAATTAGAGGTTTTATCAAATTTTCACGGTGATAGCATATACAAAATTCCTACACAGCAAAATGTCAATACAAGGAGAAAACAAAAAAAGTATGTATACGATCCCGCCATACTGGAACGAATATGGTCGACGGAAATACGACGTTATTATTCCAACTATATTTAACGAACTTCCTATCGAAATAAGAAATGCTTCAAAAAATATCTTAGTAAAAAAGAATTTTTTCTTTTTAAACAAAAGTCATTAAAATACATAAATATACTATTTTATCTAATTTTTTATTTGAAATCATTAAAATTAATCTTTTTAACTTAATTTGTGAAGTGTAATAACAGACAAATGTAATAAATCTGAACTCAAGAGTAATTATCTCTGTACGCAGTCCTCTTCAGACAAGCCACAAGGCTTCGCAGACAAAAATCTTGTAAACGAAAATTATTAATGAATAAAGTAAAAAATCTATCTACTTGAACGTAAAATCTTCTAAAATGCAGAAAAGCTATAAACTTTTTTGATGTGGTTGAATGGGAATCCCATCTGATTCAGCATGCAGATGAGTCACTCTATCCAGACCGTGTCGAAGGCCTTTTCCACGTCTAGGAAGCAGGCAACGGTGACTTCCTGTTTGTTCAGGGCAGCTACAACATCGTGGTGGAACTTCATTAGAGGATGTAGCCTCGAATGTGTTTCCCGGAATCCATACAGCGTATCCGGGATGATGTTCAGGTCGGTGGGCCATCGCTTTAGTTTCTGCCCTACCAGGTACTGCAGGATCTTGCTTATATTGCTCAATAGCATAATTTAATAAGTTTGTATATTAGAGCATCATGCCAAACCGTATCAAAGGCTTTTTCAATATCTAATAATACTAATCCAGTGGACTCTTTGGATTGAAATTGGCAGGATCACTAAAATGGGCAGTAAGCAGGTGATTTTTTGAGAAAGTCTCTGCAAGTAAATTGGCTTTATCGCTTGGAGAAATATAAAGCTGGCTTTGAACCCTTAGAGGTGGAATTATATTTTTTTTAATAATTTTTGAAACTTTCCAGAATGGTTTACTATATTTATCAAAGCTATAAAGTAGGTTATTCCAACGCTTATTTTTGAACTCATAAATTTCTTTAGCAAATGCTTTGTTTAACATTTTCGTGCTAATGAAGCAAAATGGTTCCAATTGGCTGCGGAATATTTATAATATAACGTAGGTCGATTGACTTCAACTAAGAGATTCATATTGATACTGACAGGAAGATGATCTGACCCCAAATTGTCATAAGTGAAAGGCATAGAGCAGTGCGTTGAAATATTAGTCATAAAGAAGTCTAGAGTGGAAGGACTTTTAGATTTATATGTTGGGACGTAGGTAAATTTAGGAGGGTATAGTAAAGAAAAATTTGGGTGCATTTCGTTAATATTAAACAATTCGTTACCTCAGCAATTAGCCCGGAGACAATTCCACAATTGATGGCGACAATTTAAATCGCCGCCAAAGATAACTTTACCTCGATATCTAAATATTTTTTGCAAGTCGTTCTTAAAGTGAGACATCTTATCAATATTTCTATTTCCACCCGGGAAATAAACAGAAAAGATACTCACTTTAGAGTTGCTGCCTATATTAATTTCTATGCCAATTGATTCAATACAACGCAGTTGTAAGCCTGGGTGTACCGAATGTACAATATTTTTCCGTATGACGACAGCAACGCCACCTCCTGTTGTGTTACTCCTGTCGCGACGATAACAATTAAAGTTGGGGTGAGAAAAGGATTTGTTTACATTTAAGTGAGTTTCCGTAACCAAAGCAATATCAACTTTTTTATCAATAATATAATAAAAGAATTCTAATATTTTATTTGATATGCTTCTTGCATTCCAAGTAATAATGTTCAGGGAATTATATACCATAATTATTTGAATAAATGTATTTGATAGCAAGAGATGTGATTACATTGAATTGATCACTTTTTGTTATACAGGTTTGAAGCTTAGCAAATACTTCATTTAAAAGAGAATTTATTTCTTCGAAAGAGAATAATTTGTTGCTCTCATTGTTTACAGATGTATTTGATGTATTCTGATGAGAGGTTTTTCCGCCATGGACCTGCGTGGCAGTTGATGGTAGAGAGCGATCAGCTGGTCGAATTTTGTTTGTTGGCTGAGCTGTTGGTACAGCGGTTGCACGTGTGGGAAGAGGAGGGAAATGTGAAAGGGAGTGTGCATCGAAAGGTTTTTGTGGGAGTAATATAGGTGGTGTGCGTTTGCTGTTGTTTGGACGTTGATGAGAGGAGAGTTTTTGACGAATCTCCAGATATTGTTTACGACTAATGCAACTTGGATCGGATGATCTGTGTGGTTCGCTGCAATTGGCGCAACGCATCGCGTCAGGTTCTTTGCATTCAGTTGTTTTGTGGCTGCCGGAGCAGTTAGCACAATAACTTTTAGCATGACAATGCATGGAGCCACACTGGCATGATTTTTCTTCAGTTCGTTTAATTTTATTGTTCCGCGTTGAATATACACAATGTAAATATAGCTTTTGTAATGGATGTTTGGGTTAACATTGTTTGTGATCATTTTCACGTCGATGTCCTTTATTCCAGATGAAATATGTTCCTCCTTTACCAGTTTTTCGCTTGTAAGATCAAGTCCCGATAAAATTACTTTCAAAGGTCGCGTTTCCTTCCGAGAAAATGTGAAGAATTCAATATTTAGTCTGTTTAGTTCCGATTTTTTCCGATATTTTCTCTGAGCTTTCCAAAGATGGAGAAATAATTTTTTGGCCGAGCGATATGTTTTTGATAAGATAATTATCGATTTTTAAATCACTCAATACGCGAAGAACACGTTCACCTGTTGTTTTTATTACAACTATAGGAGGGACACTATCTTTTATGACGTTTAAACGTTCATTATTAATACTATCCGCATTTTCGCCGGAGTTGTCCAGCACACCGATATAATTTGTATTATTCACCATTGTTGAATGTTTAATATTTGCACTTAAAAAATACTGTTTGCTGGGAGGGCGATTATCGCCTTCACCAGAGTCACTACGAATTCGCTTATTGGAAATTTTACTCTCTGAGCACACACGATGGGAAAAAACACTTGCACTCACTTCAACTGCTAACACAAGAGTGATACAATTGTTCGTAATGATGGTAAGAAGTATCATCACCGTTTGTGGCATTCGCTTCAGGACGAAAATCGAGATTTGGCGGCTCCGGCTTAGCCGTTGTGCTACGTTGAATAATTCCCGTGAGCCGTTTCCGCCGTTGTGAGGTTTTTTTTATGGAATCACTCATTAACATTCCGCCTGAAAAGTTCCGAATCTCTCGTATGATGTTTACCAGGTTTGACGTAGCCACAATAGAAACATCTATTTCTGCCAATGTTTACACATTCTCTCGCAAATGCTGTAGACGTAGCCAAAATAGCTACTTTAGCTCGTTTGGAGTTGCAACGGCTAGAAAAGGGGGGGAAGCTAATAGAGCAAAGGTATAATAATATACTTAAGCAAAAAATATCAGCTCTTGAGTCAAATATCGGAATCGGAGAGTGATGAAGAGGTGTCTGGAGAGGTCGCAGCCTCAACGAGATATCATAAGTAAAGATATATTTAACTTTCCAGTAGAAAACCCCTAGTCGATCGAAAACCTCCAGTTCACTGTGTATTTCATATTGTGCATCCCGAAGTTGTTAGTTTTCAAATTGAATGTCCTTTTTAATGGAATATCCCGGTCGCATAATCAAAACTTAATTGGATGCATTTTGAGAACATTTTATTTCTTATTTGTCCCTCTTTTTTCGTGGCGAATATTTGGCTTTATAGGATAAGATACATAAAGATACATGTTATATGATAAGACTAGATATAAGGTAACTAGTGAAAATATTGTTATAGGATAAGCTAACAGATTAGATAAGGCAATATGTTATGGGATCTAAGATGAAATACATATTAGGTTTTAATTTTTGTTAAAAAACAAACGATTTTTTTACAATTTTTGCAGCAATTATATATACATTTAGTAAGTATGAGCTATGTTTACATCACATTGCAATGGGTAAACGCACCAAACTCACACACACATATGTAACGGCTATTTCCTTAAACCACTTCTGAGGTTCTAGAACGAATAATATAAATAATATAAGATATTTTCAATAGTAGGGAGCTGTGGCGGCAACGTCTGGGATTAGGTCGCCTAAGACGGCACGATAAGGTTTGCGACAAACATTTTTCAAGCCCCTTTGGGCAACTTTTATTGGCGACGGCTATTTCCCATGCGGTAGGCATTGCCTATAATTGGAATTCCAATGAAGACAAATCTTCGTAAAAGATTAGTTGAAGTTGAGGCCAATCTTCTTATAATGAAAGAAAATTATAGCGAGTTTCAAAAGATTTTAGTCAATAAATCCAAGCCCATATACAGGAGTTAGAAAAAAATAGAAGGGATGGTATTAGCAAAAATTCTCCTAAGGATGTAAATACAATTATATCTAACACCCAACAAAATAGTATTGTTCTTAGCAAGAGAAGTAGGTTTTCACATGAATTGAAACTCTTGGCACTTTCAATTCATTTTACATCTCCGGTAGCATACAGATTCCTTAGATCGTCCATAAATCGCCCAGCAGTTAACACATTGCGTAACATTTAACATTTAATCTTGGCCATAAACTCCAGGTAACATTCAGTTTACTGTTAAGGCTCTTGAGATAAAAACAAACCAGCTCCGCAGTATATACAAATACTGTTCTGTATACGCTGATGAGATGTATCTAAAAGCAAACCTGGATTACTGTAGGAAAACTGACAGCATAGTAGGATTAGAAGACTTTGGTTTTGATGAATACCAATCCAATTGGCCTGCGAATTATGTACTCGTACTTCAATGTGTGTACTGACAATGTGAAGAGATAGAAACATCCCATTCCACATTACTTCGTACGAATAACCTGCACACCTATTCGGGCTCTTCAACAAAGTTGCTTAATTCCGGTCCAGTTTGCATGTGATCAAGGCTCAAATTTCTCTGGTTCTCTAAATCTAAACCATATTTTCAAGTCGACAGCGATAAAATTTACTGTTGATTTCTTAACTTCCCGTCTCGTTAAAAGTACGCGCAATTGCATGCTAAAATATGATATCCTATACAATGGATCCTCGAAAAACTTACGTGCCACATGGGGAGATATCCTCTTTTTCTGTACAATGTGCAGTATGTTAGATTTAGATATCCAAATTGCGCCGAAATTAGCCGAAGCACATATTAGCCTAAATGCTTTCCAGCGTATGAAAGTTAAAGCTTCCCAAGTTTGGAGTCACACCATTTCAGCAGGTTGTTACACATACCACAGTTCAGGCCAAGGATCCAACAATAGTTTCATTTATGTTTGTTGTTGGCTGTTCCTTAAAGTTCACGAAAGTCATTTATATAGTTTACCTTTGCCAGCAATAAACACAACGCACCCATCATCTAGCTTAACATTCTCAGTCGTCAAGCAGCTTAACGGATGTAAATTGGTTTCGCCACCTCCAAATTTCATAAAATACATTCGAGAGCTTGAAGACCTTTATTTCAATGTATTCGATGATTGCTACCACCAAAGGGTTGTTGCGGACCGACTTTTAGAATTGCTAGAATCCGAATATGTTTCTTATTGAAATTCTGGAATTGGAACCTCATTAATACAAGCTTCAAAAGCTACAAAAGTGAAATGTCAATTGCAATCAAATCGACCTCGATTACTCTGGGAACCAGCTGTTCTCTTTGCTCACACGTATTCACGATACTCTGGCTTTGAAAAGGTTATAAAAAACGCTGTCACATGAGTCTGAGGGGCAAGATGCATAGTAGTTGCATATCTCTTCCTCTGTTATCTCTGGTTACGACGATCAGGCAGAACACATTACAGAGAATACATAAATACATACAACACGCACGCATGCACAATTGCACCGCTGACATACGAACTTACGCACATACGAAACATAGCCCAAGAGGAGAAGACAAACAAAAAGCGTGTCGCGAAATCTACCGTTCACCAAACCATCAAGGCCGAAGGATTCAACTGCCGAGTTGCACGAAAGAAGCCCTTCCTCAACTTGCGCAACCTAAACATTCGACAAAAGTTCGCCCGGAAGTACAAAGAAACAGATCGGGAATGGTGGGAAGACGTCATCTTCGCTGATGAAAGCAAGTTCAACATTTTCGGATCTGATGGAAGATCATGGTCTGCGCAAGAAAAATGAAGAGCTGAAAGCACCGTTTAAGCATAGGGGAGGTCATGTTATGGTGTGGGGTGTTCATCGGCAAAAGGTGTAGGCAATTTGGTCTTTATTGATGGAACAAAGAGCATTATTTGACAATTCTTAGAGAAAATTTGAAACAAAGCGCACCAAATATGGGGATTTCTCGGTGTTTCAAATTTTACCAAGATAATGATCCCATACATAAAGCCCATATTGTCCGCGAATGGCTTTTGTATAACCGCCCAAAAGTGATAGCAACCCCTGCGCAATCAGCTGACATCAACCCCCCTCGAAAATTTGTAGGACGAGCTGGATTGGCGAGTGCGTGAGAACCCAGCTTCTTCCGTAAACGGGTAAAAAATAAGTTATTAGCAATATGCAGAAATGCGAAACTTAAATTATCCCCTTTTGAGTCGGCTATATTTATTCAATTTTAATGCGTATTTGCGTTTACCCGCGTATTTTGCATATGTACCTTTTTTCTTTTGGCATTGGGAGAGATCGCACAAAGCGAATTCCTATTAATCTGCACATGAACAGCAATTTTAATTTACTTACGCGAACAGTGTCTACCGGGGTAGATAAATAATAATCTCACATATTTTGTATTAGTTGCATCTTAGTATACGGTTTGCTTTTTTCACTTGCAAATTTGTTTACTTCGAGGAGTTGAGTGTATTTGGAAAGAAAAAATCACGAATATCAAAACAACAACTCATGGCACTCCATAGTTATCCACCCAAAAAATTCGGTATTTCGATCAAAGCGAAGTCATGCAAATCGAATCTGAACGGCAACGACATATTGCAAGGCTTTTGCAAGAAATCGGCTTCGACTCGGAATCGAATTTAGATGAATTTGTTGCAGATGGTGAGTCTGGTGAAAACTTCTTGCCTGCTGAGCTGACTGATGACACGGGTTCTGGGTGGATGAAGAACAGAGATGGGAGGTGAAATTGAAGGCGAGAACATCGAAGCACATGATCCTGAAGAAGATGATAGTGAAGTTAAAAGTAATTTCTCGGTTGTGAAGGATGAAACCAAGTGGTACAAGATACTACTAAATCTGCATCCTGAAGCGGCACATACAATTTTTTGAGGCAGCTAATATATGGGACCAAATCCAGCTAACAAAAACCTAACAGATGTAGATACCTTTTTTTGCATGAGATCATTTGGAAAAATTTGAAATAAGGCTGAGATAGTAAGTACATTGTGTAATTACCCAAAGAAGTTGTAATAATTCCATACATTTAGGGGATATTTGAAGTTACACCCAAAATTATTTTTATTAAAAATCATCACGTGCCGCCAACCAAGCGGCTTTAAGCCGTAGTACAAGACCCGAAACTAACTCTAAAGCGACTATACATCCTCCACGATGTTGTAGCTGCCCTGAACAATTACGAAGTCACCGTTCCCTGTTTCCTGGACGCGGAAAAGGCTTTCGACACGGTCTGGATAAAGGGACTCCTCTTCAAGTTGAATCAGATGAGATTCCGCTCCATCCTCATCAAAATAGTCTATAGCTTCCTGCATTCCAGAAGATTCTGTTCAGTTCAAGTGGAAGACAACTAATTAACTAAGCGGAGCACCAAGGCGGGAGTTGCACGAGGGTCAAAGCGGGGATCGATGCTCTTTAAGATCTTCACGGCAGATCAACCGCCTCCACCCAACACAACGAAATTTTATTTATTCGCAGATGACATTTATGACAAAATGCATCCAATTTATTATAACAAAATAAAGAAAAACAAAACATCGAAGTCAATAGCCGCTGACATCCAAATAACATGTAAAGAAACAAAAATATTTAAAAGAAAATATTTAAATAATTTTATTTCAGCAAATGGCAGTTAAGCAAAGGCGGAAATCGCGGAGCGGTACTCGCGAGAGCTCCGCAAACAAAATTTGCCGTCAGGTTGTGCGGTATACCATGACATGGAATGGGACCTCATGCAGGTACTAGAGTTCCTACTGATTGTGTGACGCAGAAACGGTAAGTTTAGGCATACATGTGTTTACCATATCGGTACAACTGTTTTTTTAACCCTCTTTTTTAATTACAGCGCTATCTCAAATTCTGTTGAGTCCGACGAGAACCTGTCGGTGATCGAGGGAAAGGCCTTAAACACCTGCTCACCGTCATCCAAGAAAAGTAGGGCCAATGCCTTCGACAACTTGTGTGAAAAATTTACAAATGTCGTCTCCAAAATAGAGACATCTAATGCCACGACGAATAACTTTTAATTAACAAAACTGTGGATTTGATCATGCAAGGCCTTCCGGAAAGGGGAAAAGATAAAAAGGTCATAGCAGAATTAATCCTAATCCGTGAGGAATTCAGGAACAAATAGATTTAGATTTTGCACAATTGGATTTATTTATTTATTAGATTAGATTTAGTTATTAGAAACAACGCGTAACATAATTTCTGGAGATATTAATTTAAATCTCTTTGAAATGTCATCTAATTCTCTGTTGAACATCACAATGCGTTCACTTAACTTACGTTTTTTTTAAAAACCGACGAACCCACTCATTTTAGGCCGTGATTGATCGATGCCATGTTGACCAATAATAAGAGCTTGGTGAAACCTTGTAGTCAACTCTCTGTCGATCAGAAAGAATTTGTCGACAGTCTGTTCTATACCCGCACTTCCGTAGCATTAATGTTGATAATCCGTTTTGCGATTGTTGCAATGTCGAGTTGAGTACGGTGTATACATACATATGTCGTCTGATGTTGATAATCAAATTGCGCTTATTTGACGCCAATATAAACTATCTATTTGAAAAACACGTTCCACATAGGACACTAGTCATAAGGAACGAAACATCTCCGTGGTCAACCGATAGAATTCTTCTCGCAATGAGAAAGAGTGACTTTCTCTTCAGACGATGGAGAAAACTTCGTTGCCAGGAAATGCATAACGATATAAATACTGGAAAAACGACGTCACGTTGTTGATAAGATTGGCTAAGCTCAGGTATTATAAAACAAAATTCAACAATGATCGATCTTCCAGGTTTCTTTGGAAACAGATTCGCGGTATTTGAATGAGCAATGTAAATAAAAGGATTAATGATGGTGACATTAACCCTGACAATTTAAATACTAGATTCGGTTCTACTGACCCTGCAGCCTCCGAAAGAATGGCTCCAAGACTTGCCAACAACACTCGAGCAAATGCGTTTGAATTGGGAAGAGTCGATTCCTACTCAGTCGGTTGTGCAGTATTCTCCATTAAGTCGATGTCCGTTGGTCTCGATAGAATTCATCTTGACTGCATTAGTCTTGCTTCCAATAATACTTCCTCACATCACTCGTATTATTAACACAATAATCATGACGTCGACGAACCCTACACTGTAGAAGGAAGCCAAGGTAATCCCAATACCCAAGAAAACCAATCCATCTGAATACCGACTTACGCTGTGGTGTTCTCAAGGTTCCATTCTTGTTCTGTTATTATTTGCAATGTTTATACATGCTCTTCCAATGGCTTTATCCTATTGTAAATTTCGTATTTATGCAGACGATGTTCAAATCTACTTTAACTTTCCTCTTCGTATGGTTGAAGACTCAGTTGCTAAAATAAACGAGGATTTGTGGTTTATTGCCAATTGGGCTACCGAAAATTGTCTAATGCTCAATCCTGACAAAACCAAATCCATTCCGTTCTCCAAACAACCGCCTTCCTTATCCAATTTCTCGCCAATAGAGCTTAATTCAACCGCAATTGAATATGTCATGTATAAAAATTATGTACAATAGCGAACTGACCACAGTAATATAATAAAATAAAATAGTCCAAGCTATATTCTTCCATAAGAAGCTTGTCAATAACCAGATATATTCCCCCTATCAGCGTTAAATTAAAACTTACCAGAGCACTCATAGCGCCAATCTTGACCTATGGATCTGAGTAGTTCGCTGACTACTATTATTCTTCTTCCCAAAAATTGACAAGAGCAATCAACGCGTCTGCACGGTATGTTTTTAACCTACACAGATGTGAACATGTTTTGGAAGAACGTCGCATTCTCCTAGATGCGAATTGGAAACATTCTTAAGCTACATGTCGTGCATATTACTCTTCAAAATTATTCACAAGAAACAACCAAATTATCTTTATGAAAATATCACCTTCTGTCGATCGAGTCGTAATATTACCTTGAGAACTTCCATTAATACATGTTTAATGTCACGTAGGCACTTCTTCAATCTAGCTGTCCTTCTTTGGTATCACCTATTATCACAGGGTACAGACCGAGTACAGACAGTTTTGTATCGCTTGTTTCTCATATTTCTCCCGTTCGAACTGAAATAATTCCTAAATTTTTTTGTTTTTTATTTTTTCTCTATGAATTTGCGTTCACGCATCACGTGACACGAAAATTCAAATTAACTCGTGTTGTAAACAAGATCCCTCTGGTTCCTTCGTAGAATGATCAAAACAACACTGGGTGACTTGTTTACCCATCACTATAAAAGGAGACCACTCCGAAAACATGGATCAGCCGTCGAGTAAAAATTAAGACAAGCCAAACTTCTACTACTACAAATAACAATAGTACTAAATAAATACATATTTATACATAAAATTAAAAAAAAATTGTTAAAAGTTACATAAAAAATATTAATAAATAACTCTACAATTTTTATTAAAAGTTAAATAAAATAGGTTTTAATACATTTAAACAGAACATAAAATAGATATTATAACTCGCGCAGTAGCTCATTATGGGTAGTCATGTTTTTTTCTGAAAACATGACGCAATATTTCGTTAAAATTGACACTAGCCGATATACACTCATGCGGATTATAGCTAAGCCTTAAGAGAGCAAGGAGATATGAAACTTCGGCCAGAATGAACCCTAGTCCACACCGGTTAAAAATGTGAGAGTAGTGGAACTCCCTAGTATGTTAAAAATACTTTTACAAAATCCATGGATCCACTATAATATTTCGGCCGATTCGTGGATTTTGTGGCATAATGGCGGCAGACTCGGGGATTTTGTGGGAAAATTGCGTTGCTGAATTTGCCTACAATCATGTACTTTTGTTCGGACGGTGTTCAGAAGTTGATTCATACTTTTAGAGGCACACATGTGCTTTGAAATAAATAATAAAAGTGTGTATACAACTTGTTTTCACTCGTGATAGAACAATATCACGCACAACACGAGTGGTTGCTGAGAAGCTAGGCCCTGATATTATACTATACAACTTGTTTAGCTATATGTAAATACAGATATGCATATTAAAAAATAAGAAGTAAATCTTTAAACAAGAACTAAATTCATGTTTGCTTATAACTGGAATAAAATATTGAGACATTGATTTATATACTTGTTTCAGATGTTGTTTAGATTGTGGAAATTAACTTAAGATTTCTTGTATTACTATTAGAAAGTGCAAACTAAATTAATCAAACCCATTCAAAAAATATTCAATAACAAGAAGAAGAATATTGATGTATTGTTCACAAGATTTTTTCTTATAACTGAATTGATCCCATTATGAAATGCAATTAAAATATAAATATCTTATGAAAGTACCTTGTGGACACGAGCTTTAATAGTAAGTTTCCCCTACTTTTCGTGGTGAATCCAAAAAGCAGACAAAACTGATACATTTCGAATGTAAACACAATACGGTAACATCAAAGTGAAAGTTCAATTAACAATAAATAAACAAAATAATAAAAAAATTGTGCATTACGATGCGAGAATTATCTCCATACATTTGGAACAAAAAATTGCACCATGTATGTTTACTATCTATCTTAAATATTTTGAAGTTTCGTATCTATTTCCGTTTTTTTTCCCATATGATACATTAATCTTTTGCAATTAGTTATTAATTTTATGCCTCAACCCAACCTCTATTTGAAATTCAGATTTAGTTAGGCACTAAATAGCAGTTTTTTCCTCTTAGCTGCATCATACCAATATTTGTGTGTGTAATTATTCATTTTCGTCCCGTATACTTATCTAACCCCCTGCAGGGTTGTGACTTTACTGCAATAACAGTAGGTCTGCTGCATTTTTTTCGAAAAATAAAATAAATCTACTGCCTCAAATTAAATCCATTTCACTTTTGGTCTTACGCACAGTGTATAAGAATTCTTTGCAAAGGAGGAGGAGGAAACAACGGGCGTATCAAGTATAAAGTGCCAGGCAGTTGTAGCTCGTTATTTGATGTAACCAAAAACTGAGTCTTTGATACGTTTTTTGGGCTTATAGGGCTGACTGATTCCGATTCAAAAGACATATTTTTGAATTTAAAGACTTTTTAAAAACGAAAAATATTCATTTAGGATTAGCAACTGATAATGTGGTGTAAAAGAGAGACTGGAAGAAGAAAATAAAGATTTATTCTATATAGGGTGCACATGTCATTCTTTGCATTTATGTGCATCGGCAGCATCCAAAAATTTGCCGACATTTCCACATCCACTTATTCTCATAGTCCCAAACGTATTGGTGCATACAAAGAATTTCAAAAATATTTTGAATGGCTCGATGGAAAGTATTGTTGATCAACTAATAAAGCAATGGACACCATAACAAAATTACTTTAACCTCATAAATTTTGGAAATGACAATGCCTGGGAATTGTCAGCTTACAGAAATTCGATAAAGTAAGCAGACTTTAAGTCATTTGATTGCATTCATTTCAACTCTGAATATTGATTTCTCAAAATCTTCAATGACTTTAAAATGAATGGTGACTTACACTTATCATTCACCACTCAATTGGGAAGTCAATGAATGAATTCAATTTTCATAAATTCAATTGGGTACATTCAATGAATGCATTCCCAAATGACTTAATTCTTTTACAGCCCTGGCATTTACAAATACTATTCTATTTCAGCTGTCTCTAAAAGCCCATACAGATTATTGTAGGAAGATTGACACCGTTATGGGTTTGGAAGATTTCGGCGAGAATGAGCTCCGATCAAAGTGGCCGGCTCGTAATGTGTTAGTGCTTATGGCTCAAGGCATCGCGAAGAGGTGGAAACATCCTGTCCATATTATTTCGTCCGCAGCACACCTTCAATTTTAAATAAACTAATTTTGCAACGTGTACGTGCTCTTTAAGAGTAGTAGTAGTCTACACCCAGTGCAGTTTGTTTGCGATCCAATTTTCCCGGTCTGCCACGAATGTTAGAAATAAATCATTCATTTTCAATGGATCTTCATGTGACCTTCGTGGCACATGGAATGATATTACACAATTGTACAACGAAAATATGAAGCTTAAGTTTAAGCTTGTTCCAAAATTAAAGGAGGCTCGTATAAGGCCAAACACTTTCCAAAAAATAAAAGTCATATATGCCTCCCAAGTCTTAAGCCACACAGTTTCAGCGGGTTGTTTCACCTACTACAGTTCAGTTCAAGGACCCTGTTGCGGATTGAACCAGAACCAACGGTACCAAAGAAAACGAACGAGGCAGCACGTGTATGCACACGACGATATGTGTATCATAAACGTTGAACGAAGTACAGGCAGAAATAAATGAGTAAAGATATTCAACTTCGGCCATTTTTACCCCTAGTCCATGGCGGACATTTTGAAGTGTAGGCCGTGAAGGATTAGTGTGTAGTGGAATTCCCTTGTATTTCACACATACTTTTACAAGATTCCCGGATTGACCACGATAACGTCGGAAAATTTGCGGATTTTTTAGCAACATGGCCGCCGATTAGTGAATTTGCCCACGATCATGTAGTATTATTCGGAGGGCGTTCAGAAGATGACTCATATTTTTAAGAGGGCATATATTTGTAATAGGGGCTTTGGTGAATAAAAACGTTATGCTACGCTCTATTTACAGGAGAACTTTGCATCAATTTAATTCTTCAGAGCAAAATATAGCTGATTTAGATGCCATGACTGGCAAATGCACTTAGTTTTATATCCTTCATTCATGAATTATGAAAACTTCTGCAATTAAATTACATAATGTGTTAAGAGCAATGGATACAACTAAACCTAACTCAAACAAATTTGCAATTAACTTTCATCCCTATTTCTGTAAAACAAGTAAAATGAGCAAAGAAGCTGTTCATTTTAAGTGATTCAAGCAAATGTTTCAATAATATTGCTATAATTAGTTACCAGTACACATGTTTCGTCTGCATTTTTTTCGGTATTATGGATATGCAAAAATACATACACTACTTTTTCATTAATAATTAATGCGTAAATGATTAATGTAAATAATGACAAAATTATTTAGTTCTAGTACCTCAGACTGTAACTCTCAGAAAGCTACTTCATGAACATACGCTTTGTTCGTTTGCTCACCCCTCCTTACTGTGTTGAAAAATTAACACCGACTTTTTAAAAAAGTTCAAGTAACTATCGAATTTTCAAATAAGAACTCTAATTCACCCCACGACTACTGTTGGGGAAGAGCTCACACGTATTCACAGACAGGGGACAAAAAAGCGTATAAAAAGCGCTGTCAGATGAAATCAAGGGGCAAAAGAGGAAGAAGTTGAATGTCTAAATTTATTTGACATTTTCAACTCATCTTTAAGTATTAGCACAAGTCTTTATAGGAGAGGTTTTCGCCAAAATGAAATTCAAAGGCAGTTCCTACGAAAGGCAACGAAGCTCTTAAGTTCAATAAGAGTTATTGATTGAACAAACAAGAACGTAACGAACCGGTTTTTCTTTATAAAGGGCTGGCTACTCAACATCTCGTCACTGAATTCCTTGTGCAAAATTTGCATCTCGGCATCTATCAAGATAGTCTTGAGCAGTTTTTCGGCGAAGTGAGAAGTGCCGCGGGAAAAAAACCGCACGTTACCGCTTTACAATTTCAAACCGTTTTCCAGAAGCTTTGGAGGCTCCAATATTTGGAAGTTGTTAGAGCCGACAACTGTGAAAATGTTGAAGCAGAAGAATTGCAGTCCATTAGCAACCAACCCCTGGTAGCACAAACATCGTGGCTGCAAAGCAAAATAAGCTATAGGTCCAAATGCACTTCCAAGTCTGACTGCAGACAAAAGTAAACGATTTTCTGCAAGAAAATAGTTTTATGTACATACGTATGGCTTCGGTTGGCTTACTCGAAAGTATTAGGAAAGCCATACGTGCAGTTGGTCATCATAAAGCTTAACTTTCACAACGTTTAAGCAATTTAAAGACAGTAATTTATATGCAGCTCCACACGATTTCGTAGAATATATTCGAAAAATCGATACAAAGTTTCTTGAATCGTTCTACGAGCGCTTGTGGAAGCACAAAGGGGTTTATCGCAACATCTCTTCGCATAGAGACAGGGAGTTTATCTGCTGTAAGAATCTGCCTGAAGATTTCATTTTGAAGTATTTCATTAGAGTTAGGTAGTATTTTATTATAACATTTTGGAATATGGATTTGAGTGATTCCAATTTCAGAAATAAGATGTTTCGCGTGTTTACATCCATTTTTATACACGCATTTCTTACACAAACACAAAACACAAGCGTTAATTACATGTGCGTGCCATGCATTTTGTTAATTAGTTTATCAGTTGAATCTTATTATTTAAGCATATAACTAACATATTTCCATATTTCTGAGTGTGGGTACAATAAGACTCTTGGGGAATCCGAACAACCGGTTAAAAAAATCGGTTAACGCACCATAAACATACGTCAAGGGTGATGCTGCTTATAAATTAGTTTTAAGCAAATTACATATTTCTTCAGAACTAGCGCCCTTGCACTTGAACGAATGAATGTGACATTGACTGTTAAGGGATGACTTGTGCGAATCAATAAAATGTTAACAAGCCCAGTAAAACTCTGTAACTAAGTTACGAATCATCCTTCAGGAAGAATAAATTCAATATTTGTTAATGTCATAAATAACAAATACAACTTCGCTTTGTCGGATTCTTCACACTATGCTGTAAGGATATTCTATCGAATGATATTCACGATGTTTTTGTCATTTTCCTTGAAAAGGCCTACTTCCCAATAAAGGTATTTCATTTTCATCAATTAAAAACAGTTCTCCAATAAATAATAGATCTTTTTACGGGAAATAAGAAATATTCGATTTGATTTCCGCTGTTTACAAAATAAATAAAACGTCAAATGAAAATCTATCAGCGGTTCATAACACGGGGCGAAAATCGTATAGTAAAACGTTGTCAGATGAAATCCAGTGGCAAGGGAGGTAGAAGTGGGATATCTCCTTGCTCTCTTATGTATTTCTGATCGAAATCCAGTCATCGATCAAATTTGGCTACTACACCAAATGGGGTATTCATATCAATGCTGGACAATCGGTATTTATGTTCTTTTATTTGAATTTATTGCTTTCCTTTTCTTCCTTGCCACCAACTTGCCATTTTGAATATTGAACTTTCCAGCCAAAACTACAATGACCTACAGCTGATCATATCTGCCCACAATAACGTCAACATTGTTCAGATTTAAGTTAATCTGGAAGTATTCCATGAGCTGTGTTTTTGTATAATTATCACCAACTATATTCTACGAGGTGTATAAAGGTAGAATTATAATTTCTGAAATTTCCCTGCAAAATAATAGGAAAATTGTAAATGTATGGAGAAATGCACATATGTAAAATGTGAAAAGTTGAATTTGAAATAAATTTAATGTTATTACACATACATTTTTATCTTTTTCTTACAATACACAATATTTTTTATTCATTGCATATTGTTTACATATTAGTAGTAAGCATATATTTACAATGTTGGCCTTATTTTATATATTTATCAGAAGTTAACTACTAAAATAATGATAATCAACTATATTTAACATATGTATATTGAATTTAGACGACATATGATTTTGTTTTTATTTGTTCTCATCCCAAAGTACCATATGATTTTTATGAAGGGAAATTGAATTGGCTATGGAAATATATTAGATTGTACTCTTGATTGGATGTTTGTATGTAAATACATTCTTAAGTTGTGAAATATGTAATCCGTTTCAGTTATTTCCAATATTTCCAGTGTTCCAATTTGTCGCAAAAAAGCATACACCTTACGGACATCATCTTTTCGGAATAAGTTGTTTGATTTCTTCTGATTTTCGTGAGGAAAAGATAAGATAACGGCAACATTCAAATCAAATTTGAATTCAAAAAATGTGTAGTGTGCAAATTTTTGTATTTTTGATTTGAAGTGTTATAAATAGTAATTTGAAAAGATGAAATGTGTCTTGGGTGCACCAATTTGACACACTTTCGGCATAAAGGACCCTAATGCGTAAGCAAATATTTCTCCTAAAATAATTAATACAAAATGTGACAAATATGCGAAGGCCATGGTTGAAGGAATATGGACATGGACATAATGGACAGTTCTATTGCGACCCCTCGTGACGTCATCGGGAGAATTTGTACGTCAACAGAAACTTAAAGGCAGAAACAGCTGAAAATGATGATTTTTTTTTCAAATTTTATGGTTTTGTTTTTATTATTTTCCTTTAAAGTTTTTCTCGCATATAATCGATTTGTTTAAATGCCTTATTCTAAATACAATATATACAATCTACACTTAAAAAATAGTTTTTTTACGTCTACATCTAAGTCGATGTTTTTCGATGCACTTATGTGGTAAGCCAAACACTCGTTTTTAGTGAAAATGTTCAGTTTGTTAAGTTTTTGGAAAATATTTTCAAGTAGAATCATTTTTTTCATGAAGTCTTCAGAAGGCTCAAAGAGTTCTCCTTCCGATACTTCATCCACCCATGTCCAATGTCCAAGAAATGTTATTTGTTTGTGTACTTGTTCTATGGCCGAAACTATCACATTTTAATTTGATAACTATATATCCCGCAAAATATTCTAAAGCGTCGTAAGAATTGTCTTGAATTTCGTCATTTAAAAAAAAAGTGTTTCTCCAAATTCTATATCAGGTATTTCCAAATTACTCTGTATAGCGTGCGTTATAACGGACATTTTTTCCGATTCGAAGATGTTTAAACGTTCAGCACCATCTGCTTCAACATTGCTACTACAAGCTACATGAAAAAGTTGTTCGTTTTTCCTTAAAGATTAAATAAAAGAAGTTAATATTCAAACGACAAATTAATATTTTAAAATACCGATTAAATAAGATCTCAAACGAAACTTGAACTCCAATACTGTTGATCCTTTGGCACGAATAGAACTGAAGAAGTTCTCGAACACATTCTGGTTCTGGTTTCGTGTTGTTAAATATATAAATATATGTATCGCAACGACGAATTTCATACTAAAACTCCCTTCTGAAAAGGTATCATGATTCTCTTTTTTGGCGTCCTTAATTGCAAAACCATATCATCCATGTCTTTTAAAATTTTGTTTTGTGTTTCCAATGCAATGCCATATGCTTTCATTCTGTCCCTGAAGCTAATCGACAGCATTTTAGAATTGAAAACATCGAACCAATCATTGATCAGCCGTATGAAGTCTGCACAAGGCTAAGCATTTTCGGGTTCAATTTTTCCTAGTGACACAAATCTTCTTATGGTACAAAATGTCGTATGTGAAAATAGTTGTGCTGCTAATTTTACTTTCTGACGTTCAGCATTTTTAACGTTTGAAAGATTTCTTGAAATTTTATAAGTTATGCTCAGATCAGAACCAGCATTTAAATTTAGCATTTGAATCCGAATTAATTATTTTTCCATGTAAAATGTACCCTGTGTCTAAGAAATGATTTCGGAACAATTTAATTAAATGTGATACATTCGCAAACACAAACATTTTTTTGTTCTCGTCTGCAGGATTTGAAAACCAAGATTTTTCTGTTGATATCCCCATATCCCTCCATAAAATTTGATTTGATGACCCCATATCGGAAACAACACCAACTACTGTATATCCTGGATATTCCAATTTAAGAATAATTTCTTTTAAAAGCATCCCAGTAATTTTTGTATCGTAGTTATAAAAAATTGGCTATTTCCAATTTGAGAAGAGGCCTCTTACCATTCCAACCTTTGGCTGCCCATTCTCTTAATGTGGATGGTCCTGGCAGAGGAAAGTTCTTGCTATATAAATATCGATATGCTCTTGGTCCTGAAGAATGCAAACAAGTTGCAAACGATACATCATTCAATGACCAATTTAGTTTTAGTCCGGTTCCTTTAATTTTCTAGTATGATTAGCAGTAAAAAATAGTTTTTAAATTTGCCAAACACTATTTACCTTATAACTCGCTTGTTATGATATTGTCATGATCATGAAATAGTGTACTTACTCTTACTCTATTTGAACTTCAACTGAAATTTTCTTTTCTTCATATTCACTTCTATTTTCGTGATTGCGCACATTCCTTAATATCCTAAATTGAATTATAATGCAAACAAATGATAGCATACAAATCAATAAGCATACTTCATATTGTATTTCTGAACAACTTCTTTAATTAATTTTCCGGAAGTGACATCAAAACAATTTTGATTTTCATTTACCATTGCTGAAAGATTGCCTTTTTATCTAATGACACTATGTTTTGTTTATATTCAATAATTTATCCTTAAGGCACCAGTCATTGTCATTGAAATGCAAGGAACAAATCCTGTCATTTTTCCAATTAAAATCTTGTCGGTTGCTTGCAGTAATCCATGCTTTTTGCACGTCTGGATCATGAGGATATGTAAAAAACGAATTTTTGTTTCAAAATTTTCCCGGTTATTCCAGCTTTTGCAACCTTTTACTGCACAGTGCGGCATTTTCCTAAGTAATAAAATAAGTAAATGAAATAAAATCTCCCATAAATATTCCAATTCACTTACTTATTCATAATGCGGTTAATGCTTAAGAGGCACAGCTATACAATGTCAAAAACGGACCCTGAGTGACGTCACAAACATGGCCGTTTTGACAAGCTGTCCAGCACACCTTATTTTCCTTTCACCATGAGCGACGGCTGTACTGTGTATGATAATAACGGATTTTTTTTCATATACAGTACAGTGAAACCGAATTTTTTTGTTACGACCAATGAAACTGCTTATAGCAGTCTGCAATTGGTTGTGACATTCTTCAGACAAAATATTTATCACACTCGCTAGAAATCGAATAACTCCAACTGCAATACCCGATTTGTTGTTTCGTCAAAGATAATGAGGAGAATGAGAAACCAGTGCAGCTGCAGGAGGCACAAAATGTAATGATCTATGAGATCAATGACGTTTCAGTTCAAACAGTGAATTTTTGAACAATCAATCTCCAAAAAAAATATGTCTTCGTCGAAGTATCCGGGAATGTGAACATTATTTATTAAAAATCACGATCAGGAAATAGTTATTCGCGAAAAAAGGCTTCCAGATTTCGTTTTGGGAAGAAAAAATAAAAATATATGAAGATCGTGAGCAATTTAGAAATGTAAATGCTCAAAATAACCATGTGCAAAATTTTACATAAGATAAATACCATCGTAGATAATATAGAACAAAACCCTGAAATACGTAGTAGAGGAAATCGGTTTTCGAAGGAACTGAAAGCATTCGACCTTTCAATTCATTTTATTTCACCGCTAACTTATAGACTTTTGAGACCTTCATTAAATCTCCCATCGGTAAATACTTTAAGAACATTAATTTCGTCTTGGCCTAAAACTCCGGGCAATTAGAGTTTGACCTCGAAGCCCTTGAGCTAAAAGTTAAAGAATTAGACCTGCTATTTAAATTTTGTTCCATATTCACCGACGAAATGTCTTTGAAAACACATGTCGACTACTGTAGAAAAAGCGATACTTTTATCGGGTTAGAAGATTTGGGATCGGACGAATACCCTTCAAAATGGCCGGCCAACCATTTAATAGTTCTCATGGCTCAGGGCATTGCGAAATAATGGAAACACACCATCGCTTATTATTTCGTGCGAACTACCTGTACGCCGGGTATTTTAAAACAATTTCTTTTTCAAAACGATACGTGTACTTCGGAAAAGTGGCTTATGTCCGGTTAATTTTGTGTGTGACCAAGAGAAAAATGTTCGTGGTTTTGCCCGATTAGTAGAAGTTGACGCGTCTAAACCATATTTCCTTGTCGACGAAATTCGACACTTTTTTTTATAGCCCTCATCTTCTGAAATTACCTTGTCAAACATTATTTCCTATACACCGGCTCTTCCAGCAATCTATAATTTATTTATATTCAAATGATTCAAAATTAGATATTCGAATGGCACCTAAAATAACCAATGCGCATATATATCCAAATACTTTTCAGAAGATGAAGGTGAAATTTGCTTCCCAGACATTAAGCCACACGGTTTCGGCGGCTTGTGGTACATACCATGGTATTGGCCAAGATTCTAAAACGTTACTTAGCAAAGGAGAATTAATTGAATTTTGTAATAACTTGTTTCACACATTCAGTTCCTCTTCGCGGATAAGTAACAACGGATTTAAAAATGGCTTTCTGCAAAAAGAAATGTAGCTGCAATTTTTACGCAAAGCAAATCAGCTTTTAAATTCGCTTAAAATAATCGATGACGGTGGGCAAGACTTAAAGAATAAATTTTATTATATTAATGGGTGGTCAATCAATATTTGTGGCAATGCCTGTCAGAAAGCGGTTTCAAATTTATATTAACTAGGCATTTAAATCAAGATTGCGTAGAGCAATCGAAGTTCTGGTAGAAATAATGGTCGCTTAACACCTCTTCAATTTAAATCAGTTTTCCAAAAACTTTGGGGCTTACAATATTTAAAAATAGTTAGAGCCGGCAATTGCGAAAGTGTTGAGTCCGAGAGACTGCAAGCCCTCAGGGAACAGTCTCTCGTCAGTAATACATCATGGTTGCAAGATCATCTAAACAAGACTATTGATTGTCAAAATTATCCTATTAAATTAAATTCAATTTCGGACGAAGAACATAAATACATAAAGAAAATAGTCTTCTTTTGCATTTGCATTTTGCATTTTGCATTATTACATAAGCACAAGGTTGTATTATTTGACAACATTTTGGAATAGGGAGTTAAGTGATCCGAGTTTTAGGAATAAAGTTCTTCGCATATCTCCCAAATAAATCATTTTTAATAAGACAGGTCTCAATTTTCCATTGTTAATATAATTACATGAACTATCGGTTAAAATAAAATCGGTTACACACCAAAGGCATACCTCAAGGGTGGTGTGGAAGTGTCATTATCATAAAAATACACAACACAAAATTATAACATGTGTTTTTTTTATTCACATCACATAAACAAAACTTTTTTATAGGAACACAGGTAACACATAAGCTGCAATTGTGTGTCCGAAGAAATCTTCTTGAATCTCTCTTCATCGCTTGATTTTCTTCGTCTTAAAGAACACCTTCCTCTGATTCCTATGAAACGATAAAAAAGCATACAGTTCAAAATCTGCGGATTAAATACAAGTGCTCACAAATGATTCTGTTTTCTTGTTTTTACAGAAATTGTCGTGTTAGTTGGATGTCCTAAAATAATTTTCGTGGACATGGATGATTACCACCAAATCTTCTTCTTCTGCAAGAATAGTTGAAATAAGTACAGCAATCAATTTTTAATGCGGTTTACTCACTTACCGGTTGCAATTGCAATGGCTTTTCTAAGTAAGAACGCATTTGAACTGGTTAGAAGTTTTTCTGAATTTTTTCAGACATTACATGAGAAAGAATCGAGTGGTGTTGTCATTAGATATTGTGGGAAGAGAGGGTATCCGTCAAAGAACTGAAGAGGATTATGTTTTGTAGCTAAGGATTCAGGAGGCGGATGGTCTACAAGCCCCGAAGTCATGTGGTTATTTTACTTTATCACTTCACTCGCGAAGTATTTACCGGTGCACTTTACGAAAGAGACGGGTTATTCGTGGTGAAACGGGATACAGCAAAATATGAGCGCTTACATCTAGCAGTTTTTCTTTACTGCATTGTTACTTTAAAAAAATATCAAACAAATTAATGTTTTTATTGTGCATTTCGCTTGCAAACGTAACGCGGCGCTGATCTGTGCAATGTGAGATGGTCTTTATTGCTCAGAGGTGTGGCTTTTTTTATTCGAGGCAGATTTTGGCAAAGAGTAAGCCCATAAGACGGGAGATCTATTGACGGTCAGGCGGCTATAAAAGCTCTGGACACACCATCAATAAACTGTAAGATGGTAAAACTCTGCCGTCTGTCTCTAAAGGAGATAGCATAAAAACAATGAAATCGCGATTGATGACGATTACGAAAAACGATACAAACCGGAAATGGTCTGAACTGGACACTTGCAGGATATCGAAAGCGATCTGGCCTATGCTAAATCTAGGAAGGACTGATTACCTCCTACAGCTAGACAGGAAGGGTATTAGTAGAGTGATAGGGGTGCTAACTAGCTACTGTCTTATAGGCAGCCATGGCAGAAGACTTGGGGCACCTTATAACGACTTCTGCAGAAGCTGTATGGATGAAGAAGAAGAGCAAACATATTACACTGCCTCGACACATGTCGGAAACAAGAAGAAGACTACTAGGCGGGTACTACTTCAACGACCTTGAGTAACATTGACCCAAAGGACTCACTACAATTCCTTAAAGCCAACATTCCAATGGCTATAAAAGAGGTCAGAAAAAGTCACACATGGCCAACAAATCCCTAGAGGAATACAAGATCCCAGGAGGGAAGAACTACAAGGTCAAAAGGGTAAATAGGTTTTGGGCACAAAGCCGAACCTGACAGTACAATGGACCGGGTGGTATGAGTGAGCATGACTTCCATGTCAATCATGCAGTCCTACCTATCTACCTACTTTGTTTGTAAAGGAGATCGCCTCATAACAATCCACATCAAGATCAAATTCGGGAACATCAGCCCGAATTGCGCAGACTGAGGAAAAATATGACAAAAAAAAAATATGACTTCTATGATATCATAGAAAGCCCCAACTACGACACGAAGATTGGTCTGTGAGATTTCAATGCAAAGGGTAAAGAAGATATCTTTGCTAAAGTCATGGGGAAACACAGTCTGCACGACACCACATCAGATAACGAACTCATGCTCGTGGGCTTTATCACGTGCCTCTTGGACGAATTTAACGCACATAAACATTAAAAAAGGGACCTGGCTAATCAATCAACCGCCAACGAGACTGATCACGTTGCGATCGTCCTCCCGACCTAAAGACGGTCTGTCCGCTGAAATCTTTAATGCAGTTGGAGATGTTCTGGTTGTAGAACGTCACGTCCACGTTTAGCATTCGTACCAAACTCAACAATTATGCAGGATGATGTTCCATCTAGGTCGGTAATGATCACACCGAGATCTTCAATGTCAACGACATTGACGTGATTTGCAGAACACAGCGAGCCGTCAATGAGGCAATTGCTGGCATTGGATAGGAAGTGGCTAAAAGGGGTCTGACCGTAAATGGAGGCAAAGCGAAGTAAGGACGTGCAACATCAAAGTCTTGGACAGAGCGTCACTAGGGGCAGCTATAATTTCGAGGTAGTTAGCACTAGCCTATATTTAGTTTTCCGATGTTAATCTGATTTTTGGTGTAAATTTGATTTCTGATTTCCTTTTGTAGAGTCAAAAAAGATATAATGTGCTGGTTTGTGGCACATTATAACACTTCAACTACAAATATGTATAATAAGAAGTAAAAAAAGGACAGGTCTAATCGAATCGAGAATGCTGAAATTTCATACGATAAAGTACTTCGCATTTCTCACATAGAATTAAACGATGTTCCGTACTGTAAACATTTGCGTTCGGAGTTCGAGGGCACATGTGACATCTAGACCTTTTTTTTGTTGGCTGATGAACCAATGTGTTGACGGGTGGCATTTCTACATAATTGACACTAAACCTTAGATATGTAATCACTCTACTACAATCATTCAGAATTGACTGGCGACAACAATTTTTTTTACGGAAAATAGACGACTGTAGCCCGGTGAGTCGCGAGCTATTGGCAACAGCACTACAATTAGTTTTGCTTATTTGAAAATAAAAGTGTGTCAAATTGACACTAAATATTGACTAGTTTTAAGGACTTCGTCTACTTCGGTTCCGCAATAAACAGTACGATCACCAGCAGTACCGAGATTAAACGCAGAATAAGTCCTGCCAACCGCTGTTTCTATGGGTTCAAGAGGTAATTGAGTAAATAAATCCCTCTCTCGAAAGACCAAGCTATAAAGCACTGATCATCCCATACTGCGCAAAGGCTAAAAAGCCTCAAAAGCGGATGAAGAAGCACTTGTTATTTAAGAGAGACAAATATATGTATAATAGCAATACATTCGTCTGCGTTTATAACTGTCCTTCTTGCATACTTTTTTGCCGTATTCTATCATTTGTTATATTGTGATTGCTGTATAGATTGTGGGGAGGTTGTGTTAGGGTATGATATTTAATATTGATATCGTCATGTTGAGTGGACGTATACTGTCATATTAACTACAGTTGAATTCTTATAACATAACTTTTTTGTTCAATAAATCCTACAGAAATGGATTTCTTCCATGTTGAATAGCTTGACCACTTCCAATTCGTCAGCATTAAATACATTTCTAAATTTATATTACTTGTTGGTCCCTGGATTTTGACCGGCCTTCTTATTGAGTCATACATATCTCATCATGTCGCTACTGATATAATAATATCATTGCATAATAACAATAGTGTATTGTATAATAAATCATTAAATCACATGCAACTCTGATTTAATTAGACTAAATTGATACACAAAAAATTTAAAATTTTATTTTTACAAATTTCTCTACTCATATTAAAATCTATAACATTGGCAAAATTTGAATTTTATGCAAGCGTTAGTTACTGGATCATTTTGCCCATAGTTTGTACTATGTTTCGAAACATAAAAGAATTCTCTAGGGCTCAGACAATGAGACGGGGTGTAAACATTGAACATAGAAAGTAGCACCAGACAATCAATATTTGCAGTTATAACGTCATGAGCGAAAAGAGCTGAATAATAAGTCCTTCTTACATGCAATTGCTTTAGATCAATAAGCTGACATCTAGCATTATAATCTGGAATATTTGAATTCCACGACAACTTTTGAAGAGCAAATCTAGTAAATCTCTTTTGTATTCTCTCAATATGAATAGCGCTATTGTTATACAAAGGACTCTATATTAAACAACAGTATTCTAATATAGAACGAATTAAAGAAATATACACAGATTTAAGAGTGTAAGGATCTTGAAAATCTTTTGCATTTCGAAACAAAAATCCCAAAATGGAGTTGGCCTTCGAAATAATATAGTCTATGTGCATTAAAAAAATCAGTTGAATGTCGAATAAAACCTTTCTCAAATGTCATCAAATCTTTCTGTGAAGATACTCTCTTTAAGATTGTATTATCAATCCTATATTCATAGATTATAGGAGATAAAATTCTTGAAAATGTCATAACTGAGTATTTACTAATATTGAACTGGAGTCCATTCAATTCGCACCAATTCTGTACAGATGCGATATCGTTTTGTAACTCTATCGCATCGGCCAATGATCGCACTGGTTTACAAAGTTGTACATCGTCAGCGTATAAAAGGCAATTAGAATGGGATACATAGGAAGGTAAATCGTTGTGGTACCCTAGAGAAATTTACTCTGGGACAGATCATTTCCTATTTTTACAAACTGTCTACGATTTGTGTAAGATAAGATAATTTTTGTAAGATAGCTTGTCAACCATTTCAAGATTTTACTACGAAAACCAATCTTTTCTAACCTCTTTATGAGTATATTGTGTTAAACTTGGTCAAATGCTTTCGAGAATCAATGTATATCGAGTCAACTTGAAGTCTCGCTTCCATGGAACGTATGCAGAAATTAACCAAGTTGGTCGAAGTTGATCTTCCGCTCACAAAGCCATGTTGAAATTGTGAGAACTGCTTTCGGACTTCAGCATATATTTTCTTTTTAACAATAGCCTCGAAGAAATTTCGGGATTGATTGGAGCTTAGCTATTGCTCTGTAGTTGACAATCCAGAAATTCGCCGCGAGCCAGTGACATATTAAAAATGATAGTCAAGGGCTTGACTAATCCATCCTTACACATTTTTAAAAATAGCGGTGGAAGATTATCCGGCACTAGGCTTTTACTAGAATCCAGAGAGGACAACTCACAAAGAATATCATCATTCGTCAATTCTAATACTTCTATGTCGCTTATTGTATTTGCGCGAAGTTCTGACCTGCAACATACCCCTAAGTCAACAAAGTTTGATTGGAAATGTGAAGCAAACATATCGCATATTAGCTTACGGTATTAATGTAAATACTGATGACCGTAAGAACATATTCTATGGAATTCCAACAGACGTACGTTTAGTTTTGATAAACGTCTAGAAACTCGTTGAGTTCTGTTTGATCTTCGATTCGAGAGAAAATATGTATTGCCTGTAAATAAATCTCTTCAAGAATTCATATTCGTTCCTCATACGACACATTACGCCACGCAGTGAAATGTCCTTGGCTTCTTTTAAGATGTTTCGAAACTTAGTATAAACTACATTTAAACTTGAGAAATCGAGAGTATTGTCCCAGTCGACAGAAAGGAAATAATTATTTAATAATTTGTAATCAGCTTGAAATCCAACTTAGGCTTAACATCAAAAGGATCAGATACAAAGGAATTAAAAACAATCATATTAAATGAAACTAGCAGTGCTTTACGATGCATAATATTATTTAATAATGGAGAGTCAACTTCCGTGACAACAGCTTCTTCATCAACAAAAATTAAATCCAAAATTCTTTCTATTGAATTACGAATTGCATTAGTCTGCCTAAAATACATAGCATTCATCGAGTCGATGATTTCAAAATCCAAATTTTTAGTAACATTATAAACAAACATACATTTGTCTTCTTCAGAGAAAAGCCATTTTAAATTAGATAAATTAAAATCACCAAGTACAATATTATAAGAATTCTCAGATGATCGCCAAATTTGTTTTACATTAGATACTAGATTTCGGATCCGGCTTTGCCCGGGTTTGTTTCTTCAACCGGTACTTTACCTGGTACTAAATCGGCTAATGCCTTCAGAAGTTGAATATTCACAATTTCAGCAAAATTGAATGATTTGTGTGTAGCTGTGTATATGTACATGCATAGATAGTTTGGGTATGACAAAATAAGAAAAGTGCGAAAATGTTTATTGTTTCCTTTTCGTTTGGTGACTCAGGCAGTCGTTCGTATATGTTCGATTGAGACGTAGGAAAAAATGAATGGTTGCACTAAAGCAAAATATGAAAAATTTGTGTGTATATATTGAAGTTACAACACACTGGGGGATGGTTGATATCCACGACTTCGCAACTTGAAATGGTTTCATGCCGGATTGATGCAACCACCCTTATTTTGAGAATTTTATTCCCGTTTAAAATGTGCTCGTAAGTTCCGAACCGTATGTCGTACCGACTTAAAAATTGTCACATTCAGCATCTAAATTTTAGAATGAGCTCTGCGACGTGTAGTTTCGGAGCCTTTGTCGGTCAGACACACAAACTTTCTGCTTTATAGTTAAGAAGAAGATATGAGCTTGATAAATTGCATTATCAGAGTCGGGGGGGATGTAGAGAGAAAAACATAAATGTTACACAAACTAGAAGTACTATCATTAAAGTACTCAACGCATACACATAATTGTTCAATAGCAGCCGATGAATCTGATAATGCAATTTGTCTACTCTTAAAACCTGAACGAACTGTCAACAGCACACCTCCACCTCTGTCCTTATCAGTTTGAGCATAACATCGATCACACCGGTAGACATCAAAGTCCGTGGTGAAAAGTTCAGCAGAACAAATTCCTTCGTGCAACCAGCTCTCAGTTAAGACAATCAGCAGCAGCGAAATCGACGAATAGGTGGTGAGTGTCGATCTGCATTTATTGTATCCTTTCCATGATTTTGCGCAGTGTGAACATATGAACGAGTGTGGACTTCTCTGGCTAGAAACCACAGAGATAACGACCTGTCAGATTCTTCACAGCGGGTGTTAAGGCGTAAATATAGGTAAGCAGAGAGAATTTTATACGCAATGTTCTGAAGCCTTATCTGTCGATAGTTGATGCAGTGAAATTGAAGTTCTTACTTTTTGATCCGGTGAAGAGACTCCATGTTTAGGCGACCATGTCCTACAAATGAGTTGGTGTATGTTCCCAACCAGATTTTTTTGCTTATCCTTGTTTTTTTAGGATTTTGTGGTACTTTCCGATAAGGAAAGGTAATTCGTCTTTAATTTGCATTAAGTGGAATACTACTGGAATGTGTCCGGCAATTGTGTAATTACTTCAATTCTGATATCTGAGATCTGATTTGAATGTTCCAATAATGGGAGTGTCACATAAGTTTGCTACCACTGACTACTAATTTTTAAATGAATTCATATGTATTAAATGACATTGTATTTCCTTCTGGAATAAACCAATCACCAATGGCTGACTTGTTGACAGGGAATATCCCTCTTATCCCTGAATAACACTGAATATTGATGCCAAACTTTATCTGTGTTAAATACCGAAAAAAAACAAGAAAGGATTTAATTCATTTAATGTTTTAATGTTATATTATGTAGACAATTCCGCAAGGTACAATGAAAGGTTTCAAAAGCGAAAAGAACTGAACAGAAATATGTACCCACAATAAAACTTTTTTTTCAAGTGTGGAAAAAATGTTTATTTGGTCCCGCTTGTAAATTTCTGTTGACATGAAAATTTCCTCAATGATGTATATCATCGCCCTGTCACCAACATTTTTTCCTTACATTATACCTACAAATTAATTATCTGATCTTGCTGTAGTATACTACAAAAAATAATAAAACAATATTAATAAGAATTTCGAAAGGCAGTTTAATGAAGTGCTAACTATAAAATATAAGATTTTTAAAAGCGGCTGTGTATAACGGATAATTTGAATATTATTTCGAATCGTTGTCATCGTCCTCATAATCATCATTGCCATTGTCTTCCGCCGGTTCATCTTCATTTGAAGCCTCATTATTCAGCTTCATCTCCGCATTGATACTGTCTATATCTTGGCAACCCTCCTCATCTGAATTATTGCACTTTTGACTGGATAAGTTTTGATTCTTACTCAAGTTTGGCATATTATGTTCACTATAATCTTCTTCAACGGAAGACCAATCATCATCGTCTTCAAAATCGTAATCATACACTGGCGGGGGAATATATGATCCATAAAATTCTGGATGCATAGAGTAAGGGTATGGTGGTCCCTGGTAATATGAATATGTGGGTGGATATAACTGCCTTCGATGATTAATACGTGAATGCCCGTAGCACCGTAGACAACTTGTTGGCACTTGACCTCGTATAACATTCTTGTAGGGAATCGTTAAACATTTGTCACAAGTCACCATTGATTTGTGATGCGACGATGTTCCACAGTCAATGAATGGATATCTGTTAGTATACTGACATCCCGGCCGTCTGTGTTCTGGTATGTATTGTCTTACTGAAGTACAATCCTCGGGATTCATTCCATTGCACGCTACAACACGCTTTGTACGCATCACCCGGGAAATGCAATGCGACCCACATGTACGTTCGTGTCTTGGAGCGCAACTGTAACCCCTCAATGAACGCTTGCACCGTTTCGGTTCAATGAGATGACAACAGGGTCCCTTCTCGTTGTAGCCAAGACCATACTTACCGCCTATTTTCGAGGTTTTATTCTGGTACACGTTGATCAGGTTTTGATTATTCGATGTAATGGTTCCCAATTTTGTATCAATGATATTCCGTATTTCATTTATCACACGAATTATGTTGGTTTGATTAACCACATCGTTCGTAACTGGAGCACGATATTCTGTGTCATTGATGCCCTGCACCAGAATATCATGATTGTAGAGTACAGGGCATGTTGGGCACTTGCTCTGGCAGCTTCGATCCATAAATTTACAGCTCTCAAGGCATTTGTCACGGCGCTTAACGCATGTATAATAATCATCAATTGTTGGATTTTGGTAATTTTTTAAAACCGTGTCAAAAATTAAAGGGCTCTCCTTTATGATTTTTGTTGCGTTTACATCATTATCAACAGCTGCGGCTTCCAAAGCAACCGTCATTGCCACCAGGATAATCAGCCATGCCGTAATCTAGAAGAAATGTAAATTTAGATTAGATAATAAAGTAAACAAGTTATTGCGAGTAGCAAAAAGTACGCCTAAATCGTCACCCCCTGCAAATACAAGTAACAAGAGAATATAGACTTTTGTAAACATTATGGTGAGGGTATGAGTGCAAACATGTACGGCAGAAACAACTGGCAACTGCTGATGTCAAGCTTAAACAGCTTGCTCATAGAACAAGCTAAAACAAATTGTTCACTTCGACTATGCATGCCGAAGCATGCTCATAAAAATTATTAATATAAATGTATTGCATATAAACTCATGTGTAGTTCTAGATATTAAAATCGAAAAATCCTGTACACAAATTGGATGAAATATTTATACAAATACCAACATATTGTCCAAGTTAAATAAATGTAACCTTAAAGTCACCAAATTCGAAAAGATACAGCACTTAAATATTCAATGAATGGAAATTGTGAACATATGAAACCAACTCGTTGAACGATACGTTTTTGTTTGAACAAGCTGAACAAGTAAGTGACTTAAAAGATAATAAAGTTTGTGCTCCAATGATTCTTACCAGTCTATACAAGAATACTACGGATTTTGGAAATCTTTAAGTTTGATAATGATCAACGCATTGATCATTCGCAACATATTTCTATAACAATCGCTTAAAGCAGTTGAGAGAAATTAAGAACTTCAAACAATTTGAAGGACTTCCTTGTCTGTGTTAATATTTGCGAAATAGCTTGCATTATCTCAGATAAAAGACGATCACTTGAAACTCATTCGAATGTGCTGATTGGCTTCATACACGCATGTGTGTATGTACATATCTTATCTAAGCGTAATTAAAATAAAAGGTAAAAATGTCACACTAGATGATAGAACACTTGAGTAAAAAGAGAATTAACTTTCGATTGTATACATTTTTGAATTTGTTGTTTTGTGAATATATTTCAGAAACGCATTAGATATGTAGAAATGCTAAGGGCACTTTATGTTTCCTCTTCAAAACGTTATTCCGAAATCAAATTACTTCAATGTTACGAAATCCAATCCTTTATAGGGTACCACATTTTTTCGAAACAGATTCCATGCTTCGACAACTATTCACATATTCAATTGGTTAATTTATTTTGAAAATCAACGTTACCTTAAGGCACATTTTAAAACAAACACAATCCTAATTGTACGGGACTACTTATAATTGTATACAAAATTGCACACCTTAACCGGAACGTTGGCAAGTAATTAATGACTTAGGAAATGCAGCAGATGTACTAGTTTATATACTTTTCATCAAATACAATTCCAGATAAGAATACATGTATTTATAGGTAGATGCTAATCAGTTGGAGAACTCAATAAATAGAAATCACAAACATAATTCGTTTTCTATTTTTTGTTGTAAAATACTTAAACGTGTACGTGTGGGACTTATTTGCATGCATTTTTTTTTTGTTTATCCAACGGATGTACGTGCATTCATGTTGGGATGGATATTTATATATTTTTTTGGAAAGGAAATACACTGTGCGTGGCTATTTTATTGTTGCATTATATGAAGAGGTGCATATTGCTTTTGGCGATAGTTGTGGAAATTTTATTAATTGAAGTCATCGTTATATCCGATTTGCCAATCTCTCTAAGGATTGACTAAAATGTGTGCACATGGTTTTACTAATGAACAATCATAAATTTGCAATAACTTTGTGGTAACAAAAAAAAAACAAATGAAAAAGGATATACCATCATAAGAGATATTAAGAGTCTCTCGATTTCCCCGTCTTTGATGATGGCATAGTATCCTGGTGAAGCAAGTACCTCATCAGTTGTAGTTGTGTACAACCCTCCGTATTGCGCTTAAAGTAATCTTTTGTAGTGAGGGCCATTCTCTCAGCCTGGTCGTTACTTGATGGATGGAACGGTGTAGTTAGAATGTGGCGAATGAGGTTGCGTTTGCAGCAGCCGCTAAACTCTTCTGACCCACTTGTAGTCCGTGGGTCGCACAAACTTTTAACTCCACGATGAGTACTTGTTGTCGAAACAAGCTTCACTTCCAGCCACTTAGAAAAGGAGTCTACTATGATGAAGAACGTTTTCCCCTGGAAGGGAAGCCGATATGAAGACGTGCCCAGGGCATTCTACGATAAGCTACACCGGGCAATAACCCGATGCGGTTGTCAAGACGAGATATCGTAGCGAATTCAAAACACCTTAAGATTGATGCACCAGTATGGGCTAGGAATTACACAAGAGCTTTCAAAACAAAGGGGCTCTGTCTCATATGCTATCACTACAGAATCAGGGGGCAGGAGACACTTGAATCAGCTGCGAGTAACCGGAGGAGTACCAAGATTTACTACCGAGACAGTCAACCCGAGAAACAAGCGAAACCTTCGGAGCCAATAGCTTCATCCACATCACCAACAGTAAGACGCTCGGAAAGGCTCCCGAAAGGTGTAGTGTATGAACTCTGCCGCTCACTAGCTCAACATGACAGTAACCAATTGAAAATCTGACAGAAAGCACTTCCAGCGGGGGAAACCAGTGTGGCATAACCAAAACCTTAAATTAATTCAAGCGTCAAAGGGTTAATTCGAAGTAATAAAGAATTAATCACTTGTGAATGTCAAACACTTTCGTACTTGTAAACAAGGTACCACGAAAACATGAATTGGCTTATAATGCACATTGTTATATCTTTCTATTTATAATTCTGATCTAATTTTGAGTTGTCGATGTTTGTCAACTGATAGATTTAAAAGGCAGCAAACGGAGCGGAGCACTCCCGCAGCCAAATATCGGAGCATCCACCCTACCGGTTTGGAAATTAGAACAACCGAAAAAATGAAGTATGTCGGCGTTAGCTTTACGGAAATGTTGAAATCAACAGCCATTTGAATCAGGTCCTTAAGAGGTCCAACCATGTCTTTCATCGCATCTATCGCTTGATGAGTAACCAAAATTTCACACACTGTTTTCCGATATTGCACACCATATTTAAGACTAGCATGGAAAAGCTCGCAATTTTAAAAAATTAATCTCACCTTCGACATGTACCGTCGAAAACATAACAGGATCAAGAAGCTTAACGACGAATCACAAATCATACTCTCGCAACAGAACATGGTGACGTTGTTCTGAAAGCCGTTTCTAGACATCAGCTACCATACTAACGAGGCAATGAACTGCCGCATAACATCGAACATCGAGCTGAATCGATTTTAAATCGGCTACCTCATCACCATCCCATCCCAAGAGCACCTAGAATCTTAAGTATGACGAAGTCCTAAAACTTCCAATCCGAAGGTCGTCAAAAATAATTGGTTTTGCAGACGGTATAGCGATCGTCAAATATCTGGAAAAAACTAGAATATGAATGCAGTGAAGGCATACAATTAGCAAAGGAAAGGACTGGGGTAGCACTAATCAGTAGCAGACGGGTTATGGAGGCTTTAAGAGTGACCGTGGGCGACCAAGTTGTAGTATCTAAACCAGACATAAAGTACCTTGGATACAAGGCTAACTTTTAAACAACATCTGCAAAATGCAGCTAAGCATACAAGAAGCTTGGGAAGCAGTTAGTGAAACCGAGGCCACCACCATGAAGGAGCAACGGCTATAGGAACGCCAACGAAACTCACCGCAGGTAGCTGCCAGTACGAACGAGACGAATGTATAAGGCCGAAGACCCCCCTTTCCGATAAAATACTTGACTGCAGTGCCGCGAGCACCAGGGGTAGAAGTGGAGGTGGCTTAGTGTGTGGAAACATACACTGTTACTTAGCACGGGCTGAGCGTCATCTTTGAAAGAATCCCACATGCCGCACAAGAAAAGAAATCCCGAGAGGACCAACATGGACACACGGATGTTAACAACACGAATGATTCATTTGAACATAAGTTAATTTTAAATTTCTTATTTTGGCACTGGTTGGGAAACGTGATATTACGTCTGAATTTCCGGAGCATATTGTGGATGACGGAATTCATTGTGTTGAGATCATAGATATGAACTGTGAATTTGTGTAGTGAATTTTTCGTTTACAAAATTGCATTATTTTATTCGAAAAACTTTACTGAGCTTATGACGTCGATTGATATACGATACTAAACATTAGTTCAGAAAAGACAGTTTATGCCTGCATTTAGAACTAATCAAAGTGTACTGCTCTTTTTGCTTTTTAAATGTGTAGGGTAAGCCAAAGAAGACCTACTAAAGTAACTCATGTAATAATCATTTGTTTTGTAATTCATTTTCATTTTTTGTATATATTAAATTCACTTTATGGACAGAATGTATTTTATTACTGCACTATGACTGAAATATGACTTTGATCGATACAGATATTAGCTCTTTTTAGTGCGTTTTTCATGACAGCACGAAATGTTTCTTGTTGCAAAGTCCGTATTTCGTCACGAATGTTCAGCTACAGCTGTCTGACATACACTTTGTCTATTAAATATCCCCAGAAAAAACTCGGAGCTGATTTTGCATTCAAATATTATACATAACTTTTATTTTTTTTTTTACAAAAAAATCGATAACTTTCTCAACTGTTGTTGTTTTGAACTGTATTAATAATTTGCAAAAACTCAAATGTTACCTTTATAAAGAAATTTATTGGAAAATGAAAATGTTATTTGTGTCTAACGTTGGTTGGTCTCATTTGGCTCACCTTGTATGAACGTGAGGTATGTTACGACAGAATGAAAATACTTTGTGAAAAGAGATAACATCTGTACAGAATGGAATGTTGTGTGGCGTCCTTTGTGAATTACTGAAGAGGAGAGTAATCTTGTGTCTGGCAATACATAATTGATGATCGTGATTGAACATTAAATGAAAAATGGGGCTAAGGGGACAGTACTGCGTAGACTATAAATAAAAATACAAGAATAAAATTGAAAAGAAGAGTACAATCAGCCAACACAATCCTGACTTAATGTATTCGATACTTGTAAACTCATATATTCTTTGGATACAGTCCGGATGGATTGGGCCTCAGCCGACATGCCTCTTCATCTAGTGCGGTCTTCTTTACCGCGTTGTCCCTCGGGGTTGCAGTCGAAGACTTTGCGGGCTGGGGCATTGGTGCCCATTCGATCTACACGACCTAGCGATCTGTGACGAGAGACTCGCTTGACCAGATCGATGTCGGTGTACAGCCAGTACCGTTCGTCTCCAAACACCATCAGTACATATAGGACCAATGGTAATACGAAAGACTTTCCTCTCGAAGTAACCAAGAATCCCCTCGTCCGCTTTCGTTAGTGTCCATGCTTCTGCGCCATACATCAGGAGTGGGATTTCCAAGCCAAAACACACAGATATTGGCGAGTGTAATCCTTCGATTTATGTCCATGGTGGTGTCATTTCTTGCGGAGTGTAGGTGGACAAACTCGTTCAATACTTGGAAGTTATAGCTGTCTATAGTGACGTTTTGTCTTACCCTCATTGCCCGGAAAACCCATCTTAGCATCTCGTTGCTCACAAACGCCCCACTGACAGTTTGTTGTGTACCTCCGATGATGCCAATGTCATCGACAGTTGCACAGATTGCAATATTTACCAATTTTACAATTACCAAGTAATTGATATACGTACATACTTTAGTGAAGTATTATATTGAAATAAAAAACAATCTGAATTAGTAATCTTTAAGCAATTAATGCACACGAGATACTGTTACAAGTTATTTTTCCTTGGTACTCGCTCATATTGTTATTTGCACATACATAACTCATGATACGCTTCGTGGCGTCAATATCACACGTTCAGCATAACAATGCTTCTTCTTATTCCAACATCTTCATTTGGAGACAAAAGATTACCGGGGACCGTTTTTAGGACTACTGCTGCGGCAGTTTGTGGAATAGTTGATTCGACGGAAACGACGGCGGGAGATGTTAAAGCGGACTTTCTTGCAACCATTTTCGTTCGTTTTGCTGCTTAGTTTTATCAGGCAGCTTTCTCCGCTTTCTCCGTATAATTTTTAAATCGTTGCCTCTGTTTTAAACCACCTCCAAATTCTGCTCCACAAATTGCCGCAGCATTTTCTTTTCTATGGGGTCTGTCTCGTTTTGTCTGTAATTATACAGCCTTACTTATAAGAAAACTTAGGCTCAGGTTTCCATTATGCGCACTAAGCTAATTTATTTTTTTGTTTCAATTGACTTATTCTAAGATATACTGCAGAGTTGTAAAAGAATGCAATCATTTTAGATTTCATTCATTGAAGTCACACGAACTACTTCTTTATATTGATTTCAATCATTGACTTCACTACCGTACTTCGACTTCAAAATGTAAAATCAACATTCATTTTGAAGTCAATGAATGCAATCAAAGGAATGCTATCGTCCGTGATTTCAGTGATGTCATTGAAGTCATTGAAGTCATTTTGAAGTCACTGAAATAATTGAAGTCACTTTGAAGTCATTGAAGTCATTTTCATTCAGATCCCATCTCAATTCAATTTAGTTCAATTTTAATACAAATCTAGTGTATAGAATCCCGGTTAAGAGGAACCACCGATTAGATGAACAAATTTGTTAGAGAATCAATCGGAGTCGACTGTACTTGTTTTGAAAATTTGTTCATTATCTTATGATAATATTGTAAACATAGTATGCATGTATGTGCATCGTCCCGTGTCTTGTTGAGGCCAACAGGAACATCAAATTTCTTTCTAATAAAGTATCATACTGAAAACAAAGTTGTTTTATCTTGAGTTCCCATTCATGTTTTGCGAAGCTGTGTAGTACGTATTACGTAATTTTTCACTCACCAGTTTGCCTGAAATCGGCATGTTTACTATAATTTGTATTTGTTATCCCCAATAATTTTTTAGGCGTATTCTTCAACTGTCTATTTACTTACGTCTTATTTCCTATTAGTTGTTTTCAAAAATAGTGTTCATTATCGTTAATTCTAGTTGCAAGTATCAAGTGTAAAGTGTAGTGTATCATAGTGCAAAGTGTAATTGTGTAAAATCTGACAGTGTAGATGTCGATCCAAACTACTCTCCAAATATTTCAAATCAAAGGAGACCTTTATTTGGTGGTAACAGTTCATTTGGCAGTAATACTAAACGCCAAAGACTTAATTCAGGTGTATCTATATATTCGGAGGAGCAAGTTAGGTGGGTCCATGAATTTAGTGTTTTATTAGCTTAGCAGTACAGACTTTCATAGAAAACAATGTGGTGATTTGGTCCAGTGTTGCTTTTGCTCATGTAAACTACAAGGCTCTATGCAGGTTACATCCAATTTACTTCGGCATTTAAGAAAAAAACACCCTTCACAGTTTGACAAGTACCACCAAATAAAGTCTGTAAAATATTGGGCAAACAAATCGAAAAAGAAGTAATTTCAAGACCTGATTATGCGATTCATTGCAAATAATATACTACCTGTATCGATTGTAGAGGACGCATCTTTTAAAGACCTAATACGATTTGCCAACCCTGATTTAAAGGTCATGATTAGACCAACTGCCGTTAAAGTACTAGACGATTCTTTTGATATAATGTTCGATAGCCTCAAAAATATTATAGCAGAAAATGAAAACTTTTGCACAACAACACATAGCCAACAAAGCATAAAAGTTTTTTTGGGTATACTTGCCATTGGCTAGATAAGACATATTCCTAAAAATTTATGATGACAAAAAAAAAGAAAACAGAAAGACGAACAGACAAGACAATCAAAAACTTATTATTATATAATTACTAAAGCTATACAGGAACTTCTCCTAAATCTCTTGATAACAAATGTAAATAATCTGTAAAGAAATGCATGCAATTAACTACTGAAAAAAAGAATTTAATTCAAAAATATATGATCCTATATATATAAAAAAAAATTATTGTAAGGATACCGGTAACTTTACAAGCTCAAATACAGCTTGCTCAAACAGTTTACTGTTAACCTGGAGCAAAAATTGCTGTTCACTTTTCAGAGTGTTCATGATTTGTTCACGTTTTAGAGATGTCAAGCAAAAAAAATCTTTTATTTACCCCGTATTTCCTAAATCTACCATTCTTTTGGATCTACCACACTATAAAAACACTGGTGCACAGTGTTACCTCGGAGACAATTTTTTTTTAGTTTGATGTAGTTATTATATGAACAAATAAATAAAAAACACAAGGAAGGAACATAGCAGCCTAATTATTCAACACAGCAGCTTTTAAATACGAACAAAAATCTTATTGTTTTTGATCTACTTAGCTTAGAAAACATATTTTCAGCTGCTGCACTATTGTTTGGCAAGCAAATTGGAGAGGCGACAAATTTTTAAAAATTTTCAAAAACAAATCCCCCAGTGGTTTCTTCAGCTTTGAGATCTCACACTAATATGTTTCTATTGGTAAATCGTTTGAAATATGCTCCACAGTTCTTAGCAACCTCCTCCAAAATAAATTTCCCTAATTATATAATGTATGGAAAGCCTTTCATCAAGCTTGCAATATTCGCATTATTGGAGGAATGCTTCACTTTTTGTAGACTTTATATTTTCCCTCCCAACCGGAAAATTTCATTATTCATCAATGAACTCTTTAAGTAGCCGAAAATCGTAAAGGTACTCGAACACATTCATTCGATGACTACGTCAATAACTGCATAAAGTCGTTTAACATAAATTCTCAGCTTTTATAATAATACTTCAGTTTTCAGCAAAATACTTCAAATTTTTTCGGAAAATACTTCACTAAAAAATTGGCAAGCGGCAACGCTGCCTACCTCCCCTTGAAGTTAGGTTACTTTTTTAATGTGACGCAACGCAATCAGGTTGTTCTATATTCCGAATTCGTTTCTGTATTGTGGTTGTTACCTACGATATAAATCATTCATAGGTTGCTGTACTCGAATAATTGGTTACTGTTTTTTTTAATTACGATGTTACCATGCGACCGACTTTTTTATCCGAAAATATGTCCTCAATGAAGGTATTTAATCCTCCAATGATGACTGTTTAATATATGTATATATATGTTTTATAATAATAATAATATGAGTGGCGCTTCAGCCCGTAGATGCCCAGGGCCTAGCTTCTCAGCAACCATTCATGTTGTGCGTGCTATTGTTCTATCACGAGTGGAATATCGTGATATATGTTTTAACAGTTAATCAGTTAATAAAGTAGGTCTGGCACAAAATGCCAGATATTATCCGTGTTATATAAGTGGATAGCGTATCGACAAAATTGTTGCGTGTGAACGCAGCTATTGAAATAAACAAATATTTTGCTTCCGTGCAAAACGAGTGTGCCATATTTATCTTTCCAAACACAAAAATAATGCATACTCTGAGGAGGCATGACTTAAAATACATTTTAATGTATACTTCTAGGGACTGAGACTTCAATTCCACAGACTACTTCGTTCAATTCACAAGTCATTGTCTTGGCGCCCCGGAAATCGTAGTCGTGCCGAGATAGTTTACATAAGATGAGAGTGTGGAGATATGTATATCCAAATCCAAATCCGATCTGAACACAAACACATGTAGATGTAGTATTGCACGATTTGACGCGTAGATGTCTCTAGGTCGCCTGTCAAAATACGAAATTGACTTTTGGACTCTACTCTCAAATCGTTTCGGGGTGTAATAAAATTAATTCTTTTTTAACCTCTGTACGTTATCACCATTGTTAAATAATAATTAACAAGTAACAATTTTCTGTTTTTCTGCTCGCACAAAAATGTTCTCCAATACAAGGACTTTTCTTCGTTCTAGTATCGTTAGTTACATTTCGACAATCTGTTGCACGGATTCACTGCAAAAATTTATTTTTAATTATAGTTACATCGTTGCAAGAGCACACTTGTTGTCGCCGAACACAATAATGAGGCTTTAAATCCCATTACATTAAATACAATAACTGCTGCGAAGAAAATTGGTGGCGAAGTTACGGTCTTAGTAGCTGGTACGAAATGTGGTCCAGTAAGTGTTAAGTAGACAATAATCAAACGTGAGGATGATCATAGAAAATTTTCCACTCTCAAGGCATCTGAAGCTGTATCAAAGATTCAAGGAGTCACTAAAGTGATTGTCGCTGAGAATGAAGCCTTCAAGGGATTGACAGCCGAATCAATAACTCCTCTGGTGTTAGCCGCTCAGAACCAATTCAAATTCACCCACATTTTGGCAGGCGCTTCGGCTTTTGGAAAAAATGTTCTTCCACGTATCGCTGCCAAGTTGGATGTATCACCGATTTCTGAAATCATTGATGTGAAGTCGGAGGATACTTTCGTCAGGACAATCTATGCAGGTAAATTATAACAAAAGAACTGCTTGACTGTGAAAATGACTGACTGAAAATCAACGGCAGATAAAGAGGGAGAATAGGATTATGTAACATTTTTTAATTAATGCTTCAGCATACAATACATATACACGAATGAATATTCAGTATTATATTAGAAATCACGTCAGATTTTATTCAAAACAAAATGCATTGCTTACGTAAGGTAGATAGAAGGTACAGACAACACCAGATCAAGGATCGTGATCGATTTGATCATCGATCACAATATCTTGCAACAATGTAAGAAAATACTGATTCGTTGCCAAAAATGTACGCATTCCCTAGAATTCGTGAAACGAAATTTTACAAGAAGCAAGAGAACACATTTCCTCATTCAAGTTAAAAACATTTTGAGATGTTGTAAAACTAATCAGCACTATGTTTATTACTTGGAATTCGAAACGTAGCGTATGCTTCTTTTGGATTCGTTCTGTTTATTTTTAAACATCCGCATGAATACATATTTTTGACCAATACCCAATCGAGGCACCATTCCTTGGTATGTATACTCTTTTATTTCGCAGAGTGTTCTACTGAACCGTTCGCTGTTGCGGGATCGCCTGACGTGGGGGACAATTACGAGATTAGGCCTCATCATCATCTTCTGACCCGCATGTTCCACTACAGGAGTCGCGGGGGTAACGCACACACAAGAGATAGATGGACTCTAATTTATGCTAAAGCGCAATCAAGCGAGTTTTTGGACTTGGTCCAACCACTTCGTCCTGGGTCTGTCGTGTTTCTCACTCCATCCCGCCGAGTAACTCCCAAAACAGCACGCAGAAATCTCATTTCGGCAGCTTTTATTGGCGATCTTATTTTTTCGGTCTTTACCCAGATTAAGCCTATCGTATCTAATTAGAATAATCTTTCGTACACTCCCATGCCACATATTGGGTGAATGTCAAAGATCAGACCGGAGGAAGGCTATATAGATGTAGATTACTTTATCCTTGTTGGACAGTTGACTGCTGTACAAGTCATGAAGTGCAGATTTGCACCCGTTGATATTCAGTTTCCAGTCATAGCAAAATCTCTGTCTCGAAGTCACGCTACAAGAAAATACTCTTCTTCGACCTTTGTACTAATATGAAATCGTTTTTGACTGCGCCGTAGAAGGTTATAGGTAAATTTCGGAGTTAAAAGTCGTTCAACTCGATGCACTTATCCACAACGCATAGCCTGACCATAGTATGGACAGCTTACATATGCTTTAGAAGCAAATCGGATTTTTTATTTGTCATTACAATGCCAAAATGTGTTGCAAGAGAGTTCCTATAATAAAGGACAAATATTTGGAATTGTATTGTAATTGCATGTCATGTGAATATGAAGAGTATCATCATTTGCTAGATATTTTGCCTTATTTTTACTAAACACCCCAGAACGAATTGTTGTCTGAATTAAGAAATAATCTCTTTGCTACTTCTTCGGTATATCTTCGGATAATCCCAAAGCATCCCCAAGCGTACATACACGCTTCTCACTTGATGCGCATAACTAATGATTTACTATCTGATGACTAAACTATCTAATTTGACTTCCTGTTTTACATTACAACACTGAAATGATCGAATAAAATGTATTTATTTTTTAGGCAATGCTATTCTCACCCTGAAGTCCAAGGACGCTGTTAAAGTGATTACCGTTCGTGGTACGAACTTCGAAGCAGCACCTGCCGGGGGTAATGCAGCAATTGAACCAGCGCCAGCTGGTGAATACAAGAGCGATTTGAGCGAATTCGTATCTCAAGAGCTGATCAAATCAGACCGACCTGAATTGGCTGGTGCTAAAGTCATTGTGTCTGGTGGACGTGGCCTTAAGTCTGGCGAAAACTTCAAGCTCTTATACGATCTAGCTGATAAGTTTTCCGCTGCTGTTGGTGCATCCCGTGCAGCTGTGGATGCCGGCTATGTGCCAAATGATTTGCAAATTGGGCAAACTGGAAAGATTGTTGCTCCCGTAAGATAAACTTATATAAGTTTTATATGTACATGAACATATTGATAATTCAATCTCTTGTCTAGGACCTATACATTGCTGTAGGAATATCTGGCGCAATTCAACATTTGGCTGGCATGAAAGACTCGAAGACCATTGTTGCCATCAATAAGGACCCAGAGGCACCAATTTTCCAAGTTGCTGACATTGGTCTGGTTGCTGATCTCTTCAAAGCAGTACCAGAATTAACTGGAAAACTATAAAATATAAAAAAAAAAACATCAGAATAGTAATCAATTCACACTGTGGCCTTAAAGTGTTTTTTTTTTGTATATTTCTCCCCTCCCTTGAGAATTAATTGCATTTATATCCGTTAGAAGATCTTTTTTTTATTTTGTATGAATCTTTTTTATTTTCTGTGTAACTGGAGATATTAAATAAAGTGTCTAGTATTTCTACCAATTACATTGTTTGTTTGAATTTTGCCCTCACAGTTACGAACAACACCTGTGTGTATGGATGTCCTGTATTATTGCATAGCTACGCAAGGAGTAATTGAAAAATATATCAGTAACTATGGAAATTTGTATGTTTAGAATTGAGTTGACTGTCAGCTTGAGAAGATTGGTTATGTTACAAAATAAATACATACATATATTTGCATATAGAAATATATAATATTTAAGAAAATGGCAGAGAAGAGCGTGGATGCGTTTCAAACACTTGTTCGGTATGACAACCCAGTGTTGGTCATTAAACATCCGGAGAAGAAAGGCGCTGGAGATTCAGTTAGTCAACAAATATTATTTGGTGAATAAAAGTAATTTTTTTTTTAACGCAGGAAATTTCAAGACCACAGACGGCGGCTGTAGTTTTCGATACAAAAAGAGAAACTGAAGAGATTTTGAATTCAATTCTTCCACCACGTTGCTGGGAAGAAACTGGACAACTTTGGACGCAGACTGTAAGTTGTAGGAATCATTGAAATAATTAATATACACAAGTAAGATGTAAATCGTTATTGCTTACTTACTTATCAGACCGGCGGCTCATGGAGGGTCCGAGCATGAGCCGTCTATAGTTGACGGACCTGCTTTCAGTCATCAAGACCAAACTGTGTTTATAGCGGAGATTCGGTTTTCCTCTTTTTCTCGAACAAGGAGGCTCGATGTGTCCGAGCCAGGGCAGTCGACCGAATTTTGTCTTCCGGACTACATTCACAGATCGTAGAGTTCGCGGTTATCTTCCCCTGCATTCACCTTCCTCGCAGACGGGATCATATATCCGACGTAGAATTTTTCTTTCAAAGGTACCAAGAATCAGCTCTGATGTTTTGCTCATCGTCCAGCTTTCGGCTCCATACAGCAGGACTGGCAAAATAAGAGTTATGTAGAGCATGATCTTGGTCCTTTAAGTCAGGAGTTCTGAGCGCAGTTATTTCGACAAACCGAAGTAGCCAAGCGCGATTCCAAATTGTAGCTATCGATTGTGATGTTTTGTCCAAGATGTTCGACGAAACGTTTTTTGGTCGACAGTATATATTTCGTTTTGCTCCTATCGACCTTGAGACCATTCGTTTCGCCTGTTCTTCAATCGCATAATCGCAATCAAAGCCTCCACTACGGCACATTGGGACCGGGCGACAATGGCCATGTCATCTGCGTGCCCCAACAGTTGGACCGACGTGTAGAAGATAGTGCCCACCGTGTTTACAGCTGCCCTCCGAACTATCCTCTCCAGTACCAGATTGAAGAAATCACAAGACAGCGCATCGCCTTGCCGAAATCCGGTGCAGGCTCGGAAGTCCTTAAGCCGAACTGCACGGTGCATCGTGTTTGTGTAGCGTAGTGCGACGCAACCGGATCAGTTTTCCCCGGATCCCTAATTCGGCCATCGCATCGCATAGCTCCTTGCGGTTAATGCTGTTGCATGCGGCTTTAAAATCGACGAATAGTTGGTGGGTATTGAAAACGATTTGAAACTCGCTGGTCTTCTTCAGGATTTGCTTTAGTGTGAAGATTTGGTCTATAGTTGATTTGCCGGGCCCGAAGCCGCATTGGTACGGGCCGATTAGTGCGGTGCAAAACGGCTTTAGATATTCACACAGTACGCTAGACAGGATCTTGTAAGCGACGTTGAGCAGGGATATACCTCTATAGTTGATACAAGAGGTAGGATGGCGGAAAGCCTTTTCTTCAGGCGCAGAAGCTTTTTCTCCCGGTACTCCTCTTGCGTTGCACTAGTCCCACTATACCTAGTCGGTTGAACTTCTCTTCTGCTCACACTAACCATCATGCCATGGATTTCTTGTCGTAGGTAGTAGGTAGCCTAAAGTGGTTTCCAATACCTCTTTGATAGTAATGCAACCACATCCCCTTGGCGTTGGTGTACGTTGTAGACATACCGAAGACTTTCTCACTTAATTGCCCTTCGTAGGCTCTGGCAACCTCCTGTGTGCTCGGACGTCCAATGTCAAGACTCCTCTTTCTTGGCTGGTGCAGCTTTCTAACATTGGATAGTCGAACTCTGAATAGTATTGCCACAAGAAAATGGTCAAAGCCGACGTTTGTCGACGACGAATGTTCGCACATCCAGGAAATTTGACCCATGTCTTGCGTCAATTAGCACATGGTCGATTTGGTTGGCGGTTCGACCGTCCAGGTTGCTGTGTGGATTCCTTTGCGAGGGAACCTCTTGCTACTTATGATCTACTTACGTCCCGACGCAAGGTCAGTGTTTATTGCTACATAAAACATTATTCGCGCGAAGTACATCATTTCGTTAAACCACATTTCTCATGGTAGAAAGTATGATATGCTTTTTTACTACTTTCATAGGTCTCCAGCACTCCAGCCACCCGACAAGATGTCATTAATCTTCAAGAAATGTTGGACACAAGACTACAACAAACACAAGCTCGTGAAACGGGCATTTGTCCAATGCGTCGGGAGCTGTATTCACAGTGTTTTGGTAAATTTAACTACTTTTTTCAATACAACATTTGTATGCGTTCTTTTACAGATGAAATTATACGTCAAGTAACAATCAATTGCTCTGAGCGTGGACTATTACTATTGCGTATTCGTGATGAGATTGCCATGTCAATGGAAGCATATGAAACTCTTTATTGCAGCTCCGTAGCATTCGGCATGCGGAAAGCTCTTCAGGCACACGAAGAAAAGGAACGCCTTAGGGAGAAGGTTAAACAACTGGAAAACGACAAGGAAACTCTGGAGGAAATCATCAACGACATGAAAATCAAAAATGAACAAAATGAACGACGTAACGCTGAGCTTCGGGCTTCTGAGGAAAAGAAATTTGCCGAAGAGGTGGCATTCTTGAAAAAAACAAATGCTCAACTCAAAGCCCAACTGGAGGGTATTACGGCACCAAAGAAATAAATGTGGTTTATGTTTTGAATATTTTTATTGTCATTTCAAAATTAATTTTTCGTCTCAGGTTCATCGATTTCGTTTACGATAGGCGTTTGTTTGAATTTTGCTGCTTCTTTAGACTCATTCTTTGTGGTCTTCACTGTAGCCGGAGCGTTGTTGACTTCTGGTTCTTTCTCCACAACAGGCTCATCATCCTCTGGTTTTTCCTCTTCAGCCTTCTCCTCCTCGTGCGGAAGGTCTTCATAAATTTTAACCACATCCGACATTTGTTCTTTTAGCGTCTCCACTTGTTTTATATAGAGATTATAGACATACTCCGCCATTTCCGACATAGAGTTGATAGTCTTTGCCTCATCCTCTATGGCATCATCAATACATCTTTTTGTCGGAAAATTCTCCTTCGTTAGTAAACGCAGATTTTGAGGCCGGTTTGCCAACTAAAAAATTAAGAGCAAAATCAATACAAATTTCTCCTAAAAAAAAAAAATAATTTCAACTTACCAGTTCAAATGTGGGTCGCAACTCGAAGCAGTTTTTGAACAGGGACACCCGCCCGAAAATGTATAGGCCCAGACGTGCACGACTCATTGCAACAACCAAACGCCGGACGTCTCGCAGATGACCTACAGCCTTGGTGCGAACCAACGATATAAGAATATAGTCATTCTGCTGTCCTTGATACTTGTCGACTGTTGTAATTTTATGCGGCCAGCCAATAAGAGGATTTTTCCCGCATCGCAGATTAATTACATCCCGTATTAAATGCTTTTGTCCATTGTATGTGGTAAGGATGGAGATTTTTTCAGATGGGTACCCCAACAGACGCATGTACATAAAAACAGCAACAATGTATTCAGCTTCGGCGAGATTCTATGAACAAATTATATCATTTTTATATGAGTACAAGCATTATAAATTAAATTGCTACCTTACCTGATAGAAAAATGGATTTGGCTCCGATTCACCGACATTATTGAAGTCTTCAACGTTGATAAGTTGATAGTCGAAAACAAAACCTGCATTTGCTTGTTTATATTCATTCCGTTTAAATATATGTTCCAGATCATCCAATTTTTTGTACCGCCACTTGTACAGGGAACAAATACTCGAACGAGCACGACCTTGTCCATCCAGATCGACTGTTGGCACTCCGAGCCTCACCAATCTTGTAAATAAACTCTGTTCCATATTTGAATACTTTTGAAAGGCCATATTCTTGATGACTGGTGGCAATTGATGATGATCACCTATCATAATCCATCGTTTCAATCGATTGAAACCATCCATTGGATTCTGGAGTAAAAGCGGAATGAAGGTCTCGATTTCTAGAATCTGAGCCGACTCTTCCATCATAATGTTATCATATTTGAAGCCCAGATTAACTAGTTCCTTGCGTTTAAGTGCTGCATGGGTACATGTCATAGCGATGATCTTAGCTTCTTTCACCAATAAGTACTTGGATCGATCAAGTCCACTCCTAAGTAACTCAAATGCACGAAATTCTTCGAGCTCCGTGAAAATTCGTGAAATATATCTAAAGCAACCCTCGGCAATTTCTAGATATTCATTAAAAGTGTTACCCTTAAACAATGGTTGCGGCGCATCGGAGAAAAATGTTGTGAATGGAAATTGTTCTTCAAACACTGGTTTCCATACATCTGCTTCCTTTGAACTTTTTGCGGTTGCTATATTAAGGAACTTTTCCCATCGTGCCATTACATTGTAAAGGTAAAAGTAACCCGCAGTTTCACAAGTGTACGCATTATCACCGGGCACTTTCATTGACTCCTGTAACTTCTGCACTTGATTGAGTAAGTCCAATCGTTTGGCAAGAACATAATTCACACGTCCATATCGACTGAAATCTTTTTCTGTCTCAAGTGCTTCCTCACCATGACCTAAACGCAGCAAATGCCGCTCATCGATGTCCAAAGCCATGATCTTCTCAAACAACTGATTTAGAGCTTGATTCGAATGCGTCACAATAAGAGTTCGTTGATTGGGATGATTGTGATAGATATTGGAGATGATCTGGACCGCCACATCGGTTTTTCCCGTACCAGGTGGACCAACAACTAAAGTTAAGCCCGGTTGCATTCCCGCACGGATTGCTTCGATCTGAGTAGGTGTAAAACGAACAGTGTTTCTGGAAATACATATATACATAAATATTTAATTGATTTCCTCCACTACGAAAGACCATTTATACTCACTTTTTTGGGGCACTAGATACGTACGGACCTCTACACTCAAAGACATAGGGTTCAACCATAATTGTTTTTGACAGATCCGTAACTTCCTTCTGATTTTCATCTTCATCGTCGTCATCGTTATTGGCGACGTCGCCAAAAGTCAATCGAAATGGAGGTTGCAACAGATCAGGACTTATGTCAGAACAAATTATTTCATAGCTAGGAAAACTACTGCGAAGGTGATCGATGTCTATAAATGTATCATTGAAGTCCAGTGATCTCTCTTGATTTGTCATGCGACTGTAGTGCGCCGCACTGGGATCCCCATAGCCTAGTAAGATATCATGCAACCATGGTGGAACAACACATTCTGTGTTCATTAGATGGCGAATGGTTTCCAAAACTGCTTTAAAATTGTTTTCTTTAGGTTTTCGACGCATTATTATGTTGAAACTTTCATATACATCATCAGCTCCCTGAAAGACAAAGCATTGTTTTATGATTTTATCGAATAAAATTTAGATGTTTTATTTTACGTCTTGCAAATCATCCATATCCAACCGATATTGATTTGAGTCCAACCAAACGCGATAAGTTCTCTGCTCTCCAGGTAGAATCGGTCGTGGATCTGGACCATCCTCAATAACTCGTCCATTCGCGTCAAGCATACCTTCAATTTCACACCCACGAACTGCAACTAGACCCACTTGTGGAATAAATGGCTCTCTAGGCTTATATTTGGTTCCTTGAAGAAGAAACATAAAATTAGAAAATGAAAACAATATCCAATTTGGTATAATTATTTTTGTTTACCATAAGGCTGCGTTGGTTTTACAGTAATTAAGAAGCATACATCATGTTTACGAAGATTTTCCCATTCGTCCTTGATTTCTCGACGAACACTCAACGTAACAGATATGTCTGCTCTCACACGAGAGGGTTTCTTTTCGCCAATGTGTGGTTTTGCGACTTCAACTACTGCAAACGAAGCAATGGGTAGCGCCATTCTGGCCCAACCTCCAAACACGACATCGCCGTCCTCTGACTTCCAAGGTAGCATACGACTTACAGCGTCTTCAATATCCTGACGAATTTCGTAAGTCGATTCCAAACGAAATAAGTTAAAATTCCTCAGCAGATAATCATGGAGAGTAAGAAACTGAAGATTTAATTTAGGTAAGGCAAGACACCCATCACCTGAGTAATACTCAGTTGGAACAATATTCTCATCCCAAATGATATCTTCGGTTGGATACAATGGCATTTCATTTAGCGCCTCAAGTTGTGAGGAATGTCTCTCATGTCGGGAAATTAATAACTCCTTTAAGAATTGTTCATCCAAGCGATGCCAATCAAATGGTTCCTTAAGCTCTTCTGGGACAAGGTTTAGGAATGAAGCAATTTCTTTAAGATTATGGGCATCCAGGGCTCCAAAATGTTTTTCAAGTGCGTCACGACTATCAACACTGGCAACGTTGGATAAGGCAAATATTTTTAGATCTGGAAATTTGGCAAAGGCCGCTCGTTGAAGAGAAGTAATTTTTTTATAATGAATCTGAGTCATGTCATGATCAGTTAAAGGGTCTCCGGTAACATCGTTGATTTCAAACCGCGTGTAAAATTTTAGCATATCAAGTAGCTGAAACGAATAAAAAAAAGGATGTTATCACACATTTTTCATAAGTTGTCATTGTTAAAAAAATATATATATGTACACATATTGGCTTAAACCCCGCCTGCATCGGCAGGCTATTGAGATATGTTTCGCGAGAGTGCAAAAAAATGGAGATAAATCACAAAAAAAAGGAGGAAACAAAATTGAATCATCATCATCTTCTGATCCGCATGCTCCACTACAGGGGTCGCGGGGGTAATACACTCACGAGAGATCTCGATCCTCCGCCATCGACTGTAACTCAGGCGTTATGCCCAAGCGCAACCATGGGAGTTTTTGGACTTGGTCCGACCATCTCGTCCTGGATCTGCCAAGCGATCGCCTACCTGATGGAATCGCATTCACGTCACGCCTCGCATGCATCGGAAGTCGTGATAATGAGGACATTCGTGCTACATGACCAAACCATCGTAGCATAGCCCCTTTTGTTCGAACAAGTAGCTCCTCTACATTGAGTTCCTCTCGTACTGCCGTAATTCTCACCCTATCCCAGCGAGTAATTCCCACTACCATAGGTAAGAGTTGGAACAAATACTGAATTGAAAACCGGTAACTTGGCTTTGACACCAAGCTCGGCCTTCCTGATTACAGATCTACCACGCTGTTATAAAATTGAGCCAGCTTGGCCAGCATTACTCCTGCCATCACTCGTGAAAAGACCCCGAGATACTTGAAATTATCCACTTGTTTCAATGGGACTCCACTAAGATGTAGATGGCATTCAAAAGGCGTTCTGGAAATCACCATAACCTCTGATTTGTCAACGTTAACCTTCATCCCAGCATCTGCACATACGGCAACAAACCTATCGAGTGCCCGCTGGAGTTCCGCCTGGGAGGTTGTAAGGATAACTAAGTCATCTGCAAAAAGAAGATGACTCGACCATAGCCATAGAAGGCGTCTCCAACGCCTTAGCGTAGACTTTCCCGGGGAGACCCATCAACCCATCAATGCCCCGTGAGTCGTTATGGGGATGTGGTGGGAGTCACGCCATGCAGGAACCAGTGCGTGCGAGGATCAAACGACAAAGGCATCGACAAAATTTAATATTAAAACAAATCTCAACAACAGCGCCACCGATCGGGTCCACTACACTGGTCAACAAAATTACACTTTTATCTGTTGCATGAGGTTTTTCAACTGTTTCTTGCTAATTCGAGGTCGCTGATTTCAAATCTCACAATGGCTCTAGTTTTTGAGATACTGCCATCGTCCTTATTTTTGTAGTTAGGCTGAACATAAAACGTTAAAAAGTCTTTCTTCGAATTATAGAACACAACTGGGTTATATGCTTAGATCTGAAAATGGTAAACTTTCTCTTGGGTCAGCAAGGTGGTTTAGAAGAATAAGTATTATGTGGTATCATACGTGTACCACATAGTGTAGTGTGGGATTACGTAACGCACAGTACCGTTTGTAAGTTGTGATGGATTATTTTGTAATAGCGACCAGCTGATCGGGTGACCGACATGAAGTCTTCAAAAAAGGATAGTGTCATGGTAATTGTATATAAATACACTGACTTTCATCGGCACTGTAAGAGAAAGAAAGTAGTATTCAAATAAAGAAGTTAGTGCAAACAGCTGTTTTAATTGATCGGTGCCAAATCCCAGTTTTACTTGTTTATGGGACAACAGAGCTAAATCGAGCATTGGATTAAAAAAGATTGGCCTTTGAGGGAGGCTTTGGTCCCGGCATCCTTTTCATATTAAATTAGGGATAATGAAAAAGTATGTGAAAGCTATTAACAAAGATGAAGAAGTTTTAAGTAAATCACAAAACTGTTTCCAATATTAAGTATTGAAAAGGCAAAAGCTGGTATCTTTGATGGTCCTCAGATCAGAAAATTAATAAATGATTCAAATTTCACCGAATGCATGACAGCTGTTGAAAAATCTGCATGGAAAGAGTTCGCTTGGGTAATGAACAATTTCTTGGGAAATAAAAATGCAGCCAACTACCCTCAACACATTGAGCAACTAATGCTGCACTTTCAGCAATTTGGGTGCAACATGAGCATTAAGTTACATTTCTTCTTCAGTCATTTATATCGATATATGGAAGATCTGGATGATTGAAACGAAGAACAAGAAGATTGATTACATCAGGACATTCGCACTATGGTAGAGCTATACCAAGATTACTGGATTCAAATATGATGGCTGACTATTGCTGGAACATTTAGCGTAGTTCTCCTGGGTCGACTTATGTAAGGGAGTCGTATAAAAGAAAGATTCATTAAAAAATCTTTTATAATAAAATACTTTAGCTTGAAAGCTGGTACATTTTTTGTGAAAATTCCCTCCTTCATATCTCAATAGTTAGAGCTGCTATTGGAAAAATTAAAAAAATGGACTGAAATCAGTGGGGCAAATCCATTTAGAATTGAGTATAACCTTCGTGCGGCAAAACCTCTCTTGACCAGTATTATTTATTACTCTTGTACTAAATTAACATTTTTGCCACTTTATTAAAGATTTTCGTATATGTACATTTTCTCCCAAAATTGAGCGTGCAGCAGTTAAAATCAAGCACTGTGCTACTTCAAATGTTTAAAATCATATTTTTTAAACTTTGTATAAAGTACAATATAATTATAATATATTTTAGTACGAATACATTGATATTAACACTATTCCACATTATTCTTAGTCATACGGCCGAAGATTTGGGTACCAGGACACCCGTACATGGCAGACATTTTCATCGCACAAAATTGACAAAACTTTCTTGGATCAAAGTTTACCGCTGTTCATTCAATATATAAACTATTTTTTTAAGAAATTTATTAACATGAGAGAAAAAAGAAAACAAACCGACCGCGACTTGTCTACAACAAAAATTATTATAAACTTGCATTGCAAATGAAAATATTTACGTGAAATAGGAGAAAATGGTGAAATGGACATTCGGCTATGCAAAAAATTATAAACAAATGTCAGTATGAAGGTACGCTGCTGAAAAGTGCTGGAAGAGACAAAAAACCGGAACAACTTCCCACCCAACACGATGTAATAGGGAGTACAATGAAAGAAAACCCAAAAAACGAGTGTTCCAAAAATGGCATCTGAAATGGCGACATTAATTAAAAAACCGTATCAACTGAAACCGTTCGGCTCGTCCCTCGAAATGCCAATATTCATGGTAAAGTTGCTCGAAAGAAGCCTTTCAATGCGCTGATAAAGCAATGCAAACGCTTGGAGTTCGCTAAAATACAAGTGATGAAATACAATCGGTGAACACACCGATGAAACCAAAATCAATTTGTTTAGATCTGACGGAAGGCAAACAGTAAGGAGGAAACACAAGACTCTTTTAAAAAAAATTGTACGTTACTTTGACCCTCGGAGGAAGTGGTGTTGCGGGGTTCTATGGCTGCTAGTTGCACTGGAAATTTGTAGCAGAAGTAGTAAAGAGATGTCAACTCGGGTTTGGGTCTTTACTAAAAAACCCCTCAACTATCTCTGATTTGTTCTAAAGTCGCGCATACTACATTTATTCACTCACACTTCGGCTTTAGAGCAGCCTGCAGTTTTTCTGTGATCAATCGTATGAACGTACACGTACACTGTCTATGAACAGAGGTAGAAATTGACTCTTAACTACTTTATCTCTGATTTGTAGTGGACAAATGTAAATTTCATAAACTATGTATAGAATGTATAGAGAAATTGCATTTACCAACAGACACCGATCATAAGCACACGTCGCTTGTCGTAAAGAGCAAGTCAAACAGCTCGATGGAATCGAAGTCAACAAAGTATAAATGTTGCGTTAATTATAACCTGGCAATCTATCATTGCTTTTGGACCAATGAACATTGTGTATCCACATTGCAAGGCATTAAAGTTTAAAAATGGATTGCGTTCCGCCAGTGACCAAGTCAAATTGACACCATTGGTACCGCCACCAAAGCCAAAATTACAAAAAATCCTGTTTGGCGAAAAGCGTTGATTCAATTAGGTAACTGGCGAATTGATTACATAAAAATCGGTTGATTCCGTTACTAACCAAGATGTCAACTATACAACGGAATTGTTAAATTCGCTGGTATTGCCATCACATAATCTGCAATTAAAAGTCAGATCGGTAATCATTATCTTGCGGTACATAACCGCACCCACGGCTTGCGATGAAGAAATTAATGAAAAACGTCATTGAACCACATGCCGTTCAACTTTAAACGGTTACAATTTTCAGTGCGGCTTGCATTTGCAATGTCGATAAATAAAGGGCAGTCGTTAAGTGTCTGTGTGAGAATCCATGTTTTTCACGTGGCCAATTATGTATCTGTTCATGTGTCGGAAAACCATCAACATTATTTATTTATACACCAGAAAAGAAAACTAACAATGTTGTGTATCAAAAAGCATTACAATAAACGATTGTTTTTGAAATAATTTTCCGAAACAAATTATCCGAAAAGTCCTCCACCGCTCGTGCTTCAAAGCTTCAGTATTTGGTCAGCCGTGGAAATGATGCTTGAGACTTTATTTTTAGTCATGTTTGAGTCGTTGTTGCCTTATGATCGGGAGCGGGGTCTTGTTGGAAGGTCCATGGTCTAGATTTGAATTTTATTGTGTTAAGAGGCTTGACAACGTTCTCCAAAACTTGTTTGCTAAACTGTATTTAGGTTTCTAACATCTTTTTCGAAAAGGACTGGTGGAAATGATGGCTCTATCATAAGCGACACCCCAACAAGCCATCACAAAGTCTGGCTGATGTGTAATGTGCATGTTAAAATCTCGGAATGATTTCAGACCGACTCTTCAATGGTGATATATATATATATATCAATAGGAGAGGCAGACTGAAAATCCGGCATAGAAAAAGCTTGGTCTTGATGACTGTAAGCAGCGTCCCTAAGACCGTCTGCGATGCAAGACGAAGATCTGATAAACAAAACAACAAAATAAAGATATTTCTCTGCACAGGCGAACCCTCGAACCCAAAGCCTTTTGGCGATTGGTATTACTTATGGATTTTTCTCGGAACTCTTCCATTAAACCTCCGGAACTCAAATGCGTGAATTTCTGCCCGATGTCCGACATATTTTCAATGTAGTCTACATACATAATTCAAGGATTTTCGGTTACCTTTGGTCACATTCTATCGTTAAATAAACTTTATTGCGAATTTTATGATTTTTTTTATATTTTGCTCCAATTCGGATTTTCAATCGGATGATACCTGCGATTGGGGTGATGCTTCAATACATTCTGGAGTATTATTCGGCAGCCAAATTTTAGTGTTTCAGGCTGTATGTGTAGGATCAATATCTTGACTCAAAATGTTGTATTAAGATATTAAGACCCATTTTATGTGCACCACAATGTAATACCATAAGTAAGGTAAAACAACACATTTAGCACTCACCCACACACTGATCGCAGAGCACTGGTAATGTTATTTACACCGGGGTCTCATCGCGTAAGACGACGATCGTCTGGCGACGTCGTTTCGACGATTGTATTACTTCGTGTAACACTAAAATAATTGAATCGTCTGGACGACGTCGTTTTTGACTAATGCTTCGTATAACTCTTTGAACTGTCACATGTCGACGATTGAACTATTGCTATTTTACAATCGTTTCATAGTTCGTGGTTGATTTGTGTTTAGTTTTGTTTTTGAAATTTTTAATAAAAATCGAAAAAAAAATGCGTCGGCATTACAATGTTGTTTTTCGATGACGGAGAAAATGAAAATTTTGTCGGACTATTACTGTTTCTGTTGGCCAAAGTACCCTTTCATAGATAAAGGCGTTAGAACTAAAGCTGTGTCCAATCTGGATTACATGGAATATGGGCAGCGAAATAAGAAAGAAAGAGACAAAGCAATGGTTCTTTCAGAAATATACAATGCCAGGAAGTAATTAAATATCCATATTCTCGATTCTTCGAATTGTACTAACGATTTAATTTCCATAGTTATCGGATGCGTAGCTAGTACCCACCTATAAATGAGGATATTTTCTTCAATAGATAAGGAAGATACGATGATTGTGCGTCCTCTTTTAAAACCAGTTTAAACAATTGTTTTATTTAAGATTTGCGACTGGATACACACATAGTATTATACATTAGTTTGGAAGCATTCGAACGAAAGATCCATTTTCTTTAGAAGATGCACCAAACGCAATCATAACTATTGGCTTCTGGTTAGGTACACAATTATTTGCATCTTTGTGATTTCCTCAGATATAAAATTGCAGGCGGCAGTGGATACCCTCTTGAGGCTTGGTTGCTCACACCCTATAGATCATCTAATGACCCAGCTAAGATATACTTCAATCAAATTCATTCTAAGGCAAGGAACTTAATAAAAAGATTTATTGGCATTTATAAAGATATAATCAATTGTCTTCCTAAATGTATTTTACACTGTTCCTACTATAGGTAGGTGGAGAATCTTGAATGGAGAAAAATAATAGCAGGTACAACCCTAACAAAGTTGCTATTTTTGCTAACGTTTGTGCCGCATTGCACAACATATGTATCTTCCACTATATGGACAACAATATTGCAGATACTGAATCCAGCGATGATCATTTAATGAAAAATGAGACAGCAAGTAGAGATATTTCCAAAAAATTTCCAAAATTTTTCAAACTTCCGCTGATTGTTTATGTTTACTTTAACCAAAACATAAACAAAATTCATTCTTGCTATTTTGTTCTGTAAGAAAGCCCGCTGTTTTGAGATAAAGAACCATTAAAACAGTCCGGGGAAATATGTACTTTTTGGAGACTGAAATAATGTGATTCGAATGTGATACATTCTTTTTTTATTTTATTCAATATTACATGCAGAATAAATACACAGTCAGTCTCAAAAGTAAATATACAGCCTAAAGTTGTGAGTTCTCAACAAATCCAAAAGGGAGTCCAAGAACAAACAAAAAATGAGGATATCCCATAAACTATAGGCACAATGGGTGATAACCCAAAAATGTGACGAAATTGAAATCAGCAACAAATTGCCCCTCTAAGCTCCGCTTGGAGATACTGTTGCCGCTTTGTTGTTGTTCTTCTTCTCCCGTCTGAATTAACTTTTTGCTGAGAAGACAGACAACTTTATGCTGTATACTTATTTTTGAGACTGACTATATGTACACTGGTTTTTAGGTACATAAGAGCTGTACCCCAGAATTGCGCAAAATCATAATTTGTAAATTTATAAAAAAAAATTTCTTCAAACCATTGCCAAAGAGCTTTTGTGCTCAAAGTCGTCTATAATGCTATTAATCATTACGAGTTTAAAGGAACCATCGAAAACGTAAAACGGAAGCAGCGCCCCAAACAAATCAGCAAAGCGAACATTTTGTTGAATTCACGCTGAAATAAGACCACGAGGAGATATCAACACTAACAGTAAGTCGTCGAAGCGGCACTCCATGGATGCGTTGCGGATGACGATCTTTTTATGGTTTGGCGTGGGTCCTATTCACCGCACAACACATCGAGTGGATCAGGTATTTTATAAAGACGTCATGGCGGGTATGATGAAGCCATTTGCCGATGAGGGCATGTCTGTTCCATTTATTTTTATGCAGGACCTTAAACACACTGTTAAGAAATTAAAAGAAATGGTCTCGCACTGAAAACGTCGACATTTTGGATTGACCAGCCCAGAGTCTTGACCTAAACCTTTGGGCAGATGTTGAAAGGGCTTTACAGACGAAAATCAGCAAATATCCGTAAGAATTTGTCAAGAATTGGACAAATCTGGCAAAATATCCCGATAGATCGTTGCCAAAAGCTAGTCGTCAGATTGGCATCTGACAGAGGTGCCACTCTGTGTTGGCAGCAAACGGTTATTCAATGAGATATTGATACTTAGATAATATTAAAGTGCATAAATGTTGAAGTGCTCATATTTAGTTGTTCAAGCTAAAGTAGTTTAGCAATTGCATTTTTAAAAATACTCGCAATGAATTTTTGTTTCTTTTTTTACATACATATAAATTTAATTTTCCAGACTAACTTCTTTACCGAATTTTGAATATTCATTCTAAAAATCAAGTTTCTGTGTGTTCCTAATTAGGTGTCCATCACTGTATTATGATTTTGTGTGCTTTTTAGTTTTTTGTTTTCTACAAAATTTTTTACTTCACATGGTTTGGTGAGCGAATAGATTTCGGAGTCACTGTAGAAGTATATTTTTTGTTTCAAGTAATACGCGACTTAAAACCTTATACTAAGAGTAATTCAAAAAGAGAACTATTCTCTCTCTCTCCAGTCTGCTATCCTCATTTTGTTTATTTCAGAGAACAGCACAACCATATGTTTGACGAAAAGTGTGGTGATTCAAAATATTCCCTTACAGATCCAAACATACCCGTAGGATAACTATCAATTTACATTGTACACGTGAGGGTAATAGCACATATGAATCCCTACTTATGTATATAATATCCATACATATATTGTGTCTCTATATAACATGTAGATTGTATTATATTCACCGCACTATAAACTGGTTGAGGTGAGTTTCAATTATAATCTACCTGCAATTGATTGTGCCGGTTTCTAGGTTTGTACACGAACATAGGGACATGTACATAGTACGTAAGTCATAAAGGTATACTCGAATGTATAATTTGATGTACTCACGCAGTATCCCCCACTGAATGCATGGACCATCAAGTTTCTATAAAACATCAATATCAAAGGTATACGTTGTCATGAAAAGATGCCACAGTCAGGAGAACAAACGTTGGGTTTGCCTTACCAGAATGAAGTAAGAAATCTATATCCTTCTTTAGTACCCAAGAATAGACAGTAGGTAGGAAGCAAAATTCCGATTGGAATCCATGACGACAAATAAACAAAAACTTATGTGTAACAGCAAAGGCAATTAGTAGGGCGGATGTCACTCGATGGCACTTCCTTGCCACAATTAATGACACACATGCTTCAGTTACCGGCATCTGTATAAATTCAAATATGTATGTTTATGTACGTATATAAAGTTTACGTAGGCAAGGACCGTGTTTTCAAAATATTTATTGTGTATGCGTGTGGTTCAAAACACTAATAAAATCGAGTACCTTACTTAATTGAATGACTTTGCATCATGTTGTGATTATTTGTCCCTTACAGTGGTGATGAAAAGATAATTTTCATACTGAAATTAATTGTTGACTGTCAGCATACAAATTCTGAAAAGTAACTGGTGCAATGTGTATAGTAATAATATGGGTGGCGCTACAGCCCATAGAGCGTCAGGGCCTAGCCGCTATTATTGTTCTTACACGGGAAGGGACCTACACTTTTATGCCGACTCCGTACGACCAATTTGAGATTATTTTTTTGCAGCGGAATTTTGTTTTGTCGTACTGGGATTCGAACCTGGACGCCAAGGTTCAAGTACGTAAGAGTCGACGCCCAGACTCACAACGCTACGGCTGACACAATGTGAATATGTATATATTTTAAAAACATTCCCATTGGTAAACAGAAAAAAGCTTTGTTTAAAATCATTCTATTTGATCCATCAAATAGATTATCTTTAAATATAACTGTTTTTAATTTGTTTACCTCTTAGAAGCTGATTTTAATACGACATTCAATAAATTTGTATTTTTTTGAAAATTGGCTGTTTAGATAAATGATCCAAAGTTTCACGTCGCCACTGTTTATTATTAGATATAACATTTATCAAGTTAAATCATTCTTACATTACCGGTTTCCGCTTGTGCCAGTCCATAAAACCACTTAAAGAGAAACCACAAGTCCCTTCCCTAACAAACTCTATTCCTAAGAGAATCCCTAACCTCTAGCTCTTCTCCCATCATGAATTTTCTCCACATACAAGCATTCTTCCCCTTCTCATATATCTGATTCTACGGAATACAAATTCAACTCTCTCCTCAATCGCATACAAAACGTGCTCGAAAGAGGTTCTACCGCTCGAAAACTGAGTTACTCGTTATAACGCGCTACTTAGGGTCTCAGATACAACAGTGGCTTAATTCACAATTCACTCTGATTCGGTACTGGTAGTGGTAGTGGTAAATGTGGAAGTGACAGAATATTTTTCAATCCGAGAATGAATATTTTATTTAGATAGGAAAGCGATAAATATCTATCTAAAGTCTAAATTTGAAACAAGAAAATAGAATACACGTACATACATACAAGTTATCAAACACACGAGGCAGTCAAGTATATGCAATTCGTAATAAGTGAAGGAATTCCAATTTTATTTCATGTATTGTTTTTTTTTTTTTGTTTTCTCGTCTGAAAAAGGAATACCACCATAATCAAAAACCCATCATCTCATCCCATTCGTAAATATTACTCGTTCAAAGTGCAATACAATTGCCTTAGTGTTGCTGAAATCCAAACACTTGTGCTTCGAGACGAATGGAGAGATACTTAAGTTTCACCAAAGATACAATATCGAATGCGAAAAACAAAATTCACAACCGCGTGTAATGTTATGATTGCAATTACATCAAAGTCATTCAATTGTGTGCGTGTGTTCTTATGTATTGTGCGCGCAAAATATCTAACAAAATGATGACTCAACAATCTAACCAACAAAAACTACCTCAGGCACTACGTCATAGATGGACAGGTAAAGGTCTAATGTTTCGTTTTGTGGTGAGTTTGTCTCTACTGAGTGGAATTACCGGTGAGACACTCCCACAGCAACAACAGATAGATCGTGACGATATTAACCTGGTACAAGTGAATAAGTGTTGTGAGAAGTTTGAAATACATTTGGATACAGTGTGCAGTCAGGTGAATGAAACAGGTGAGAGATTATTTTCAAGTGTAAGGAAGTCCTAACCGTTCGTAGTTTGCACATTTTTTGCAGGCGGTTTTTGGGGGATACTCGTTTAAATTGTATTAAAGTAACTTATTATGTCTATTTTTACCTGTGGACGAACAAGTTTGCAATACCATTGTGGTTAGGTTAGACCACAGAAATTCAGATCATATTTAATGATAAATATTCTTTCCTTTCTCGACTCAGTTGGCTTTAACTTTGTTCATTAAACCGTTGATTCAATAAGCAAACACGACCTTAAATTTTCATGTATTAGTCACTAGCAGATGCAGATGTATGCATTGATTTTTGCTATCAAGGCATTTTTTTCAATTTTCGTAAAGAATTATGTCATTGTATGCCAATTATTATAAGTATTTGTTCATAAAATTGATACATATGTTCATATCTTGTTTCTGATTGAACAAATTGCTCTAACTGGCGGAATATATACCTATAAATCCGCTGTCTTCAAATAAAATTAACTTCCAATCAACATAGCATTCTTATTTACAAAAATGCATCATTAAGATCTTCGTCAAAAAACTCTTAAAAAAGCAATGAAACGAATTGAAATGATCTATGGAAAATAAGCCTCTCTTAAATTCTAACATAGAATTTAAATTGAATTGTATGACAAAACGTTCGTAATGCAAAGACTAATTAAAACATCAAATTAAGAGTGACCCATTTTTAAAATAAGCTATTTGCTTTATTTTCATTTCATGCACTCATTTTGTAAACTTATTAATTATTTGTTTTATTCATTAGGCAATCTATTTATTGCAATTCGCATGAACGATGTGAGGGATCACAATTAATCTTGTCCCATGTTGTTGTTACAGGCGCGTCACAACAAGACTGCGGGTATCGCACATTGGAAACTGTTCGCCTATAGCAGTTAAACAAGTTGCATTGTGCCATTAAGTTCGTTTAAATTACGCCATCCCTCATTCATTCAATTTGCTAGTAGACAACCTCGTTTTTGTATTTTATGTATCCCAGTGGTGTTTGATGATGCATCTACTGCAGGTGGACAGAAGGATAGGTTTATTTATTTTCATTGTTTTTTCGATTGAAAGCAGTGACAGAATTCCACTGCCTGCTCTTGGGAGTCCAATGAACTCTATTGGACCTGAACAGAATAAGGAAAAATATTTTTTTCAAGTTTTTATGTGATTGTATACATTCCAGCTGTATATGGATATTTAATTAAAACTTGTTTCCCGACAGGAAATGGTAACAAACTCTTCCCATATCTTCTACTTCTGAGTAAAATAAATAAAACCTACTATAACCGCTTCAAAAATGTGATGGATTGCAAGAGAGAATTATGAAGAATATTCTGTAGAAATACACGTAAAGTATGTATGTTTCGATTCTGCCTGCATATGCTACGCACGAGATTTTCAATTTATTGATTTGTTTACTATTATTTAATTGATCATACAGTAGAATTCGCCCACAACGACCACTGACGGGAGACAAAGTTGTCGCCGTTATAAGCGGTTGTCGCTTTATCCGAACGATATATTCATTAACTGTTGTACTGCAAACCAAACTTTAGGTTTTCACTTCGTCGTAACCGAAATATCGTTATAGCCGAGATCGCAATTCGCGAATTCAACTGTATGTTTTAATTTAATTCTGCTCTCTTGTTATAATGATTTTGTTGGAAAAAAACTTGTGGAACCCAAAAGAACCCTATTATCATTTTATTTGGGACCTATTAAAGGTCTAAAGTAGCATTACATCAAACTACGTCAACACATTTTAACTGTTTACATTTTTTTTTAGAATTCTTTCAACCAATGTTCACCAGCTACAATGGTGAACATAACATTCCAGTAAATTTTAAATTTGTGATTGGGGTCCCTGGATGTGGATCTATGCAAATGTGGCCTATATACCATTATCCTGGGGTGAGAGAAAACTAGTTTCTACCATATTCAACAATTTGACTTTATACATATTTTAAGAGTGCTGATAAATTGGTTCTATTGAGCGATGGTAAGCTTCGGCACTATACAAATACCGACGAGGACCAATATGAACACGCTGATTATCAAGATGAAGATGACAATGAAAGAAAACCCCTATTTCATGATTACAGACAAGGACAGTACTGTATTGATAAGGTATGTTTGAGAGAACTCGCATTAATAAGGACGAAGTGTTTAACTGTCAGTTGTCTTTTCTTTCTAGGCTATATCAACAAGTGGCGACCACCGCACGATATTATTTGCAAACATTTGCTTGTCAAAAAAAGAAATTAAATGGACTGATACAAATTTTCTGTTGAGAAAAATCCTTAATCCAATCTTCCATGGAATCTCACTTATCATACTCCTAATGATAGCCATAATTTACTTTATTTTACCCACATTAAGGTTAACTATTTCCTGCGGTATTTTGATAAACAAACAAATCAGATATATTTATGTTTTTTATAGAGATCTTGTTGGCAATATTATAACAACAATCGCAGTTTGTTTAATGGTCAGCCAAGCCGCTGATCTTGTGAGAATATTTACCGAACTAAGTAGTCATGTTAGTTTCATCGTTGCAGGTAAGTTTCTGCGAAAATAATTCATAAATTCATATAACACGATGAATTAATATTTAACAGATACAATTTTATACATTAGTCTTCTGGGTGCGTTTTTTTGGCTGAACAGCTTTGGCTATTATATTTGGAAGACCTTCAGGTATTGCAGTATATATGTTTATGGAATATTGTGAAGTAAACAATAGATATTTTCAGATCACGAAATGTATTCCTCCGCGTTACCGATGGTCGAAAGTATTGCTACTATTCAGCCTATGCGTGGGGTGTTACGGGTCTTATGGCAGCGATGGCAATATTCTCTCATTGTTTTCTCGACGCAGAATCTTATAAGAAACAAAACGTTATTGGCGAACAGGAGACTATCGGTTGGCTGGGAATAGCTATATTTTTCTCACCAATTGCGTGTACAATTCTAATAGATATTTTCTTTTATGTAACAACGTTAAAGTTAATTAATAGAAGAAATGTTTATGGGAGAATTCAACATAAACTCAAGGCAAAGTATGTGTTAAATATATTGTCACACTTCACTCGCTTTTATTCCCATTATTTATATTTTCAGTTTTGTGATGTACGCCTTATTGTTGTTAGTCATGGTGATATCTTGGATTTTCCTAATTCTTTCCTGGCTAAAGTTTGATGGACTACTTTATGCTCACATAATAGTGAATGCTATACAAGCGCCACTAATACTTTACATATGTGTTCTCAGGCAAAAACATGTGACCTTTCTTTTGAAGAAGTCATGCTGTTACAACGAGCCACCATCGTCAAATGATTGGGGCGACGAAATGAATTATATGAATGGCAATGAATATTAACGTTTTTTTTTTGTATATCGTTATACATGGAAGGAAACTAAGGGAAGTTAAATGTTTCTAAAAAAAATCTAATGAATCTTGATAGGCTTACAACTTTTATATGTAAATTATGAGTAGACTTAGCACTAAAGTGTACTTAATAAAATTTATTTATTTTTATCGAAACCTTTAGTAGAAAATCTTTGGAAAAATATACACAAATATAAATGTCACGTTTAAATATTGAACACCAGTAAAAAACCGCTAAAAATGAGTTTATTTCTATTTCTACATCTACCACTGTGTGATACAACACTACACTCAAAACTAAACCAATTGTGGTCTATACTGTTGCTAAAAAGCCACATAGACGCAAACATGAAATTCGCTGTAGTCTGAAGAGCAAACGAAATCCATTTGTATCAATAGAACTCTAAACATCTACTGGACTGGATATCTTCGAATAGGAACTTCTGAACATATATCATATATCTGTCAAATTGACTGCAATTTATTCAGTCTGTTTTGTCAAATCACCATGGACGGACATAGCGTTCAATAACACGTTATTTTATCAAAATGGGTGTTCTGTTCGGGCAACGTCCCGCACGTTTCACTCTAATTTTCATCGAAAATTCATCTTTAGCGATGTGACCCATTTCTGGATGAATGATCATGTCAGAAACAAAATTGTCCAATTTGAGACGATACCAATCCAAACGAGATCCAAGAGCGTCCAATCCATCCCGAAAAACGTCACTGTTTGGTCCAAAATTGAACGGCGTTGGCCAGGTCATCACCGTCAACGGTGAGCGCTATAGATCGATGATTACCAACTTCTTTTGGCCTGAATTGGATGATATGAAAACCAACGACATGTGGTTTCAACATGAATGCGCACAGCTCACGCCCCATTAAAAATTCTGCAAGAACGATTCGAGGTCATGGTCATCTCACGTGGAGGTGATGTGAACTGGCCCCTTTCGATTTTTTCTTGTGGAGTCGGAGGTCCATGCGAATAAGCCACACAACCACAGCGGACCTCTAGTTCACCATAACCCATACCATCGGTCAAATTCAGCTTGATTTGGAGTGTATTACAAAGGAACCCATCAAAAATTCAACTATCCAGGTGTATACAGATGGATCGAAGATGCGAAAAGGCACAGGTGCGGGCATTTTCTTCGAATTGTTAAACATGTACTGCTCTATCAGAATTCCTAATTACGGCGGAGGTCCTAACAATTAAGGAAGCGGCTAGAATGATATCAATGTTGGAAATACCACCGGCTGATATTGCCATTCTAATTGATTCCATTGCCATTAATGCAAATTCGGCAATAGAAATCAAGTCCAAGCTGGTCGCATGTTGCCGTGAAGAACTCAAGGTTCTCAGTACGCAGCACTCAATTACTCTATTCTGGGCCCCAGGTCATAGGACATAGCCGGCCAAAATCTACGTATCCCAGGCCTCTTGCAGATGTCAAGAAGAAAGTGGATGACAGAATCATAGAACACGCAAATAAAAGGTGTTTATGACCAAGATCAATAGTGAAAAAACTGAAATGGGATCCATGACTTTATATGCAGAGGCTGTGGGGATGAAGAAAAAAGAGGATAACCCTCGCTACTTCAGCGACTGCCCCCCAGCCTGTCAATTGAGACACAGAACAATGGAAGAACATTTCTTCCAAGACCTGCAGGACCTAACCAATGCTCACTTAAACTTTATTTTTAGGTTTATCAGGATGTCAGAATCAGGATGAAGATAGCGGACTTGATAAATTGGATACGATTGTTAATAGAAAGGTGTAAAAAAGGAATCTATTCGTACTTTGGGCATCACAGAGGGGCCACTGTGAGATGTGCGTTGGCGCTTCTACCCACTGACCTAACCTAACCTAAGCGTAGAAGAGTGTTGGGAAATGGCCATGATTTATCGATGATACAAGTAAACTTGGTGAATCTATGTATAGATGTATTATAGAGAATGGGTTGTCCTACATGATATTAGAACATCATATAATCAATGTGAAATTTGTCATAATTGTGGTACATCTTCTATTTTGCGAAATTTTAAAAATTTCCAAACACGGTATAATACTTTGAGATCTTTACAGAAAATTGTTTGTACACCTAGTTATTGCCTGTGTTTTGCAACGTAAGTATTTGTTGAAAAGCTAAAATATAGTTTTTCGCGCGAAAAAATAACATTATCCATCATAAAATAATGTATGCAAATAGCCCGAGCTTTCAATTCGGCAGTCGTCATGTTCATGACAGTCGTCACATTCATTGCCTCCAATATGTAAATCCCCTCATATAGATAAATGAAACAATTACTATAATAATATGGGTGGCGCTACAGCCCGTAGAGGTCCAGTGCCTAGCTTCTCAGCAACCACTGGAAGGGACCTACTACGAAAAAAAAACTGACTTGCACTGTCAATTATGAATATTCAGTAGAATCTTGCGAAGAACAGTTCAGAATGATGCATTTTTGTTCACAACTGAACGTGTGTAGATACTCGAAAAAATGAACGGGTTATTCAGAATTAAATTTTTCTGCTTCAATACATTTAGTTCGTCATACTATAGTCTCGTAAGGTGATATACGTTTTGCTGCATGTAGGAGGATAGAATTATGATGTGGTCTGCTGAACAGAATGTAATAAGTTAAGCTGGAAACTCAACATCCAGGATAGGGTCAGGAAGGCTTCTCTGCCTTTTTAACTCTAAAAAAGCCATTGGATGCAAATGGGAACTACAACCACGCATCTTTTACTGGATGCTGACATTTTTGTATGGGGTCTCAGTTTGGTGGACAGCACTAAACAATGCTACTCAAATCTCTTACAGAATGATTGCTGCATGGATGAAGAGGAGGTAGAAACAACAAGTCCCAACTCTGCTCGTGCGGCGCTCTCGCAAGTCGTGGGTACTTACACCTAACACCTAAGGTCCTACTATTTCGAGAATCTCAACGCTTCCTCAATCGCTTTATACCAACCACCAACTGGTTTCAATGATAGGAGAAATCGCGTGGAATCACAATGGAGGGTACTCTGGCCTAAGTGTGAGCCACTATTACCCAACCTAACCTGCTTCTGTTTAGCTTATGTCTTCAGAAGAAAGTGCAGTGTAGGTTGTCGATATAATAAAACCAACCAGAATCAATTTCTGCCATCAACACCAGCTTGAATTGCAGATCGATGTAGTACTGATACATATTTCCACATTTTTAAGTTTCAGAAGTTTGAGAGAAAGCTGTTGTAAAACAACTTTCTTCCGTGATATGAAGATGTCAGCAGCGTATAAATTTTTAGAAAAACGTATAAATAAGTATTCTTCTGTTTTTGTTGTTTCTTATTTTTTAAAAAAAAATAATTGTCTTCATCTCGAAAGATGACAAGCTCAAAAATATGATTTTATGCGTTCGTCTCTCCTAGATTCTGCTGTATGTATGTATATTCGAACTTTTCAGTTTTCAGGCGTATGTAATACCTTTTCAGCAATCAATGAAAGTTAGAAAAAATAAAATATGAACTTACTTGTCCAAACAGTTTTCCGTCCTCCCTCTTGCTCAAGTTGGAAATTTGACATCGAACTAATAGGTGGCAATCATCCAAAACTGTATTGAAAAATCGTCTTGTCGGTAATAGTGCCTCCAAATCGATAATAAATTCCAGAAAGCGTTCGCAATAATGAATAATATCTTGATCCACCAAACCTTCGCTCGGAATCAACTCAAGCACGTTGAGAAAGTTGACAATTAGGTTCTAAAATAATGAACATCGTAATATAAATATACAAAACAATATATTGTAGCAGTGGTATACCTGTAAAAAATGTCGTTCCCATTCAATTTCAGGTTTCTTTTCTGTTTTCTCCTTCTTTTGGATTTTCTTCCAAAACTTCTTCCATTCTGGAATTTCTCTTAGTTCCTGTTCTCGGCGTCCTTTATGAAAATACTTTAATAAGTTATATGTTCACTTTATGTGTTAAATGACTTACTTGGCTGTAAGCAAGCCCACATAGATAGGGAAACTAATCGTTTGGCTTGCTCTCTACATAATTCGATTTCCATACTATTAAAACAGTGATTTATGAATATCAACAATGCGGTCTGCTCACGCATTTGCCATGAACTCATATTCGGGCGAGGTAAACACGACTCTAAAACATGTCGAAACAGAGAACCAAATTCTTGGCGCCTTGTCTCGAATATTGGCCATACTTCTACACGTTCACGAAATTTTTCATTTATCATAACAACAATTGACATCATATGAGCATGGCTTGATTGACCACCTATGTAATTAGGCCAAAGATAATTCTCCAGATACTGGCTAAATTCAAGCATCATAATACGGCGAATTGCATACTTGGAGTCTTGAATTTCCTTTACGTAAATTTCTTCAATAACATTACAATCATATGGAAGATGATCTGTCTGTGTTTCAACAGACCAATATTTTGATGCAAGCTGTTTAAAGGAAATGTATTAATTTTAGTTAGACTTTTTAATAACGCGACGAACCAGTGAGATAACATCTGCGTTTATCTGGGATATGGTGACCACTGGCACCTTGAACTTTGTTTGACTATCAGCAGCTTGTTTTTCTTTCATTCTTAAGCAGTTAATAAAAATAACTTAGTTGTAGATTGAAAATATTACAGGCAATTGTAAAAACACTTAAGAGCGGACTTCACCAAATGACAACTATACGTTTGTTTACCGGCAACAAGTGACATTTACTGCGTTGTCACATTTTTTTAAAATTACGTACTAGATGAGGGAATATAATTTTGAAGTACAGCAACTTTTTCGAAATTAAGGCTGTGTGTCAAGAATATGATCGCGAATACGCTGATTTCTTCGTGCTGTTGTAGGAGTTGATTATTCGACGACTATTCCGAATTTCGGAATCTAAAATTACCGCCTATGAATGTGAATAATGAAAAATGAATAATGCTATTCGAGAATGAATTCAAAAGTGACGTTTTAAAGTCTAAACGGAATTTAAAAAGCTGCGCTTACAAATGCATTCATTTTAACAATTCATAAAAATGTATACAGAATAATCTATTTATTTTGTTCAACAGCAGCTTTTGGCGTACATTTCCCCACACAATTGTAGTAGATACAATGTAACAAATGTTTGAAGAAGCTGCACAGCGTAGGGCGTTTTGTAAAGCATTTACCAGGATTTAATGTTTATAAAACATATTTTGTGACGAAAACAAACATGCAAAATATGTATAACCAAAAAATGATTGATTATTGAAACGAAGTTATCATATAATTGCTGCCATCTTTTCTACTTCATATAGTTTGAGCCCAGAATCACATCTGATGGCGCTTAAACCGCAGTGCCATAGAAATGTTAGAAACTAAAAATAATGTCTACATTGAAATAAAATTGCTGAAAAGAACTATGCACATTCTATAGGAAATTGTGAGTTATTTAATAAGTATGTATAGATTGACAAAGAGTGTATGAATACGCAATTTTACGTAATTTAATGTAACTCCAGAGCAAGGCCATGGATGTACGTACAAGTTGTACATCCATGGCCTTGCAAGCAAAAGCAAAAAGGTGTCACAGGTGTCAACAACACGCGGTGTTCCCAAGCGGTCTTCCTCCAAGTACTAACCGCACCCGATGCTGCTTGATTTCGGTGATCGGACGAGAACCGATTTTTTTTTTCCGTGTAATTTTATTTAATTTTAATTTATGTGGACTTACTTGCTAGACAAAAGTACTTAAAACTAGCTTAACTAACTTAAGAATTAACAAATGTTCTTAATACTAACCTACTGACCCTATGCGAGTACTCTAAGCTAATCTAATCTACGCTATAAATGTGCCTTTCGGCTTAATCTATGTTTTATTTTTCTGTCTTTACGACAATCTTTTAATATATTTTTCATTTGGCAAGAAAAGTTTTTAAAAAACTTGGCTAACTAAACTTACTTACATAACTGCTTAAACTACCTTATACTAACTTACCCTAACATAAAACTTAAGACTATCTTAACTATGTCCGTAACAGTACGGACACGTGCACTAGTGCGTATATTTTATGTATATATTTTATGCGCCGTGGAGCACATTTTTTTTTCTTTTCTTATTATATTACCGTTTTTTTTGGATTTTTGTTTAATTTTATTATTTTTTTTTTGGATTTGGCATTTGCGATATATACATAAGTTGTTGTGCATGTTTTTATTAAATTCTAAAAAAAGGACAAATTAAATAAAGGAGTTATGCGGCCATGTAGTACAATTATCTTCAGAAATAATGTTATTAAAGGGAAATCATCAACATCAGACATCATCTACAACCAGATGTCCAACCCGGGTTTGGGTATTTCCTAAAAACCATCGTGTTTATCTCAGATTCTGCTGTAAAGTCACGCACACATCTGATAGCATTTTTTATTATTTTCACAGACAGGGCTTGGGAATTGAGTCATCTAAGAGCAACATGGCGCTGCTCTACAGCCTTAAGAAATGTGCGTGAAAATAAAGTAGTATGGGTGCGTTTAGAGTAAAATCAGTGATAGCAAGCAAATCAAAATCACCTTGATGGATTTAGGTGGGTGTAATCAGCTGTTCGCTTAGGTCACACGTCTTCACAAGCCCCTGTCTGTGAAATGTTATAAAAAACGCTGCCAAATGAAATCTAAATGGGGAAGAGACGAGAAAGTTGGCTATCTCTTTAATACTTCATCTCTGACCACCACCTAAATTCATCGAGGTTAATTTGATTTGCTTGATATTACTGATTTTGCTCTAAACGCACCCATACTACTTTATTTTCACCCACACTTCGTAAGGCCTTAGAGCAGCGCCATGTTGTTCTTAGATCACTCGTATTCACAAGCTCTGTCTGTGAAAATAAAGAGCGAAATCTTAGCTAAACATGATGATTTTTTAGTAAAAGCCCAAACCCGGGTTGGACATCTGGTTGCAGATGATTTCTGATGATGATTTCCCTTTAATAACATTATTTCTGAAGATAATTGTAATTCTATTATTTAATTTGTCCTTTTTTAGAAATGAATAATAACATGCACAACAACTTATGTATTTATTGCAAACGTCCTTATCCGACGTCCTTATAGGACATCATTTCTTATCGGATTCAAATTTCTGTGTAAAATGTTCAGCACTAAAAATGGCGGCAAATATTAGAAGGAAATGTGTGTTCGCGAGGTGCATAAAATACAAACTATAGGTATATAAAGAACTTGAAAACTAATATACCAAATACGATACCAATATGGGAGTTCGCACAGAACAATTTGTTTGAAAAACTTGATATAACAGAAGAGAAATTCATTCTAAATTACGAACATAAAATATAATATTGGATATAATAAGCAGTACAATTCTGTGTTTCATATATGAGTTGCACTTCTAGGCTTAATCCAAAAAAAACTCAATCGTGAGAACATTAACCCTTATTACAGTAGTTTCATCGGTATATGAAACAAAAGATTGGTATATTTTAAATGTTTTTACATTAGTTCTGACCGAAATGCATCACTATCACCGTAGTGATTATTATTATTAAAATGATTTGCATATTTAGCCGAATTTTAGCGATGTCTTATAAAAACACCAACAATAATAATTCTTTTAAGAACTTGTAAACCTTACAAACATTCTCATTGGAAAACTTCCAATCATGAGCATTTTGGACATTATCATGGGCACTCTCGCTACTTTTTGACACTATTGGGCAGAAATCATGTACACCGAGATAGTCGTCTTTCCAGTGGAAAACCCCTTGCCCATCGCGTTTCACCCGAATTTTGCTCTAAACGCACTATTTTCACGCACACTTTCTGGTGGAAAAGCGTCATCCGCAAGGCAGCTTTTCACCGCCTACAATGAGTTCTTCTGCATTTGGAATATTCAGGGAATCATTCTAGCAAATGTTGTGTGTCCAAAAACTCCGCCATCGGAAATTCGTCCATTCTTCCCAACATCAACCATTAAAACTTCACAATTATCATTAATGCTAATACTTTTCTTTTCTCAGGCATTTCTAAAAATGCATCGAACCACTTTAAAAAATTATAATAATATTTTTGACAGTAGAAGCAGTCTTTCAGTTGATGTAGTGTGTAGCCAAGTATCAATTCAGTTTACAATCGAACTGAATTGTGTATGGGCTGCTTTACATACATAGATACATTGCCATTGGTCTATTTACTTACGATGTTAGTACACCCCGGCTCTTCATTATTATTTATTATTATTATTGTTGAGGGTAAATTGCACCGCGACCTTTAAATCTATTGTGCCCAATATTCATACCTTTACTTTCTTAAGAGCTCCCTTCCCATGCAGTTCTTTTCAGAGTTGTATTGAGGGTTATTTGCTCTTATTGCGCAAAGGTGGAAGAGATTTATCATAGAGTATTCTCTCTAAGCCAGTTTCCTTTAGGAATCTGAGAATGAGACCTGGTTCTAGTGCCCAGATACCTTTGTCCTTTGTGCTTCAACAAAAACAACCTCCGCATCCTAACAGTCTTCCTAACAGGGCACAGGGCACTGTAAACTACTGGCTCTTCGTGGTAATCAGAGATCTGTAGCGAAATGCCGCAATTATACGTTCAGTACATGTACATTGTTTTTTTCTGCGACTCTGTCTCATTGGTTCTTCATAAAATATGTATCCCCACACGTATGGTGTTGCATTCATGCAGTCATATAAATTTAGGCACTATAAGATACATAGAGTGCATGGGCCTGTGCATGCAGGGCATGCTCTCAACTTGGCGAGATGCCAGCAACGATCCCTGTAATTGCACAGGTCAAGTGCCAATGAGCCATTGTATGCAGTGGTCCCTTGTCCAGGGGCTTAAGCAAGGACCCGGTTCTCCAGGCTCGGAGGTGGTAACTTCCCTACCGTGTAAAAATAATAATAAAAAACGGATGACCCTACTGCTGACGACCATGGACAACGAAACTAGGACAACGATTTTCAATTCTGCACGTGGAATGTGAGGTCCCTTAACAGACCATGTGAAGTTGATGAACTTGCGGAGGCCCTAGAGGCCTATAAGGCAGACATCACCGCCATTCAGGAGGTGCGATGGGATGGGCCGGGCAAAAAGAGGGTGAAAAACTGCGACATCTATAACTGTGATTGCTACAAAAATCGAAGGAAGTGCTTGTTTGTATACGGGTTTGTTGTTCGAGGCAGACTCAAGCAAGAAGTCTTAAGCTTTAAGTACATAAGCGAGCGCCTCATAACAATCCGCATCAAGGCTGCATTCGGTAATATCAGCCTAATCTGCGATCACGCCCCAACGGAGGATAAAGATGACGATAGCAAGGATGACTTTTATGATCTCCTGAAAAAGAACATATGATCAATGCCCCAGCTACGACACCAAGATCGTTCTAGGAGATTTCAACACAAAGCTGGGTAAGAAAGACGTGACTTGCTAGAGTCATCGAAAAGCACAGCCTACATGACAACACGTCCGAGAACGGACTCAGGCTATTGGACTTCGTGACGGGGCAGAACCTCTCTGTAGCCAGCGCACGTTTCCCTCACCTCAACATTCACAAAGGGACCTGGCGGTCCCCTGATCAATCGACCGTCAACCAGATTGATCACGTTGCGATCGACGTCAGACACTCCTAAACTATTCTGAATGTTCGAACATTCCGAGGAGCCAAAATTGACTCGAATCATTTCCTAGCTGTAGGCAAGGTTAGAACACGGATATCGATAGATCAACGGAGTAAAGCAAGACCAAAACAGTTTGACGTCGGAAAGCTACAATCGCAATCGACCGCTAGGGACTTTGCCGATCGAGTCTCCCTGAAGCTCTCAGAGTCCAACCCTGCCACGCGAAACAATCGACAATGGAACCGTTGTCAAAACGCCATCAGAGACGCTGCCTCTAATGTGTTAGGTTTTAAAAAGGCGCCGAGAAAAAAAACCGTGGTTTGACAACGAGTGCAGGCAGGCGCATCTAGCGAAGCAAGCGGCATATAAGGCGACGCTGGACAGAAGGACGAGAGCGGTTCGTGAGCTCTACGAACTTAAAAGAAGGGAAGAGCACCGGTGCTCCAAAATAACAAGAAAGAGCATGAGAAACATTTGCTTGAATCACTTAAAATAAACAGCTTCTTTGCACATACATATTTGTTTTACAGAAATAGGGATGAAAGTTAAAAATTTAAAATGAAAGCAAATTTTTTTGAGTTAGGTATAGTTGTAGCCATTGTTCTTAACAAATTATGTAATTTATTTGCAGAAGTTTTCACAATTAATGAATGAAGGATATAAAAATAAGTTAATTTGCCAGTGGTCATGACTGACTGATCAGCTATATTTTACTCTGAAGAATTAAATTGATGCATAGTATTCCTGTTAATAGAGCGTAGCATTACATTTTTATTCACGCAAGCCCCTATTACAAAAATATATGTGCTCTTAAAAATATGAGTCATCTTCTGAACACGGCGGCCATGTTGCTATGTTGCTAAAAAATCCGCGAATTTTCCGCCATTTTCGTGGTCAATCCGGGAATCTTGTAAAAGTATGTGTGAAATACACTACACACTAATCCTTCACGGCCTAAACTTCAAAATTTCCGCCATGGACTAGGGGTAAAAATGGCCGAACTTGAATATATCTTTACTCATTTATTTCTGCCGGTAATAGAGTCGCAGTCGATACTGAGAATCTGGAAAGATCACTTCTGTAGACTGTTAAACGGCGAGGAAGACACCAATACCGCTGCAGGCAGAATGTTCCACTCCACACAATGGACGATGATGAAAGAGAATTCCGTCCCCCCGACCTAGACAAAGTCAAGATAGCTATATCGAGCCTAAAGTTGAACAAAGCTGCTGGTGCAAACGGACTGCCTGCAGAACTCTTTAAAGCAACTGGACATGGTAGGGTAAATGCACCAACTCATCTGTAAGATATGGTCGGAGGAAAGCATGGCCGATGAGTGGAACCTCAGTATCGTTTGCCCGATCCACAAAAAAGGAGACCCCTTCAACTGCGCCAACTAGTAGTCTGCTAAACATCGCCTACAAGATCTTCTCTGCCGTTTTGTGCGAGCGCCTGAAACCATTCGTGAATAACCTGATAGGTCCTTATCAGTGCGCTTTCAGGCCGGGGAAGTCCACCATCGACCAAATTTCCACACTACGGCAGATCCTGGAAAAAAACCCAAGAGATGCAAAGCGATACCCACCACCTATTCGTCGATTTCAAGGCCGCATATGACAGCGTGCATAGAGACGAGCTATACAACGCCATGTCTAGTTTTGACATTCCTGCCAAACTCGTCAGGTTGTGCAGGATGACGATGGAGAACTCTCGCTGCTCCATCAAGGTCGGTAACGAACTCACCGAGACCTTCCATGCCAAACAAGGTTTTAGACAAGGCGACGCGAGTTATGTAAAACAAACAAGTTCACAAAACAAACATAACCAAGGTACTAAAAATTAATACAACCAGCAGAGACGCTATGTCTTCGCCCCTTTCTTAGCTTGGTTTGTAGGTGCGTAGTATGTAAGTTACCGTTTGATATGTCATTCTTAGTTCAGAAGTCAATGAATAAAGAGCTTTCAAAAGTAATCTTGTGTTTCTCTTGTGTTTTCCGCATAAATCTTAAGAGTGCTGTGTATACATACATAGTTATATAATTGGCGCAGTCGGTGCAACATTTCATCAAAAGATAGAAGTGACGAACACTGTTTGTGTGTTTACAGAAAGTTGTAATACAATCGATATATATAAATAAAGAAAAGAAGATATCAAATTGTGATTGAAACTAATTCTTGAACCATGGCTCAACTGACAACAAGTGGTTACGAAATGCCCATCAGCGACATGATTAGAGAAGCAAGAAACATTAAAGAGTTCGATGGAAGCAACACATACCACGTCACATCATTCATCCGGGAAGTGGAACTAATATTTCCGTCATTCCAGTCTGATACAGATGTGTATAATTTCGTTCTACAAAGAAGCGTTATAAACAAGATACAAGGAGAAGCAGCCCAAGCCATTCGATCATTGGGATCAAGTCATTGTGGATAAGTTAAACTTAAGATACGAATTCGATGAGACCAAACCAAGTCAATTCTCTCCCTCTGCTAATAACTCTATTATTATTCAAACATTTGTAAACGGTATCGATCCAAATTTAAGTAGTGTAATAATAAGTAGAAATATTTGTAATCTAAGAGAAGTTTCGACGACAACATTATTAGACGCTGACAAACTAAATAAGTACAAGCGAATCAACTTAGACAGAAATATTTCATTTAATACACTTACCGGAAAGATAAAGAATTTATAACAGAATTACCTATGGAGTTCAATGAAAAAATTAGATGGATGAGTTGGAAGTTAACTAAATTTCAAAACAAAGAATTTAATGGTTTGATAGGTCAAAATTTATTTAAGCCACTTCAAGCTGTAATCAATTTAGACGAGGATTTTCTGGAGGTTAAAGGAAATAAAGTTCGATTTTTGAATTCATGTCCTTTTAAATCAAACGAAATACATATGTTAGAAGATGAATCAAAAGATAAAGACATTTTAGAAATATTGCAAAGAAACGATATGAATAATGATGAAGCAAGGAAACTGAAATATATTTTAAAGCAGAACAGTGATTTATTTTACCACGAGGGTCAAAAACTCTCCCATACCCATGAAATCAAACACACAATCGTAACCAAAATCGATAAACCTATTTACTCAAATATATATAGATACCCCCAAATCCACGAGCAAGAGGTTAGTAAACAAATACAAGAAATGCTCCATCAAAATATAATAAGAGAGAGCAATTCGCCTTATAATTCACCACTTTGGGTTATACCTAAAAGGCTAGAGTTCAGGGGAAAGGAAATGGAGGATAGTCATAGACTATCGTAAGTTAAATGAAGTGACTGTAGATGACAAATTCCCTATGCCAAATATTGAGAATATATTGAAAAAACTCGGTAGGGCACAGTACTTCACAACCCTTGATCTAGCAAAGGGTTTTCACCAAGTATTGATAGAAGAAGAAGACCAAAAGAAAACGGCATTTTCGACGCCCTTAGGACACTATGAATTTATAAGAATGCCGTTCGGGCTAAAGAACGCTCCGGCAACTTTTCAGCGCTTAATTAATTCGGTCCTAAGAGAGTTCATTAATAAAAGCTGTGTAGTATATTTAGACGACATACTAATTTTCAGCACAAATATTGAAGAGCATGCCGAAAGTGTTAGTAAAATTCTCGATCAGCCACGAAACGAAGTATTGTACGACTGAAAAAGAATTACTAGGGATAGTATGGGCCGTTAACTATTTTCGACCATATATATGTGGTAGGTCATTTGATCTCATGACCGATCACCAACCTTTAAAGTGGTTACAAGCTAAACATAAATGTAAGGACATAAATCCGCGTTTGCAAAGATGGCTGTTAAAGTTAGGTGAATATAATATCAACATTGACTACATAAAGGGCAAGGAAAATGTAGTAGCCGACTTTCTGAGCCGAGTCAACCCAGATACAGGGCATATATATTTGACCGAGACATTTAACTCTAAGGGGAAGGGAGGAACACATAATCAGGACCCACAAGCTTTAGAACAAAATTCCTTAGATAACACGATTCATTCTCAAGAAGAGGAACAACTAGATCACTTTCCAATTTTAGATACAGTTGTAAATAGATTTATTATAGATGACTAATAATAAGACTAGAGAGACGGAACTAGTCAAAAAAAAAGAAAAGTATATATAAATTCTCAATATATAGAGTCTAATGCAATGGCTAAAATATTCAGAAAATATCTATGCAAAGGCAAAGCTGCAATATATTCAGAATTAAGTGAGCACGAGTACAATCTTGTTCAGTTAAAGCTTATAGAACTCTAGATCTTGCATTAAATTTGTGAAATGTGTCTAACATGCTAAGGATTTAAAAGACGAAAATGAGGCCTATAAACAGATACATAAATATCATCGTAACGAAACAATGCATGCAGGAATTAACGTCTATATAAAAAATCTTAAAGAACTAATACAAAAGTACATTAATAACTGTGACATTTGCAATCGTACAAAATATGACAGAAACCCACCAAAACCCAAATTTCTTTTGACCGAAACCCCAGACAATATCAATCAGATAGTACATGTAGATGATTAAACCAACTCAAAACTTAATTTCATAACTTTCATCGATAAGTTTTCAAAACATGCAGTTGCTTTTTATTTAGAAAATCGTAACAATCTAACAATCATAGAAAAAAATTGACTTTACTTATCAGCAAAAGGAAAACCTGCCAAGTTTATTATGGATAATGAATTTAATACTATAAATATAAAGGACTTTTTGAGGAAAGAACAAATAGACGTGCATTTTACTAAACGCAATAGTCACGCCGGAAATGGTGACATTGAAAGGTTTCATAGCACAATCAGTGAGAAGCTTAGAATCCTATATATAGAAGACTCGAAGCTTACAATTCTAGAAAAAATGTTTAAGTTTGTAGAATTATATAATAAATCAGTTCATTCAACGACTGGACATAGACCAGTGGACATAGTGAATGGAAAAGTAGACAGGCTAAAATTGGCTCAAACAATGATAGACAATAAGAAAAAAATATTGTACAAAGCCAATAGGAATAGGGAAAATTTCAACAAAATAAATGAAGAAGGGTTTGTTAAGAATTATAAAGCTTAGACATAAAGAACAGCCTAGATATAGAAAGCTCAAACTAGAGGATATTCACATAAGTAATTTAAAACGTCCTGGAAAGTTTTTGAATCAATTAAAATTTGAAAATACATGTAATGAATAAAAATAATATCATAATATCATTTGTATTGCCTTAATTACATACACGAATTAATAACACAATAGTAAAAGACGAACAATATGAAATAAAAAATAAATAAATAAATAAATAGAAACATTTTCAAGTTTTATATACCTCTATGAATTAAACAAATAAAACAAATACAATTATTTAAATTACATATTTAAAAACTGTCCTATTACCTATTCAATGAAGTCAATATTAAATTTATGTTAAGTTTATTATATCATTTTAACTTATTATTATATTACGCTTTAGAATAAGCTATGTTTAAAAACTTAAAAAAAAAATATATTTGGAAACTTGAATTCGTGAAAAAAAAAATTAAAATTCCATGTTTAAAACAAGAAAGTTCAGGAGATCTTTATTCTAAAAGGGGGAGAAGTTATTTAAAACAAACAAGTTCACAAAACAAACATAACCAAGGTACTAAGAATTAAAAAAGTACGTAGTATGTAAGTTACCGTTTGATATGTCATTCTTAGTTCAGAAGTCAATGAATAAAGAGCTTTCAAAAGTAATCTTGTGTTTCTCTTGTGTTTTCCGCATAAATCTGTAGAGTGCTGTGTATACATACATAGTTATATAACTCGCGCTGTTTTGTGACTTATTTAACATCATCCTGGAGAAAATCGAGCGAAACTCAAACGCCAACACTAGAGGCACGATCTTCCAGAAGTCCGTACAATTGCTAGCATACGCGGACGACATTGACGTGATTGGTCGAACACGAGCCGTCAATGAAGCGTTTGCTTGTATTGAAACGGATGCTGCAAAAATGGGCTTAACAGTGAATGAGGGCAAAACGAAGTACATGCTGTCATCGAGAAAGGACGCACAACATCGACGTCTCGGCCTGAACGTCATCGTAGGCAGCTTTAACTTAGAGGTAGTTAAGGACTTCGTCTACCCCGACTCCCAGGTAAACAGTACAAACAACATCAGTACCGAGATTAAACTCAGAATAACTCTTGCTAACCGCTGTTTCTCTGGGCTCAAGAGGCAATTGAGTAGTAGAGCTCTCTCTCGAAGGACCAAGCTAACTTTATATAAGACCCTCATCACCCCTGTCCTGCTCTATGGCGCAGAAGCCTGAACAGTCTCAAGTGCAGATGAAGAAGTCCTTGGCCTTTTCGAGAGAAAAGTTCTGCGTTCCATCTTTGGTCCTGTTTGCGTTGATGGTTTTTGGAAAAGACGATACAACAATGAACTGTACGGGCTGTACAGCGACATGAGCCTTGTCAGGCGCACTGCTCCAGCCTGAAGAGTCTTCGACTCCGAACCAGTGGGACAACGCAACAAGTGGAGAAGGACCTCAACCAAATTGGTGCGCGAAATTGGAGACAGCTGGCTAAAGATCGTGCCAGCTGGAGAAGCTTGTTGACTAAGGCCCAGGTCCACCCCGGACTGTAGTGCCACTAGAAGACTATAAGATATTTGATCATTTTTTTTCTCAATTCTTCTATAGTTGTTTCCCTCTCTCTCTCTTTCCTCTCACAAGAAAACAGTTTATCTCGCGGTGACCCTACAGACGCGCATCGCATTTGTTGTGATTGTGGTGTTTTATTTATTCATAAGCGGTCGCGTATACCAATGCTTCGGCTAAGTAAATATGAACATGCAGTAGTGCAGGATGCATTGACTCAAGAATGTATCACTCGAACTTATAAGATAAACATACCCAATCGACTTCATTGTAGAAAGTATGGTAAACACAACGATCGCTTAGATTGCGATTGACGTACACTCTTGCACCGCCTTTTTTGTGAGTAGATTTTAAGTCGGAAAAATATGATCGCATGCCAATCTCTGATGGTAATCAGCTTTGTCAACTTCGTACTGATTATTGGCATTGACTTTCGTTACCATTTAGGACATCAACTCAGAAAAACCGGAAGGACAAGGCTTTCAAAAAATTTTAAAATTCCAAAAACTTTTCCGATCATCACAATTTTTGTAAATTACAAAAGGTTTATTTCATTTTTAATAAGTTCCTATACAAGAACTACATACTTTCCGTTGAACAAAATATTAAAGCCAATAGCAAATCATTTTGGCAATTCATAAATTCCAAAAGAAATTCTGTAGGAATTCCTAATCTAATGCATTTCGAGGAAAGACGAGTCAGATAATATCGACTCAACGTTTGTTAAATAGAACCCTAAGTGTTAAAATTGGAAACTCCTTATCACAGCCAATTACATGTAACTCGGGGGTACGGCAAGGCAGTCACCTAGGTCTTCTATTATTTGGATGTTTTGATATTACTCTGTCAATCAAAAACAGTGAATCTTTGCCATTCAGAATGTTAGTTACAGTCTTCTGTAAAAATAATTAAGGCCAGGTTGCTCCTAAAAAATGTCCCTTGAGTTTTTAGAAAATGCTATAGAATTAGTCCCGAAGGTCCGCAAGACCGAGAAATAGGTATACAAGAGGGGAGAGCGGAGCGTGCCCAGCGGTAAATCCGGCCGAGCACCCCGGGTGGCGAAAGGTGCCGCATGCCGACGGATCGACTTATTGTTCCCTTTCTCTTATCAAAAGGCAGTAGTAGAGAGATTTTTAGGGGCAAAACAATAACGAAAGTTATAATTCGTGTGTCTGGAACGTAGCTCCTAAACACAAGCTTGTTAGAGCACTTGAAATTGCTGCTTTTAGTGCTGCTTGCATTTTTAACAAAAACTTTAATTTCCTTTTTCTTGAAACCACGTTTTTTCATCTGGGTGACACTCTTATTTACAAACTATTGCACTTATCAACATGAACCAAACGGCATTTTGCTCTTAAAATGTCTCTCTATAGTCGGTACTACATCCAAAAATGTTCATTGTTATTTAAAAAAGGTATAAACAATTAAAAGTGAAAAAAGGGTAAACAAATTGAAAAGTCCGCCATTTTTTTTTTTTTTTTGTGAAAATGTTTCATTGTAGTACCGACAATAGCTAATGTGATACAGAATAAGAAACCGTTTTGATTTTTGCTTTTAGGTGACTCGTTGTTGAGTTATAGTGTCACCCACCAACAAAAGGGCTGTGTTTCAGCAGCGATTTTAGAAGCCGCCATTTAAAAAAAATGTTTAATTAGTATTTTTATGTGTCTACTAACCTATAAAAACTTTGATTTATTAAAATTGTTTGTAATATAAATACAATTAGTTTGAAAAAAACACGTTTTTTTTGGAGGAACCTGGCCTTAACAACATCCTGGGGTGGTTTGAAAATAATAAACGTAAGCTAAATTTAAATAAATGCCATTCAATTTCTTTCACGAAACTTTCACGAAGCTTTTCCAATCCGATTTAATTATTCAATTGGAAATTCAAATCTTTCAAGTACGAATAGTACCAAGGCCATTTTGTTAAACTCCTCATTTACATTTCATACTCATTTCAGCCATATATTACGTGTATTGTATTATGCCCAATGATCTATATAGATCTTGAATTTACATTGCATTACAACACAACCCAAGATCCAGCAATTTATCGGGATCTCAATCCAGATCATGACAATTATCTCCTCCTATCCTCCACTAGGTGTACATTTCATTCTTATTTGTTGGTGTATCTGGAAGTAATTTACAATCAATAGTATTGCCTAGTTAGCAAATTAAATTTAGTTTTGTAAACCAATTTTAAGTAATGAAATTAAATGTGGAAAAATGTGATCTTCAACCGATTTTATTAAAGAATTCCATATTAATATACATTTCTAATAAAATTAATCGATTTGGAAAAGTAGTATGGCCTCTTGCCGTTCATAAATAAATATTGTACCCAAAAGCAAAGGCCAACGAAGAAATTACATTTTTGTATACAGATCGATTTTCGTTGGCATGTTGACTTCCCGCATAAACTTCATAAATTATCTGACTGTTGCACTCACAGTAGGGAAAGAGAAAGGAGCATATCTCAAACAAGGTATTACCACAACACAGAAATTATTTTTTTTGTTGATCAGAACTGTTTTATTATGACCCATGATCTATGTAGATCATGTGTGATCTGTGTAGATCATGTGGCCATAATAAAATACACCTACTCTATATTTCCCTTTTCCTTGAATATGCTGTCTTGGTTTGGAACTAGATTTTCATAACATTTTCCGAACGTGTCAGACGGCATCGACTTAGGAATGTCTCATCGCAAATGGAAAGTCTCATCGCTCACAGGAAAGGATCTCGAGCTAGGGGAAGCAGTCAGGTATCGTGGGTATCTCTTCAAGAAGCAAAGAGGATATAGAACTGTGGCCCCTTTGTACGGGTGAAAAATCTTCCTGTCGAACTTGCACCTTAAATGTCTGCACATGCGGGAGTGGTTATACGCACAATTCGCAGGCTGGCAGACAGGGTATTGAAGTGGATACCGTTACGACAAAAAGTCGGGATCTTAAAGCTAGGTCTAGTGCAGGTGTATGCACCTAATCTACAGTCAGAGTTCGCGGCTTTCCTGGATGAAGTTGATACTGTCCTCGACAGGGTAGCGGAGATGGATTCCTATATCCTGATGGGTGACTTCAATGCTCACGTGGGTGTGGATGTAACGACATGGGGCAGTCTGATTGGGAGGAACGGCGATCTTCATCAGAACGAACGGAGAGAAGATTTTGTACTTTTGCTGTTCAAATGGCATGTCCATAATGAACACCTTCTTTCCACACAAAGGCATCCAATAATACACGTGAAACCGTCCGAGTTTTTTACAGAAATCGTTGATGGATTTTTTTGTGGTGCAATCGTGTATGAAACGGATGGTTTGTGATGTTCGTGTAATGAGAGGGGCTTAACTGTCAACTGATCGATGAGCGGTGAGAAAAGAACTGCGTGGTTTAAAACACCGGGATATCAAGAAGCCATCAGAGTGACTAAGAGGGCCTACAGAAACTGGGATCTCTAGTTTCCATCGTGTATGAAACGCCGCCTGGACACTGAGGATTTCGGATCCGTAGTCTTGAGTGCGCGGAGAATAGTCCAATCGTGGAGGAAGTCACCGGTGTAGCTGAAATCCAGCCAGAAATAATTATGGCTATGGGTAAAGAGTTAGTTTTATGGCTCTGTCGTGTCATTTAGGTGGCCTAGGAACGCGGTGTGACAAATGCCGCCTGGTTATCTGGTGATTTTCTCTCTTTTCAAAACGGGAGACAGAAGAGATTGCTCAACTACAGCTCCAAAACCCTTCATCATGGGCGTTGGACTTCGCCAAGGTGCGTCACGTCATCTCTCCTTTTCATTATATATATGGACTACATGTTTCAGTGCAACCGAGTCGAGGAATGTTTCAAATTGGGAGAGTTGAGTGTAAGTCATCATCTTTTTGCATATGACTTAGTTATCCTCACATACTCCCAGACGGAACGCCAGCGCGCACTCGATAGGTTTGTTGCCGTATGTGCAAATGCTGGGATGAAGGATAGTGGACAAATCAGAGGTTATGGTCATTTCCAGAACACCTGTGCAATGCACTCTACATGTTAGTGGAGTCCCATTGAAACAGGTGGATAATTTCAAGTATCTCGGGGTCTTTCTCACGAGTGATGGAAGGAGTAATGCTGAGCTCTCCTGTAGGATTGGCCAAGCTGACTCAATTTTGAAACAGCTTGGAAGATCTGTTATCAGGTGGAGGGACCAAGTCCAAAAACTCGCTTGGTTGCACTTGGACATAACTCCTGATGAGTTAGAGTCGATGGCGGAGAAACGAGTGGCCTGGATATCTCTCGTGCGTGACCATGTTATGTTTGCTAGGGATATACTTTTCAGTCATATAAAATGTTCTTGTCTCTTATCCATGATTCAATTTCATACGCCATCTAGGTCCACAACACAGACTACGGTAGAGGTAAGAGAATTATTCGAGTTTTCAGCGATTCCCCTGACCGCATTCGTATTATTCTAAGCTGTCGATGAATTTCAGCTGAACTAATTGCTTCTGCGAATTCTTTTCTCAGTGCAGTCTTCAACGACTCTCAGAATCGAATGATTCTTTCACCTTGAATGAAGAGTTTAGCTGCACAAATAGTTTTCGGTCATATACAATTCCTTGTAAATATTTACTTCACGCACTAAACTGAGGAAATAGATGTTCTCGGCTCGGAAGTTAGTCCTGAGCTGGTTAAACTCTGCTGAAAAAAGATTGAAAAACCTGTTAGCGAGCCACCTACCTCATACTTTAAACACACCAGACTTTCTTACAGGCTTAAAAAAATATTTTTTTTTCTTAAATAGATGTACATACATATTTTTTGCGAAACGAACTATAACTTTAAAACTTTTTAACGTATTGTAAGGAGTTTACTTACGTACGACTTACGGTTTAGAAGATATTTAAATCTTTGTTTTAAAGGATTTTCAATTTTCAAATGTCTCTTTCGTCCTTTCCAGTGGTTTGCGCCAAAAACCATTTTAGATTTCAGCTTCCTAAGTGGTAGACTATGCATAAAAAACACGATACGATACTTATTGATTATATACGTTTTTTTAGGAACGGGTATTATCCGAGCAATTTTCCAGTATTTGGGGAAAGAAGACGTTGTAATGCAGTGGTTAATAATATGAGTCAAGTGACATACGATATGAGCCATGATCAGTTTTATAAAGCGCAGCGCATCTTCACCCACCGTACTTGGGTTCACAGTTTATCACCCGGATTACGAAAGTCGTTTAACGCCTTGTGTCGAAACGTCTCCGTGATGTCGGTATTACGATTGTCGATAAAGTAGTTGTCTTACGCCATAAAACGACCACTTGTCGTGTATCGGTATTCCGAAAGTCGATTTACTACACCAAAACGACGAGTAACGACAAAAGCAGACTGTTTGAATTTTGTGAACGACTCTACTGGAAAAACAAGTAATAACGTGAGTTGTCTTTGTGTTTTAACTGGAATGGTGTAAAATGTATTTAGTGTTAATTATTTATATCTTAAGGATGAACATTTCCAGCCCAAAACAAAAACAGAAATTTAAATCACAAAATCTTAATAAAGCTACAAATCGCATAACTATCAGCACTGAAGACGAATGTTTCATGCCCGCAACTTTATTTTTGATTTCGTCCAGCAAATAAGCAAACCTTATTTAGTCTAAAACACTTGTTAAATCTTTAAGAAATTTATTAACTTCACAATTGTACAATGCATATCTCTTACTTAGCATCTGGTAAATCAAATGGCTTCCATTTGAATCTAATACTTCTGATGTTAATTAATTCCCTTTTCTGAAATTCTTGATCGTCGTTGTCTTCACTAATCCAATAAATAACCATAGCAATGCTGTCCATATATACTTTAAATTCCACGAATAATTTTATTAAGCAAACACCTCAAAACAAAAATTTAAAAATGTTTATTCTGGTAGAATTTATGAAAACTACCCCAGTTAACAAATTGAGCTTTCAAATTGACAGAAAGCTTTTGAATGGCAGCTTTAGAATGTGTGTGGAACATAAGCTCGAGTCGATTAAGGTTCGTAATACCGTTGCTTAAACGCATGCAAAGTGACTCGACTCTCAAAACGCCTTGTGTCGTTCACGTGAAACGACTTTCGTAATAGGGGTGTATAAGTTCAACATCACTAACAGACTGAAAATCAAAACCTCTTTCTTGCATAAGGGTCTGATAAAAATCTATGCGAAAATTAAAACTCAAACCAGGGAGTTTACTAGGCTTTTCAGCTGAGTTACTTAAGTGACATCGCTCTGTTAAGCACATTTGTGACAAGCTTTAGTTACATTTAGTAAGTGAAGTTGGAATGGCAAATACTTATATAGTAATGAATTAGTGGGTTTAATAAAACAATTCGTTTCTTAATCGTTTTAATATTTATTCAATTGGCATACGGTGTCTGACAAATAAAGTACGCGTCCAAATACTTTGACGATCAAAACGCAAAGGAAGGAAAGGAAGCTAATCTCAACTCTCTTCTTTAAGAAGAAGAAAGTAAGAGCTTCTTTCATAAATGAGAGTAAGACTAATTTAAGAGAGCGTGAAAGTAAGATGATGGTATTATGTGTATAACATTATAGATTAATTTGCAACAACATATCGACTTGAATTTTATAATAATACACCGATTAGAAACGGTTCACCCACAAATTCGCACTTTTAAATTGCCCCAACAGTCATGATTCAATCAAACAGTTGATGGGACCGAATATGCAAAACAGAAGATGGTGAAGACTTACAAACTGCATCAGAGCCGAGAATGTGTATCTACTTCGACTTCTCCAGAACGCAAATCACTGCGTTTTTCTACTTCTTGGACACGGCATGGGATATTATGTGTGCACGGTTAAAAGCATGTTTTTATATTCCATTTTAGACAGTCAGCAAGGTTTACAATATCCAGTCTTTGATAGCACTAAATTTATGTTTGGTATCCAGTTGCAATGATAGAACCAATTTTCTTTACTTACTTTTTATTGTTGGTAGATGCCAAGGCAACCAATAGGACCCATGCAATGCTATTAGGTATTTTTCAGATTTATATTTAAACAATTAAAACGCTCTTTTCTACATAAATAACTTAAAGGTTTATTGGCAATTGTTCAGTTAGTTAATTTGTTCACGTCCTATTGTATTTACTATAAAACTATAGTATTCAAGTCCGCTTCTAGACAATTATTCGTTGAAATAATAATAATATATTTTATACATATGTTTTGTATGTATATATAAAAGGAAGAAGACTATGCTATCACTCCTATCACCAATTTTTTTGTTCTGTTGTTTTGTAGTAACCGCCCACACTTGCATACGTATAATACACTAGCAAGATTATGTTATTTATATTTTAGTAAATATACATTTTTATAGCAATAGATATCTACACTTAAGACTGTATAAGTTCATTTTGTTTTATATGTACATATATATAAATATATGTATATATATATGCATGTAAATATGGGTTATAAAATAGAAGCGAAAAATAGTTAAAAATACGAAATAATTACAAAAATAAAATGAGATGCTTTCAATGTATGTATATACTTGTATGTAATAGCAAATATTTTGTGTTACTCCCGCCTCTCTTTGAATACTTCCATAGTCTATATTATTTATGTTCTATTCTAAACATTTATGTATACAAAGTACCTATATATTCTAAGATTTTGCTTTAAAAATTAATTTGTAGCATTCACATTATTTCCATTATCGTTTTGCTTTTTGGAGACTAAATAAAAAAATAACTTTCAAAAAGCTGTTGAGTTACGGTTTATAGAATTATACATAGATTCACTTTCAGTTTGTATATAACGGTTATAACTAAGCTTATTGTCATTATAGAAATACTTTTATTTACCATTTATATATATTTGTTTTGTTTGTTTTCACATTGAATTCAAATCAAAGTACGCGTAGTTATTCTGTTTTGAGCAGCTGAAGTTACTTTTAATGACACTATCTATAATTTGTATATATATACGGCATATAGGTATGTATATGCTAACCAATACATGAGTATGTAAGTCATTGAGACTTCAAATTAATTGTAACATTTAAATAAGTTCGGCAACTGCATCGTCACCTTCCCTAATTGGAGCTTGGAATGTTGAGCCTGTGAACTCGTACATCTGTGAATGAAGTAGCATATTTTTTAAACTAAATACGTAAAAGAAATATAGAGCAAAATTATATAAAATAAAATTTTAGATGCACATGCTTGATAAAAAAATATTATGTTAGAAATTACATTCAGTTAATATGTGCACTTCCCACAAAAGTAATGCAAACTATTCAAAGGAAAAATATTGCAAAACTGCTAAGCAAATATCCAGACAATGCGTATGAACAGGAACATAACATCGCTCTCTTGACAAAGTCATTTCAAAAAAGATCACTGTGATATCGACGATCAGTTGAGCAGATGATAGAAGGAAATCTGCAATTCGTAGTGGCTAACCACGGTGTAGTACCGTATGTAGTGAGAGAAGGAAAATAATATGCGTGTATACTATATTATATTTTAGTAATGCTGTGCAAATTTATATATTATGTATTATATTGGGTGGTGCTAAAGTTCAAGGTCGACTTGGGACTACAGCAATTTTGTAAAAATATATGTATATAGTATGACTGTCAGTTTATTTCTTTTCTTTTTAATTTTGCCTGAATAAGGTACATAATTTGATAACGACGTAATGTAATCTTCAGGAGGTTCAATGTTTAACTGTCTCCCAGTTACAGCTAAAACTGAACAATATTTAAACTTACACATGTTCCCTATATCTATCGAATGCTAGGTACGCGATCTAAAATGGATCGAACTTATTGTATCCATTATTCAACTACTCGTCCTCTACATGGAAGCAACATGCAAGAGTGCCATTAGAAATATTCAATCAGCATTTAGATTGATTGGCTCTCAAGCTCTATTGGCCATGCTAGTATACTGAATAGACTACAATTTTAACAGTTGAACGAAGCGACTACGTTATCTCATTCCTCGACTTTGAAATACCTTTCGGATGTTATTTCCCGTCGAGGGAGGAGTGGATCAAAAGAGAATCCATCAATAATTCGATCATACGTGTCCGTAGGGACAGGTGCGGGCATTTTCTCCGAATTGTTAAACATGCACTGCTTTATCAGAACTCCTGATAATAGCAGTGTTTTTCAAAGGGAGGTCCTAGCAGTCAAAGAAGCGGTCAGAATGATATCACTGTTGCAAATACCGCCGGTTGATATTACCATTCTAATTGACAGTATTTTCGGCAGAAATCAAGTCCAAGATGGTTGCGAACTGCCGCGAAGAACTCAAAGTTCTTAGCACGCAGCACTCGATTACTCTATGCTGAGTCCCAGATCATAGGGACATAGTCGGCAATGAGGCACCAGATGAACTTGCCAGGAAAAGGGCAGAAATCGACCCATCCCAAGCAAGCAAATGGATTCAAACACCTCTAGCAGATGTCAGAAAGAAGGTGGATGATAGAATCCTAGAACTAGCGAACAAGAGGTGGAACACTATAACCACCTGCAAGACTACTCGCATGCTATGGTTCAATATCAATAGAATTAAAACCAACAAACTCCTTCAATGTGGTTAAAAGGTACTAAGGATGGTAGTTGCAGCTCTAACGCGACATAACCATCTAATAATCTATTACTAATCAAAAATAGGTTTATCCCATGACTACATATGCAGTGGATGCGGCGATGTGGAAGAAAGAGAGGACACTCCTCACTATCTCTGCTACTGCCCAAGCCTCTGTCAATTGCGATACAGGATCATGGGAGAATTCTTCTTCCAGACCAGCAAGAACTAAATAACATCCACTTGTCTCACTTTTTCAGATTCATTAGGATGTCGGGCTGCCTGAACGAAGAAAGGACGTCACAAACGGTTTCGCTGAGTACGATAAGGGTGTAGGGAGGAACTCATTCCCCTTTTGGGCATCACAAATGGGACCTACTAAGTGAGATGCGATCCTGCGCATCTACCCGTGATCATATCTTATCCTATGGTATCCATACAAAATTGGGAGAAAACCCCCTTTGTTACCATATTATTTTCAAAAAAAAAAAAACACTAATAGGGACTAATATTGGACATTTCGACGGGATCTTTTAGTATGTAAGTATATTCAATTGATAAAAATAAATTGGTGGTATTGTTCTATTTTTTGTATATTTATTTAGTTAGATTTTAGCCTGCTATCGATACTAATACATAATAATAAAAATATCCTTACATTCACCCGATTCTACTCAGATTTGCGGTTACAAAAATTTCACATTTGCAGTTGGAGCGTTAAGTTGAAGATATTGATATTTGTGATTTTTTGTGGTTCGAACGATTCAGTTAGGAAGGATTGGCTACTAACAACTACATAGATACCAGGATGTAGAAAATTTCTCAGATTAAGAAACTCAGTCGGGAACTCAAGAAAAGCCACTACCGCCCTTTTCGTTTGCATGGTGGAATGACACTAAATGGGGCCTAAAACCTAATAGCACACCATAATATGGCTCGTTGGGTTATATGGCGTAGCATCAAGGTCACCCATATTGCAGATAGCACTGCTTACTAGGAGGTAAGTAAAAAAGAGAGACTTACGCTTGACATCCTTTCAAACCTATACAGCTTTTATGTTTTTGTTGAAGAAGTATCAGCGAAAATTGCTGTTAGTCTTAAATAGTCTTCATATTAATCCACCATCTTCTACAGACACCCCATTCTCCTATAGAAACTTGAAATCCTACCAATTACAATTGGTTGCAATAACTCACATTGCTACCCTACTAACAGCTTTCAAATTTTCATTTCTGACAGAGATAGTAGGCGTGGTAGAACCCATTCCCCAAATATGCATGTCTACACGGATAGTTTTAAAGTGAAAGATGGAGAGGAGTATGAGGTTAGGTTATTCTCTGTTCAATAACGCCGCACTTTAACTGATGTACATATACATCTTAATTCATAAATGTATAAATTCATAAAATCGTAATTTTTTTTACCGAAGGTGCTCTGTTATTTCTAAGTGTTGCATAGTCAGCAAAATCACTCATTGGATGATTATCCCCATTTCTAGGTTGTATTGTTGCATAAGTATTGTCTACTGGGTGATGTGCGTGCTCAATAGAATTCCGTCTGTCCAATGGTGCCTATAAGTATGTTGTTAGATACAAGGAGTATTTTTTATAATTTATGCTGCAAGTTAGTTATTTAATTTAGGGCATACACACTCGTTACGATTTCTCGAATAACAACCACAATGCACACACTTGTAAAGTAAAGTAGCAAACTAAAAAAAAAATCATGCATTCAGACTACTTACCGGCGCATCAGAATTAGAACTATGATCTGGTTCTGAAAACACTTGCATAGTGAGTTCTTGTTCCTCATACAATTTCAGTTTTCTGTAAACATAGTGAAAAATAAAACAAACTTTTATGCATTCACATTGAAAACATACTGTTCAATCCAAAGTGGATTTTCTGTTGTGTTGAGGTCTTCAATGATTTGCTTCTTAATCAGAGCTTCCTTTCTCCGGTTTTCAACTGGAACAGAAAGATTCCTAGGCAAACAAATATACCATTATAATGATACGGTATGTTCATATATTATTTTATATCTTACCAATGCTTTAAGCAGCAGCACAGCACAATGAAACTTATAACGCCAACAAAAAGCACAATAATTAGTGCCACTAAACCGGCTAGCGCCAAATCAAATTCTTCTTGCACAATTGTAATGTATGCAGGCACAACATTTTCAATAGCAAAACCCGCGTAGTAATCCTAAGAAAGAAATAAGTTTTTATTCATTATCCTGCACCAAACATAGTCAACCACGCACCCTTAAATAATCGTAATTAGCATCTATAACTTTTAATATGTCATCGACTGGAGCAATCTGTTGATTATTATTGTCGACAGCATGGAAAAATAAATCGCACCAATCCATCCGAATTCTTCCCATTGAATCAACATGAAATCTGATCTCGTCAACGATAATTCGATGTTGAGTAGCGTTCCTAAGTTCAGCTATTATTTCATCTTGTTCCTGATACACTTCTTCAGGTGGTCGTGAGAGTATCACACGAATCAACTGAGATGAATCAAAAATCCATACCTAGAAGTATTAAGAAAAGTTAGTTTCGCTTCTACGATTATTAAGCATTCTCTTACATTAACTTTAACCCTTGCAGATCTCTCAGGTGGCTCTACTTCCTTTGCGATAACATCCAGCTCAAATCGATCTTGATTGTATTCTGCCATAAACGCTGACGTAGTTATACGGCCTTCAGGTGAGATGTCTAAAAAAACAAAAATATAAAATGCGCCTATTCGTAGTGGAAGAAAAATCTAAAAACTCACTAAATGGACTTGGTACAATCGATCCTGTAGATTTAGTTGATCCATATTTGTAAAGGTTTGAGGCAGCTATCATGTATTCAATTTTAGCATTTTTTCCATAATCCTTATCAGTTGCATTGACTATGGTCACAAATCCGTTTAGGGATGACTTAGCATTTATTCCGGCATAGTAGACCTGTAAAAATATACGTATATGTAACTCAAACTCAAAAACGTGTGCTACCATATTTGAAGGTGTTCGAAGATGAAGATTTGAAAATGGAAATGGACATTCCATTCAAGGAGACGTTACTAATGAATATTCTAAATGTTTGATCCCTTATCTGCTTATAGGTTTCATAGCCTGCTTAGGGAATTACACTGTCGACTAGATCTTAAGACTGGAAAACGTTGAAATAGGCCATTCAAACGTGGAAATACCCTCACATGGGACGGTGTTCGTGGACATTCAGGCAGCCTTTAACAACGTCCAGCCCCAAGCAATAACCATCCATAGTGGCTTTTATACACCAGCTTTTAAATAATAGGGCGGTAAACACCAAGCTTGATGACACTACGATTTGGAAGTCGGTTAATAGAGGCATGCCACAGAGCGGAGTGCGCTCTCCTCTCTTGTGGAACGTAGTAGTGAATAAACTTCTACTGACCCTAGAAAAGACAGGTGCAAGGTAAACGACGATGATGCTATTGCGCCCTCTGAAAAATATACATCCACCATCAGGGATAATATGTAGAAAAATATACTAGGGAAAGCGGCCTGGGTGTCAATCTCTTCACCAGGAAATAACTCTTCACCAGGAAATAAAAAATGTCTGTCTGGAGTTTGATCCTCCCACTATACGTGGAAGCCCTCTAAAACTGAATAACTGTGCAAAATTCTTAGGCCTCATTCTAGACATTTGACAATTGAGTTGGAAACTAAACATTCAGGAGCGCATCAGAAAAGCCTTCACGGCTATATACTACTATATGAGCGTCGCGATTTGGCGGACCGCTCTAGACAGCAACCAATTACAAACCGCTTGAAAGAGTGCAACGGATGGCGTGTGTTTGTATCAGTGGCGCGCTAAAGACAACCGGAAGCCCTGAACATACTCCTTAACCTTTTTCGCCAATAGAGTTATTCCGTGAACACTATTCTTATTTGCTATAGGTATACCCAGGCTACTCTTCAAAAAGAATTTCTCAGCGAGCATTCCCCCCAGATCATACTGGGAATCTGAATATCAGATGCTGGGTGGTCCTCTGCGAATCTTCACAGGTGGATCGCAGATGGGCTATGGTGCAAAAATAAACATTTAAGTGTATTCCGACTACCATATCAGCAGAAATTGTAGCGACTAAGGATGCTCTGTGCTGGATGGACAAAAAAACATTGTAATATCAAGCACATATATCGTCATCTGTTCCGACAGCCAGGCAGCGATCAAATCTCGGAGGGCAATCGCTTTTAACTTAAAGACTTCTCTGAATTGCCGCCTATCTCTCAACGAGATGGCCAAGAATTTTAGCATCACTGGGACACTGTGACATCCCAGAGAGATGTGAAGCGGACGAGCTCGCTAGAAGGGATACCAAGGTGGTACGCATTTCAGATGGTGATATATAGCCATCCATGCGTATCGCTACTGCTAAACAACTACTAAAGTGTGAAACACTCACCAACACAAATCGTAGATGGTACGGGTACTAGTTCGGTACTCTTTCCGGAAGGAGACATATCCTCCATGCCGATCGCTACTTCACAACATCTAGACTTGAAGACTTAAAAGGATTACTCACATAAATCGTAGATGGTCTACTGGCACTAAGTGCACTATCACAAAACAGCTATGGCCTTCCATAGATCCAAAACCCTCTCATAACCTGATCAGATTGAGTACTTACCTCAGAGCCATTATCGGCCTTATAACTGGGCCTTGTGCCATTGGCACACATGCCTCTAGATTAGGCCTCCCCTATAACAACTTCTGCAAAATCTGTAGAGTCGAAGAGGAGGAAGGACCACCAGTAGAAACCGTCACCCAGACGCCTACTGTTTCAATAACTTGATATAGCTAAATAGCGATCAGCGTGCTACCATGCTACCATGCGAAGATGAAGATTTGAAAATGGAAATGGACATTCCATTCAAGGAGACGTTACTAATGAATATTCTAAATGTTTGATCCCTTATCTGCTTATAGGTTTCATAGCCTGCTTAGGGAATTACACTGTCGACTAGATCTTAAGACTGGAAAACGTTGAAATAGGCCATTCAAACGTGGAAATACCCTCACATGGGACGGTGTTCGTGGACATTCAGGCAGCCTTTAACAACGTCCAGCCCCAAGCAATAACCATCCATAGTGGCTTTTATACACCAGCTTTTAAATAATAGGGCGGTAAACACCAAGCTTGATGACACTACGATTTGGAAGTCGGTTAATAGAGGCATGCCACAGAGCGGAGTGCGCTCTCCTCTCTTGTGGAACGTAGTAGTGAATAAACTTCTACTGACCCTAGAAAAGACAGGTGCAAGGTAAACGACGATGATGCTATTGCGCCCTCTGAAAAATATACATCCACCATCAGGGATAATATGTAGAAAAATATACTAGGGAAAGCGGCCTGGGTGTCAATCTCTTCACCAGGAAATAACTCTTCACCAGGAAATAAAAAATGTCTGTCTGGAGTTTGATCCTCCCACTATACGTGGAAGCCCTCTAAAACTGAATAACTGTGCAAAATTCTTAGGCCTCATTCTAGACATTTGACAATTGAGTTGGAAACTAAACATTCAGGAGCGCATCAGAAAAGCCTTCACGGCTATATACTACTATATGAGCGTCGCGATTTGGCGGACCGCTCTAGACAGCAACCAATTACAAACCGCTTGAAAGAGTGCAACGGATGGCGTGTGTTTGTATCAGTGGCGCGCTAAAGACAACCGGAAGCCCTGAACATACTCCTTAACCTTTTTCGCCAATAGAGTTATTCCGTGAACACTATTCTTATTTGCTATAGGTATACCCAGGCTACTCTTCAAAAAGAATTTCTCAGCGAGCATTCCCCCCAGATCATACTGGGAATCTGAATATCAGATGCTGGGTGGTCCTCTGCGAATCTTCACAGGTGGATCGCAGATGGGCTATGGTGCAAAAATAAACATTTAAGTGTATTCCGACTACCATATCAGCAGAAATTGTAGCGACTAAGGATGCTCTGTGCTGGATGGACAAAAAAACATTGTAATATCAAGCACATATATCGTCATCTGTTCCGACAGCCAGGCAGCGATCAAATCTCGGAGGGCAATCGCTTTTAACTTAAAGACTTCTCTGAATTGCCGCCTATCTCTCAACGAGATGGCCAAGAATTTTAGCATCACTGGGACACTGTGACATCCCAGAGAGATGTGAAGCGGACGAGCTCGCTAGAAGGGATACCAAGGTGGTACGCATTTCAGATGGTGATATATAGCCATCCATGCGTATCGCTACTGCTAAACAACTACTAAAGTGTGAAACACTCACCAACACAAATCGTAGATGGTACGGGTACTAGTTCGGTACTCTTTCCGGAAGGAGACATATCCTCCATGCCGATCGCTACTTCACAACATCTAGACTTGAAGACTTAAAAGGATTACTCACATAAATCGTAGATGGTCTACTGGCACTAAGTGCACTATCACAAAACAGCTATGGCCTTCCATAGATCCAAAACCCTCTCATAACCTGATCAGATTGAGTACTTACCTCAGAGCCATTATCGGCCTTATAACTGGGCCTTGTGCCATTGGCACACATGCCTCTAGATTAGGCCTCCCCTATAACAACTTCTGCAAAATCTGTAGAGTCGAAGAGGAGGAAGGACCACCAGTAGAAACCGTCACCCAGACGCCTACTGTTTCAATAACTTGATATAGCTAAATAGCGATCAGCGTGCTACCATGCGGATCTGAAAACCGCAATCCACAACGGCCTAATCCAACCTAACCTGACCTATGGGACGGTGTAATACAGCTCCTAGTACAGATATTCCACCTAACAAAGAGTATAGCGATGTCATACTGACTTTTTATATCATAAATGGTAGATACATTTACGATATATAAAGAGTTAATGTTTGTAAATGTTTTTTAGGGAAATTTTTAGTTTCCTTTGTTCATATATATGATATTTATATTTTTCATACACAATAAGCATTTATTTACCAATTTACCTTTCTTTCAAATACTGGTTCATTATCATTGACATCAAGTACCGTAATGAGCACTTTCGCTACGGTGTTGTCCCTCTCTAGTGTCTTGATTGAAAATGAAGCTCGTTCTTCCTCTGAAATATGAAGATCGGGCTTTGTGCTAGCCAAGATATACAGCGTATAAAAATCGGTCACCTCTCTGAAAATGTCAATTTCATTAAGACGCAATTCTCTAAATCATTGCCAGACAGTTTGCTCTCACCTATCAAGTGACTTATTTGTGAAAATATCTCCAGTTGTCTTGTCAACAAAGAATGCACCGTCTTCATTGCCCAATAGCATGTAATAGTATATGTCTTTATTGTGCTTACTTCTTACAGATGCTTGAATTCTACCAACTTTCACTTCGCGCCCGCTATTTTCATTTATTGATACTTTATAAGGGTTAGCTGCATCAGGGAATTCTGGACGGTTTTCATTTGCATCCACTATGATAATATTCAAGAAACGAAGTGTTTCGAAGGGAGTCGGAGTGCCATGATCCTGGGCAACAAGTATTAAGTCATAACTAGGATAAAATAATGTTTATTGTAATAAGGATAATTTCTGAATATAATATTTATATTACTTGGATTTATCTTTTCGATGAAGTTCACGCTTGGTTTTTAATTCACCCTTCACTTCGTTGATTATAAATTCATCAGTTTCTTGCACGTTTTGGTTGTTCGTCTGTAGGTGGTACGAGATCCTTCCATCTTCACCGGTGTCATTATCGGTTGCTTTAACCGTCATTATCAAGTAATCCTCTTTAATGACATCCTATTTAATGCTCACCATGAGTCTAAGCGCTTGATGACAAATTATTAATGGTTGACTTACCTCTGGTATTTCAATAGTCGCGTTTGATAAAGCCGGTATGACAAAAGTGGGGCGATGTTGATTAACACCCAACACATTTATCACCACCCGAGCAGTACTTTCAAATGTACCAGCACCTTGAGTATCTCTAGCGGCTACAGTTAAATTATACAATCCTAACAAACGAAATAGACATGATATCTTCTTCATAATATCACTGCAAGGTAACATACCTTTTTTGCCCTGAAGACTCTGAGCTGGATAAATTATACCCGAATGCGAATCCAGTTTGAAGAGTTCATCATCGTTTCCTCCAATAAAGAAGTAACGAACTTCACCGAATAATCCGCTGTCTAAGTCATTGGCTCTTACTTGTAGCAACTTCGCGGGTGGGCTTAGTGCTGCATTTTCTGCAACAGTTGAAGTGTATTCGTCTTGAGTAAAAACGGGTGGATTATCGTTAACATCAAGAACATTAATGAAAATCTAAATAAAAAAAAATATAAATATTGATAAATACATTTTGTATACATGAAAGTCTTGAAACAAACCTGCGCAGTTGCAGACTTTTGCAATGTTGGTGGAGCTTTGTCTTGGGCCACGGCGGTAAGTGTTATCTGACTTATTTTTTCCCGGTCCAATATACTCGAATCAGCGACGATAATACTTCCAGTATATTCATCAATAAAGAAATACTTATTATATTCTCCAATAAGTGAATATGTAATTTCTCCAAAAGCTCCAATGTCATCATCAAATGCTTCAACTTTACCAGCCACAGTTCGGCTCGGAGAATTTTCCGTCACATTGAAATGATATTCAGATTGCGAGAAATGAGGCTCGTTGTCGTTGAGGTTTATAATATCTACAATAACTTCCGCAGTTGACGTTAATTGTGGAACCCCAGTGTCTGTTACTGTAGCTGTGAATCTAACCTCTTTAAGACTTTCGTAATCAATGCGGGCTGTTGAAATAATTACTCCGGTTGTTTTATTAATTTCAAAGTAAGGGTTTTGAGTGATATTGTATTCGCCAATTGTGGAATCTTCATCGGTGGCTTGTAGTGTTGTAAGAACGGAGCCGATTGGTTGTTCCTCGACCATTTGCAGTTTGATTACGGGATTCTCTGATGTCCAAGGAGGATTAAACTTCTATAGAGAGCAAACAAATTACATTTGTACAGCTTTAATTTTTACAGATACAATTTAATAAGAAAATAATGGGACAGAAGTGTTATCGGCGTCTTGCGTAGAAAATTTAAAGCTGACCGACTAAACTGGCAATAAACTGATTCAGAAAAAATGTTTGAATGAAGACCGAAATAAAGTGGACTTCCCCTAAGTCGAATTCTCATGGGATATCAAATCAGTTCGAGTTAGAGATTGTTCTACTGAGAGGATAGTTTTATATATGGAAAATTGAGGGAAATGCCAAGAACAAAAACTTTGAGTTAGAGAGAAATTTCAATTAGGTTTAGTCCGAGTAGTTTGCGGTTATATGGTCATATGCATTTTTATGTGAATTTCAGGAATGGTTTATGTATTTGTAGAGGTTTGGCATCAAAACAGATAAGTCAGTCCAAATCCTCAAATAGCAAAAATATTTGAAAATCATTCGACAGTTTGACAATTATTTTTCATCTGACCAAGTCTCTTCATTTTAACCTCCCTATACGGACTTGATATCAGAAATAATTGAGAAAGAAGATATTCAACTTCGGCCAGAACTATCTCTTATCCACCACCACGGGAAATGAGAGCGTATCCACGAATCCACTTCCCCGGTTGGGAAGTGTTCCAGCTGTTCATAAGAGCTCGTATAAATTCTGCCAAATCAAATCAAGGAACAAAAAAGGTTGGATATCTCCTTATTATCTTATTTCTGCTTTATATCTTCGCACTGAGTTCATAAATTGAGAGGAAGTCGTACATGGTGCCAAAAACGATTCAGCTGTCATTAAATTTTTTGTTTTTTATTTGCATCTTTTTCGAAAATAAATTCTAAAATGGATCAGCCGAACTTAACGGTTTTATTTACGAATATATTCCTTGCGCTTTTCATTGCTGGAACAACGTCGCCTTATCAACTTCAATTAGATCTGATCGATGTAAATATTTTACATTTATTTATTATTTACGGTTCTTGTTACTTGTATATTATGTACATACCTGTCTTATAGTATTTTATTTATATCAAAACCGTAAATTCTTAATTTGTATTCCGTAGATAGAAACAACAATGAATAATTATCTCACAAGAATTCCGTTGGTTCCAGAAATGTTGACGTTAATCATTTCCTCTTTTGTGATTTGTAAATTTGTATTTAATTATTTAGCTTTGGCCGCTCATATTATTGCTTTGTAAGTGTATTTATTACAAAGTTAAGAAATTTAATAATTAAATCAATTATTTCTTATTGGCAGTTATCCAATATTGAATTATGACCTATATGACCTGTTGATACCAACGATAATAATTCAATCGTTTCATAATGTTTTATTCAATGCAGCTGAGTTAGTGTTTGGTTATTTCACATGTAGATATTACTTAACAAAAGCTACCACAGCTTGCCATTTGTTCTACTTTAAAATGATATCGAAGACTATTTTGGGAATGGTGGTGCTGTAAGTATATATAATTTTTATTTTCTCCGAATGCATGTAACTACATTAAATATGTTTCAGGAATCTCTATTGGAATTTTTATACATATTTAAGATATCCTGTTATCAAAATAATACCGACAAGAGAGTTTCTCAAACAAATTCCAGACTCTGTAAACCATAGTAATGATTTTTATGCAATTATTATTGTTATTCGAGGTGCATAGGTTATAGTTTGAGCTATGCTTATAATCTGCACCTCGCTATGCTTATAATAGGGTACGTTAAACTATGAAACTATCAAACTATTGAAAACATCGACAGTTTGTGGAATAGGATATGACTAGAAAATAACCAACATTAGTAGCAAACGAATGTGAAAAGGTTTCTCCAGCGTTGTGTGCTGAAGATTACAATGTATTTAAACCTTTTGATTAGCTACAACTACGGTATGTGGGGCAAATTATATAACTCTCTCATATGTTGTACCACTAATTAGAAGAATATTTTTGAAACTATCAAAATTGGAAAACAGTTTAAAGCGGTCCCAGGAACAGTAACCACCTCCGCGAGTGATTTTTAGTGAAAATGTCAACATGTTGTCTACACAAATATCAGCAGTCAATTAAATTATTGGAAAGAATATTGTGCACAAAAACATTGAGCGTCTAAGGACCGCTTAAGCACCGTAAGAGGAAAAAACAGTGTATGATGGCTTGCAAAAATCTATTCAGCACAGGATAACCTCATGAAAAAATAACTCCTCTGTCCCCAGTTGACCACGATTTTAAATCCTAGGCTTAAAAAAAACATGGCTATCTGAAGAGCATGCAAAAATCTCCGTAGAGTGCTTCCAAAAGCTGTAAGCAGCATTCCTTAAGACAAAATTATGAGACGAATATTCGCAGGTTAATGAATGTCCACATCCGCAAGTACGAATATTTCTGCATCTAGTAATTTCGTGCTTTACTGAAATCGATATAAGATTAAAGAACCCAAAAGAATGAATTGATGTTTCCATCGGAGGGAAATTCAAGATGAAGAGCTTGGAGTTACAGAACCCCATTAAGTGAAGCAATAATCGATATACGACAATTTTATGAAAAAAACTGCCAATTATAACCGACAAGTGCTCCATCAATTATTGGATAAAATACAGCTCCGAGTTACTGAAGACACTTGCACAGTTATATTTGTGCATACCAGCGACATCAGTTCCAAGCGCACGTATTTTTTTCCGCCGAAATGCCTTTCTTAAGACACTATAAAATTATTGAAAACACGAATATTTAATTACAGTGGACTCTCCCTTAGTCGAATTTCTCTCTAACTCGAATTTTTTGTTCGCCATATTTTTACATTTCCCTCAATTTTCCATACAAAAAAACCATCCTCTACTCGAACTAATTTTGATATCCCATCAGAATTCGACTTAGTGATAGTAGATCCCCACTGTATATTGTATCTAAATAAAAAAAAGTTTTTGGAGTAGTTCTTTGTTAAATTTAAAATAATTTAACTATAGATAGTTTAAGGGAAAACATCGATAATATTGAAATACTAAACTATCGGTGTCTAACGTACCCTAGCTATAATCTGCACCTCGTGTGAGGATAATCGTACATCATAAAAACTGTCTTTTTAGGTACAGTTGATGTTCATGAACAATGATTTTCCTCATTATCATGAAAAGCAATCAAGTAAAATATTCAAATAAGAGTACACGGGAAACTGCATAAGGTGAGTTTGATATTTTCTTTAAAAATAAAAACATTCAATTAATAACTTCAGGATCGAGATATGCAAGAAAACATGTGAGAAAGGTGCGTGGATTCTTCGTGTCAGCAGAGAAATAAACAATTGATTTTATAAAACAAAAAATAACGAACAAATATATAAGAATGTTTCGGGGATAGGAAAATCGCAGTCAAAATGAATTTGAGGGTAATATTTTGGCATGACATCTTGTATCCAAACTCACCAAAAAAATAGTTAATTCAACAACGTGTGCTCCCATTTATGAATATTGAATGAATTTGCATTCAATTCATTCAGAGATCGAGCAAAAAACAATTACAACATAAATGACGTACGGACATTATGAAAGGACTCACATCATCAAGTAAGAAATGCATAATATGCCATTGGAGACATTTATCTCAACGTATGCAAAACCTTTATCTATGTACATGTGCTCCAAAATGGAATTCAAGATTTCAAATTTAACGATTTTATAGTGATGCACTTATTGATGAAACTTACCGGCGGGACTTCGTTTACATCGATTATAGAAATAATTAACAATCCTTTTCCTTGTTGTGTGGTAGGAGCAGTGCTATCTGTCACTAGAACAGTTATGCGAATAACCTAATAAAAATAAACATAGGAATATGTATTTTAATTCTCTTGTCTTCTTATTTCTTGTTGAAGATTTCATACCGCGAATAAGTTTCTTTCCAATTTCTTTTTGACTACCACTTTTCCATTGCGGTTCACTGCGAAATATTCCTTGAATTCATCTATATTTTCCACTGCCTTTCCGTCCTTATCTATGGCCGTAATGGGTTCTGTTGCAGCGAATTCTAATGCTGTATGTGTATCCACATCTGGATCGATAGCTATCAACGTGTAAACTACTGTACCTATTGGAGCATCTTCTCGAACCTATGATATATATAAAAATGTATATGCTGCTTGCATAAAAATATGTTTATTATTAAATTACATCAGCTTTCTGTGTTACTGGAGTAAAATACGGATCCTTGTCGTTGCTATTCAATACGGTTATTGTCAGAGTAGTTGTTCCGGATAAGCTTGGTGTACCTAATATAATAAGAGTAACATTGACGCGTATAGCACAGTCTTAAAACAAATTTACCCATATCGGTTGCTAAAACTTTGATTTGATACGTATTTCTACGATCATAGTCGAGTTTTCTTGACACAAATATTTCTCCGGATGTCTCATCGATGCGAAAGTCGTCAAAGCTTCCTTGTTGTATGCGATATCTAAACAACATTACATATTCATGTTAATCAATACTTAAGTAAAAATACAACAATGTATTGTACCTCAATTCAGCATTTATTCCAGAATCTAAATCTTCGGCCTTTAACCGTTCAACACTTGTACCTATTTCAGAGTTTTCCTCTACGATTGCAGAGTACTTGTCGGAGAGAAATTTCGGTTCATGATTGTTTACATCCCGTACGGTTATATTAATACCACAGTTGGTGGAAAATATTCCGTCATTGGCTTCTACCGAAAATATTAAGTTGTCTGACATTAAATGTGTTACGTCTAGAGTTGCATTTGGCTTAATCGTGATTTGTCCAGATCTTTTGTCAATGTCGAATGTATCCATTATTTGTTCGTTGCCAATTATTCTGTAAATAATACATTCAATTTGTAAACAAAAGAACACACACAAAATGGTTAATATGACTTTTCACTTTTCAGTGGACTATTTTCTAATTATCAGACCACAGCAACGAATTTGGCATGAACGTTATTTACCTGTAAGTTATGTCAGAGACAGTGTCAGCATCCCTTGCCTTTACAATCAACGGTGAATCAAAATCTTGTGATCCTTCATCTACCGATGCTCTGTATAGAGGGCTCTCACAGACTGGTGGCGAATCATTGGAGTCAGTTACAGAAATCCGGAGAGATACTACTGAAGTCTGCCCTTTGCCGTTGTCATCAGTTGCCTTTAATTATACAACTCAATATATTTCCCAGGAGCAATTTTGTATATAATGAACAAACTTACCTTGTATGATAAAAAGTAAGTAGTTTCAGTTTCATAATCCAAACAAGTTTTCGGTGGTGGCGATGCGACATCATTTGTAACTTCGTTGGGATTTGATATGGCTGTTGTTTGAATTTCCTCTTCGTTTTGTTCTTTCTTAGTAATTACTGTATACTGAACTGCCGGTTCCGTATTAATTTCTATGTTAACCAATCCACTTAAACCATCTGTGGTAATGTTAACTTTATTCCCTACACCCTCAACTTTGTATTCTCCAAGGTCTCGCTTCCTCCGGATATGTTCCAGATCGTTTTTCGATAATTTCTCGCAATCAGCAAGTGTTATTATTCCAGTTTCTTCGTTAACATGGAATAGTTCAGATCCAGTACCAGATATACTGTAACGTATTCCAGCATCGCCATAACTGCCCGAGTCAATGTCTTTTGCGGTAATCGATGTAATATACTGTCCAGGTAGTGCAGACTCTGAAAAGATATAATCGCGTTATTCATCATTTGTTGAATTGTATTTGAATTGTATAAAGTTTAAAACTAACCGGAAATCGATGCGGAATACGATTCACGTTCAAACACTGGCTTATTATCATTTGCATCTACAACGGAAATGGTAATTGTTGCTGTCGATGATAGTTTTGGATTTGTTTCGGTTTCCTCTGCAACAACCTGTAAGTCAAAGAAAGATTGAACGTTAAATTATATGTGCACTTAAATTGTTTCCCCCCTCCCATCTACGGTATAATTGTACTCTGCTTACCAAAACAATAAACTTCCTTTGATTGGGGTTCTCGTAGTCTAAAGTTCCATCGCCGACCCGAATGTTCACTTGTGAGAATCCCGTCACGAACTTTGGTTCAACTTCAAATACTCCAGAGACATCATCAAGGCGGAGAGAGAATTTTGAATTAATTCCCTAACATAGATGTAAAACAAAAAAAAAACATTAGATTCCTGTGAGAAATGTCGAAGTGCCTTTATGTTAATTTTTGGGTTGGTTTGATTTCATTTGTAAAACAGATGTATTCACTTTTGAGTTTCATATTAAAGTTCAGAGAAGGATTAGCTTTTATGTTGTGAATAAAATATGCAGCCCATTCAAATGTATTCCTCCCAAATGATTTGAACTTACCACATCTCGGTCGGTGACATTCATATCAAGTGCTAGGGGAGTACCTGGAGCAGTGTTTTCCAATAAAGATACTTCGTATTCCTTTTTATTGAACATTGGTGGGGAGTCATTTACATCACGAATAGTCACTGTTGCTTGAGCTGTAGCCGTTGTTAGGTTATCATTTCCTGGAACACCATCAATTAGCTCTCGTGCCTAAAATATATAAGCACATTTGACTTTATGACATAACATTAACGTGCAAGTTGAGAAACTCACTCTAATTAATAGGGTTATCAGTCCAGTGCTATCATTAAGCGCTTCTCTATCCAGCGGCTTAGCTGTTCTTAATTCCCCTGTACGTTCGTCCAGTAAAAAGTAATCCATAGGATCTACAATTTATATAATTTATTAGAATAAGAAAGTGCACCATGTGAATTTATAGTCCTTACTGGTGAGAAGGTTATATATAATCTTTCTTGGTTCACCAGTATCACCATCACGTGCTTGAATCTTTAAGACCAATGTTCCTATGGGACTGTCTTCATCAATGACAGTCGAAAGTGATCCTTGAAAAACGGGTGGTTTATCTTGAACATCCTTAACTCGTACTTCAAAATTAGTCTGTGTCTTATGTACTCCATCCTATAAAAATCGAACGAGATATTAGCTTATTGTATGTCATATCCTGTCTGAGTATAGTATTTTACTAACCGTAGCCTCAATCAAAAAGTGATAGATCATTCTTTGGTTATAATTTAAGGTGCTATTGAGCACTACAGATGCTTCTAACATATCTTGGGTACTTTTTGTTATCTCCAACCGGAATCTAAGGAAAGAAAGAAAAGAATCTAATCAAATTCCATTCTTGAATATAAATCTCATTTTCAGTTAAAACCTACTTGGAACAAGCCTCCGGACTTTGATCTTGTGGAATACAGGATATATCTAGATCCTCTCCAACAGTATCTTTGTCCTTAACTAAGATTTTGTCGAATATAGTCAATCCTATAGGAGCGTCTTCATTGACATCCGCTTCATAGGGAACCTACGGGAAATATAAAAAAATAACTTACCATAACCAAAACAAATTCATAGAAGTAGCTTACATTTTTAAATTGTGGTGGATTATCGTTTTCATCTAAAACAATCACAGTTATTGGCACCTGGACGATATTATCCTGTTCAGATTCACCTTCAGGATTCACACGGTCTTTTATGGTTACAAGAAAAGTTAAAGTCGCCTTCTCCTCTCGATCTAATGCTTTTATAAGAGTAACATTTCCCGATTCTGGATCAACTTTAAAATGATCAGAACCGATCGAACCAAACGTGACATTACTTCCTTCTGGATCATAACCTTCAAGCCGATAAACTACAGAACCGACAGTTTTATTTTCAGTGAGCACCATATTGTTCATTACTTGTGTGAACACTGGAGGGAGATTTGTATCACCTGAGAAGACATGCAAATGATATAATTTACAAAGAATTTGCATGCACATATGAAAATAACTTACATTTTGCAGTTTGCGCCAAGATCAATGCCAATACTGGCACAATCAACCACATTTTGAGCATGACGATAGACCTAAAAAGAAAAAAAAATGGAATTGGATGTGTTATAATAAAACCTTAATACGACAGGAAGGAATTAAAAGAACAAAATTATACATAGCTGATATGTGTGATCTCAATAAAAAATTAAACAAATTATACACACACTGATGCAGGCGTTCAATACAAACACACGAGAAATAAAAACCGCAGTTTATGGCGAATGGAAAATGTAAACAAGATATCAATAGCTTTGAGTATCCGCATTGACTAGTAAACTACAATTAAAAACAATTGCCAAGTTGGAATGAAAAGATTACATTTGGAAATAAAGTATCTTTCTTATTTCTGAAGATACTTTTTCATACTTTCGTTTCTTTCTTCATTAAGTCTATTCTGTATTAATTTTACCTTTGGAATGATTTTCATGGCAACGAAGGAGCTATACGAATTTATAAATTTATAAATTTATAAATGTGTTGACACACATTTGTGCCCGTTTTATCGGATTTTACATGACTTTTCGCAAGATTTCGGTGATAACTGTTCGCATTCCTGTCGAATATTCTCCTTAAGGGCTGCGATTGTCTGTGGCTTATTGGTATAAATTTTACTACAAAGAGGGAGGCGAGCTCGCATGTAGTGATGGTATTATTTTATGTCTTCTTCAAACATACTCTTGTTTGTAGAAATGTCGGTCTTTTGGCTGTGGCTAACATCTCAAGAACGGTCATGTCGGCTGATATGAGAGGTGGGCCGGCGGACCTGTGCCATCAACATCAGGCACCCTCGGGTTCTTTACGAACATGGATTGCCACACGACGCTGGAAGAGCGTTGACTCGGTTTAGTGCTGAGCTAGGTAGTTTTAAGTTAGATAAGGCTTAGGTTTGGTATAGTTAAAAGGTGGTAGACTAGTTTAGGTTTAGTTTAGGTTAGGTAGTTTAGCTCCGCGAGCACTCGTCCGGTCTCTTTTGGTGATAAAGGCATAGGATTTTACCTTTCCTTTTCATCTTTTCTGTCTTCTCTTCTCTTTTCTTTCATATGTTTAGTTGTTCGTCCGTGGTCTGCATTAGAGTATTAGGGTTTTATCTCTCTCTCTCTTCTATCTTAGCTAGCTATAGGCACGATATTTGTTTGTTTGCAAATGGGTGGTGTACGATAGAGAACAACCCCGTCCGACGAGCTGAGCTGTGCAACCGCAAGCGCCCTCCTCCTCGACACTGAAACTACTCGCTTAGCCTGCTGCAAGAAAATGGCAGCAGAAACTGTGAAAAAAAAAATTGTGGGGATGTTCAGTTAAATGCAGATACTCGTTTTTGAGGTGTTCTCCACCACTTCTCGTAGGTAGGTAGAAATCTTGAATTTTTTAGGTTTGGTTGGCCAAATAATTCTGATTACTGTAATCTCGAAATTCAGATTATTACCAGATGTCGATAAAATACGCCTTTATTAAGCGAACCAGGTTCGCGTCAAGGTAATCGTACTATGTAGGGTAGGTACAGTAGGAACTGCAGTTCACCAAAGATAGTATGATCGCAGGAATGAGAGATAGAAGATTACGCAATAAGGAGTTCAATTTTCGTTCGTTCTGCGCAGCCTACGTCACAGGCGACACCCGATTTGACAGCTCTATGTAATTTCTTTACGAATTGCAAGAAATAACTTATGTTTGTTTTAATATATTCTTAATTGAATTATTAAAATGTTTTAACAATTTTTCGCCTGATTGGGGTTGTTATTTAAATTATTTTGAACAAGTAGTGAGAAGCATTCATACAGATCAACACAAATGGGTTACTTTAAAGTGAAATAGTATTTCAATATTTCATTTGTATTTTCTAAAGTGTTATTAAATGTGTAATGTGTTATTTATCACAATGCATTGAATAAAAGTGATGAATAAGGGATGAGTTTTTCATTGTATTTTTTAAAAAAAATCGTTAGAGACGAGCAAATTGTTCTCATTGCCTCTTTCAAAAATATCTTCAAGGTGTTGCACTTGATCCTTTAGTACCGCTGTTGGCTTTGATAATCCTCATTAATTAAGTTGATGGTTTACCCAAGTAAACTTAGATAGTAAATTGCATCCGCTTGACCCTCCACTAAAAATGGTTGCAATTGTTATTGTACTTATACAAATAAGAATAAACTTACATCTTCTGTTTTAAATCTTCAATTTAATCTTTCAACTGAATTCTGTCAAATTTGTTAAAGAATTTTGTTTGGTAATTGAGGAATATATGTATCGATGAAACCGTGATTTCAACGCTCGCACATAAATATCCGTTCATAGCTGTTTATCGCATTTCGGTGCTTTGTTGCTCAAGAATCAGAGGACACCAAAATGAAAACTCGGAGGACTGGTTACATTAGCTCCTTGAGTAACTAATTCCCTACAACGATCCAAACTATAAGCTACGACATCGTTGAGTTCATCATCAACACCACCACCTCCTTCTAAGCTTATCTGCATCAGTTACTACTCTAAAAAGAACCAAATTGTACTTGAATCGAGTCGAACGACTCAGGAACTATTAGAGGGGCTGCAGTTTCTTGCAACAAGCTTGCAGTCCTCATATCCTCATATAGTGATTTAATTCATATTGCATTATAATATCAACGGATGAATGTACCACTATGGATTCTGGTTTAACGGTTGGAACAGTAGTATTATAGCATAATTCTATACTTATCCTTGATTAACGATCATACTTTAACGTAAGTATGGACTCAAATATAGTAATATAGGTACACATTTCGAATTGTAGATTCTAGAATAGTAGAAATTATATACTGAAGTCTACTTCCTTCAGAAGGAAATAATATGCTCTTGTCATCTGTGATGTAGGCAAAATGTCAGAAAAGTAAACAAACATGGCGGACATGCGCAATGCGTAATACATCATTCTTGGTATGATCGTATATCTGAATTAATGAACAATCTGCCCGACATTGATGAGCTATTGACGTTTATGAACAGTAGGTACTGCAGTTCACCAAAGTTAGTATGCTCGTATATATGCATTAATGAACAATCTGCCCGACATCGATGAGCTATTGACGTTTATGAACAGTAGGTAATGCAGTTCACCAAAGTTAGTATGCTCGTATATCTGCATTAATGAACATGGATAACACATCCTTTGTTAGTCTGACGATTATGAAAACATTCCCATTTAAAGATTTCAACTGTATTGACATCAATATTTTTTGGAAGTTTGGAATTCCAGTCGCCGTTCATTACAAAATTTATCTGCATAACAGTTGCCGGTCCCCTAATTGCTGTAAACCGTTTCTCCCCACAGACTAGACTTTAGTTATGGGTATTAAGTAGTGAGTAAGAAGCATATGTTTTCGCAGATATACATCGCGTATTTTTCTACAATTTTTTTTAGCGAACAAACTTTTAGAGACGTACAAAATGGGCAAAAAAGGCAAGAAAGACAGTAATTGTATACAATGGCAAAATAAAAGTAAAATATTTGGAATCAGGTGGACGCGAAACGAGTTTGCGTAAAGTTGATACTATCCTCCGATTAAGCAAAAAAAAACAGAGGCAAAGTTAGCTAAATCCTATCCCTGACTATGAGCATTATCAGTGAGGATATTACTCTTCAAAGTATATACACATAAGTATGTATGACCGATGTGAACGTTCTCTTTTGAATATTGGGTTTCCCATCATCGCAGCCAGCCCATCTTTTTGCATTACCTCCTGTTTCAAAAAAGGTACTACAGAAATTAGAGTAATCAATGAAATGCACGGTAATAGAACCGTCAACCATAACATGCATAGCAAATTAAGCAAATTAAGGAGAATGTTTTTATTACATTTGTACTGATGTTGATACGTGTTTAACATTGGTAGTTTTTCTGTGGCCCACTCTGTATATCCTTTTTTAGTTCAATGTAAAAAAGTCGGGTGTACACTAATATTCAGCTTATGTAATGTCACTAATATGACGATATAAAATTTGTTCGTAAAATTAATTTATGATTATTTATCAGCGCAAACGACAAATGAGTATGGTAATGACTGCAAATTAAATGCTAAACTATTTTCAAACTATTCATCCAGAAAACGTGACGGATATTGCCTGCAAAAATAAAAATCAGAATTTCGCATTTATTTCCACAAAAAGCACAAGTGTGACACGCATATGTATTTATGTATATGTAAGAATAATGTTAAAAACTTGACCCAATAATCGTTATTAATGTGTTGCCTTTTTAAAGGATAATCCATCATCGGCTGTATTTACAAATATTAATGGCTCTGGACGATTCCAGGGATGTCTTATGATTTATTTATGAGTAAGCGGATACTATAATATGATATATATATGCATGCGTCTATGAGTTCTACATATTCGATATTTAACAGATTCATTCAATTGATTACAACCTCAAAATATTTAAACTGTATTTTTGTTGCTGATATACATACGTAAAATTTGTGATAATAACGGCATTACATGGCATTAGTTGCCTAAATGCCTTACCTAATAGAGTCTGTAAATTTACTTTATAGACTACTTCTTGTAAATAAATAAATAAATACATAAATATTTTTATGTATCGTAAAGGTTGGCCAAATTCAAGTTTTTTAAAATGCAATAAAATAAACAAATTTAACATAATTATATTCCATGTATTATGGCTTTATTATTAAGACATTCCTATTCGCAGTAGCGCATTCTGTCACCCCAATTTTCCAAGACATTGTTGATGGTTTCGGGCTATAGCTCACGGATTGCTTGGATGATATTGGAATTAAGTGCTTGAATCGTTTCCGGATTGTAGGCATAAGATCGGTCCTTCACGGTTCCCACAAACAAAAGTTCAAATCATATTTCCAAGGCTTGTGTGATCGGCAACACCTCAAGACACCAGAATAGGAAGCCTTTCTTCGAATCTTTCAAGCATGCCCTGATAATACCAAATCTTAGACAATACAGTAGAGTATGATTATATTAACCCGAATTACTGGAATATATGAATTGCTAAATATATGTACTAAAATATGTTAGTTAATGCTTATGAAATTATACTCGCATATTTACACTACTAGTAGTTCATGTTCATATAATCAAGTCGCTATTTTTTTCAAGGAAAAATAGGAAAATGTTGGTACTTCTCTTGATATTAGTCTAGACATTTGTCGGAAAACGTGACTGTTAGTTTTGATTTAATTTATTTCTCCTGCACTCGTCGGTTCATTTTAAAATCAGTTCTTAGGATGTTTTTGAACGAAACGATCGTGTGTTTTTAAAGGTGTTCAAAGTGCCGAGTATTGAGCAAAAAGGACAAATTATTTTGGCGTTAGAAAAGGGTCAGACTGCCTTTGTGGTAGCAAACAAATATAATTTCGCAAAGTTCACCATTACATGGAATTAAAAACAAGAGTGCAAATATTAAAGAATTAACTTGTAGAATGTATTCTGGAGCAGCAAAACACATTGATTACTCGGATTTACTTTTCGACTATTGAACTGACCTAATATTATAATAGTAATACAATATGGGTGGCGCTACAGCCCGTAGAGGGCCAGGGCCTAGCTTCTCAGTAACCACTCGTGTTGTGCGTGCTATTGTTCTATCACGAGTGAAAGGGACCTACAGTTTTATGCCGACTCTGAACGGCAAGTTTGAGAAGCTTTTTCTAGACGGTAATACTCTTTGAGCATTGTCAGTGACTCGAAAGAGGTGGGGCCGTAAAAAGTATTTCTTGTCGTACCAGGAATCGAACCTAGACAGGTAGGTCGAAGTGCGCAGGAGTCGACGCACATACCCACAACGCCACGGGCCACCACCTAATATTAGTTAGTTTATATAATCGAGACTCTACTGCATACATCATCATCATTTTCTGACCCGCATGATCCAGTGCGCTCATTCACGCACGAGAGATCTCCAGGCCACTCGATCCTCTGGCATCGACTATAACTCATCAGGATTTATGTCCAAGCGCAACCAGGCGAGTTTTTGGACTTGGATTGGACCAACCACCTTTTCCTTGGTCTGCCAAGTGGTCGCCTACCTGATGGAATCGCATTCAAGATACACTTCGAGAGTCGTCAAGATGATATAGCCCTTCCCTCGCGTACTGCTGTGTTTCTCACACTACGCCTCCAAGTAACTCCCATTTCGGCAGCTTGTTTTCGCGATCTTATTCTTTCGTTCATTACCCAAATTTCATGACCATAGAATTTGAATTGAATTGAAAACCGCTGACTTGGCTTTGACACCAAGCTCGTCCTTCCTGATTGCAGATCTTCCAAGCTGTTTCAAAGATGCCTTGGGCAGACAGGTAATACTCCTACCATCACTCGTGAAATAGATCTCAAGATACTTGAACTTCTCCAGCTGCTTCAATGGGACTCCACTAACATGTAGAGTACATTGAACAGGCGTTCTGGAAATTAGCATAACCCTAACTCTATCCTTCATCTCGGCATCTGCACATACGGCAACAAATCTACCGAGTACGCGCTGGACTTCCGTCTGGGAGGATGTGAGAATAAATTAGTCATTTGCAAAAAGAAAATGACTTACCCTCAACTCCTCTAATGTGATATATACATATATGGACTGGATGCTGCGCTGCAACATAATGAAAAGAAGAGGTGACAAGGTGTTGATTTAGCACTGTTAACCCGAACATAGCTGCTGCAGTTTGTGTATAGAGACTGAATGGCCCTCAAAAGCTTACCATCAGTCCCATTCTACATTTTCAAATCTACAAAACAGCTCGGTTTGGCATACTCCCAGCCTTCTCGAGAACCATTCTTAGAGTGAAAAGCTGGTCGGTTGTACTTCTGCCGGAACGAAATCCGCACTGTTCACCCCCCATCCTGGACTCGACCATAGCTCTAGAACGCGCCTCCAACACCTTAGCGTAGACTTTCCCGGAGAGATATACACCTGTAGTTGGAGCGAACTCTTTTGTCCCCCTTTTTGAAAGAGGGACAATCACTGCAGTTTCCAGGTTTTGCAGGTCACCTTACCCATGGCCTTAACCATTTCTGGCCAGATTTCATCCACACCGGCGGATTTGCCAACTCACTAAACACTTTTCACACTACTAGCCTTTCAATGAAGAACATTTTTCTTGTGATGTTTCTTAAAATGTCCTTGCATTTTATACAACATTTCTGGAATAAATATATTTGTAGTGCAAACAATTCTCAGTCAAACAGTGCAAATCGCACTTTAATTATATTTAATAGTATGCTTTTGCTCCAAATAAAGTCACTTTCTTTAACTTCCACTGATACTAATTAAAAAGTGCTGATAATTTCGACTTGGGAGTTAATTTGTACTTCCAACATCAAAAGTACACTGCATAGATATTACGTCTATGGAAACTGCACAACACTAATAAGTTCTACGCCAACAACAACCATATACAGAATACTTTTGTATATCAGTGTAAGTAGACACCAATCTCATTGCAATCAAACGCGCTCCTTTCCAGTATAATGCACAGCAAGGCACCTGCTCGCGTACGTTTAGGATGTTCCCACGAATTAATTTGAAGTATATTTGCGAAGCATACATGATCACATTTGGTGTACTCTACTGACATGTGCACAGCTTCTACGTGCTTGTTTTTTAAATTCCCAAATTGAAAAGTCTTTAATCAACATGAACAAAAAATATATTCAAATTTACATTATTAAGATATGTGCCCAAAACGATTTCTTCCTTTAAAGGCAGGATTATTTGGTAAAATATAATGTTTGCCGTGTACACAACATTTTGTTTCTTTATAAATACATATCTACCAGACTTTATTGGAGAACCAGTGGCATTCATGTGAATTCAAGTATTTGTTAACTGGTTTTAGTGAACAGAAAAAACCAGTCTTCAATGTTATATCAAACAACATATTTGTACATCCTACATCATAGCATTATTTCAAATAGATAATTACAGAATCAAAATTAAATCTTTACATAAGTGCTCTGTAATGTGTGACAAATTAATGTACATAAACAGATATTCAAATTTTCATCAACGCAAACAAGATTATTCCAATTTAGCATGAAACATAATCGAGTCATATCATAACAGATCATATTTGAATTCATTTTGTAAATTCGATTGGCCAAATGTAATATGGCTTTTGAGCTTATGTTCCCACACACCACACCGGGATAAATAGCATTTTTTTTATAATCTGTCATAAATGAGTGAGTTTGTATGATATTCTGTATATCTATACATATTTTCACAATCATAACATTTTCAATTTGATTTGTTTAACATAATTAGTGACAATGAATATTACCAAATTATGAGTGTCATAAGCAAGCTATCCACTTTCGAAAGATTAACAGAAAATGGATTCTAGAGCGATGCTTTATAATAATTGATGTTTGTTATGTTATACAGTGACGTTCAGTTTAACGAATACTCAATTTAACGAATTTCCAATACAACGAATGAGAATTGGTGGTTCTATATTACGAATGATGCAAATATTTTAAGCGATTTTCACATTTTTGTGCATTCATCACTGCATTCCTACATACATACATATGTAGGTATGTAGTGATACAATATGTACATCTGTTTTTGTCTGTTTTTTTCATTTCATACAGTTTTTACTGGTTTACACAGTACAGTTTTTCGGTTTATTCTTATGTACGATTTTGGTCAGGAAGCTGATGTCATCATTAGTGAAAGCGAGGACGAAAGTAACTGAGTGCACAAAAGTCAAACATTTGGAAGCAATAAATTGACAAATGCATCGAGTGGTCAGTACAGAATCATTCTGACTATTCAAAGACAGTTTGTTTAAGAGAATTGCTGGAGGAGTCTGTTCAGCAGAGCTTGGAGGGAACAAAAAACAAACAACTCAAAAACTATTTTTTCGTAATTTTAATTTTTAGATTTATGTAAGAGTTCAGGTCTATGTTCAATTTGTTTTCTATACACTAGCTGCAAACGGCGCGCATTGCTACGCATATTAAAAAATGAAATCTAAAAAAAGACAGCATAAAACAAATTTGGTACATAAACCTTTTTCACAGAATTCTGAACAAACTTGCAAAGACATCAGTGCTCTATCTCTTACCATTTAAGAGTCTATGAAGAACAAGAAAACACACATCGATTTTTATATATTTAGAAGAAAAGATTGAAGATAGATTATTATTATTGAGGGTAAATTGCACCGCGACCCTTAGATCTATTGTGCCCCCACCTTTGCTTTCTTAATCCCATGCAGCTCTTTTCAGAGTTGTATTAAGGGGTTATTTGCTCTTGTTGCGCAGAGGTGGAAGAGATTTATCCTAGAGTATTCTCTCTAAGCCAGTTTCCTTTAGGAATCTGACAATGAGAGCTGGTTCTAGTGACTTCAATTCTTCCTCTGATATTAGGTGTTTGCCCAGATATCCTTGTCTGCTATGGACTAACGCCGCAAAAAATCCGAGTATATGTTCTGGAATTTCATTAGATTCTCCACAGAATCTGCAGAGACCTTCTTCTGATAATACTAGTTTCCTTAGGTGCTCCTTGAGTTCACAGCGCCCTGTTAGGAAGTCTGTTAGGATACGCAGGTTATTTTTGCTCATTCTGATACATGCTTCAAACCTCTTTTTATGTTCACCCAAGAGTTTCTTGGCCTGCTTCATACCATGGGCGTTGTTCAATGCATCTGCCCGGTCCCTTCTTTCTAGTTCTCTGAACTCTTCCCTGAAGACGTGATCTCCTATAGCGTAGAATGGTTCGGGGCCTATAAAATCTTCCGACGCTCCTTTTCTAGCCGGGAAGTCGGCAATTTCGTTGCCTTCTATCCCTGTATGGCCAGGTATCCAACAGAGTCGTACTCTGTTACTCCTACTCAGCTTCTTAAGCTTCTGTAGACATTCCCACATGAGCATGGATTTGATGATATAGGAGTCTAGTGCCAGGATAGCGGCACGACTGTCCGACATTATTGCTATGTCACAGTTAGTATAGTCCCTGTCAAGATTTATCTGAGCGCATCTGTCTGTGGCTTAGACTTCTGCTTGAAAGATACTGGTGCATTTGCCAAGGGGTTTGTAGTACTTTGTCCGGGGTCCAAATACTCCTGCCCCTGTTCCTTCATCAGTTCTTGATCCATCCGTATACCATTTTACCGTATTGCTGCTCAGTCTGTGGACTATGGATTCATTGCTCCAGTCTTTGTTGGTGTTGAGCTTAATGGTAAACAACATTCGGAATGGCCAGGAGTGGTAGTTTGTTGACTAGTGCTTCGAATTGTTTCGATATAATGCACCTGTCTTTTCCTATCCCTTCTTTTGCCTTTTGAAGATAGATAAATAAGTACATATATTTCGTTGTAAATCTTTCATTACTTCATATTCTTGTATTATTAGATATAAAAAAGAACGATCGATTTAAGGAATTTTTCGACTTAACGAAAGGCTGTGCATTATATAATTCGTTTTATTGGACGCCCATTGTAATGGAAAAATATACATTTTAAGCTCCAATACTACTTACATCAAAGCTATTCGAGAGACTTTACTGAAACGAATCCAACCAGTTATGGAAGAAAGACGCCTTATACTTGATCATCAATTTGGATTCAGAAGAAATCATTCCACAATTGACCAAGTATTTAGAATAACCAACCAAATCGAAAAAGCACTAGATGGAAAAAAGGTTTGCTCCAGCGTTTTACTTGACGTGTATCAGTCCTTTGACAAGGTTTGGCACGACGTCTTGAAATACAAACTTAGTAGGATCTTTCCGAAAAATCTATATAGCATTTTAGAATCCTACCTAAAAAAATAGGATATTTAGACTCAAGCACGGGACGGAATACTAGGAGTTTAACGACATCGGTCCCGCATGGGAGTGCCGTTGGTCCTACTCCTTGTTATATACCCGTGACATACCACAAACTGAGGATACAATAGTAGCTACCTTCGCAGGCGATACGTCTGTTCTGATTACGGAAAGCACAATGTAGTCAGCTACAGAAAAACTTCAAGACGCTTTAAATAAAATTTGTGATTGGACAAAAGTTTGGGGCATTGCTCTCGATGAAACGAAAGCCAAGCATACACTGGATGCCCAGTATAACGAATCACTATTTTTAAGTCCATTGATATCTCTAAATCTAAATGAGATTTATTATTTTGTCTCACATGCCTCAACAGTTTTTGTCATCTTTACGTTTGATGGCCTGAAGGGGAAGTTCAAATAACCAAATACCAAGGGCTAGTGATTGCTTCAAAGAAAACCAACAAGATTGTTAAAATGAGTGAGTGAGTACATGGATATCATAGTATCTTATTAAAGATTCACAATCCACGAAAAAAGAAAACAAATGTTTGTATCCGAAATGAATTTAAAATGACATACTATGCCGGAAAGAAAAAAACCATTTAATTACATTACCAATAAAATATCGCTGAATGAATATTTATCAGCAAATCTCAATTTGAAAGAAAACTTCGGAATATGATTGAAATAGTGAAAACACATTTGAACAAACGGAAGATTGAACTGTAGAAAAAATATATACAGAATTCGGAAGGATGTGATATTATCGTCCATGGCTTAATGAATAGAATAGCTGAATAGTGGCCAGGCAACTCCGCTACGAACAGGATAGCGCTTACATCCAAAGGTCCACTGAGGCGTATACGTGATAATATATATAGGCACTGATGTACAATGAAGATAGTATTTAGCTTTTATGTTAAGTGGGGTAAGGTAGCATAAGTTTTTTTTTCAATTTTCTTGGTAAAAAGTAATAAAAGTAGCTAAGATGAAAGGCAGACCTTAGTGCACCAAAATAGTACAGCTAGTAAATATTCTTGTCTAGTGTGTATGTAAAATTAATTTAAATAGAACTAAAAATGCAAAAATAAGGTGCGTGGGTTCTGTGTTCAGTCCCCGAAATGAACAGGCCCATATCTTTCTAGCCACTGACAATAGGAACTAACGTCATCGGTCTATCCGACATCCATCCGACCAGTTCTGTCCAGTATGTTCGTCCATGTGAACCCCCATAATAATCAAAGAGTATTCAGTCAAGTCTCGATAATTTGACACTCGTTAATTTTAATCTCTCGTTAGTTTGAAAAATAATTTTTTTATTGAGTCCCCTCGGTAATTTCATGTTGAAGAAATACACACTGAAGGAATACAATTTTGTATCTATCAACAATTTGAAGTCAGGCTTTCATACTCTCTATAATTTTAAGTGTTTTTCTTGAACCGACCTGTCATTTGTTTACATACATGAGCAGACATGTCGATTGTTGACACGAATGAGATATGCATATGCGTAGGTTCGCAGTCTAGTTTTCTTCAAACAAGAGACAAAGATTGATAGAAGTGGCTCACACAACATTCGGAGTCGGCACAGTTTTAATATCACGCACAATCCAAGTGGTTGCATCTCGAATTGTAGGGCTTTCTTATTGTTATTATGTTCACTGATTTTTCATTTGTGTGCAATGTTTCAGGCAGAAATAAACTACAGTGGACTCTTCCTAAGTCGAAATTCCGTTCGCCATATTTCGGCATTTCTCTCAATTTTCCATACAAAAAACATCCACTAACTCGAACTATTTTTAATATCTCGTGAGAATTCGACTTAGGGGAAGTCCACTGTGTATCCGACTTTAAAGCCCTTGTCCACCAACGAATTTGAGGGATTTTTGACAGTTAATCACTAAAATTACATTATCTGACTGACGGTCCCCTTTGGTTCGAACAATATTTAAAAAGCAAATACATACACAAAATGTTATGGGCAAGAGGGGTAGAAGTCGTGCGTATTTATAGTATGTACGTCTGCTTTTGGGCATGAGTTGTAGTTTGGTCAACTTCATAAAGTATTTTATTGGAACAAAGAAACATTGAAAAGAAATTACTGTTGATGTGCGAAATTTAGTTGTAAAATATAAAAAAGAAAACAAATCGATTCATTCAGCAAAATTTTCATATAATATTCTCAAACTGGATTAAGTAACCTTATGCTTTAAGGATCAAAATATTCCCAAACCACTTCGAAATGTAGAAACTACAGAGTGAATCACAGAGAATAAAGCGCAGAATGTGTATTGCGTCAACGCTTCTTCAAGGACAATCCAAATAACTAAATATTTCTGAAGTAAATTATTTTGCTCTTGCCCTTCAACACAGAGTATGTATGTACAATATGTATAGACATATTATGCGTATGTTTGTATGTTTATCGCGGAATTATTTTTCGCAAGTTTGCGAAAATGCTTTCGACATATTTTTTCTGAAGAACCGACAGAATGTCAGTAGTATATTTATAAATGAAATATGTACTTGCCCACATGATATACAAAGCTCTCGAATGGATTGGTACTGCGAGATATTAATTATTTTGCCACTGATATAATCCAATATGATTCCACCAAACAATTTTGCAGAGTTACAAATGATGTAATCGCATATGACCTAAAAGCGGTGTACATCTTAATTATAGGGTATATTTCGAAGGCCAAATGAAGCTGACATTATTGGAGAATGTACCTCGTTTTCGATTTTGTTCAACGCTTAAAGCAATTAACATTGCATATTAAAGACCTCATAGTCTTTTTGCATGAATTTAAGTAGATGAGTGCTATGATGTTCACGTGTGCACATTTCCATTATCACGAATCATGATATATAACGTAGAGTAGGTTTACACGGTAACTTTGTGTGGCACATTGATGCTTTAAACGAACATTTTTGTATGGGAAGCTACATCAGTACCATATCGAAAATCCTTTCGATTATTTAAAGCATTAAACTTAACACTTACTAGACAATTTTGTTGTACTGTATCCTTAAAACGTCAATTGTATTAATCAACATCGTTGATGGGCTTGCTTTCCGCAAAAGTTGAAAATGTGTATCACAGCTTTAACGAAGGATAGCTTTGTAGCTGATGCAGAAATATCAACATCAGAATTCTACATGATTAAGCAAAGTCAATCAATTCTTTCAGATAATTCCATTGATAAATTATTTTTGTATTTACTTATTACAGTAAATTTACATAACATGAACTTACAAACTTCAAAGCAACACTTGATCTCAGACGAAAATTTACAGATAATAAGTTTAATTTTAATTTTTTTGTGCCATTTTTAAGGAAATATATATGATAAACATAGACGCTTGTACATTTACATGTATGCAAGTCTTAATTAATAAATGTGCATAATTGAGGAAGATTTTTTAGGACCCAGTGTTGTGGTGGCGCCGTGAAACAACACCGAATTCCAAAATTTAAAATGCAAAGAAAAAAATTTTGATTAATTGTATAATTTAGGAGATATTGAGGTTTAAATATTATTTTTTCCTTTGAAAATTTCAGTGATTTCATCCAGAATTATTTTTGAAACACACTTGTTACGCAAAGTAAATAATTTGCTGCAGCATTTGGGCATTGAATTTTCAATAATGCGAATTTGCAAAACTTTGTCCTTAATGTGAACTTTGTAATTTTGAGACGAGTACTGTAGATGAAGAGTATTGATGACATAGGCGCATGCCTGGCGAAAAACACCCACTCCGAGCGGAGTCATTCATTTAAAATTATGTTCATTGAAATTTGTAAGCATGGAGTTTAGACACAGATCTTTTGTGCGTATACGCTGAAAATAGCTTCTTGAAATTTTCAATTCTCGTTCACGACGCCAAGTTGATCTCATACACTCTCAGACACTGCTTCGTTATTGGCATTTGTACGTCATATTCTTGGACAACGAGTGTGTTTAGCCTCTCGAACTGATTCACTGTTGGTGAAGTTAAAACACTATTCCGACCATATTTTGTATGAAATTTTCGAACTGTGGTCGTTAATTTTGGGACACCCTTTTTAATCAAAAGGTATATAGAATAGTAATAACACCTATAATTGTATGCGGGCACTGTATGGCGAAGATTGATATGTGACTCAAAGGAGGCGGTGCAATGAATTATGAAAGTAGTTAAATAACCTTTAGCACCCAGCATAGGTATAGCTATACACTGTAGCTACACATAGCTATATACTGCGCCACGGCAGCCAGAATATATATATTTTCATGAATTAATCGAACAAAAAAAAAAACATACGAACTAGCGTAACGGATACAGTAGTTGTCACTCTTTTTTTTTGGATACAGTAGTTGACTCCTGTCTGTTTAAAGGCGATTTGCTCGTTCCTATTTACTTCTGAGAATAGTTTTTTTTTTTTTTCAAGAGTATAATAAATTTGGAACATTGCCAATAAATGTTCGACGGTATTTCGAAAATGCAAAAACAGAAGAATGTTACGATAAAGATCGGCTTTAACTAGCTCTTTCTAGTAAGACCGTGCTATAATTTCTTAAAAATAATTTTGCAAATAATCTTTGTTCCTTAAAAGTTTCCAAGTTTTATTAATTTATTTCCCTTTTTTTTCTTTTCGAAATAAATTGGTTTAGCTATATCTGTGTATATATTCTGTATATTTTTTAAATTAAATAAAAACAAAGTATCGCTTTTTAGTTTTATTAATCTCAAATAAAGAAACATTAAATGCAGTTTTATAAATGGTTAGCTATTAATTGATCACTATTTTTCTTACAATCCATTAATTGCAAATTGCAACGCATTAACTCGAAGAAGTAAATTTTTAGCAAAAAGAAAATTCCTTAAGGCCAGCTTCCTCCAAAAAACGTGTTTTTTTTTTCAAACTAATTTTATTTATATTGCAAAAAATATTAATAAATCAATTAACAAATCAAAGCCTATAAAAAGGCTAGAAGACATGTAAAAATACCTTTACCCTTTTTTTCACTTTTAATTGCTTACAACTTTTTTAAATAACAATGAATATTTAGAGAGTCATAATTTTAATGTCGTTTGATTAATGTTGATAAGTGCAATAGTTTCTAAATAAGAGTAAAAAAACGTGACTTCGAGAAAAAAGTGATTCAAGTTTTTGTGCGGCCGCTGGGCGCGCTCCGCTCTCCCCTTTTGTATAACTTCTCGGTCTCGCGGACCTTCGGGACTAATTCTATATTATTTCTGTTCATATTTAGAAGTCGGTAAAAAACCATACAAAATGTTGTAGTGGGTTGTGGATCGGGGTAATAAACATTTAGATGTTGGGTTACTAAAATAATTTCTCCTTTTAAGTTCTGTCATTTTCGCAATTAATAGGAAAAAAATCGATTAATCGGAATGACCTTCCCCTCGACCATTCCGAATTAAGGAGCTTTTGCTGTATATAAATGTGTAACATATTATTGTCGCGTTTAAAATTACAAAATAAAATACGCTTGTTTAAAGTCAAAATTTCCTTATCGGTGGCAACAACTGTATCCTTTACACTAGCTACAGTGAAAGTCACTTATAACCACCACTTTTCTTTCAGGTTCGTTTTCTCTTATTATTTACTACATTATATTTAAATCGTATTATAATATTAACATGAAGATAATACAGATATTAAAGCAGCATCTATACATATACGGCATAAATGCATATAGTCGGATCTCAAAATACGTGATCCATAGCAGTTTATTTTGTATAGTGCCTGAGATAGCATCACAACATTTAGGGGCTTATTTACAGTGAAGCACAAATAGTCACTTTATCAACATAGGGAATACATACGATGACCGTTTACCAGAAAATATCAATCATGGCTTTTTAATTTCGAAATTCGAATCTGAAAAATTACATTCAAATGGCGAGAGATGTTTTTGTTGGAAGAGATTTTAATCATCGGGTTTCTGAATATTTCAATCGAGTTCGTTCTTCCAAAATTAAACCAGTGCGGATTATCGTAGATTAACTTCGGGAGTATCCTTTGATATCAACTTTTTCTTCATCTGATTATCTAACAGTCCAAAACGAAGTACATTGCTTTATTTGAAGTCAAAGGAATTGGAACAAGGGTGCAATAAATATGTGTATCCACATACAAACAATCCATCATCTATATGTAGATATACATATAATATCGTTAAAATATTGTCTGTAACTTTATGAACTTTTACGGAAACTACATCAAATTTAAAGCAAAGTTTTCGTGCAATATTATTTGACTTTCCTACCTGAAAGGTTAATTATTTCAGTGGTAGATTCAAGTCTGGGTATGTGAAAAAATGTTTGTTGGTGAAAATTAATTAGTTAAATGAATTGCTGCTTGATTAGTATAAAGTTATATACTTTGTGATGTATCCTGCTTTGAAAAGGCTTAAATCTCTGTAAGGTTAACCGCAGCATAGGAAACACAACAGATTATACATATTATCAATATACATATGAATGCACGTAAGTATAATCGCACACACGTCAATGTGTAATTGTAATTCCACACATTTTAAGGGAGGTTGCCCACGAAATTTCAATAAATGTGATGTCGTGTTCGTGTAGTAGAAAAGTTATACACAATGTATGAGGATGAGTATGTAAGTTTGTTAAACTCCTCCGGCGTACACGATACATGCACTTAACTAGAAAGTCAGCGTTCCCATATTAAGGCAATAGCATCATCTTCAATGAACTGTCATTGTTCTATAATCGATTTTAAGCGACACAATTTTTATTTCATACCTATTGTGCCTGGAATTATCAGGAATACAATAAACTTGTCATATATCAATAAATTAGATAATATAACTAGATATAATATGATAGGGGATCACCTGACTTGACTAAAAACCTGTTTTCAAATTATAAAGCATTTACGTTATGCATATAATTGCTTTATGTAGAATTACAAGCAAGTAAATGGTGCATATAGGTATATCAGAGAAGACTATTTTCTTCAACAATCACTTGTCCACTATACCTTCATAACGGCACCATATTGTCAGTAGCCCCTAGGAGATTTGTTGTGAATATGATGAATGTTCATTATTTGCTAATTATAGAGGAAAATATATAAGGTTGCTTTGTCTGAATATATCTAGGAGAATGGAATACACTAAACATCTGTAACATATAAGTCAGACAGCGAAGACAATCTCATTTTGAAGTCCCCTGCAGGTCAACATGTGACAATTAAGTACGCATACGATGCATTAGATGCAGGCACTTAATGCCAAACATAGTTTGCTGGAAAAGGCTATTTACTCGTGATAAGCTTTTACGCTTTAATCTCTCGCAAAATCAACTCAGGGATATCTAAAAGTCTAAGCAGAAACAAAAAATAGCGCGAAAATAAATGTATATATAAAATAAATAACAGGAGTGAGTGAAAGGAAGCGAAGACATCTAGTCGACATTAATCCGAAATGTAGTCTTTCCATCTAGCTTTAAAGAAGTCACCACAGCCATCAAAAAGTTACCATCAGAGCTCTTCAAGGGCGTTAGCGATATTCTGGTAGGCACCATGCACCAGATCATTTACTGAATTCTGCAAGACGAAAGCATGCCTGACGACTGCAATATCAACATAATATGCCCCATCAACAAAAAGGCGATCCTACCTTTTACAACAACTATTTCTCAGCAAATCGGTAAATATAGACCAAATATTCACACTAAGGCAAGTCCTGGAGAAGACTAGTGAGTTGAATCCGATACACACCACATTTTTGTCGATTTCAAAGCCGAATACGACATCATTCATAGCACGCCATTCCATGCGATGATGGCCGTATTCGAAATCTCGGGAAAATTTATCCGGTTGTATCGCACTACGCTGGTGGTGGCCCGTGGCGTTGTGGGTATGAGCGTCGACTCCTACGCACTTGGACCTACCTGTCTAGGTTCGATTCCTGGTACGACAAGAAATACTTTTCACGGCCCCACCTCTTTCGAGTCACTGACAATGCTCAAAGAATATAACTGTCTATAAAAAGGTTCTCCAACTTGGCCGTTCGGAGTCGGCATAAAACTGTAGGTCCCTTCCACTCGTGATAGAACAACACGAGTGGTTGCTGAGAAGCTAGGCCCTGGCGCTCTACGGGCTGTAGCGCCACCATATTATATTATTATATTATCGCACTACGTTAACACATACGCGGTACCCCGTTCTGTTAGGTTCGAGGACTTCGAAGACATGTGAGAAGATGCGCTGACGAGTGATTTCTCCAATATAGTACTTCAGAAGAGAGTGCGGCGGGCAGATGTAAACACGGCAGGCAATTTCGCTTCGAATATATGGTCCTGTCTGCGAGAAAGGATAAATGGAGGAGAAAACACAACCGCGAACTCTGACGAAAATCCGACTAAACTGACTCGGCCACATCAAGCGCATGGACACTAATGGTCCAGCTAAAGGGTTCGTAGTTTCCGAACCTCCTCATTCGTGAAAGCCCGCTATAAAGACTTTGTCATCGCGGATGAAAGGCAGCTTGGTCTCGATGATTCAACCCAGCATGCCTGGAACCACTATGGACAGCATCTACAGCTCAGGCTCAGACCCGCCATTGGTCACAGGGCAACCGGAAATATTCTCTGAAAAACCCGTTTATAGCGCTTTAAATATGCTCTAAAAAAACATTATATGCTCTAAAAACTAAATATTTTTTATGTAAGGAAACACAGATCAAAGAGAAACAACTCATTTAAATAAATTAACTACATCAGAACTCTTCTTGAATTATAATTTATTTAATTTTTTGTTGCAATAAATGCAAGTAATTTAGCTTGAATTGTCAAAAAGAAAACTTTTTGCTGTAAAAACATGTAAAAACATTTTTCTATTTAAGTCTTAAAACCACCGTTTTTTTTTCAAAACATAGCCTAAGGAGCTAACTTTAATTTCTGTATCGTTGACTATGTTGATATATGCGGCATGTTCTAGACCATTCGCTTCCAATTTCTTAATTAATTTAAAAAAACAGACGTAGTTTGCTGCCAAAAACACCAAGTCAGTTTTTAAATAACTTACTTCAAAGAATGGCAATGGATGAAAAAAGTATGTCCTCAAAGCTAATTTTAAGCACAAAGTTAATAAATTGGGGATGGACCATTTTCACCAGATGTATCAGTAAAACGATCACAACCATAAGGATTTGTATATTCAATATTGGCGTTTACATAATTGCTAGAAATGTTAGAGACTATTTCAGAATCAACGGACGTAGATTAACGACTTTAATTCATTACGAAGAGAGTAGGCATGATACATTTTTTTTTATATGCTAAAAGAAGATAAAGTCTTTCGATTATTTTTATCTACTTCCCGCTTTTATTAGAGCACATCTGCTTTAAATCCTTCCTGTTACTTCCTTTTCATTCATAGAATTTATTTCCATTTGCTGACTTCATTTCTTCTGCGAATGAAAACGTCCAATCATGGGCAATATTAAAGCAGAGCAACTGAGAGCGTTATAAAATACAAGTGGAATCTGAAGTCGACATAAAATGCAACGAAAAAGAAACAAAGTTAAGAGACATTTTAGAATAAACGTCAAGTATTTGAAAATAGGTCGTTGACATAAACGAATTTTAATTAAATGACTGCAGGCGCACACAACCAAAGTGTGTCATTTAACTATTCTGCTTGTTTAATGTAGACATGACTAAAATCAAGAGAGCAAGAGGCAAAATGGGATGCTTTGAAAAGCCTGTTAAAAGCGTTGGTTTAGAGGTATGCGACTCACACCCATTTGTGGTTTGATGACGAATTCCTTAAAGTTAATTCATGTGATTTAATTAACACCTTTTGAAATGAAATTGATTGGCAATCCACTTCACTCGTTTTCACTACCTGTATATAATGAAGATGAATAACTTCATATACGTACATAATATGTATACATAGCGAATTCTTAAATAGACCTTTCGAATACTATTTATAAAGGTGCATATGTAAATGTGTAAATAAAGCGAATATTTCAGATTTCTTCTTTTCAATAACGTTAGAACATTTTTGATTTTTTGTCTAGATCTGTCAAGAATATGTTCTTGTAGTTGTGACCTATTTTTAGGTCCGTAGTGGATGAAAATTCGTTTACTGTCTTCGCTATACGTTAATTAGCTTATAAATAATATCCATAAATTTTGTAAATGTATGTATTTGTTTAGCGTTCAGTATATTTATATAATCTATTTTTGTGCCAACGATACAGGCATTGACTTCTCAATCATTGTTGCATTATTGCAAAAGAAAACAAGTTATCACCAGTAACCGGAAATTTGCTCCTCATACTAGTGCGGCGATATATTTATCGTTGCATTTGAATCTGTGGCTGCAATGGAAAGTAATATTTTAGCACAAAACAGTCATATAGTGCTCAATCCACCCCAGTGATATGTACAACACTTTAAAGCGCCGGTTGATTGATCAATTCGCAGATTCCGCCCAAAAGCGAGTCACAAAATTGCACCCTTCACATTTCTTGCGCAACCTCGCCGAAAACAGATGAAGGAAGGAATGCTTAAGACGATTTGGATGAGCAGACTTACGTTGAACGTCCCTTCAATTATTTCTATAAGCTGCGATCTACTCGTTAAGGTTGTACTCATGGCAGACAAAATCATAGAGGCTAATGATTTACCAACGATTCAAGCCCTAGTGAGCACATCTATGGCACCTTCACTTCAACAGCAAATTGTGTGATACCGACAACAAATACGACGAAAATCGATTGCTTCACGCTGCAAATAAATCTAAAATTGAAAAAAAATTAATTCTCAACTTACTATTACGCCGGCCATTCCGCTGTACTTTAGTGATGCTTCGCAGCCAATTTTAGAAGCAGACTTTTTGTCACAGAGACACGATTACCACCGGAAAAAAAACTAATTGCAGCAAAATACGAATTTAAACTTTAATCTAGACGCCGGTATATGTCAACCATCTCGGAGTCCATTGTCAAGCCCTTTGCACATAGTGCAGCAAATAACGGTGAGCGGAGGCCGTGCGAAGAGGCGCTTATGTCACCAAGCCTGATCGATGTCCCATCCTGCACCTTCATGACGTCACTTACTACCTGCATGAATGAACCATCTATTCCACAATCGACCTCCGTAGAGCATACCAGGTGCCTGTGGAAACTGAGGATATACCCAAGACGGATGATATTTCTTCATAGTGTGAATGGAACAAGCTCAAATCTACCAATAGCATAATTGAACTCATTTTTCGTTCTAAGTAAAATTATTTTAAATAAGTCATTATACTGTAACCAAATATATATATCTACATATGTCAAACAACATACACTAGCAGTATTTGCGGCGAATTAGATAGGCTCACTTATTCCTATAAAGTGTCGACCGAGGTGATCACCGTGATTCATTAGTATAATTGCATATATTAAAATACATGAAGAAACAGCAATGATGCTAAGCACAAAATACGTAACAATAAACTCACCACATCATGGTAATTACCTTTGTCAGTCTATTTGTAAGTTTTCTATAGAATATTGAATAGCTAATTGCTCACCAGAAACCACATAAGAAAGGCTGCAATAGTTTGGCATCACTGGGATTTTGGGTTATGAGCACACCACAACCAGAATACGGGCATAAAAATAATCTAAATCTAACTGGTCTTCCAATGCAGTAAATATTTACATATGTCTGCCATTATAATAACTGGAATTAAATGATTTGATATCATCTTGATTCAAATCAAACTAAACGATGTTCATTTTCGGTTTTCAAACGAAACCATTAATCTATTTAATGCGAGTGGTTTCTTAGAATTCTTCTTTCATCTTCACTATCGAACGTTATAAGTATCTGAATTCTTGCTATTCGCTTGTAGTAATTAATTTAAATGTCAGTAAGCTTATTTTCAAAACCAGTTGTTACTCTTATATATACATATGTATGTACCTACATACAATCGACGGTATTTCAATGAAACGTTGGTCGTCGACTTATTCATCACGATTTTCTCTCCTGCTACACAGTAAAGTAGTGTAAAATTAGCTCTTCATGAAGCTCACATAAACAAATAATAAGTTATTAGGTTTGTACATTATAATCTAATATGTACGTACATACATTGCTTTCATGTTTCCAAGCGGAGGAACAAGCAATATAATCTGAAATTATAACGCATTCATAGCATCAACGTTTTCTTCAACACTTATGCAAAAAGCAAGGAAGTTAAGTGTATTTATACAATCACAAAATCATCAAGAAATAATATGCAAAAAACAATTGGTTGGTGAAGAGAATTCATTGGTTGAAACAAATAGTCACTCTGCCTAGAGTAATTGAGTATAGCATATCACAACTTTCACAAAAATATGCAACGGTAGATGTAATGTCCAAAAATCAACTAGAAAAGAGATATTGAACTTCACAGCTGTTAGTCCCATTGTCTACCAATGAATTCGACGGATAATCACATTTTCAGTTAGATAATCGGAAATTTTGACAGCTAAGCATAACCCACGGCATGAGGTAATAATATTTACTCACACTCGTTTGAATATATCAGTACACCATGGAAATGGTAAACTCTAATTGCTTCGTGAACATATAATAAAAATAACTATGCCAAACAATGTTAATTGAACTTCTCTATATAATTGATTTTTAGTAATGACATCAACAATTTAATTAAGTGGTACAAATCCCAGCAAACTATGGTCAACATAATGTAGTGGTCCAGTGCTTCGACGATAATGCCGGCATTTCTTGGCGGTGCAAATATCAAATCTCATTTAACTACACCACTTTTAGCGAGTATCGAAAAATATTTACATCTCAAAAGTTATACCATAATAAACATATAAAGACGAATAGATATCAGTGATCAAATAAGGTCAACAACCGAAAGACACATTCAAAAAAAAACAGACTCACTGGGTATAAGAGAAGCGTGCATAACTAGAAAGCTATTATACGCAAAGAAAATTACCTATTCATTCTTCGATCTCATTGATTTTGAAAAGTTGAAACCATAAAGTTTTTGCAAAAGACAATCGTTTTGAAGAATTTGATGAAATCTTCTCTCATATCCTCCAAAATATAACTTGTGGTTACAAATATGCAATGCAAAGAAGTCTCCCTCTCACTGAAAACTATGAATATATTGTGCAGTGTGCGCATCTATTTATGCACGTATCAACATAAAAAGATGAATTACAATATGAATGATTGAATACATACAACATGTAGGAAGTACATTGCCGTCATCATTGTTGATGTAATTTTTAATTTGTATGAAATGTTAGTAGGGTTAATTGAATATCAGCAACCAACCAAACTATATAAAAGCGGCCCAGAGGTCGTTGAACACGCCACTGTATTGGGTAACTTTTCGTCTCTCTTTCACAATTCCTCTTAGAATCCTCCTTGTCGCAGTCCGATGGGAATTTTTGACAATTTCAATCAAATCCGTTTTATTAAAAAAAAGAAATTGGTTGATGAAAAACCACAATAAACTGGTATAATTTATTCATTTTTTCTCGCCACTGTATCTAGATTTATATGAGAAATTCGGTAATAAATTAGTCTACTCAATAATACTTCTTAGCGAAGAAAAAATTCAAAATGTACACGGGCAAGATTACAGATTATACGAATTCAAAATAATTATGCTGCGAATGTGTTTCATGTTGTTCTATAACAGTTTAAAATGATAACCATATTTTTACTCCAAGTGTATTAAGGACCTGACATTGCGACAGGACATAATATGGTCATAAGTAGCGTAAGCTTCCCTTCGCAAAAGAATCCACACAGCAACATGCCGATCTCCGGTCGGTCGAACCGCCAACCAAATTCACCATGTGCTCATTGACGCAAGACATGTGTCAAATATCCTGGATGTACGAACATTCAGAGGGGCAGACGTCAACTGTGACCATTTTCTCGTGGCAGCACGATTCAGAGCTCGACTTTGCAATGTCAGAAAGATGCACTAGCCAACAAAGAGGAGTTTTGACATTGGACGCCTGAGCAAACCGGAGATTGCCAGAGCCTACAAAGAGCAATTAAGTGAGAGGCTCTCCGGTATTCCTACGACGATCACCAACGCCAACGAGATGTATTGATCATGATGATGCATTCCTGCTGGGTCATCAAAGAGGTAGCGGAAACTACCGCAGGCAATCCACCCCCGACAAGAAACGCGTGGTTTGATGGAGAGTGTGAGCAGACGAAACATGCAACCGACGAGGCATACCAAAAAGCCCTGCAACGAAAAACAAGAACAGCGCAAGAGGAGTACCGGGCTAGAAGACGGGAGAAGAAGCTTCTACGCCTGAAGAAAAGTTATCTCAAGATGGCCTACCATCAGAGTTCTTCAAGGCTGGTGGCGATGTTCTGGTAAGGAGCACGCACCAGATCATCTGTAGAATTTGGGAAAACGAAAGCATGCCTGACGACTGGAATATCAGCTCCTACCTCTTGCAACAACTTGAGGTATATAGGTATCGGGCAGCTAGAAACACGGAAGCCACTATCTTCTACAAGTCGGACCAACTGTTGGGGTACGCAAATGACATCGACATCATCGCGCGTTCCCAACTTGCCGTAGTGGAGGTTTTTACGGCGATTGAAGAACAGACGAAACGAACTGATCAAGGTCAATGAGGACAAAACAAAATATCTGTTGTCTAACTTCACGAGCGATAGCTACAATTTCGAGGTCGTAAAGTAGTTTGTCAAACTCAGGGCAAACGTGAATTCCACAAACGACATCACAGTGGAGATCCGTCGTAGAATCGCCCTTGGCAACCGGTGCTACTTCGGTTTGTCGAAACAACTAAGCTCAAAACTCCTGACTCGAAGGACCAAAATCGTGTTCTACAAAATTCTTATTTTGCCAGTCCTGCTCTATGTAGCCGAAAGCTGGGTATTTGGGGTGTTACTTCCGTACACTTTGTTTGACTGCGGTTTAAAATGTTACCGCACCTCTTTGAATAATCTATCGTCTATAGATGTTTTCAAATTATGGTTCTCCACTTCGGAGGTTAATAAACTCCAATGTGTGTAAATGCATTTCTAATCTGAACATCAAATCATCAAAATTTGATCTTTCAATTGACCAAAATTGTGAAAAGTCGAGTGTTCTGACTTCTGAGCCTAAGCATTTTGGAGATACTCCTAAAAAAAACCACCAAATGCAGTATTTTCACATAGAACACTTAGTAGATTAGAAATAAGAACAAATGTTCAGTTATTCAGCTCTATTGTGTCTGGTATGCAAGTATGTAATGTATATTTTAATGTAAACGGAATTAACTTCTCTCCCATGTAACCCTCCTCACTGACAGGTTTAAATCACTCGAAACCTTATTGTTGTTTATAGTTTATTTGAATGTGTTATCAAAATCTATACCGCCGGATACTCAATTAACTGATGTGCATTGATATGCCTGTTTGAAATCAATGTGTATTCATTGAACCTACTCATATGACATAATAAACCAAAACAAATATTGATTCGAATTAAAATGTCAGCACCTATTGATATATTTATTTATATTTCCTTGATTCGAGGCTAACAACTTCCGCTTACATAAGTGAATTAAAATTCAATTGCACGAAAAAGTCGTGTGCACAACATACTGTAACACACATCATACGAGTCAAAGTAGTATCGACGGTATCTTTTACGTATTGCAAAACCGGTTGGGCAAGTAAATACACACCCATGTTACAAGTCTTTTATTCAAATTAGTCCCTCGACATACACATATAAAAAGGGGCCACATAAAAGCCCAACTGCAGTCTCCTTCTAGTCTCATTCCAAAAAAAAAACCACGACGGATTCATTCATTTTACGTTCATCAAAAATCTTTTTTATTTGTTCTTGGGTGAGAAAGGTTGCTGACCTCCTTCGCTTTGCTTATCTCTTCTTTAACGGATTTATTCAATCTCTCTTTCTCCCCCCATTCTGACCCAAAATTCACAAAAATGAAGTAAAAACAAGCTCAGAAAAAAACCATTTATTTCATCTATTTTTCCTTTTTCTATTCAAATAAATAAATGAACCGTTTAAGCGCGATACGAACGAAAATTGCCAAAACAAACGAAGTCACACAGCACCAAACGTGAGTCGCTGAAGAAAGTCTGTATATCTCTATAGTCTTTTGTATGCCATCGTTGAGAAAATCCATTATGGAGAGGTGCACACATCAACGGTAATCAAATGATAAATCACAGAATAGCGCTTATCACTGAGATTTCCGGAATTCGCAATGATGGCTAATGAATTATTCAACCGAATCTCCTGCTTCTAGCGCAATGTAGTCAGGTGCGTTATGTGTGTCGCCTTTGATGGTTACCCATTCCCTATTCCCCAACCTTTGCTTCCTTTGCTTCACAATAATAGGCACTAGGCACAAACACATCACTAACATTCGGTGATCCAATTTGCATAGCAATAAAAATAGTTCGAATGTCTTCCCTCAGTCGGTTTACTCAATCTTGATCTCGGGCTTTGCACAGGCTTACTTCATGGGTAATGCAACAGGTTGATCTCGAGAGTATAGGGTGGTACAATTTTTGTTTTCTTTTTCGAATTTAAACTATGTGGTGACTTTGTGACAGCAACAGGTCAAGGTCAAAGCTGTGAAACTGCTGGGAATTTAGATATTTATGTTAGTCATTTAACATTACTTGGAATGTGTTGTGTTTTAAAAAACTTTCACTCTTAATTTACTATTCTCTGAGGTGATAGCCTCTGAACTAAGATTATACAAAGGGACAGGCTAAGAGTGAATAAAATAGATATACATCTATAGTTGTCGGGTCATGGGAAGGGATTTCTTTTCGTTTTTTTTTGTATACTGTACATTCTTACGGAACTTTGCGAATTACGTTTTATTTGGTTTTGACGGAAAAATAATTTAGCAAGGAATAAAATTAAAATGAATGTTCCTTTGACAAAAGTGAGAGCTTTTAAAATAATATGCAGGGATATGTCTTTAATTATCAATCAATTTATTATTGATTTTAATTTAACAAAATATTGAGAATGTACTCGTAGCATCTTATATTAAAATCGGTATTACTGTAAGAAATATTACAAAGCTATTAGCTGATACAATAATATACATATAATCTAATTGGTATAAATTGAATAGCAAGTTCCAATTAAAGAGCGATCTGACGGAATGTGAATAAAGAAAAAGGAACCTTTTTTAATTATCTAAGTAAGTTTGATGCATATTCTAAAGCATCGCCAAATATATTGAGAAAGGGAATGACGTGTCCAGCACTTTCATTTCTTTTTATTGAGACACATCTATAAATGGACATTAATAATGAATACATTGCAAATAGGCAATAAATAAGTCGACTTACATAATATTGCATTTGGCTCAATATTATGGTGAACTTAAGTTTTTTTTATGATTATATTTTGAAAAATCTAGCACTAAATTTGGCTCTTGTTGGCCGACTTAACTTAGCTTAACTTAACTACAAACAAGTAGCATTAAAGTAATAATCACTAATTTACTATTAATTTTCATAAAACTTTACGTCGCTATAGTCCTAAATTAATTTAATTGGTTAGGTTAGGTAAGAGAGGCTGACTACAGAAGGCATTCACACTTACGCCAGAGTATGCCCATTGTGATACCACGTGGATTGACTTCTCCAAACACTGGAACCAGTTGGTGCTTGATGCAATTTAGCTGGCACTGTAGCGTTGTGGGTCTGTGTGTCGACTCCTACGCACTTGGACCTAGCTGTCTAGGTTCAAATCCCAGTACGATAGAAATAATTTTCACGACCCCACCTCTTCGAGTCACTGACAATGCTCAAAAAATATAACTGTCTACAAAAAGCTTCTCAAACTTGTCAGTTCGAAGTCGGCATCAAACTGTAGGTCCATTCCACTCGTGAGAGAACAATAGCACACAGAACACAAGTGGTTGCTGAAGAGCTAGGCCCTGACCTTTTACGGGCTGTAGCACCACTCTCATTATATTATTATGTTTAGCTCTTTGAGATTATCGAAAAATAGGTGCAAGTACCTACGACTTGCCAGAGTGCAGCACGAGAAGAGTATGTGATTTGTGGTTTCCACCTCCTCTTCATCCATGCAGCTTCTTCAGAAATCATTATATGGGGTACCCATCCAGAGAGTATGATTACCAATTATGCCTCCGATGAGAGTCCTTAGTGAGGGTCTATTAATTCTGAGCAGACTGAGTGACCGTTTTAGGTTAAGTGATGACCATATATGCTTTGTGTTAAGGCAGGAGGTGTTGGTATGTGTCTTCAGGAGATTGTAGGCCGTAACGATCGGCAAGGGTAATTTTATATACAAGCAAATCATAAAAAGACCTATGGTATTGTAACCAACCAAAATGAGATACAATATATTACTAATAATAAGATCAATTAGATATTTTATTATGAAATAATGGAAGACTAACTCACGAGTTGATCAAGGAAGATTTTTTTATAAAATGGTTTTTTTATAAACTAAATTCGAATTTGAAAAATTCCAACATTTTTTATTTTACCTTCCGCATTTCACACTACACAATCTTAGCCTTTGGAACATATCAATTTCGCTAGCTACTGTAGGCGAAATTGTAAACCAAGAACTTAGATCCTATGTGATAACTGGTCCTATTAGTGGTTTATACAATAGTAACTTAGTACTTTGTGACATACATTTGTGAGAAAATTATCGTTTTAAAATTGATGTATGTATAGACTTACTATATGTCCCGACTTGACCGGGACAATCCCGTTTTAAAGGTGTGAGGTCCCGAGGTCTCTGCCGGTGTGGCTTTTGTCCCGGTCGTATATATTCCATTAACATTTTTTTTATATTTTCCTTCAAATAATTTGGCTTACAGCACGGAAATACTCGATTTCTTTCTCTCCTACCAGCTATTGAAAGGATTATACAGCAAGTTGTATTGTCCTGGACATGAGAAATTGAAAATTAATCTCAAGAAGAAGAAGAAGGACAGGATAAAACTTCGTACCACAAGAAGCAAAAAAACTATTAACGGAATTAAAGGACGAGTCCGATTATCATCAGAGGAGAATTTTTATGACCGCTTAGTATCCTATTTGTAATCGTGGGAGAACAGTTTTGGGTGTGGAAAGCATTTTATGTGGATGAACAATCAAAATATAAAAAAATAGAATCATCAGTTCTAATGAAAATAATGGAAGGGCTGTAATCGAAATTGATGAACTTTTCTAGCAAATGCACTTGGCTGAAAACATTGATATTTGGAAGATGACAGTAGGAGTTGTGAGGATAAATTGGTTCAACTTTTTAAACATTTTAAGGAGCAAAGCTTTTTATTTCCAAATCTGAGGAACGTCTGCCTCCGTTGAGCGGATTTTTAATGAATAATTAATATAATATTGTGGCAGCTGTAAAAGCTGTTGCTGATATTTTCAAATTAATATTGATCTAAATTGCTGTGAATTTCACGAAAAATAACAAATTGGCTATGGGAAAAATATGAGAAGTCCTCAAAATAATGATTTTGAACAAAAGTTTTTGAGAAGGTAATTTTTAAAACAATAAATATGCATTAAACAAATGTATTTTGTGCATATTAATATGTGATATTTTTTCGAAAAGATATTTTCTAAGATTACAGGCATTAAATTAGATGGCATGTCCCGGTAGAAGCCAAAAAATGATAAGCCTATATATGTACCTAATTTTACTTTGAGTACAATTTTTCTGGCATGTTTATTGAATTGAAATCTGTTTTGCAAAATAATGCCGAATAATTTGTTTCTGTATTTATAGTGGAATGCGTCTTACTCTCTTAAATATCTAAACTACCACCTTTTTCCAAATCCGTTTTATGGAGCTGAAGTTAGTCCACCACCCACGCATAATAAAAAACGAAACAAATTTTGGAATGTCCTACACTTTCAGTGATATGATATAAGCAAACACAAAGGCAGGCCAGTTACTTCAGCGCATTCTTGAAGAAATAATACATACCAATGAAAATTTCAAAAGGATGAAAAAAAAAAGTCAATTAGAAGCTTTATCTAGACACATATGTGGAGCCATGAATTATAAATGTCGCTCGTACATACACCCTTATAAAGATCAATTCACTCAATGAGAATGAGAACAGATGGAAGAGTATTGTGCCCCCCAAAACATCATTCTATGATGTGCAATTTAGTCTAGTGATCTTATTGTAACCGTTACTGTCAGTTTTCTTCGCAAAGCTAAATGTTAACCGGATATAGCCCTTAATCTAAGATTTTGACGAGAAAGAAAATTTCCTGCACGATTTCATTGAATTTTGATCATGTTTGTGCAAACATGCCGCAAGATGAATGTTTGTGAGTATTCGTTAAGTTACGGTCGATTTGTAGCTCCACATGTGTATTAGATTTAGCGAATATTTGATCACTGAGAGAACTTCCGTAGATGATATGATGTTATATTAAATGTTCTTATATTACATTAATAAATGCAAGGTTCAAAGAATATTCATATTATTCTTTTTTCAATTTGGTTATTATTTATTAAATTTTACTTTAGGAACTACAAAATGGATACACAAACAAACTTATTCTACTATATACCGTTACTGCCATATGTATATAATGAGCCTATGTATACATAGTACTATTGTATGATGAGCTTTTTGAAACCGAACCAACAAAGTCGCTGATGTGTGCTTTAATTGGTAGTAGTGGGTTTTTGTTTTACTTTTCTTAATTTATGTACAGTATACATCCCAAACAAAGTACTAAATTTGTACGTATGTATAAACCCCATAATGCATGTGCATTCGCATAAAACTTTACTACACAAATAGTAAATGAGGGTACAATGAACTAATAAAAAACAGGAATTTATTCGTTCGCGCCGCACTTTCATCTCATTCAATACATTTTCATAATGTATTTTCATTATTGTGCAACAGATTTTGTCTACGCAAGACTGTGTGAATCCTTTTTTATTGCATGGAACACTTTTACTTCAAACAAAAATCATAGTAAATTCGAATTGAAACTTAATCAAGCGAGTTTATTGTTATCACTCTTCGAAAATTTGAATGTTTTAGCCCACTTAAGATTCACTAAATAAAATACAATTCTTATTTAGTCAAACACGTATTTCTTTTTGACAATAGTGTAATCTGCACGAATGCATTTAAATGAAAAAGTAGTGCATCACCCTGTGTCTGTCAGAGATGCAATTCCACGTGCGGTCGACAGATATAGGTCACTACTGAGGTTGCACACGCTCACTGCGCCGAATTTAAATTTCAGTATATTTTTCTCATTTCTTTTAATACTCTTTCTTCTACCCACGAACAGATTCGATTTTATAACGAAAATCAGACGAGTGTGTCACAATTACTCATGCACATTACACAAACCTTTCCAGGCCAAATGAAAGCAAGTTATTCGTCGACTGGTCATTTGTGTGCGAAGGGTGGATGAAGAAGACGCTAGACGTTATGTCTCTTCATACTTTAATATTGTTATGTGTACGCGCGCTCTCAAATAAAGTGGTAAACAAAAGAAAGCCGAATTCAAGTCATGCGAAACAATTTCAATTCAAATCGAAAATTATATAATTACGTTATTCGGTCATGAATTTTGTTCCCACAAATGAGATTACTCTCTAGGACAGCAACAATGTCACGGCATCTTTTTTTTTTCTTTCTTTGAGATGAAAATCAAAATCATTGTATAATGTTGAGACAAAATTCAAAAGATAAAATCTCGTTAAATTTGCGCTGTTATGGTTTTTTGCCGGTTCTTTTTTCGTTTGGATTTTGTGATCGATACTGTCCAATTATAAATGAATTTTGGACAAAGGATTTTTCAGCACATATATTTCATTTTTATATTCCCGTGGTGATATTTGTTGGAACTTTTTGGCTTGTGTTGTCTGAATAGCCAGTAGATAGCAGATTAAAAATTGTTTTTTCCTTTTGTAATTGGGCCCACTAGATACCTACATATATCTGCATACATACATTTATACATGCAATTTGGAGTGGAGGCATTGAAATTAATACATATGCCGGGACAAACAATGAAACAAACCAAACTATATTTGAACGATACATTTCTGAAACTCAACCGATATATTTTTTTCATTATACATTAAGCAGGCCGCTTAATGTCATCAAATGTGTATTAGTCAGACGTTAACTTACAATTCAAATGAGCTCATAATTGAATAACTGACTGTCCTCATGAGAAATTAACATCTATAGATAGATGTTGTTTTCGAATGTAGTCGTATTTTACGTTTTACAGATAAGTATATAATTATACTAGCTGCCCGTAGTCTGACGTTGACTCAGAGGCATAACCACAAGTTAAATTTGTAATTGTTAACAGGTAAAAACTCTGGTTCTTTATTTGAAGTAGCTATGATACAGTAGATACAAACAGACGAAACCAACAATACAAACATGGGAAAAGCCAGTTATCAGAATACAATATATCTATATACTTTTTTTTTAATTTAAAAGTTTATTTTGTGAATTATATTATTATAAATTTGCAATATTAAAATTATATCAGATTAAAAAATACTATTGCTAAATAGGTTTGTTATGTTAAAATTATATTAATAACTTTAAATAACGAAGTGTATTAGCATAATCCAATTTAATTTATCCTTCAGAATCTGTTATGCGATTTTACAGAGACAATAAATCAACCGGTACAATACACAGATTAACAATAGGGATCAACATCTCCAAGAAGCATATTACTAATTTTATGTGGCAATAACCCCTAACAGCATAAGTCAATTTTCGCTACTTTTCAGGGGAAGCATTTGACGTTATTAGCATCAGTTGAAGTGAATGACTACATGTATTTTTCAAAAGGCTATATATTTGTCATGGATAAAGATCAAAATGAAAAATTCACAGAATGAAGCCCGAAGCAAAAGAAACAAAATAGCATCATTAACTCAATTTGGGCATAAGTCGACTTATCCTGTTAGGGGTTGCCACAGTTATATTCTTCTGGTAACTTATTGAAAAACGTAAACAAAAAAAACGTACTTCTAATGTCGAAGCCTAACATGAAAAGGCACAGTCAAATTGTGAGGGTAATATTGTTGCTGATCCGCCAGGGAATAGTAGATTTATTTAAGCAGTACTTCCAACAGCTGGTTATAGGGGGTGGCCAAATCGATGGAGTCGTTCTCCCACCTAGCCATACAAAAGTTGAGAAATAACAAAGCCGAAGGCTCAAATGGTTTAACATCAGAAATATTGAAGACCGGTGAATGCAGCAGATCAGTAAAATATGAGCAAAATATCTCCATATGCCCATACTCCTGCTTAATGTGCCGATGTGGCACGATCGTGTTATTATGGGACTATTTCATTGAAATGGCACTGAATATGCCACTCTGGTAAAAAATTGTAAGATGAACAAGATCAACGTTTATAAAACAATTACTGCATCTTTACATGTACATTCCGAAAGATCGGCTCGGCTCGATTCGGCTTTATTTATTTATTAACATAATTATTTAATGCATTTATGTTTTCTAATTAAGTGCAATTCAGTTGTTGATTAAAAGTTGATTACAATACACAGAAACGTACAGCCGTTGACAACTAATTAGAAACGATACCAGCATTGTAGCGTTTACTCATATTCCGATTACTGTTAATAACATACGGTAAAATTTTTGCTAGGGTTACTTCTGTTTTTATGTCCCTTTAAAAAATATGCATTCCCATTTTGCCAGATTGTATGGTTTGCATAACAGTCTTATTTTAGTTGATCGATTGGAGTTCTTGAGTTGACAACTAATTAGAAACGACTCTAAATTACCTAAAATACATAAATATTTAAAAGTTTTTCTCAAATATTTTGGTAAGATAGCACTGGCTTACATTAAAAAAATAAAAAAAAATTAATATATTTAAATTAAAAAAAAAGATAGAAATGGATAAAGGAAAGAGCTGTACACCTGACACGCGGAAGGCTATTGTTGAGCTAAACAAAGCGGGTCAGTCATATGAACGCATTGCAACGCAGTTAAACTGTTCCAAGAAGATGTTATTTGGTGCAATTTCCCATTTTCGTAAATATGGCACCACGGAAAATGTTCCTCGTAAAAAAAGACCCCGCAAAACTACACAGTACATTGACAGAAAAATTGTCCGGCTATCAAAAGCGCATCCCAAAAAAAGTGCCAAAGCAATCCAGCGTGAAGTAATGGATGAAACGGGTATGAATGTGTCTAAGAGGACTGTTGCTCGTCGTTTGACGGAAGCCGGACTTCACGGAAGACTAGCGCGAATGAAACCGATGGTCAAATTGGCACAAAGAAAACGTCATATCGACTTTGCCAAAACCCATGCTGCTTGGACGCAAATGAATGGAAATTTGTACTATGGAGTGATGAGACAAAGATAAATAGGTTTGGTCCGGATGGTAGAAGGTACGTCCGACGACCAAGAGGCAAAGAACTCGATCCCAGATACACCTCTCCAGTAGTTAAGCATGGTGGCGGTTCAATTTTTATTTGGGGATGTTTTTCGTGGAACGGCGTTGGACCAATTCATCGTATTGTGGGAACAATGAATAAGGAGCAGTACGTTGGCATATTGATAAATGTAATGCTACCATGGGCGGAGGAAAACATGCCGGTTATTTCGTCATTCCAGCAAGATAATGACCCTAAACATACCGCAAAGCTCACAAAAGCATTTTTTGACCAAAACTCCATGCGTGTACTTGACTGGCCATCACAAAGTCCAGACCTAAATTCTATAGAACACCTTTGGAGTGATGTTAAGAATGCCGTCAGTACTCAAAACATTTCCAATTTGGATGTTTTGTATGAAAAGGTGAAGGAAGCGTGGTACGCGATTCCAGTGGAGAGATACCGAGGCTTAATCTGGTCGATGCAGAATCGTTGCGGAGCTGTGTTGAAGCAAAGGGGCTTTCCGACTAAGTACTACTCATAATAAGACACTATAGTAAGTTTCGACATTATTTGTAAAGATTATCTAACATTTTGTTATCATTTTTCCAGCGTTTCTAATTAGTTGTCATAGTTCAATATGGAGTTTTAGAGAAAAAAACATCTCCAAAACCATATTTTCCAAAAAGAAACTGAATGAATTGTGTTGTTTTGTCTTTTTAAGTTCCAATGATAATTTAAGAAAAAAAATTATGAAATAAATGAGAAAAAACTGACCTCTTTAGTGAAAAATATCGTTTCTAATTAGTTGCCAACGGCTGTATATTTTGGCTTATTTTCGCTTGTGGCACCCAGTGGCACTTTTTGATAGTAGTAGAAACACTTTGAAAAATATTTTTCCAGCAACGCTGGTCTAGTGCACTGTTTTTGTTTTGTTTTGAAAAAATGATCAATGATATTTTTACATAATTACGTCTTCATTTCGGGTATTATAATAGAGTTGACATAGTGGGTTCCTGTATCGACTTCTGCACTGAGTGCTCTGAATCCAATTGACGACAAGGGCAACTTACATAACTTTCGACTCCACCTCTCTGCCACTCGCAATGCTCAAGAAGTATTCTTGTTTAGAAAAGTCTTATTTAATAGACGGCATAAATTAATAACATAATAACAATTATTATTATTAATTAAATATACGGAAACTATAAAAATGTTGTAACCATAATAACACTCACCTAAAGTTATTCACAAAAATGTACGTACGCTTTACACAAAAACGCAATTTGTCTGTAATAAAAAAATACATATTAGCAATAATATTAAATAATATAAGATTTATATTAATTTAACAATAAATGGCTTTGTCGACGGAACAAATCACAGCTCGGGATCCGAACAGATGATAATTTCCCTTTTGGATATCACATTCATCTTGAGCAAGAACAGTTACTCTATTATAGCTATGGTCTCTGCATAGAATGAACGTTTCGCTTATAAACATTACCATGCAATAATACCTAAAACGTATTATAAACTTAGTAGAAATATTCCATTGGGGTTTATGAAAAAAAATATAAAGCAATCTTCGGTTGTTTTAAGTTTGGTTTGGTTATCAATAATATATATACTCACATATGGTTCAATTCGAGAAACTGGGTAGTGGGAATAAAAACTAGGGGAACACTCCGAATGAAGTATTTCGCAAGTTGATTTGAATAAAAAGTGCCCTCAAAGTAGTTTCTTTCCTTTGAAGTACGTAAACTGAAGTGGAGAGCTGTCAAATTAATTTGTCAACATTCTTGTGTTAAACACACAAAGAAAACTAATGTATTTCCTCCACCCAATCTATCTACCACATCCTTATCACCAAATTCCTCATTTCCATATTCCTAATTATTCCTGATTTCCCTACATAGTTTAGGCATTTATCTGTCCGAATAAATCAACATTTAGTATTCTCTTAGTTTCATTTAATTATTTTGTAAATGTTTTTTTTTTGTTTGTTTCCCTCGACACTTCACAATTGTAAGTTAAGCAACGAAATTGGATACGAAGGAAATATAAATTTTGAATAAGGTTTTTAAACACATAAGCGAGAAAAACAAAGATCTATAATCCACGGCGTTTCGGGAACGCAGTGGTAAATTAAAGAACCTGTGTGGATTCGAGTTTCATAACAATGAATGGGTAAGCAATTAGTTCCTTTCCGCTATTGCTAATTTGCGAGGTGTTAAAATTAATCAAATAATCACTTAGTCCGTCAAAGTATTCTTTTTCCAAAACTGTATTCTCCACTTTTTAACTTTTTTATGTCTTGAAGTTACCTCCAGTGCACACTTCAAGCGTTCACTCAATACAGTCTATATTTATTCCAGATGGAATTTGCTCTCCAAAATGCTGACACTCACACTGACAAAACACTCAAAACGAAAGTAGTTGTCAAAAGGTCATTACCTCCAGAAAAAGTCACCGCTTGTTCCGCCTTAATCCATATGTCTTCAAAAATTATGATGGTGAAAACGTCACAATCAAAGGCGAGCGGCACAGAGACATGATTACTAAGTTGTTCGTGCAACACTTGGCCAACATTCGGCGCACTATTGACGAAATACGGCCTGATATACTGCGAAGAGTATGTAAAAATTGAAACTACAAATTAAGCCAGTCACATGCCCGACACCATATTCCATAAAATTATCATTTTGCAGTCTTGCATGCTTGGCGACAAGCACATGTACCATATAGTAAAAGATCGAAATCTGTTTCGGAATAATCATCGTCACCTTTACCGACACATACAATCACACCATATTTCTAATTATACAGAATATGAATAGTTGAACAAGATTTTTGTTTTCTTAATATTCAAAAACCCATACAAACTTCTAAGAAACAGTCTTATCTAGTAGAGAAATTAAAAAAACTAAATGGAGATAAAGTAATTTTTCGATTATAACATGTCATAAAAAAACCTCCTCAATTTAATTTGAAAATCTAAAACAGATTCTAAGAATAATAGAGAATGATGGCGATTCATAAAATAAATACACCCCAAGCTAATTTCTTATACATTATATGTATATGTACATATATCCAAATGCCTTCGTTCTTTTTTACTTTCTTGTCCTTACTGTCCACAAAGCTTGATTGTCAACTTTGATCCTAACAAAACAAAAAAGAAAATCGACAAAGAACCAAGAAAATGGTTCTATACAAGGACCTGGCTCGTCGAAATAGCCGCTGGCATACGCTTTAATCTTTGTCTATCCCGTTAGCTATTTTAAGTTCAGGAATTTCTAGTCCCGATGTACACGGCAAGCCAAAACATCGCATCGAGTCCATAATAGTGTGTCATATATATTCATGCATATCGAGAAGATATTTCATTATGCCCTGCAACAACCTATAATAAATTCCACAGCTTTGCTCATTCATCTAGTCGAGGATGCATTCCATCGTCATTGCGTAGCAAAATAATCAGTGATTATCCCTCTGACCACCCATCCATAAGGCGACATTTGTCCCTCGTGTGCCTGATGACGATTTAGTTGCGCACATCATTTCCCAATTGCCCAAGGACCCATCTCTTACCAAATTGGAATTGCTTGCAACAAGCTGAGAAAGACGCACAGATAGATGCAGCAGTTGTTTCCGGTGCTGCTGCTGCTGTGTCAACCTCAGACAGCTTTAACAGCTACAAATCCATTGTTTATAAGGAAAATTGCTTTTGAAACTAACGAGCGGAGATTGTACAACAAATGGGCGGTGGCATGAAGGCGGTGTGCTATAACAGCATAAGCAAATAAAAACCAAACCAAAATAAAATGAAAAAAAAAGGAAACGAGTTCTAACCTATAGACCCGACCGAGACCAAATCGATCAGGGACCATCCCCACAATCGGGGCTAACAAGTGTCCCGCATCACAAGAGCTGCCCCACATCACTCTCAAGTCCTTTCCACTCGTAGCCTGCATGTCACCAAAGTGATTTAGTGCATGCACGGACCATAAAAGAATGTGAGGATTATACACACATCTTTCACGAATATACCCAACTATATACATATATATACATATATCCTTAAGTGTATATATAGCAACTCAACCCCGTGCACACGGATGTAGGCAGGGTTGGGCATGCAGTCTTCATGCACAGAGTCAACATCCAACAAGAGCCAACAAAAAGGGGCAATTAGTTGGGTGATTTGGTTTTCCGTGCGCCATTTTGCATGCATTATAGCCAAGTGTGGAGACAAGCAGTCTACGGCTTTGCTGCTACTGTAACTGCTGCTGCCAACACAAACCGTCGCGTTGAGTGAAGAGATGGTGTGGAGGCGATGGTTGGTTCAACGAGTAGAGCACTACTTAAATGAGATTGAACAGGTGACTGGGATTAGGATTTCTCGATTGGGATGGGTTACGGATTTTCTCTTGCTGCCCTTTATGCTCGAGTACTGCGTTGCCTAGTCACTCAGCTGTTGCCGGGTCAATGGAGATGACGACAGCGACTGTTGAAAGAGAATTATTTGCTCCAAGTGGAGACAACAGATTGTCTTCAACCTGAATAAGGAATAAGAGACCACCGCTCTTGTTTGTGATTGGCATACAAATTAATTTGTCAATTATTTTCACAGTTTTATCGAGGTGTTGCACTATGATCCCGAGGTGGTCAGTGTCATGAATTACAATGGCTCTTCAATTTGCACCAAGCACTGGAATTTTAATTGCAAATTTGTAGCTATGTCGCAGCGTCTGTGCGGGCGTGGGCACATAGCAAAAGCGATAAATTAGAGACTGAACTCGATTACGCTGACTATGGTAATGCCTTCTGCCGATGACAACTGTGGCGTGTTCTTCCCATTCCTTCGTTTCGTATCGTTTGTCTGCCAATTAATGCTTTTTTACAGAATGGTTGAAAAATATATCGTAATTGGAAGGTTTTTTTTTCTACAATTTATTTTTTAATACACTTCCCCTTCACAGAAGCGTATCGATACTTTACAAGTTCGTGTTAAATTAAGTAAATCATAGACAACTAGATTGGTAGTGAGGTGTGTATACGTGCTTCGACAGCTGGCATTGTTGTTTGCTGAAGTTGCTTCTCGTTATATTGACTCTTGACAGATTGACTTTTTTCTACTCGACTGGGTTCGTGACTGATTCAACTAGACAGTATTATGCCTTGTTGCAAAACTATTCACGTGTATAAATGCAATATTCTGCTTGAAATTTCTTCACACGTGTAAACGCATATACATACGTAGATAGTTTTTTTTTTTAATATTATACATGCATTGTGGGTAGTCACACAGCTTAAATTCCCAAATTGTGTTAGAGAGCTCTCGACAGATGCAACGTTCCATGGCTAGCATTTAAATGTGTTGCTTCTTATTGTGGAATCACATTTTGAGTGCAGTCATGATGGCAATAGTGAGGAAATTGTCAAATCCAAACAAATTTCTGATGTGCAATCTATATGTGTAAGTATGTTGTGGTGTTTGCAAATATTTTGGGCAGTCACCTTTATAATTAATGCAATATATGTATGTACTTTGCGCATTATATAGGAATTGCAACACCAAAGAAAACAAGTTGCGACAACTCTTATTCAAAGTTACAGTTTGCAGCAACGACAAAATATGATACTACAAATGTATGTTATCACTTAAACCATTTATAACCATTTCTGATGAAGAAAATACGATGTGAAATGTGAAGAAAATAACCACATTCCGATAAAGAGATGCGAAATAATACCTTTGTTTGTTTTTTTTCGTAAGGAATCAACTTGATAAACTAAAATCTGTTCGATACGACATTGTAATCGTTAAATGATTAAACGTTAACTGATCCACTACATACATTATTAGTTACGGAGCGGCATTAAAGTGCCGGACCCACCATTTGTGCATGATGTACAAAAGCACAGGGCCCAAAGCGCTTAGGGGCGCAATGTGAAACCTATGCTAATTTCGCATTTCGATGTTTTTCGGCCTCTATAGTGGTCTCTTCAGACAATAAAAATGTTTTCATATCCTTACAGATTCCTAGCCGGATGGATCATTTGCTCTACATATAACTAGAGTTATAAGAATTATGTATATTGGTGTTTATATATGCTGTATCTCAACTTGTTTTGAGGCATTACTATACGATACTACGGGTGGCTTGAATCAATTACCATCATTCATCATTATTTATTGTATTTGAGTTAAATACACACTTGTCACTCTGTATATATCCACTCTTTGCAGTTAACAAACGCAATGCGCATGCATGCAAAAATTATATTATGAAAAGGAGTTTTTTTGCAAATATTGTTTAAAAATGGCAAAGGAATGAATGGTCTAGATATCTTAAGATAAGGGTGTGTTCATGGTGAGTCATATTACCATTCGAGCAAAGCTATGAATTTGGATATGGAGTCTGCAGTTAGGACTATCACGATAGGATTTCGTTAATCGATAGTGGGTAATTTTCGAGAGCTTAATTTTCTCAAACTCTTCTTTCCGGAGCGGTTGCTTGTACATATTTCGAAGGGATAAAAATGTTTGAAGGTACACACACAATTTTTAAAAATTTAGATCAGCCGTAGCACTCTTTTTTAGCAACACAGCTATGAACTGACTAGAAAAACATGACAAGTCATTCGCCAATCTTCAATTGGTTGTTTTGCTGTGTTGTGTTCTTTTTTGTTGGGTAACGAAGATGAATATTGTAGAACTTTTGATAAACGTAGTTGATTGCACAATGCTTCAGTGGTGAAAACTAAGTACAGTAGACTTTTTATAACGTGAATACCGGTAAGTGTGAAGACCGGATAACGTGAACAGATTTTTGTCCTTGCTTGTCATCTCTAAAACATGAACAAATTATGAACACTCTTAAACGTGAGCAATTTTGCTCTACTGCATTCTCAAATTAAACATCAGCGTTCTAAAATGAAAACATACTGGAATTTTCATAATCTTTTATTAAAAGTTGACCTTCGCTAACTCTCCCGCAAACGTGAACTCCCTTGGTTTTTAATTGTTCACGTTATCAAGAGTCTACTGTACCTCTAATATAAAATACTCTAACTGTAATTGATCATAATATATACATATTCCGGCCTCGCTCCTCCTGAGAATCATAAGTAGAGAAGCAGAACCCAAGGAAAACAGGTTCAAAGAAAGTGGACGAACCTCAATCTGTTGAAAGATTTAACTCTACATACTCCAATGCAAATGCACATTACCTCTATGTTACCGAGATAAAATAAACCGATATTGTAATACCAAAAGTTGAAACATTATTGTTGAGCCAACACCCTAACCCTTAGTAGGTATTCATATCCTCCCTTCCCTATTAAGCATAGTTGTAATCTCAAATTGTACAAAATAATTTGTTTGTTCACAATAAATTAAATAGCTTTTAAATCGTTACCGAGATAACTAATCATCTATATAGTGGACTTAAAACCACTCCCATAGACATGCCTGGTATTTACATTTACCAAATGACAGTGAAAGTTGCTGTTGGTCTCTTATCAACCTCTTATCAACCTAACTTACTGAAACTCCACTAATACAAAAATTGTAAATCCTACCTAAAAACGCAAAACGTCTAACATCCGTTTGACAGACATTTCTTAACTTTAATTCCAGAGAGATTTCGGGGGAAATGTATTAATCCCTTCATAAAATCCATACACATAAAATACATGGATGGATTCAAAAACTAGTTGATAGTGAAGTCGCTGCCATTTTCACCCATTTCACAATTATGTTTACCAACTTTATAATTACGCTTCATTATATTTGAAATAAACCATAGTTAGTAATTTTAAAGCAAACAATTTATGCGAGAAAGCAGATGGTAGTTTTTTTGTTGAGAAAGAATGCTTGTTGTTGAGAAAGAATGCGTACAACTCTTTACCTTTGGGGGAATCTAACAGGAAGAAGTGTCCAAAACTATTTTTTGCTTCTTCGTGATTATAAACACAATATCTGCGTATACTGTAAGAAAAGAAAGTGAGCTCTTATGTTATTTTTTGAATTTTGGTTACTAGTGTAGTAAATATTCTTCTAAAAATACCCTTTTCTTTTATTATTATTTCATTCATTATTTGTTGACATGACATCAAACATTTGCTTTCGTGTGACCATATTCAACCCAGACGACTCTGACAACAAAAATAATGTATTTTTTATATTTATCACTATTTAAACTTTAACACGTAAAACACCTATCCGCAAACTTTTATTTTTAATTAATTAACTAGGTATATCCCTGCTAAACGTCGCCAACAAGATCCTGTGTAGCGTACTGTGTGAAAGTCTAAAGCCGTTTTGCACCGCACTAATCTGCATGTACCAGTGCGGCTTCCAGCCTGAGAAAACGACGATAGACCAAATGCTCAGAATAATGCAAATCCTGCAGAAGACCAGCGGGTTTCAAACCGATACGCAGTACCTTTTCATCGATGCATACGATAAGCAAAATAGCAGAGCTGATTCTGAACTCTACGAACTGTACCAAGATGTGGATGTAAACGGGAAAGCAAGAATCCGTCGACTGCACTGGCTCGGCCACATCGCATGTATGGACACCAACGCTCCAGCAAAGAGGGGATTCGTTTCCGAGCCGCTTGCTTCGAGAAGGAGAGGTAAGCCGAACATCCGGTATATAGACCAAGTCATCGCGGACCCAAGACTGCTTGGTCTTCATGACTGGAAGTAGTGCACAGGACCGTCATCGATGGTAGCCAGCTGAACTAGGACCTAGGACACTAGGTAACTTCTGGCCTCGCAAAAGTACCACACAGGCTTCATTCTGGATTAGAACATACAGAAATGATTGTTAGCCCTCATATTTCGATTTAAATGTCATCAAATGGATCTACTGAACAGAATATCTTCCACAGATACAAAATATATATGAACTAATATTAGGATAATTTCCATGGGATAATTTGAGTAAAATATAGGTTCAATAGTAAGAGTAAAGTTAGTGTTGTAACACCTGCACTATAAAATTGGCAGGCATTGTTTCCTGTGACAGGTAATTTCACAGTTTTCGGTTACTTTGAGGCTAATTTGGTTTGGCAATTAACAAAGAAAATAAATACGGCTCCGCGGAGCAATTTTTACAAATTGTTAAACAGTTCTGAAAACCCCGGATCAATTCGAGAAACTCTAACTAAAGCCACTGTTGAAGACATTATTATGTTCAGAAAAAGTCACTATTTCGTGCGTTTAAGGGCCGGTAGAATTATTGGTACATACGTCTTCAAAAATGATGAGCGGCACAGAGAATTTTTGGAATGGACTACAGACCACTGTCTGAAAGAACAAAGAATTTTTACTACTCTGAACATTTTTGTTTGTTATATCTGCTGTAAGTCACACAACGGATCACAAATTCGATTTAAAAAAAAAAGATGAATCAATATCAAGATTGAGAACTACTGTATCGCAAGTATTGTACTACATTATGAACTTGCTGAGAACTTTATATGGGTATATATTATACAAGAGCTTAGTTCAATCAATTTTAAGCCAGTAATTCGTTTGGATTTTTACGCGAAGAAACTTAATCGATCTTTGAGTTCTTATTCAAGTACTTTAAAACGACCACAAACGCTTCCAGGGTCTACGCGGACGATGTCACAGGTACTGCTGGAATGTACACATACATATCGTATATCGTACAATCTTTTTTGTAACCTCGATATCTCAAATTATAATAATATAATATGGGTGGCGCTACGTCCATGACCAGGGCCTAGCTTCTCAGCAACCACTCGTGTTGTGCCTGCTATTGTTCTCTCACGAGTGGAAGGAGCCTAGAGTTTTATGCCGAACGGCCAAGTGTCAGTGACTCGAAAGAGATAAGGCCGTGAAAATATTTGGTCATATTGAGTATCGAACCCATACACCGAGGTTCAAGTGCGTAGGAGTCGACGCACAGCCACACAACGCCACGGTCGCCACAGATATATCCAATTACAAACCCAAGAAAGTCACCAATGGCGTTAAAAAAGAGATGTCTTGTATGTTTGTCGTTGTTTTATGATCTAATACAAACGAGTGTAGCTAGAAATAATGATTCTTAATTCAACAGCTTAATGAAATATAACATACAACAATTATTTTAGTTGTAATCACTCATCTCTCTGCAAATGTTATACACAGTTTATTCCAGTACTACCAAAGGTCTTATCTTAACATTTCATAAGAGAGGCGCATATAATTACATATGTGCTATAAGAAAATCCCAAATCTACACATATGAATTGAGAAGACAATTTGCAGGCTTCACATCTTCAAGCCAATAATCCTTGCATCTAATCATAACCCTTAAGTACATCGCTCCGTAAATTCCATTTAATCAGTAACTTACTGCATGAGTATTTATGACAGTGATTATAATCATTGCATACAGTATACATACATATGTACATATGTCCATATTTATAGTATATTACATCTAATGTCGTTTTCTGGTAATCCGCACTTATGGTTCATTAATATTCCCCAGTATACGTGATGACAGATTAACATACAAACATACGTTTGGGGCAATCTCGAATCTAACAACGTAAATATGTACCTACATCTTAATTAAACTCATCTCGAGATTACACAGCTTTAAAGTAATTCAGAGTTATGGATGTACAAAAATGTTTTCCTCTTTTATGGCAAATGACAAATTGGGAAAGATGACACTCCTTAATATACTTCGTAGTTGAGTACTTCATATTCGATTATCGACAAGGACAGGACACTTCAAATCCACTCACTGATGACGGTGACAAATTACCCTATCCAGGATATAAGGAATCATCTGTTAATTACCAATATAACTGCCTGTGTGTGTGGTACGGTTTATCTCCTTAAGTCCACATGTGTTCACAATGGACTAACGTCACCAAGTCAATTGAACTTTTCACCCTTTTCACCCAATTGCTTCCGAAAAACAAATATCGATTAATGAAACATAAGCCGGGCAAAGAGATGATGTCAACTCTTGAAGAAGTAAGTTCTTATACTTCATGCCACTCACAGAATAAGGATATCAACTTACGAATAATACAGAAGTCATTTGGCTACGTTCTATTACAAATCTCTGGCCTGTCAGCAAACTCTTGTCCATTAAATATTCCTTAGATGCGTATTTGTTGTTCTTGTTAGGAATTCAACCACAATGATTGTCCTGCTGTTTGATGTTGTGTCCATTACACTGGTCTGCATTCTATCTAAAGCAGTAAACTGAATCTTTGAGAGATGTACAAATATACAGCATGCTTTAATACACAACTATGACAACAGTATTCGTTCATTTGATTAAACATGTGGAACACAACATCTGTTTATTATTCTGAAAATTATGGGATGTTAATAGGTACATAGATGAATTGATTTTGGTTAACATTTGATGCGGGTTATGTTGGCATACGTCAATGAAAATAACGGTTGACTGCATTCTATGCAGTGACATGACTGTAATGTTGGAACAGAGCCAAAATTCAATCGCAATATGAAAATCTCACCTCTCACCAATCTACTGAAGTATCAAATGTCATGTTCGTGTCCGGTTTCAATTGTTATGCCAGATTATTGGAATTTTAGGTACAGTTTGGCATTTTTAAATCCATTGTTACATCCAAAGTACATCCTTAAAAATTGGCAATTAATAGCTTATTGAAATCTAAACGAACTCAAACGGCAAAATCGGTCAAGTGCAGAGCTCATTTTACATTGAAACGGCAACGTCAACATAAATAAATCAGCGCAATGTCTGTATGGCTCAAAATACAATCCTTAAACATTTTACTAAAGACAAATTAATGGAAACATTTTCAATAATTCGTCCTTTCAATTAATGTATGAATTAGACCAGACAATTTCACGAATATGTTATGTATGGATATACACAAATAACATATATGAATATATATGAAATAGAAAAAAAAAATAACATTAATGAAACCAAATATTAATACAGTCGAACTTCCCTATGGTGAACTTCTATACAATGAATTTCTTCTTATACTGAACTAATTTCAAAGACAAAGCTTTCTGGTTATATTTTAAGTGTATTCTCCTTATAATGAAGATCCATTATAACATTTCTCTGCAATGAATAAATTGTCTAGTTGAAACTTTCATACGTTTTTGTCTCCATATAATGCATTTTTTCATATTACTTTCTCATTTCAAAACGCTACAACATCTGTAGAAATATCGACCATAACGTTAGTTTTGCCCTTTGCGGGTTATTTGTTTGTTCGTTCGATGTCTCTTCAAGATTCCCTTTTTTTGTTTTCGACGTACGTAATAAACAATATGTTCTTCTTTTATAATCATTTTGCAAAAAAAAAAGTTTGAGAAGAGAGATTCTACATTAACAGATTGAGAAAACGATGAAGAAGTGGCCAGTGGAGAAGAATTGGCCAGTGGAGAAGAATTGGCCAGTGGAGAAGAATTGGCCAGTGAAGAAGAATTTGCGGATGCGGTGTTACCTACATTGGGTCGAATTTCTTCATCGCTTGATGTACTTCGAACCTTTGTGGAGATGAAGAGCAACGTACCGAATGATGTATTTAAATTTTTAAATGTATTAGAAAGCTTTATTGAGGATTATCAGAAAAGTGTATAATCGTATAATGAAGTGTAGAAGCGTATAATCAAAAAATATAGAATACCTCATTATTTTAATTAAAAGTTAAGAATACATAATAAATATCATAATTTCTATATAATGAAGTTTTTTTCTGGTTCCGTGCGGAAATTCGACTATAATATCGACTGTGATATAAAAATGTAATACAGGATACATGTCCTAAACAATCAGGGATCAAACTGAATTTGCCGAAATGGCAAGGGAACAGCATCTTTTTACGCAGGTTACGAATTATCGAGATTTCGATTTACATTTCATATGATTTTCCAATACGTACACATTGTTTATCTTTATTAAAACTTAGCGCTGAATTCACACACACTCGGCTCTCGTTAATTCAAACCAGCGATAATTCGAACCTCTCCATAATTCGAAGTTATCACTAGTTCCCTAGAAATTTTTTTTATATTTCGGTACAAATCTAAGCACTTGGTAATTTGAACAAAAAAAATCATCGATAAGTAACAAAACGACGCGTTAATTCGAAAATCATGGACACTCGACAATTCAAAGTTATCAGATTGCATAGAGGTACATTTTGAGACAAGTTCAAACTTGTCTCATAGTTGCACGAGCATTTGTTATTGAAATGAGTAGTTTAACACACACTTCAGTTTGGGTAGTTTAGTTTCAGCTTTAGTGGGTTACGATGAAGATAAGGTTGATACATCATTTTTTGGCAGAGGTGTCAATATAGGAAGCAAGAGCCTTGTTCGACTCATTACAAAGCTTCTGTCTACAAAACAACATTGAGGAAACAGTATTTCATGCACTATTTCTGATAAAAAAAAAGTTATTGATCAGTCTCAGCAATGTGCTGTGAATCAAACTAACATTAAAAACGTCATCCGAAAGACTAATAACTAATTCACATTATGTACACATGTATATTGTATACAAGCACCTCTAATTTGTTGATTTTGTTAAAAAAAAAATGGCAGTTAATAAATAAGAATTGATTATTACTTATAAATTTTAACTTTCATATTTTTTCTCGAAAATTTCGAACTATTTGCTATTTCAAGTCTTGTTAATTCGAATTTTTTCGAATTATTGAGGCGACTGTATATGTAAGTACATCTTAAATATTTAATACTATACATACACATATACAAGGGTAAACGGTAGATACTGAAAAGGTTTTGTGTTCATTGCAATGCAGATAAAATACAAAATAACGAGGGCGGAATTGTATGTATGAACATTTTACGAATTAGCGACGTGTTCAAGGATTTGGGATGATTTATTTAAGTTTCGATTTATCGGGGTCGAATTATGACGATTCGACTTTATTTGCCATCTTAGCTAGTCGACACAACAGACCTCAACCAACTTTATGTGCGAAACAATCTTCTACGACGCTACAATGAAATCTTTTGCTGAATTCTTCTAGGAGAACCTCGTTGGCTGAGGTTTTGATGATGTCATCGATTCATATTTCTTCGAAATAAAGTAGGTGTAACCATCACTGTAAATGCTCATAGGATCACTATCATGATCATCACTACAGCCAAATGTTAACCAATTGTTGGGTCTCAAATTCAAATGTGACAACATGTTAAAAATATATTATAAAGGGTGATTTTTTAGCTATTATCTTTTTGGCAACACTGGTTTAAACAGCTGACGCACGTTTCGTGTTTTGTTTCACTGTCAAACATCTTCAGTTTGGTCTATAATTTAACCATGAATCGTCTTACAAACGAACAACGCTTGCAAATTATTGAATTTTATTATCAAAATGCGTGCTCTGTTAAGAAAGTTCATCGCCCGAAGATCCACTTTTTTACCGAAAAATTGTGTTCGGCGACGAAGCTCATTTTTGGGTCAATGGGTACGTAAATAAGCAGAATTGTCGATTTTGGAGTGAATATCAGCCAGAAGTATTGCAAGAGCTACCAATGCATCCACAAAAAGTCACAGTTTGGTGCGATTTATGGGCTGGTGGCATCATTGGACCGTACTTCTTCAAAGATGATGCGAATCGTAACGTAACTGTGAATGGTGAGCGCTACCGTGAGATGATATCCAACTTTTTGTTGCCCAAAATGCAAGAGCTTGACTTGCATGACATGTGGTTTCAACAAGACGGTGCCACATGCCACACAGCACGCGCAACAATGGACTTATTGAGGGCTGAGTTCGGTCAACATTTTATTTCACGTTCGGGGCCGTTCAATTGGCCGCCTAGATCGTGCGATTTAACGGCTTTAGACTATTTTTTGTGGGGCTATGTTAAAGCTCATGTCTATACGGACAAGCCCGCTTCAATTGACGCATTGGAAGACAACATTGAAGCATTTATTCGTGAGATACCGGCCGAAATGTTGGAAAGAGTATGCCAAAATTGGACTAAGCGGATGGTCCATTTGAGGCGCAGTCAAGGTCAACATTTGCATGAAATAATCTTCAAACATTAAATTATGTGGACATTAAATTATATTGATTCAAATAAAAATTTCATGCATTTTTTCTGAATTTTATGTTTTTTTTTTTTTTGAAAAACTTTCCAATAGCTTTTAAAAAATTACCCTTTACATGCATCATGCGATTTCCCATTTTGGTGATGGGATGTCCACCATGATCATTTGATTACGCTTGCAAGACAAATTCAAGTCATGACCGAGTTGCTGTGTTGAAAATTGCCTTGTAAGAATCGAGTTATATTCTCTGTACATGGGACTGCGAAGACTCAATAACTATCACAATTTACACATTTACTAAGTGGATTTACCAGCTTTGCTGGGTTCTTTAATCATGAAACACGTACATATGGATATACAATTCTTTGTTTCTCAAATTGAATGGGGTTTAAAGGCCCAGTAACGGACCTAGGACACTAAAAACCATCATATGTAATACCGCTACTCAGGACAAAGCAATTGATACACATATATATTGTTGAGGTATCGTTACGTGCTTACTCCTTACTCGCGGACAAACAGGAAAATGTGTTTTTTTTATGGATGTAGACATGGTGGCCCGTGGCGTTGTGGGTATGTACTTCTACGCATTTGGACCTACCTGTCTGGGTTCGATTCCTGGTACGACAAGAAATACTTTTCACGGCTTTCGAGTCACTGACAATGCTCAAAGAGTACAACTGTCTAGAAAAAGCTTCTCAAACTTGGCCGTTCGGAGTCGTCATAAAACTGTAGGTCCCTTCCACTCGTGATAGAACAATAGCACGAACAACACGAGTGGTTGCTGAGAAGCTAGGCCCTGGCCCTCTACGGGCTGTAGCCCCACCAATATTAATATAAGATATAACAGCAGTGAAATTTTTTACCTTACGAAGAACAATAGCTCGTATATGAGGCAAAAATAAAGGAAACCTAATAATTAAACATTTGAATATGTTGTGCAAGAAAATGAACAAAATATAGTAAAAATGATCATATTTAAGTCAAATATGCTGCATTTTGATGGTAATGCCGTTATCCCCCTCGTAAAAGCAAAATCAATCGCCATGGATAGGATCAGGTGATAATCACCGCTATAGATGTGTGTGGCCTAGCGTTGTCCTGAAGGAATACAAATCCTCTCCTATGTACCAAAGCTGCCCGCTTCCTTCAGGCGCTCCAATTGTTGACAAAACTGGTCCGAATTACGAGCTTTGTCGTGTCATAGTAGATAATTCCCTGCTAATCCCACCAAACACACAGCAAGACCTTCCTGGCCGTCAGTCCTGGCTCAGCCACCGTTTGCATCGACTCACTGTGGTTCGACGACGACAGTTTTCGGTTGTCGTTGTCATAAGTGATACACTTTTCTTCATCAGTCGTCATCCGCTTCAAAAATTGGTTTGCGATTATGCAGTGATTCGCAGATGAAAATTCAGTCCATGAGGTTCTTTGGCGTACATACTACATCCAGCTTCTTTTTGTATCTAGCCTTGTTCAAATCATCATATTTCCATGATTTTATCGACATTTTCAACAATTGGCCTTCCAGACATCACATTACGGGAACGGACGGAACCAAAACTGCGCATGATCTACTGTTACAGTATAAGGACCATACAAATTATTTACATTTCTGACATTCACCTGAATTTCAGCCCTTACGTATAGAAAAAATTTCTCTTTGCTGGCGATCAAACAAAACTGAGTCAATCAATCACAATCACTGTTCGTAAAGTTTTTTAGTACGAAATCTTATCTTTCTAACGGCATCTAATTTGGTCCGATGAGACGTACATATACAACGGGAAATATAGATTACTAAAGCCATCTGTTAAAATAATGGATTTCTTTTTACTACACCTAGTATGTATAACTGATTTTCAGAGTCGGTGTTAACTGATTCATGCGGAAGCACAACGAGTCAACGCTGGGCAAACTGCTGTTATTTATGATATGATGAACATTCAAGCGATTTGCATTGTCGATCTCATTTCCTCGACATTTATGCAATTTTTTTTTCAAGAAATCAATTACTGTTCAATTATGGCTGGTATAAAAGTATGCCAAAATAATTCGCCTTTAAAGTGATAATTGAACCAGGATATTGTGCACATAGTAATTTCTCTACAAGCACTTTTGGTATATTTCGATACAAATATTACATTTACATTTGGTTAATCCTTTCATTAATCGCAGTAGTATACCACAGCAGACTTTTAAAATTATAAAAAAGTTATGTTACCTCACCAAATACCCTTTATTGTCAAGTTAATCAATTCGATTATTCTTAATGATATTGACATTAAGGAAAAAAACCTACAGAAAAAACATGTAGTCCACACAGCCACTGTGGCTTCGCTTCGTGACTGTACTTGAAAGCACAAACATGCTCGTTTATCCTTTCACAAAACATCCCCAGTACTTAGCAGAAGGACCTGTCAATTGTTCTGATGGAGTACTCTCCATCCATTTACTGAGAATGGGTTTTGAGCAGTTAAATAATTGATGTCATTACCAACTATAGTTAAATTCTGCCAATGACTACGTATCCTTAACAATGCTTACTTGTACAAATACAACCTAATTTGGAAGACAACGCTTTGACTATATTTTTTGATACCAAGTTGGAAACATGCTCCATAGAGTTTTATTATTAACACTAAAGCCCATATTAACGCCGTACAGCGACAAACCAAATACATAACATGTGGGATTCGATTATAATATATTCGCACATCTGGTCCCATTTCTTTTTTACGTTTTACAATAAAAATACTCATTACATGGAATGTTGAAAAATCTGCTTTAAAACAAAAAAAAAAACATTATACCCAACAACAAAATTTAACATGGTTATAAAACGTTTACGGAAAGTTTATTGTCTGCTTTAATGTTTTACCAGATGCAGACAATATTTCGTGTACCCTTAGTCCCCATGGCGAGAATCCTTTATAGTACCGATTGAATAAGTTACGGGTAATATCTACAAAATTAGACGCTAAAACATTGCCCAGAGCTTTTTCTTTGAGATGTTTTGTATTGAGTCTTGAAATAAAATGTATAAGTACGAATGAAATGTAAAACAAATAAATTTAAAGACAGAAAACTGGAATAGAGCTATAGAACACATTGGATTCGATATGAATACAATAAACTCACCACCTCTGTTTCTGTCGTCTATAATGACGTTAAAGAAGCCAATTATATGCAAACGCTTATGCTTATGAATAGAAATATTCGGTTTTTTTAAATAGCTTTATAAATCTTGAAGACGAGTACACTCACTGAGTGGCATTACATATTTATTATTTAATATTTATCGTAATTAGTATGCCGTAATTTCTAGTTAAAATCTTACTTCGAAACCTATTCCATAAAAGTGACATTTGATTCTATATTTAAATATTGTACATAGTATATAGAGCTTTTGCAATTACTCTTCATGATCTGATAACGTAACCTCATTTATATAAACACACATGCATATACCACGCATATAATACATACACACAAACATATACCAGAATAATGATCGTTATATCAAACCACGAACAAAGAATTCGTTTATTTCGACACCTCGGAGAATCCATATGAGATATGCAAAACTACATTAGATATTCAAAATTCGCACGCTGATGCTTTACTGTTTCAGATAACAGCTCCAAAACTATTGGGGCGATTCTTAGTTTTTTTTTCTTCTGATTTGTATAAAATATAATATGGGTGGCGCTACAGTCCGTAGTGGGCCTAGCTTTTCAGCAACCACTCGTGTTGTGCTATTATATTCTCACGAACGGAATGGACCTTCAGTTTATGCCGACTGGGAACGGACAATTTTGAGAAGAATTTTCTAGACAGTTATACTCTTTGAGCATTGTCAGTGACTCGAAAAAGGTGGGGCCGTGAAAAGTATTTCTTAGAAACCTAGACAGGTAGGTCCAAGTGCGCAAGAGTCGACGCACATACCCACAACGGGCCACCACTTCTGATTTTTAGACGGATTTATGATTTTTCTATTGAAATATGCCTGAATATAACTTGATGGCGCGATACTCATGCAAATTAACTGACAATAAATTCAGAACATATTTGCATTTGAGATATGTTGCAAGTATGGACAACCGACAAAGTTTACTCACAATGTCATTCGTATTTTACATCAGTCATTTAACAAAAATCGATACATTTTTTGTTATAATTTTAAGGCTTTGAGTACTAATTGTATTAGTCAAGTGTAAAACCAACTTTGATACATTCTGTATAAATTTATTGTATCCTTTTACCTTACGAGTTTCGTTTGATAAATCAGTGACTTTTTGTAAAAAAAAAAATTTTCTTCGCTAATTTATTCAAATAGTCACTGACTTAGCGAAATCAGCATTTAATTTCTCAACATAGTATTCATAAATTTATTCTACCAATTTTTGTATTGCCACCAAATAATAGAGTTTCTTAAGGCCCTCAAGATAATTGCGTTTGTTTCAATTATGACTTTTGATTCGACCCAGTGTCTTATCGCTCAGTCATCTATTTTTGTTTGTAAACAGCGAAAAGTCGCAGTGGGCGAAATCTAATGCATATAGCAGTTCGTAGCCCAATTTATGAATTTTTGTGACTCCTTTGAAGAGATCACTTATGGTCAATTATGAGCAATATCGGAACATGAATTCTCCAATTGTCCAATATCATTCTATGGATTTCATCGATAATTTCTGTTATGGAAGATTGAACGTTCATTGACACTTGTGATGGTACGACCACAATTGAACTAAGTAATCCACTTCTTAACATAGTATTTATAACGTTCTTGCTTGGATTCGGTGCCGATCTTACTTATCAAACGATCCTAATAAAGTTATTTATTTATTTTACCCATTTACTGAATCATATATGGATTCTTCTAATTACTACTTTTTAACCCCGTAATGACAAATAGAAAACATATTTTTGGGAAATTGAAAAATTAACAAACATAAAAATACGGTCAGTCTTGGCCCAACAGCTAACATTTAAGCTGCTAGCATAAATATACGAACCAGGCGTTAAATCGGCGACTTATATTATTTCTGGTATTTCTTATGAAGTAAACAATCTTAGTTACAAAGTACAATAGTAGCATAGTTTGCACACTCGTAACTGACATAGCTTAACCATGTATCAGTTTAAATGTTATGTCACAAGGAATAAATAGTCTTGCGAGAATTTCATTTGATTTAAAAAAAAAGTTCTTCGTTTTGGTCTTTTGGGAAGGGCGCGTGATATATCGGTCGCGTTTGATAATTGGAGAAACTTAGTGTATTAATAGATCTTCACAAAAACAAATTAATTTATTCATTAAAAAACTTAATATAAACAAAAATACATGTTAAAACCCGAAAAAAGCTAAAAACTGAGATAAATATTTCAGTAAGCCTTGCCTTGCACAATGTCCCTAATGGCGTCTAATTCAGCATTGAATGTTTTGATTTCAAGTAAAATGTCAATATACTGTACATATATTTACAAAAAGCTGTATTTCCAGAAGCTTTCAAGCGTATATGCGTTATTCCGCTGCATAAAAACAGTGAAACTGCAAATGTTAACAATTATGGTCATAATTTTACCAGTTCGCTAGTTTTTGAAAAATGCTGGAAAACAAGAATCCTTATGATTCTTTATTTTGTGTTCAGAAAATATAAATCGACTTAATAAGCTTTTTTAGAAGTTTGTAGTGAACCTTATAAAGTTCAATAATGTTCAATGTAAAATTGTGTTATGTTATGTGATTGATATTATTTTTAATCTTAAAACTGGTTGTAGAAACAGTCGCAGGACTGATCTTAAACATTTCTATATCTTTACTATCATATTCATATCACTGTTCCTCAAGGTCACTGCGCCTCGTTTCACTATTGAACAATATCTCGAAAATAATGAATGTCTTCCAGCTACAGATGTAAGTTGTCATACAAAATAACGTCGGAATAGTGTTTTAACATCGTAACCTCTGAAGAAATTAATTGAACATTTCAGAGAGAATGGATCAGTTGGATATGCAAGGTTAGGTTAGGTTAGGGGGAGGCGGCTGAGCCTCACATAGACCTATTGGTTCACAATGCTACCACTAATCAGTGTAAACCTTATCGTAATCCACTGTAGCCTTATACTGTAGCAAAATGTTCCAGTACTTTTTGTAAGATTTATCAGATACTGTGGTTTCACTATATATATCTTTTAATGATTTAGGGAATAGTTGACCTACATTTTTATATCGAGTTTTGGCGAAGGCGGGGCAGATACAAATACCGCTGTTTATTTGCAGTTTCTGCATCTATCAGTGCGATCAGGCACGATCAGGCAGGATCAGTATGAGCATGGTGGCCCACCAGGAGATGGCATGTAATGGTCCCTACTAGTCTAGAGATTTGTAGTTTAGTTTTATCATTCGGAGACATGAATTAGTCCTCTTCCCCGCATTGCTTGCTGGTGTTAATTGTTCAACATCAAATGAAGAAAAATTGTACTGGACCTGCGATGTTCCGCATTCACGTATCCAATTAAATTCGACGCATTTGTTGGTTGTGTACTCTCTCGTTTCGGTGATCAGAATTGCCCCCCTAGAACGTATGATTAAACACCATTACATTTCTTTTTAGGGGGTTATTTGAAGTCAAAGGTCTATGTCATTCAACCACATTTATAAAGAATGGTTACGCAAAATTTCGAAAAGCAGGTAGTATGTTCTAGTATGTTTTGCCAAACTAAATTTTCCTCCTCATTATAATCAGTAACGGCTTAATCCACCTGATACCCTACGCGGAAAAAAAATCTTTAAACTAGTATCTAGTGTAGAGACACTGGTTTGACAGGAGGTAGGTGGGAATAAAAAGAATAATGTGATGATTTTATTTCATGCTTTATTACTGTATTAAGCAGTTGTAAAAGATTAGAACCTGAACGAAAGTCCTGACGAATAGGAAATATCTTCTAAATATTGAAACAAAATTGGAGAAAAAATATACTTCTTCTAGGTTGAAATTTTAAATAAATATATTTACTACTTTCAGTCAAAAAACTAATAGAACGGCATACACGATGAGATAGAATAAAGATATATAGATAGATAACGTCACAGTTCGAGATGAACATGTTCGGCATGTTACTGAGTCGCAGTTTTGATTCTGGTAGAATTATAAGCTTGATTTCTTCTGCAATAGTACAAGTGCCACACGATGCATCTCAAATTTCACTGTCGTGCCTCAAAGTGCTCTTACATTGAAGGGCTGAGTAGTATTTGTTTTATGATTGCCGTAAGTAAGATCGCTGGCTTCAGCTTTCGATTCACTAACACCGTGTCATATGCTCATAAATAACAAAATATTTCCTTATAAAACAATTCTCAATACGATCAACATGGACACAAGGCATCCGTCAAATATTCAAGTTGCTTAGAGAAGCAAATGTAGACTCGGAACATTTAATTATAGGAGCACTAACCAGAACTCGACTGTTCCATGTTTGAAAGTTCCACCAGCCAAAAGCCTGAGCAGACCGGGAATTGTCAGAGCATACTACAATCAAACACCCGAGAAACTTTCAGGTATGCCAAACTCAAACACAAACGAGAACAAAATGGGGTTGCATTTCTGCTCAAGGTGAAATTGCCTTAGTCTACCTACCACCACAAACAAGAAACACAATGTCTTGGCAAATGTTGACAAAGTGAGATCTTAGTGGAGATCTTCTCACCCGAAAGACCATACCATTATACAGATTTGTTATATAAAGCTAAAATAGGTATAACCAAAACAGCAACGCTTATACAGTGGTGATCCAGTATAAGCAATGCCAACATAACGAATGATCCATATAATGTACACTTTTTTCAAGTGCATTAGTGTTGATACTCGATATAACGAACGTTTTTGTTACCTTAGAGAAGACGGACACAATGCAACTCTATAGTAAAACTGGTAGATACTTTAACTTTTTTACTGTGAAGAAACGTACAAGGAAAATTAGCTCGATATTACCAAATTTTCGATTTAACGAATACGCCTGGACATTATATGCATCCTATGCATGAAATACAAAATCTAATGAACACCGGAGATATCAGATTTCTCTTAAAAATGTAAGTGAAACCTGAAACACCTATAAATTCCAAAGGAATCTCTTCCCTTAATGTATAGCGTCCCAAACTAAATCATCCGGCATATGCAAAAACACAAAACCGAAATTTTGAAACTCCATACTACATAAATTATCAACACATACAAGACCAAACAGTGTTTCTTACTAATCGCATGAAATTTGATTATACACCAGTTACCCTAAAACAACAATTTTGTTAAAGACCAAAAACTATAAAGCCATTCAAAAGTGATTATATAACATATTCAACAGATTAGGGTGAAAAGTTTGACTCCGATAATGATAGCGGCTGTTTCGCATTTGGGTCAACAATCCAAATTCATTATGAGTAAAATACTATGCATATTTTCATTATTTCAGTAAAAGCTTCTTTAGATAATTAAGTAATTTTTGGTAAACTGTAAACAAGGTAAAGTTGTAGCACTCTAAAATTACCATTCTCGGATGTAAGAGAAAAAAAAACACAAGTTAACAGTTATTACCACAACAATTTACCCTAAGTCACGTAGGAACACAACATCAGCAGTCTGTCTATGCAGCGTTTTCCGAAATCGAAAATCATCTGTCGGTCCCTAGCCAGTCTTATTCGAAATGACTTTCATTGGCAATGACTCTTAATTGGCTTTAAGGCATCATCTTACGACTCCCCTCCGATGGGTATTTCAACCATAAACTTCATCTTTCACGCTACCCCCGATGGAACTCATATCTTTGCCAAAGGTTCACAAAAACAAACACATTTCATTCAAAGCAGATTGAGTAGCACAGGATAGGCGTCAGCTATGATGGTAGCGAACCGCCCTTATTGCCATTCTACCAACCCCCATCCTATCTTATGGGACATTATGGAATGAGGTGGCAATTGAAACAACGAGGCGGAAAATTCTAACCAACTGAGTCTGAAATTCCCTTGGTGGGAGCATTTGAATCGACTTTCGACTCTCGAAGGGCGTCAAACGGAAGGTCGTTATGCGGAGGGTGATAGCAGGATTAAAGGCATATCACACAGAATTGTAATCGCAATTTCACTGTATTTATAATTCACAATTGAGTAAACAACTTAAACGAAGCATTAAATAATTTTTGTCTTCTCTTTTTTATCTTTATGCCTAACGGTGCATTGGGGGGATTGGCAGCGGCTGTAGACAAGAAATTGGCTTCTTCTCATTTATATGATTTATTCCAATCGTTACGAGAGGATGTACGAGAGTGGGGCGCGGGTGGAAAGTCTTTTCCTAATTCTATAATGAAATTTACCAACTTTTTGAACCTATATTAGTTTCCTTTTTTTTCGTTTTTTTTTTGTTTCGTTATCTCTTTTCTTGGTCTATTCCGCCTATCTATTCAGGCTGCTTCTAGTTCCTCCTTTGCCAATTTTTCATACTTTCTCATTTCTTCCTTTTTTGGTGATGCTTTTTTCATTTTACTTATGAAAACTTTTCCTTTCACCATCTCTTTAGCCCTTTTTGAGGATGTTTTCCGTTTTTTTTTTCCTCCTTTCAGAATGCCACCCTACCCGCTACCATGGAATGTAAATTACACAAAAGTAGGACCAAACGAGCGCGTGGTGTCGTCGATTATTCATTAACGGTACATAGGGAACGAACCATGTTATGAATACGTAAGCAGCATTTAGTTTGGCATTCCGTTTGTGGGATTATTAATAATAAAGCTTATGGTTTGGTGGCATTAGCGGTACGCGAGGTCGAATTAGCCCGGAATAACATGTGCATTACAGCATCCCCCGTTTGCACTGGGACTGATAATTTGACATGCTTGGGTTAAGGTTTCTATTCATTTCCCCACCCATCTTTCTGTACTTTTTAAAGTTCGACGGAAGTTCTGACTGACAAGTGTAATGGGGACTTAAATGCAAATTAACAGCTGGCATGGTTGGCGCTGTTTCTAGAGCATACACCTGAAGGGTGAATGTTTTAATTAATTTGAATGCAATTTGAATTTAAATTAAATTGCCAGCGTTCCCGGGGAGCTTTGTTGTTCTTTCATTATTTTACGCTGTCCGGAAAATGTGCGTAGAAATTCTCGCTCTGAAAACCAGCTCTTTTACATGGAGACAGTTCATCTTGGAGTGTAAACACCTCAAACTGAGAACGTACATTGAAAGATAATTAATGGATATTAAGCGTAAAGTATTTTTCCCAATTGTGTAGCTTTGAGGATATCTAAATCAGTAAGAAAGTGAACAAAAAAGAATGGAATGCATTTGGGCAAATGCTCAATTGTCAAACACTTATTGGCATCGCATAGATACCCTAAAATAATTCCTTTGGGAGACTTATCACCCCAATGATTTTGAATTCATTACTATGTATATATGGACATCTTTTTCGAGAGATACTTTGTAATCTGAGACTTATTATGTCTGAATAATCTTCATAATTGTTAGAATCTTAACCGAAATTAAGTTCCGTAATTGCCTAGTATTTGTGTTCAAGTATTACCAGAAAATCATATTACATTTTATAAATCAATATTCGAGATTAAGTGCAAAGTGGGTAAGGTGGAGTGCACAACGTCCGCTTTCTGGAGTGTTTAACAAGCTAACGCGGCTCCTTTGTTTCACTAATTATTTAGTCTGGAACCAACCTACACACCTGATCAAAAAAAGATACACTTCATACATAATAAATATGTATGAAATAAACATTTTAGCGGTTTATTTTAAAAAAGGGGGAAGAAAATGGGAATATATATATTTGTTTGATCAGACAATTTTTCTATATTTCTATTTTCTGTAAATTATTGACGTTGATATTGAAAATATTTTTAAGTTTGAAGTTATTAAGAACTACATACTTCTCTTCCAAATGTATTAGCATTTTTCGTGAGCATTAACAATTTGTTTGATTTTGCTACACTAAACAAAAATCCATGGTGTATTTGAAGTGTGTCTTACGTACAGTGCAGTCTCGATTTTTGCTACTTCGATTTCTGCAACACTTAATGCTTTAGAGTTTTACAATTGTAAATGATTTTTTTTATAATATGTATTCAGGATATTTTATTTATACATTATATAGTATATTGCGAAAGCTTTGTTACAGTGTTTTAAATATCTGTCAGTTTTTTGCAACAGGTCATGTTTTAATTAGTTGCAAAATCGAAGTTACACTCTATATTCAAATACTTCAATTTCAAAGTTGGTTATATTACACATCTTACTGCCTCCATAAATTGGAGAGACTTTCTCATAATTGAATAACCATTTAAGTCCAAGTAAGTACATTCTCAGATTTGGCCGTTCGGTTAGAAAAACTGATATAAAAAGTACATAAGTACATGATATGCATACCTATTTACGTTGGTTGTAGAAATGCTATCAAAGGACAAATGTTATAAAACAAATAGTAAGACACATTAAGCATAAAAACGCGTTATGGTTGTTGTAGAAGAAATGCCCGGGTCCATCACGGGCTGTATTACAACTCATGTGTAATGTGTTATTCCGGACTAACCAGAAGTGGCCATGAGCTGCATGAGTTATTTTAGTGATAACTATGGTTCACCTAAGTTTAACATAATCGTGGACATAATGAATCAACTTATGTATTTAACCATTTTTAAATTAGAATAATTAAATTGCTTTTGAATGTGATGGGAGCCAAATAACATGGTAAAAATGTGAAGAGTTAACCTTAAGAACAGTTATTTTATGTTCCAGACTTCCTTGAGATGAAACTTATTTTTTTATTATTCGATAGTAATATATTTTTTTTCATTAGATCTGCTAATCTATTTTATTCACTTTTGTTAAATAATAAAATAAAAGGAAACATATCGAATTTGTCAGCTCCGTTTTTTTAAAGAACGCGTTTTCTATGCGTGTTGGCAAAATAGAAGTTTATTTTTAAAAATGCAATAAAATGAATAAATTTAAATTTTTCCCATGTATTATGGCTTCATTAGTAAGAACACACAGTCCCACTAATTATGGAATACAACGTGGTTCAATTGGCTGCCTCAGCTGGCTTCGCAGAAGCGCATTATGTCACTCCAATTTTCTAAGCCCTTGTTGATGATTTCGAGCTGTAGCTCACGGATTGCTTTAATGATATTGGCATTAAGTGGCGTGGATTGTTGGCATAACATTGATCATTCACTGTTCCGCACAAGGCGGCTGATAACATGATTTCTGAATTTGGTGCATAAAATATCGATTCTGGCGTGGACTGTATAGCATTGCGTGCCATCCTGAATGAATCAGAGCTTGTCCAAATACATGTCTTCAATTTCAGTAAAAAAAAAACACTGTTGACTGAAACGTTGTTCCTAGCCTCATTTTCGAAGAAGGCCACAGCAGCCACATTTTCATCTGTGTTCACCGTACGAAGACTAGTACCATGAGTGTTGTCCACTAGCACTATCTGTCTCACGAACTTTTTGCACAAACTTGCGTACAGCAGTCGCGTTGGCGCTTTATTTCGGCCAAAACTGCTTTTTACTGTTTGGGCTACACAGCACTCACTTTGAAAATAAGTTTTTAATATTTCCCCAACGTTGTTCATATGTAGAATTTCAATCCGCGGAATAAAACTGACTTTCTGTCAAGATTTCGAGCGGGAAACAGCTGTATGTGTCAAAATAACCTATTATTTAAAATGAAAACACTAGATGGCCCCCTCTACATGTTAGCGGAGTCCCATTGAAGTGGAGAAGTTTAAGTATATCGAGGTCGTTTTTACGAGTAATGGGATGAATAACGCTGAGGTTTCCTGTAGGATCGGCCAAGCTGGGTCAATTTTTAAACAGCTTGAAGATCGCTTGGTTTTAAAGGCAAGTTAGGGGTTTTCAACTCAGTATTTATTCCAACTCTCAATTATGGTAATGAAATATGGGTAATGACCGAAAAAATAAGATCGCGAATGCAAGCTGCCGAGATGAGAATTCGTCTTGCTGTTGTTGGAAGAACTCGCCGGGATTGGGTGGTAAGAACACGATACTACGTGAGGTATTCAATGTTTAAATTATTAAAAATATAGCAAAGGCACATTAAGAAAAAATATTAACAAAACATAATATTATATGCATATAGACGCATTCTCATAGAAGGTAGAGAAGGAATTTAAATAGTGATGGCGTGGTGGGGCCCAACGCAGTGTTCTATGGGACCGAGCAAAATTGAGGCTTTCATTTAAATACACAGGAGTCTTAATCATTATGTTTCTATGTAAGAAAATACAAATTTTGGCATGTATGAAATGGTTCAGAGTGGTGTTCTTCGTAGGCAAGTTGAGATACAGTTACAGAAAATACAACATTTTGCTGTAACTTTTCCAATTTTACTGTTGGAACAACCAAACCAAATAGTGATGAAAAATAAGTATAGCAAAAACGACGTTATTTCGTAAATATTCTTAAACGTTTTCAATCAAGGTATGCAAAGCGTGAATTCTTAAAGCGTTTTCGTTCGAAATTAAACAAATTTAAATTTAAAAAAAATATTGAAATCCCACACATGCAATTTAAAATTTCAGTTTTAGGAGGCATTTTTAGCTGTCTTAAATTTTATAGAATGTAAATTACCAGTGCGCAACCACGTGGCGTTGTGATCATGTGCGTCGACTAATACGCACTTGGATCTACCTGTCTGGGTTCGATTCCTGGTAGGACAAGAAATACTTTTCACAGCCATCTTTCGAGTCACTGCCAATGCTCAATGAGTATAACTGTCTAGAAAAAGCTTCTCAAACTTGGCCGTTCGGAGTCGGCATAAATATAGCACGCACAACACAAGTGCTTGCTGAGAAGTTAGGCCTTGGCCCTCTACGGCCTGTAGCGCCACCCATATTAATATTATTATATTAAATTTAATAGAAGATGAACAAATTTGGTAGATCTTAAGCAAAAGAAGTGGAAAGGTAATCGTTTACAAAATGAGTCATAGAGAAATTTCTCAAAAACTTGGAGTGTCATTGGAGTCCATATCCAAACACGCAAAAAAAAAATAAAGGTGGAAGGAAGCCAATTTTGAATTCTACCTTACAAAGGGCGAATTTTACGACAGTTAAAGTATGGCGTACATGACGAGTCAGCTCAGATCAATAAGAATTTTTACATATTAGATTAATATTACTGGTATTCGCCCGAAAATAAAAAAAAAATAAAGTGTTAGTGACTATAGCCAAAGGTCATTTGATGGTCAATGGATGTGGAGTAAGCCTGGTGAGCCCGTCAAGGATCGCCACATCAATTCAACACTGAAGTTTGGAGGTGGAAGTCGTATGATTTGGGGATGCATGTGCATGAATGGGGTTGGTGAATGCGTTAGGGTAACAGGTCAATACATTACCATTTTGCAAGGCGTGTTAAAAATAGGTTTTGAAAACTAGAACAAAAATGTGTCGGACATCATCTTCCAGCAAGATAAACAAATTTTGATTAAAAGTCAGGTAATTTGATTCGCATGTGATCAAAATTATCCATAATGGCTTGCAGTTATCCATAATTTACGAATATATTCTTCTAATCGCGTAGTTGGTGTAGTCGTATACTGATACGTTCGAATTAATAACAAAGCCTAAGTCGGCGTTTGGACAGCATTAAGTTTATTACCAGAAAGAACTACTTCAGGCATGTTGTGGAGGCATAAGCTTTTATTTGAGACTGGTGATTCATTTGGATTTTAGATCAATCCATTGAATTCCCATCATTTAAATTGCCAAAAAATCAGCAATGTTATTGTAATTAAAGGCTTTGCCAAGTACATCTGTACGTCATCCGCATAAAGATCAATCGACGTGTGTTTACAGACAGATGGTAGATCATTAATAAACATAGAAACAATATGAGTCCAAGGACCGGTTTTTGAGGCACACCCTGCTTCACCGGTAGAGAAGCCGAGGATGAATCACTGGTTACCACTTTTTGAAACATATCATAAAGGAAGCTTTCAAGAAATTTCATTGCTAAATCATCAATATCAGAGAGATGTTTTAATTTCCAACAAAGAATGTCAAAGTAAGTAATGTTGACAGCTACTTCTTCACGACTCCATCAGTTAGGCGACCGCTTGGCACACTCAGAACGAAGTGGATCTTGGATCAAGTCCAAAAACTCAGCCTGGATATAACTCCTGATGAGTTAGAGTCGATGGAGGAGAACCGAGTGGCCTGGAGATCTGTAGTGGGTGCTTTACCCCGGGACCACTTTAAAGATCATGCCGGTCAGAAAATTATGAAAACCGCTCAATTGTGTAGTTCACTGTATCTAAAAGTTCATTTTAGATTCTTTTTCAATAGGAAAACCTTTTGCTTGCATGAAAGCGCCCACTCCGAATGTGGATGCATTTATAGCAAAATTACCGATCTTATTTAGTATCGAGTCCTTAAGGTGATTTCATCGTGGAGTGAGATGTTATGTGGAAACGGCAGCAGAATCAAATCATTTGTTCAATTAAAAGTATTATTTCGTTGTTCGTGCTAATTTATCAAGATTATCTAAGGATTATACCTATTGTAAGAATTCATGATCATTTTAATGTCAATTAATCTAAAAATTGAATTACAGGAAATAAAACTAAGTTTGTACTCTGAAGAACTATTCCTCGTTTGTTATTCAAGAGTTGCAGATATTTATTTTTATAAGTTGGAAATTTCCTTTGGGCTTTCAGGCATAACGTTACTGCAATCCGAGGCGGATCAGGATCATGCAACCAATGAAAAGTTTTGCGTGTTATTGTGCTCTCCAGAGTACAAGGGATCTACAGATCTACCCTGAAGAAGGATTTTCTTGGCATCTAGGTAAGCATTGTCACTGACTCGAAAGATTTTGGAATGGGAATTAAAAAGATATTCGTGCCGGGAAGCCTACAGTTTGACCTTGAATTCGACGCAACCACCCTACCCACGACGCCACAGTTTCTCAAGATAATTGTACATCTAGACTGACTGAAAAATGTGATGATTCATTTAATAACCTGAATTTGAATTACGAGATTCTATCTTTTATCCTACGTGTTGCTATACAAAAAACTAGATCTGTCATACGACATAAAACGACCCACCTTGCGCTGGTTGGTAAAACTATTTATCAGAAGAATCAGTGACGAGCCTATTTAATCCTTTGAACATACACGTCAACGCACACCAAAAATTCGCTAAATACAAAAAAAAACAGGCAATACAACCTTTAAAGGAATTTAATTCGATCGTTAGCAAAAAAAAGACTTCTTTACAATACAAAAAGTCGTTCAAATTGTCACATACACAGCATGGATAAAGTGGAAAAAATATATAATAGGTACTACGAATGAGAATGCAATTCGGATACCGCTGTGCATCGTGATTCTTTTACTATGGCACGTAATGTATTCGTTTCGATGACTTAAGATGCAGCACGGAGCTGAGAAGTGATCTAAAAAATTCAATTTGAACCACATGGATTTCAATGCTTTACACTTCGAATACGAACTGCTATGAACCAAACCGAATTATTTGTCCCTGATTTGCATGCTTACACGTTATTTCTACAGTAAGCTCAAAAAGGGGAGAAAAAAAAAGAAATGCTAACGATTTGCAGAAAAAAGAGGGAACCGGTTTCCCATTCCACACAGAAAAACACGTTAACAAGAAGCTAAACTCATTTTTTGTTTGCTTTTTTCTCGCATTTGCTTGAAGGTCGATGCTGCTGCTGAATAAAATAAAGAGTTTTATGTGATCAAAGCAAAAAATAAAAAATAAAAATAGTCAAGACATGCAAACTCCCACATCCAAAGACAATTTCGCTGCTCGGAGATTGCACTGCAGTGAACCAGAAAGCCCCGTTCGGGATGTTTACATTCCTTGAAAACCCAACCAAGTAAAAAATGAATTTCCTCAAAGAGCTCACCACTCCGCTCCAGCCCAAAATCCCTCCGAAAAACAACAAGAAAAAGAAGCACACTATGTGCACATAAACGTCAAAAGAAAACACGTACCGAAATGAAACCCAGAGTAAAGAGATGAAAAGAGGAAATAAAAATATGTCTCGTTGGCTATAGAGCTATGGCCACTCCAAGAGCTGGAATGAGGGGAACTGGAGACTGAAAACAGAAAACCAGAAGACTAAGAAAATATAATAAAAAATAACACACGACACCTTCAACCTCCATCCAAGTATTTTGAGTGCGGTTGATGGTGTGATAGTGGTGCTGGTCAACTTGTTCTTGCGGGAGATTTCCTCTGCTGTGAGATACTTCACAGCTGGAATAGATAGATTTACTTATGCGATGTGAATTCATTCCACTACTCACCTTTTTGTTCGGAAACCCTCAGTAAAACATCATAAAATCCAGATGTTGAAAGAAACGATGAACTTATTTCCTCCTCCTCGTTTCTTCAATGCGAATTTACGGCAGCAATAATAACAGTCGTAGAAGATGTCTTGGTTCTATATTTTCTTCTTTTTTTTTTTGTTCCTTTTCTTATAACAACATTTTTACGACACCACACCACCACAGCACTGAAAGACAGAATATGGAAAATATAAAAATCAACGTGTTGTGTTGTTTTTCTTTTCTTTTTCTCAAAGGTAAAAAACTGCACACATCAAGACACTTCAAGATTCGAGAAGCTGTGACCTGTGTTCAGCATCACATCATAGCACTAACAGCGATTCACTTGACCCAAAAACAACAACGGAAGGAAAACCAACATCGGTAAGGTGAAATAATCAGTAAGAATTTACTTAATTACACCTGTACAATGCAACACGAACGTATATACTACGCACACAGGGATTTACTCAATCAAGCAACAGTGGTGCAAGATAATTTTTAATTGATTGCAATTAATTTTAACAGATTGAACTGAACACACATATAACGAACACACTCCTCGGAACCGAGACAAATAAATATAAACCATACGCTTTACTATTTTGATAGAGATTGAACGAGTGAAAGACAGACAAGGAAGCACCCCGGCGGTGATAATTAATTTACAGGGCGGGGGTTACATCAAGTGATGAAGTAACGTCTCTGCAAGGTGATAAATGAGATTTCGTATATTTTCATGTACTGTTCACTACTATTTTACAACCAGACACTGTTTACTACTGAGGCAACAAGGATGGGACAATGACAAGGAAATACCCTAGATACAAAATTTAACCTGCGATTTGGTGAAACGATGGAATGTCACTGAGATAAGGTTGTAGTAGTTGAACAAAAGCTGGTGTATGAAGACTGTCAGCTTGGTTTTCATGTTGAGCTTTTTCTGACGTTTCTCACACACACTGAAGCTGCAAATTGTACTTTCAAACTTACACATAGACGACTAGCCAAATACGAACACATTGTTTATATTTACGAAAAGGAAGTGTTCGGAATTACTTTAAGATTCGAGTGGTGCTCTTACTAGAATAATTAACGTAACGTTAGAAAATTGGAATAGTTTGGTCGAAAAGAAGTAAACAGGTGGTATTCATACACCGAGCTAATGAAACAATTTTAAATAATTAATCCTAATATAATAATAATAGTTAATGTTGTTTACTTTTTTAGAATGTTGTGTTCTTATTCCGCAATCGTAAGTAAATATTTTAAAATAAATATAATCACAGCCATCAACATCTAAGAAAATGCATGTATTTTCCTACCACACCGAACATCCGTCATCACATTTAAATAACATGTTCTATGTACACATAGGACTAACAGCATTAACTTACATTATTGTGACACACTTGGCTCTATGTTTAGTGGGTGATTATGTCGACTCCAACGCTGGAGCCCACATCTCTAACTCCATTTTATCCTTCACTTTTATTACATAACTTCACGAAAATAGTTTTAATTTTCGTTTTATTTATTTAATTATTTATTATCAATGTCGTTTAAAATAAAACATAAACATCTATACTAGAGCCACAGACTTTTTAAACTGATCAATCTTAATTTCCACAGTTGAATGTACATTTCTGAACGCAGCCAGTGAAATGAAAAAAAAAGTTCTGTCAAATGTCAAAAAATTCTTACAGAATTGTTTTGAAGCTAAAATGTCGTTCCACTTGAGTACAAAAGAGCGACTTCTCCTTTTAGTCGACGATATCGAATTAATTTCTAAGTATATTTCATAAACTGACTATTTATAATATAACTAATTAAATAATCTTTTTAGGGAACTAATAGAAAACACAATTGCCCCCAAGCACCAAAAGATTTCCAGTGCCGAACACACCGCATTAGTCGATCTACTTGTGTCCAAAGATGATGAGTTTCGAAAAATGTTGGAATTGGCCGATGAGCAAGCCAAAATTGAAAAAACAATGGATGACCTGAGAGCCAAAGTTGATATACATGTAAGTAACTTGACATTTTCCTAACAAACGATGCATTAAATCTTTTCCTTGAAGGATCGAGAAATTCAAAAACTCCAGAAACAACTCAAAGAAGCTGAACAAATCCTTTCAACAGCATTATTTCAAGCAAGACAGAAATTAGCTAGTATATCACAGGCGAAGAAACGTCCAGTATCGTCGGAAGAGCTGATTAAGTACGCCCATCGAATAAGTGCAGCAAATGCAGTTTGTGCTCCATTAACATGGGTACAAGGGGATGTACGACGTCCATACCCGACTGATATTGAGATGCGAAATGGTTTCCTTGGAAAATCAGATTTAAACATTAATGGAGCAAATGTTCCCCATCAGAATAATGTAAGCGATATACAAAGGAATCCATCCATTGGAGAGGTGCCAAGTGCATTTCAAAGTCAATTCAATTGGAACAATCACGGTGAGCTGCATATGACTATGGGCCCTTCGGGTAATTCAGTAGCACTTGAAACACGTGCCCACAAGGAAGCTTCTCAAGACGATGTGGAAGTCATGTCAACAGATAGTTCCAGCTCAAGCTCTAGTGATTCTCAGTAAAAGAAATTTTTAAATTAAGCGTTGGCAGACTCCACGAATTTTAAAAATCGGAAGTACATATTATATTTAAAAGGAATTTTAATAAATTGAAGTAGACATGTAGTAGTTTCTTCGTTTGCTTAGAGAAAGAATGCTTAAACATCAGATAAATTGTCAGAATGCAGTTTTTTACTCGAAAGGATGAAGTTTATGTGCTGAATCAATTTGTTGACGAAGATTTTCATTAGTTTAAGAACATGTCAGAAAAACTTGTTGTTTTAAGAAGACATTCTACGGAATTTCCATCTGCGAACCACTGATGAGTCGGACTGTGACTAGTGACGAAAAGTGGACCCCTAACGACGTCCAGCGAAAGCGTTCGTGCTCGAATCGGAATCGAAATCGGTCTTGCTGTGTGTTTGGTGGGATTGGCAGGGAATCATCTACTATGAGCTGTTCTTCTACGGCAAAACTCTTATGTAATTCGAACTTGTATTGTCAACAATTGGAACGTCTGAAGGAAGCGGACAGCTTTGGCCCATAGGAGAGGGATTGTGTTCCATCAGGACAACGCCAAGACACACAAATTCATAGCAACTCGCAAGAAGCGGAGATTGGTTGGGAGGTCCTTATGCTTCTACCTTATAGACCGGACCTAGAACCAAGAGGGGCTTAAGGAACAAGGTTATACAAGAGATGGATAAAGGCTTTACCATCAGAATGGCAACAAATAATCCAACAAAACGTCGCATATTTGAATGAATCGGACCGTTTATGCTATGGTAAATACAGCCATAAGTTTGGTGCAAGAATTATGGATTTCTTTTTACTAAACCTAATATTTATGAAGGCGATGCAATGTTCGGGCGTTTTCCAAAACGCATAATTGCTTTAATACTGCAATGGCAACTATTCCAAAAAGCAAACAAAAAATGTAATGCCAATGCATACTACATATTCTAAAATGCATTCTGAACAGATCTAACAGCGCAAACAGATCATCAAAAGAAAAAAAAAGCATCGCTTACTTTGCATCATTACATGTTTGCCTTCCGAGTTGTCTTTGTTCACCTTTTCCGCAGATATAACCAAATGTCCGACATAGTCTTCTTTCGTCTTTCTTTCGAAGGCAACCAATAATCAGCTCTTCCTTTTCATTTATTGTCCATATTGCAGAACTGAGAGACTAGACTGCCGTTAGCGTGAACACCGGTTAGTGCGAACTACAGATAGAAAGGTAGGTAGAGGTAGGTTAAGACTTTAAAGCAAGCTCAACTTAGACCGGTCAATTCCTGGCTTTGTTCCAACCTGGTTGTCCCGTTGACCCTATTACGTATCCTATTCAGGATTTGGTGGTCTTCTTTTAACCATTTTATAGCCATTCCGTGGCTTTTAGATATTGTAAGATATCTTTTATGCTGGCTGTAAATAAATAAACAAGGCAGTTGAAGAAATAGCAGTCTAGCAGTTTCCTCCTTGTTTCTGCAACCGCAGGGCATGTTCCGAGGTAGTTTAGTATTATCTCATCTTCCTCTTCATCCCTGCAGCTTCTCCAGAAGTCGTTGTAGGTCGCTCTAAGTTTTCCGGCCTTGTTGCCTATGAGGCAGTGCCCTGTTATTGCGCCTATAATTTTGCTAATGTGTTTCCTGTTTGATTCCAGTAGAGCATTAGTCCTTTATGGCCGCCGATGTATAAAACAATAGATCTCCCGTCTATCGGACTGATTGATTTTGGTTGGGCCTCTTGAACAGCTCAAAACTTCTGCCTGGAATACACTGCAGAGGTTCGGTAGCCGGATCGCCATGGATATCTCTTTAACTTTGCCCCATCCGATTTGGATCCGTCTGTGTAAATATCCATTGCAGGGTTGCGGCCTTTGTTGTCCTCCCAGTCTTCTATGGCGGAATATGATTTTGTGTTTTAGTTCACAAAACCTTGGAGTCTTGGAGTTCTTCCTTATGCCCTTGGCTGTGCGTTTTATTCTAACGATTGCATTCTCTTAGCCTTATCGCTGCATGCGTAGCTGTAAGCTTCCCTCTAGAGGGAGGAGGCGCATTAACAATTCGGCTGTGGGCGTTGTTCTGAGTGCCCCAGTAATACAGTAATACTTTGTATTCAGCTTATCTTAGTGCGATTATATTTTATTTTTAACGACGTCCAGCAGACTGGGACGTCATACATCAGTATACATAGTTCGTACAATTGCAGTGTACAGGCAGTGTGTTATTCTCATTTGGGTCCGACTATTTTCTTACAAGTATATAGTGCAACTGAGGTTTTCCTGATGCCTTCTTGTATGTTATAATACCAGCTAAGTTTGCTGTCGACTATAACACCCAGATATTTGGCGCGATCAGTGAATGTCAGTTCTTTCCCTTTTAGTTTGGGTGTGGTGATGTTGTATTTCATAGTGAACAGTACGAGGTCAGTTTTGAAAGGCTTGTCCAGTCCATTTTGCCAGAATATTGAGGGACAATTCCATCACATCTCTCTGATGGTATTATTTGCAATATCGTCCACATAGGCTGTCGTTTTGTAATACTTAATCTCATGATTATATCATCCACTACTATGATCCAGAGTACAGGAGACAGAAATCCCCCTTGTGGTGTGCCTCTGAACACTCTTACACTCTTCTCAACGCACAGTAGTTCCATAATTATGATTCCTGTAATTCAGGACGTTATTTATCCACTCTGATACATATCTCAACATCAAGAATTCGAACTTGACGTTGTTGAATCCTCCTTCTATATCTAAGAAGACTACCATCGGGTATTCCTTGTTCTCAAGGGATTTTTCAATGGTGCCTACTAAAGAGTGGAGTCTTGTTTCCGTTGAGTAGCCCTTGCGGTATGCGTGTTGGTTTGCAGATAGGGCTTTAAATAGAGTACTTTCTCTTATATATGCGTCCACCAGTCTCTCCAAGGTTTTGAGAATGAACGATGAGAGTGTGATGGGCCTAAATTCGTTGGGACTGCTGTGACCCGGTTTCTGACATTTTGGTCTGAAAACCACTTTTTGGCTTTCTTCAGAGTAAGGGTGTGCAACTGAATCTCAGACAGCTGTTGAATATAGCTGTCAGCCACGGTTTTGTTGTCATGAAGCCTTGTTGCAGTTCCTCTGGTATTATACCGTTCGATGATTGATGTTGTGACAACTTTTTTGTTTAGAGCTTGGTGCGCCACAGGTTTTTTGATTAAAGTATAGTTGTAGGATCTTTTTCATATCTTGGCCAGTTGGCTGTCCTGAGATTTCTGAAACTGGTGTTATCTGTTCGACTTGGATGTATCGATGACCCGAGAAGGATACATCATTAGATGCAGCCCACTTCTTGACGTATAATTCTGGGTTACTAGTCACCATACTAATATCCAGAAACTCCTGTCTCAACCTGTTTTATAAGGTTGGCTCTGAGCCGACGTTACACTAATAGAGGCTAGATTCTACTAAATAGTTTCTGACCTCTCATATTGGTATCGCTGCTTCCCCAAAGACTGTGATGCGCATTTGCATCTGCACCTCTCACCAAGGGGATATTGGACTTCTGTGCCGCTTCCACAGCCTTCTCTATTGGTCCTTCGTCGGCGAAGAGCATATATGCAGAGGAGACCCATATCTTTCTCCCTCCATCGGCGTTAAACTCGAGACAGGTAAAGTCTAGTCCGCTATACTCGTTATGAGTATTTCTTTCACATCTTGAACTTTGAGATTGACCTGGATCATCCCAATGTTCAGTTCGAACTTCTAATCTTTCAGTATCGATATCAATTCCTGACTGGTAAGGAAGGATACTGTCTTCCAGTTGCCTCCTGTTTTTAACTGACCTTCTAGTCTTCTATAGGGACGTCTGAATTTTGTGTCCTTAATAGCACCAGGATTTGGTCAGATTCATTCAAGCTTGGAGGTATCCATGCTCTGGCACGCGGTCTGACCGGAATCTGCGAATAATGAATAAACACAGCTTCGCATTGGTCCAAGTGTCTTTTTTTTTGGGTATTGTTTCATTCGGCAACTCTACTGAACTCAGGTTATGGCACTTAATGAGCTTGGCCCCGCTCGAGAAACAACCTGCGTCACTAAAGGTGGGAACCGTTGGTGAAGGGTTCCCAGTGACGTATTTGAATAGTTCTTTTATAATGAGTGCCATAAGATGTCTCACGTTTTCGGCGCTGATTCTGCCCTTGTCTTTCCTTGGGTCGGAGATCCCGAAGGCGAGGTTGTCCCTTACGACTTCGCTGAAGCGTCGGTTTGCCATTTCGGCGCTCCTTGTCCTAGTAGCTCGATCTTTTGTACGTTTGGTTCGTGCGCGCTCCGGCCTCATGCACATCTGATGCAGGTTTGCATTTCGGCTTCAATCGTCCTAGTTTTACTAGGCAGCTGTGGAGAAATGTTGCAGACAATCGGCCACGAATTCCACCTGTGTAACAACATTAATCAGTTTAGAAATAATATCTCTTTTCATTGACTATTTACGAGAGCAACACTTTGGCAGAGTGGCTGGTTCGTTCTGCCGAAGGGGCCGAACTCCCCTTTCACACAACAGCTACACTCCCTTTGGACGAAAGTGCACCCATATAGGGTTTGTTGCTTCCATCCTCAAAGATTTCTTTTCGTTTCCGTTTCGTTAGGTCTCTGTTCGTTAAATTGTTCTGTTTTTTGTCGTCTTTGTTTGTTTGTATTGTTTATGTTTCTTCAGTGTTCAAGTTGTTCGTGTTTGGTCCCACGAGTAAACCGAATTAGCTACCATAGCATATCCGGATCTACTATGGTAACAGCCCACTTTCGACAGGTACTGGCTGGGAACCTGGAAAAGCTCGTTAGGGGTTGCTTGCCCCTCAACCATTCATTTTTCGACACGGTTTGCTATATACTCACACCACCACTGGATTTAGGAGACTGCTTCTTAGCTTCGGCAACCCTATCTGAAAGTCGTATAGTATGGGTGACCCTAGCCTGTCTTCGCCCTCCAGAGCCTACTAAGCTCCTTCTACACGGCAAGGTGGACAGTCACGAAGGAGCTCTGACTATCATACTCCTAACTTTAATTTTTGATTCAATGTAGATATTTCAATTATTTGGTTTAGTGCCGATCACTACCTCTCCTGTTTATCTTATTTTGGCTTTAAGTCATTGTATAATCAACCAACGCGTGTAACTGAAAATACTAACTCCTGCCTTGATTATATATTTACTAGGTTTCATAGGAATAAACCTGTTAGTTATAACTCTGCGATATTTGACCTAGGTATTTCTGATCATTCTTTAATTAGTATCCAACTTGGCCACATCATTTCCGAAATAAATCAGCATAAGTTCAACAGTTTTCAGAAAACTATACATCTTTTTTTCACTAAAGCAGTTTTTAGCATTTTCAAGAATATCCCTTTCTTAATGCTTAAGTTAAAAATATAACATAGACATCTGATATATGACATATGCTACCGTTTCTAGCACTAGGACAAGCGCCTCTTTTGATAAGCAAAAACGTTGAAAAAACCACAACATGTTTGCCTTTACATGGGAAGTGAAAGAGATCACTAAGTGTGCTTCGCTCTCACAATAGTCCGAAAGAATTTTCACTTTCTTCGTCATCGAAAAACACCACATTGTATTGTAATGCCAAAGCATTTTCTTCGATTTTAATTAAAAATTTCAAAAACGAAACTAAACAAGTGAGAGAGATACATGATAGCCCTTGATGCTCGAAATAAAAAAAAGAAAATATCTTGAAATAGAGGGAGAGAAACATAAGAATGATATGGCAATTCAAGAAAGTGAAAATAAATACCCTACAGTCATTCAGTAATAACTACAGTCGAACTTCTCTATAACGTAGTCACTGGGGATCGCCGATTTCTACGTTATAGAGAAAATTCGTTATAGAGAAACCATTTTTGTCTGTACATGTTTATGTAAACATTAACCTTTTATTCCATATTTTGACACATATTTTACACTTATTTAATAAACCGTTAATAAACGGCGTTATTTTCGTTAGCCTTAAACTTTTAAATTTCTCTTCATCGACAAAATCTTCACATCGGTTGAGGAAGGAAAAAATTTCACCCGAGACATTACTTCTTGATTCCATAAATGTTCTAAAAAATAAAGTATGTGTTTAGTTGAGAAAATGTTGGTAACTCATTTCCTTCTTCATCAGCGTCAGAGTCATCATTTTCTGAACCTAAATACAAAAAAAATATTAGTGGGTTTTCTTCATGATTCTTATTAACCCTATATTGATTTGATAGAATGCTTTGCAGAATATCTTCATCGGAAGGGCACTCCATAGTAAATGTATCGTTGTCCACATTAATGTAATCTTCGATAGTCACATCCTCAACGTTGTTCTCTACTATGTACATGGACCATAACTCTGCCAAAGGAATGTTTTCGTCTTCAATATCCGGTGTGGGTTCAATGCCTTTATAGAATCCAGCTCTTTTGAAAACAGTTTGAAATTGTTTCCTTTTTGACATCGCAGATCCAGGCTTTACTTAATTCGCTGATGCCATCTAGTAAGTTTATTGACATCGGAGTTTCTTTCTCTGAATAACACAGAACTTTCTTTAGAATTCGCTTTCTATAGTGGTGTTTGAGATTCTATATTATTCACTGATCCATTGGTTGTAGTAACGATGTCATATTGGGTGGAAAATGTACAATTTTAATATTTGTGAGCTTTGACTGAGCTGATTTTGGATGCGCTGGACAATTGTCAATAAATAGTAAAATCTTCCTTTTTAGCTTCATCAATATCAGGATACTCATAGGATCTAGCTTTCTTAAATTTCTTATGTACACCAGAAGAGCTAGATTCTTGAATCTTATCGTTATTCTTCAAAATTGTTGACAAAGTAGTTCCAGAAATTCCAAACTCTTCAGCAGTATCCTTTTTTTTCTATTTCCTTGCAATACTGCCGAAATTATAAGACCCTTTTTTCAAAAGATAAACATTTTCGCTTGGACATCTTAATTTAAAAACAACCGTGCAGCACAAAACTTATTTCACACTAAGATTTTCTTACTTGCTGTCTATGATTTTTTCCCCCTCGAAATACACAGGCAGACTAAATGTAACGTATTTTACCATAATATTTGTACACGCATATATTCATTGGAAAAAATTTTGCTATAGAGAGGTTATTTTGATACATAAAACACCAGCTGTGTTGTTAAATAAGCTGCGTTACAGAGAAATCTGCGTTATAGAGAAATTCGTTATAGAGAGGTCAAAACGTGTGAAAAACATCAGGAAGATGAAGTGTTTTTAAAAAAAATTCGTTATAGAGAGAAATTCATTATAGAGAAGTTCGACTGTATTTTTGTACTTGTATTATAATAATGAATTTATTTATTAATTTATTTTATTTTTTGTATTTAATATTATTTTGTTTGCTTTTTTAGTTGCAAATAGTTTGGTATCTGGTACAAAATCAATTTCCGTTGGTAAGCTTTCGACTCTTTCCTGGAGTGGATGAAATGAGATTTTATGCTCAATGCCTATATTACGAAGAGCACAGCACACATTCAATATTCTTGCATTTTTTTCTATTTTGTATATTCGCCTTTTCCCATATCCTAGTTGTTCTTTCAATGATGCAGCGAGCTTTAGAATGTACATCATTGAATTGTGATTCGCTTGAGTCGTCAACCAGGCTTCTATAGGGTTATGCATCATGGTAACATAAAAAAAACTGCCGTATTTGGTGTGATGATAATCCTCAAGTGTATGGTAAGACACCGTTACATCCAAACTGTCTGTTTGGTGTGTTTAAAAGAATGGTGGAATAATTGGTCCTTACTTCTTCAAAAACGATGCTGTCCAGAACGTTACATTCAATGGTTACAGACGGCGCAATATGTCACACAGCTCTTGCCACAATTGATTTATTGAAGGAAACGTTTGGTAACCGCATAGTTTCACGTTACGGATCCGTGAATTGGCTTCCAAGATGTTGTGATTTAACGCCGCTTGACTATTTTCTGTGGGGATATGTGAAGTCGCTAGTCTACGCCGATAAGACCGAAACGATTGACCACTTGAAGGATAACATTCGCCGCGTTATTGCCGATATACTACCACAAATGTTGGAAAGTCATCTAAAATTGGACTCTAGATTAGACTACGTCCGAGCCAGCCGTGGCGTTCATATGCCAGAAATCATATTTAAATTATATTGCCAGAAGATTATCTTTCACATAAAGTAAATTTAATGTCAATTTAAGATTCATTTAAAATCAATTAAAAAATCATCTTTGTTTTATTCTATTTTAAAGTTTTATAACTTTAAAAGAACAACATTTCCATATACATATTCCCCCAATTTTAAGACTTGGGTGACAGGTAACGACCAAGGAATTTCTGTTGGCCAAAGATCCCCTTTCAGAGATAGTTTGTGAGACCATAAAAGTTAGAAAAGTTGTGTCCAATCTGTATTACATGGGATATGGGCAACAAAATAAGAAAGGAAGAGACAAACCAGCGTTTCTTTCAGAAATATGAACTGCCAGGAAGTAATTGAATATCCATATTCTCGATTCTTCGAATTGCACTAACGATTTAATTTCCATAGTTATCAGATGCGCAGATGCTACCCACCTACATTTTTAAAGACCACGAGAAAATGAGGATCTTTTTTTCAAAAGATAAGGAAGACACATCTTTAATACGATGATTGTGAGTCTTCTTTTAAAACCGGCAAAAACCCGTTTAAGCAATTGTTTTATTTAAGATTTCCGACCATAAAATGCGTACAGCTGTAATAAATGATACGCTGCATCTGCACACAGTTCATTGATTTGGAAGCATTCGAACAAAAGAGCATTATTCTTTAGAAGATTCACCAAACGAAACCATAACTATTGGCTTTTGGGTAGGTACACAATTATTTGTATCTTTGTGATAACCTCAAATATAACATTGTAGGTGACTCTTGAGCCTTGGTTACTCACACCCTATAGACCCAACTAAGCCATACCTCAATCAAATGCATTCTATGGCAAGGAACCTAATAAAGGTTAAATTTTAAGGGCCGATGTTGATTTTGAATAAAACACAAATTATTTAGGAAATTATTTTCATTTCCTTTTATTATGATAATATTGGTATGGTTCAATTATGTGTGGAACAAAATATCGGCCAAATGGCCGCCGCGACCTCTGCGGCACACCTCCATCCTGATGGTCCACATTTTCTATGACGCTGAAGCATAATTGAGGTTCTATGCCATTAATGTGCCGAATTATCTCATCCTTTAGCTCTTGAATTGTTGCTGGCTTATCGACGTACACCTTTTCTTTCAAATAACCCCAAAGAAAAAAATTCAACGATGTCAAATCACATGATCTTGGCGGCCAATTAACATCGCCACCACGTGAGATGAGCGCAAAAGAGCTATTGTTTCGTTAGCTGGGTGGCAAGTGGCACCGTCCTGTTGAAACCACATATCGTCCACATTCATATCTTCCAATTCGGGCCATAAAAAGTTCGTTATCATTTCACGATAGCGAACACCATTCACAGTAACTGCCTGACCGGCCTCATTTTGGAAAAAATACGGCCCGATGATGGCGCCAGCCCATAAACCGCACCAAACAGTCACTCTTTGTGGGTGCAATGGTTTTTCGACAATCACTCCCGGATTATCATTCGCCCAAATGCGGCAATTCTGCTTATTGACGAATCCACTGAGGTGAAAATGTGTCTCATCACTGAAAATGATTTTCTTCGAAAATTGAACGATATGCATTTTGATTTGAACGCCCATTCTCATAATAAGCCTGAATAACTTTAAAGCGTTGCTCGATTGTGTATCTTTCCATGGTTCAAATTGAGTTAGTCTGAAATTGAGAAATGTCAAATGAAATGCAGAAAAAAAGGTGTGGTTCACATTCAACATCCGCCCTTAAAATTGACCACCCTTTAGAAAGATGTATTAGCATTCTTAAAGATATAACCAATTGACGTTGTCTTCCTAAATGTATTTTTTTTGTTCGTACTATAGGTCGGTGGAGAATATTAATGGGGCAAAGGAAGAGCAGGTACCACCATACCAAAGTTGCTATTTTTGCTAACGTTTGCGCCGCATTGCGCATTATATATATATCTTCCACAATATGGACAACAATATTGCGACGACCATTCGATGGAAAATGTGACAGCAAGTAGAGATATTTCCAATAACCGCATGAAGGGATTTGCCGAAAGAATTCGAAATTCAATAAAAGAATCGCTATTAAATTAGAGATGATTGTTATTATTGTGTGTCATTTGTTTGGTTAAGTTCAGTTGCTCCGCGGCGATTTGGTTTCTTTACTCAAGAAGCTTTACTACATGGGCATAAAAGCTTTTATCTTCTTCATTGCATTGTTTCAACAGATCCAATACTCCGTTTTGGAAATTGTTTGCTTCCACCTGCGTTTACAGCAAATTGAGTTATGGTTTTTTTCCATTACTCGTCGAACGTTTTGGTGTGTTGGTGGTTGCGTGCGGTTGTAGCTTTCTGTGAGGATTAACAAATTACATTTCAATTTCATTTATACATATTACGAGTATCTGTATGAAATCCTACCCAGCTCAGTCACTTCTTTGTAAGCTTTTTGGGAATTTCTGTTATATCACGTAACAACGTTTCGAGCTCGTCCTCATTCTCATCCTCAGCCCTCTCACAGTTGTCATTTCCTGGCTCTGCGTCGTGCACTTCGATCGCACACTAGCAATTCGAAATGCTACCTGTTACTGGACTCTGAAGGGAGGCCAACAGAACTACTTTGTCCTCTAGCTCGGATAAGGGAATATGATCAGATGACCCATACCCTGTTTTTTTTTTTTATTGACAGCAAATTGTGGCTGCATTTCCTTTTTTCACGATGTTTATATGCATATAATCTATCCATATCAAGTTTTAGAGTGACAGAATATATTCCGTTTTCTATATGACATTTAACGTGTTTGGTAGTTCTCAAACTGGCTACTATTTGAACGATTGACGATACGACCGACGGGACGATACGATTGTAGAGTTACACGAGTCAAACTTTTGACGGCGTTATTTAACACAATCGTATGAACGACGATCGTCTTACGGGTTACGCGATGAAAGCCCAGTTTATTTAAAATATCCTCTTTGAATTTAATTCCAACATTTTCTTGAAGGAGAGATCATTTTGTTGGATTTTGTTTTTCTTTGGGTCTTGAGGTTTTTCTTTTTGATGGCAAAGTATGTCACATCTAAAATTGACATAAGTGGACTTTCCAACGCTGTATGAGAATTATTTTCTAGTATTTTCTTGTTACGTTCTTGTTGTTGCGTATTGCTATACGTTCTGACACTGGCAAAACCTTTAACAGCTTCTGTTTAAAAAAATTCTTACGGACCACCACCAGTTTGCATACTATGTATGCTTGCTAAACGATGTTTGGCCTGGAACTTTTGGTCCACACTATATACATACATGTACATATGTACACAATCCTCAACTTTTTTCCAACCTTTTACGTCCTTTACTAGTGGGATTACCACGTTCAATGCTTCCCAAAGCCTTAAAGCAGTGGCCTTTCCATGTGACGTTCCAAAAACTCAACCCCACAATTCGCTTTTGTTTCGCTTTCTAAAAAATGTAGTTATTGTATTTTATGTACTTATTATATTTTAAAGTTATTCACCCCTATTCTCTTAGACGAAGTGACAAATTGTCACGTCATATGTTTTTGTTACCTCACATCAAAATGTGTATTCTTGAATGCAAGTGAGGTGACAAAAATCTATACTATTTCTCACCCCACGAAAATTCAGTTAATCACTTTCCATTCGGTTCGTGTATTTACTGGGCATTTGTAGGGTTTGGCACGATGTATTTGCTAATATTTGTAGTTTTAGAATGCTTTGTTGCAGAATTTGGACGTTGGATCGCGTCTGTGGTATAATTGTTTTGCTTTAGTTTTTCATTGGTTCATATTCGATGAAAAATGTATATAGATTGATAATCGCGCTACACAAGCTTAAACCGAAGGTCTTGATAATCAATCACCATCGAAAGAGGCTTTCTGGGAACAAGCAACTGTAAATGATTTTAATGATAACATTTTCCAAAAATTTAATATATTTTTTTAATTTGAATTGATTTTTAATTGAAGTGAAATTCTAGAAATAGAAAATTGTTCCAGATGGATTACAATTCAAATGAGGGAAGGAAAAAGGCAATTCAAATTTCATTTTTAAAATTATGAACAATAAAAAAAATTGACTTGCGGGTGTGATTGGAGGTGTTAAAGGCTAAATTCATAAATTAAGGAGACCAAATACTCAAATTGTTGTCTCGTTGTAATTATAAGCCTTAACGGGAGTCTAGCTGCAACAAATTTAGATTCCAAGTGACATACTTATTCTGCGTCCTTCGGTGGGAAAATGGCAGCAGATTTCTGAATTTACCACGACCATGTACTTTTGTTCGGAGGGTGTTCAAAAGTTGACTCATATATTGAAGAGCACATCTAATGCCTGGGGTGAATAAAAATGTAATGCAACGCTCTATTTACAGTTATATTATGCATTAATTCTTCAATGTAATATATAGCCGATTTACATGCAAAACCTGGAAAATTAACTCAGTTTTATAGCCTTCATTGATGAATTGTAAAAATTCGTGAATTTAAATTTCATAATTGTTCAGAACAATGCATAAATAATCCAACTAAAACTAACTCATAAGAATGATTTTAAAAATTTGAAATAAACTTCCATCATATTCCTTTAAAAAGCAAAATGAGCAAAAACATGATTTATTCAAATTTTTCAATATTATTGTTTAAGGGGCAAGAGAGGTAGAAGTTGAATATCTCCTCGCTCTCTTATTTCTGGTGACAAATGTCACGTAAAGTGACTAGAGAATTCAAATTTGTTACAGTGACTTATATTTTTGAGTGACACGACATAGAAAATAGGGGCGATTATTGAAGTATTTACTCACATGTTTTATTACTTTAAGAATTCACACTTCACTTTTTTAAATCGAACTCGTTGAATGTCAACTGATCAAATGACGCTTCGATAAACCAAATTCATAGGTCCCGGCTGAGTCCATTATAATCCCATTGAATCGTATCGCTTACAACGTCATCACTTAAATCGACATACCGCTTAAAGCGACCTAACAACGACTGAAACCGACTGGAATTTTTTCCCCTTTTTTTCCTGCATTCCGGCACATACATAGAATTTCCGATATTTTACAGCTTACTCCTTGTTGATATGTCGTTCTTTATGCTTTGTGTTTATTATTCGTTGTGAATTTGTTCGATCTAGTGTATATTTTTCTGTGCGACGAGTGATCATAGAAATTAAATTTTATTTCGGTCACATAAAATTGTAGGAACCACTCTCAGTTGCACAATGAGCCAAAAACGAAAAATCTTCACGTTTGAAGACAGAGTAAAGACTCCACTGCATACTGAGGTTGAATATGAGAAGGTTATAAAAAGAACAAAAATCAAGCAAACAGACATTACTACTTTCTTTAATAAAAAATAAATGTACATATGTACATACATATATCCTTGTGCATATGTATATATGCATCAAAAATAAAAGTTTTTTCTTCACATGCCTTGATATCGGTTAAAACAACATACCGGTTATAACGACCAAATTCGTCAGTCCCTTGAAGGTCGTTATAACCGGGGTTGACTGTACTTTAATTGCAGCTATATCGTTTGTCAACTTTTTGAAATCCTCTGAATTCTCTTCTAAAGTCTTAGGTTAGTATGAACTACATTCTCGATTTAGTTCCACAAAAACTTCGACTGGTGCCGAGCATTGGTTGGTCACTTTCTAGGCGAGGACCTCCCGGACTATGGGTTGACTTGAATTGACCGTTGTGTTTGCAACGATTTCATCCGTAGTCATTGTTTCAGTCACCATAACATCATATGTGTTTTCATTCTGGGAACTATTTGTAACTTCCAAATCAAACTCACTTCCAGGCGAATTAACACTGTTATGCAAGTTCAAAAACATTCAAATTCGTTCCTCCAAAGGCATTAAAACAACCAATAAGTATGACATGAGACACTTTTATTTATAGAAAACTCTTTGCTTTTATGTTCACATACCTAGCTCCTAAGCCAATGCTATTGAGCTCTACAGCGCACTTTTTCTAGTGGCTGTCTGCCTCTAACTTTTTGCAAATGCCTTTTGCAATTAGTGGATTTTTTTCCATCAAGCACACTAATTTCTCCATCTGCCTTATTGTAAATTGTATCCTTTTTGTATAAAAAATAATAAATTTGCATACTGAAACCGATTTTTATGCCAAATTCAATATGTCCTGGTGGACCTGGGCCTCAACCAACAAGCGTCTCCAGCCAGCTCGATATTTAGCTACCTGCCCCAGTTTCGTACGCATAGTTGTCGGTCGTCCTCCACTGTGCCCTTCTCCGGGGGTGGATTCGATGACTTTCCGGGCCGGAGTATTGGTTTCCATCCGCTCTACATGACTCAGCCATCATAATAATAATTCTTCGGCCAGAAATAAGAGCAAAGAGATATCCAACTTCTACTTCCCTTCACCCATGATTTCATCTGACTTATACGATTTTCGCCCCGTGGCGGTGAATACGTGTGAGCTCTTGCAAACAGATGGCGAACAGCTGATAACCTTCCCCACCCGTAGTAGTTGTGTGAATTAATGTTCTTATTTGAAAATTCGTTCGTTAGTTGAACTTTTTTCAAATTTCGGTCTTAAACGAATAAAGCGTATGTTCATGCAGCAGATTTATTAAGCTGACATTTGTGAAAATTACTGTCTGAAAAACTAGAGTGAAATTAATTGATTACTTTACTTAATGTATGTATTTTTGTATGTATGAACAATACGTATAAAATGCATTCACAAGAAATTTGTGTACAGATAATAATAATAACAATAATATTGAAAAATTTGCATAAATAATTTAACAGTTTTTTTTGCTCATTTTAATTTTTTAAGGATATATGATTGAAGTTAATTCCTAATTTTTAAAACAATTCTTATGAGTTAGTTGCATTGAAACTGAGTTAATTTTCCAGGTTTTGCATGTAAATCGGCTATATTACATTGAAGAATTAATGCATAATATAACTGTAAATATAGCGTAGCATTGCATTTTTATTCACGCTAGGCATTATATGTGCTCTTCAATATATGAGTCAACTATTGAATTTGTACAAAAGTACATGGTCGTAATTTACCCACGATCTGCCGCCATTATCCCACAAAATCCACTAATCGGCCGCCATATTGTGGTGGATCCATGGATTTTGTAAGAGTATGTGTGATATACAAGGGAGTACCACTCTTCTCACATTTTTTTCCGCTGTGGACTAGAGGTAATTCTGACCGAAGTTGGATATCTGCTGCTCTCTTATTTCTGCTCCTGGCTAAGTCGATGTCACGGAACAGCTCGTACATGTCGTTGTTGTATCTTCTCCTTCACTTTCCATATATGCAGACGGGACCGACTATCACCCGAATAATTTTCCTTTCACGCGCCATGTAGCAGGACTGGGACGATTAAGGTTCTATAGAGGGTTACTTTGGTTGTTCGAGAGAGGGCTTTGTTTATCAATTGCTTTTTAGCCCAAAGGAGTTATTATAAGAGAGTACACTGCCGTTTAAACCTCAGTTTAACACCATGTTCTTCTCTCGTTCTTTTTTTTAAGTTTTCGTATTTTATTCTCTCTCAGATCTGACGTTCGGTAATGCGATCGATTCATTGTATTGAAATTATTGGAATGGATACCGTTTCTTCCTTGGTTGTAAAGCGCTATAGAAGTCCAAAAGGATGCACCAAAAGCTTTTTAAAACTAAAAAGCACAAGGAATACATCGACAGCCCTTAAAAATTGTAGCCAATGCACGCACCAAATGAAAAGTGTTTCCATTCTTTTTTCGATCGCATTATACAAACGAGGTTCAACTGAACTGAAGTTAAAATTGCACTGTAAAACCGGGTGATTTAAACCAACAAATTTAAATCAGTTCATGGTTCACTGAAAAACTGGGCATTAGGCACTTTATGTAACGTTTGTTACCCACCCGATGATCTTGTGTATTCCCTTAGTCACATTTTTTTGAAAAAGTGAGGTAGTTTTTGTTATTGACAAACAATGTATACACTCGTCCAATCATCTGTCCACATACCCTGTAAAAAATAACAGAAAGCATAATTTAAAAGAAATGTAAAGATAATAAAATACTTTTCACATTATTGCTCTCGATTTTTTCAATCTCCTGTCATTTGTCTGATCTGTATGTCCTCCCCTAAAAAGTGAATAGTCATTATTTTTTTCAAGTAATAAATAAGATAGCATATTTATTTTGACGTGTAAGGTAAGGTCCACTTGACAAGACAAATCACAACAATAACAAATGACGATTACACAGCCTCTGACAAACGTTAAATTGTAAAAGGTACAAAAAACCAGCGGCAGGCTGTGAAGCGAGTGCATAATTATTTTTGAGAGCTTGTATTCGGCGAAATATTGATAAACTAGCAAATGTTGTTGTGTGCATTATATAAATTGTATAAACTTTTATCGTAAATTGATTTATTATATAATTATTTTAGTTTTCATTTTACACTACATAGTTTTTAAGCATTTTTTTTAATTTTAGTTACTTTAGTGAATTAGTAAAATCTATATACATACGTACGTACAAATATAAGCAAGTGGCAAAATGCGTATGTTTCCTTCTACCGCCCGTCATTTTCAATCAACCAACCAACCAGTTATTTCTTTAAATGTAGATAATTACGGCACAAAGGAGATAAACAGAAAAAAAGTTAGATAGGTGGCGCTGTTGTTGTTGAAATTCCCAACAGCTTCGGGATTCGCGCCGTGGTACCTGAAATGATAGTCAAGAATAATTTCATAACTTAGTTATATGCTGACTCTGGGCAATATAATCGGATCCTCCTTGTTTTCGAGAGTTACTCTTCCCCAAGTCGAATTAAGCCATCAGCGTCCACATAAGGTGAAAGTTTATATATGGTATTTGATTTCTTCTTTGGTGATTTGGCTTTTCTTTGAGAGTGATGAAATTTCGTGGTCATTTTTTTTTGCAAATTTAATATCTTTTTGAGTTGGTTTAACCGGTTTAGTATTATATCTTCTGAGCGAATTTATCCAGAAATGTCTATAACTGCTGTTATCCGCAAAACTCTTTTCCTCAAAGAAAAGGTTCCGCAACTATAAAGATGTGAGTTTTCTTTGGAATTCCGTTTATACTGTGATGAGTAATATATTTTCCACGCTGATCTAGTTTTGTGGGCAATCATGGAGTTCGGGCTTTAGAAAGGGCGGTCCGTTAAGCCAACGACTGTTGTTGGAGAAGTCCGGAGTCATTTGCCATTCTGTTGCTTCTGTTCTCCGCGGAAGGAAGGTCCATCGCCACTATATCATCATTGCATTTATCCACCGATGAAGAATTGTTTTGACATACTAGGCAGTCTACGGGGTTGGTTTCAGGCAAATCTGTGTATATCATGTACCTTATTCGTGGCCATTTCCATGGTAATGCCGTTATCCACCTCTCGTAAAGGCTTGTTTCACAAGCCACTCTTGAGGCGAACTTCTTTATTCACTTTGGTGCTCGGTCCGAATTATACGGTGGATTCATAAGGACCTCCAAACCAAGCTCCCGCAGCTTCTGGCGAGTCGCTATCGATGTGTGTAGCCTGGCGTTGTCCTGATGGAACACAATTCCTATCGGCCAAAGTCGGCCGCTTCAGACGGTCCAATAGTTGAAATGAATACAGGTCCGAATTAAGAGTTTTGTCGTAGGAGATCATCTCATAGTAGATAATGCCCTACCAATCCCACCAAACAAAAAAACCTGGCTCGACAACCGTTTGCCCCGACTAACCGCGATGCGCCCGTTTAAAAAATGGGTCGATGTTGTTGCGATGGATGATATTTTGGTGTGGACCTCCTGATCTGACACCAAGCTCTCTCTAGACATATGCAAGACTCTTATATAGTATAACTTTTAAGCTTTTTGGATGTCCATTTGTCTAGTAGTTGATGTTTTATGTTATTGTCCATATCTTTTGATAGACTGTTTCTGGCGAGATTATCTGCGGCATCTGCGTACTCGTTTCCCATAATCCCAACATGCCCGGGAATTCAAATAACTTTGAGTCGGGTGTGAAGCCTTATAGAAGTCTCTATTTCTGTCGATAATTTAAATGTCTGCTGTTAAGTTTCTTGCTCAGTCGGTAAGGAGTTGTAGACGAATGAACAAAACAAAGTGCATGAAGTGATGCAAACGCATCACTGCGGGATCGATGCCGCATCACCCATATGGCAACAGCTTTCGAGGGGTCCGACTTTGACATGTTTAGGGGCATACAGGACAATACATAATATATAATCACAATACAGCGACCGGGCCGTAATATCGTAAGCCAAAACACAAAGTTCTAGGCAGAGTTACTCTCTACTCACTCACCCGAGTTTTTTTTTTTATTCACTGATGACTTTTCATTTTTGGCAGGCTGACTATTTGTGTACTTGATAACATTTTGAGTAAGGAATGCGTTTTTGTAGGGATTTTATTTATAGTAATTGCATAATTTTTTCTTGTAAAATGTATTTCAAAAACTGAGTGTATAGCGTTTTGACATAACATTCTCGTAAACTTTATAAAACGGTATGTCAAAGCCCGACCGAAGGAACGCGCTATTGCGATTTGGCGATTTGGCCTTTCTGTTACTATTTGTTGATATTGACATCATTGGAAACGTCAAACTTTTATTTCAGGGAATAGGCCACTCTAGAGGCTTTATTGGTTCAGAAATACTACAAAATAAATCTAGATTCCAAATGTTGACGTCTCAGTTTTTTCAGAGCCCACGGCCGGACAAACAGCTCCTGTTATTTTTGAATTATAATAAGCCTTTTTTTTTTAATTTTATGTAATAACTGCTATAGAAGCGCGCATCAGAAAATTTAACGATTCTCAAATGTTTGAAGTTTGCGCAGTTTGATGCGTTTGCAGTGATGCCGATATTTGCGTTTATGAACGTGATGCAAAGCATCGATGCCGCTCTGGCGCTTTTCTGAATTTACCCTTAGAGTTCGCAGTTCACGGCTCGCATGTACGGTGCTTATGTCAACATTATCCCAAACTCAGACCCCTTGGCTTCCAGAACTGAAAAATAAGTAAGTAAACACATCCCTAGACCAGACCAATTTTTTGAGTCAACTTGTTGCGTCCAGTCACTGCATTCGAAGAAACGGCCTGAGAAAAATAGCTACTAATTGAAAACAGTGTATCTTTAATTTGAAAAATAATAAATTGAATTTATTTTCTTTTTTAGGTTTCCCATATTTCTTTTTTTTTTTTCTGAACTATTTTCCTTTGTTTTTAATTTTTTAATATCATTAAATACTTTTTTTTAATATAAAACTTGGTTTTTCTTGTTTTGTTTTTTTTTGTTTATAAATAAAATACTAATTTGTTCACTTCTTATAATTTTTGTTTTCTTCATTCCATTTAGTATTTATATATCTCAATATAATGTCTTTAAATATATGTATATACTTTGTTTTTGTTTTTCAATAATATATTTATAATTAATATTTACAGTTAAAAATTTAGCTACGTTCGTCTTATAAGCTAAAACATACATAAATCTATTTACACCGTATGTGCATTGCATTATATTTTACACCATAATTATACACACTTTAACTTTCTACAAATCGAATTGAATTTGTATGTAGCATGAATTTTCCATGTTTAGCATCTTGGTTTTTTATGAATTTCCAAAAAACACAACAAAAAATTAAATGAACAAATAAAACGAAAAATTAGCAATTAAATGTATAACTTAATATGTACTACATCTTCTCCTCTGTATGCAATCGCATCTATAATGCTGAAAACTAAGATAGATACATACATGTATACATATCACATCACAGATTACAAAAAGAGTGACAAGAAAGAGGTGAATTGTTACATAGATACTCTTTAAATAAAGTGGAGACTTCTTTAATTCATTCATCATTTGTTTCTTCAAACAGTATCCCAAAGCTTAAAACCGTAGTCCTAACTAAATGTAATATCGGTTTAAGTTTGTTTTATTTACGAGTATGTTCATACTACATACATATGTAGTATGTACATACTACAGTACATATGTACGTACATATATCGCACAGCAATTATAGCTCTTGAAATTAAACTGAAAAATGTATACATATGTATGTATGAATATATTGTTAAATTTAAACAACCTAGATAACTAAGTTCCAAATTAAATATCATGTATTGATAATACTAATTAATACTTTGTCTCCACATTTCATGTTTATCGTTTTGCTGCGATTTCAATAATTAAAACCATAAACACAAAAAATGCTAAACAGAAAATATTACATTAATTCGAAGTTGAACTTCTTCTAAATCGAAGTTAACATATTATTTTTACATTAAGTGTTCACAACCTGAGCAATTATTACAATTTATTGATTCATATATATGTAAATACGTTTGTCCACATAATTTTTTTGACATTACGAAGTCACGGTTACTTAGTTTTTTTTTTGAATAAACATACATATATCCATATATCTAAGTTCACGGAGAAAAGAGAAGAAATCTCATATATATGACAGCCAAAGCAGACTTCTTAACAATTGCTGAACTCTATCTCAAACTAAACAGGGCGGGTATGTTAACTGCATAAGGTAACTTAAAATTGCACTCTTACAACTGATACTAACTACCGACCATTATGTGTGCCGGATGTTCTAGCTCATTGTCATGGACGGACGAATAACGTGAGGCGCTGAGTGCTGAAACTGGGGAAACACTTTTGAACAGATCATCTGTTGATAGTTTACATGTGGGGACCAACTCAGTGAATTCAGAACCTAATCCAAATTCCATATCAAGGAGACCATATTCCCATGTTGATGCAGCTGCCGCTGCAGCTGAGACAAACGATGATGTCGCCGATGATGATGATGTTAAAGAATAGGTTGATGATGATATTGTTGAGAGTGTGGTGAAAGTTGTTGGTGTGCTGTTGTTATTTCCTGAAGAACTAGTAAACGCAGACGATGTAGATGTGGACATTGAACCACTGTTGCTAGTACTTTGAACAGAAGACGCAGTGAACGTTCCACTAATTGAAACTGATGCAGATGACAATGGCACTGGCACCGCCGCTGGTGGACTGGTTGATGATGTGGCAGGTGGCAGGATTGTGAATAGGTCATTGTTGTTTAATGGATCCAAAGCAGACTGTGAGGACAAGCTTAGCACTGAGCTCCAGTTGATCGAGCGGTTTGAGTCATCCTCACTGTAGCCTGAGTCATTATCAGTAGTTGTCGTTGTACTATTTACTGGAGTAACTGGTGCTGCAGTGAGTGGACTGGTGGCGGATGGAAACGGCGTTGCTCGCCCAGACTGTGTTTCTCGGAATGGATAGTGATCATATGGATGCAATGAATCACTACTACTACAATGTTGTTGTTGAAGTTGTTGCTGATGCTGTTGTTGCTGTTGCGATGCAGAGGGTTGCTGGTGCGGGTGTTGCTGCTGCGACGGTTGATTGTTAAATGGACTGGATTTGGACATGGCACTCATATAAGACGACTGTTGCGTACAGTCACCATTACGATTGTCAGTAGGTTGCGGCTGACTATGAAATTGATTATGTTGTTGTTGTTGTTGTTGTTGCTGCTGCTGTTGCTGCTGCTGCTGCTGTTGCTGCTGCTGTTGTTGTTGCTGTTGCTGCTGTTGTTGCTGCTGCTGCTGTTGATGTTGATGATAGTCTAAATTAGTAACTCTAGCACAACCCATTGTAGGCGAATACTCTGCAGTACCCCCATTGGACAGTTGTTGGCTTTGCAGTTGATGTTGTTGCTGCTGTGGATGGGGCTGCTGTTGTGGCGGCTGCTGCGGGTGATGAAGGTGGTTATTGTGATGATGGTGATGATGGGTACTATGATGCGACACATGATGGTGCAAGTGACTTTGATGGGGATGATGACTTAGATGATGTTGCTGCTGCTGATGCTGCATCTCCTTGGCCTCTGACTCAATTTCTCTATCAATATATTTTAGTGTATTACATATAAGCACCGAGCGATGGAGAGATTGCTCAGATACTTGACGAAAGCGGGATAGCTTGAACATAGACAAATTACGAATTTTCAGTCGAACATCTTTGTAACAGTTCTTGTTCGTATTGCACCATGTGCCAGCACGGCCATCACAGCATCGTTTCAGTGGGTGCCTTGCATCTAATGCACTTCCATTACTTCCAACCATACCAATGCTCCCTTGATTTGTCATACTGAAACTGGCTGGACTGCATCCTAATTCCAGGTATGATTTACCATTTTCAGCGCACCGAATGGTTTGTTGCGGCGGGGGATAAGCCGCCTCTGGTGGAACATAGAAACCATTCTGTCCTGCCGAATTACCCCATTGCGGTGTAAAACCATTGCCTGGACCCATACGAAGGTGTTGATTGCCCGTTCGTGAACAATTCTGTTGAGGGAATGGTTCTGAGTAATAATTCGGTCGCGTATTATAACCATGGGCAGGTGAGTAGCTTCGTTGCATTCCATTTGGACTTCCACCGCCATTATTTGCAGTACTAATGTTATTACCTCCACTGCCACCACTGGATGGTGGACATGGATGATATCTCAATGGACAATATGTTGGAATGATACTTTCTTCCTCTTCATAGTCGTCTTCAAAATCATCATCATCGTCGTCTAATTCATCTGCACTAAGAAGTGTGGTAGCTAAAGTTGAGCGGGTTGAAATACTTCCCCAAGGGTCGCTAGGTACTGCCACAGCTTGCAGCTTCGATATGCAATCTACTGGCTCTTGATTATTCCATGGCTCACAAGGCACAGCTGCAACAACCTCTAATTTCGCAATGCTGTCCTCACTAGATGTCGCACCATTTGTTATAGTTACTTGATTACCGTTGCTCACTGCACCCGCTGACTGAATAGTATTGCAATTTACGTTAATTTTACTCTCATCACATGTGTTCTTATTTACGTTTGGTGTGCCATTATTATTATTCGTTGAAGATGAATTTCCTAAAATAACTGTTTTTGATGAAGATGTTGTTATTGTTGTTGTTTCATTGTAATTGCTATTGGTGCTATTGTTATTGATTATTGGCGTAGACCATCGACTTGTCTTCACTGGTGGTGGACAGTTAGTATATGCATTAGCGTCCTTACTGTCGAATGTTATTTCATGTTTCCGCTTTGTGGCGGCTGTTGCTTGTAGACCCATTGCTGAATTAATCTGAAAAATAAAGAAAGATGTTTCGATAAGTATAATTATTTAAGAGATATATATAAATAAAAATAAACTATTGCAAGCAAATATCTGAGCCAAATCTCTACCATTTTTTTAATTTTTGGTTCTAAAAATGACAAATCAAAAACATAAAGTGAATTTTGAAACTTTGATACATTAACAACTCATCATAAGTGTGATAAATGTCATACAATCCTTTGTTTAGTTGATTCTAATTAAAAAGTAGAATAAACACAAATTAAGTAAGAACACCTCATCAAGGCTTGTGACATTTCATTCAAGCAAATTATCAACGGATTGGGTAAGACGATGACGACCAAGACAATGAGAGCAATAGCAGCATCAGAAAGAAAAAATAATATTAAAGAAGACAACAGCCACCCATGTGTAACCCATAACACCAAAATATTGTAGCACCCACCACTCCCCCATCAGACTTAAAGTAGAAGAGAGTCGAGCTGCACAAACAGAAGGGTGACGTTGGTGGAGGGAAGAGAAATAACCACCAGAAAATAAAGTAAAATTCCCTCTTCCTTCCCCATTTTTCTTCTTTTTTTTTCAAGAGGGAATTTCTTCAGTGCCTTCCAATCTCTCAAATGTATACTGCAAAAGTGTAAGTCGAATGAAATACGAAGAGTCTGGGGGACGTACACCCAAGCATAGCCGTAGAGTAGAAAATAAGACGAAAGTATAGGGAAAAAAAAATATTACCCTCCTTTCTAAAAACCACCCCATCTCCATAAGCAATTCCGTCCTAAATCCAACAAAGCACCATCATCCAACCATCGCATAGGTTGTCGTCATCGTCGTTCGTTGTCGTTGTTCAACCCTCCATCCAGTCTCATGAAAGGATCCACACGGAGGTCGTATCCTACCCAACACAAATGTTCATTCCGAAATGGAAAAAATAGAAGAAAAAAAAAACTTAGGGAGAGGGTGAGGTTGAAGAAGAATCGCTCCCCCAGCCCTCATCGGCCTCTGCATGTCTAATGCTTAGCATTTTATAAGAACGACGGTCGTATACCGTCAGCGTCAGGATGTATACCTATGTCTATATATGTGCCTATAGGGTAGAACGGCAGTCGTCGACGACGGCGTCAAATGATACCGAATCCAGCCAACAGCAACCTACATACACAACCGCCGACTCAACAGAGCAGAGCACCATCACCGAAGGGAAGAGAAAACCGAATGGAATAGGGCGCCGAGGTACGAAACACATTTTCTAAATTGGAAGAGGGTTGGCAGCAGCAGCGATGGCGGCAGCTCAGAAACACAGAACGAGAAATAATAAAAAAAAAAAAAAAATGAAATGGGACTAAAAAGAAACGACGACTACGTTGACGAGGAGAAGGACTACAGCAACACACAGGGATGACTACGACGTTTTATATTCACGGTGCGGTGGTGCCAACAAGGGTGGGTTCCCTTCAGTATTCGCCTCTACTTCAGTCCCATATCTCTCTAGTCTGAAAAACTAGAGGAAAAAAGGAAACACATTTCCCATGGATATACACATTCGCATACGAGACATCAGAGTGGGCTGGCTATGCATGATAGGTTTAGGTAGATACGTTTCTTCGTGTCTTCCCTCTTTAATTTCACTCCCGAATTTCAGGGAGAAAAACACAAAAAAAGCGATCCATAGAGATGTGCAAGAGGAAACGTTTTTCGGTTCTTCGTTGTCATCGCAGTCGTCATCGTGTTCTTCCGTAAGTCCTCCACAGCTCGCTTCCAGAAATCTAAAATCCGTCTTTGGTCGGTGTGATTTCCTGTAGGAAAAATCGTTCCACGGACTGGTAATACTGGCAACTCTGGGCACTTAGTCACGTCATCATTTCTTCTCCAAATTTCTCTTTTTTGTTTTGTCTTCCTATTTTTATCCCCTTTTTTATTCATCGAGACAATCTTATGCCAGCGGTGCCAAGACACTGTCCCTAGCCACTTCTTTGTTGACTTGTTGGGATGCTGTTTAACACACACAATTGCGCATGCATTTGTTGATGTGTGTTATAAGAGTCAGACGATTCGTGGGTGTTATGCGTAAAGCGCAGAGTAGAAAGTTCAGAGTATCCAGATCCATCCAACTATTTCGGCCCCCGACAATTTGGGGCCTTTCCGATTTTCGGAAACTTTCGTTTTTTTTCTGTTTGCCGTGACTATTCCACCCTTTAATTTGATGTGTTATTATCGTCGACGATTCCCTCGTTTTTCATTTCACTTTAATCTGACGAAGACAAAAACGAACCAAAGAGATTTTCCTTCAATTATTCTAATGCGACCCACGCACAATTTTTATTTTCTGGCATCTTTTTCTCTGCGAGTCCCATTTTCGAGTTTTATTTTTAGTCGATTAGAAATTAGTTAGAGAACATGCGACTCTCCGGATTTGAGGTAACATCATTTCGCCAGTTCTGTTCTACACAGTCTCACGAAGCTAGGACGACTTTATCATTTATTTTTATTTTTTTAAATGTTTGTCATTTAAAACTCATGTGTTTGTTGGTTGGCTTGTCATTGTTTGTTGACGAGTATGGCAGACTTGCCCAGCACAATGCAACTCATCCTATGTCCCAGTCATTGTTATTTGCACATTTTATCACGAGAGGGCGGGTAAGGTGATAAAGTAATTTTATAAAAATGCCCTGTCTTTACTTTTTGCCAGATAAGTATACAACAGCGGGGGTTATTTGAGACAACGAAATTCAAAAATGAAATGCTTGATCTATAATTTTCTGTGCGATTCTGCACAGACTGCATGCGTAGTCTATAAAAAAAAGACTGCATGCCTCTCATTAAACGAACGGAACAAAGGAAACGTGATACCAGCAGTGACTACGAGAAAATACCATCAACATCTCATCGCAGACGGTCAAGCATTAGAATCGATTTGAGCACATTGCACGAGTCGGAAGTAAGCCACACACTCGCCACATTTTAATTGTTTTTCTTTTTCATTTCAATTAGGATTCAAATTGATTTGAAAACGGACGGAACAACTTATAAACATCTATTTGTTGTTAGAATATACGTCCGGTTAAGGTGTTTTTCACATTTCCTATGCCTTGCCATGTCACAAAAAGTCGAATCAATATACTACTTCGCTTCAGGCTAAAGATATATCCAATAATACACAAACAATAGAAGCAGGAGTAGATGTGTTACCAGCTGTTATGAATCATGCTGCAGAATGCGGCAACAACCCGCCATGCAATGCGCGACTTTCACATCGCACGTGGTATTTTAAGCGCGGGCCATGGGGTAGCGGCGCTTACCCAAATAAAAGCAAGAGGGTGTCGTCGTCATTTTGGGTTCTGTTCTCTCATCGTTTTTGCCTTCTTTCTTATTTCTTTTAACTGAAAAAAACTTGCCTGTACTCGATTTGTATCGTTGGTAAATAGATACTTGTTGGTAGTAAGAGGGAGTAAATATATATATATACATATATGTACGTGGATGCATGAGATGAGTCTGTGTGAAAAGGGTTATAAAGGAAAACGAAAGAGTTGAAGGAAATGCATTCTAGTTGTGTTGTCGCATTCGCAATGAAATTCAATTTTCAAGGGTAAAACTGTTTAAGGGATGATGTTTAACACAAAACGAACGAAAAAAAAAGAACGACTGCAAACGTTAGAGCTAAAGGGTGAATGAATTTCCTTGAATCTATACACACTCCAGATGAATGGTATGGAAAGCCTGTAACAGAGGTACGTGTGTATATTTGCAAACGGTTGGGTGACGGCGACTGTGGGTGGTTAAACTGCTGATGGACCAACCGACCGACCTATCGCGCTGTCCTGAATGGAAGTATAACCCACATGGGCTTTTGGAATAATTGAAGGACTGCTCTGCTGCTTTTTGCAGAACGACGGCTAAGCCTTTTTTTTTTTTTGGTTTGTTGTTGTGTGTTATCATTCTCTCTCTCGCTCTCGTGTAGAATGGTAACCTTCAGTTGAATGAAGACTAAGGGAAGGGTAAATAGCAATGAATTATTTATATTTCAGTAAGAGTATAGCAAGCAGTAAGTGACGAGGGCACGGAAGCAGCACTGGCGACGGCAATGCACGAGGAGACGACTTATTATTCCGAAATGGGGGATTGTCGCTGTGCACATCGAATGAATACATATATATGTATGTCTGTGTTTATACTTCCATATACTATAGTATAGTAAAAACTGGACAATCAAACTTTGAAGGTCGTTCGATGGTGGGTGTTTTGCTGCTGTTTCTTTTTGTGAATTAATATGTTCCTTCCATGGAGTAAAAACGAAATTTGGGTCGTGGTGGTTGGGATCTTATTTAATTTATTACCGTATGACGAAGAAGGAGAAACGTGAGAGAAAAGTCGACGAACCTTGTTAATGACGTAATGCTGTGTATAATGAAAACAAACAACTTTACCGGTAGAAAAGGGGGCCGGAAATAAATAATAAAAACTAGGACACACTTGTTGCGCGCCAGAAATTTACATGCAATCCTTTGTAAATACTCTCATAAATGTGTATGAGATAAGGATTTGTTATTGAATTGGTGTTGGATGAATTTGTAATTATTTTAAGGGCTTGATGTATCACTTTGGCACATGTTCAAGGTCATTGCTCTGTCTGTGACTCACTACCTGGTTTTTTCGCACATGAAGGATATTGTTAACAAATTAGTGAATTTTGCAACAGCTCTATTGGTTCGATTACATAAAATAAATTGAAACAAATTAACTTCAAGTAGCACTTAAAATTTGAGAAAGGTGTTTAAATGGACATGAATTCAGATTTAGATCTTCAAAAGACGAAGTATTCGAACTTCAATAAATGGCATGCATATGTAAACTTGTTGCATATCTTGGCCTCATTCTAAACTATGTCAGAACTTTAAAAATGTAGAAGCTTTGCAGTGAGTGCCAGGCAGAAGCAACGAACACATCGAAATTATTAGGGTTTCGTTGCTCATGAAGGAACCCTAAAAAGTAAAAGACGAAAACACAAGCGTAGGGAATAAGCAATCTATCACCTCTATCAAAAATGCATCGAAATAACTATGAACCCTCCGTTTCCAAAATCAAAAACATACATATCTACAAACATACATTTCTGGTCAGAAAATTCCAATCGCTTTTTTCTTATTTTTATATGTATGTAAAGACATATGTATATACATGCATATATACATGCATGCATATATTTTTAAACATTTTTTTTTCTGTCTTCTCGTTTTTCGTTTCGTAAGTTTTCTTGTTTCTTTTTATATAAGAAGGTTTCAGCAGAGCTGTCTACGACCACGATACACAATTTTTATTCGTAAGTTTCTCTGGGATGGCATAAAGCAGAATATAAAAAAAAAAAAAAAAACGCTGGTGCTGGTGTGCTGCTGGGCAACCAAACGAAAGATCGAATGTAGAAACCAGCCAAACAGCTAGTCACAAGTGAGTTCCGAGTTTCGTTGGCTCCGCGGGACGGGCATTAAGTTAAAAAAAAATAAAAAAAGCCAACCAAAAACAAATGTATGTATATGTATGTCTGTATGCATATAGCGTATATAAAAATTTAATCGAATGATATGAGCAACGATGATGACGACGGCCGTTGCCTCCGTCGCCACTATCTTTTTCGCTATGGCCGACGGCCACAGCCGCCACTTCGCCTTCTTCACTGCTCGTCTGACTTTCCCACCAAAAATATACGCCGACACCACTGTCGCCTTGGTCGATCATTGGCTTGCTTTATGCACGTTCGTTGGATGTTGTTGCTGGTACCCAAGCAAGCGAACGAGCGATCGTTTCAATGGAGCTCGTTGTCATCTGAGTTGATAATGTTGACTTTTGCTATGTTATCTCTAGTGTATGTGTGTGTGTATGCCTTAGTCTTATGCGACTGCTAGACGACGATGATGACAGCGTCTATTGCGGGGCATGTTTAACCACATCAAAATTAGACTGTCATATTATAGCGCCAAGGTAAAAGCTATAAGAGCGGGGTTAAACTTTTTAGAAACACCGCTTTAAATGTTCATTGGCTTCGTGAAAACAACTCACTTGCAAAAAGACTTGCTGCGGAGCTAGTATTAAAGAACATTTCTAAATAGTTTGCGAATACATTGACGGTAGTATGAGGAAAGATTGGTACCTTTCAAAATTGAATTCCAAATTAACTGTCAACCCACGCAGGTTGGTTGTCACTAAGGCAGTCACAGCCAGAATCAAGAAACTTGATTTCTAAAATTTGTCTTCAAAACAACACAGCTCTCCACCAGAAACCTAGGCTGCATTTTCCGCTAACAGCAAGATACATGTTTATATACACAACTCAGACCTCCAATAGACATGCCTATGTGCATTCCTATATTAGTTTTGTGCAGCACACATACTATCCTTAAGATTTCCACAAACGAAACACATGAAATAGAATCTTAAAAAAGATGATTTTACATTTCGAATACATCCGTATAATCTGTTGCGTTCGCTGGTTCACTCAATAAAATAACGGCGTCGCGACGTACGATATAAGCAGCACACCACGACGGCAAATAAGGTCGCTCGCTATAAAACGACTCCCTCTCTTTCTCTCTCTCATTTTGTGTGTCAAATCGATTTTTGATTTGATTTTCAAATGCAAGGAAATCCAGCGTGTGGAAGTGAAAATGTATGAATGAACACACATATGAGAAGTCGATGAGGAAGTACGTTGTAGAAGCTTTTATCAACTTGTTGTTGCTCCCCTTATTTTATAGGTTTTACTCGACCCAAAAAAGAGCGCGCAACACACACTTTTAAACATCCATTCGTCCTTCCATCCATCTATCCAACTCAGTAGAATAGAGGAAATTTGACCAAACGTCAAAATCCAAAGCTTTATCAAATGCGTGTGTGTTCTGAGGAGGGTGTGTGTGCAACCGCCGAAAAAGGATTTTACGTACGCCAAAGGGAAGAAAACTAGAAAAGGAACAAGACAAAAGACATGATTTTTCGGTAAAAGCTTCCTACAAATGCAAAGTCCACCGACAATGACGACGATGACAGGAAGAATCAAAAACATGACAACTACCGGAGTAGCAGCCACACACATGGTATAAACTTTCGCATCAAACGAGGCGCTATTCCTCTTCTCTCAAGTTTGTTTTGATTATTTGAAAATTATAGGGGTAGCAGGTAGTAAAAATCGCACGCGTGATAAACTACGTGCCACGAGGAATAACAAAACAAAAAATAAAATAGAAAGAATAAAGAGTCGAGCGGAATGAGGTTAAGGCAAATAAAAAAACAAGAGAAATATGAATCGAAGAGTTGAGGTGCCTTGCTTGGCACTTTATAAATAATATCAGCTGATGACAGAACAGTTTATGCATTGTTTTCTGTTTGAATTGTTTCGTATTCTCTCATTCTGCCGATTTGTGAATGAAATTCAATGTATGAAAGGGAGGAGGGAAAGACCACAATGTTTGGAATTTGATTTGTTACGTCAAATAAGTTGTAAAACGATGACATGAAAACACGGAAAGATTATTCCCTTCTTATAGTTTCCGAACGGTTTTGTTGCGATTCAATGAATGAAGTGTTGTGTGTGTATTTCTGGATTCCGCATGGGAGCAATTAAACACCACCGATTGTTTTTTTTTATATTTTCTGTCAGGTGGGTAGATAAATAGTTCTTCCCAAAGTATTGAAGCACAACCCACCACAAGTAGTTACAGTTGTACTACTGTAATTACTCGCAAATACCTGAGCCCGATAACTCGTCTACAGGTTCTTTTAAAATCCTAAAATTCTATGCAAAATACTAAACACACATGGAAGCACATAGTCAACCATATAAAAGCTTCTGTAGACTAAATACTTTGCCGACGCATAATGATTGGATCAAAACAAACGGAAGAAAGAAAATAATTTGAACACCCACACCAAAAAAGGACATCTAAGCAAAAGAGATTCGTACGTATAAAAAAAATTCAAGGTTATGCCGCGGCGGCAATGTACATATAAGTTGGTTACCTCCTGTCTACCAGACATACAGACAAGCTGATCCTATACAAAACGTCACAAATATTATATATTATACGGGTGGTTGTATTCCCATTTCTTGTGTACCTTATATTCCCGAAATGAAGGAAAGCCGCCTTCTCTAATACTTCGATTTTTGAAAGAGCATTTGTACTGGGAGAGTTGCCTTTGGCTGTCACTCCTCACCCTTCTTCATGGTTGTAATTTTTCGTTTCCTTTTCATCATTTATTGATAGACCTTCGGATGTGATAATTTTTTCCCATCTCCTTTCCTTATTCCATACCCTTCTCATTCTATTCAATTCGTTCTAGGTAGACAGTTGAGACTCGTTTTAGAGGCCTGCATTACCATTTTTGGGACTCGAAAAATACAGAAAATAATGTGAACCTAATCTTGAAGAACCAAAGATGGGTCAGGGTTTTTGACTACCTAAATGGAATTCCTTTGTGTTGATTTTTGAGTACAAGTGTCCTGATGGGATATTTTTAGAAGAGGTCAATGCAGGTAGTCATTGCTGTCTGTATTTTAATGAATCCTGGCAGAGGCACTAAAAGGACATTCATCACAATTGCAATACGTGCCATTTTCAGTGTTAGCGGTGGTATGTAGGTAGGTACAATGCGAAATGAGTAAGTGTTCATTTCATGCTAGTTTCTAGCCGTAAACACATTAGAAATATAAATGAAAATTACTTGACTGCATTTCTTTAATTAGCCGAATTGGAGTATACTCACGAATTATGGAGCACTGACATTACTCCTAAATATTGTGGTCTTTATGAATGATTTTCTATTATATTCGACGTCATTCGCCTATGAAATGACGAAATATTAAAATACCTACAGAAACGTCTCCCTTATTTTATTGGGCGACAGCATCCTCCATTCCCCTCAACAGAATTTTCATGTTAGCACCGGAGTATTACCCGTCCAGACCACAGTGAGCTTACAAAAATTAGCGAATGTTTTAGTCACCTACCCCTCAAATTAAGCGAACAAAATCTCAGTATCCGATGAGAAGACATGGGAATACAAAATACTCGAGTAACTATAACTTTAGCAAAGAAGACGTGTGATACCTACTACATCCTTATCAGAAATATCCTAAATCAAAACCACTGATAACTGAACTGAACAAAACGAGGTACACCTACTTTCTGTGAGTGAGTAATCAGTGATTCACCGTTGTCGAGCACGTTATCGAGTTGATTAGGAATTGAACGTACTATGAAACTGACAGTTCAAGGTGTACACGCTGATAACCGTCTAGCTCTTCGTACGCATGTGACATATGATGAATTGGTATTCGGTTGGCGCGAACAAATTAATTAATATAATAAGTTAAAATCATCGAATTATAAGCCAATTAGGTATGAAGAGAGGAATAATCAAACCTTCATACATATGTACATACTATCCTCGCATGCCCTAACTTTTATTGTTTCACTGAAAAAAAACAATATATTAATTAAGAAAAACGAGAGAAATATCTCCCGACGTTTTCCTACTGCCAGCACCTAGAAATAGTGGTCGGTGTCTGTGGAGTTCGACTATAACTACGAACACAACCAAGATGCTAAGCAGCATGTATCTATGTATTTTCTTATACTAAATATAATTATTTTTTGCCTTGGCTATGCGCACAGCGGCAGTGGCGGAATGAAGCACTACACAAAAGTTGACGACGCAGAGGCGAAATCGCATTCAGGAAAATAGCACACAAAGGCTTTAAAATCAGCTCCAACCGAAGTAACACCAGTCGTCATCCCCATCATCATCATCATCATTATCATCATCAAGCACAAGCTTCAGCAAAAGCAGCAGCGCAACATCATTATCGCTATCTTCAACATTGGCCGGTGGTATTGCTGTCCGACTTCGTTGTCGGTGACTCTGCTAATGCTTGGCTGCTGGCTGGGCTGCCGCTTGCTGGTTCAGTTCGGTTCGGTTCGTATATTGTTGTCCCGAACGAACGATGAGTCTTGAACTGTACTGTACTTTACCAACCAACGAGCACCGTACAGAGTCGAATGATGTCGACAACGACGACGATGACGACGAAAGGCATTTCGGTATTTTTGTTCCCAAGTATAAAACCCACCACTGGTGCCAGTTTGCCATGCTATCAACACAAGTGCGACAGAGACACCACTCTTCGCTCGAGAGAGAGGCCAACAGCACACATAGTGTATCACTTCGTTCGTTCGTTTACCAAAGTATTTCCACATAAAATGTACAAACCCTGGAAAACGACCCAAACCGACACGAACACAGCCGAGGTACGCTTCGTCGCTGTTCGGGTCGATGCCGAAGTATGCTCGGCTACGTTTTTCGACCGCTTCGTGTTGCCAGGTCGATTTCCTCGTAGGTGTAATTCCACCGACAGCGCAATTTAGAGAGAACAGACGCAAGCAAGCGAAAAGCAAGGGAACAACAACCACACATTCAAGATTATATTCATAAAGAAACTAATACAATTTCGATATACACAGGACACTGTACAGGCTGTACTGTAGTGTGCTGTGCTGTAGACTCAGAGTACAGTGGTAGTTCAGCGTCAAAGTACAGTGGGGGAAGGAAAACAGCGACAACGGCAACAACAACAGAAATACAGAGCATAGAACCATCATTGTACGAAGGCTCCACAGTCCACACAATCCAAAATATTGGATGGAAACAGCAACGCGGCAACCGTAAAGACACACCGACACCGAGTGTTGGTTGGCATTTGCGTCGGTGACGGTGGAGGAGGTTACTGTGGCGGCGTCACTCGAAAACACCACTGTACTGCTTGGTGCCGCTGCTGGCGCTGCTGCTCATGCTGATGCTATTGCCAGTGGTGGACGGATAAATTTTCGATGGTTGGTTAGTTGGGGCCGACACCGACTTTTGTTATTGCTATAATGTAGATTAAAATTATGTGAAAATGCAATTTGAACAAAATTTCTTTTCGTTTTCCACCACACACAACACCATTCACCACCATTCTACCCTTGTCTCTCCCATGGTGGCACTCGTACTTAGTGCACACATTTTGCATGGCTGGACTTTTGGTGATGGGACTGTTAGGTGGATTTAGAGTGTGTGTTCGAGAGAGAAAGATACACTGTGTTGCGCGCAGTGAGTGATTTTTGACTTGTGCCTCAGATATACTTATCATCATCGATGACAGAAGCGAGCAAAACATCGACTGAAGTTATTCGCCACATTATTCTTCTCGCTGCTGTTGCATGGGTATGAACATGGGCGGGTATATTCAACGACCAAGACTAAGATGCAAAAGATTTTTATTCAGTCAGTTATTTCTAGAATATGATGGGCAAGAAATTCTTTTAGAACATGATCGTGCTCTAAAAGTGAACTGAAGAGTTTAAATTATTTACAGTATTAAACCTGGATTTTTATCCGTACAAGCAATAAGGAAAATATGTATATTTCGGAACAGTCGGTATTTCGTACCTAGATTTCATCTCCCATTTGATCATTATGTATATATAATACATATTACCCAAATAGTAAATATAAATGTAAATAGAAATAAAAATCATTCGTAGAAGTTTTGGGGTACAATTTAGGGGCTACTGTATATCGCGGATAATGAATGTATATAATTGCTTTAAACTCAAAATGTTCACACTTTTATAAATCATAATTCGGCAGTCTGATTTTGTTTCAAATTCAAATTGGCGAGATCACGCTCGATTGTACAAATTTAAAAATTGTTCAATACCCTCAGTGCACAATTGAACTGTCAAAGTTTGACAACGAAACTTCAAACATCATTTGCGAAGGCTGACACCTGGTGGAGATCAGATGAAAACAAATCCTACATAACCGCTGATCCCATTTACAAATGATCCTCATACACTCATTCCGTAATAGATTCGATTGCGTTTACACTCACATTAGCTAAAGATAAATATCTCAAGACCAATGCCGTCGTTTATAAACAATATGTCAAGTCACTCCATCATTACCAATCGTAATTTCGGCGCTGCGTCCAGCTACAGTGCAGCATCATTTGCTTGCGATCCGAGTTCGAACCGCCGTTCGCGGTGACAGTGCTCTTGCTACGTTTAACATCGCCTATATGTACCACTCTCAACCTCCCCCTCCCTTTTGGGGGAAACTGAATCCCCAATACATGCACACATGGACAAAAACATTTAAAGTGAACTTTCTCAATGTAGCATCGAAGACGGTCATGGCGATGGATGAAGATGGGCATATGCATATACATGCATGCATACATTACAAATGCATACAAACGTGCACAGCGTCTGTTGAAAACCGAAGCCGGTTGACCGACACTTTCAGAAATTCAGTTTTTTTCCTCTTTGCTTGATATTCCTCGAATTCTTCACATACTGACATTTCCTTCTCATATTTACGTCAAATTATTGTTTGTTTTGATTACAATGTTGTACATCACCCACCATCAGATGGCATCTTATACGTTCGAAATAAAGTTGCGATTACAGGTGGGAAAAAACCTAAATCCCACCAAGGACCGACGTTACGTGAACTTAAATTCACCAAAAAACTCGTCATATTAAAGAACAGTCAGAAGTCTTTAAAGTGAATGCGTACATATCCATGGACGGCACACACAAGTTTAAAGCCTGGAGAGTTGCCTCAAAATTAAAGCTTTATTTAATGTATATTCGGCTAGAAAACGGGCGTGTGTGGGTTGTGGGTGGATTGGTCCACATTGCTTTCGATATAAGCACAAAAAACAAAAACGTTAGAGAGAGAACGAAATGAAAACACAACAATCCAAATGAGGGTGGCGGCGGGTGTTTTGGTAGAGAACGACGACGAAATAGTGGTGAATTAAAAATTGGGTGGATAACGGTGTGGGTGGTGTGTGGCATTTCATACACCCTCGCAAACACCGAACGATACATTTCTATCACCACTACAGTACACATACACAATATAATGAAATCAAACTTTAAGGGAAAGGGGAAGCACAGCAGCATCAGAATAATGATTCCAGGATAATGATTTTGCTATCCCTGTCACACCCTATGCTTTCTCCTTTTCTTTCGGGCGTGTTTGTCATTGAGGTATAAATGTATTCCACCTCTCAGAGCTCTTTCCACCAGATACGTAACGAACAGAAGTAACAGCAAGCTACCATCATCATCATCAACACCAGCAGGAGCAGAAGCGGCAGCATTACAGTAGCAGCAGCCGAGCACAGCAAAGCAGCAGCTTTACTACTTAAGGGTGGCTTTATAAAAATTTTACAACCCACTGTATATGTCTCCCACTGGTGAAATGGGTGGGTTGGTGGGTAAATATATGTCTGTGTATGTGTGTGCTCGACTTAATGGTTGCCATGGATACAAAACCACCACCACTGACATTCACCCACTCACCATCGTTACCACTTACCACCATTCACCTACCCATCCTCCCAACCCAACATCCACCTCCACCACTACTACCAACCAACATCGATCTACCACACTTAACAACCCCACCCATGAGTCACAATACCCCCTGTGTTGCTGCTAACGATAGAATGAAAGCTTTCCACGCTTCCTTTTGGCAACGGTCTGTTCAGCCCCTGCGTAAGCATGTAGATACGAATGTACAAATGTAGATATATATGTGTGTAATAATTATTATTTTATATATGTAGGTTGACTGTTATACGGTTTTATAAAATGACAGGAGGACCTTCGGGGTGGATGAGGAGATTCATACTATTGTTGGGAGCATCTAAATGGGGGCTGGTGACCGGCAATGCATAATGGCAAGGATAAATTTGCCACCCTCTGCTCATTCACTCCGTCTTTTTGTAGGTGTTCGTAGTGAGTATGGTACATACAGATGCACACACACACACACACATCTATACACAACATAGAGTGGGTGAATATACGTCGGTCGACATCATGACGTATAAAAGGCTGGAGGAGAACGAAAGATATAATGGAAACGAGCGCTGGGTTATAAACTAACCGCATCAGGCAAAGCCATGCCGAAGAGAGGGTAGAGAATAAGAAGGGGGATATGAAAATGAAGAGTCCGTAAGAAGGGGTGTGTTGTTGGGGATGAGAGGCCAGAAGGTTGCTGAATAACTTACACACAAACACACGAAAAAGGGGTCTGATCTTAGGGGCGGTAATGGCGATGGCACAGTTCAGTTCAGTACGTACAGTTCAGGTGGTTTTTGGTCGATTCCACACAGTGGGTATTACACTCTCGTATGCACGTACGTACATACCTACAGATATGTGGACATACTCTACCATATGTATCATTGCAGGGATATTAAAATTGAATATAGCCATTGCTATATACAGACACAAGTGGAATCAGAGAGTATAAGAGAAGGTTTTCCCTATTGGAGCCTAAATGAATGAACTGTGCGTAAGGTTGTGCAATTATATGTATGAATCTGTGTGAAATTGTTTTACCTGTTTATTAGGTATATGCGTTCATTATTTGGATATACATACATATTTGTATAATTCATTATTAAAACACAGCTTTAATAGAACTAAAAAAAAATAAAAACAAATATAATTCTCAAAAATTCTGAAAAAAATGTGTTTTTTTATTGTAAACAAACAAGGATGCAATATACTTTGGAACCCATACATATGTACGTATTGATGTATGTTTGTATCAAATATCAATATGCCGTAGCGATGTTCAACAATCGCGCGAGCGAAAATACATAATTAATAAAAATCTCTTAGTATGACACTTGCACCTTGTGCTTTCGGCTGTCACAATTTATGTGACGGCTGGATGCGTTCAATAAATCGAATTTCACCATGGTGATTCTACATGCACATTCTATTCACCACCTTCCAATACCTGGTTTATGCCCTCCCCGTCAACCCATTGTCGTCATCGTCATTATCATCTGTGTTATGGAATATGAAATTGGGAAGGAATGAGTGACTATCGAAGAAATTTGTGTTCGTTTATCGTAGCGTAAGTGTGTTATCAGGTGATGATTGTGGCAATGATGGTTATTATGAATTGGATGACTATGATCGTGGTGGTGAGGGTGGTTTATGGTTGTCTGGTTACCGATATTGAATGTTACTCCTCCACTGCCACATTTTCTGTTTGATGTGCAGCACTGACCAACACACAATTGGGTGACGTAACCGCATAGCTATAAAATAGAAAACATCATTTTGCGCGGTAAATTTGCTGAATTGTGACTGACGTTGTCTATGGCGTGCAGTCGACGTCGTCAGCTATCGTTAACATCACCACCATTGTTGCAGGTGGCGAAACTATGTTTTTTTTTGCCTGAAAGCAACATTTACTCAAAATTAAATTCGAGAGTTTAAGTAAATTATTTCTTCTTTAAATTACGGCATTGTAGCATATAAACAATTCCTAATGTCATACACCGGAGCTTTATACATCCAGCACAGTCTACTAGATGTTCATTTCGCTCTAACATAAAATATACGTTATTTCTCACAAGAAAATCTCACACCGATCTCTCTAGCCTCATTCTCCAACTTAACTCTTTGAAGTAAGCAGCTTGAAATCATACAACAGCAACCAGAAGCAAAGGAATACAAAAAGTTTCTTATGTTGCTTTTGCTGCTTCACACTGTGCGTTCGTGACTTCAGTCAATTACTCATGCGCACATTTTATCGATGCTGTTAGCCCTCTGTCTCTTACTCTGTCTCTTCTATTTCACACTCACCCTATTGGAATTCCATTCCATTATTGTTATTTTCACGAGTGACTGTGCGACTGACTAAATGCCTGCCTCGACTCACAGTCAAAATGAATGACTGGCATCAGAAGGTCTACCGTTTTGCCTCGAGTTTGAGTATTGAAATTTCCGAGCACGAGTTATTTTTTCTAGTTCCTCTTCTTCTGATACGTCAAGCTTTATTTTTTTTTTTTGGTTTCTCATGTGACTTTCTGATTCATAAATCCATACATACTTATGTACACATGTACTTGTATCAAACTCACGTCATGGGAATGAGTGTAGTAACATAGTAGGTATTTGAGGTCGATGGTTACTCATTGTTCAACTCTTTCAAAAATCATTAATCAAAATCAACAAGTCCTCAATAAACCAAATTCTGCAGTCCCGAAAATGGCGCCCCGCAAACAACTCTAATCCTCACATAGCTTAGGTATTTGTATTTATTTGATGCTTTCCGACCAGATTGAAGCTATTAAAGAGATGACATCCTATTACAAATTATTTACGTCTCAAGGTTTTGGTCCCATTGCTGACTAAATGACCACTCTTAGGGAACTTGTCAATGAACGGACAAATAAGGGTACAATGTGCCTAAGCGTAGTCATCGCTATTGATGACAGTTGGAGAGCGAGTGAATAAACGATGAGCGAATAAAGAAAACAAAATTAATTGAATTGTCATTGCTCCACAAAAAAAATAAAAGGAAGAGAAAATTAAAAGCGAAGAGAGCTAGAAATCAAAACAAACGAAGAAATACAGAAAAATAAAACAAGACACTGTAATTGCTTGACATGCATTCGCGTTCGTTGCACGACCATTTCACCAAGAACTAGCGCCGCGCACCATTGATAATACGATACAGCAACTGGCTTGCATGCAGCACAACATACAGCAAAGCAACCGGTTGAAAGTTTTTTTTTTTTATTTGAAGGGAGTGGGGAGAAAGGAGAAAAGTTAAGAAAATGCTAAGGAAGATTTTCGAAGAGAGCGAAAAAGAGAAAATTGCATTTCAATTCAAAACAACCACGTGCTTGGGGATGTATAATTTATTTACATGTTTTTATTTGTGTATTATCTGCGAGTGTACGGATGTCAATTTGAAAGGGGATACGATAAGTTAAGACGTCAAAACATTGAGGGGTTTTCGTAAAATGTGGTGAACTTTAAAAAGGGTGGGGGTGATACCTTTAATAAGGGAAATTATGAATACCTTATGTTGATGGTGTTAGAGTGCACATTCACATGATACACTGCAAGTCTAATCAGGAAGTTAGAAAAAGCCGCCGTCGCCTGGTCACAAGGAAAAGGAAATCTTATCAGACTGAATTACAGGTAGGTGAAGTAGCGGTGGGCTGATTGTGGTGGTAAGAGTACTCATGGTTTACTAATAACCACGAACTCAGTAAGATTTTCTTACATTTATTGTGACATGTAGTTACATCTATGTATGTAAAAAGATATGATATTAAATTTACTCTGAAGCTTTAACTCGAGAAAATGTACAGAAACCTCGTAACCCAATTTCTTTAAGTTGATCAGATACTACAATACTAAACTCCTAACTCCGTTTGTATTTATAATACCAAGTTTCCTGCAAACGAGTGACTTGTGAATACTCCTAAGATTTTAACCTCAATCGGTTCTGAAACGATATCGGTGCATGGTAATCCAGTTAACAGTCTCCCATCATTCAAATATACGGACAGCTACTTGTAATGAAACTCATAACAAAGTTCAAAATTATCGATCCAAATAAAATAAATCTAACCTAACAACATTCTCAATCGATGTCTAGAATTCAACTGAATGCTGCTAGACAAGAAATTTCATGGTACAAATGGTAATGCACGTAACAAAAGCTAAAAGAGCAACATGTTGATCAATTGACTCCACCGCTATACGCAATGAAACAAACACACCAGAAAGGGGAGAAAACCGAAAAAAAAATACAGCCGGAACATAAACAAGAACACAACAAGCCAATGAAAAACCAAAAAAAAAAAAATCAATCATTTTCTTAAGAGAACCAAGAGAAGCTCTAAAAATAAAAGGAAATCAACTTTAAAAAGTTGCGGGATGAGTTGTAGAGCGTAGCATGTTTCCTTCTTTAAATAAAGCAGCAGCAATTTGAGCAAAAATGACACAGGAAGAGGTTCTGGATGACACACACTACGCCAAGTCAACCAGCCAAGTCCAGGCGAACAGCCAACAGAATCAAACCAACCAACAATTCAATGAACTACGGGCAAACATCACCATCGCCAGCACCAGTCAAGGCACCGTGGTCGTTTGTCGATGTTGTTGGTTAGGGTGGGCGGTGGCGGTGCCAGCAGCGACGACGACGAGGTGAATCTCATTCCATGCTATGCTGTGAGCACTTAAATTTGTCGGAGAGCGCCGACAAGGCGGGGGGAGGAACTTCGGAATGGATTTTTGCGAGAAGCATTGCTGTGAGAAGAGAATCTATCCAACAACCTAGTTGGCGCCCAACCCCACAATATCACTATGCAGTGACAGCTGAAAGAGGTGGATGTGATGTTGGTTGTTCTTCAGCTTGCCTCACAGCAGCTGCAAGAGGCAATACGAGGGGGGACTGGTGTTGGCAGAGTATTGGGGATGATGACGGTGCCCCTGTTGGAGAATCGAGTTTTCAGCATATACACTGATATGCTTTGCCAGCAAAAAGGTCATTCATACTCGATCTGCCGTCGTTTTTGTTGGTGTTGCTGGCGACTCTCATGGAATTTTTTATTTGCATGTGCGACGCGATAGCATTTGTTGGTAGAGGAAGAAATTTGCGAACAGGGTGTAGCTAAAACATTTGGTGAGATATTAACTGTGTCAGTTATTTTGGTAAAAAACAATGCCAAAGACTAGAAAACATTCCTTACAGAATGATCATGTCGCCCGAAGACTATAGCGGTAAGATGTAGTAAAACTACAGTATCCTATTTAACATGATTTGACATGACTTAATGCCGATCCAATAGGTAATTCTTCTAGTAAAGAAAAAACTGAAAATGAAGTACCAATGATATATTCTTACTTCTTATCGGTATGAGTGCATCATAAGGTTGATTGAACCTTTCAGATGGTATATATGTAAATATATTTAAGCAATATTCTTCAGTTTTGTCTTGAGATGGATTCATAATACTACATGCATTTCAAGTATCGCCAGAGATATACCATACATTAGTGAATTATGGCGCGGAAACGTGTACTCAGTTTGATCGTATTATCCATACTATTACTTTAGATTCGAATGACAAAATATAGTATTCAAACAAACTAAGGATTGTTGATACATAACTTTTTTCCAAATTTTAGATAAATATATCTGTAGTATGAAATAGTACAATATAAAACACAATTTAATCAAAATATTACAAAGCAAAGATTGCGATCTTTCAGTATTGAATCAAGCCAGAAACTAGAGCACCGAACATAATATGATCGCGTAAATATCGAAGTCTTAACTCACCTCAGTACACATTTTCTTTCGTTTAAACCAATTATTAAACACAATTACTCCTCGTCACTTGTAAGCTCCAAAACAAGATGATCACACAATTGTCAAACAAAATTTTGACATTTTACAAAACAGAACTGTCACTTAACTCTTATACACAGTATATGTTATAAGAGAACACAAATTGCTAAATTCCTTTTTGTGTAATTGTTGAAATCATTTGCACTTTATAAAATCCACAAAAGAGAACAATCTACGACATTAAGTATTTCGTAAATTGTCAAAACCGAAAGCAAAAACAAGAAATTCAGCGGCACGGACAAACAGTACACACTTCGTCGATGTCCGATGCGATAATAAAATGTACGACGGGTAGAAAAACTTCCCAAACAAAAATACACCAATAAAACCGACCGAAGCACCCTGTCGGCGAGAGAGGGCACCCACAAAACATCCGCAACGCTTACATAAGGCCGTTTGGGATACGAATATATACTTATCAATGTATGGGTACAGATATAGGTAGACAAGAAATGCGAGTGAGCTGAACTGAAGAGTATGATGACTTTACTTGGGACGATTCTGTATGTGTATAATTTTGGTTCAGTGTACAATCCGCAAGCAGAAGAAACATACATGGGATTTTTACTCTACAGTCTCAACCAAATGCACTCTTTCGAATTTGATAATGCGTATTCTAAAAATAAGTTATATTTGCTATAGAATAATTATTAGGGCAAAAACACTTCAAAAATAACAGTTCTAACTGAATTCACGAGATTCAATAACTAAAGAAGGCTGAAAAGAATCAAACATTATTTTGAAGAACGCCAGTTCTTTTAAATAATTTCGATTAATATCACCTCTGTATGTTTTTAGGAAGTACTTTATAATAAGTACTTTTATTTATACCCCTTTTCAAAATTTCATCTTTTTAAAACTATTTTTTTCCAACCATCTCATAACTCTCAACTGCGACTGTACAATACTAAAATAGTACATACAAAATTAATATGTACAAGAGCATCACCTTCAATGATGCCGCCATGCTCTTTACCTCTCTACCACTACCGCTCTGCTTTGACTCGGCTATTTCAGTGCTTCAATCGAAGCGATCCGACCCAAGGCAAAGCAGCAGCGCAGCAACAGCAACTAGCAACGCTTACCTCTCAAACTCTCTTTTGCACCACATGGTGGCAGACGTATATACCAACCCACACGCACACAGACTCAATCATATAACACTGGTATTCCATCCACCATCCATCTGCATTTTCATTTATATCCCAAGAGCATATAATGTACGTTGAAATCTGGGGAGGGAATAACGACGGAAACAGGGTATTAAAGAGAAGGAGAAAAGAGTGGTATTATTATTTTTACTTGAATTTTTTCTACTGCATATCTTTTTTAAATTTGCCGTCAATGCGCGCTCACTGCCTACAGAATCGACCAGAGCAGCATCCGCAATCTAGCTGGTAGAAGGCAACATCAGGGTTCTCGAAAGAGAATTGCTATTCGTTTGTAGGTTGGTTGGGTGGTTTACGTAGTTTTTATCCTCTACATTTTGATGACGGTGATGTAGTGATCCATCGACAAAATATAAACATCGTTTTCACTGTGTAGCAAAGGGCACTCTGTATTTTGTGAAATTCTTCTCACAGTCAACAGACAGCTTCTGGTGCTGCAAGTAAAGGAATAGGTACTTCATGCGGATCGGATTCTATAGCACTCAACTCAGTGGGGTGGTATAACAGAGAAGAGATAGTTTTCCAGATCAAGCAAGGAACTTTTAACATTCTTCACGAGCTGAGAACGATTGCTTGACGTTAAAGAGTAAAAACAACTGAGAAACGGGTGAAATTTCAAAGGAAACGTGTGCGGACCATGTGACGCTGGTGGGGATTCGTCAATTACAAGATAAGGCTATAAAGAGAAATTTTCTTAAGGAGAAATTGTGAGTGATGAGAAGTCCTTCCGAGTCAAGCACACATTTATGCCCGAAATGGAAATTGTAGGAATAAGAAATATAAATACTAGTCGTTTAGGAAGCTTTAAAATTTGTACATGGCTAATTGGGTATTCATTTGTAACTAGGTAGGTGCCCCAAAAGTAAAAATGTTTTTCTCCCAGTCTACAAATATCAATTTAACAAAAAACAGTAGTTCGGTTTAAAAGGATCGCTCCTTCCGCAGTCATTAAAACTGCTGGATATTGCGACGACGACCACAGTACAACTACTTCACCAAGTAATATCCAATGCATTCAAGCTATTTTGGTTTTAACTTGATGGTGCATGGAGCAAAAAATAGACATCCCCCTAACACAACACAATACTGTCTCTGAGTTGGCTGCCTTGATGGTCAGCTGGCGCTGAAATGCACAAACAGTGCACCAGAGCAACAGCAAACAGCGGCACAACGAAATACCTTTCTGACATTTGATTAGAATGCGAATAGGGTAGGAGCGATGGATGTGTGTAGTGTAGGCACGAGAGGAGCGAGTACTTAGTCTTCGGCAATGTGGGGGTTGGAGGTCGATTGTCTGGCTCTTGTCATGTTCTTCTCTATTACTCTTTACTTCTCTTATGAGTTCTGGTTTGTACTGTATTTATGTCTTTTTTTTTTGTATTTTTGCTTTTGTCTTCTTCTTTAGGCTGCCGCTTTTAGTTTTGTGGAGTTTTGTTTTGCTATTTTTGTAGCGGTACAGAAATTGCACGTGATTTTAGCACTTTATGTGTTCTTCTTTTTCCGTCTGATGTGTAAGAATATTGTCTGTTTACGTCGTAGATACTCGCGTCAGCTGAGGAAAAGAGGAGGGTTTAACTACTAGGGGATCCTTAGGTGAAAGACCAATTCGTTCGGCACTTGGATCAACAAGCACATTGACTAAATTCTTTCTCATTATACCGACATTTTTCATGTTGTTCATTTTCGTAGCCTATGGACATGTTTTAGGGATGAAAACCTTCTTACAGAAGTTTTCATGGTAAATGATGAATGTAAGTAGGTTAGTATGATAATGCGTTTATACTTTATTTGAGACATTTTAGAATGTATCTTATATCATTTATAGTTCGACGCAATTAATGGTATTAGAGATTGAGGGAGCAATGGACGAGTATTCTAGAATTCAAGAAGAGATTGTAAATGTTTAAGTTAAAATAACTTAACAATATACAACAATCCATTTTGTTGACGAAATAACTTAGAGTTGATGGCCCTATAGACCAAAAATGCATAGTTATTGAAATGGTAAGTCCCATAAAATATAGTGTACTTTAATCTATATTCTACTTTGCCGTTCGGACTTCGGAGTCGGCATAAAACTGTACGTCCCTTCCACTCGTGAGAGAACAATAGCACGCACAACACCAGTGGTTGCTGAGAAGCTAGGCCGTGGCCCTCTACCAACTGTAGCGCCACCCATATTATTATTATTATTAATCTGCATTAAAATGAATATACACATGCGAAATAAAGTTAAAACATGTAGATACATACATAGGTACATAAGTTGTAGAAATTAAAGAACATTTTAGAAAAGATTTAACAAATATTTGTTACTTAAGAAATAAGTAGATCAGAATAATAAATTAATTTCTGGGTATTTTCTTTTAAATAAATAGATATTAAACAAAAATGTCGGAAAAGACATTCTTCTTGTACGTAATTTAATGATACAACGACCACCACAGTGAATGCTAGTGCGCCTCAGACTCGACTTCATATCTCAAGGTAACTAAACCGCCGAAGACTTGCGTTGCTTACCCACCGAGTTGCTAATAGTCATTTCGTTGCATTATATTTATAAAATACAAGAAATAGGTACACCACCTGTTTCCTGTATAGATATGATAAAAATTGACGAAAAAGGGAAATCAAACAATTCAAAAATTTAATGTGAATAGATCAAAAGTATGCACTGCTATCTGCATGACGGTATAAATGTGAGAAGCGATCAAGATCTAGCAACGAGCAATGACGCTTAATTACATATCTAGCTAGAGCAAGTTTAGCTTGAATGTTTATACTCGTATTCGCGTTCGCACTTGTTTTCTTCTATTCGTCTTAAATAGTGTGATAAGAAAATTCAAAGAATTTTCTCTTCCGCTTACGCTCTCTCTCAGAAAGCGATGGTGTGGTGACTGGTGAGTGGTCGTTCAATGGTGTGGAGTGGGGTGTGGATGTGAATATGCCTCCGGTTGTATGTGCGCTTACGAATGTTTCTCTTCAATTGAAAACAAAAAGCATACGAACAGTGGAAAATAAAATATGATCCCCGCATCAGCAAATAGCTTCGGCATATAAAGGGTATGTGGAAACTAAGTAGCATAAAGAGTTGCATTTTTCTTAAGAAACATACAAAATTATTCAAAGCCAAAGTTCTGAAATCTAAGGCGAAAGCCTAACTTTTGTTGGTCTCAAAATTGAAAGAATAAAGTTAAGTGTAAAAGTACATAAATTAATAAATGGAGAGACCTTCGTATGTCAAGCCCAATTTTTATCCCTTAAATATATGTATTTGCCGGTCCCTTATAGCCATAAAAGCCCAGTTTTAAGAAACAGATATAGAGTTCAAGCTTGGAAATCATCAACGGAAATGCTTTTAGCAAATACTTTTAGAAGAAGCCTACTCTTTTAATTAAAAATCGTTTTTATAAACGTAAAATTATTTTCCAAACAATCAAAAATTGTTTGTTATAAAAAAATAAACAGAGCTGTTAGTTTTAAAAAAACCGTTTCACAACGAATTTCCGAATCTTATAAGCTCAGTGATCGACCACTGTCGCCGTTCGTTCAGTCATCAGCCGTTTGTCGTGGGGCATAAAACTGAGAAGTGAAAACCATGGATGACGCACACACTATCATATACTGTGACCGACAAACGCACGTACTCATGGATACGCCGTCTACATGCACACATGCACAAACTCATTTGACATTCCACAAAGCGTTATGTGAATCAAGCGAGGATAGGAATACACATGAATACGAAGATACATAACCTACATATATACATAAATACATGTATATACACACCAGCAAGACAAAAGAGAAAGAGACCTGTGGGATGAAAACTGAACCGAACCGAACCGAACCGAACCTGAATATGAGTACACAGCAACAAAAAAAAATAAATAAATAAAAAAAAATACGAACAGAAAAAAAAATGTATCTGATGCTCGGGTATACATTCGAAAAATGTATACGAATCGAACAAAGAGGAGTGTGCAAAGAGAAACAGAGAACAGTAAAAAAAAAAACTTCGACTGGGGAAAAAAGAATGTTGAAATATTTTATTTTTAGTTTCTTTTTCGGTCGATGATTCGGTTTTTATGCCGTGTGCGCTGGTAGAGTTTGTTCTATGCCGCAGCAAGTAGATGGGGATATGTAGATACTTTTTAGTTTTTGTTGTTGGTTTCTGTGTCGCACACACTACATGCCGTCGAGTTCGGCGAATTTTTGCGTTCACGGAGAATTGCTTGGCTGGTGTTTTCTCTATATCAGATTGATTCGCGACAGGGTTACCAAAGCTCAAATATTCCTTTTGAATGGATGTGGCGAATATGGAGTAACTTATTAATTTAAACCTAAATCATGAGCTACAAAAATATTATATATATTTTAATAACAATTTCTTATTTCCCTCCTTGGCGGAAAAACCGGCGTGTGAATATGAAAGACAGAGGCTGCTTTTAGATAGTCGAATTCTTTTGGAGGTTATTGGAATATGTTTATGTTGCTACATATTGTAATACCTCATCAACAGAATCCTACTATCTAGAAGCACCTGGCAAGACCCTGTTGCCATTGTTCCGTGTCGGATGGTTAGAACATTCAATTGGCTTTTTTGTCAGTTGACAATTTGAAGAATTTGAAGAAAATCGTAACATCTAAAAGAAATGTACAAGCTGACAGAATTGAAAATGAAAAGAAATGTTGCCGAAATTTTAAATAAGGACGGATTGTTGAATTCTTTTTAGAGGAAAATCGATTGATAGGTAACATGATTTAAATAATTACCTCGACCTACTGTCTGACGATTTGTTTTACGTCGTCTATTTCACGTTTATTTCGATTATGTGATATTCCGATGTCGGACAAAAACTTACAATTGTAAAAATAAACTAGCATTTTGACAATATCCAAATTTACTATCAATGACAAAACACAGGAGTAACTGCACGGCGTACAGCACCTGTGCGCACAATTCCCAACTTCTTGGCAACCCTATCACATCTTTGAAATGATTTCTAGAGGTTAAAAAAAAGTTCTACCTACCCAACCAACGAAAACCAACTGACTTTTAACGGCAGCACCGGCAAGCACCATCCATCTTTCTGTGTCGCCACACAGTTGAAAGAAGAATTTTGTTGGCAACTTCTTGTGTTGTTGGAGGATGCGATGCGATGACTACGATAATGATGATGAAGGTTAAGATACTTGTATATCTATAGAACCGCAGCAACACACTTCACTCCGACATCGGGTTTTCGAATGTGTATTTTTCATGTTGATGTTTCACGTGCTTTCTAGTAGTATTTTGCTTAGAACCAGATAACTCTGAGATACACACAGCACGTACCCACCAAAATGCATTGGCATAGTGTATACCAACCACATGTGTGTATCGACACGGCTATCGAGGTCTTCTCTACACACTCTGCCTATTTATACATTTAGTATCTCCGGCGTATCTCTGCGATACAAAATAATAATAAAATAGGAAATTATAGGCGGATTGGATACAAGACAAAAGAGAGAGTGCGAGAGCTTTCCTGCTACGTTCCGTTCATAACAGTGTACGAAGAACGAATGGTATTGCAACATGACTTAGCGGAGGACTAAAGCTGCCGCCGCCGTTGAGGCACCGGCTGTTAGACGCGCAATTGCTGTCGTTCCTGTGGTTGTTGTTGTTATTGTATATGGATTAGAGGCAGTTTACTTCATTTCCATATTCGATATATGATTTTTTTTTTCTTTCTTGCATTTGCTTTAAGCTTTTCTCATAATGGGACTTTGGTAATTCCAGTCTTGGTCTCGTTTTCTCTTTAGAGATTCGTTCTTTTTATTATAATTGCGTACGGCAGCTTTGCATTTTTTATATCACGTTTCTTAGCCGGTATTTTGCTCTTCGCTTTGTTATGCGCGATTTATAGATATATTGCAATTCTCTCTTTAATATCCACTGGTTTAACCACTTTATATCGCCGGAGGTTAGAAAACTAATAAACAAAATGACATAAATACACATCTCCAGAAGGGAACAGCAAACGGAGGCAATCAACATCTAATGACAGTTGTTCACGGACGCAGGACGAAGACGACAACGACCATGCTGCAGTGCACATCTTCAACTGTTTAAGAGAAGATATCTTCTCTGTTGCGTCGCTATGACATACGAGTATCTTATCAGTTTGGGTAATAATGTGGAAACTAAGTTATGTGTCACACGATTGGGTTACTCTTCATTGGTGGCGGAGTGGCGGAACGCAAAAAAAAGTGGGAATTAACGCCATGGGCACATGTTTTGACATTTATGATGAGATGTGAGGTTTGTTTACCTTTCAGTGTTCTTTTTTCCCTTTCTCGTATGCCCCATTCACTTGTGACTGAGGAGATGTTTTGTTTCTTTTTGCTTCTTTTAAACGATTCCTTTTGGTCAGTTTGTTATTGTTTACATTTTTACAATTATGATTACACATCACCGGTAGTTCTACTTGGCAATAAATTTTATATATTTTCATTTGATGTTCAATCAATTAGTCTGTTAGGCAGATACTGTGTTCTATATTTGGTATTGGTTAAGTAAAACGTGAAACATCGGAACATTAACGTGACTATCTTTCCCTGTGACTTATCTTCTTTGTGAGAGGGTTGTTGTTGATAAGCTATTCTTTAGGGTGTCACAGATGAGGGTGGGAAAAGGGTGGCCAATTGAATAAATTCAATAGTATTATTTTCAGTGAAAACAGACAAAAAGGTACACAAGGCACTTCTTTATCTTATCCTTTGGCGGATGTGTTCGCACTTGTTGAAATTTTTAGACAATTTTCTAATTAGTGAGTTGAAGAATTTTGAACCACCAGTTAAGATATTACCGTAATTGTTTTGGTTATCATTTCATTCGTTTCAACACTTGACGACGCAAACTGTCAAGAAGTCATTACATTTGAAAGTTCTTCGTTTAGTTTATGCTTATGCTAACCCAGAAGATCGGTATGTTTAAGATAAAGTCCTTGCACGTACATATGTATGCCAACGTACTTGTGTACTGCGACTAACGGTAATTGAACACCTGAGTTTGATGCAATCATCACCTTTATTGCATATAGTAGATAGATATTTGATTTTCACATTTAGCACGGCATTTAGAGCCAACTTCGAAATTAAAAAATTGCCTACTGTTCGGTATTTCCTGGTTGAAACAATGTCTATTTTATCAATTACAGGTGATGTATGGAAATTAAATCCATATATAACTGAAGTTCAGTAGTAAAATGGTTTTCTAACTTAGTTTAGTCACCGTTTTATCATTTAGCTCAAGAGGATATACCCGGATATTCAAAAGCATGCATGTGTATATAGTAAGCCAGCCAAAATAGACTAATAGTTCTTTTAAATGAAATTTATTCATCTTCTAAACAAGCATCAGTTATTAGTAAATGTTAATAATTGAATTTATGTATTACAAAGGCATGTATTTTATGTATTTAAATTTAAAAAAAAAACATTTAGTGTTGGTGCTGTCAATCTTTCCCTAGGATTTATAGATACCAGAAAGTTGCAGTACACATTTCAACAAAAATCTTGATCAACTTCATCTAGACAGTTACGTTAGTTGAAAAGAAAAAATCTTTGTTAACGGTGCTGATATATCGAATGGTATTGCAAAAGCGCATTTCTAGAGAATCAATGTAACTCTTTCAAATGAAGTACGTGAAAAGGATTCTTGATTAGGTTGCATTCTTGCAAAAGAAACTATAGATACCAGACATTATATTGATATTGCTGAAGTTAAAAAAGGAAACTTCTCTGCCAAATTTTGAAACACGTCCTTCAATCTAAGACATAACATTCATTTGTACAGTACATTGTTTTAGCCAACTCATTGACAACTATGAATGTGAATAAATATTTAGAGTCCTAGTCTATAGGTACAACGTCGAGAATGTGAATGAATATATAGTCCTAGTCTATACAACGTCGAGATATGGACATACTTATGCATGTATGCAATTTAAGATTGCCTTAAGAGGGTGTGGAAGACCAAAACTTCTGCGAGCGGTTTTGCTATGTCCAGAGATTTGTTTTGATCCGTATTTTGCTACGTTCTTAAGAAATAATTGAAATTAAGTTCCGAAACTGAACCCGAAAACTCTGATTTAGCGTTCCTATATTTATTGATTAAGGAGGTATTAGTACGCCTTTGCGACTTAGTTCGTCTGCTTATAGGGCTAACAAGTTCGATGAAAACACCTTAACATATTATCAATAACTATGTTTTCTCTTATTTTGAACTGAGGCAATGTTAAAAAAGTGTTTATGCTGTACTGAGAAGATAACATACACGGGCATGCAATGCAAGCAGGCGGTTAACAAAATCATTCACCTAAATACATTTTAAGTTTACATTGTGTTATTTTTATTCTCTTAGATAATTATGCTCTTGACAATATTTTTGAGATAATTCAAATAATTAGAAGTATGAAGCTAACTGAAAATACCTGCTCTTAGAGACGACTTTGACTTTCATAATAACTACCGAATTTCAACACAATTTACCACAAGAATCATCAGAAATATTAGAACACAAAATCGAAAGAACTGTCCCGCATTTTTCAAACTTTGACATTTGCCCCGAAAGATATACAACATAAGACTAACACCTTCACGCGACACTTGCCGCATCAATTACTATTTGAAACATTCGGTTAAGCAAAAGTCCACAAAAGCAAAGCATCTCAACTTATTGGACAGACGTCTATTTTGCATAAATGCAACTTCATTGAAACGAATATAAAAATACGAAAATTACAATTCGATATAAATGCAATGAAAGCTGGAAATAAAACAAAACACAACAATAGAACGCACAGAAGACAACGAATGAATTCTAGTCAGTTGCATTGTGAGAGCACTTTTATTGTTGTGTTTTGTATCCCCTTCCCTCTGCTTAGAAAAAAGCAAAGAGAATTGACAAGTGCACACCGAAAAAAATGAGACTAGACAATTGTCAAAGCCGCCAAATAACTAAACCGATACATATGTCAAATTTTGTTTTAGCGGAGAAGGATAGATGCAAAAGAGACTATCGCGGAATCAAAACCTGAAGCATTGTTGCTGTCACTTATTACAAAAAAAATCGCGCGCACAATTCAGCGAAGCATCAGCGAATCAAGGGCATGGATCCATGATGTCTTTGAAGACCCACACATAAACAAACCTTTGGCGGCAGTTAACTTGCTCTACTTACAAAAGAATATAATCTGATTGTTTAAAAAGATTAATCAAAACATGTACTTACATTAGGATCTGTCCACATTTTCAAATAAAAATTCACACCTCTATCCTGATGACAGTTACAGACGTCATTGTACAAATATCAACTTTCAAAAAAAAAAAACCCTCTTGTAGGCGATTTCAAAATGTTTCTTGTCTTTAATCACAGTTCCTTACTATACTATGTAATTTATTTTAGTCACTTTGTTTTGAATTCAAATATCTTTTTGTCCCAAATTTAGAGATTTGTATCAACTGTCAACTTGTACTTATGTCACTTTCTTTTGCTTTGAAATCACTAAACAAAACTCTTCTCTGACGGGAACTTTGAACATTATTTTCTGTATTTTTCCCACATAATTATTTAATTCTCATCAATATATGTCACAGCATTTAATAAGAATATTTCAAATCAAACTCTTTTTGAAAATTTCATGAATTTTTCCATTTACGAAATAGACGATATTCTTCGATAGATTTGTACGTATTCTCCTAGTGTCTCTGACTGACGACAAAACTCTTAGATATCTACGAAATTATTTTTGCTTTCAAATTTAGAGAGACGAACTTCCGCACGCCATCCTATTTCATCAAGTGCACAGGCCATACTAGTTTACTCGTATTCCACCATTCGGTTCGGTTTCGATATTTTGCTGGCGCGCACATACACACAGCGCACACATGACACAGCATGGGTGATGGAATAAAGACGGGCGGGCAAGGAAAGGCGAGGCAAACGGACATGCGACGGTGAACCACCAAGGCACCAACAACCGACGACAGAGAATAGTTGTGAAAATCATCCAAGAGAGGTCGCTACCTAGTTATCAGTATTTCGTAGCAAACAACAACGACTACAGTCGCAATCGCATAGCCGTTTGCTGAGAAATATTCTCGTGCATGGCTGAGAATGCTCTGTGTTGGTTGGAAAATACGAATTTTCGATAGAGTAAGTTCAGCAGTTATATTGAGGTGGTTTAGATGTGTGTGTTCAGATCGGAGAATGTGTGTATTCATGTAGTGTATCTGTGACTCGTATCCATTATAAACCCGAACTAGGCAAAGAAGAGTGAAGGAAGGAGAGAAAGGAGAAAATAATGAAAAAAGAACAAAAACCAGCAACACCAAGGGAGAAGAGGTATAAATGTAGCTTTGCGTATATAGTAGTTGTTTATTATGAAGGCGATTGCGGACACGAGTGTTCGAATGGATGTGCATACGAGTGTGTGTGTGCGTGTGTACATTTGGGCGAGTGAATTTTGCTGTGGTATATTCATATACATATATGCATGGATGTGTTTCTGAGCATATACATTTGAAGAATATTTAATTTTGCTCCCTCGAAACTGGAATCTGGTTGAAAAGATAGATATGTGGTAAGACAGTGGCGTTCGGAGAGTTTTCTGTATCTGCTGCAATTTAATGTAGAGGAAAATGTGCGAACATTGGTTGAAGGCTTTAAGTTCAAAGAGAACTTAAAGCATCGATGCATACAGAAAATGTTTGAATAGATGCAATATCGAATACTACCTGTAATTTGAGTATAAAGATGGCACAAATTTTGTGGCCGTAAAGTGTACGTAACATCGAAAATACTGTTTGACTTAAATTATTAGAAAGGTTAATGTCCATATTACAATAGCGCGTTCGATCGGTCGGACTTTGACATTTTTAGTAGGATACGCGTAAATCCATTGGATAATTCATAACAGAGCGGTCGGACGTTGAAGCTTCACAGACCGTAAGCACAAAGTTCTAGGTGGAGCTACTCTCTACTCACCCGGGTGTTTATTTTTTTTATGCACTCATGACTTCATTTTTGGCGGGCTGACTAACTCTTTGTGTACTTGATAACTATTTGAGGGATTTTATTTATAGTAATTGCATTTTTTTTTTGTAATATGTATGCATGTATTTCGGAAGATTTGAATTGTCGAACGCGCGCGTTATATTTTGATATAGAAAACTAAGTGTACCGCGTTTTGACATAACATTCTCGTTAACTCTATAAAACGCGTACCAACGACTATCAAAGTTCGACCGTGCGAACGCGCTATTGCGATATGGCCTTAAAGGAAATAAATCATTGGGCAATGAACTTAAATATCTCTTCATTTGCATATTTTAGAATAGGGAAAAGTTATTAGATTAAAGTAAAAACCCTTTAATTCGGAATTCTTTAATTCGAGAGTGAGAGTCAGTTTTAAATGTTGTATGTAAAAATAAATTAATTAAATTAAATTAGCAAAAATTAAATAACTCCTATAGGTGGCAAATAGATCTCAACTATGTAAAAGACGGAACAAATCATTGAAATGTCTATTGGGGGAATCTCGATAATCCACATTTAGATGCTGTTGGGGTTAATGAAGTAATTTTTCATTTTAAGTTCTTGCATTTTTTCATCAATAGGAACGTGTTTATCCATACAAAAAAATCTTTCATTGATTCAAAACATTCGTTTATTCGACCTGACCTTCCCCCCAAATCATTTCGAATTAACGAGCTTTTACTATACTGCGCCGATGCTTTAATCAGTTCATTAAATTACTTTCCGGAGTGGTTAAGAAGGTCATGCGACTTAAATTCTCTGTCAGCTTTTAGGACTTCATCTTCGTCCTACCTCTACTATAAAAGTATGTAATGTTTGCTTGTACAAATTTCTCCTCCGAAACCGTTCATCATACGCCGTTTGCGGCAAAAACGTCTTTGTCCTGTTAGGTATGTGGTATGTAGTAAGTACCTACTTATACATGTTTGTACGTACGTAAACTAAAATTAACAAAGTGGGGTACAACGACAATGTTTAAGGTAGGTTATTGCAAATTAAACGCATATTCATTGAACTTTAAGCAATAGGCTTCGCATAAAATAGAGGTGTTTTTTTCCATAGTTATCTTCTAAATGTACATTAAGCCTTACCGAACTACAAACACTTGTTCTCAATCGTAAGGTTTCTCTAAACCATATCTTTGTGCAAACTAGAGCAAAAACAAATATCTAATAGTTAAGAAATAAGCTCTATATAGCCCAAATTACGATATTTGACGACGAGAAAATATCTTATATGCAGTTATAAATGTTAAGGTATTCAAAACTGCATGTTCTTGGTAGGTGTATGTATCTTTGGTTGGCAGAAATTAAATACAGATATTCAGATCCTAACAGTGTAATATACAAACTTAACTTCATCTAAAAATACCTACGTTCGTTTAAAAGAATTATCTGGAATTGGGTCTGGATTTAAAAAAAAAAAAAAAATATTTTCTTGATTCATCAAAATGTTTGTATTAAAACCAACAATACTAAACCATAAAGATTTTTACTAGGCATTATTTCAGATCTATAATATGAAATATAAACCTTCTAAATCTCGTCGAAATTCATGGGAAACATAACCGCCCATTTCAACTAAAACTTACGCCGCCACTGTCGGAGGAGCAAGAAATATCTGTTTGCCCCAAAACACAAAAAAATATATTTTCCTCTCTGTTCATTTTCGATTTTCATTTTATATTTTTACTCCTCGTCTGCTGCTGTATATTCGCCGTTCGTTCAGTTCCATTTTCGTCTACCTACCTCCGATTTCTTGTCCTCGTCGCTCTCGACTTCGAGTACAAGTATCTGCTGTCTGTGCGGAGTGAGAGCTGCTGCTGGTGTAGACGTCACAAGCGAACGTTTTTAATATTTCCCTGTGCTCTTCGTCTGTGGGACTGTTGTGCGCCTGAGAGATCTCTCGGTGCGAGTGTTGTTGCCATTTGCCTGTGGAATTGTTGTTTTCTACCTTCTCCCCCATCCCCACCGGCCCCAAACGTGCCATCGTGCTTGCCAACTGCTGTCTACATAGCTAAGCATGGGCTATATATGTATGATATTTTTGTTGCGATATAATGACAACGGAGAAACAACACACAGCAGTAGCTACAGTCACAGAGCGAGTCAAGATAATGTGGAAAAGCACTGAGCACTGTCGTCGTTTGGACGGTTTGTCTGACGATTGGGTAACAAGAGAGTGGCAGTCAGCCAGCCAGACAGACTTGCTAACCCACCCGTTCAGTTCTCCTCTTTCCCATCCTCCCCTTTTGATCCATTGGTTTTGCGATGGTTGTAGAGTTTGTTCGTACGATGAAATAAAATTGCTGGCTCTGCTGCTTTGCTGTGTGGTGTGCTGTCGCTGGATGAATCCAATGGATCCGTCGTGTGTACGGATTTTGGGTCGGTGTCTCTATGTATGTAGCTATGTGTATATAATTAGGCTCTAGGTGGCTTCTTATGTGCATAAGCTTGTGCGGTGATGTTGCTGGCAAGTGTAAGCTTGTATATAGTGTGTTTATGTACATGTATAGTGTATCTATTGCTATCACTGCTACCGCTGCTGTTCTTGTTGTTGGGTCTTGCTGCCTGCCTGCACGTACGTTGGTTGACGAGTTCGGATTTTATGTGAAGGTTGGACGATTTTTTTTGTTGTTTTTCAGATTTTTCGATGTGCCGCGCTATATTTTCTCTGAAGCAGCTCTACCAGCCGATAGATCCAGTATAGATGACACTGCATGACTAAAGTTTGAAAGATTCAATATCTCTCTTGGTCGTCTGTCGCCGGTCATCAGTCGGCCACTATATGAATTGTGATGGCAGTTATTTAGAAAATGAATCAACAATTTGAATTTGAATCTTGAGTCATCATCGTTAGCAACTGGAGAGACTGTCGGAAGAAAGCTTATCCTTCTCGTGTGGAATGTGTTGCGGATTCCTTAAGAATGCAATCGAGTGCACCAGTTGAAAGCTTTGGGTTGGTACCTACATAAGCATTTGCGAATGGTGTTCCTCCGAAGATAAAGTATGTTACGTGGTTACGTTCGTTGGGCGATCTTTAGGTTCATTTTATCTTCGATAGGTTGTTCAATGGGGTGAAATGTGTTCACAAAAAATAACATTTTTGCCTTATTTTGTAGGGTTTGCGTGTGCGAACGGGCAGTTAAATCAATTAATTTAATTGAAATAATTTTATTTCGCTCAGACGGTTTAGATTGATGTGTTAATGTTAATTATGCAGTTATGTAGGAATGTATAGTCTTTACTGGGTTCTGGTTGGACGAAAAATATTCTTAAATATGCAGATAAAGGTGTGCATACAATGGCTTATACATACATATGTATCTTCCAGCATTTCAACAGTCGACTTCTAAACATTGTGTGTTTAAGCCGATTCTGACTACTTCAGCAGTGCTATATTTAGTTCATAGTTTTTATATTTAAGAATTAAGTCCTTTAATTACAGCATTATTAATTAAAATTAATTTCCATACCTATGTACGTACGTAGAAAACTGAATTTATGAAAAATGTAAGTAAATGTCTTAAATCTTCAAAATCAAATCTCTGAACTGCTATTAGTGCTTAAAAAGTGATGACAATTAGGGTAGGTGAATCAGTACCCGGCCAGTCACTAGTATTCGGCCACTTTCTATTAAATCGTCAATATTAAGAAAGTTTAATATTATTTGAATGACAAATAAATTCTGACTACAATTGCAGGCCCATTAATATTTTGGTAAAGTTTGTCAAACGTGAGTTTTATAGTTCGCGAGTGATACGAAAAGTAATACAAAAGAGAAGTTAATTTCAGTATTTCTGTGGTTTTGGTATATACAAATAATATATAATATAATATAATAAAATATAAAGTGATCATAAAATCTATTATTTTATAAGATCAATTTATATAAGATCCAGGGTGACCGGATACTACATATTTGTCTGAAATACAATTTTATATCTATTTTACGCTTAAACGAAGCAAAATAGTTCTATCTACCCTACAGTACAATTGAAATGTATTTAGTATGTCAAATTTTAATATCCGGCCACTGTTTTTGTTCAAAAGATTACTATGGCCGGTTTATAGAACGATAGGCACCAGTACACGGTCACATAACTAACTAATTGTTTGAAAAGTCATACACTTGCTTTGAAAATGAGTAAAGAAATCGCAGAACAAGAACCCCAAGACCTTTCGCGAGACCAACGAATTTAACTGGCTCTAAATGATATTCGAAAAAAAAACAAGCTAAGTCAGAGAAAAGCGAGTACTTTGCAGGAGATGAACATCCAACAATGGGGTGTTGCGCCAAATCGTCAATGTGAACGCTTGTTACTACAATGTTGGCAGATAGTACGGTAGACAAAGTATTCTGACTTTTTTCCAAAATCCCATCAAGTAAATCGTATTGACATATAGTTGAGAGTGAATACCGCTTATCCGATCCATACGAACATATGTACATACTTAAGTTTTTTAATATTTTATCCATTGACATTATTTTTATTAAATTATAAAATATATTATTTCATGGGTAAGCACCCAACATCAATGTACTCTAGACTTATAGACTTACACAGCAGAAATAACACTAAAAAAACAGAATATTTTACTTTGTATTATAGGTATCCAATTTGTTTATCGATCATTAAGATGTTTGTATGTTATAAAGGTCATCAGGTCGTCTTATTGAGTTCATTTTCATCTTTCAGAAAAGATCTATACATTTCTCAACAATTTCTTAGGGATCACTATATGATCAATTACTATATAATTGCCCATAATTTAATTTTTTTTTCTCATGACTAATACCTGCTATTGACATCATATCTACTTAAATTATGTTTAAAGATTGTGCGACTTGTGCTGTAATGCTATAACCCACACCTTATGTTTAGATTTACATATTTTCTGGGTTGCATTTTCTCCGATGATCTGTCATGGCCTAATTGTTAGTAAAGTAACATATAGTTTGAAGTTTAATCCATTCTTAGCTAGTTACCCAGCATTCGTTTCTCAAAAATTATTTTACCAAAAGAGGCAGCATATTAAAAGTTGTTCGGATATGGTACTCGCAGAATTCTAAATTAGTAGGGGTATATAGGAAATCGAAGTCACTGTTATTTCATTGCAAATATTGGACTACTCATAATACCCCTTTTTGGATTCCTCACATATAAAGAGGGATAGTTCGAAAAGGAAAAAAGCGTCTATAGAAGTAAACACCAGTCTTTCCATAAGGATTTTTTTTACTATTGGTGCAAGTTTTAACCAGAAATGATAGCGCTTCGAGAAGCACTATATTGATTCAGGTATAACGTAGTAAGTATACGCTCGTGATTTGGATATTTTTACCGAAATTGACAGCTATCAGGGCTATGGATTTAGGTGACACTTATCTTTAAAGGAGATAGATGAACGAAGTGTTCGCCTTTTTCGTCTCCGGTAGGCCACGGAGACACCTTGGGAAACTGTAATTATTATGCCTGAATTATCGTGCCTGAACACTATTGCAAATAGGCCAAATGTGGCCGCCGTGACGTTGTATGTCTGCGCTTCGGCTCCTACGCACGTATCTACAGTGTCTAGGTTCGATTCCCAGTAGGCACGACAAAAATAATTTCCACGGCACCATCTCTTTCGAGTCACTGACAATGCTCTCTATCTAGATAAAGCTCACTATCACAAAACTGTAGGTCCCTTTCACTCGTGAGAGAACAATAGCACGCACAATACGAGTAGTAGCAGTAGAAGCTAGGCCCTTGTCTTCTACAGGCTGTATCGCCGTCTATATTATTATTATTATTATTGCAAACTTTTGTTACGCGATGTAGGAACGGAACTAACGAATAGTAGATAGAGAGCAGTACAGCATTTCAAGGAGCGTTTGTATTTATGAATAAAAAAACTCATAATTCATTGTTGACCCAAACTGAGTTATATCAAATGTATGTTTCCATCGTTGGCCAAAAGTGCTGTAGGTTAGGTTAGGTTGAAGTGATTCGCACAATTAGAGCAGTTGGGGCCCACTTAGATCCTAGTTGGATCCATAGTGATATCACTGTCCGATAATTTATGCACGGATTTCTCTTTAACCAGGAGGAGGAGGAATAACTAGGTTAGGTTAGGTAGTTTGGCTGCCAGCGAAATCACCAGCACACTTAGACCATGTTGTGCCCATTGCGATACCCATAGTCAGACTACTACCACTGATCGACAATTGCAATGATAGTGCCGATAATTTGATCCCAACGGCAAATGGTGACTGGACTAGATTTTAAAACCGAATAAAGCGTATTAACTTTGCTTTCACTGGGATTCGAACCGGGGACCCTTCTAACCAGGAACAGGCACTAAATCAACGGCGCCAATCAGCTGGAATAACTAACACCTGAGATCTAGCTACTGGTATCCGAGTGGCCTATCTACTTCTTTACTAGTTTACATCCAATTGGTTTTCTTGATAAATTTTGCTATATCCGTAGTTTTTCAAAGGGCCGATGTAGTAAGGTGTAGTTTCTTCTTCCTTTGCGTATCTGCAGTTCCAGCAGAAGGCGTTGTGTGGGACTCCCATTCTTCGAGTGTGTGCCGAATAGGCAATGACTTGTTATGATAGAGCACTTGTTTTCTTTGAATTTATATTGAAGGCTAGATTAGCCTCGAAGTCTTGCAAGTTTCGGTATTGATAGCATCTGTGAGTAATAAGGTGATGGGTAGGGGGTGTTCTGAGTATTTGCTAATTGTAGGCATGTCCCCATTCTAGCTTGTTTAGGTTAGAGTGGCTGACTGCCATGAATGTTAGTCACACTTATGCCGGAGTAGGCCCATTGTGTTAGCACAATGATCAAGTTGATTCTAATCCGCAAACCATTTAGCTTTATCATGTCGTTTAAATACAGGGCGTCTAAGTGACTGAATCTGCTAGAGGAGTGAGCTCTGCAATTGCATAAAAGGGTGTGCAATGTTCTCCTCCTTCATCTCTCCAACTTTTGCAGAAGTTACCTAGTCTGGAGGCGTGCATACCAACGGCACAGTACCCGATTATAACACCAATGAGGGCGGGTCTCCATCCGGAAAGAGTATTGGGGTAGTGCCCTTTCAGCGAATTCGCCTGCCTCGCAATTCTCGGGGATGTCACTGTGTCCCGGTACCCTCATGAGTAGGATGCTGAAATACTTGGCCACTTCGTTAAGAAATAATCTGCAAATAAGGGACGTCTTGCAGTTGAATGTGACTGCACTCAGAGATTTGAATGCTGCATGTCTGTCCGAACAGATGGCAATATCTGTGCCTAATAATCAATTGTTTTAACAACATAAAGTTAGGTTGCATCTGACCGCTTTCTCCCTGAGAGATAGTTTTCAACTGTTTTTCCATCTTTGATTTATTTGATCCATAGCCTTCATGGCCGCCTTACTGTCTATGTACCGATAGATAACCCGTCTACCGGGTTTATTGACAGTAAGCGGGCAGCCTCTTGGATAGCTTCAACTTCTGCCTGGAATACACTATAGTGTTAAGGCAGTCGGGTGATAGGGAGAAGATATCCGCGATGTCGTGGGGACTCCTAGTCCGGTGCCTTCGTCCGTCTTAGAATGTATATTTGTATACTTCCAGAGTGGCAGATTTCCTGACTAAATCTTTTGTCCAGTCTTCTTTATTCGGTGTCAGTATTTTATACCCAAATTCGAAGTCTACGAAGGGCGCCTTTAATCTGTGTGCTTCGGGATCATCGCATTCTTGATTATATCCAAGTGACTTAAGCTGTGTGTTTTGCACCACCAGTTGCATTCTCAACGAACTGCACCCGTGGTGCAGATACACGCAGATCTCTGGATACTACCAATATTTTTAAGATGAGATTTGTTTCTTAATGCTAACTATCGTATGGTTTCAGTCCTATTTTGAGGCCGATGACCTACCTGTAAGTATAAACAGCTACCGCCGCCTTCCTAATACGGTTCTGAATATTTCCAGCTTAACTTACTGTCCATTATTACGCCTCACTCACCTCACCTCTCTTCTACTGCCCCAACATCGCTCAACTGAAATACAGGACCATGGGAGAATTCTCCTTCCAGGATTTGCAAGCAATGAATAACATCCAATTATCCTTTTCAGATTCATTAGATCGTCTGCCCATGATCCTATCCTATCCCTTGGCCGGACTAGTAAAACTTAGTTCCTTGCTCTTCAGCTTTGGTGGGATTATTTAAGGTATTTTGTATCTTCTTGTGAAGAGTACCAGAGTGCTCTCCCTGTCCAGTTTTCCCACTAAATTAGCGAAGTTTCCTTAATATCTCTAATAGTGTGAAGAAATTTGCCTGTTACGACTAGGGCTAGGCCGTCTTCAAAGGCTATTCGTTAGCAAACCGCCATAACTAAGTTCCTTGAGAATTCCCCTCACGACTACCACCACTATCCAGAGAAGAGGGGAAAGTACGTCCCCTGCGAGGTTCCCTGAAAACTCTCTTGATTATACTGTGGTGTTGAGATTGAATGCTTCTACGGGATAAGACGTTCTTAATCCAGTCTCGAATACTTCCTGTCTTCCTGGCTTTCCCACACATTGGTATGAATACCAACTTAGCTTTCCTCTAAAGTTTTGGAGCCTTCAGCCACGGCGACAGTGTATCTAGATACTGGGTATTTTAAGGTCTCGAAACTTTTAACCAGTTGTGGGTGTCGATGAGAAGTTTAGGTCTCCTCAGCAGATTCCGTTCACACTGCTTCCGACGATTTAAAAAACTATGGCATGATCGGGGTTTTTGAAAGAAGAAGTCTTAACCGACCGCAATTGTTTGTGTTTCTATGTTCTCCCAGAAAGCTTTCCAGACTTCTACTTGCGCATCTCTTGCGTTCTTACCTTCCTTATAGAGGTCACAATCTGCTGTTTATCTAGATGATTTTGCTCGGTTGAAACATTGCCTGCTTTCTTTGCGTAGTGTTGACAGGTGACGAAAGAGGTGGGGCCGCAAAAATATTTTGTTTGTCGTGCCAGGATTCGAACCTAGACACCGAGGCCCAAGTGCGTAGGAGTCGACGCGACCACGGTCCACGGTCACCACATTGTGAAATTAATTGGCGAATAAAAATGTAAAGACGTTAAATTTTTATAGTCGAAAAGGTTTATACAACGTACATCATTTCTGACTAGGGAATAATGCTATAAAGGTTTTAGTTTGGCGTTTGGTGTTATACAGGTTTCATTTGAAATCCAAACCTTTTTATGGAAATTCCACAGTTCATTTAATTGTAATCATTCCCCTAAGAACGTAGGGGGATTATAATGCTTGTGTGGTGAACATGCCATTGATATATACGATATGCAAAGTCAACCCCTCTGTTGAGTTAGGACGACGCAACTAAAGTACATCCAAGCTAAATTGAGTTTGTCACGTAGGTCGGCCGTGGCTCACTTAGACTCACGGCCCTTAACCGGTCTACCGGTCTGAGCATTCGCAGAACAGGTGTTGGAATGAATCTATATTTTCCTAGTCGCAGCAGCTTTTGCAGTATCCGGTAAGGTCTCCTATTAGCATGCGGACTTACTTGCGACCAAGACTGACCATTGATGATGATCTCTTCTTGCTCAACGTCAGCCAAAGCGCCCTGGCTGTGGATCTAATGTCATTGATGTTTCATGTAAACAATCGATTTCTGGATCTATACAGAGCTCCGTCTTCCGGCAGCCACTTCGGCTTGAAATGCGCTACAGACGTTTCGAAAAGCACAGATAGCCCCTGCGCATGTACCAACGCTCGTTCTGGAGCCTACAGTCTATAGAGCGAGCTCCCCATCGACTTGTACCATTTGTTCTTGCGTTTGTTCTTTTGCACGTATTATAATAATTATATGCCCAGGCCTGTACTGGGTTTTGGACCGTGCTTTTTTTTCTCCGAGTGGAGGTTCCCTACAATCTGGGCTCCCAAAATAAGAGTTGACACATAATGTTAGCTTAGGTTGTAGTGGCTGACTGTTAAGGGCAGTCACACTTAGGCCAGAGTAGGCCCATTGTGATACCACACGGATTGACTTCTCCTAACATCGGAACCAATTGGTGCTTGTGGCGAAGCGATTTAGCTGGCTTATGCTGGCGCTGTTTAGCTCATTGAGATTATTGAAATAGTAGGCCACTAGGTGTAGGAACCCACGACTAGCCACAGCGCTGCACGAGCACAGTAGGTAATAAGTGTTTTCTACCTCCTCTTCATCCATGCAGCTTCTGCAGAAATCATAATATGGGGCCCCCATCCTGCGAGCATGAGTGCCAATTGCACAGTGCTCGGTTATGACTCATATGACTCATATAGTTCTTAATGAGTGTTTGCTGAGCGTAAGTAGACTGAGTGACCGTTTTAGGTTATGTGATGGCCAGATTTCTTTTGTTTTAAGGCAGGTGGTGCCTTCTAGCCATTTACACATAATGTAAACAAATTATCGTTCAAGAGCGTTATGCAGCTTCAAGCGAGATTGGGCCTGTAAATCCATTCTTGACAGAAACTTCTCAACGTCTTCACTCACCAATACAAACGGAGTCAAGGATCGTACACATACTTACTTATATCTCAAGTCAACCAAAACTTGATTCATTAAACTCTGAAACGTCGGGAAAGCACCATCATAGTGGGCTTTACAGGCAACAGATTCTCTAAATTCAAAAGAGTGGTTAAAATCCTATCAGAAAGGGAAACATTTACAAAAAAAGAACTGAACGAACACATGAATGACAATAAATAAGTTACATATGTTTTGGAAGAATATTATACTGGGAGGAGGTTATGTCACAGAGACAGCTGCAGATATGAAAACTTACTACAAAAAAGCGGGCATAAATATACTCAGCTAAACCTTTGGAGAAATTGCTCACTCTTGGGAGCGTTCTCTTTTTAGATAGAGTACGGGCATCTTGTGTAAGGAATATGGTTTTGATGAACTTGAAATAAAGCTGGTAAAAAATATTCTATTTCTGACATTTAAAAGAGCAATTAGCCAATTAGTGGAAATAACTTTTGTACAATTTTATTTAGCTTCTCCTGAATTCAAGTGAAGCAAAAATTGAGCAAACTATACCGTAATAAATATACGAATATCCTTCACCGAACTTCTTCAGCAAGAACTGGATTAGTGCTTCTCATCCTTGGAGCAACGAGGTGTGGTTTAGACTGTAGTCGAATCTTCATGGATGGCTCCAAGATCAAGAGAGGGTTGGGATCTTGGAGCCATCCATAAAGAATCGACAACAGTCCTTTCCTGGGTCAGATTCTGCACAGAGCCAGTCCTGAGTGCAGCGAAAGTCGACTTCTTTTCATCTTACCATCTAAAATTGTTGAAAGAATAAAAGTTACCTAATGTCGTCGAGCCAAGGGATACACGTGAAGTAGCTTCTATTTAAGGATTGGACGAATAATGGTCAGGAGGAGATAAGGGTCAGAGGATTTTACCGCTTTAGATAAAACCAATTTAGCTGTTGGGTGAATAAACTTGAACTTTAATTCAATGTCACAAATTACAAGAAAGTGGTAGAGAAAACGTTAAACATAGTACTCGTTGAAAGTCTGCAGACTCTTAGAAGGGCTTTAAAGCATTTATTGTGAACTTTTGATAGTTGTTTGAATTTGCTGAAATCAGCTTAAAGTGGGCAATACTAAAGTGGTTCATATTATGAGCACACTACCGCTGTTCGATATGATGAAAGACTTGATTTTTCTGAAAATTTAACCTCAATTTGAAAAAATCTTCAGTCAATAGCAAAGTCACTGACTTATCGCATAGAGCTCGTATGACACAAGATCATTTATGACCATTAAACAATAGGGAAATGTGAATTGATTGAATTGACCGAAGATACGGTGAGGATTAGGTATGGATACAAAACACTTACTTACTTACTTATTTATCAGAATTGGGATGGATGTCAATGGAGTCTGAGCCTGAGCATCGGTTATCAAGAGCAAGCTGTCTTGCATCCGCGATGACTTGATCTTTATGCAGGAGATTCATCTCCTTCTCGAACCAGTAGGCTCGGACTTGAAGACTCTCTTAGGTAAAGCATTGGTGTCCATGAGTTCGACGTGGCAGAGTCGACGCTTTTTTGTCCGTAGAGTACGCGGTTGTGTTTCTTCTCCATTACTCATCTTCTAGATAATATATCCGACGCAGCATTTTTCTTTCGGTGGCATCAACAATCATCTCTGATGTGTAGCTTACGGTCCATTCTTCATCTCCATAGAGAAACACTAGCAATATACGAGCTTTATAGAGCATGGTTTTGGTTCTTCGAGTTAGGTGTTTTGAAGTAACAATAGTTCTCAAGGGCGAATAGAGTCAGGACTGATTTCTAAGATGTGCCTTCCGTGATTACAGCTACCCGCCGCACTATCATCTTCAATAGTAGATTGAAGGAATCGCACGACAGCACATCTACTTGCCGAAATATGGTGCAGTTTTTAAACAACCAAGGTCCTTTAACCCAGCTGCACGTTGCGTCGCGTATGTGTTACAGAGGTGCGATTCAATCCGATCAATTTTATTGCGACCTCGCATAATCATCGCATCCAAAAGTCCTTGCTCAATCAAAACTATAAAGCAAGCTCCACTTAGATCGGTTTGGTCCGTTGTGCTCTCACTTCCTGAATTTGTTCCAACCTGCATGTTGACCGTTGACCGTTGACCCTATTACGTATCCTATTTTGGATTTGGTGGTCTTCTTCTGACCATGCTCATAGCCATTCTGTGGCTTTTAGATATTGTAGTATATCTTCGGTTCTTATGTTAGATAAATCATTGAAAGAGTTGAAGAAATATGTAGCTGCCTAGTAATTTCTGCAAGCCCAGGACATGTTCGAAAGTAGTGTAGTACTGTTTCCTCTTCCTCTTGATCACTGCAGCTTCTACAAACTGACTGCATATGAGACAGTGCCCCGTTATTGCGCTTACAATTTTACTAATGTGTTTCCTGTTTAATTCCAATAGAAAGGGCCAGGCCATATCGATGTTGATGATCTGCATGTTTCTAAGTGCGTGTAAATGTGTTTGGTGCCGTTGATGACGTTCGACATTAGTAGTAGTAGTAGTCTTCTTATCCAGTGACAAACCCACCCCCTTTCTTGCTAATTCGGCTCTCTCGTTGCCTGGAATAGCCTTGTGTCCCCAGCACAGGGTAGGCTAGGTTAGGTTAGGTAGTCGGGCTGCTAGCGAAATCATCAGCACACTTACCATTGTGATACCCATAGTCAGGCTACAACCACTGATCGGACATTCCAGTGATAGTGGCGTTAATTTGATCCCAAAGGCAAATGGTGACTGGACCAGATTTGAAAACCGGATAAAGCGATTTAACTTTGCTTTCACTGGGATTCGAACCGGGGACCCCTCTAATAAAGGACAGGCACTCAACCAACAGCGCCATCCAGCTGTCTCAGCACAGGGTAAGATTGCACCTGTTGCGACGTAGCTTTTTTAGGCTTGGAACCACTTTCTCTTCTCCCGTCTTCTTATCCGATTCTCCTCTTGTGCTGCCCTTGTTTTGAGCTGCAGCGCCTTCTGGTAGGCTCACAGACACACCATACCACCGTTTTCTTATCGATAGTAGTAGGTAGCTTAGTAGGAAAGTTTAGTACTGGATTCATAGTCTCCCACCTAGTTACTTTTCGTCAGAAGTGCATTGTCTGAATTTCACTTTGTTGGCTGGTGCAGCTTTCTTACATTGATCACCAGCCAGAACGATCTCTCGCCAGTTGTCTCCAGTTTCACACACTCTCTGTTGAGTTGTCCCACAAGCTCAAAGTCGAATATTCCTCGGGCCGGAGCTAAGTTGACCATACATGGGCTAGCCATCTTAGGCGTTGGATCCGGCTGAACTCATGTCGCTGGCTACACTCATAGAGTAATGTCGCTGTACGGCCTATACAGTTCGCCTATACACCTACTTTTCCAAGCTATCAACACAAAGAGGACCAACGATCGCTGATACCTTTTTTGACATTGAAGGTCTCGGTGAGTTCGTTTCCGACCTTGATGGAGCAGCGAGAATTCTCCATCGTCATCATGTACAACCTGTCGAGTTTGGCAGGAATGTCAAAACTAGACATGGCGCTGTAAAGCTTGGCTCTATTCTGGATTTCCCCGACCTGAAACCGCACGGATAAGTACATACCAGGTTATTCACGAATGGTTCCAGGCGCTCATACGACAAATCTTATAAGCGATGTTTAGGAGACTTATCCCTCGGTAGTTGGAGCAGTCTTCATTGAGCATTGTCAGTGTCTCGAATTAGGTGGAACAGTGAATTACGAAAATTGGAAAATTCAAGGATCGATCCTGGCAGCTCCGGCGTAGGAGCCCACGCGACCGCGTCCGCCCATTTCTTTCAAATATGGTATGAAAAAAGCTTTGGACCGGCATTACTCATTGAGGGTATATTGACAAGCAAATGTGATAAATACGTACTTAGTGAAAATGTCCTGTGTCTAAAAAAACATGCGCCTAAGATACAGATTCCAAACATTCGGTAAAACTAACAAAGAACTGGTGGTGAGGAGCGTATCGTCGAACTTGCAGAGTCCATTTGAATTACCTTGATTGTTATTGTGGTCATTGGAGTAAATCAATATACAGTATATATACCTGTTTATACCTGTATAATATCGCAAATATATAAAAAAAAAAATAATAAAAAAATCTTATTTTTCTCGTGGAGGTACAGTCTGGGTTCGATTTAAAATAACAAATAACCCCAGAGACATCTTCAGGAATTTTATTTATTTATTTATTTAATCTACAAACTACATAGGTGTTAACAGATTTTTTAAGCGCATTATTCTTATTATCATTAACAATACGTAATACTTAGTTTCACAATTTGATAAATTATTAAAAAATAAAAAGGCTTAATAAGGTACTTTTAAAGACCGGTCTAGTATGACACAAATCTAAATGATGTGAATATTCATTGAAAGCTCGAATAATTCTCGTTAGTGGTTCGTTTCTGCCATAGTCTGTATTGTGGAACTTTTCAAATAAATTATTCCAAGTGCAGAGTGACCTAGATGGCGTATGAAATTGAATCATGGATAAGAGATAAGAACATTTTACATGACTGCAAAGTATATACAAACATAACATCATAGATGGTGGGTCTAGTTGATAGGGATTTTAAGCCAAGCAGTTGGCACCTTGCTTTATAGGATGGGCAAAAATCCCAATGCATTTTAAAAAAGATGTACTTGGTGAATCGCTTTTGAACTTTTTCGATACGATCGGAAAATGTTATGAACGCCAAGTTCCAAACTACTACAGCATATTCGAGGAAAGGTTGAACAAGGGAATTATAGAGTGTTAGTAGGCCGAATGAATCAGTGAATCCTTTTGTATTACGCTTAATGAAGCCAATTGCTGAGTTTGCTTTTGCTAATATATGACCAATATGAGTATGAAATGTGAATGAGGAGTTCAACATAATACCCAAGTCTTTGACACTATTAATATTTGAAAGATTTGATTTGTTTCCAATTGAATAATTAAATTGGATTGGAGAAACCAGTTTCGTGAAAGAATGGTATTTATTTAAATTAAGCTTAAGTTTATTATTTTCGCACCACTCCAGGATGTTGTTAATATCCGACTGTAACAGAAGACAATCATTGACAGCCTGAATACTTTTGAATATTTTCATGTCATCAGCATATAGCAAAGATTGACTGTGTTTGATTGAAAAAGTAATATCATTGATGAATATAACAAATAATAGAGGACATAGGTGACTGCCTTGCGGTACCCCCGAGCTACATGTAATTGGCTTTGATATGGAGATTCCAATTTTATCTCTTAGGGTTATATTTAAGAGGAAAGAAGATATCCAACTTATCAATAGTGAGTGGTTGACCGAATCAAATGGCTTACTGAAATAAGTATAAATTCCATCAACCTGTTTTTTTATTTTCTATTTCATTGATGACGAAGGACGTATAAATTGATGAGTTAGTAGAAGTTGAGCGTCCAGATATAAAACCGTGCTGCGCTTCCGAAATGTGGCCTTTGATTAAGAATTCAGTTTTATTCTTTACTATACCTTTAAATAATATAGGAACCAAATAGTTTAGGAATCGCAGAGAGTTTGCATATACCTCTATAATTTTCAATATTATTTTTAGAGTCGGATTTGTGAATGGGAATTAAGAATGAATCTTTCCACTCATCTAGAAAAATACCTTCTGATAACGAAAGATTAAAAATGTATAATAGAGGGCTGTAAAGTGAATCAGCATAGTATTTAAGAATAATGGGTGGTATACCATCTACTCCATAACTGGAGTCCGCTTTTAAACTGTGAAGTGCAAGGATGACGTCAGTAGGGTTCAAAGATAATGAACCAATGTCTACAGGGCTAGGGAAGCTATAAGGAGTAAGGTTATTGTGGTTTGAATTGGTAAAAGTGGATTGAAAGAAGTTTGCAAATAATTCAGAGTTGAGTCGATGTTATCTGACTCATCTTCCTTGAAGTGCATTAAATTAGGAATTCCCACAGAATTTCTTTTGGAATTTATGAATTGCCAAAATGATTTGCTATTAGCTTTAATATTTTGTTCAACCGACAGTATGTAGTTCTTAACCATGCCTCTGCGCTGTAGACCAGGGGCCGAATCACCGCATTCGCTATTATATAGTTAACGAAAACCATGTATTCGGGATTACAGGACAAGTGGATGTAATTTGGCATTATAAAACACGTTATCGTGTACGTGAACGTATTGTACTAATCGAAACGTCATTCTATCAGTTAACATGGAACGAGTTCGATATACAAAGTGAAGTGTGAATTTTTAAAATAATAAAACATGTTAGCAAATATTTCGATAATAAGTTTAAAATATAATATGTATAAAGTGCAACAAAATAAACTCCTCGCAAAAACGAATTATAGGGGATTTTATGGAGGAAAACCAAAACTTAGCGGCAAACTTGTAACAGAAGTGGATGAGAAAATCATCCAAGCAAGTGGCTTAGAGGCAGCTGTTAAAGGTCTGGCAAATGTCAGAACGTATGGCAATCTGAACTTGCCACCAACGAAAGCGTCGACGTTAATTGCAGCACAGGAGGTACTGCAGTAGACAAATGTGGGCTATATTCTGAATCAGAGGAACTCCTGTAAAATTGGAAAATAGAATCCATGGCTTGTGTTCCTTCAGATTCATTTGTGCTTTACAAAAATAATTTCATAAAATATACATATTTGACTTTTAACTATTACATTTACTACGTCCGACTCTATTACAATACTTCCCACGAATAATAATTACGTTCCGTCAGCATTCGTATGACATGATCCCGTTCCTATGTAATTTTTGTTCGTATAATAAAAATCTGTTCACGGATGCCGTGATTCGACCCCAGTTTGGTATGAGCAGTGTGTTGAATAAAGCCACTGGCACATTTTAGAGATTAGTCAGTTGGAGAGAGTTAAATATTTTGCGTTAGTACTATTCACCACGGAGAAGAATCTCTAGCTAAATCAAATTATACTTATATATACTTATTTTATACACTCTTCAATCACATATAGATATTGCCGGAAAGTAACAGAATTTTGGATGTGATAAATTAAGGGTGATAATCGTGTGATCCTTGTGAACGCTTTTTGCGTGTGTAGGTTTAACTAAAAATCTGTTAATGTACCTAAAACCAATTAGTAGAGATCGTCTTGACTTTCATTCAGTAGTATTTCAATTCATAGACACAAAACGACTTAACATTCAATTCTTTATTTTTGCAAGTAATTAACCAATGGACTTCAATTAATTATTATTATTATTACTGTTGAGTGTGTTGCACTGCGACCTTTGAATCTATTGTGCCTCCTTTTCATACCTTTGCTCTCTTAAGAGTTCCCTTCACATGCGGTTCTTTTCAGAGTTGTATTGAGGTTTGTGGACTCCTGTTGCTCACAGTTAGTGTAGATTTATTCTAGATTATTCTCTCTAAGCTAGTTTTCTTTAGGATTCTGAGAATGACACAGAATGGTTCAGGTCCTGTGATGGTTTCCGATGCTCCTTTCCTAGCTAGGGAGTCGGTCATTTCATTGCCTTCTATCCCTTTATAGCCAGGTATCCAGCAGAGTTATACTCTGTTTCTGCCACTCAGCTCTTTATACTTCTGTAGACATTCCCACACAAGCTTGGATTTGGTGATGCAGGAAACTAGTGCCAAGACAGCGGCACGACTGTCATACATTCCTGTCAAGATTGATTTGAACTCATCTATTCATGACATATATTTCAGCTTGAAAGATTCTGGTGCGTTTGCCATGTTCGTGGACCAAATACCCCTGCTCCAGTTCCTTCATCAGTTCTTGATCGATCTGTATACCATTTCTTTGCTGCTCAGTCTGTGTACTACGGATGCATTGCTTTTTGGTTTCAACTAAACTCAAAATCAAATTAAATATTATATATATTATATTATATATAAAAATCCCATTATGAAACATTCAGAAAAACTAACATTTTTGGATTTATAACAGTTTTATTGCGTGTTTATACAGATTCACAATGTTTTTACTAAGCTAATCCCACTTTTGAATGTTTGCATTCTCGTTTGTAAGCCGAAGTATAATTAGTTTTGTGTAAAGAGCGCCATCAGGAGTCAAATTCAAATGCTGGCTCCCAAGCTCAACCGGGCATGCAAGTATCTGGACAGTCTACAAAATTTAACACTTCGAGAGCGCCTACTCACCCCAATTTCTCGACTTCGAAATACCCTTCCGGTGTTATTTCCAGATTGGGGCGAAGTGGTCTACTAAAGAACGCACCAACAATTCGACCATGCATGTGTCTACGGAGATGCAAAAAGGCACAAAGAATTTTTAGCATGCACTGCTTTATCAGAATCCCTGATTACGGCAGTTTTTTTCAAGTGGAGGTCCTGGAAGACAAGGAAGCGGCCAGAATGATATCAATGTTGGAAAGACCACCGGCTGATATTACCATTCTAATTGACAGTCAAGCAGACATTAAAGCACGTTCGGCAATTGAAACCAATAACAGGCTGGTCGCATGTTGCCGTGAAGAACTCAATGTTCTGAGTACGCATCTTTCAATTACTCTATGCTGGGTCCCAGGTCACGGGGACATATTCGGCAATGAGGCAGCAGATTAACTTTCCAGGAAAGGGTCCGAAATCGATTCATGCCAGGCAATCCTATGTATTCAACCACCTCTGGCAGAAAGTGGATGACATAATCATGGAGCTAGCTGATGAAAGGTGGAACTCTCTATCTACTTGTGAGACAACTCGGATGGTATGGCTCAAGATCAGTAGTGCAAAAACCAACAAACTCCTACAATGAGACAAAAAGTTGCTAACGATGTTAGTTGGAGCTCTAACTGGCCATAATCATTTGAAGTATAAAACTAAATTGGGACTTATACATGACTTTATATGCATAGGCTGTGGTGGCGAAGATGAAAGAGAGGATACTCCTCACTATCTCTCACTAGACTTGTCAACTGAGGCACAGAACAATGGGAGAATACTTCTTCTAGGACCTACTGGAGCTAACCAATATCCACTTCAATTCTATTTTCAGGTTTATAAGGATGTCGGGATGGTTGGACAGTGATCGGACATGATTGGTATGATTGGATTGATGGGTACGGGAAGGGTGTACAGAGCAAACCATTCCCCCTTTGGGCATCACAATGGGTCCACTAGGACCTAAGTGAGATTTGCTCTGGCGCGTCCACCCACTAATTTCTCATATGGTCTCATGTAGATCCCATATAATTATTATTTTGTTCATATAAAAGTCGTTAAATTTGTAAAGATTGACAAAAAGTAATAAAAAGCTTGAATATTATTTAATACAAAAAGAATTTTATCATATTCCTCTCATCTATGACCATTCTCAATTCTAAAGAAGCCAAGTGCAATGTGATTGTTTTCCTTTTTTTGAAGTGATCTGAGTCCCATGTTCGTTATTAATGACGAAAGAGGATTTGTGGACATTCTTGAGAATATAATGCCACTCAAATGGCAATATCAAAAAGACAATGACCCCAAGCTTGTCGCAAAACGTACGCCCAATTGGTTTATGGATTAACAGTCTCCGGCATATAGAATCAATGGAGGAGACTCAAAGTTCAGTTCAGTCTACTAGCTCCAATCATGTAATTTAAAGGATTTTTGAAATTCTAGTCTATAAGTCTACCACATCTTGCCTAAACGGATTGAAGCTGTTATACATGATATGCCACAAAAATGTCTACACGTGCTTCTTTTTCTTTTCTACGTATGCTTAAGAGCCCTTTATTTGACGTGAAGGCATTTCGATATAAACAGTCATTAGTTAATTTCTTCGCTATTAATTGCCTTTAATATAAACTAAATGTAATTATAAAAATGATCGACATCATTTTAACAATTTTTAATTAGAGACACTTCATGAGGAGCTTCTAATTGGCAATAGCTGTTTGTACATAAATATATCAATTGCACACAATATAGTCCGATATCCTCTTTAGTGAGACTCAATAAATGATACTATTTATTTGATAAGAATGTGTTGATTGATTTAACATTTTTGAATAATCTTTGGATATATACAGATACATACAAAACTAAACCCTAACGCTCTATCAGTTCATGTGTAGAATATCGGGCACCGTACGCATCTGTATATTCATCCGCAAACAAAACGCCACAAGTTGCATCTAAATCATCCATCCAGTCATCCACCAGACAATTTGATTTACAGCCCTGTACAGAGTTGGATGATAAAAAAAAATGGAAAAACAGAAAAAGGGAGAGCTCCCTTAGAGCAAAGCCCTTACTAACAGATTCAAGTGCACCACGGCCATGCGAGTTCTAAAATGTCATTGTTGAAGCGATAATCCGCCGGGGGGAGAAAAAACCCGAAAAGCAATGAAAAGGGAAAGGGTCCCTCGTGGCACTGCCTCATGCTACAATACCTATCAGCGTCCATGCCAAAAATGCAGTGAACCACCCTCGCTGCACTAAGGAACACCCGAACGACCCACGACGTTGTGGTGTAGTTGTAATCGGCGTTGTCGTCGTCTCGCGATAGTCACAGTCGCCCTTTCTCTGCCAGTCAATCTATTGGTACCATCAACAGCCGCGCGCGGAAATTCTACGACGACTCTACGCACTCGAATGGATGAATGAATGAATGAATGGGAAAAACTTTCAGTCTGGAGTTTCTCGATTCCACTGCGAAGAAGACGCGCTATGGTGCACTACGATTTTCCAAATATCGAGACTTTCATACAGCAGGCCAGCGTCAGACACGCACACGTGCATATGGTATTATTCTCTTTTTATTTTCCCGGAGTACTACGGATACATGTACATTTTCATTTATTTTCTTCTATACACAGTTCATCTTTTTTGATTAATGGAAACTTGTTGCCTCTGCGGAAAGCTAGATACATGCATACATATGTTTTAAGTACATACGAGTAAGAGAGTGAGAGGGCAGCTGATCGAGAACACTCAGAATGTACCCGTGCTTAGTAAAGTATCTACGATTTTTTTTCGTTCTGGATCTCCCAGCGCAAATGTGCTTTCGAGAGAGTCCGAGGGTGGAACATAAGCGTATTAGTTGTCATCTGGATGCAGCAGCACAGCAAAGCCAACGAAACCAACCCCTTTTGCTTCATCTGAAACCAGTTCTTTGCTATTTTTTTCTAAGCACGGACCGAAACGGAAATTCTCTATAGCGGGGGTGAGTTTCTGTATTTGTTAGAACTGTGTGGGTGGTATTGGGGGTGCTTAGCCTCCTCCGACTTTTGGGAGAAATTTAATCAGAATTTTCCGTTGTTGCTCCTGTTGTGGATGAGTAGGATGCTGCTTGGTTCGTGTACTCGTCGATAGTGGTTTTATCCTACACTCTATGGTAGTGGTTGGTGGGAATTGTTGTTGCTTTTGTGTTTGAACATCTTGTGGGTTTGAGAGTAACAGGGTGACAATCAAATTGACAAATAAATTCGTCGCCGATTTTTGTGTGAAGTGGACAAGGGATGTGCGATAGAAGCGATCCCACAAAGGAAATAACACACACATTGGAAAAATCGGCGACGAATTTAGCGTGTGTAAAAGCGACCTCAGTCGTTCATCCGAATCTGAGAACTTCAATTGCTTTGCGTTGGCTGGGATGCTAAAAGTTTCTACGAAGACGAATCTCTTTACGAGATACAGATTAATAGTCGTTGTCTCCTGAGTTTTCAGAAGGGATGATTGCTAGATCTTAAAACCTACTATTAAAATCTCAAAAGCAGCTAGCTACACTTTTAGTAAAAGATTCATGTAGTCTCTCATGATTTTCGAAAGTAACTTTCGTTAAGGAAGTACAGTGCTGTCTGTCACGAAAACAAGATTGTTCACGTTATTCAATCGCGTTTTCATACCCATAAAATACACTTGGAAGTTGGACAGTTTTTTTTTGATATTTGTTAAAATTTAATTTCTATTCTCTTAAGGGCCATTCAGTGAGTTTAAACACTGCGTATTGCCAGCTTCGCAAACAGACACTTCATTCATATGGAGTTTTCTTGTTCGCAGAGAAGAATTCATGAGAACTGACACTTCATTGCGAATTTTTTGGTCGTGAATTTGTGAAGCGCGTTCACCTCTTTTTGTATTGCGTTCTCAGCTTGACAGTTCGCAAATAGATTGATTGATTCGCAAAGAAACACATTGAAATCGTTAATTAGGACAGTTAAACTATATTTTAAAAAAACGATAGATAATTCAATCTTCGTCTGTTTGCATACCTGGTATTGCTGGAAAATGGTTCTTTCTGTAAGATCACGTTCGCAGTTCGCGGCTCATTTGAATAGCCCTTTATTTAGTTAAAAAAATCCTTAATACTAGTCAGTTTTTTATTTTGCAGTACTTTCTGCACAGCTTTTTCGGACTTCACCGTGGTATTAGCGTCAGCCTAGGTGGGTGTTCACGCTAGCGGAGTATCAGGGGTTTACGCGACCCCGACTTCTAACTGATATTAGTTGGCAAAATATTCTTAAGTTTTTGTATTTCGGTTTCGACATTAGTCTGTCGTCCACTCATGAGAGATCGATAAATTGTATTTGTGTTTTCACATTTTGCAGAAACTGTTCTCTATAAAATCTTTCTAAATGATATAAAAACGCTTAATAAAAGCTTGGAACTTGTTGATGTCTCCCGTAGGTACAATTTTGGATATTTCGTCGTACCGATTTCAGCACAATCTATTTCGCTACCCCCTGTATATATTGCCAGAGTGTACTCGAAAATAAGTCTGAATATGGATATACACCGAAAGGTAGGTGTAAAGAGATACATATACAAGCGATGTGTCTTGAAGCATTGTTTGAATGGGAAAATTGTCGATGTGGACAGGGTTTTTGGGTAGAATATAGAAAGAAGGAGTGAGAGGACTGTTGAAGCATCAACAGCAGTGTGTTACTGAAGATGAGAAAGAGTGGGTGTAATGGGGGGGGGGGGGGGGGGGGGGGGGGGGGGATGAGATGATGCGGAGAAGGATAATGAGGAGCAAGGGAATGAGGCGAAGGATATCCTTGAAGCTGAAGACGAACAAGCATCGGTAGAAGTAGCACCGTATAAATACCAGAACGGGGAGAGGTGAACGAGACGGACTCACTTGAGGAGATACGACTATCTAATGATTTTCTTTGGTGATATTTGCTGGGATTGTTGTTGTTGTTGCAGACGTTGTCATTGCTGATAGTATTGCCATAGAGGAAGTTGTGTATAAAATTGAGTTGGTTCTTCTAACTTAGGGTGGAAATTGGTGATAGTTGCCAGCCTCATTGTTGACTCCCTTCAAGAGAACGCTGTATTAGGTGACATTTTGATTTTAATTTGTTCAATGACAGTAAGCAAGATGATATTTCGATTTTTTTATATTAAGTTAACACTTGCGTCTGAGGTAATTTGATAATTTAGAAATAATGCAAATAAATTTTTCATGTTATTGAAATAATCATATTTTGAGACTTTTTCATGGATGATCTAAATGGATGAATAGCTGAACAAAAATCGAGATAACCCATAGCCGACAGCATTTGTATATTTTGTACAAGGTGCACTTGCGTACGAAGGTAAAGAATCGACACTAGCTGTATGCCGTGTATTCATCAGAAACAAAATTTAGTGTACAAATTACTAAGTATTTATTGACGTAAGGTTTGATTATCTCTCTTATATCTGTGCCACGTGGTCATTGGCCAACAGCTTCAACGAGAGCCATCTTACTTTATTTCATATCAGCTAAGACATTTCCTACCTTCATCTGACTATGAAAGTAAGATTATACTTTTGAAACATGGTTGAAAAGTAAATTTTGTATACCTTAATAGTAGTTTTATATTTTCTAGTAAGGTCATCCACATTTATTCTTTAGAGTCCCGTTTATCTTTCAACTTTGTGCTACGTACTTACTGTTGTGACTGACTGTATATAAAGTGTATACATATGAGACATCACTAATTTTAACATTCCAACAAAATATGAAGCGTCCGTAGACAAGTATGTACATACATTATTGCGCTTTGATTAGTGACTCGTCTGAGTTAGGATAGTAAATTTTAATATATTTAGAATGGGTGTCAAAAAATATATTCTTTGTTCTTAAAATGAAAACAATCGAAGACTGAATGACTTTTTGTTCCAATAAATGTTGAGCGAATTCTGCGTTTTATTAAGATCTTCAGGTATGTGTAATACTCATCTGCATACCTACGTAGTTAAACATAATCTAAGGAAAGTTTTTTATTGAGTCTTACTATTTCCTTAACACTAAAATAAAATGGTAATATCTTTAAAAAATAGCTCAAATATTTAATTGTTTTCTATGATTCGAATAAGGCAATATATGCATTAATACCTATGTACATGTATCCCGATGTTTGTATGGACGGGATAGAAAAAGAAACCTTGACAAATATGAATACTAAACATCTCTTTGATCAAGTGCAGTAAACTTGATGGTCCAGTAAAGTGCAACTGTCCACCGATCAACTTTTAGAATCCAAGGTCAAGAACCTCTTTTTATTTCAGAATTGACGAGAGGTAAATATAATTGAGTCCCAATGGACAGTCGACAAATATTTGATTAGATGCTGTGATGAATATGACACTTTACGTTCAATTATATTTTCGAGTAAGCAATCAACGCGTACTTTGGCGAATTTAAGAAAACTTACATCAGCCGTCGTTTGTTTTGTCCAGTATACATCTAGTATGACTGAAATATGAGTTCTTGAAACTTATTCTGTATTCACACTAACCAAAAGCGATCGACTTTGTTGGTCGCTGAAGACGTACACACACGCACATGGCAAATGGAATAAACATTTTGGGTGGTAATTTCTGCATTGTATTCATTGCCTGACATCACTGGCCACAAGCGTTAAACATGCTATTAAGGTCCTACCTGTGTTCATGTGAATATAAAATCATATGAATTTCGATTACAACTAATGTTATGACTCATATTCATTGCCAAGTTATTTTCAAGCAACTGGTAAGTCTTTCTGGAATCCCAACCCTTTTTTCCTCAGCTTACAACTTCCGATTGTCATGCCAAGCAACCCTTAAAATAAAAATTCAAAATGCTTAATCGAAGTATTATAGCCTATTGAATAGCCGAAGAATTGGTTCCAATAATGCTAACCTTTTTGGTCAGTTTTCCAACAATACATATTTCGCAAACGTCGTTCTATGTCTGACATTTGAAATCATACACTGGATGTCACAATGAAACGTCAAAATCACCTGGAGAGATCAAAATTTCAAAAATCTATTCAAACGCACCGTTCAACGTTCATCGTTACGATATATGACGCATCAGTGCTGTCCTCTCAAAGCATACATAATGCACATCAAACCACCCACTCGGCCTTATGCCAGCCAACGAGTCAGCCTAAGCAAACATCCAAAGGGCAAGGGTTGGTACCGATGAATGGTGGGAGTGGTGGTGACAATGGTGGTGTTGGCCATAAACAAACCAACGGGCAAAACTACCCCCATGCTCGTCCGTCAACTTACCTACATAACTGCTCTCTTGACTATGGGCTACTACTACGTCAACGATGTCCCATTGTTGGTGTATGCGTGTGCATAGTGTTCCGTTAATACCTTGGTTCACACCGACACCCCCGAAATCTACACCGCTCTGTTATAGCCGCCGTCGCCGTCGACGTAGACGTCGCTGCCACCAACAACGCACACTACATACTGTAGCGCGGAGCCAAAGTCCCACAACAAACAGCAAAGTTGATGCAATCAACTTGCTATTCGCCTAAAGAAAAATAACAACAACAAAAAAACGAGAAACGATGAGAGAAGGTGGGGGTGAAGAGGTAAAAGAAGAAGGAATAAAAAAAGAGCGGGGCCGAACGTCATTTACGACACAACGCATGCCACCCTCTGCAGCCCGTACACCCGCCTGTCAACTTTCCTGCCTTGGATCAATTTGTTGTACCGCGACGACGACGACACAACAACGAATACTGCGACGACAACCACGACAACGAAGACGACGACGACAACGACGACGACGGTGATGGCGATGGCGATGGCGGCGACCACTTTTTCCCATTTCGCCCATAACGAATCCACACGCCATGCACTGCGGATAGAAGCAAAAGAGAGACGTAGTAGAAATCGAATAACAGTGCCAGCCAAGGCGAAAGACGAAAACACACAAGCAACAAAGTAAAGACGCGGTGAAACGCAAAGCGGACGTAGTGGAATAAATAAAAATAGAGGCGAACCCCCTATACCTCTACCTACCTACTACTATTGGACAGTTATATGACTTGCCGCGAATTCGAAAAACCCCGTGGCGGCTACATCACAGCTTTACAACTTTCAATCCTCATCTCACATAGCAAAATGTTTCATTCTCTCTCCCTTCGGCGTTCACTGTTGCTGGCGCGTCAGTGATCAGCACCGACTTCAACTTGGAGTTGGAGGTCTCGAAATGCCAGCTTTGACGTTTACTGTGCGCACAAGGTACTGCGCATGAGGCATGTGTACACTTAGCCGGGTTCGTAAAGTTGGATGAGAATGCTAAACACCAGTGTGTGCCGTCTTAAGATCGAGATAAAAAAAAGCTCAACTTGGATGTTAGCCTAATTTCAAAGGCCCACGATGTGATTTGGTTTCGCTCTGGTAATGGCACACCGTTGTGGTTCCCATCACAACAATGATTTGAAGGTTTCCATATTCACGATTCTTCCATAACTTGTACTTAAGTATGTATGTATGTACATATATCTCATGTATGTATGATAATAAACCGAATGGGTCCTGCTACATTGTGCTGCACCTTTAAGTCTTATTTTGTCAACAGTTAAATGGACATGACTATATGTACAATGCTTTCCGGATAACTGCGTTGATTTTTTTGTAATTTTTATAATGCGGCTAAGTATGACTAACATACATGTATGTACATGCACGTATATTATGTACGTACATATGTCGATTAAAGACAAACTTGACATTTATTTAGATTTTTGTTTAGATGTAGTTCTCATCTGTTACGACGAAGAAAAAGAATTATTAAATTGAGATATCACTTAAGTTATTTATTAGAACAAGCAAGATAGACAAAACTGTTTGTATTAATTTCCTGCTAAAACCGCATTAGAAAAGTGATTTTTTTCTTTTCTTCTAATCTAACCCTCCATGGCGCAAAGATTTTTTGAAAACAAACACAAAATAAGAAAAATATAAAAAAAATATATATTAATTTTTTTTTATTTATTTATTAACAAAAAAACATATTTTGCAGACATACGACATTGAGCCTTAGCTTCGCAATAATCTGCCCAGTTTCAAAAACGGACCCTGAGTGACGTCACAAAACAAAAAGATGGCGGTGTTGACAAACTGTCCAGCACAACTTATATTCCTTACACCATGGGCGATTACTAATTGTCGTGACTGACAGTGTTGGTAGCAAACTTAAGTATTTCAATTTATTTTCATCTAATTCTTAAAACTCAGCTTGCTAATATTTAATTTGTATTATGATGACGGTTGTCCTGAATAAAGTTCGGTGAGAAACTGTCAGCGCTATCAAAGCACATGACAACATACATATGTACATACATATACTCCTCACAAAGCTTTTATTTCCTTACCTACATACATACGTCGACTTATGACATCTTCACTCAATTTCGATTCTCTTATGCTTCTGCGATATTAAGCAAAATTATGATTGGAAAGTGTAAACGTTTCTGTCAGAAGATCTGAAGGATCATTTCGAGTTTATGTTTTGCTCGACGGTAAACACTGCGGAACGAACACTTCTCTTGTGAATAACGTTCAAGAGTTGAGTTAGTATTCCCAACGAGCAATTGATAATTGATTTACCCAGTGGTCCGATGTCATCCAGCGTTTATGTATGTACTCCACATGAAGCAGAATAGTGTTTTAATTACTTAAACTTAAAAGTACCAGAGTTGAGTATACGATATCCTGTCAAAATTGTTATCTTCTTATATCAACCCCTTGGTACTCCCCGATGTTGGATATGCACATATACTTCATTTAGAGAATCAGAATCTATGGTACCTAAAAGAAGTACAATTTTGTCGAAGGAAATCAATTACTGTCGGTTAATACTTAATTGGATACAAACAGTCTTACATATGTCTTACATACGGTAAACTGAATTATTCTAGAATTTAGTTTCAAATTATTCTATAAGTTATACGAACTAATAAAAGAATATCTATGAATACTCTAACGCCGCTGGTAGATGATAATGGAGAATTGCGTTCCTAGACGAGGTTTAGATGGCAATATTGAGACTGATTTAACTACAAAAGCTGCTTGTGAGGATGGACTATCAGCTGATATTTGTACAGCAGGTGGGGATGATTTTGATGTTTGCTCTCCACTTATTCAAGGACGCGATTCATGTCGAGTTTTGCAAAATCACGATTAGGGTTGGTAATGAACTCAAAGACGTTCATTGTTAAGGACAACGCTACGCGGTTTCATGTGACTTCTTCAACAACCATCTTCAGAAGATCTTGCAAAACTCAGGTCAAAACTATCCCCAAGAAGTTCATTCAGTTATTAGTATACACGGATTATATTTACGTTATACACTGAACGCATTAAGGAGTTTTCTTATCTTCTTACACTAAATGATGTCATCAAGAAAAAACACACATCATCGACGTCTTGTTCAAACCGTTATACACTTCGTTTACCACGGCTCCGCGGAATACTGAACAAAAGACTGTTGCAAAAGTTTCTGTTTGTAGAGGCTCAACGGCAACTGAAGGATTACATGCATTCATATGTATGCATATAGATGCATGGATGACCTTCAGACCATTTTCATGTTTTATATGTCAAATTCGAAGATCGCATAGATCTTTCTTTACGAAACTTATCCAATCGTGGGTGATCACAGTTATGGTTGCTCTTATGGAAATATGTGTTCTCTCAGACGTGTTCGCTCAAGCTCTTCCAATACGAAAAATATATCCACTGCACTATTGTATCGTAGGCTCTACCGATTTCACGTGAATTAGTGAATTAGTTTTACCATTTACATTGGTACATCCGCCTCTGACTAACATATATTGGGGCGACAAAGTATAGCAATGCATACCTATATATCGCGCTGTGAAAAACCCGTTCACGTTAAATCTGAAGCTCAAATAGTAAGCTCTTTCTTGGTTATAAGAAAAAAAACAATCGAGGATTCTCTTTCTCGGTTCAGCCAGGGCTCGAATCGCGTAAGGCGACAAACGTCCCTCGCTAGCGTGTCGACGATACATAGTTTCGCTCCATAAGCATACAAAAACGATAGCGCCTGAAAGATATCGTTTTGCCTGCTTCACTTAACCTGAAAACTGTCAGTTACTGATTTTTGGCGATAGCTATTTCAGTATCATTTTCATACAAAATGAGAACAATTTTGTATGTATACATATCGTGTTCTTCACTTTTGTGACGATTTCAGAGTGATAGGACGCATATGGTTAGTTTTAGGCGCAAGTTGAAATGAGAATGTGTTGGTGAAATTTGAGAGAAATCAGAGTACAGATGTCATTTTAACATGAGGGATTTTGTTCTCCGAGCCCTCAAACTGTATACAAAATAAGCGATAGGCCAGACGATAATGATGGTCTTAAATAAAGCAAATCATCGACGATATCACTAAAGAGAATCTGGTGGACGATAGTCGCCTGAAAATTTACGCGATTAGAGTCCAGAATTTTCTCGACTTCTGACTACAAAATTTGGGAAGCAGCTGTTCTCTGAAGGCACTGCTAGTCAATCCATCTAGTGCCATCTAGTGTTTTTTTTAAATCATAGGTTGTTTTGACACTGACAGCTGTTTCTCGCTTGAAATCTTGACAGACATTCAGAATCATACCTCTGCGGAACGAAATGAGTCGCTTAACTCTTAAACAACGTTGAAAATATTAAAACATGTATTTCCAAAGGGTGGGTGCTGTGTAGCTCAAACAGTGCGCTTTTTAAAAAGAAGAAGTTTTGGCCGAAATGGAACACCCACCGCGACTGCTGTACTCAAGTTTGTGCATGCCACACAGCGCATGCCACAATCGATCCAAATCACCAAATTCTCAAATCGTGTTATCAGCCGTCTTGGCGATATCAATTGGCCGCCTCGGAGCTGCGATTTGACCTCTTGGGACTTTTCTTTGTGGGGAACAGTGAATGACAGATGTTATGCCAAAAGTCCGGAAACGATTCAAGCGCTTAAGGCCAATATCATCCAATCAATCCGTGATCTACAACCCAAAACCATCAACAACGTCTTGGAAAATAGGAGTGACAGAATGCGCTACTGCGAAGCCAACCGAGGCAGCCACTTAAACACCGTGGTATTTCATAATTAATAGGAATATTTGTTCTTACTAGTGAAGTGCTATGCTGAGAATGAAGTCGTATTTTTAAAATGAAAGTTTAAAGGCCCACAAATAATGATCGTACCTACGTAGACTTAAGTCAACTTAAGAAGTCGAATTGAATTTACATTGGTTTTTATTTAGTTTGATCTACTATTTTAACTGATAAGTATTCATATTTGATGTCCAAGAGTCATTACGCATATCTACATAGATATACATATCCATAAGTGCAAGCCAATGAATGTTAGAGAGCGGGTACGCACATCGAGCAGTCAATACATGGTAGAAGTTAAAAATACAACTGTTACGGACATAAATCAAAAGGAAAGCTCCCAAGTCGTATTCAAAATCGCCGTTGTAAACTTCCTCCTATTCAAATGGCTCGCAAAGGCAACAGCTTTTGTATGCCATTAGGAAATATCAAACCACGTGGGATTTGGTTTCGGTGGCGTATGCTTGTCATTCGTTCAACTGTCGACGTTAACATTGCTGTTACAATTATTAACAAGTGATCGCCTAATTAACGTATTTCCATATTTTATTCGAAAAAGGGAAGAGCAATTTTTTAAATGACATATCTGAAAAAAATTCGTTTCTGAGAAGGCAGGGTAAACTAAGTTTCCATTTCGATAACAATGTCATGTCAGAAAACGCTTCCCTTGTTCGTCCTTACTAGCGCCGTTGTGTATACATACACACATAGGTACAATGTATGTGGGATGCATCACAGCAAAAAAAGGATGTAAAAATAAAATTTCCTGCTGTAATAATGCAAAAGAAGAAGATGAAAAACAGGAACTAGTGCTAGCATATAGAAGAAAGCAGAGTGAACGAGAGAGAAAAGGAAAAGCTTTTCGCCATGTCCTCCAAAAACAGGCTACAGATTAAAAAGACCTTCTAGTCCACCCCCATCCTGTGTTTTGTGGTGGACTCCACCATCTACACCGTCGCCACCACTTCTTCATCATCAACATTAATAACGTCTATATAACTGCAATATACCATGAGAGAGAGAGGGCTCTGCTGTAAGGACAAAAGCACAAAACTCTTCGTTCTTCTTCAACGTTGAGCCAGCCGTGGTAGTATTCTTCCAACAGTACTCGGTAACGAACGGATCGCAACGATGACTACGACCACGACGTTGACGGCGACGACGACGACGCCGACGACGACAATGAGCACAGAGATGCCATTATCGCAAGCACACAACTTAAACTAGAAAGCGTAATAGGAATTTCTATACCAAGACGAAACGAACAGCAAAGAGAAAAAACAAGAAAGAACCCAACAGCCAACGTACCACTTCCACCCACCTCACACTCTCCAACACACTTCTCATCTGCAGTATTCACAGGGAGTGAGTGAGTAAGTGAGTATAGCTGATGACGCCCGCTTTAGTCCAAAATCGAGCCAAACGACCCATCCGCCCACCCAGCAACCAACAGCTCGTCATCCTCTTGCAGGTCGGTCGTATCTCATAAGACCACGACGCCCCCCCATTTCCTATTCCTCCCCTATCCAATCCTATCCTGTCTGACTCTGACTCTGCTGAGCCATGAGTTGAACCTTCTCCAATATATCTATACGAATACTCATAGCTATGAACTTAGCTATGACTGCGTTGGAACATACATACGTATATGTATGTGTGTACATGTATCTATACGCTGCGGAAGGTTGTTTGTTGGCTGCTATTACTATGACGGTGCCATGGGTTCCATTGTGCTCTGTGTGGTTCTGTTCGGTTTGTGTATGTGCGAATGTGTGCCCATGGTGGCAGATGTGGTATAACCAGATCTATAGAATAGCTAGGGATATGTGCGTGGTAGATTGGTTGAGGTTGTTGGGTTGGGTGGATGTGCTACGAACGTACGATGTGAGTGGAAAGAGGTTGAGGCTCTATCGCACCAACCTTTTCAAAGGGTACGGGTGGAAGTGATGGAGTTTTATGTGTGCGCATGAAGCTCTCGAATCGAACAACAGAGGATAAGGTGATTTCATAGTGAATCGGACGTTTATGGAATGTTCACACTGTAGATAACTTTATTTTGTTATAAGTTTTATTTTTAAATTAATATTTATTTTTTATTCTCTCTGCCATTGCGCGAACTTTTAACTCAAAGCGACTGTTCGTACTTAGGCGTATTTGGAAGAAACATTTACCATCATCACTATCGAGCAACTACTTTCTTCAGACAAATGCAGTAGGGTGCCATATGTACATACATATTTCTGTTCTTTCTTGACCTAGGTTACCACATATCGGTCATTTTCCTTTTGCATTTCAGAGTAAAATGTTCATATTAACGTTATAACGGATCATTCATTTCGATGTCGAAGAAAAGCTTTCCATTGAAGATTAATGTTCTAAAGAGTAAATGTGCAATTAGAAATTTTTGACATACAAAACTTAAGCAAATTTCACGAAATAAAGATTCTCTACACTCAACTAAAAACAAATTCGTGAAATTTAGACAAGCTTAGAAAATTAAAATATTTCCAAAACTAAAGATTACAAATAGTAAGCATATTCTTTTAAGATACTACTTTTGAAACTACCTTGGAATTTGGATACAATAATCAGTAGGCTACACTGATGGTGTTCTTTTTTTAAAAACCTTGAGTTTATTTATATTGTTCAATATTTTTGGAACCATGTAAGATTTTATTTTATATTTTTGTTCGTGTTGTAATAGCTTAAACTCATCATTAAATTTATAATATGCAATGAAATTGCAAATAAATACATGCCGCCAACGATTTCCTGGACAAAAGGAATTACCAACCGATCAGTTGGCTACAACGTGTGGGACATCCTGTAGATTGTAGCGTTACAGTCTGGGGGTTCTGGTGCTAGCTTCTCTAGCAACTGACTCTCACTGATTTCAGTTCTATAGGAGACATAATTTTAAAGTTAAATTCGTTTAAATCAACTACTACTCAACAACTGATTTCCATTTATTCTAAATTATATAGTTTCCGTTTGGGACAAGTTTCTATTAGTGACTAAAATCTTTATTTATATATATAAAGAAATGACACCTTGATCTCTAGCGAATAGTTGCTAGAGATCAAGGTGTCATTTCTTTATTTGTTCTTAACATTTTTCAAGTTGAAGTAAGTATAGTGTGCGTCATGAGTCTTAAGCGCCTTGCGACGTGTGAAGTGAAAATAGTGCGTCATAAAATATATCACTTCTGACGTATTATTTCACTTGAAAAATATTCTGTGGTGATGTTTCTTACTTCATTCATCACAATCGACGTCGTCTTAGTGCATTTCACCAAAGAATATTGTATTCACATGTGATTTTGATATAGTTTAAGTAATAACTTATATCCAACTATCCACTATTGACAACGTAAATACATTACTTTTACTAAAATATTTAAAAACATAAATATGCAGTGTTAAATTGATGTTATCTACTTTATGTCAATATTATGCTTCTTTAAGAGTACTAAGTGAGTTTACAAAACTCCGGCTGAGTCACTACCAAACTGCTGGCTGTATCAACTATGATCAAGTCCTGCCAATAATAATAATATGTTGAATGAGTCAGGGAGTGATACGCTACATCTTATGCCTTTTCCCTATGATTCTTAGTCGCAGGCAGATATCGCTTGGACACTACCTCTTGAAGTCATTAAATGATGTAGCAAACGCATCTTCTCATCAATTTGGAGCAGATCATTGGTGTTACAATATTGGTGGGTGTGAACTTCAACCACCAATCTCTAACATATCCTAATTTAATAATGGTATCTGGACATTCACACTTGAGGCCGCTATTCATCCCCTGACAAGAAACATGCACTGTATGGCAATGCGTTTCGCGATAGAGTACCACTTAGAAAATGGTACATGTCAGAACATACCAGCATTTTTTTTGTATGTAAATGTTGAACAATTTCCTTAAGAAGAAAAAATTATTTTTTTAAAGTGGCTTTAGGGTTCTGTCGGCTGATGGCCATTTGTTATATAGTCCATTTGTTTAATGTTAGGTGAACTTTGAAATTTTGCCGAGCTCTATTTTTTTTATTCATTTTGAATATTTTTCAATGTATATGGTCTGAGTTAATGTACGTTATTTTAGATAGGAATTTGGAACACAATGGTATCTTTCTAGTGACATTAAATTACATACATATTTTGGTTTAAAAGAACTATGATTATGATTATTTTGTAAAAGATCTCATTAGTATATACTAGTTTTTAAGTGAAACTAAACAGAAAACTTATGCTAATTTTTCAGTTTATTTGAGGACATCGGAATTTGGAGAGTAAAGCATAAATTGAGTTCCATTGTGAAATACATATTTTGAATGAATAATAAAATAAACATGTCAAAGAATACCTAAGTATATGTAACACGTAGTACCGTTTGAATTTATCATTTTACAAAATGAAAAAACAACAGCAGTTTTCTGCTTTACGCACATTTATGTTTGGACTGATGTTTATGATTTTAAAGCATTAAAGCATAAAATTTAGTTTTTATATTTAAGACAAAAAAATCTCTCGTTTAACATTTATGGTGGACTGAAATGAATTTCATGATAAACCAGTACTGTGAGACCTGAATTTAGTTAATAATGTTAATAAATGTTAATAATGACCAGAACTCTGGTTGAAAATCGGACTCCTATTATATTTGCAGATACAGAAGTGAACAGAGTAGGTACTTAAGCAAAATATTTATTATTATATACTATGCTTTGGAAAATTTGTATTAAATTTGACTGCCTTTGAGTCTAACTGGAGAAGAAGCCGATAGATTTGTCAGAGACTTTTTGGAATGAGGCAATTTGAGCATCGGTCAGATTTAAAAAGAAATTTAAAACTACAGCAAATGTAAGAGAGGGTTTTTTTTGGGGTAAATGTAACAGCACTATAAACAAAATTTATAAAATTCTTATGAGAGATGCAAGATGTCCCCGTTTACCCAAGTATTTTTATTTTGAAACTATTTTATAATGTAAATGCGTTTTCAAAAGTTAAAAAATTCAATATTTCCCCCTATCCTTAAAAAATGTGTCTTCAAGAAAATACAAAAAGTTGTTCCTAAAAACCCCCAGCGCCCATATTTCAAAATAATTAAATATTATAATATTTTACGCAATATATGCCGAAGTTGCTAAAAGTAACTATACCCAATCTCTTAAATTGCCTAATAAATGTCCAATCGCACCATTGTACTTTGATTCATTAAATTTCATTGATTGCAGTCAAATTGGCACCTCGCATTGGACTGAATCTCGCCTCGCTTTTTACTGTCATACCAGGCAACCAAGGAGAGTCTGCAAAATCTTTTTTTAAAATTCGATGTGAACGCAGCCTTAGTTCGAATTCGTCCTTCCCCGCGTCAGCATCTGCATTAATACGACATACAACCGTACACACACGGCAGATGTTTGAGGGAGTGTGCACGAATGCGGCAGAGGGTTATTCTCCTCGTACATTCACGTGTACATAAGTACGTATGTTTGTATGGCTATCTGCCTCAAAACACGTATACTCATTCACCCTCGTGGTAACTCGTATATCGAAAAAGCAAGCAGCACAGCGCATAATCGTCCCAGTGCAGTGTGTTGCTGGATACGGGGGTGTGAGAGGTGAACACATCACACTCCCTGTGGAAGAGGTAGTGGAGGTGAAGAGAAAGAATATAAAATTCGAAATAATACCATTTCATCTCACCCGCTGCCCGCCATGCCGCATACGTCCTTCACATGATCGAAGTATCTCTCTGAATCTCGTTTTTCGTTGGAAGGCATTAACCATCGCACCGACCGACCAGCCAGCCAACGAGTCAACCAGCCCACCAGCATACTCAACGTACGACCGCCCGCCTGACAGTCACCGCACAAAGTGCTTGACTGTCTGTTGGAAAATCCAGATGATGAAGCAGCAGTGTCGGTTGTGCAGATGTTGGGCACGTCAAGAGGGCATGGCAGGGGAATATGTTTCAAGATACTCGTACACCAAACCGAGCACAGCAGTAGCACCGGCATAGCTATCCGAGAACAGTGAGTGAGAGACAACGTCGAGGGAAAAAAATCGAAGAAAATCATTTTTCTTCTATCCGCCTTCCCCAGTCTTGTCTTCTGGCAAAAGAAAGGTTCTTGTTGGGTCTTGTTTTCTTTTGTGCTGCGTTCACTACTCGCTCGTTCGCTGAAGAAACTCGAATCTGGCTCCAAGTTCGATGGTGCTGCCGTTGCAGAGAAATGAATATTTTGGTATTTCCTTGAAATGTTGGTGGCACAAACACCAGTCAGCACGTAAGAGAGGGGGAGGAGGCCAACGAGTTCGAAGGGGACTCAACTTCACTTCCTTTCGTTCTTCGTAAATTTCTACTTGGTTGTCGTTGGCGTTGTTGTTGTCAGCTGTACGTTTTAGGTCGCGTCGCCCTTGTTCTTCATGGTTCGCTGTGTTTCATGGTTTTTTCTGATTAGTGAACCCAGAATGGTTTTGAATTTTGGAAAACACATCTTCTCTCGAAAACATTCCAATTGAAGGCGTGGAAGATGCTGAATGAGGAGGACGACGAAAAAGAATTTATTATTCAAAAATGAACGAGTTCTGTTTGATCTTGTGCGTTTCACATCCACGATCGTAGAGAGCACTGCTAGTAAACAGTGAGATTGTTGCTATGTCATGTGCTGAGGTAGAGCTTTTCGATCTCGCAGCAATCGTCTTGATCGTCGCGTCGTCATAGTTGTTGTCGACGGAATCGCGAAGCGGAAGTAGGATGTGAAACTGGTTGAATGGTGTTCTCGGTGGTGTGTGCAATTGAATCATTCACCTGCTGCCAGTCCTGAATGCATGTGCGCGTGTGTATGCAATTCACTGCTGTTTGTGGTGTATGCGAGCACATTCCATTGGGATGATGAGCTAAGCGACAACGCGAGCAGTGTTTTCTTTGCCACAACTGTTTTAAGGAATTTTATCGTTGCCACTGTGTGTGTGTGTATGATGATTTCTTTTTGAGCGTACATGATTCAGCGGTATTTACGGCGCCAATTTTTGCAGGATGTAATGGAAAAGTGGGAGTTGTAGGGAAACACGAAATGTATTTTCAATTTGTTTGATTATCTTGTCGTTTCAAGTTTTCACTGACAGAACGGAACAGTAACTGAGGATTGTGATTTTTCGTATGGAAAGGTTAGCGGTTAGTGTGTGGTTTCTGGAGAACTCTCATGAATCATGTCAGTTTAGTGTGATACTTGTTGGTTGACGGTCGCACGTTTTGCAATTGTGTTCGCATTAGTATTTTTAAAATATTGTACTGAATATTTTTAATATTCCAAAATCAAACGTAAACACTTTTATATATTTCATAGCTGGTGCAGGAAGAATGACTGGAAACGGTTGGGGCAGACAAGAGCTCGAATTGAGATTCAGTAACACTTGGAGGTTTCAAATTCATAGTGCCACATATGGGTAAGCTACGATAACGGTTATTGGTGGTTTGAAGTCGATTGATTTTGAAATGTATTTAAGCAACTCAAATTGTTAATAGAATGAGATCATTTATCAACTATTTTATTGAACAACACTTGGTTACAAATTAATGTTTTAAATTGTATTTTATTTTACATATGTATTGAGTATGTATGTAATTGAATTTAGAAAAGCAGTTCTTAAATATAGGAGTAAAATCGATGGGATCTAAAGTAGGGGATTACGTTTGGCGTCCCCACCGACGTTCTGGAGACCAATATTGCAAACATAGATACAAACGCTGTTGGAAAACATGATATAATGGATGTCATTCTTTTGGTAATAATGTAATAATATTAAGCTCTCTAGCATTGAAATACAGTGCAGTCTCGATTTGTGCAACTTCGATTTCTGCAACACTCGATATTTGCAACCAATATTTTAGAGTTTTACATACAATGTAAATGAATCTGCTTTGTTTTTTTTTTTAAGAAATATGAATTCAGGACATTTTATTTATACATTACGTAGTATATTGCGTAAGCTTTTTTAAAGTGTCTGTTCGATTATTGCAACCGGTAATGTTTTCATTCTCCTGGGATCCAAATCGCTAAAACGCCCTGGCAGCCAATCTGTTAATGCATGAGGTACATGGTAGGATACATACTTTTTTAAAATAACAATTCTTAAGTCGAATAGGTACATGCGTCTAGTCCAATTGAATGACACAAAAACAAATTAAAGATTCGTGCGTTCAATTGATATGTTAGATTCTCCTGTATTTTAACTGGATTTCTGGACATACTGAAATTATTCCTATATTTTCGATTCCACTATGCCGATATAGTGTTGATTTTTTTTTTCAAATTCATAGGTGTCTCTATATAACGTACAAGCAGAATGGTCGATACTCTATACACAGAAGTAAAATGTACTCGATATTAAAAAATGTTCTATTTAACGTATCCGCCTGGACATTCATCATTATATCATTCGTTATACTGGACCACCACTGTATAGCAAAAAATTATTTCTGTATTTGGTTTTTAATAATCATCCCTATATTCAGTCAAGTGAAGTCAGCATTTCGATTCCACTATTTTTCACTGTGGACGTTGATAATGAATTGAGTTCATTAATGCTTTAGCCGCGGCTTGAATAGAATAAAGTCTTTTCGGGAGTTCATTCCGCAATTCTAGTTTTGAGCATCAAATTTAAGACTTGAAATTGTACTCGTAATTTTTCATTGACTTTAATAATATAATTATATAATATAATAATAATATGGGTGGTGCTACAGCCCGTAGAGGGCCAGGGCCTAACTTCTCAGCAACTACTCGTGTTGTGCGTGCTATTGTTCTATCATGAGTGGTTTTATTGACTTTACTTACATAATTTATTAGGATTTACTCTCAATAGTCGTATGCTAATATGTTGACGACAAAAACAGAGAAATTCTATAATAATGTTGCCGAAATACGAAATAAATTCCTGGCTTAAAACTTTACCGAGTGACATACATATCTGTAACAAATCAAGTAATTCCTGGTGTTTTATTTACATTTTAAGTCAATGTCCACTGCGGTAACAGACCTTCCGGTTGGGGTTACCTGAAACAAAGGCTTATGAGTTCGTGAGTGACGTTTACAAAAATCAACCAAAAGTAAGCTACGAATTTGTACTGTAAAGTTTGTATTCAACGGTCACCCGACAGTTACATGTGGATTTTCACTTTCCCATCAGCGCCAACTTTGTTGTATCATCCAAACGTTGATGCGCAAGCCCCCAAAATTCAAATACTCTACGCATTCCGTGATCAAGCTTAACTTTATTAGGTTGTAGATGTAAACTTCTAGGTAGTAAAGGAGTTTGTCTACCTCGGGACAAAGGTGAACTTCACAAACGACATCACAGTGGAGATCCGTCGTAGAGTCGCTCTTGGCAACCAGTGCTACTTCGGTTTGTCAAAAGAAAGGGGCTCAAAACTCCTGACTCGAAAAAATAAGGCTATACAAAACTCTTATTTTCCCAGTCTATGGAGCCGAAAGCTAGACGCTAATCAAAACGGCAGACCTGATTCTTGGTACCAAAAGAGGCAAAAATCCGTCGACTGCACTGGCTCGGCCACGTCGAGCGCATGGACAACAATGCTCCAGCAAAGAGGTTCCTTGAATCCGAGCCTCCTAGTTCGAGAATGGGAGGAAGACCGAATCTCTGGTAAGACCAAGTAATCGCGGATGCAAGACAGCTTGGTGTTGAAGAATGGAAGCAGCGTGCCCAGGATCGTCAACAATGGAAGGCAGGAATTGCTCAGACTCGGTGGTACCGATTGATTTGGACATTTTTCTACAATTTCACTAACGGCAGCTATATATTATGTAGAGGGTGGATTTCGAAGTCGGATGGGCTTTAAGACATCTGTAACAGACGAAAATTGCAGCTACCCGCGACCTAGGAAATATCTACATATACGAAACATGTAACAATTTCCGCTGGCGGCCGATCGATCTTGATATATTTTTAATCGTGTGCTTAATATAATCACTTAATACAATTTATTTCACCTACTCCCACATGTTTTTACCCTTATGCTAAGATTACTCCTCAACGCGAGATATATTCTATAAGATCAGATTCATTGACGAATTATTCTATTTTTTTAGAATTTCATGTCACATTTCTTCCGTACTTAAATGACAACCGTATCTTTCTGATAAGAACCTTATCAAGTAACTAAATGATTGTGACGCAAAAAAGACCTAACATGTGATACATAAACGAAAAGAAGTAATCATTCTACGCCGACTTTGATTTCAAATCTATTGAGATAAGTTGTTATTGGTCTCGTAGAGTATTTGCCTGCGCAGTGAAGAAATTAAACTACTGTCGCCTTGATTACGTACAAGTAAAAATCAACCTCCACTTCCTGCATTTTACCTTGGATATAACACATTGCTATTTGATATTAAAAGTTTTGCATGCAGTTCTAAAAAGACATCACCCACAATTATTAAATTATTTAAATCCTACGCCAACATTCCTGATATAAGAATATAAGTGGTACACGCCTTGAATGACCAGAAATGGAATTTAAAATTTTAACAGCTCCCAGTTGAAAAAATCATCGAAAGTAAAGCTGGTTACGTGGAAGGCTTCTATGGCGTAGTTGTTTGGAAAGAATAATTTTATAGAAAGTTTTCGAAGTACGAATTTTTCATTTGAATTTACTAAATTTTCTACGAACGTCAAACGAACTTAATACGCTGCCAAACATACGCACATACCCTCACATATCCGTAGTACCTACATTTCAATCTATAATCTCTGCCTTACACGCAAGCATTATTCATGCCCACCGTGTGTTAGTTGCATTTATGCTTAGGGGTTGAAATAAATATGCGAGAAAATGCTGAAACTCGTGTTGATTTGTTGATTTCAGTGAGAAATGTTCGAGCGGAAAATCTGCTCAGATGTTTATATTTCGATACTTATGGGTTTTTAAGGGTCTTGCAAAACTGCGTTTTCAGATCTTGTCAGAAAATGTCGATGTTTAACCGTTTCTTCCAGTAAATGCAAAATTGCTAGAGACAGAATAGAAAAACAAATTAATCAAATTTACTCAACGAAGTCGTTATTTGTCAGATTAGTTATCTTCTTCTTCTTAGGGCGCTACAGTCCAAGGTAGACCTGTGCCTCATTTAATATGCATCTCCAGCCAGCACGATCTCTGTCTCCAGTTTCGCACACCAAGCCGGCTGAGGTCCACCTCGACTTGTGTGCGCCATCTAGTTGCGTTGTCCTCAGAGTTTCAGAGTCGAAGATTCTTCGGGCCGGAGCTATGTTGTCCATACGCTCTACATGGCATAGCCATCTTAGACATTAGATCCGTAGACGCCTGACCTTCCTTCAACGTTCTTCACCAAATGCCATCAACGCAAAAAAGACCCATGATAGCGCGCAGAATTTTTCTGTTGTTCTCGTCCTATGTCTATATGCGATCTTGAAATCGACGAATAGTGCTGGGTGTCGATTTGCATCTCTTAGGCTTTTTTCCAGGATCTGCTGTATTGTGAACATTTGGTCGGTGGGGGACTTACCCGGCCAGAAACCGCACTGATGAGGCCCTACCAGGTTATTCACGAATGGTTCCAGGCGCTCACACAAAACGGCAGAGAAGATCTTGTTAACGATGTTTGGGAGACTTATCGATCGGTAGTTGGCGCTGTTGAAGGGGTCTCCTTTTTTGTGGACTTTCACTTTGGTTAAATTAATCGATAGGACGGAATAAAATTTCAAAATTCATCAAAGGAAAAACTTGAATATGGGACCATGGATTAATTCTAGACTGATTAATGTGAACAATTATTTTTTGTCAAGAGAAGAAGTACATACGTTTTTGTTATGAAAAACGATTTAGTTTCGGGTTTTTGTATCATACATGAAAAACTGGAACATGTCTCTATAGTTTCACCTTTTATATGCAGTGTAGTGCTTATTTCATCATCAAGACAATGCACCAATTCATCGAGTAGGGATTGCCTGTAATTGCCTTAGAGTCATCAATTAAATCAAAAGTTGTTAGTTGGTAGTTTTTTTTTTTAAAACATTACATTTATATCACATGATATTCAGTACATATGTATGTAGGTAGTTACAGAATTATTATCTTCTTAATTATCTTCCATTATTAATAATGAATTATTGTAAATTAGTTTTAAGTTTGAATGTATATTTGTAAAGAAATAAATAAATGAAAAGTCGTGACGAAAGCATACACCATCGTTTGGCACCACATCACGGAAGTCGCTGATAATATTCTCGATATACGAATAACGTTTTTCTCTTCTTTCTTTTAATCGTTTTAGAAGCGTTTACAATCGTGTCCAAGTCGGATCAATCTAGGAGTCTGACACATGTTTCCGGTCATTGATATATAGTATTTGTCTTTCGAGTAACTGTTTTTTTAGCAGCAATCTGCTAACAATCAAAGGTATACGTATAACTCTAGGTATGGAATATGGATTCCTTTTCTGGCATGGATGACAGGTTCGCGAGCTTTGTAATTCCATGGAATGTATCTATGCCCTGTGAACTAGCACATGCATATCACAGTGCGGCAATGTACTACCACATTCGATTTAATAGTGTCCAATTCGTAGGACATTATGGCTGTCAGCAAGAATACTCGTACAAATATCACGTTCAGACATTATGATGGATTTTAGTTATGAAAGTGATTCACTAATTGCCTTGATGGGAAAGCCTGACAAACGATACAATGATAAGAGAGATGAAAGAAGATACTAATGTTTAATAACTTGGAGAATCCGCTACCAACTCCTTCTTCTTCAGATTGGGATCCATCCGTGTAGATTTGAATGGATCTGTTGAAGGGGGAGCTGTTGGGTCATTGTGAAGAATCTTGAGATTCTATTGGTATTCGCTGCTAGTTTCTTACAAAAATGATCTAATGTTCTCTGTTTTTCTTCACCAACACAACCCTTATGTTGTGATTCATAAATCCTGTTTTCAAAGCGTGATTATGCAGACGATTATAGCCAGTAGTCAATTATCAAGAAGCGTCATTTCAGGAAGTCTGACTGAACAGTCTGTCTACAGTTTAGGAAAATGTGCTCGTTCCTATACCTATCACCATTTTTGAGCCATCGGTATAAGCAATTTAAAGGCCTACAAAGGTCGAAGAAGAAAGTGTGTGAATAGAGTTACTATACCTTTTCTACTAATACAATTGTCTAGTACGCTTGCAAGGCCTAGTACGGTTGAGTACAATCGTACAGATTGACTAATGCCCAAGACACTTTGAGAAGTCAGTGCATATATACATAAACATGTTTGTATGTAGATATCAGGTGAAGTATTGCTTCTAATTCAGTTGTAGGAGTGGCGCTGATCAGGCCATTTACAAACAAACATACAATTACAACGACGCCTACCACCAAACTAAGCTGCCATACGTTCGGATATGACTTAAAATTATGGGCATTCGTCCTGGTACATAGTACATGAAGCCGAAATGAAGGTAAGTATTTTGATACCAATTTTCGATGAATTAATATAACGTTTTTATTGCCTGAACTCGATGAGCTAAACAGCGCCAGCATAGACCAACACAATCGCTTCATTGCAAACACCCACTGGTTCCAATGTTAGGGGAATTCAATCCGCTTGGTATAACAAAGGGCCTACGCTGGCGTAAGTGTGACTCTTCTGCAGTCAGCCACTCTTACTTAACCTAACCTAACCTTAGGTTAGGTATTGTCTGTATTGTCTGAAAGTAAATATTTTGTAAAAATATAAACAAAATCTTAATTTTTATACAAAAGAAATTATGTACATAAAGAAAATATTAGATTTGACCGGAAGCTTTTCTTCAACAGCGCTCTTGAAAGAATTGAAGAAAAGCTCTTTTATTTAGTTATAGTATTACATTTTATTTAGTCTTCAGTTTTATTCCGTCCATAGTTTATATAAGAATAAATATGTATGAAAATACATTTAATTGATATACTATAAATTAATTTTGAAGCAATCAAATGTTCTCTACTCTTGACTAAAATATAAAATTAAACAATTTAAGGCAACTTTAAAGAAATCACTAAATGTCTACGAAGATTGATTGGTGACATTAAATAATAGTAATTATTTATAGCTTAACCAATGACGCAATACACTGAGAAACTTGTGAATGATACCGTTTATTCGAATGTTCTTAAGAAAAGCATAATGACCTAGAAGTAATGTAAAGGGTGTCTCATTTGAATTAAATAGAAAACACAGTTGAATCGTAAAGTACATGAATAACACATCGTTCAAACGACCTCCACGGTTTTACTGGCACACGACTGCATTTTGTCGAATGTTTGCATGACCGTTCTGCATAAATGTGGCTGAGTTTCCTTGATGCACTTAACTTCCTCCTGCAATGCACCGGTGGTTGTGGGCTTGGTGACATCTTCTTTCTTCTTTGGTACAGCGGGGACCTGGGCTTCAGTCAACATAACTCTCCAACTAGCATGGACTTTGGGTAGTGGCCTTCAGTTTCGTACACCCATCTAATTAAGGTCCCTTTCCAGCTGGTCACGCCATCGGAGGCGAGGTTTTCCTCTACCACGTTCCATTGGGGTTGGATTCGAAGACTTTCCGAGCCGGACCGTTGGTATCCATTCTCTCTACATGGGCTAGCCATCAGAGTCGAGACAATCGAATTCGTTTGACTACGCAAATGTCGTTGTACAGCTTGTAGACTTTGTCTTTTAACGAAACGGCGATTGGCCACGGTATCTATGTCGAAGCTGTATCTGTCTATTGTGACACTTTGTCCAAGATGTCGGTATTGATGGATATTTTTTGTTGACAGCATATACTTTGTCTTATTCTCATTCATCGCAAGACCCAACTTAGCCACTTCCTTCTCGATGCTCACGAATGCCCCACTGACAGCCCGTAGGCTGGGTGACATATCCCTATAAATTGAAAAAAAAACCTCTTTTAAAGAAATCGAATGTTCTTAAATCACACGATCTAGGGGACCAATTCTGATAACCGAAACAATAATCAGGAAATGTTTCGGAAAATTTTCACAAACATTTCAAACAATTTACTGCACAAATGGCGGCAAATTAAATCTTATTATTTCGGATACCCTTTAATTGGCAACACTCTAACTTCAGTGCAACTAAAGTAAATTTGCATTAAAATTAAAGATTAAAGAAGAAAGCTCCTTCATTGTGCAGTCGCTTGCAATTATCGATAGCATCGCGAACGTGGATAAGGAAAGTAGTTATTTTCTCTTGCAACATACCAAGTATATTTTTAAAGTCGAGTTAATTTACTCACCGTTTATCGCTTGCTCTGACGTGGTACTGAAGTTTGATGAATAACCTTCGGAAAACCACAAATGCCGTATTCATATAGTACATACATATGTATGTACATAAATATGTATACGCAGAAGTACATTTGTACATTGTCATTGTGTGCAAGTCATTGTTACTAGAAACATGAGCAATTGCACTCGTTCTTTGGAGCTTTTGAAAAGTTTATTGATCGTTGGAATGTCGGAATGCTAGGAATATTCATGGGAAGCTTTTTAACTTACTCTAAACTGTAACTGCGGGGGTTGCTGTTCCGGTACGTCTGTATGTTTCTCATAAAAGATCTATGATCGATAAGATAGGTAGTGTCGATTCAGTTGTTGTGTACTGTCACCTGGAAGGGTGCTTCTGATTATTGCACTCGAGTTTATACTAAAATTGTTCTTTTCCACTAATATTCATGGATAAATATGAACATTTCTTACATTTTCGTCGCTTTTTTTCTGTCATACGCACACGATAAATGATTAGTTAGTTCATAGGGGGTGCTTCAGTTTTGTCCAATACTGTGTATATGCTGAATTACAAAATTTCGACGCACAGAACTCTCTCGTTATTGTTTAGGTTAGGTTTGGTTGGAGTCGGATGGTTTCTGCTGAACAAGACTTTCCTATCATATTCTCCATCTCACTAGCTAGTTTTGGTGCCGATAATTTGGGGTTTTGCTTCACTTTTTGCACAATATACCGTTCGTCCGAAGCACTAAAAATTTTATTTGGAGCATTTCTCCCTTTATTTTCCACACGATTTTGGAACAAAAAATGGTGGATTATACCCTTAACCGTGCCATCTGGTATATTAACAATTTCAGCAATTTTCCTGCGAGAACACCCTTTCTTGTAGTGATGGAGGACCATTTCACGCTGCTCAATTGTGGTGCGCTTTCCCATCGTCGTAACACGTGTTTCCTTGATGCAAACTAACCGAAACTGATGACTCAATTTGAGAATTGTGACCACAAAGAGAAAGACGCAACAAGGATCTACAGGGTAACGACAAGGGCCGTTATCCTCAATTTCGTGCGATCGCAACTGTTCATTAAACACAGTGGGTCAAATAAGCTGTGACATTGAATTATAGAATATATTTTGTTTTTGTTAATTTTGTATGTTAATTTGAGCTCAAATTAATAAATGAAGCTATTTGGTTTAAGTTTAAATCTCAATTAACCTTTCTGCTTTTTTATTTTGTTGATAACTTTTTTTGTTTAGAAGTCATACTAGTTTGAATTTATAAATAAGGGGTGGGTCGAATAAGCTGTGAGCCACTGTATCTACCTACCTAATTGCAGTCTAACTGTCCGAACACATATTGATATCGCTTTTGGATATGACATTGTTCGTTAGCCAGGACAGTGCCACCTTTATCGCATAAATACGCTACAGTGGTCAGGAAGCTTCAATGAGAGGCCAATATTGAGGTCTTTGGAGTAGACACCTACACCCACTCTTTCGTCCGTCTTCGATCCGTCTGTGCAGATACGCAGAGGATCATCCGGCGGCTGTTTGTCAAACCTCCAATCCGATCTAGAAGGAATGCTGGTGGAGAATTTCCTCTCAAAGATAGCTTGGGGTAGTAGGCGATTGGTGTCATTTGGAAGAAAGTTCAATTCGTTAAGAAAAGTTGAGTGACCGATGGTAAGTTCGGACCACAGGCGGAGCATTTTCAGTATCAGGGCTGTGATGGCAGCTACTCTATTACCGAATAGTTCTAGTGGGGGAATGTGGAGGTCTACCAATCTGAGACGCCGTACATTAGTGTCGGTCTAACGATCGAGATACCCTACCATCGATAATGAGATCGAAAAATGTTGCACTAGCGGTTAGTTGGAAAGTAGTGTCGCACAGTGTGGAGGGTCAAAGTGCTTAATTTTGTATCTTCCTGGTGAAGAGTACAAGTTCCGCTTGTGGGTTGACGCCAAGACCGCATGTTTTGTCCATGGATATATTCCGTTTCTTCCTCATCTCTGCATCTTCTGCAAAAGTCGTTGTGCGGTGTGTTCAGTCGCATGGTATTTGTACCTATGGCACAGTGTCCAGTAAGGACTCCTATTAGCGTGCGTACATCCTTGCGGCTATAACTGATGAATAGTGTTGATGTCCGTAGAGCCCTTGCTGTAGCTCCAATATTCAGGCCAAGGCATCGAGTACTGACTTTGTCCAGTTCTTCATCTTGAAGGTATCTCTTTATGGAGCTGAGCGGCGTATGCCCGTGGGAGATTTCCAGGCATTCCTCCAGTTCAGAGCCCTTCTTGGCAATGCTGTCAGCTTTATCGTTACTTTGGATACCAGTGTGTCCCGGTACACAGCAGAGGATCACCGAATTCACCAGGATATTTCGATGGCGGTGTGTCTGAATATTCAACCAGCTTCGATGTCAGAGTGATGATATGGCTTGTACTGCCTCTTGGCTATCAGAAAAGATGATCGATTCGCCAGTAACATTTCGGTCTCTCAGAGCTAGTGCTAGTGCTAGTCGTCACTGATTGCCCCACTGTAACAGTGACAGCTGCATAGAGCCGTTGGTTGAGTACCTGCCCTTGGTTAAAGGGGTCATATTTTTTGTTAGTCCCTAGTGACTATTCAATATACTCGAGTAGGGAGGTTGCGAGAGACCTTTTCTTCAGGTGAAGAAGCTTCTTCTCAACCCGTTTTCCAGACCGATACTCCTCATGCTCCTATACACGCGCCATCATACCGCGGGTTTGGAAGTGGTAGGTAGCCTAAAATGGTTTCCGCTACCTATTTGATGGCGGTAATGCAACCACATCTCGGTGGCGGTTGTGTTCCATGTAGGCTGTTTCTCACTTAGTTGCTCTTCATAGGCTCTTCCAATCACCGCTGTGCTCAATGTCAAAACTTCTCTTTTTAACTAGGGGAAGACGTTGTAAATGAATGAGCAACTCTAATATTCATGGGATAGATTCATTAAGCTCCTGTTTGTGGGAGTTACAGTCAGGAAATTAATGAGTAACTACTTAATATATGTATTATTGTATATGAATAATATAAAATGCGTTCACAAGAAACATGTGTACAAGTGACGAATAATAACAATGTTACTGAAACATTACCATGTAAAATCACTGCAAATAAACAGTTTCTTTGCTAAACTTGAGATCGTTATTTTAAAAATTATTTAATTCATGAGCATACAGGTATGTATGCTTGAATTGAATTGTGATTAGCATTACATTTTTAATTACTCAGGCGTTGTCATGTGACTTCTTCAACATCAGCCTGGAGAAGATCGTGCAAGAGTCACACGTCAACACTAGAGACACGACCTTCCAGAAGTCCGTACAACTGTTAGCATATGTGGATGACATTGACATTGATTGGCAGAACACAGCGAGTCATCAGTGAGGATTTTTCTGGCATTGATACGGAAACGGCTAAAACAGATCTGGAGGAATGAGGGTAGAACGAAGTATATGCTTCCCTCAAAACAGAGCGTCGCAAAGGACAGCTAAAACTTCGACGTGCTTAAGGACTTCGTCTAACTCGGCTTCGCAGAATAACTCGTGCTAACAGCGGTTTCTATGGGTTCAAGAGGTGATTGAGTAATTGCGTCGAGAAAGAGCTGGAAAAAGCTTTTGCTAGACAAAGAAATGAAACTAGAAGCCTTCTAAATGTTCCTTCTGTTATCTTATTTTTAAGGTTTATTTTCATGCCGTGGCGTTGTGGACCTATGCGTCGACTCCTACGCACTTGAACCTCGGGCTATAGGTTCAAATCGCAGTACGACAAAAATAATGTTCACCTCTTTCAAAGAGTATAACTGTCTAGAAATAGCTTGTCAAAACGGAGTCGTGAGAGAACAATTAAACAGAAAGCACAACACAAGTGGTTGCAGATAAGTTGGGCCCTGGCACTCTACGGGCTGTAGCACCACCCATATTATTATATTATTATTTTGAGATATCTCTAAATCCAACCTGAGGTATTCAAGAAGGGTCTCATCAAATGAGTTGAAGAATAGTCTACCAAGCGCTCGCTGTCTGGCTCTAGCAAGAGCCGGGTACTGTATGGATGAGGGAATATAAGATGTCGCATAATACATAGGGTATAGAATAACGAATATTAAATTAAAAAAAAATATATTTAGTTCGAGAAAGCGATTGCAGCAGTTGGCTAGGTTTTCCGACACATCTCATACAACTTCCTTAAATATCTCACAGTTGACCTATAAGAATTTCAATAAGTTGTAGTCTGATCTGACAATAGGCGCCATCGCTGGTTCTATCTATCCAATTCCTACGTTGCTGATTGGGTCGAATGTTACGACGTATTTTCTCAAATTCATTGCTAAAGGCAAAATAATTTGTATGAAACAAATACAAATAATCAAGGTACTGGGTCGCTCCGTAGAGTTGAGAGTAGGCATTGATGTGTTGAGATTATAATGCCCATGCTCTTTCAGAAAACGCCAGTTGAAGCTGCCGTGGAAACACTTTACAAATGCTGACCTTTTTTTGCAAAGCGACGTGCAGCCACATATTTAGTGCAAGGGCCACTAAATCCACGCTCATCTTTTTAACTGAGAAAATACTCAGAATACATTAACGAAATGACAATTAACAAAGTTGAATGTTTAATGAATTTTGAGGAAATGTAAATGTCTTTTTCGAGCAACTTTTAGGAAATATAATACGATTGAATGCACTTTTTAAAGCCTCACGGACAAAATTCAATCATAGAAGATATGTTCAATTCTCAATCAGTCACCATTAACACAAACTTAAATTTTGAGTATTTGACTTTAAATCAATGTCGATCAAAGTGTGCATTCAATCCGCCATCCTATAGATAGAGATTTAAGAGCATTACCCATTTCGTATGTGAATCCGTTTCTGTCGATCCAAAATGCTTTCCCATCCCTCAACCTCAACCCTCAAATCAGTCGTCATTTTGACCAATTTAATTCACCGGCATACAATATACAAGCAGACCATCCATCATACATACTGCACAGAACGCCCCCTTTTCAGAATGACACCTCCGCGCCCCTTTCGAGCAACTACCACCCACCCACACCCATACACATTCATCAGGACACAACACAAACAATTGCATTCCGTATCCCGAAACTTCCATCACTGCTCGGTTCTCAGTGCTCAGCGTTGTTCTGTATGTACACACAGAGCCATAGACTATGACAGCCGTCCATATTCTGGGTCATCTCCCTGGAGAGAGAGGAGAGAAATTGTTCAGTAGAGATGGAGGAGTAGGAGATAAAATGAGCTACAAGTGCTCAATAAAGGACAAACGAGTGCAAAAAAAGCAGAAAACGATATCCACCTATCTGGTGTGTTTGTACCTGGACAATGGCCAGGTGTGGGTTATGGGTTATGGTCATGTTTGTTAAGGGCGCACAGAGTGCACACACCACCGAATGAAATGTGTGTGGCCCCTAATAAACATTTATTGTCACTTCTCGCATTATTAGATTTTTAAGGTCGGTGCCACGTTGCAGCTTTGCAAAGGCTTGCAAAAAGCCTACAAAACCACGATCGCTGATATGTACAGCTCTTCAAATTCAAATTGCGCTTCAGCGGCATCAGAGTCCCGTTCAACCCCCCAACGGTTCGTTCAATTTCCTAAACAGCCGAGGGGTAATGCAGGAACAAAACGTAAGTGTCCCTTGTGAATAGCAGTGTTCTTTGCCGGGCGCACATTCATTCATACGCATACACAAGTCTGCGCTGTGGTCCTCGTCGCTGTAAATCGGTTAATCCTGCCTTGGAGTTGAAGGGAACTACAACCACCCGGTATCGTTTGAACGCCGTAGATTTCGAGATAAATATCGTGATGCTGGGTCTTGGGTGGAGCGGGGTGAAACCGTGCTTTGCAGTCTTACCCTTGAAAAAAGTTTCCCTTGTAATCAATCATCCTTGGGTCTTTGGGTTGAACAATTTTTTTTTGTTTTTTTTTTTTTTTTGAGGCGAGCCTTTTTATTGTTGCTCTGCTGTAGACCGACGATGCTTTAGTTGCATTCAGATACAAGCGGGCCGTTGGACGGAGAACTTCTTGCTGAAGTTTTTGGGAGAAAGGGGTTACCTTTAAGATTTTCACTGCCACGATAGTTGAGTGAGAGTTTTTTTCTTTTTTTTTTGATGAAAGTTACTTTTCAAAGTTTATTCTTTCGTAAACAGGATGTCTCTGATGATGTTTTCTTTTTGTTCGCAGACCGTCGTCTATAAAGTTTGAATCGTGAACTGGGTCAAGGAACGGTGAGAAATAGAATTGGAGCACGATGAATGAAAGGGTTGCGTTTTTCCTTCTATACATGTGGTGTATCAGCTGACGCTATTTTTAATGGTACGAATATTGAAGGGTTTGTTTGTCTGAGATTTAGGGTCCTTAATTCATTGACGGGTATATTATACATTTAAGGTGTTGAAATGTTGGCTTAATGATTGCAGGACTTTAGTGAGTTTATTATGAATTATATAATTAAAACGTATAATATGCAAGCATCTTTTCCAGTTTTGATTATTTTTCAAACTTCTTGGTGAATCTGTCCAGTTCTCGTTGCAGTCCTAGAATTGTAAATCGACTGTTCCTGTTTCAGTAAAGTAAGTACATGTATCTATATTGCCTTGTACTATATTCTTCTGAACTACAGTTGCGGACATAGAAATCCGGACAGGGTGAAAATAAATTAGTTTAGTAGAATAATTTTAGGGGTTTTAAAGATATCAGAATTCGTCTTTGTCAAAAGTGTAAAATGTGTGAGCATAATGCCCGTTTTTAATACAGAAAGATGTATTAAACTTCCATGAACCGGAGATATTAGTATTTGGTAGTGAATCTTCTTTTCTAATAACGGCTTCCATTCGGTATGGCATTGATTCAATGAGCCTATGTAATTTCTCCAGCGCAATTTCTTCATATCACACTTTTTTGGCAGGTCTTCTTGCAGAAAACCCATCTTCATGAAGACTTCGTCAGGACTGGCGGAGCTTATTTCCGATCCGACATTGTCTACGAAGTCTTTCCTTAAACCTTCATTATGGCGATGGTGGTCTTTCTGATGGGACGAGTTTCTTTTTTCCTTTGGAATGAGGCCGTAGTCTCGAAGCTACCGAGGACTTGCTGAATCCCACTTTTAGCGCTATATCACGAACACTTATCAATAAAAAAGTTTCCTTTTTTAAAGTGATTATTTCCATATATTTTTATTTTGTTCCATATTAATATAATTATTTAAGGCTCGGCACATAGAATACTTTACTTTCGTTGCGTCAAAACATCCTTTGACGGTGAATTACCTCACGAAAGGAGTGGCACAATGAATACTTCAACGCACAGCTGATTTCATTGGCATTTTGTCATCTACAAATAAAAATGCATTTTAAATATACAATAACAAACGTTAATTTATAATTGCATGAATTTTAAAACCTGCTACAACCACAACCAACCCTCAGATGTTAACTTAATATTAGAATTCAATTGAATTGTCTCAATGTGTTGACTGTCAACGAATGAGAGAGAAAAGTTACATCCGTCGCGTCGACTTCAGCGTTGGGCTATGTGTCATCTTCCCTAAGAACGCATGTATTTTATGTATCTGTGACGCATGTAATGTAATCTATGTGCCGGAGATTTTATACTTTTTCACCTACTACTTTTAACTGCTATGAACATTTACAATGTGAACTTGAATCATATTATCATAGGCTTTTTATGCAAAATCCAAAAAATGCTTTTCTAAAGATAATTGGAGTTTTCAACCTATATATATTTGGGCAGCTGGAGTTACATTGAGATGTTTTATAATTTCTACTCAACTTCAAGGTTTCTTAAACATATAGTCATGATGCGTCCCAAAATATGATATAAAATAAACATCTTCGGAGAAAAATGCAATGTAGGGTAGGTACAGCAGTAACCGGCCAGCCACTAGTATCCGGCCACTTTCTATTAAATGGTAAATATTAAGAAAATTTAACATTATTACCATGAACAAATAAATTATGACTACAATTCCAGTTACATTTTATATGTTGGTAAAGTTTAACAAGCCAGATTTTTGACAGATCCGAGTCAAAAAAATAATCATTATGAGAAGTTTGGGCGGACGAAGCGTTCGAGGGTTTAGTTTCAGTGTCTTTCGTGAGTCTAGAAACATGTTGTTTTTTTGTTACTATAGTGGATCATGCGGGTCAAAAGTGATCATAAAATCAAAAAAAATTCCGATTTTTATTTATTTTATTTTCAGTATTATTCTATATATGTGCGTACATAAATTCATTATATTGTAAATTCATTAATATCCTACGTAATGATATACATAAATATTTTATGAAAAGAAAAATGTGGGAAAGTCACTTGAGGGCAGGAGGCTTTAAGTGTTAAATGTGTGGGGGTATAAAAGATAAATATATTACAAAGGGAGAATTATATAAAAACAGAATTAATTTTATTAGAGCTGTAGGTATACTAGAGTTTATATTATATTGCATTGATGTTCGTGATTGAAACCAAGAAGCCAAATATTAACTTGTTTCAGATTTCAACTTAGATGTCTTGTACCGCGAATATATGCAGGCAGTTTATTAAACAATTTGCACGAAACTATAGAGTAGAATTTTTGTAGAGAATGGTGCGAAAAGGAGGAACATTTACAAGATTCATTGAAAAGCTACGCAAATGTTGGGTATTAGTGTATGGACTCTGCAAAGAGCCAACTCTTATAAAAAATATTTCTGAAACTTCATATAGGTACAAATGTTTCACAGGCAGAATTCGTAATGTTCTGAACAAAACCATAGAACGAGCAAAAGGTCTTGCATTATAAACTTTCCTTACATAACACTTTTGTCAGACAAAAATAGTTCTGTCAACCTTACAAATTAATATGTCAAATTTCAGTATTGCAAACCATTCGCCGACTCAGAGGAAGGAAGTTTTACATTATCGAATGAGTCAAATCCAAGGATGGTGCGCAGATGGAGCGAGCACTTTTCGGAGCTGCTCAATTCCGAACAGGACACTGAGGATGGCGGACCCGTAGTCTTGAGTAGGGCGGAGAATAGTCCAACAGTGGAGGAAGTCCGAAGTTGGCAAATCCGCCGGTGTCGATGAAATCCGGACAGAAATGCTTAAGGCCATGGGTAAAGAGGTAGTTTTATGGCTCTCTCGTGTCATAAAGTTGGCATGTAAACGCGGTGAGACACCTGGCGACTGGCAAATTGGTGTCTCTTTTCAAAAAGAGGGACAAAAGAGATTGCTCTAGCTACAGGGTCATGTTGGAGACGCGTTCTATAACTGTGGTCGAGTACAGGATGGGGGATGAAAAATGCGACTTTCGTCCGGGTAAAAGAACAAATTCACTCTAAGAATTTATCGAGAAGGCTTGGGAGTATGCCAAGCCGATCTACAGCTGTCTTGTAGATTTGGAAAAGGCATACGACCAAGTTCCTCGAGGTAATCTCCGGAGCTGCAGAACAGGAAACATTACCATCAATCCCAGGTAATGTTTTGAGGGCCCTTCAGTCTCTATACACAAACTGTAGCAGCTGTGTTCCGGTTAACGGAGTTCCTCAAGGGTGCGTCTTATCACCTCTCCTTGCCATTATATACGTGGACTGGACGTTGCAGCGCAGCCGAGGCAAGGAATGTTTCACATTGAGTGTGTTTAGGGTAAGTCATCTTCTTGCAGATGACTTAGTTATCCTCACATCCTCCCAAACGGAACTCCAGAGCGCACGTTTTTTGCCGTATATGCAGATGCTGGGATAAATGTTAACGTGGACAAATCCGAGGTTATGGCTCTTTCCAGAAAGACTGTTCAATGCACCATACATGGTAGTGGAATCCCTTTGAAGCAGGTGGAAAAGTTCAAGTTTCTCGGGGTCTTTTCCACGAGTGATGGGAGGAGTAATGCTGATCTCTACTGTAGGATTGGCCAAGCTGGCTCAATTTTGAAACAGATTGGAAGATGTGTAATAAAGAAGGTCGGGCTTGATGTCAAAGCCAAGTTAACGGTTTTCAATTCAGTATTTCTTCGAACTCTCACCTATGGTCGTGAAATTTTGGATAATGACCGAAGGAATAAGATCGCGAATACAGCTGCCGAGATGAGATTTCTTCGTGCTGTTGTGGGAATTACTCGGCGGGCTAAGCGAGTTAGAATCGATGGCAGAGGATCGAGTCGCCTGGAGATCTCTCGCTGTACCCCTGTAGTGGACGATGCGGGCCAGAAGATGATGATGATGGTGATGGAATTTCAGTATCCTGCCACTGTTTTTATTCAAATAATTACTTTGGCCGGTTTATAGAACGAACGGCACCAGTACAAGCGACTGCCTACAGGAGTTACAGAAAAAGGGGAACCTATAGAATCAGCGCAACCGATAGACGCACAGAAACAGCAATGTTCTCTATTGTCATCATACATCTGTCATCATTGAAACCAAAGCTAAACTAGAACAACAAGGTATAAGTGTCTCTGATATACAAATATTTTAGAGACATCAAAGGTGACCCCTGTACACGAGTTTCAGGAGATTGCCTCACTTCATTAAATAACATTTATTTAGCACACAGCATTAGAACTTCCAAGCCCAATTCCAGCAACACCGGAAATAGAACTCGATCCAGGATAAATCCTATTGGAGACAAAACCTCATTACCAACACCTTACCCAATAAATACGTTTGATTTCAACTGCTGGGTTGGAGAGAGAAAGGACGTGGCCGGGTACTGAAATCGGACTTGCTCTAACCACGTCGTCCTGGTTCTGCCAAGCGGTCGCCTACCTGAACGAATCGCATTTGAGGCACGCCTCGGAATTTGTGATGATGGGGAAATTAGTTCTACGTACCCAAACTATCAGCTGCGCTGCAACATCGAATCCACATATGTATGTAATGAAAACGAGATGTGACAAGACGCACCCTTGAGGAGGTCCAACGCCCACGGTTAGTGGTTTTGATTTAGCACCGTTAACACGAACACAGCCGTTACAGTTTGTGTATAAAGACTGAAAGGCCCTCAATGAGGACCATCAATCCCATACTCCTGTATAACACTCCAAAGTCTCTCCAAAGAGTTTTTCTCGAGGAGCTCGGTCTGCCTGTTCCAAATCTGCAAAACAGATGTAGATCGGTTTAGCCATCTTGAGTAACATTGTTCGAGTGAAAAGCTGGGCTCTAGTCGCGTAATTTTTCAAGCGACTATCGTCCACCCGATTCTCTTCAGTGATATCGATGTCGATGATTTGATTCATGGAATACCATTATTATCGTCTGGCTTATTGCTTATTTTGTATACAGTTTGAGGGCTTTGAGAACAATAACTCTCGCAAAATGACATCTGTGCTCTCATTCCTCTGAAATTTCACAACACATTCTCATTTCAACTTAAGCCCAAAACTCTTAAAGTGTGTCACAAAAGTGAATAACTAGATATGTATACATAATTGTTCTCATTTTATATGAAAACGATGCTGAAATAATAGCTAGTTTTCAGTTTACGTAAAGCAGGTTAAACGATATCATTCAGACGCAAACGTTCTCATGCTTACATGAATCGAAACTATCGTCGACACACTAGGGCGGGACGATTGTCGCCATACGCGATTAGAGCCCTGGTCGTATCTGCTTTTGCCAGGGCGAAAGCTGCACTGTTCATCCTCACCCTGGACTAGATCATATCTCTAGAACCGCGCCCCCAACAATGCCACCTGTTGAAAACAGTCGCCATTCTTTTGCTGCATCTCACTGTTCTGTAGTTTCTCCCACCATATGTGTATAAGTTGTAACCATTCTTGGTTTCTGCCGTGGCAGAAGAGGTACTCTATCACAGCGGTTCAATGTACACAACACCAGGTGATGATCAATTGGCATTTTGTACGAAGTCTAATGCTATGTTAGGTTTTCTGAAAAGAAATAGTAGAGATTTTCGGGATATAACTAGTCTTAAGTCCATCTATTGTTCGTTAGTCAGACCGTATTTAGAATATTCTTCCATCATTTGGGATTCGCCATATGATACACAAGAACTCAGATTCGAAAGAGTACAAAAAAATTTCACGAGATATGCTGTCCGTAAATTGTATTCCTTCGAAGAACTCCCTAAATATGACGATAGATGTAAAATAATAGGCTTGCAAACCTTAAGTTTCAGGCGTAAGGCAGCGTCAGCCATGTTCATCCGCGATATTATTAATTGCCGTGTAAATTCACCAGACTTACTTTTTCTCATGAATATATATGCTCCCCAAAGATCTCTTCGGATGAGAAATTTACTATATGATAAGAGGCATAGAACCAACTATGGTTGTAATGAACCTATTACAAGGTGTATAAACACTTTTAATGAACTTTGCAACGAAATTGATTTTAGCTTGTCTCGATTGGAGTTTAAAAAATTGATCCATGCACTATGCTATAATTAATACTGTTTATTTGATGTAATCTGTGAGATGCAAAATCGGTAGATGATCCTTAGTCGCGCAACAAAATCTGCTGTGTAAAGCGATACTGAGAGTTAACACTTAGAGAACGTAGTGTTTTGTGTACTCTGTGACATTGGCAGATTAGTTCCTCTCATCACACGGACGTCACAAACCATCCGTTCTATAAAGTTTTCATCCATCAGAAAAGTCCACAGTTCTAAATCCTCTTTGCTTCGTCGAAGTGATACCCACGATATCTAAGCGATACTTGGCAGCTTCTTCAACTAGCTCGAGATCCTCTCCTGTGAGCCGTTCCATGAGCTTATTCTAAATTGTCGTTGTCAGTTGATCTCTGCGCGCACTGGTAAGTGCATGTGTGACGTCCTCCCCACCCATGTAACGAGACCATTGTCGGGTCGCTCGAAGGCTCTTCGGGCTAACTTGCATTTTTTTTTATTCATAATTGATCAAAATAAAGAACATACATATACTACAGCTGAATTAGTTATCCAGCTTATAATTCATAAGTAATAATAAGTTTAATTCATTAATAAACTAAAATGAGCAGGAGTTCTTGGACAAAAAAATAACAAACACAAAAGGCGGTACAAACCAACCACCACCCGGATAAGTATAAAGTTAAACGCAAACACGTCCAAATATCGCACTAGATTCAAATCAAATTTTCCAGAGCCAATACCAAAAGCTTCTTCTTTCGCTTTTGGTCTTATCCAAACCTTTGCGCTGTAGAGAAGGATTTTTTTAATAGCCAGTTTAGCCTTTCGAGAGTAAAATCTTCTACGGAGCATCCTTCTGAATGCAGCGAAAAACATAGAAAACATTCAATCAGCGTTTAGTTACAGCTGCCCATTGAGCATCATTTTCGAAGATAGCACTTTCTTCGCCGTGTCTTAGCTTATCGCCAGACCCACTTTAGTCACTTCGGTTTCAATGTCACCGAATGTTTCATAAACGGCCCACTATGTTCGACTAATCACGCCGCCTCTTACCCCCATTTGAACAGTAACGATTCGTTTACCTTTCGAATAGATCTATTCATTCGAATGAACTTTGTGTATTCTGACATTCGAATGAAAAATATTCATTATCGAATGAACACGTCAATGAATTTGACTTTTGAAATCTTTTGAAAATATGCAAATAACTTTAAACAAAACGTTGGGAAGCATAAAATAACAATTGTTTTATTTATGAATATTGAAGACGGCGAAGAGTAGGTCGATAGAAGGATAATGGATGCGTTAATTCCATTTGAATTGCACAATATAAAGTAACTACATATGTATGTACATACAAAATCTGATTCCTTTTCCATGCCTGATATATATCTCATTTCCATATCATTAGAAGCATTGAAGCACGGTCTGCGCAGAATCTCTCCAAAAGTGATCAGTATCAACCGGGTTTGTGGAAAATCCCTTAGCAACCTCGGGATTTCCATCCATTAAACTGATCAGCAATTCTTTTTGCTTCTTATTTGTCCAATTGGAATGTGATTGTGACATACGTATATTAGAAAGTCAACATATAATTCATAAATATAAAATTCCAATTAAAATCTCTGAACTTACGTGTTTTACAAATCTAATCGCCAGGAAAAACCGAACGACAAGAAAGTGACGTTTGATTCGAATGTCAGAATTACCTTGAAAATGGACTTTCGAATGAAAGAGTGAACATAAAAATCGAATGTGAGAATACAAATCATTCGAATTTGTTTCACTTTCGAACGAATGTTCGTTTGTTGTTTTCAGAATAAAGCTGACAAGATTACAAGATTTGCTGCATGTGGATGTCTTCACACTATGCCATACCGGGTGTTCTCCTCGGTGGTTTCGTAAAATCTAGCACTGCAATGACTGAATAATGGCTTTTTGACAAGGATTCTATTCTTTTTCGAGTAGATATGAACGGTAAAGTTCTTCGGACACAAACAGAGTCTCACATTCTCTTGGTAGCACCCCCAACGACGCTCAACCTTATCACACCTTGAAGTAGTTTGGCCTCCAGTCGTGGTCTCGTACGTAACATTTCGAAGACAAAAGTGTTGACGCTTGTGTATGTATAAATTCCATTAGCAATGTTTGATATTCAAGGACACGGGCGAATAAAAATCCTTTACACAGCCAAGATCTAAGACGCAGAGTAGGACATGGACTTAGTCGAAAGATTGTCCCATTTATTACTGTCATAAAAAGCTTATACAGATTTGAGATATGGCTAAGATCGAAGCATAGGTCATTTAAGCCGAAAATTTATCATGTGGAATGCGTAGACTGACCTAGCTTGACCATATGGAGAAATGACAACGAGGCTGATAACTGACTGTCGCTAGTCTGATAACTATATTGGAGATCAAGAACGCCAGGACCCTAAAGAAAAACGTCTTCTTCTTCTTCCTTGTTTGGCGCTACGGTCTGGGGTGGACCTATGTCTCAACCATCAAGTCTCTCAATCCTGCACGATCTCTCGCCAGCTGCCACCAATTGCGCACACCAAGTTGGTTGAGGTCCTTCTCCACTTGTGTGCTCTCCACTGTTGCGTTATCCCAATGGCTCGGAATCGAAGAGAAACTTCTGCTTGATTGTATTAGCTTTGAAATAAATAAATAAATATCACACTGAAATATTTGGAATAATGGAAATGGTTGAAGTCCACGCTTCTTTTCCGCGTTAATTTTTTGTTTGTTGTTCCATAGCGTGACGATATTATCCGTTTTAGGTAGCTTAAAAGATGTACATAGAATTAGTTATATTCATTCTGTCTTACTTTAAATCAATCCCATAAAGCATAAATACCGATGAAACGAAGTAGACTGTCTTGTGTTAGAACTAGAGATGGCAGAAACTTTTTTCGAATAACTAAATTCGTTACATCTGCTACAACATCGAGGTAGTGAATGTAGTATACATACATAACAAAATGTAGTAGACGTAGCGCTAAGTGTCAAAATGTAGTTGAGATGTCAATTTAACGTCAGTTCAGTTGTGTATTTGACTGGCACAGCAATCGAATAAAAAGTAAATGAGGGTGGTGACGTGCGTGAGGACGATGGTGGTGAAAGTGGAAGTGGATGAGCAAACTGCTTTCGTTGAAGTTTCTCCCTCCAACGCAAATACAGTGCATTCTCGATTATCCCAACTATTAGAAACTGAGTTGGTTGCAATTATACTCTTCACCGTATTACATGATGAAATAATTAAAGAAACGCAATAAGCTCTTCACAACTTTCATAAAGATAACGGTAAAATAATGTTTTTTGCATGCTGAGTCTTACGTGCAAAACTGGACGCATTAACTTTTTTTGTTTTTTCTAAGAAATTTCTGTTTTTATGTTTGTTTTATTACATTTTATGTTATTCAATGATGAGAGTAATAAATAAAGAATTAATAATTGAAAACCGAAAGCAAATTGAGTAATTTTTACAAGTTTAACAGCAATATGAACTTAAGTTTGACAAACATCCGACCAGTTTTGCTCGCCACTGTATGTGTTGTGAAAATGGAGAAGTTGCGTAAATCGAGAGTTGTGTTAATCGAGAACGTACTGTATTTCTCTTGGTATTTTTTTCAACTTTTTTTTTATTCTTTCTTTCTCCTGAAGGTCAATTATCTAACTATTTTGACTCCTTTTAGGCTGCAATTGTGGATAGGATGATGGGAAGATTGTCCGCTTTTTCTTATCTCCCTTTGATATGACGCATTCTTTATATTCTCAGAGAGGTATTCAAAGCAATGCCATGGATTTTTTTTTACTTTGTTCCTCCAAAGCTTCCAACGCGGCTTGCTTTCTAATTTTCATGGCTGAAGTTCGGTTTTTTTCTAGCAAGCATGGTTATCCGTTGTAAGCAGAGATGGCAGAGTATGGCAGGCAACTACGCGTAGTTAGTCGAATAAACTACATGCCCGATTTGTTTCATTTACTACCTACATTTGTTACGTGTGCAAATACGCGTACATACACAGAAAACGTTGAGCTTCAAATGTAATTTCCAACTTGTGGCAGCGGTTCTTGGCAACATACCACCACTTTCATAAGCACCGTTCTCACGCTTGTCACCAAGCCATGTATGAATTTCACGAACACAACTGAACTGACATTAAATTGACATCTCAACTACATTTTGACACTTAGCGCTACGTCTACTACATTTTGTTACGTATACTACATTAACTACCCAATAACATAGCAGGCGTAACAAATGTAGTTATTCGAAAAAAGGGACATTTCTGCCATCTCTGGTTGTAAGAAATTTATGAAATTTTTTATGCATTTAACATTCACACTTAATACATCCAAGTTTTAGTGTTCCGAAACTGTATTTTTCATTTTTTAAACGTTTTTAGATCTTAAAGTGTCATCTAATGCACACTCAACTTCTTCAAGGGTTTACTCAATACTATTCATCTTTATTCATTAATGGAGGTAACACTCATGATACGCTCAACTGTCAAAACATGTGAGCAGTGTTTTCATTAAGCTTAACAAAAATTAAATTTATTCACACCAGATGGATTGTTCTCTCCAAAATGCTGAAAGAACACTCAGGCCCCGATTGCGAGTGTGGATTATCAATCGATAATCGATGCACGCCGATTGTCGACAGTCGATTCGTTGTTTTGGTATTGTGATTGTCGATTGTGATCGATACTAGGCAATTTTTCCGTCAAATTTTGTCGATCACAAATTTGTGGTCGACTGTTTTCGTGCCGTAGAAAATCGTAAAATAAACATTGTCATAATGTAAATGTAATTTATGTTGCATATACTGTTTCTCTCTAAAACATATCTGACTATAAATTCATCTTCGAACAATGATAGTTTCATATAAAAAAAAAACAGTCAAAACAACGTTTAAAATATGTCCAGAAATTTAATAATTCATATGAGTATTTGCTCACGCGATTTGTTTTGATACGCCCCAAGTGATCATTTGCATTGCACCGGCAAAGCCCACATCTTCGTTTACATCTCCCTCTAACTTATGGGACCTTACACCGTATCTTCTAAAATTCGTGTGCTTCTATGGGCAATGTAAACACGAATTGAGAGATTTCACGTTCAAAGCTGACGTATAAAATACGTGGCAGATTTGTCGACTATCGATTTAATCGACAATCGACACTCGCAATCGGGGCCTCACATACAATTTTTGTTCACAGCACCTAATATCGACAATTTCATGAAACATGGAAAATCCAAAGTGCGAAGTTTTCTCTCATTTTCGCAAATATTTAATATTTCATCGAGGACAAAAACAGAAAAAAACATGCGCCGCCATGTTTAGTTTTCAAAATTTAGTCCATAAATGAAACCGTTTAATATGAGCCACGATAAACATTCCAGTGCGACTCATGGCCTTGAAGCAATGTGATATCCAGAAAATATGTCATCAATTATGATTTAATTCAATTATGGAGTCACTAAATAATTATAATCCAGTATGTTACAATAATAGTTGCAACATGTGTTCTCGTTCCAAGTACTCGGATATGTTTGCCACAAATTCATCTTAACGCAAATGGTACTTACTGCGCCATCTACTCGGTATAGTAGTACAAGGTAGATAGCTTCATCATTGAAATAGCTTTGGCTTGATTTGTAACTACAAATATTTAAATGCAAGTTATTCTTGTTTACGATGTATTTCATAATACTATATAATACTGTTAATACTGCATATGTAAATGTTACATTATATGTAATGATATATGTTAAATATCTCCATAAAATAATGAACATTTTTTTTAATATTTGTATTTTGGAATTTAGCAAATACTCACACACATCTTATCAAATAATAAATCTCAGAGGGCGCTGATGTTCAAACCGTTTCAAATTACACGGATTGCGCCTTTGCTATTTAGGTTTTGAATGCATTCAGTATTGTGTAATGTCAATTTGACATTTGGCGGAAAAAATCGCAACCGTCTTTCAGACATTTGACTGCAGCGTTTTTAAGAGTTAGCCGGTTAGTTTTATACAAGTTTATTTTTCTACTATAACAATGTTAACCTCCTCAGCGAAATTGGTAAATGAAACATTTATTTCATTAGTTTTCCATGTCATGCTCATATATTGTTGTTTCAGTTATCTCAAACAGCATTGCGATGCGTAGTTTCCAGGAGTTTCGCGAGTGCACCACCAAAAATTGAAAAGAGTGAGTTGATTTCCATGAGATTGATAATTTCATGAATTACTTTATATTTTCACATAGCTATAAATACTGTCACTATTTTGGGACGAGTTGGTGCTGATCCACAGTTGAAAGGTAATGCAGAACACCCAGTGGTCACGTTTTCGGTTGCGACACACAATAATTACAAGTAAGTGCATTATCAGTTGATTAGTTAGATTCAAAGGCAGTGATTCTATTTCTTAGGTATGAGAATGGAGACTGGGCACAACGCACTGATTGGCATCGTATTGTAGTTTTCAAGCCAAATCTTCGAGATACAGTTATGCAATATTTGAAGAAAGGACAACGTACAATGATTCAGGGGAAAATAACTTACGGAGAAATCACAGATCAACAAGGCAACACTAAGCCAAGTTCGAGTATAATTGCGGAAGATGTAATTTTTTTCCGAGAAAATCAAAACTAAGTTCAAAGTGCCAGACTCATCTCTGTTACCAGTTTGCATTCTAACTGATTTGTTGTTAAACAAAATAAATAAGTTACTATAGTTTTATACGATTTTAAGGCTTTGTTTTAACAGTCTGGGACGTAAGGATGATCTACTTTATGGAAATGTGCACACATGAGCCGCTCTGAAAAGGAAATAGAGCTTATATATCTGATCTTTCCTTAAAAACTAAAGGATCCAAAATGACTTACTGTTTAATCGAAAGAACAATTCATCAACGTCTTTTAAGAGATCACTAATTTTCGATATTTTGCTCTCCAAATGTAATAAAATGTTGGTGTGTAGTTCTAAAAATGGCACGAATCGAAGGGTCTGCAATGTTCACCGTATAATGAAGGCCATTTTGACTTTAACGTCTTACCCAATAACGCCGATTATTTACTGATAACACGAATTCCTCTTCTTTAGTATCTTCGATCTGGTATTCCATTCTGTGAACATCTACTGAGAGCTGCACAAGCATATTAAGAATTCGATCTCGATCTGTATTCGATTTGCATTTGCATGAAAAGTTCTGTGGATTATGTTCCATAAGAAAAATTACGGCTTCCAATTGATTCAAACAATTTCCCATTTCAGTCATTTCTCCCTCAATTACCAGCATGTTGGAACTAATGGCCAGAAGATACTCACATATCTGTGTCAACTAAATGATTTATTTTATTGATCAGGTTGAATGCAAAAGTTCATGTTTATCTTACATTTTTTGAATTCTCGAGGATTGTAAGTTCTCGGTCATTGATGAATTTTAGTTTTTGCAAAAAATCATAATAGAGATTCTGTGTTTCATCCAAAAGACAGTCACTCAGCAGTTCCAGGTCGGAGAATTCCAAGACATGCTGATCGCTGCAACTTTTTGCAGAATTTGATATAACTCCTAAGAATTTTGTCATTGTTTTTTTTTTTTGAATTGATTTATCTTACAATTTCATTTTTTGACGTGAATTCCCCGTGTCCTAAGGACAAATTATTTAGCATTTGTTCTGAATCATTGTGTAGGGTTGCAGATTATATATTAGCTCATGCCTATTATAGTTGGCTCTTAATGAGTTTGATACCATTTTTGCACGATTAAACGTCGTGGTCTCTATTCACGAACAAATTCCGTAAGTGTGAGTATTTTGTTCAGTAGCAGTAGTTATAGCAGTTACCGACCAACGAAAGTTCCATGTCAATGTGATTGCGAAAAATCGCGGCTCATGTGCACCAAACTTTATTAAGGTAGAGACTAAAACCAGATAGAGATTTATTAATTAAAAAAAGGTAAATGTCAAGGTTTGTTTTAACATCTAAAGAAGAAATATTTTTTTTAAAATAATATACAATAGTGGATGCATAAAAAATGGCATCAAAAAACTGCACTGCAGATATGCAATAAAATCTTCAACAATTCGAAGACTGTTCAATCAATTGATATTCCTATAAATTCTCAACTTGATTATTTGTTCTTAACTGGGATGGTTTGAACAAGGTTTTTCAAAGATGACAAAATCAACGTTTGTCAATTGTTTGACATTCTACATACTTTCAAGTCTTTGTCGTTAAAGATTAATAAAGTGAACCAATTAGATTAACTTGAGGGTTTATTCAATTGTGTATTCAATTTGATTGATATATTTCATTGTCGTTTTACATACTTACAAGACAGTAATTTCGAAGCTAGGCGACTTTATTACTGTCGCTTGCAAAACGGGCCAACCGTAAATCAAGCGAAGAAATTTGAAAAAAGCCACAGTATAGAAGTGTAGCAACAACTATGGAACGAGTCCCAAGAAGGGATATGGATGTAGTTACGAATCCCAAGTATAAGTTGGATAGATCGAAAAACGACACTAATACATTGCGTGAAGAGTTAGAAGAAATTTAGAACGGCTGCAGAACGCGAATTCGCTAAGCACCCCGTGACGAAGCAAAATCTCTAACCCGTCACTCGCGAAGTAATACTTATCGATAGTTCCGCTGGTGAAATATACGGAAATATTCCCCGGGAGATGGTTTTAGTCAGTAAAAATCTAACACTGCCAATGGACGTCGGACCATCGTCGCCAATGCATGTGGAAGAGTACCACATTGATACGATTTTCTTTCCTCTTTTCATCTAACTTATACCAAAGGAATTTAGCCTTACATTTAATCGAAAAAAAGTAGGATCATGTTATTAAACTTTGGCACATTGATTCGTAGCTAATTAACTAGAATTATTCGAAAACTCTCCGTTATTATGTGTCTACATATATAAAAACGATATATAAAATTTAAACATTGATACGTAGCTATCAGACTATCTCGAGGTTGTGTGTATCAATGTGCCCCAAACTTACTTCACAGAAAATAAATATTAAATGCAGTTAAAACAATGGTACAATGACTTTTTAAGTAAATATTGCATTATTAAGTGCATGATGATATGTAACTGTTAACACAAACATGGTAAGAAATCTAGCTAGAAAGAAATTGAACAAAATTTACTTGCGGAATCGCGAAACTTTTTTCTTGTTTTCGCAAAGCCGTGACCTAACCGGGCTGTCGTTTGTGTTTTGTGTCTTGCGTTAAATTTTCAAATAGTATCGACTCTATCTATCTACATATGTGCCGCATGTCCCGCTACTATTCAATAGATAAGCTCAAACTCGTCTACTGACATTTATGTACTTGTCATAAATATATTAGAATATTAGGACATTCTATAAAATTGTTACCAGAAAGGTACATATGGTATAGAGTTGGCCGATTAATTCATCACTTGTACATCGACGAATTTGAGAGACTTTTGGCAGTAATTCATGTTTTGTTGGTTAGATTAGGTTAGGATATGTGACTGCCATCAAAAGCGATGGATTCACTTAGACTCAAAGTTCCATTGTGTTGCGACTGAGCCGGTTACCGTCCTTTACTCCTGGAATCATATTGTTTTTTGGACGAATGCCCAGATTGATATGGCATCCTTTACAGGTAAGTCCGTAAGTCCGTAAGTTCGTTTAGTTGATACTCTCCAAGGGTTTGTTTCCTATTTCAGTGCAGGGCAGTTGTAGAGTAGATGTGTGCCTCTTCTTTTTCATCCATGCGTCGGCTACGGAAGTCATTATATGGACGTCCTAGACTTGCGGCGTCTTTACCCATTGCGCAGGGTGAGGACTCTAACTAGGTTACTAAGGTTTTTCCTGCATAGAATGAGGTTGGTTCTTTGTACGTTGATTTTTGGTCATATACATATGTTGGCACGTGTTAAGATCATTCCATCTTTCACGGGCCCTGTTGATCGCTACCTCTGTGATTTTGGTTTTTTCAGTGTTTATTGTTCCGTTTCTGGCTAGCTAGTCTGCTTCACAGTTTGCTGGAATATCTCTATGTCCCGGAACCCAGCACACCGTTAGAATGCAATGTATTAATATCTCCTTAATAGACATACCGCAGAATCTTACCAATTTTGATCTCAAAAATGGTTATACGAGTGTCAAAATAGCTGGTTGGCTGTCGGAGTAGATAACGATGCTCTCTTTCGATACCATTCTCATCAACAGCCACTTATCGACTTCACGAACAAATATTAGAGTAATCTGGAAGTCTAAAGAACTGTGAAGAGGTGTGAGTTTAATAAATCATACTTTATACATACTACTTTATTTATGATTGTTATTCTTGATTTGTTAAGACCCACATGTTCATGGACCTGCAAGGATTCTAACAATTAGACTTTATTTTATGCCCAACTTTTTTAGTACGCATTAGCGCGAAACTTGATGTTATTTATATTAATATTTGGCGTATGGGCTTAAAATCCACAAAAAAGGAGACCCCTTCAACTGCGCCAACTACCGAGGGATAAGTCTCCTAAACATCGCCTGCAAGATCTTCTCTGGCGTTTTGTGCGAGCGCCTGAAACCATTCGTGAATAATAATAACGTGATACGTCCTTATCAGTGCGGTTTCAGGCCGGGGAAGTCCACCATCGACAAAATTTTCACACTACCGCAGATCCTGGAAAAACCCAAGAGATGTAAATCACCTATTCGTCGATTTCAAGGCCGCATATGACAGCGTGCATAGAGACGAGCTATACAACGCCATGTCTAGTTTTGACATTCCTGCCAAACTCGTCAGGTTGTGCAGGATGACGATGGAGAACTCTCGTTGCTCCATTAAGGTCGGTAACGAACTCACCGAGACCTTCAATGTCAAAAAAGTTTTAGACAAGGCGACACGCTGTCATGTGACTTCTTTAACATCATCCTGGAGAAAATCGTGCGAAACTCAAACGCCAACACTAGAGGCACGATCTTCCAGAAGTCCGTACAATTGCTAGCATACGCGGACGACATTGACGTGATTGGTCGAACACAGCGAGCCGTCAATGAAGCGTTTGCTGATATTTAAACGGAGGCTGCAGAAATGGGTTTATCAGTGAATGAGGGCAAAACGAAGTACATGCTGTTATCGAGAAAGGACGCACAACATCGAACGTCACTGTAGGCAGCTTTAACTTCGAGGTAGTTAAGGACTTCGTCTACCTCAGCTCCCAGGTAAACAGTACAAACAACATCAGTACCGAGATTAAACGCAGAATAACTTTTGCCAACCGCTGTTTCTTTGGGCTCAAGAGGCAATTGAGTAGTAGAGCTCTCTTTCGAAGGACCAAGCTAACATTATATAAAACCCTCATCATCCCTGTCCTGCTCTATGGTGCAGAAGCCTGGACAGTCTCAAGAGCAGATGAAGAAGTCCTTGGTCTTTTCGAGAGAAAATTTCTGCATTCCATCTTTGGTCCGGTTTGCGTTGATGGTTTTTGGAGAAGACGATACAACCATGAACTGTACGGGCTGTACAGTGAGCCTAGTCAGGCGTCTACGGATTCGGCGCCTAAGATGGCTAGGCCATATAGAGCGCATGGACAACACTGCTCCAGCCCGAAGAGTCTTCGACTCCAAACCAGTGGGACAACGCAAAAGAGGACGCCCACGAAACCGATGTCGCCAACAAGTGGAGAAGGACCTCAACCAAATTGGTGCGCGAAATTGGAGACAGCTGGCTAAAGATCGCTCCAGCTGGAGAAGCTTGTTGACTGAGGCCCAGGTCCACCCCGGACTGTAGTGCCACTAGATGAAGAAGAAGTATGGGCTTAAAATGTATAGCTGTTGTTTAACATCCACAGAAGTACAATATCTGCAGTGTGGGGACCAAACCAAAAAAAAAACTAGTTGGACGAACAGTGATACTATATTTTAACTAACTGGTCCTCGGCGGGCACTCTCAGCTATACTTAATCTTAAAATATGTCCGTCTATGAACATGAATTCCGCCGTCATACACCCCATACTAAAGGGTGTCCCATAATTCATCCAAAATTTGAATTTTGCACCATTTTATAGTACAGTGATGCCAACCGAAAAAATATAACAATATGACAACTGACAGGATCGCTATATGAAAGAACAACGCATTTTTATTGTAGAGTTTGTTTAAAAAACATAATGAAGGTTTGTCAGCTACAGAATATGGAAGGCATAGTGATTTAAAATCATCAGCTGTGAAAAATTCAGGGAGACTGGATCAACTAGTGATCTTAAACGCTCTGGGTGTCCTGTCACAAGTCGTTCAAAAGAAAATATCAAAGCTTACAATGTTCAATTGACTCAAGAACTGAAGACTACTATCCATGCAGCGCGAAGAGAGTTCTTTGAATGGATTTTGGAACAACAAAAAGTGGATGCTGATTTTTCGAACAAAATCATCGCCAGAGATAAGGCACATTTTCATTTTGTTAATCGTCAAAATTGTCGCATTTGGGGTTCAGAATACCAACTAGTAATTGTCGATAAACAAATTCACAACGCGTTACTGTTTGATACGAATTTTGGGTTCGATGCATTATTGGACCAATGTATGAAAAATACAGAGCAGACTTCTATGAATCAAGGAAAAAATGTAAGCTTTTAATTCAAAATCTGTATTTTCTATCAAAACTTACATTTTAGGTGAATTATGGGACACCCTGTATGTTACAGTCACACTGTATGATACTGTATGTTACAGTCAGTGTAAAAAGTCTTTCCACTTTTGAAAAAAAACATAGTATCGTCATTAAAATTTGACAAAACTCTATAAAACTATATAAAAAAAACTATAAAAAACTGAGAATTTGTATAACTTTTTTTCAAACATATTTAACAGTTTTAAGAGTATTTCAGAACAAAAATTATCAGTATAGATTCACAAATTTAAAGCAACGACTCTTGACCATTGTTACGGTGAAAAGTCGAATGAATACATAGTACATACATATAATAATAATTTTCTATACAAGTTGAATGGATTAAAACACAATATTCTAAACATGTGAAAACAAAATTATTTACAATAGACACACTACCAGACATTTATTTAGAACTAATATCAAAATGTAAATGGTTATTGAGATCCTATTACAACTTGTATATAATGCAAGCAAACTAACAAATTAAATTCTACGACATAATAAGCACATGAACAAATGAAGTGTCAATGAGTTTTCTTAATATTGGAGAAAACACGTGCACACTTTGAACATCTTCTCTCTGTTCAATCTTTTTGTGAAACAGATAATTAAGGGAGCTGTTAACATCTTTTACTTTTGTGCCCGAACGATAGGTAAATCTCCAATGATTTGTAATCTGTACGGGAACAATGACCTCAAGAATAGTCAATCGGCTTTAACTTATAAACAAACTCAAAAATACTAATCAAAGTGTGATTTTTTATTTGACACGTCGCGTAAGCATATCGATAATAACGTGGACTTCATTCTACATTCAAATGAGAGAATAGTGCTTTTCTTGAAAAGTATTGTCAGGTGTACGTTCGAAATATGTCATTGCTAAGCGACATGCTTAACAAACCATTAAACAACTCCCCCGCCATTCCAATCATCCCTTTCGATAGATAACAGTCAACACATGTGCCACCAAGTAAATTTTATAGCTTCAGTCGTCTACATAAGCGGAAAAGCTTTAAATTTCTCTCAGTCCAATGCCATTCTACCTAATCAATAGCCGACCTGCTGCCTGCTGCCTGGCTCTCTTTCTATCTTCACGTCACACGATCACATGTAGTAAAAGTTCGACTGAGACTCCACTTTTTGGAGCTTGATATCGACAGACAATGTACACGCATGGAGAATTTCGATCGTAAGAGTAGAGTAGTACTTCTGATTTCAATTTCAGTTCAGTTTCATTGCGTTCGCGCCACCAGCTGGATGGTGGGTCCTCTTAAGACTGTTGGTGTTGTCAAATAAATGTGTTGGCATAAGCTGTTGTGAACGTATTTTCCCCATTCTGCAATTATTTACCCGCGAAGAGATTATTACTATCAATCATTTATCGTACTACAGAATCTGCGAAAAGTGAGTGTATGTGGTGACGCTTCTTTGACAAGCATTAGTCTAACCAGTTACGAGTGGTTTTTAACCACTGGTGCGATAATTATCTAAATTTCTAACCGAAAAGTGCAAAAAAGAACGTATCTAGATATCGCATTTGCTGTTAAGTGGTAATCAGTTTTTGTTGTTGTTTTTTTTGGGGGGAGTTTCAAAGTGACAACTGTGTCGTCGGACTAACTAAAGCAAGTAAAGCAAGACAACTAAAAATTGAAAACAATGGCCGTTGATCATGTTTTGGAAGACCTCATGGGGAAATTAGGTATGTAAACTGAAGTGCAACGTGGTTGATTGCCGACTCTAACTGTGTGTGTTGAAAAAAATATATAAAAAAACGTCTAATTGAAACGAGTTTTTCCTTTTTGCGAGGAATAGAGAGTAACAAACTTGAACTTGAACCGGAATTCAATGTGCAATGTATGAGTTAGCGTGTGGTAGTTAGAAGAATGTGTGCAGCTGTTGCCATAGGATTGACTGGTATTCACTTTACTGAATTGGTTGTATGTAATCATTGGAAGATATACTGCATTCAAAGAGGTTACAACAGCTAAGAGCAGAGTTGTTCTCGCTCGAGGTTTCATACATTTTTATTAAAAAACTTGTCACAGCTGGCTTATAAAAAGTTGTCAGAAGTGGACCGTGAGTGCTAGGCGGTGTGAAAGAGGGTTGCGACAATTAGAAGAAGCGCGTTAAATCTAGAACGTGTATTCGAAAGCTAATGATAATTTAACTTGCTCAAGGTATTATTAATAAAAAGGATGCAAGTATGTGGTCGTTCTGGTAATGATTTGATGTGTTTAACATATGATGCGTTTCACTTCATAGAAAACAGTTTTTAAATAAACGCATCTTTTCTTGTATAATTATATGTTCCTCAAATTTGCTAAAGATGCAGTGATATTTGCAGTATATATTTCGAATTATCCGTAAGCTTATTTAAGACACATATCGAAAAGTAATTTGCTTTCCCTTAACCAAAGTGTTAAATGTATCAGATGCAGGCAATCTTGAAGGGATTTTCATTTTGGTAGTTCTAAACAAATATTAACTATTAACGGGAATATTTTATAATAAACGATTTTACAATTGTTATTACAATTTTTGAATTTTTGTTAGAAAAAACAAGTCTGCTGGATAGTTTTGGTGAAACGAAGTTAATGAAAAATTGGGAAACCTAATTGTCTGAATATATAAATTATAATTTAAATTAAATTATAAAGTCCTTTATTATCATATACAATTTATTTATATTTATATATACAATATAACTTCCAGTTACAACAAAATCAAAAACAGTACAGTACTATCATTTTTAGTGTAAAGTGTATTAGGTTGTTTGGATTGTTCAATCTGTTTAAAAAACTATTGACAAATCTTTCACCAACTAATCATCTTTCTTACCTTTCATGTGGATTTGAGATTAAATTGTATGTCAACCTAATTTCATCCAACAAATCTCTATTGATCATACAATATTTTTAAATTACTTTTACCTTGTATGTCAGTGCTGCTAATGGGGTGCTCTTTAGATCAAAAGATCGTTGTTAAAAATGATTTCTCGTTAAGGCCATGGGATATGATTGATTTTTATCATGATTGTTTGACTTGTCGTATTTTTAATAATCTCGATCAAGTAATACCCTCATTCATATATTGCTGATTAGGCTTACTTTATGAAGAAAGAAAATTATTTGCAATTTTCCATGAATAAGTTGAATCGTTGCATTGGTTCGGTTTAACTAGCTGAACATTACTTTCATTTCTTGTTGGCCGTGATCGATTTATGATGTAGTTCTTTTTTTTTGTATTTCGTCCGAGTATTGGAAATCCTTGAAATAAAATTGCAGTGTCAGTTTTCGGATTTTCTTTAATGCAATACGTAATGACTGCTGATTAAGGTATATCACTTTTGTGCGCTCATAAGAAACATTTATATAACTCTATACATCTGTATTTTCTGTTGAGTTAGTATTTTGAGAGGTGTAAATAAACTGCTACGGCAAGAGGTATCTATATATAAATACGTATAATCTGCAAGCTTAAATCATAACTAATGTTAACTAATCCCTTCAAAGCTTAGTCTAGTATGGCAGTCGTTTTCGTACAGACTCATGTATATGAATGTACACATTATAACATATCATATAATAATACTTCAAATAAAACATTCAATTTGCTATTTTTCAACTTTTTGTTTTTTTGAATATTTATGTATCTATGGAAGAAATACATTGGCTTTCATTCAGTTGCTATTTATAGTTCTTTAAAAAAATAGGACAACACATATTTTATTATCAAACTTTTTGTTATGACACATTAGTTGAACAGCTTTGGTTTAATTGCATTCTGTGGTTATAGAACTAAAGATCGGAACAATCCGGTTCGATTAATGTAGAACATGGGTACATACGTTATAATCATTGATGCATCCTCGCATTTAAAAATTTCTCATAAGTCTATATGTGCAATCTACAAGCTTACGTAGATTAAGATCATATGAAACTGCGTTATCTCATATCAGCATGCCGTGCCTCAGTTTTAATTCTGCACCTTTGGTCCCCACTTAATATGTCAATGTTTTTCCAAATAAAATGTTTGTCGACAATTACCTCAAAGTTTTTATACAAATTTAGGGGGGTTGAGTTTGGCGATTTGGACATTTTCGTATGCAATGTGAGTCACGGAATCCTTATATCGTGGTTGACGAATATGCGTAACCTTGGTTTTTGAAGTATTAATGATAATACTCTTTGTGCCATTATTGAACTGCTGTAAAACATTGTTTTAAGAAACATTTTAAAATTTACAAAAATTAATAATAATGAATGATAAAATATACATACGTATGTACTATATACACAAACAAGAAATGATAATTCTCTTAATGATAATACTCTTTGTGCCATTATTGAACTGCTGTAAAACATTGTTTTAAGAAACATTTTAAAATTTACAAAAATTAATAATAATGAATGATAAAATATACATACGTATGTACTATATACACAAACAAGAAAAAAAGAAATAGAGATTAACTTTACTATACAGAAAAGAAAAAAGTGAAAAGGAAGGAAGTAAATGCAGAGAGAGAGAATGGAAAAGGACTGACGTAATTAGGGCAGGGAAGAAAAGTATTGAAAAATTGCACATTTGAAGCGTTTGGCGTTGAAAATTGTTGTTATATTAATCGGAAAAGTGTTCCACAGTTGTACGGCATAAATGAAGAAAAAGCGTGATGAATTATTAAGGCGATAGCATTAAGCAATTAGAGCACGTGTTTTGCGAGAATGAACTAGGTACATTGGAATCTTATTCTTTATAATGTTATGCAATTCATGGCGTCTAGGTGGTGTCTAAGAGAAGTTAAAATAAAAAACTTGTTAAGTGTGATATATGATCATGACAGTGCAGACCGTAGATGTATCTGACGGCATTATTAAGAGCTACTTCTAGCTTTGTTGGGAAAAGGAGTCGATTTTAGTGTAAACAGCTTCAGCATAGTTAATAGTCGTAAAATAAGAAAAGAAACAAGTTTTCGTCTGGTATCTGTAGGGATAAAACTATGAATCCGCCAGAGCTTGCGGAAACATCCATATATCCGTCTAATTACACTGTTTGCATGGTCGTAACCAGACAATTTAGAGTTCATAACAAACCCAAGACTAGTCGCTAATTCAACCATGTTTATCTCTCGATATGAACACTCTGGCAAAGCACTAACATTTAGACTTGTTTTCGAGATAGGAATCACCTGCGATTTTTTCTGATTCAAGTTTAAGACCAATAAACAGAATTGCTAGCATTAACTAGATCAACTATGTTATTATTGTGCTTAGTCGTATACATTTGGACATCCACTGTATACAAATGGACAGTTGAGTGTTTACATACTGATGGCAAATCTTTTATAAACAAGGGAAAAAGAATCGGTCCAAGAATAGATCCTTGTGGAACGCCCTGATTAACTTGTAGAAGTGTTAAAAAGGAATCACAGTTGACTACTCTTTCAGACAGAAAACCAATTATGAAACTCACTGCACTTTCAAGAAATGAAAACAAATTTGTTAACTTGCAGCTTAGTATTTTGTGGTTAATTTTGTCAAAGGTCTTAGAGAAATCAAGAAGACAGAGAAGAGTAACATCCTTTATCATAGTTTAGTTGGATGTCCTCCAATATGTTGACCATAGCTGTAGAGGTACTGTGGTTAGCTCTGAAGCCGGACTATCCTACATAATGTAGTTTATTGCGAGACAGGTTGTCAAGAATTCTCTAAGACTTTCAACAAACATGGAACAATCATCCTAAAATCCGCTGCACACGCTGCATTAGTACTTTTGGAGATCGGTAATACCCGCGCTATTTTCCAGGAACGAGGAAAAGTAGATTTAGTAAAACAGTGATTTTAAATATGGGTCAGATGGGAGATGATTAAAAAAATAGATTTCACGCCAAGTAGTCCTCGCTTTGCTTTATTTGCTTTATAGCTAGACTAAATATATTATGGATTAGCAAATTAGGTCCTGTAGTATTTTTTTCAAGCAGATTTACGCCGAATCATTGACATGAGAAATCGGAATATTTTATTTATCGATTAAATCACATCTTTTGGCATACCAATATGGTTATTTCACAAAAAAGGCGATCGTGTACATCACTTAATAAACAGCGAATATCATTGAAAAGAAATGCAAAGGAGGGCGAGACTTCGAAACCCGATACCTAAGGGAATTCCAAGTACAGTGAAAGTAAAGCAATAACAGAAACGATTTTCTTTAAAACAAATTGCTTCATCTGCATTTGTGTGTAGCTGGAATGACTGTATTACAGGTATGACCTAAGCCTAAAAAATGTCTCTAAATATGGCTTAAAATTGTTTCACCCAGCGACGTCAATTGAGTCATTTATTAATTAACAACCATAATTAAATTCTCAATTAAAAACAATTAACGTGTGCATACTTTTGTGGAATTGAGATGACAATTTAAAAAAGCACTCAAAACCGCGAGATTCTTAATTGAAAATTAATTATAAATCATTCCAATGTAGCAATTTTATATATACCTTTCTCATCAAATATTTAGATTTAATTAGTACTCTTCATGCCTCATGATAAAAAAATATATTGATAAGAAAACCGAGGTGGCCTGTATTTGATGAACTCGACAGGTTTAAGTACACACTTGTCTTGAATAACATTTTCCGTTGACATACCGTCTAATTAGGTGAGAAATTACTCACTCTTTGTAGAATATCTGACAAGTGGAAAGATAATGACATACTTTATCTATTTAAGTGTCAACAAGCGGAAAATGTACTCCTCACAGAAACTTGTGAAGAATCTTAATTGAGTGCAAGCTAACCTTCTTACTCCAGACAAAATAAAGTTTCCATAGCCATAGACGTAATGTAATATATTAATCAATCGAGTCTGCTTAACATGCAAGTCAGTGTCAGGCGGCGAGTGTTGTTAATAACTTGTCATGGTAATGAGAACTTTAAAATAGATCAGTAATTATCGCCTCAATTATTCTTGTTTGCCAACTTCGGGTTTATTTTTCTCGCTTCTAGTTGCCACTGCATGTTGATCGTGTCAAATGTTGATTGTGTATTAAAAGCTATTTCCTACATGCGTTACCGGAAAGCAGATATGCATGGGGAAGCGTGATAAGAAAATTACTAGCGTGACTATTTTTGTTGTTATCGAACTCAGGATCGTTTCATTCAAGTTCGATGACATTCAGAGTATAACTTTCACTTTTGTAATCGCTTGAGTGCGCAGACGATTAAGCACATAAGTAAATGTAATGTACTCATCCACGGCAACATAACAAACGTAAAAGCGACGCAGAGAGAACAAAACAAAAAAAAAACTCACGAATTTGAAAGTCTGCGGATTGAAAGAGCTCGGAATTTATTTTACTCTTCAATGCCGATTTGGTCAACAGATTTTGAAAGTATGTTTTGGTTAAAAATTCTTCATTGCCATATACTGGACCGTGTACATATACACAGTTTTCACAAATTGTTCGTAGAAATTCTAATATGAGTATATTTTTGTTTTCTAATTATTATCGCACAGAATTAAGTTCACCAAAAAAATGTTTTCAACATAAATAGAACTGAACAAATACAATCTTGTCTACATCAACAGAAGCGCAGTCAATAATTTACGGATTTGATTTAAGTTCAATTATTATTTTCCTCATTCATTATCGATCAACATAACCTCTAAAGTAAATAATTCATCATTTTTCAATTTCAAATTCTTCTTTGTGTATAGTCCGGGGTGAACCTGGACCGAATCCAGATGTTTGGCTAGCTACTTCGAATTGCGTACACCCAGTTGATTAGGGTGCTTGACCACTTTTGAGTGCCATCTTAGATGCGGAGTTCCTCTGTTACGTTGACTCTGTGTCGAACACCCTTTGGATCGGAGCCAAGTTCTCCATTAGCTAAACACCGTTCAGTCATTTTAGACTTTTGATTAGTATCCACCTAGCTAGACTTATGTCGCTGTACAGCCTATACTGTTTGTGATTGAAGCTTCTTTTCCAAATCTTATCAACGCAAAAAGGACAGAAGTTCACTAGCCGATCGACATTGACATAAGACATCTTCATCCGCATTTGAAATTATGCATTCCTCTGCGCAGTTTTTGTCTTTCCCAAACTTATACCTATACCTCTAAGTTATATCTGCCGCCCATTAAGACGGTTTGGCCAAGAACCTAATGTGTGTCCATTCTTGAAGACAGCATATATGTATGTATGTACATGGTGTTTCCATCGGTCAACTCCAGACCCATTATATGAATGGCTCGTTGCGTTGCAGCAATCATGTGAATGGCATCCGTATATGCTAGAAACAACGGACTTTTGGAAGACTCTAGACTTGTGAGTTTTGCATAGTTCGTAAGAAAGATGCTGAAAAAAAATAAACGTTGTACTTTCCATAGCATATCATAAGCTATGCTATAGTGCTAAGAGCGAACTTATGTTTTTATCTTTAAGTGGCGGTACGCTCAAAGCTGCTAACAGAGTAAATATATGATTGTACAACATAGCAACACTTTTTTGTATTGCCAGAGCTTTATAATTTACAGTACCGTCATAAAAGGGTAATAAAAACATTCGTCACAATTTAGAAATTCTATAACGCCTTAAGGCATATTTGTTGGAATGAATGAGGGGTCATATGTCTTGAAATGACTTAATGGTTAATGAAAGCTCTTAATGATTTGTATTTCTGTGTTGGTAAATGGAGCTATTTTTGTGGATATTTATTAAAGACCACATTGGATTAAATTTCGAAGTCATATCGATTAGTTACATTGCGTAAACCTGAAATTCAGCTACATACATATTATGTATGTAGGTCATTTCTTAACTAAAACCAGGGCAAACGATATTAAAAATCGAGTGAAAGTTGTGTTGGGCATGTGAACGCTTACATTTGTTGGTATTTCCAGGATTTATAGTCAAACTATAGTAGACTAATCAAACAAATAAACAAACGCGCATAACATATTGATTGGCATAATAATTTATAGGATGTCAGCACATTAATGCTTATATTTGTTTAAGTGTATTCACTTAATCTCAGATTTCTGCTCAAACTGAGTATTCATCCTCAAACCTAGGTATGCATGCATGTATTTTTATCTAAAAGCCAACTGAGGTACTATTCACCACTAAATTAAATTATTGAGAAGAGTATGCTTACCTATTGTGTCTGAAATTCTGAATGAGGTTGTTAACTTCTTTCGTGTGAATTAGAAAGAATCTAATGGTCTACGCTCACGACATTGCAAATTAAATAATACAACTTACCATCTTGTTTGATTTTAATACGCTTTTGAACTATTTCTCACTTCGCAGTTGATTGCTCGTATAATTATCCGGATCAAAAATGATTTTTTTAATGTGTTTACTTGTATAATGTATTTGTCAAGAGATTGTATGCATTAGCTTTTTTAAATAAATTATCGTCTGTAGTAGGAATGGTTATAAAAACTCGTAGTGGTATAGGTAGACTAAACAATTTGCAAGAATGCCAATTGTCATGGCGGTGATTTTATTCAGCCAGCGCCAAAAGTGAGTGTGTAGTTTTTCGTCAAGAATACAATAAAATTCATCATATATAAGTTCTAAAATTATACTACAAAATGTGCTATAATTTAGTTAACATAAGTGTGAAGAGTTGATATGATTTGAATACTCTGAAGTCTTGACATGATATATAAGAATATATAAGAAAAATCTATTTGCATTTGACGAATGTTCACTGAAACTTTTTTTTTATCCGAGAGATTTTAGAGAGTTTTTACCTCGGATTCTTCTTCACGACTTCTATCAGTTTGACAAGGTGTCCCTCAAGGTTCAATCTTGGGACCAATTCTCTTTTGTTTATTTATTAATGACCTGCCATATGTGTGTAAGCATACTAATATTTATCAAAATACTTAATGATTTAGCTGAAGTAATACATGGAACAGGTCAGTCCCATTTCTAATAAAACAGTATACTTCAATTCCTTTCCAAACATCTCGCTGTGGACAAACTTGAGTTTCTAGAAACTTTTACAAGTCTAGGTTATGTGAAATTCCAAATTGTCAGTATATGACCATACAAATTTTCAGACGAAAATTAGCAAGCTCTGGCTTAGCTCAAATTTTATTCCTCTTGGTACAAGAAAAAAATTGGTTTCAATATTTATTTTATTACTCATAACCTATGGCGATGTTATTTTTTGTAAGCTTGATTCTCTATCCCAGCGAAAGCTGCAACTAGCGTCTCCCTTCCCTTATTTCCTCAGCCAATACTCCCTTTTCCTTCCTTTTTCCATCTACTTTTTCTTATTTTTATTTTTAAGTTGTTTTATTCTTTGATGATACAATACTCTGAATTTGTTAAATCTTAGAACTGTAAAAGACATATGTCTTAATGTACCCTTAGTTACTTAATGTTAATAAATTGAAATTGAATTAAATTGGAAAATTCATGAATTATTTAATTGCTGTGAAATTCTAACATTCGCCGACGGTTTTAAATTATACTTATGCATAAATAGCTTAATCGACTGCATTAAATTTCAATCGGATATGCAAAACATAGTTGAATGGTGTAAACATCTTAAATGCTTGCTAATGTAAAATTTTCACGGCATATAGATTAACATTTTCGATTATTTATGATTATTTCACCATATGATACACAAGGACTTATACTCGAAAGGGTTCAAAAGAATTTCACGAGATATGCATTCCGTAAGTTGTACTCTTTTGAAGAGCTTCCTAACTATGAGGATGGATGTAAAACAATTGGCTTGCAAACCTTATGTTTCAGACGAAATACAACGTCACCCGTGATTATCCGCGACATTAATAATTATTATATAAATTCACTAGAATTACTTTTTCTCGTGAATATATGTAGATACTGCCCTAAGATATCCTCGGTAAGAAACTTACTCTTTGATAAAAGGCATAGAACCAACTATAGTGGCAAAGAACCCATTAGCAAGTGCAGAAACAGATTCAATGATCTTTGCAACGAAATTCATTTTTGCTTGTCACTATTAGAGTTTATAAAGATTGTTTACACAGTATTTGTTAATTAATATTGTTTATTTGAGGTAATCTGTGAGATGGAGAGTCAGTAGATGATCCTTAGTCGCGCAGCAAACATCTGCTGTGTAAAGCGATACTGAGTGTTGACACTTAGAGAACATATTGTTCTGTGTGCTCTGTGATGGATACGAAAAAAAAAACATATATATTTGAAAATTCAATCCAAACTTTGCGGAACGCGTTCAAGAAGCTTCATTGTACATTTCTCTAAAATTAGAGCCCTTCCTCTGGTTGAGGCATCACGTACAGTCTAAACAAACCAGTCTTCAATGCTTTTGCATAGATTCAAAACATTTAACAATCAAACATTAAAATTGAGTTAACATTTAACGGAGGTTGAAACAATTTCGTTCGCATTTTTTTGTTCGGTACTGTTATGTATGTGCTTTAACTTCTACTGCCATCAAAGATGCCCATGACGCGATGGTAGGTAATTTTTGTTTATTCTTGTCATAAACTACCAGGAGAATGTATTTTATTTAATCTGTACTACTTAATCGATAGTAAAATATACAAGGCCATTGCCTAGCAAGTATTAGTATCGTCGTGCGTTGCTTTTTATAAATTTACAGATCTATTCCAACGATTCAAACGTCGTTATCGAGTGAATATTTTGTCCAGGCATATCTTTAGGTATTTCAGCGTTCATGATTTGAATTGGCGGCACCGGACTTAGCACAGTTCAAATGGCGAACAGTTAATTTATTGTAAATATGATAGGATAAAAAAAATATCAAATTTGGGACTATACAGTAGAATCTGTTTAGTATGACTTCGCTGTAGACACAACAACAAGTTATATTTGCATACAAACGCACATCCGCACATGCGGCTCTGGTTTGGGCGACCAACCGCTTTGTACGACGTATTTTATCTATAAATCCTTCAGTTACAACGACTAACGGTTGTTGTTTTACAAAAAAAGAAACATATAAGAAGCTATTTTCAGTATTGATTTAGTTTATTTGTGAACTATTTGGCAATGCGTATCAGAAAAGAGTTCCACTAAGAAAAATGCTTCTCAAATGAAGAAAAAAGTTGTGAAATAAAGCGTTTGGGAGCTAGCGAAAGCTGATTAAAGGTGAGAGCAATGCCAATCTACCAAATGAATTCGGTATAAGTCATTCAACGATATCTGCAATCGAGAAAAATAAACATAAGATAGAATCCCTATTTAATGCAAGTGTTTTGAAACTTAAACGAGTGAGGGCCTCCACTAAAAAACAAGTTGAAGAAGCTCTAGTAAAGTGGTTTAAGCTGCAGCGTAATCGGGAATTTCCTGTAAGTGGCCGTGTGTCTCAGTAGAGAGCAAATTTGTTCGCTAAGGAGTTGAGCATTCCTAATTTTGTAAATTCCTAATTAAATATATTTGATATGTACTTGGAAAATGTACGTTTAAAATGTCAGTTCGTTGTGTGCGTCGTCCGGTTAGTACGACTTAATGTTCTCTGCAGGAGAAATTTAGAGAAAGTTAAACGAAACCTACAATCGTCGAACTTTTATTATCTTTATTGCTATGAAAATAGAATCGTGTTATTTCTAAATCAAATTGAGTTTGATTTATAGAGTTTATTGCCTTATCACGTTGTATTATAATTGATTGATGAAATGTGTTTGAAAATACTCAACTAAAGACCTTTTGTACCTTGATCGAATACTTTCAATATACCGAAAATAAATTTATGTCAGAGTTTGTGGGAATGCTCTTAAGAGAATATGTCTTCGAGAAAATGTAAGTAAATTTCGATTGGAATTTTTCAAATTAATGAACTTTTATTGCAATGCCCTCTTTTCTCCGTCAATTACATTGTATTAATCAATCCAGATATAGAACTCATGCAAACAATTGACAAAAAACAAAAAAGAGGTATATGTACATATTTATGTATGTTCATATAAATAAAATATAAGATCACTACACTGCACAATGGTAAATATTCGGCTGAGTGAGCTGTTTACCAGAAACCAGAACAAAAGAAACCTCTTAAGAGACACACACTCACAAGTCAAAATGTTCGCATCACAGACATTTTTAAGTTCTGGCCCATCACAACTAGAATACGGGCCTACCACGTTATATCGCCAAAACAAAATGTACATAATACTGATATAAGGTAGATGACCTGCAAAGCTAATTATGAAAAAGTGAGTCATTGGTATTTGTATAATATTTTTACTCATCACGACCCAACAAGAATACATTTCGTGATTATTAAGATTGCATGTCATTTTACCAGTATCTGTCATAATCTTTGTCTTCTGGGTCATAAAGTGCCACAACCAGTTCAAGGTCGCACGTATAAATCAAATTGCATAATAGTAACACACGAAAGGAAAGAGAAACTAAGACACAATGATTTGCAGATGAATGAAGAATATTATGAAATATTTTGTGGAAGTATCTTATATTAAGGTAAATAAGTTTGATGGCCTTGCTGTACAAAAGCGTTTTAAGCAAACACTAAAAAATTAGGTAATCGGTTTTTTTCATCTAATAATACAATAATGTTGTCGGAGGAAATGCGTGAAACATTTACTTGGCTACTTTCCATTCGCTATCGTAAGTAAAGTAGATCCTATACATAATCAACAAATAATTTTTCTTCGAAGACATCTATATCTATATCATATCATCCCTATTCCTAACAACAGGTGTGCAAATTGATTTGTCGTCGGTGTCCAATATTATTTGCAATCAATTTATGCATATAATTTTCAATGCCATTTGTAGCTGAAACCACCCCGGTTTCACATTTTAAATTACAATTCAAGTGAATAATTATGGGAGGCTTCAGAAAAATTAGGAAAACTTAAATTGCCAACAGCAACATGTAGTCTATGTGAGACTTGTCACTTTTGACACCTATGTCGGTATATTACGTCAATACAAAACAATGATCTTGTGTTTATTCTAAATTTAAACCAAAGGAAAACTCGATGGTTTTTGAAAATACATAAGTGTATTCTAGTATCTCATTTCTTTCTTGACGCACGATTCGTAATGACATCAAGCGTCACACTTCCGAAGATAAGTTCAATGAAATCTTAACAAAATCCCTGATCTATTTAAAAGATCGCGAACCCTGTTTCGTGATTTAGCGTTGACCTCTTCGCAATTATCTTTTGCTGACAGAGTCTTAAAATGCATCCTTCAAGACGATGTGAAATATCCCCCTCCCCCATTTCAATCAGCCCTAAAATTGATAAAATGTCACTGCCAATTGATTAAGTTAATTGAAGCCATCACTACTCAAACAGTGAAATCAGGCTCAGCTGACTGACAGATATGAATGAAAAAAAAGAGAATGGTTCAAAGCTGCCATGCGAATCAATTTAAAAGCAAAAAAACTCGACTTGAAAAATTGGTCTCACCTACTTGAACAGAGTGCGGTGCCGGTTGATCGAAGTGTGGCTGGAGATCATGTGGTTTTGCGTTCGCGTAGTACTTCCAGAATTAGAATGTTGTATTAGGAGAATAAATGTGAACGGAGGGCGGTGGTAGTGAGTGCCACATCTTGATTGTTTTGTAACGTATTCATTTTCTTATTGTATTCTATTTCAAGTAGTATTGGCTTTTGAGTTGTGACAAATAAAGTCGAGACTGGATGTGGTCGACTTTGGAAAATTGATAGGAATATTGAATGTACATACGAGATGGGTTGATTGTTACGGCAAATATTGTTTTATTTTTTTTTTCACTTATGGGTAGGGCACTTTGTTGTAGCTACTTGAAGATGCCTGGACGTATGTAAGAGTTTGTAATTTGTTTTTATTGAAATTTGGGTCAATACTTTTATTGATGGCTGGACGCATTTTGTTGTGAATTCGAAAGTTCATCTCAATAATTTTCAATTTGCAGTTAATTGAAAACCGAAAGTGTTATTGCTGTTCATACAAATCTATGTTACTTGCTTTAATTTATGAGAGTACCATATAGCCTATAGGCAAAAGTAAGTTATAACAAAGTGACACACAGTTCATTCATTTTCTGATATTGATTTCATCCACATTCAACAGATGATGTCAAATATTAGTATTATAGAATAGTTATCAAGATCTTAGTAGACAATTGATAAATATATGTCTCGAGTGAACTACGCATTTGATATTTTGATTGTTGGTTTGATTAAATTATTTTGATACAAAATTGTTCGTTTTGGTATCCAGTGCAGCCTGATCTATAGATGTGGTATCAGAATTATGCTCAATTATGCAGTAGCTGTGGTGGCCCGTGGCGTTGTGGGTATGTGCGTCGACTCCCACGCACTTGGACCTACCTGTCTAGGTTCGATTCCTGGTACGACAACAAATACTTTTCACGGCCCACCTCTTTCGGGTCACTGACAATGCTCAAAGAATATAACTGTCTAGAAAAAGCTTCTCAAACTTGGCCGTTCGGAGTCGGCATAAAACTGTAGGTCCCTTCCACTCGTGATAGAACAATAGCACGCACAACACGAGTGGTTGTTGGGAAGCTAGGCCCTGGCCCTCTACGGGCTGTAGCGCCACCCATATTATTATATTATTACTATGCAGTAGCTATAACAGATGGAAAATGACGCAACCTGCTCTATTTTCTGTACAGTGATAAAAAATTATTTAGAATCGGCAATAAAATGTCCATTGCAAAATATTAGTATGCACAACACCAATGGTTGCTTTCAAAGCAACAAACAAATCTACCTAAGACCATAGCGAACCAATGTATACATATATTATTCTAGAGAAATTAAAGTCATTCAGAATTGAATATTTTCTTTTCGGATTGGCTTGTTAAACCATCATTTTTTAAGCAAACATGCCTCAAATATTGTTATATTAAAAATATGAGGTCGTTGGCGCTTAGTAATCACAATTGACCTTATTTGTAAGTCAGTTATGTTGGCGTACACTTGTGCGTAAGTAAATGTTTAAATGTGCATGCAAGTGTGCAAACACGAAATAAATTGGTGTTGAAACGTGCATGGAGTTGTAATGCTTCATTATTCGGCTGGCATAGTTAAAGTTGAATAATAATTGGGTCATTGAACTTATATAGTTCTTCTTAGAAAAGATAACAAGCCCTCAACGCGGTTGCGTTAGTCTATCCAAAAAATGTCTCTCATTTGAGAATGTTTGGAATGAGATATGTAAGTGAGACTTTATTAGAATTAAACTTTGCCAATAGCTTATTATATTTTTTAGTGAATTTAGACGAATGTAACGACAATAACGAACTTAGATTTTATTTCTAGTGTTTAAGTTTAAAGATAATTAATATGCAATGTTCAGTCAAGCCAGCCTTAAGGCCGTCATTCTGGAGTTCAGTAAATCTAAGTGTATGTTTGTTATTACTTAGTACTTTCCGGTCATTATCAGGGGTTTACTTTAATGATATTCATAAACATATAAACAACACTGGCCAACAAAATCACACTTTTTTCTTTCAACTGTTTCTTACTAATTCGATGTCGCTGGTTTCAAATCTACCTTTTTTCTCCAAGAGCTTTAGTTTTTGAGATACAGCTATTGTTCATATTTTTGTCCTAGTTACACTTAACTTTAATAAAACTTTAAAAAGTCTTTACCTTTTCTGGCTGTCTTGTCTATGCTGGCGAAATGGTTTCTTATCATGTTATGTTAGCATTGTAAACATTTGTGGTAATAAAATGAGCAACTGAACTAAGAAACTGATAAGATTCATCGAAACGCAGTCTTAAATGTGTAATCTTGCATAATGGCAATAAACTGGGTTCTTTGTCTATTTCACATTCAGCCAAAGTTAGAGAAACATAACCCACGATATCCCATAAGATCTGAAAATGGGAAACTTTCTCTTGGGTCAGTAAGGTGGTTATACAAAAAATGTCCTGTTTTATTTGCTCATGGGACAACAGAGCTAGCTAAATCCTAGCTAGCTAAAATAGCCTTGGATTAAGAAAGATTGGCCTTTGAAGGAGGCTTTGGTCCCGGGGAGGCTGAATGTAATAAATGTTCTACTAGTTTTAAGAGACCTAGTAATTTTGACCATTTTGCATATCAAATTAAGGTTAATAAAAACAGTATGTGAAAGTTCTATATGGAGAGTGTTTCAAGTACATTACAAAACTGTTTCCAAAATTAAGTACTGAAATGACAAAAGCTGGTATCTTCGATGGTCCTCAGATCAGAAAATTCTGCGTGGAATGAGTTCGTTTGGGTAGTGAAACATTTCTTGCGGAACAAAATGTCGACCAACTACCCTCAACACAGTGTGCAACTACTGCTGCACTTTGAGCAACTTTTATGCAACATGAGTATGAAGTTACATTTCCTATCCAGTCATTTCCTGAAAATCTGGGTGATTTAATCGAAGAGCAAGGAGAACGATTCCATCAGGACATTCGTACTATGGAAGAGGTTACTGGAATTCAAATATGATGGCTGACTATTGCTGGAGCATTCAGGACAGGACGTCGTATACAAGAAAGCTCCATTAAAATTAATTTTGTGTTGTAAAAGATTTTAGCTTAAAAACTGGTATATTTTTTGTAAAAATTGTCTCCATCATATCTCATTAATTAGAGGTGCTCTTTGGAATGGAAATCAAATTTGAAATCAGCGAGGCAAATCCATTCAGAATTGAGTACAAAACTTCATGCAACAAAAGCACTGTTGACCGAGTATAATCAAATTGCATTTAAATCTGATTATATTGATATTTATATGATTATTTATATGATTATTTATATGATTATTCCCGAAAACACTACCTAGCATGCATGAAATGTTAAGGGATAGTCATAAATGGATCGAATACACAGAAATGGTCACAATAATGACCGCTGTGCTACTTACTTCCTTATGTAGTGAGAAATTTGCGGGAGTGAATGGGTTTCTTCGTACGTAAATGTCAGTTCGTATTCCAATTTAGCTTAAGTTGCCAAAAGTTCGTATGTTCATTGTTGTTGGCCCTTTATTGTTTCCACGATCGTCAGTAACTTAAAAAAACACCCCATATTTATTCATATCCCATCCATCTCCCTTCAATTAATAGAAATTCAAAGCATTACTGTCGATACTTTCATAATCGACGTTTGTTCACTGGAATGAAAACTTATCTAGAAGAGTGCAATATCGTTCCCTCAAGCTCGTACCCTTTTTCGACTTTGAATTTTATTAGATGCTACCGAAAACTTTTATATAGAATCAAATATTAATTTATTACACTTAGATGATTAGCTTGAAGTGTATTAAAAAACGCAAGAGAGATACTTAAGAATTGTAATCCAATAGACCGATCGAAAGCGGATGTTATCGCAATGTTATCGTTTCTTGACCCATTATCGTAATCTCGGTAAAATCGAATCACACTTGGTCTGTTCGCGTACGATGAACTATAGGTCACATTTTTACTAAAGCATAACATACAACAGCATAACATGTTGGCTTAATCGAACTTTCTAGTAAAGAATAGTGCTCTCGAGAGAAAAGTTTTGTTAGCTAAATATTTCAAATCTGCAAAGGGGAACACGTTGCGGCGGTGGCACTGTTGGTCTGTGCGTCGACTCCCACGCACTTGAAAATATAGGTTCGAATTCCAGTGCTACAAAAAAAAATTGTTCACGGCCCCACCTCTATCGAGTCACTGACAATGACAATAGCCATTCGGAGTCGGCATTAAACTGAAGGTCCCTTACACTCGTGAGAGAACATTAGCACGCACAACACGAGTGGTTGTTGAGAAGCTAAGCCCTGGCCTTCTACGGGTTGTAGTGCCACCACCACCTATATTTTCTATTCGCTCGCTTTCTGATGGATTTTTAATAATGTTTGAAATTATAGTCCGTCCTAGGAAAGTACGTGGCCAGATCTTCTGCTTAGTTATTTATTTTATGCGATATCATTTCTGAATTTGATTGGGTAAGCGTAGTTCATAAATAATAGTTCCCAAGAAAGTGGAACCTTAAGTACTAAAATAAAAGCGATTGGATTTTTTTCGCTACCACAAAAATTACAAATACCATTCGATTTTTTTAAGAATTAAGATTTAATTATTAAACTCTAGTCATTCAATCAGAACTTGATCGATAGGAAACAAAATATTTCTCGAAAAGAAAATATGATGGAATTGTGTCAAAATGTCAAGTGGCGTTACAAACAATAAGTCAGTGTCATATTCATAAAGAAGAAAATGCTACGACGTGACGCTCCTACTTTATCATCAGCAAAGCAACAGAAAGAAAAGAAATGGAGAACTTATTGTAAAATTGTTTTGTTATAGTACTCACTGTAATTCAATACAATTACGATCAATTTAAAATCTATTAAACGTATAGGCGACGATAGACTTGCGTTCAATAAGGCATAACGCCACTGCTGACATAATAGTTATTTACATACAGTGCTTTGTACTTAGCACGACGTCACTGATCTATGACTGCGGTTTTCCCTCAAACCGCTTACCGGTTATATGGCTTTCTTGATTCAATCCAATATTATTTATTTATAATATAATTTACATTTTTATTAATCTAAAAATATTAAAGTTTATCAGCTTTGAACTTTGTTTTCTGTAATAAACTTCTTCAGGTATAGGATGAGATTTCATAGAGTGTTACCACAAGTCGTCGCCGAGGGCTCTTATCTTGTGGCTGTGATAGAAAAACCACGATTTGTATTCAATTGGATCGTTTGTAAAACATTGTTATCGGAGTTAATACTCTAAGTGATTTCACTTTAGTGGGGTGAGATTAATTGTTAGTTGTTTGTTTTTGCAATTGGTTACCAAGCATAGATTTGATGATATTCGTAGAGCTAAATTTAAAGAGATTGCGGAACAAAACAAATATACGGTAGCTACTAGATTAAAAATGATTAATTTTATGGATCAAATTGTGTTACGGATGTATTGTTAAGGCACTAATGCATTGTTAACCTATGATTATCTTGTTTACAAATTGTGTACAAATGCAGTATTGTGCCATTGCAATGTATTAAGATATGGTATTCAAAAACTGACAGTACGCTTAAAGGTGATGATAAGAACTTTATTTGCACCTACCAAAGATAAAAGGAGGAGTACAATTATAATTTACAATGCTATCAAAAAAGTTGCAGCATATTTCACGACTAAGCTAGAAATATAAATTTTGCAACGAAAGCATTTGATACACATTCAGACGTTATCTTTCGATTAGATAGATACTAAAACAAAATTCAAAAGCATTGGTGAGATGAGTTTACAATTTCGGGATTGCTGTTGAGTATTATTTTTGCCAAAAGTACTTAAACCAATTGATAATGTAACTTCGTCTAGCCAAAAAACGAGTTTAACCTTGAATATTTGATTGACATTTTACCTGACTGGATGCTGCAGTGGAACGTGATATTTTTACCAAAAAAGTGTTTTTCAACATAATAAATCCCGCTTCCTTATAAGTTATTACATGCGACACAGCCAAACATGTCGTACAAAACGAGAGAGAACTGTTTGCGGATGGTATTGCCAAATAGCAATCAGAAGACTATCATCTTATGTAAAAATCGAATTCTTTAAGATCCTTCACCGAAAAGTAGTTAATAAGTAGTTGATAATGGTCCGCAAGGTTTCTTTTTTAAGTAAATGTTCCACAATGCTGATTTATCAATACTTTGAGCACACTTTCGCGGCGCGATATCAAATAGTTTTGGCATTTAATCTGTTGGGCAGAAATATAACTTCTGTCCATCGGGTTTCCTGTTGTTATGTGACAAAACAAACATGCAAGGTACGCAAAATGACGACCAGAAAGTTTCCACAGAAGTTAACATCGTCAATGAATTACATACTCATTAGATCGGGTACTACATGCTTCATTCTACCTAATAACATACGGTACACTGTAACCATCTAGTTAGGCTTATCAGGGCCGTTAACCCAATCACAAAAAAAGCATTCTTATTGATTAGAACTGACGTTTTATTCTACGGTAGGTACCTATTGCATTCGATAAGATAGTGTGGCAAAAAACACACAGAGAATTAATGTAGGCTACCTTATGCAATACATGTTATTTACAGATCCGAGCATCATTTGGTTCGAAATCTGTTGACCTCTGGAGCTGATTCCGATTAGCTGGAAACTCTAAATGGACCCCACGTGCCGTACAGGGTACATTTTACAGACATATTTGGTAGGAGACCAAGCATTTGCCTTCGTAAATAGAATCTGTGGTGATGCCCACTCGAGTGCAATTTTATGTTAATTAAATGAAATGCGCAGCAACAAACAAAAATTAAAAATTTACTCCTAAGAATATGCAATGTATTTACATTTTCCTATCGACATAGTCCGTGATTATGACAGTTTGAAAGACCTGTTTAAAAATTAATATTATCTCTTGCTAAACGTTACAAATTCAAAATCGCTTACAAATAATTCTTTTTTGTTTTTTCTTAGGTGACTTTGGAAAGTACCAGTTCTTCCAGTTCATCTTGCATATTTTATCAGCATTGCTCGCTGGATTGCATATGCTGTCACTTGTGACAGTCGCCGCTGTTCCTGAACATCGTTGTTTCATTGAAGGCGTAGACAATGCCACCAATGCCGCACCATGGGACTCTCCCGATATTATGGCTGCCATCCCATTGAATCCCACTGGTGAACTGCAATCGTGTCGGATGTTCGATAGTCAAAACAATACCGTTTCCTGTCAGTCATACGTCTACGACCGTACCTATTATCAATCATCACGAACAATTGAATGGAATTTTGTTTGTGCCGACCGTTGGATGGGCTCTATTGCGCAAACTGTATACATGTTGGGAGTGTTCACAGGCGCTGTTGTGTTGGGTAGATTGGCGGATAAGGTTGGTCGCAAGACAATCTATTGTTGGTCCGCTCTGTTGCAGCTAATTTTGGGTGTTGGAGTGGCCTTCATTCCAGAGTACCACGCGTTCTTGGTCGTACGATTCCTGCTGGGCATTTTCGGATCTGCTGGAGCTTATATCACCGGATTTGTGCTGACCATGGAATTGGTTGGTCTAAGTAAAAGAACAGTTTGCGGTGTTAGTTTTCAGGCAGTATTTGCTGGAGGAATAATGCTGGTGGCAGGATGGGGAGCTTTGATTAAAGACAGACAAATGCTTCAAATTGTGTACGGCCTTCATGCGTTAATCCTGTTGCCGCACTGGTGGTTGATGGACGAATCTCCTCGTTGGTTGTGGGCTCAGGGTAGAGCGAGAGAAGCAGTGGACATTGTAATCAAGGGACTAAGGATTAATGGATCTAATCAAGCAGTAGACAAGGAGTATTATGTCCACAAGTCAAAACTTCAAACAAGTATGGAGGAAAAGTCCTCAGCTGGAATCTCTGACCTCTTCAAAACGCCCAACATGCGAATGAAAACTTTGAACGTTTGCCTGTGCTGGTTTGCAAACTCAATCGTTTACTATGGATTGTCCTTGAGTGCAGGCAAGCTCTATGGCAATCCATTCCTTATCCTGTTCATCATGGGCTTGGTAGAGTTCCCAAGTTACATTACAATTATATTTGTCCTCGACAAATTAGGTCGACGATCGATCACAAGTACTCTCATGTTGGGCGGAGGTGTCTGTTGTATAATTGCTTCATATGTACTTCAAGGCAGCACCACCTCAACGGCTATTGTTATGGTTGGAAAGCTGTTCATTGCGGGATCTTTTGCTGTCATTTATAACTACTCTGCCGAGCTATTTCCCACGGTAGTAAGAAACTCTGCCATGGGGCTCGGTTCAATGTGCGCACGTTTTGCTGGTGCCTTAACGCCTCTTATTACGCTTCTCGATTCGTTTGATCCAAAGATTCCAGCAGTGATCTTTGGTGTGATTTCTCTGATTTCCGGATTCTGGGTGATGTTCCTGCCAGAGACAATGAATCAACCAATGCCTGAGTCTATACAGGACGGTGAGAACTTTGGACGAGGCGACACCTGGTTTAGCCAGTGTGCAGGCAAAGGAAAAACATATCCCGAAGAAGATCCTGAGAATATGGTCCCACTTAAGGATATTGATCGAAAATAAAATGGAACGGTTCATACGAAGGGATATGAGATTTTTAAGTGAGGCAAATACTCTATAAAATTAATTTTTTCTCTAGCTTAAGAAAATTAACAAATTTAATTCGAACGATTTGGTATAAAAGCCGTTGTCGGTATTTCGCGATTCTGTTAGTATAAAGCCTTTTGGTAGACAATATGCAGCCATTACCTCGGCTCATAATATGTCCAGTAAGACTTAAGAACTTCAAGTCTATGGAGTAGTAGGAAACTAGTTGTAAAGTCAGCATTTAATGTATGTACATCCAAATTGTATAAATTATTTAAAAAAAAAAACAAATAAACGAATTGTTATGCACATTAGATGCATTTAATAAAGTGATGTTTTAGACATTAGAAAAAAAAAACTTTTGGATATAACGTTTTATCTACATCACGTGTATCATTGTCGCTGTATACAATGTACGACTCACTTAGAATAACATCATTCCAAAAGTATTGCATATACAAAAATGATTTTTAGAAAATTTCAGGATGTACTGCATCATACAAATCATATGCATACATTTGCTTGTTTACTATATGTCCTTTTTCTTTTGTATATATTATAGAAATAAAATAATTTACTTAATAGTTTAGATGCTTTGTTATGTTAAATCTTTACGTCCGGCTATTCATTGATCGATTATAAATTCATTCATGCTGCTATTCATTTATGCATTTTTTATAAAGTAAAATACAATTATGATGGATCGGAATGTTGCTGGTGAAGAAATGAATGCCATTGGTGATCCGAAATGTATTGCATTTTTTTATGTCAGAAAATAGCCGGGACACAAACAAAATGGAAACTGTATATACATAAACCGCTATGCATTGCACAGGTAAGCTCCGTGAAAAATGTAGTAGGAAATCTATAGGATGTCCTAAACTGACAAATAATTTGAATTAAATAGCAAACACAAAACATTTTCATTATTTTTGAGTTTGTTCAGTGGTGTCAATATTTCAACTTCACAAATGGCGGTAAATTCAATTCTTACGTTAAGTTTGGGACACTCTATAATACCAGGTAAAAAATTGATGTAGTAAAACACAATAAATATAATAACATATTGCTTTGCAATAGGAATTGGAACAAATTTCATTATTGGTGGTGAATTTTATGATAAACACACCTTTTGGGTTTCGAGACCGAACTCAACGAAAGGTAGACTTCTGTACAAAGTCGACATAAATTTAGAATATAAGTTATAAATAAATATATTATAGATAACCTAAAGCTCCCCCTTTAGATTCTCATTGAAGATTTCAAACGACACGTAATTTAAAAATGGCTTTCTGATACAGCAACAATATCTAGTTCGTTAGTTACAAAAGTGATCTCTACTAATTTGGCGAAAGTAGAGGACAGTCTTCAACACCTTCTCTGAGCACTTAGCTGTAATTCTAACCATAAATGATCCGCTAATAGGAGTTGAGACCGCGTCTAAATTAAATACTAACTAACTTTAATTAAGATTGCGAAGTGCAAACATCAATTGATTCAGATGTATTTGAAAGATTAATTAAAGCTATTTAGAAAGCCTTGTGGAATACTCCCTTCTGAAAAAAGTAGCTTAAGCAGATATGACAACAATCCCAATCAACAGTGAAACAAGACTTACTTAATTATGAAATAAGCTTAAAGAAACAATTCGAATCAAATGGCATCTATCATAAATGTTTAACAGGCGAAAATTTGGAATGACGCAGATATGTCGGATGGCTTTTTCTGAGCACATAGAATTAATAATTAATTCAGAGGAGTTATACAATCATTTCAAGATAAAGTATTGGCAGAGAGAGGGTTAAGGCCATGTCTTTTCCTTTGTCTGAATGAAGTTCAGCCATTATTAGCATGCAGCTATACTTGGTTTGTTGGTCGACACAGTTTGCTGCGCAAGTACATACACCCTTCTAATATGCTATGCTCCAAATGCATACTGAATGAAGGTGTATCTTTCGACAAATTAATTCGTAGTGAAATATTATATTGTAATAAAATAAAAATATAGTATTGTAATGACTTCGGAAAGTATTTATTTTTATTATGTTCAGCTTCTCATTGTTCTCGGGGTTGAAGCCGGAAGCACGATTGTTTCAATCTCAATAGTTTTTTCTTCAAACTACAATTCAACATCTAGGTCAATTATATTATTTTACAAGGCAGATTGATTTTTCTGAAGCAAATTCTTCCTCTAAGTTCAATATTCGGAAGTTACTTTTAACAAGATCTCATCTCCAGTTTCAAACAGACGTATGACTAAGATGTAATTCGCCAGAATGATAGATGCGCACAGAGGTTACTGGGGCGTTCTGGGGATGATAGCAGCCAAACTGACGTTTGTGACTGGTGGTGGAGGATGGTGACTTCCGCAAATGACTGTTCGACAGGTTATTATATATATTTGGAGTGATGATAATCCTCAAGAGTATGTTGAGGCACCGTTACATCCACACAAACTGACTGTACTGTTTGGTGTGCTTTATAGGATGGTGAAATAATTGGTCCGTACTGTTCTTTGAAAAAGATGCTGGCCAGAATGTAACAGTCAACGGTAACGGCTATAGAGCCAAGATTACTGACTTATTCATTCATCAATTGAACAACCATTATGTGCAGGAGCTATGGTTTCAAAAAGACGGCGCAACATGTCACACAGCTCGTGCCACAATTGATTCATTGAAGGAAACGTTTAGTAACCGCGTAGTTTCGCGTTACGGACCCGTGAATTGTCCTCCAATATCGTGAGATTTAACGCCGCCTGTATATTTTCTGTGGCGATATGTGAAGTCGCTAGTCTACGCCGATAAGCCCAAAACGATCGACCACTTGTAGGACAACATTCGCCGCGTTAGTGCCGAAATACGACCACAAATGTTGGAAAAAGTCATCGAAAATTGGACCTCCAGATTAGACTACGTCTGATCCAGCCGTGGCGGTAATATGCCAGAAATTATATTTAAATTATAATGCCAGAAGATTATCTTTCGAATATAAATAAATTTCATGTCAATTTAAAAAAATCATCTTTGTTTTATTCCATTTAAAAGTTCTATACCTCTAAAAAACACCCTTTATATATACCAAGAGGAAAACTTAAGTAAATCTGCATATATGCTTTGGAAGATAGTTAATGAAAATTGAGAATAATAACGGACCGATAAAGGAACCTTCGCATTGGTTCTTCATTACAAAATGAAGAAAGTTTGGAATTTTATGATACAGCTTGTTGAACAAGGTACGAGAACATTCACTTATTAGTGCGATTACGGAAGTTGAATTGGGAAGACAGTTTCTGACCAAGTATTCATTAGTACAACGTATTAACCGATAAACACTCTAAATTGACGTTCAGGAATTGCATAGAGCCACGGACATCGGCGTGTGTAAATGGCCCATCAATTGACTGTCCCCGATGTTTAACAACAGTCCCATAGATATCCAAATGCATCTTTTTTGAGATTAGAAGCGAGGAAAAATTGTTGGTGTTTGCGTGTATGGATTGTTTTATTATAATGAACTGATGTCCGGACGAGTTCCGTTAAATATTTCGTTCAGTGTTAATACTTGACGTTTTGAATGTTGATGGTAGATCGGGCGGATTCACGGTGGCGGGTATGTAAAAACAATCGTCACGTCAATAGATTCGACTCGACATTAAATAATTTAACTCTATGTCGATGACTTATTTGAGTTGTAGAGAACTCACTCACTGTTGAAGTCCATCTGGACCCAATCTGTAATCATATGAAGAACATCTATAACATCACCCCTCAGCGATACAACTAATGTTCCTGCTTGTCTTCTGAAGCAGTCGGAAGATGTCGAAGGCTTTTGATTCGTAATTCGTCGGTGTTTTGAACTTCGTAGGCGTTCGTTTCCCGTAAATTGATAGAAAAAGCTCTTAGAAATAATATAGAATTAGTCCCGAAGGTCCGCAAGACCGAGTAATAGGTATACAAGAGGATCCGGACGAACAAAAACTTTAATCGCCTTTTTCTCGAAACCACGTTTTTTCAACTGGGTAACACTATTATATTATTATTACAACACTCTTATTTAGAAACTATTGCACTTATCAACATGAACCAAACGGCTTCGTCTTTCTACGGTTGGTATAGAACCAAAAATATTCATTGTTATTTAAAAAAGTTATATACAATTAAAAGTGAAAAATAGGGTAAACAAATTAAAAAGTCCGCCATTTTTTTTTTTTTTGGTGAAAATGTTTCATTGTAGTACCGACCATAGCCATGTGATATAGAACAAGAAACCGTTTTGATTTTTGCATTCAGATGATTCGTTGTTGAGTTATCGTGTCACCCACCACCATTTAAAATTTTTTTTTTTTCAATTTGTATGTTTTTGTCTTCTAACCTATACAAACTTTGATGTATTAATATTTTTGTAATATAAATAAAATTTGTTTGAAAAAACACGTTTTTTTTGGAGGAACCTGGCATTAAGAACACCGATTATTTTTATCCATTCGTAGAATCTTCACGTTGACCGATGTTTCCACCAAGGTCTCTAGGTTCAGAATATTCTTGAACAGATGATGAACCTTCTCGTACAATATTTTTACTTCACTATTCAAACGTTTTTGTTATTATTCTAGAACTTTCTTGATCTCTAGCTTTTGATATCGAACAGGTGCTGCACATTTCCCAACGATTGATTAATTCTTCTGACTATTCGCATGATTGATGCCTTTGTTGTTTTTTGTTCTTGATCCAAATTTTGCATAATCATTATTACTAGTGCCATATCTGGTAATCCGGGATCGTTCTTCCGGAAAAATATCGAAACACCAATAACTAATTCATACGTCGGATCGACTCCACCCTTTTCGAGAGTTTTCGAAAGGCTCTACCGTGCCAGAATTCTTTTTCAACTATTAGATTAACAAATTTCACCACTTCGAAGAAAAAATCCAATTTATATTGAAACAAATGTTTATTGGGTGGACACCAAATAGCCCCGTTTAGGCCTTGAATGCAAATTTTGAACATGAGTTCCTTTTATAATGTCATTCAATAGAAGTAATAAGCATGAACAAAATTCCAAATTCCCTTCTTCAACATTAATATGACTGTCGTGATAGTGATTACAGTAATCACTTAATAAGAAGGTTTTGTACAACGAAGAAAATTTGAATATTTAGATCATTTTATTATTAAGTTGATTTGAATGTATATTGAGCGGCAAGGACAAAACCTCTGATTTTTAGTGCATAGTGGTTCAATATACCCGTAATATACTACAAGAAAGAACGCTTATTTATTCAATCCTTTATACATTCCCTACTTAACATGGTAGTCTGATTAGTGATTAAGGTTCGCAACGATGCCCTATTCGCTCATATTCATTACGTCGAATGTCTACTGATTTTCAACTCAACTGAGTTTTTAAGGAGATAAACTGAAGAATCTAGAAATAAGATAACATTTCATCCCAGTTTATTGATATGAAATTGTAGTACTTACTGTTTAAGTTTATCTGTTGTGTCGGTTATAAAAAAAAATTCTATAGATGAGACTGGAGATGTTGCGTTAATATAATAATATGGGTGGCGCTACAGCCCGTAGAGGGCCTGTGCCTAGCTTCTCAGCAACCACTCGTGTTTTGCGTGCTATTGTCCTATCACGAGTGGAAGGGACCTACACTTTTATGCCGACTCCGAACGGCTAAGTTTGATAAGCTTTTTCTAGACAGTTTTACTCTTTGAGCATTGTCAGTGACTCGAAAGAGGTGGGGCTGTGAAAAGTATTTCTTGTGGTACCAGGAATCGAACCCAGACAGGTAGGAGTCGACGCACATACCCACAACGCCACGGGCGACCATATATATGTTGCGATACAGCGTAGAATAATTGACAATTATTACAACCGGCTAGAATTGACGGATATCTAGTGAGTTAACAATATGAGAATACAATTTTGTAATATTAACATGGATTAAGAGAATTCCGGACAACACATTTTTTTCACATGTCCAGAGAAGAAAAAGGCATGAAAATTGAGCGTCAAGTCTGAAAATGTCATAATAATGATAAATGCGTGTTGCTTTCTCTGGGAGATATGTATGCATTTTAGGCGGGTAGATCCTAATAATAATGATGATTGTTGACATTTAAATGTGAAAATAAGAATTTCTTTCATTATATAAGCTATGAACTTCTATTATTACTCCTGGTGTTTTTCATTCAGCAAGAAGGGTGTTTGCAAACATCGCAGTTTCGTTTTTAAGTTTACTTATTTTTTTTTCGGTCTGTTGGTAATTGCTTATAGAAACAAGCTATATGCCTGAATAAAACGTAATTTCTTCTTTTGAAGCAGTTCTGTGAGGTGATTGTGTTGCCTGTAAAAATTCCCCAGGTCAATTTATTTTATGAAAAAATGCAAAAAATTGCTAAAAAAATACATTTGTATCCGCTACAATTAAATTTTTCAAGTGTCCCTGTGCAATATCTACATTTTGCTCGATTTATAATCAGGCCATAACCCGTAAATATTTGCAAAGTCCGCCCGTTAATTAGTCAGCAAATGTTAAGGATTTGGAAAATACTAAACAGATATTGGTGGAAATGCGTTCTGGTAAAACATTCAAAGATTATGTTCATTTAACTGAGTGTTTGCTCTTAGTCTTGGAATTCCATCAACATTTCCATAAACGTATAATCACGTTAGGCTTGCACAGGGCGCTCATTTGGGTCGGCCGGCGTTGTGTATAGTCGACAGTTTTTTGAATATCTTGGTACAGTCGCACTCGAGTACAAAACACGAGTTACAGAATAAGGATGTATTTGTATGCTCATGTTCTTTACAGGTGATTCGCTAAGGCATTCTCTTTTTTCTTGGGATATGCATTTCATACCCACATCTCAAGATACTATTTTTTAATCTTTATACTTTCTTTTCCTATTTTCTTTTATTATTTCATTTGCAATTGTTCTGTCTTTCACTTTTTAATATAATTTTTTTTCGATAAAGGCGAAAATGCAATTCAGGCGGCTGAAAATGTGAATAATGTTTATGGTCCTCAGCAACTGAGCAGCAAAAAATGGTATACAGATGGAGCAAGAACCAATGAAGGATCTGGAGCAGGGTATTCGCACCAGCATATTTCGAGCTGAAATCTATGCCATAGACAGATGCGCCCAAAAGAATCTTGACCGAAATTAGACCAATTGCAACATAGCAATAATATCGGGCAGTCGAGCTGCTATCATGGCACTAGACTCCTACATCAACAAATTCAAGCTTGTGTGGAAATGCCTACAAAAGCTCAAAGAACTGAGTGGGGAAACAAAGTAAAACTCTGCTGAATACTTGGCCAAACGGGGATAGAAGGCAATGAAATGGCTGACTTCCTAGGTTGGAAAGGAACATCGGAACCCTTCACAGGCCCTGAACCGTTCTGCGCTATAGGAGATCATGTCCTCAGAGAAGAATTCAGGTATCTATAAAAAGGGTGAACCAAACAGAAACCTGGAACAACGCTCATGACATGAAGCAGGCCAAGTATCTCTTGGGCCAGTATAACCGGAAGAGGTTTGAGGCATGTATCAAAATGAGCAAAAATAATCTCCGTATCCTAAAAGGCTTCCTACCCAGGCACTGAAGCCTCAGGGAGCACTTAAGGAAACTAGGGGTAGCAGAAGAATGTCTCTGCAGACTCTGTGGATAATCTAATTGTATTCCACAACACATACTGGGATTTTGTGAGGCACTAGCCCACAAAAGACAAAGATATCTGGGCCAGCATATATATGCATGTAGGTATCTTTCATACATGTGGTTAATTTTTATTTTTTTTTTATTATTACTAGGACTTCGGTATCTGAAAAAAGCTTCGAAAAACCCAATATTAATTTAAACAATAACGAATTCTCAGTATTTATTATCGTCATATTTGTTTACTCTGTTTAGTTGTTTTTCCTTATATTTTGTTTGCTTTAATCTTCTAGTCAATATAAGTTTCTCACCATATTTGAAATAGTTTACATTTCTTGTTACATTTAGTTCTGTTGAATATCTGTCGAACAGACTTAAAGAGGACATATAAAATATACATTTAGATTAAAGTTCATTGAATTTTGTTTCTTTGCATTTATGTAATTGAATTAATTTTTAATAGTTTAGTTAAATTCTTATTTGCCTTTGCTTTAATTTTCATTTGATTACATTGAATTTCAGCAGCATTGTTTATTAGTAAAATATAGATGTATGTACATATGTACTTAGTTGTTGGCTTAATTTTACTTTATTTTTAATGTATCATCAACACAAAGTACAAGCATACTTGAATTTTAGACTTTATTTAAAAATATAGGTATACATATATACATATATTCATATTTGACGTTTTTTTCTTAAAATATTTTTGAGTGGCCATTGAGTGAGATTAAAGAGATGTTTTTTTAGTTCTTAAAGTCATTTAAAGATTGTATATGGTAGTTGATTAAGGTTGAATTACAAACCCGTCACTAAAGGATAAAGCAACATTCAATTCTATATAACTTTTTGTTTACGGTTTTTTTTCTGTATCCATTTTTTTGATTATTTCTTTGTTTGCAATTGGTTTAGGATTCTACAATTTTATGTACATTGTTTTCATCATATATGTATATTCTATAGCTAGAAACGAGTAATCAGTTTATTTTTTTTACGCAAAAGGTTGTTTAAACACAAGTTAATTGGTGGAATGCTGATTATCTTTTTATGTTGTTGAACATGGACATAACACAACGCATTTGGTACTTCTCAACCTATTCTAAAATCAATAAACGAAAAATGAATATAAACAGCGTATATAAAAGTACTCCGGATTTTAAAATTACGTACTGCTGTATGTTGCAAATGATTATAGAAAAATGGCTTTAATCTCGAAATATGTGTGAATGTGTTGGTAACCCAATCGAAATATTGAACGATGTTTTTTACTCTTATAAGAAAAAATGTAAGAAAGTTGATAATTGATAATAAAATAAACTAAGGGGTAGAATATCGGTGGGTGGAGTGACGATGCCGGCCTTATGTATGCAGATGATACGACAGTGATTTCAATACAGCATCGATGTAACTTGTTGGGGAATCAGAAACTTTTAGGATGACGGTGTTCAAGGACTGAGGACTGTCTAAAGCCGATCGTACCGGATTACAAAAACCAGCTATAGCTTTAAATTTAATCAGCAATCGAAACATACATAGAGAGGAAGTTAGTTAGTTAGATGCGCAATCTCTTCGTTATTGAATCAGAGGGAACCAAAAATTATTTCGTTCCATAGCAGTGATGAAGCAGTGAAAGCTAATTTTTGGGGTGCTAAAGAATACTCCAGTTTATATACCGACTAGGGACACTTCCCATGATCTTTCTTACTACGTTCCTAAGGTTATGGACATGGAGAATAAAAGAATTCTAAAAGTATACAGAGTGGGTCATCTAGTGGTTTTTTTTACACTGATCGCTGGTTCCCGCTCGAAATCTTGACAGAGAGTGAGTATCATACCTCCGCGGAACGAAATGAGTCGCTTTACGCTTGAACAACGTTGGGAAACATTAAAAAATTATTTCCAAAGTGAGTGCTGTGTAGCCCAAGCAGTGCGTTATTTGAAAAGAAGACGTTTTGTCCGAAATGAAGCAGCCACCGCGACTGCTGTACACAAGTTTGTACAGGAGTTCGTGAGACTGGTTTACTAGTGGACAACAGTCATGGTCCCCGAAATTGAAGAAATGCATTTGGACGACCTCTGTTTCATGTAGGATGGCGCGCTGTGCCACACACCCCATTCCACAATCGATCTTCTGCGCACCAAAACCCCAAATCATGTTATCAGGCGTATGGGCTATGTCAATTGGCCACCTCGGAGCTGCGATTTGACTCCTTTGTACCCTTCTAAGCCAAAAATCCGGAAATGATTCAAGCGCTTAAGGTCAATATCATCCAAGCAATCCGTGAGGCAAAGCCCGAAACCATCAACAAGGTCTTCAAAAATTTGGGTGACAGAATGCTACAGCGAAGCCAACCGAGGCAGCCACTTGAACGACGTTATATTTCATTATTATTAATGGGACTGTTTGTTCTTACTCATAAAACCATAATACATGGACAAAATTTATTTAATTTAATTAAATAATATTAAATTTTATTAATTTTATTGCATTTTTGACAATAAACTTGTTTTTGGCCCATCCTGTATATAGAGGATTTCCGGTGGAGATACTTTCAAAAACACACATTAAATGAAATTGAAGTAGACTCAACGCCAAGAAAGAATGGGATGAACTTTACCGCTATGCTGGAAATGTATCACCAAAGATATTTTAATTTTTTAATTATCGGCTTTTTAATTGAATTCTTGATTGTAATATGTAAGAGAAAGAAAATATGTCAACTTGGTATTTCATGCCTTTTTTAGACAATGATTAATCCATCAAGGTCCAGCTTATATAATATAATAATAATAATATGGGTGGCGCATCAGCCCATAGAGGACCAGGGTCTAGTTTCTATAGCAACCACTCGTAGTGCGTGCTTTTGGTCTCTCACGAGTGGAAGGGACCTACCATTTTATGCCGACTCCGAACGGCTAAGTTAGTGAAGAAAAAAGCTATGAATGATCGACTTTTAAAATAACGACAGCATCATTTGACAACTAGCGTGATATAAATGGTTATATGAAACCATAGAACAAGCCAGTGCATTAGAGTATGACATAAAACATAAAATTTGAGAGGAATGAGAGCACAGATGTCACTTTTACGTGAGAGACATTGTTCTCAGAGCCCTACAAAATAAACGATAGGCGAGACTTAGTGACGGTCTTACATGAAGCAAATCATCGACGATACCACTTACAAACTTGGCGAAGAAATTTTCAATTTTATAGTCAATAATACCAAAGCCTATTCGTTCATTAGAAGAAATAAGCCAACTCAAGTCGATAAAAATGAAATGTATACATTCATTGGAATTCTTATAATAAGTGGATATATTCATACACAAGAAAGCGAATATTTTGTTAGCCCCGACCACCACGGGAGGAAAAGACTCTCACCACGCTTTGGTTGTAGGAGCTATGAAAAGAAACAAGTTTTAAGACATTTTTCCCCCAAGCTTTTACTTTGTTCAACCAACACTGCCCTCTTCTTTAACGGTCTGGATGTATAAGGTAAGTGCTATATAAGACAGCATTAATTTCTATAAAGACTCATTATATCAATAGAATCGACCTCTACTTAGTCACCTAAATAAAACAATTGGGCAATACTGTCCGATGGAATGCAATGTATCTGTTGACGAATCAATGATACCATACTTCGGCAAACATAGTTGCAAGCATTTCCTTCGGAATAAGCCCGTTAGATTCAGATATAAAGCTTGGTAGCGGCTTTGAAATATGTCTTCAATTTGATAAATATCAAGGAAAGAGATAGGATAGAGATCTTCCTTTAGGCTTAGGAGAATCAATGATTATGCACTTTGGCAAAACGGTCGCCAACGTATTCCCCCCGTTGCAATGTTCATTATTGTTTGATAACTTTTTTTTCAAGCCCCGATCTAATATACAAACTTTTCCAAATGAGATTCGGTGGAACAGGCAATAGGCGTGAGAACCGATTAAAAATACTGGCCAAGTTGTAACAAGGTGGAAAGACAAAACAACATCTTATCTTCACAGGAGGTAACCAAATAATAATTGATTAATAATTTGCGTGATTATAGAATATTTTATTTCTTCACGACTCAAGCGAAAACGTTGCCAGTTATGCAAATCAATATAAACAAACGTTTATTTTTGATTGCGTATTTACTTAATTTTAGTATTTTTCCAGATAAATTAGATAAATTCACTTGGGCATAAATGGGTTAGTTTGATCACAATCTAGAGAAATGCTTAAACAAATTTCAAAACCAGTTCAGAACATCGCTGGGTGATAGGATTTTCAAATTGTGTTTAACTTTGTTCGAAGCGGCTATCAATATCGATTGCCAGGAGTTTCTTTGAATACACAACTGGTTATCAGATTTGATAGCTATGCAACTTTTTAAAAGTGTTTTCACTTTTCACTAATTACATTATCGGTTGATAATTTCTGATTTTATAAAACAATATTGTCGTTATTTGTTACGATATTATAGTATTGGCAGCTTTTTGTTAGTTTTTCCCAGTAGTAATTCGCAAATAATATATTTTGTCTATCTTTAGTGATTTTTATTTTTATTATTGATTAATTATCTTCTGAAGAATTTATTTGAAATAAAAATCAAATCCTCTTTACCTCTTCTTCATATATATTGTGAAAAAATATATAAAACAAATAAATTGTGGAAATAAAATTATAAATTCTTATTCATGCATATTATTAGTTCTAATAAACACATTTATTTGTTGTTGTTTTGAAATGGATACACTAAAAATTTAAATCAAATGCAATGTTAAACCAAAATTCAATGACAAAGAAGTTTCCATACAATATTTTGAAACTGCATGTTTACAATTAGTATAAAAATCAGAGAACTGTAAACAATTCTACTGCTCAGTTTTATTCATGTACTATAATGAGTGGCTGGCTTTTATTGCACTTTTATATTCATCCATTACTGGTTTTATTTTTTGTAAAATGGAAGTTTCCGAAGATATCCGTGCTCTTATTATGAAAATGGGTGGAGAAGGTAGATCTATACGCGAAATATGAAAAAATGTTGGTAAATCTCATGCAACAGTGCAGTAAATCAAGAGTTTTGACCCCGTATCACCGTATAGCGATTTTAAAGGAAATCAAAGACAGAGAGGCTCATGACTAGTGCGTCTAAGCTAACAGGAATGATTTTAGAACTCTACGTTCGGCCACGGAACCCTAAATGATCAAATTTTCCTTGGCGGACCCCCACAATGGTATTAAAAAAAATCATCGCTCCTTGAATTGTGGTTCGGATATTTTTATGTCTGACAAGAAAAGAAAGAATAAATAATATAAAAATGATTATTTTAAGTTTTATAAAACATTTAATGTACAACAAAAAATACGTTGTACCTTTTAATGTGAAGAATCAAATGTTTGCAATACATATACTTAAAATATCCTTAAAATTGAGCTTAATGTCCGAAAATTTAATGCTTTAGGCTTGGAGATGAGTTCAGTCTGTTCAGTATTTGTTTTTTGAGTAAGTGTAAGCCGAAAACCCAGCCTCGCATCGGTAACTTGTTACAAATGGAAGGAGAACCCTAATAGCTTTCTCTGGGACTGCAGGGTATTGATCTTTCAGTCCAACCCAAAATGTATTCAAATTAGAATCTTCTGATTTAAAATTTTGTTCAAGAAGGGATGAACATTTGATGTCGATCAAATTTACATACTCTGGGACAGTTAGCACCGATGGTTTGAGATAATTTGCAAATGCAATTCTGTACTTCAAGCGCACTTACGAATGAAATGGGCGAATTAGACGTAGAATATCTTGAGCTCGTTGCCCAATTCAATTACTCTGAATAAAACTTTTCCGTTCCAAAGCCATCTCACTTCCGTGCGTAGAAGAACATATTGATGCTGACTTCTTTGACTGGAGTGGACGAGATTTGAAGTAATTAATTATTTTACGGAACCCCTTTCACACCATTTGTTTCACGCTGCTCTATAATGTGGTCAATGTGGTTCCTGAAACAGTGAGGAATGTAATAAGATCCAAGGGTTACATCAGCCGAGTTCCCAGAAAGAACCCTTCTACAAGCATTATAGTTTCCTGCGGAAGGGATTTAAAAATGAAACAGCAAGAATTTAATCCAGACTGTAAGATATGGTGGTGGAGTGGTATTGGTTTGGGGGTGTATGAGTACATCCGGTGTTCGTAATTTGGTTTTTATTGATGGTATTACGGACCAACAGGTGTACCTGGATATTTTAAATTTCAACAAGACTGCACAGGAAATTTTTTTTTCTTGCTATACTACAATAAATATGAAAATGAGGTTGGCTGTATGGAGACTTTCTTGACTCATTGTATATCCTTATTAAAAAATGTGTCAAAAATAAATTTACCAAAATCCAAAAATTATATATAGTAACGCTGAATTACATTATCATGACCAAATGCATATATTCAGAAAAATTTAATTATCTCCGAGCGGCAATTTCGCCTTGTGGTTTACCTATACTCGGCATGTAGCAAATATTCCGCATAATATATGTAATTCTGACAACCGCAAACTACAAAAGTCCATCAGCCAGTTATACCAATGGTAAGTTATTTAATGTGGGACTAACCACTGAATATGCAGATGTGGGTTTCAGTTGAAACATTTCTGATATATGTATTACATCGATTAATAAAATGTTTCCAATGTAAGATGGAGCAAAAGGTTAGAGCTTTAATCAATTTCATTATTTTCTGAGAAAATACATTATAAAAACTGAAAAAAATGCAGGAATATTTAAATGTTGACCCGTCATCTAAGGGAGTAAAGGGCCAAAGGATAAGACGTGTATGTATGTATGAAATAGAAGGATAATCTGAAACTGAAAAAAAAAATAAAGCTGTTAAAGGGTGTAAGCTCTGTCATCGAAAAAAAAACGTTTCGACGACTGAGTTTCCTGAATTTCAGAAATTACTCCAAGATAATCAAATTGGGGAGACACGGAGATGTATTTGTGTATGAAGTCAAGGGTAATAGAATGCCATCCTTCGATACCATTTGTTATAGCCATGAGCTCTTAGAAGAATTCCATAGAAGAGTTTATGGACATCATTTATATAAGAATTTAAAACTATAAAACTTAGGCTTCAGTTACGTTAGGGAACTATGGCGGATTCGTGTAATAAGATATATGTTTTAATTATGACAAAGCAATTGAAAAGTATTGTTAAGATGTGGGAAAAAATAATGCCACTTTTTCCGTCTGAATTCTTCAAGCAGAAAAAATGTTCTTTACGTATACATACGAGGTGTATGCCCTAAAATCCATTTAAGGTATGAATCATATTAAGTAAAGATCATTGCAGTAAAGTATGACATAAATTATATAAGATTTTTCTTGTTCATGTCTACTCTTGTATGTAGAATCAGATGATAATCAAATGAAAACAGTTCGTCAGAAAGCAAAAGAAAAATTTGTGTTGATTTTTTGCATACGCAGACTGCAATGGGTGATGCGGGTTTCTTAAGAAAATGCCAATACAATGCAATACTTCGTTAAGATACAGCAAAATGAGCTTGAATGAGATATATGCCGGCGTGGAAGCAAACAAAATCCCGAAAAACGTTGATATTGACGCAGACGACGGTGGTAAGTATGTTATTGTGCTAGCATAGGGTATGGATATTTTCTTGGTAAGGCAAGAACTGTAAACTTTATGTGAAAGAGAAAACATTTGGAGTGAACCAGATGAGTAAACCAATGTGAAACTTACATTGACACAGCGAATATATTTCAAGCTAGTTTCTTGGTGAGTTCAAACAGTGATTTCAAGCCTATAGTCTGATTCGGTTACATATTTTGCAGCTAATAGACGTCTTCCACAGCCATTTACGGCCATCTACAGCGAAGACTGATATTATTCTTTTATGGGCTTGTTCTCAACTAACGCCAATTAAAAGAAGTATATTGTCAATAATCAAGAAATTGTTTTCTTTCACTTTCAACATTTTCAAACTGTGTCACTACATAATACATAAATTGCTTCGGATAATGAAAAATAGAAGAAATAAAAAAACGAATAATTAAAATAAAACTATAAAGAAATTAAGCGAGATTATTTTTATTCTAAATATGTTATCCTTTGTTCAATTCAACAGTCCAATAAAATAAGTTTTTTTTTTGTGTTTTGTTTTCACTTTGAGTACATACATAAATTATGTAAAATAAAAATACAATATTGTGTATAAAAAATACTTATATTTACAAAAATTTGTAATACAATTCCGTGCCAAAAAAGGATATTATACTTTTTCTTTACTAAATTTAGTCGTTTTGTTTTTGTGATTCATTTTTCTCTTTTTTGTTTTGGAAATTCGTTTTATGTTTATATGTATGTTTTGTATATAAGTATATACTTTGTTACATCACTCTGACATCTATAATTTTCGTTAATTGTTTTACATTTTTATTAAATTTAAATTCAACATTATTTACAATAACAATCAATTCTATTTTGTTTCCTTTTTAAGTTTAATTAATTAAAATTTCATTTAAAATATCTAAAAGTGTGTGGCTACACGATTCTTCACAAAAAAATGTATAACATTTCTCATTACTCCACTTCATTCATTTAGTTAAGAGCTTATTAGCTTCATCTCTTTTGTTTTTATTTCATTTTTGTTTCTGCTATATATCTGCTTTGTATATGTATATTTTTATTTTATTTGTATATATTTTTATGTAATAGTAAACCGCTAAATTCTATAATTCCTTAATTTTCTTCAAAAATTCAGTGTAGAATACAAAAATACGATACAGCCGTTGGGGAGTAGGTACAGCTCCGTCTATTTTACGCCCTTTCTGGGCATTTGGTTTGGACTATTGGTAGCTTACCAGCAGCAACACTGGCATCTTGGAGTTTAGCTGTATGCACAATGATTGCTGGTTGATCTTCAGTTTGGGGATGTAATTCGTGACTTTCGCCGGGCGTGAGATTGGCTAGCGCAGCCAAAAGATCATGGTTGACCAATGGTTCGTTCTCTTCACGTGGTTCCCATCCGGCAGGAGGGCTCGCTGGTGGAGAGATAAGAAACTGTTTGACAGGTGGTGGAGGTTGAAGATTCTTGTGTGACACTGGCGTCACTGGCTGCGCGAAATAACAACTAATAATGGTCTTCTTGTTGAACTCATATTGGTGAAGTTTAATACGCGCATTTGCTGCTGCAACCGCATTGTCATAGTTCACTCGCAACCGACGGAAACTACGTAACCATTGGAACGTAGCTGAATCGGAGAAGGTGCGGAAGAGATCTTCCATTTCAGCTTTCATTTGATCATTGGCAAAAACTTCTGAATGAATGTTTGTCACAATGATGGACGTGGGTAGATCATCAAAAGAGTCTGGATCAACTTCGGGATGTTCGTTTTCCGTATCAAGTTGTGGTAGAGTTGGATGTTGTGTTGGCAGGCCATCAACGGGATTGATGAAAATATCTTGGTCAGGCGAGAGCTTGTCAACACTGTTGCTGCCACTATTTGGTCCAGTATGTATGGTGTTTGTTTTCGTGCTATTGTTATTGTTGTTGTTTACATTTGGTGGTGATGAGTTGTTGTCCTCATTGGACTGTAAAGGCGTTTGAGAGGACATCCTTATTTTTTTTGTATAAAGTTTAGCCTTGTGTGAAATCGTTTTCAATTATATAGTGACGAGATATTTTCTGGAAAGATATAATGACAAATTAGTGAGAAAAGGAAGAAACATTTTTTTAATAAAAAAAAATACACAATTAATAAAGTCTGGTGGTTTCGAAAATTTTGAAAATGTTCATCATTTGCTACAAATATATATTTTACGAATTTTTGACATTAAAAAAGAAACGCCCTACGAAATGTATTGAACAGTTTGTAGTTGTACGAACCTTTTATTAATGTGAATATGTACATAATAGTTTCGTAAGCAAAAAAGTAAATAACTTAAGGGGTTAGGCCAATCGTGAATTTTTTTTCCTCAGGGCAATGAACATGTTTGGGTGGCATATTGTATAAGTATACTAAGGGTGGGCCTTCTAGTGGTTTTAAATTGCAGGTTATTTTGACACTGACAACTGTTTCCCGCTTAAACTCTTGACAGAAAGTCAATATAATATCTCCGGACAACGTTGGGAAATATTGAAAACTTATTTTCAAAGTCAGTGCTGTGTACAGTACGTTTTTTGAAAAGAAACTTTGGGCGACGAAATGAAGCATCCATCGCGACTGCAAGTTTGTGCAAAAAGTTCGTGCGACTGGTATGCGTGTGGACAACACTGATGGTTACCGTCGTCGTACGGTGCGCACAGATGAGAACGTGACTGCTGTGACCTTTTTCGAAATTTGTGTTATCAGCCGTCTTGCCGATGTCAATTGCCGCTTCGGAGCTGCGATTTGACTTTTTTTGTGGGAAACCGTGAAGGACCGACATTATGCCAACAATCCGGAAATGATTCAAGCACTTAAGGTCAACATCCGTGAGCTACAGCCCGAAACCATCAACACGGTCTTGCAAAATTGAGGTGGCAGAATGCGCTACTATGAACGACGTTGTATTTCATAATTAATGGGACTGTTTGTTCTTACCAATAAATCCATAATACACATTTTGTATTACAAAAAAAACATGTACTTGGCCCACCCTGTATGTTCATATGTAGATGGCAATATCATATAGCTGCATGTTACCATATGTAATTTTTGCTAAAAACGTTTTTTTTACCACAAGTTCTTCGCAGAATTTTCATCATAATCATGGATTTAACTGGAACCTTCGTAAGCATACACAAAATCAACAATTTCATATATTCAAAATATTTACCCAGGTTTACGCAAAGCAAAACACAAATCTCGCATTTTGTATTCCGACAAGGGAAAATGCAAATGCCCTCCATTCTATTGAAATATAGAGATCCCGGCGGTTTCGTCGGATAACACAAACAATTTTGATTTGTCAACATTGAAATCTATTTTGAACTTCGGTTCACTCCCTTCTGAATACCGACCATACCATTTGAAATAACGTTCGGTAAACAATCAGAAAATGTGGCTGAGAGTGAAGAATGTGTAAAGTTTGGTTAACATGGTAGGTTAAGAAATTGCGAAACGTAACCGTTGGCGATGGCCATGATGAATTAAAAAAATTGACAGACTGTCAGAGGGGCAAAATGTATAATATTGCCTTCGGAACTCTTTGTGTTCATCTGTTACGGTATGAATTCAAATCAATGAATGCTTTTTTTTTCCTGGTTCTATTTTTGTGGCAACAACGGTAACAATATTTCAGACATTTCTTTTCCTGAAATTATCCTCTCTTTCAGCGACGAAAATAAGAGTTAAATATTTGCAGGATTTTGCCATAGAAATTGCTGAGCGATTATGTTTTATTCACCTGGTTACGCCGACCTTGATTTCAGAATGATGTTCGTCCTTTTTGTAATTTTTCAGTGAAATGATATGTTTCCATTCTATAGATTATATATATTGATATTGCAAAATATACATAGTCATTAAAGCAAACTCGTAAATAGGAAATAGAATTGCTCCTCTTATAATTTTACATTGAATTATCGGATATATAAACTAAAAAATAGACACCGTGTGCCTATTTACAAATATTTTTTGTTGTGATTTTAGGAGAATTAGTAAATGTCTGATGGCATACAGCTAAAAATACGCACTTTTGAATTGACCACAAGATTTGCTCGGAAGCACCTGCAAATATGCAACCTAATTTTTACATAAATATAACAATCACTGTTTCAGCAGCTGTGTGGTATGTATGAGAAGTCATGCTGAGTAATCGTTGTTCATGTTCAGGATAAAGCTCACGCAATAACATTTAATATAGTAGTGTCAATCTAAAATTGGTCCAGTTCTATTCCGACTCAAACGGACATAACGCCCAGACTTCTTCTTCAGTCGGTAGGATGACCTGGCCCACGTCTCTCCAACTAGCACGTTCTTTCGATAAGCATCTCTAGTTTCCTACACTCAGCAGACTGAAGTATTTTTCCAACTGTTCACCATTTCCACCTTCCTTTATCGCGTTGCCCAGAAGTCGAATCATTTCCGGAGTGGAGTCGGAATGGTTCTGTCCAATCGCTCTAAATAACATTCACATCTGAGACAAAAGACTCGACTCGACTCTAATTCCAGAGTTTTTCGGGTGTCAGAGATATGACCAGTGCTGAGTCGATTATGAAAAAAATCGGGTCATTGCAACACGAATGAACAGTGGACAGAATAAGGCGAACAGAAAGAAATTAAAGCTGTTATCAATATGTAGAATTCGGTTCCTTGCGGAAAGAGATAATAATCACGCGGTCAGAGTAATCATTTCATAGTAACCTCAAAGATTGGCCATATAAGATGAGACTAAAAATAAGTCAACTAGACGACCAACTGTCTAATTCCTTAATTCGAAGATTTGCAATTCGCAATTCATCAACTAAGTGAAAGTCTTTGCCTATTAGTCTTATTTCACTAGCCCAGTTTGACTTAGACCACATCCGTCTAGATTACTACTAGTCTAAGGTTTATTCCATTTGGTGTAGTATATTTCATACTTCAGTCTTTGTTTCGTCTTAGCCAAACGGTATATTTAAGTCGCATCAAAAAGTTCAACATGAACACAAATAAATTATGCAGAAAGTGAAAACGACATTTTAGCAGTGCAGCGAACACAATGTTCCAACAACCGATTATAAGCCAATTACTTAAATTCTGAGAAACCCATTAATTTCGAAATATTCAGTACACACAAAAGAGAATGAAAATCAATTTGTAAAATCGGATTTACATGTGAAATATGAGTATAGTAGTAGAAGGAAAAACTTTTTATGGCTGATTTGCTTTCAAAAACCTGTCAACTGACAATGAGATAGAAACTTGAGCTTTTTGGAAGAAATAGTCTACAGTATTAGGCCCAAATTATATTGCATTGCATATTGAATGGTCCATGGAGAAGAAAGTGGGGACAATTCACATTGTTTTGTGAATTTAAAATTATATTAAACTATGAGGACCAACTATAATGTGCATGAGCTAGTCTCAAACGCGTATGGCTGAGTGAGCGAATACACCCATAGGACTGACTAAATTGGAGTTCAGAACATTTCGTCAAGCATGAGCTAGTGCGATTCGAACCGCACCGCGCTCATGACGCGCAACATGACGAAACACTTAAACACGTTAAAAAATTGACAGTAGATCATGCATATTATAGTTGGCCCTTTAGAATCAATGTGACGTGAAGAAAAATACATAGCATACGGGTATGGATATGGATAGACATACAACTTATTAATTTTATAAAGAAATCAAAAAGAATATGAAAAGATATAAATGGCAAAAGATATAATGGATTTAAGTAATCTTAAGTTTATGTCAAAACCGAACGGAAAGTAGTCAGAAGCATTGTCTAATTTAAAAGTGTTCATAATTCTTTCTGGGAACTTCTCTTCGCTCCTACTTAAGTAATCTAAAGTGAATGAGATTTAACGAAACTGAACGAAGTGTTCATTATGGTCATAGCTATGTTGACTGTAAGTCTCTCTACGTATATTATGGCTGTAGTCTTAAAATTTATAGAACATTGCATAATACGCTATTTGCGTGAAGTTACAAATTTTAATAAGAATAAAGAAAACAAAACAATTCAAAAACAAGTTTAAACACAGCTGTAGAAAATATGTACATATGCATATAGACACATATAATCTTCCTTTTTTAACCCTTATGGATTCCTGACTACGTCGTTCATGACTATTTTCACAGTTTTAATATATAATTTCCAATAACATATGACACATTTCCGTAAGAAGTGCTGGAGATAAGACAAAACAGCTTCTTATGAAAAACCACAACCAATAGTAAAAGTAGTGTAGCTTCGTTTGCAAACATACTCAAATATTACGGAAATTGCATACAGTTCAAAGGGACTGACTATGTGAATTATATTCAAGAGACAATATGTAATAAAAAAATTACCCGCATGATCCACTACAGGGGTCGCGGTGGTTATGCACGTACGAGGGATCTCCAGACCACTCGATCCTCCCCCATCGACTCTAACTCACAAGGCGTTTTACCCAAGCGCAACCAGGAAAGTTTTTGGACTTGGTCCGACCACCTCGTCCTGGGTCTGCCAAGCGGTCGCCTACCTGATGAAATCACATTCAAGGCACACCTCGGAAGTCATGATGATGAGGACATTCGTGCCACTTGACCAAATCATCGAAGCATAGCCCTTCCGTTCGAAGAAGGAACTGCTCTACATTGAGTTCCTCGCGTACTGCCGTGTTTCTCACCATATCCCGGCGAGTAAGTCCCACAACAGCACGAAGAAATCTCTTTCAGCAGCTTGAATTCACTATCTTATTATTTCGGTCATTACCCAATTTTCATGACCATAGGTGAGAGTTGGAACAAGTACTGAATTTTAAATGACGTGATATATCATTCTACCATTCTAAGTATAACACTTTCTGGCTTATTATGAAAACAAACAATAATAACTCAATACTGTTGAAAAATGTGTTTAACTTCCTTTAACAGACATTTTCTTTTGCTACGTACATGTTCAGTAATATAGAATGATATAGATGAATACAATCATATATTTTAATAATGAAATGATTTACATTTTAGAAATGGTTTACAAAACACAGGTCACTATGTATGTAATAACCCGTTGTCTGAAGGCACTTATCGGTTGATTCTTTTTCAGCACGATGGTTCGAAAATTCATTGTATTGAAGGATGTTATCAAGTCACTACAACATCGTGCAATCCATCATTAGTTCCCGAAGTAAAATACAGTAGAATTCGTGAATACCGTCCGTTTTTTTCAAAGATTGAAAATTTCGTTCGTTATGGCCCAATTGTCTGTTAGATGCATACTGACTATTGAATAAAAATCAGCAATAAATATTCATCAAGTTTTATCTGATGAGGATGGTTCTGACGATCCGGAACTGCCTGAACGCTTACAGATACTCTAGGTGCTATTTTTGTCTATAAACGATTTGCTCTATTTGGTGAAGGTGAAAACGACATGGAAGTTTCCTGGATTTAAAGAATTGAGAAACGACTGGAAGAAGTTATCGCTAAAAAAAGAAACTTCAAGCAGCGAAATATTAAACACTTTTCGAAATATTACAGACTCGCATGATAAGTTGAGCTCTTTTTATTACATTATGTTCACTTCTGACTAAATAATACAAATTTAAATATATATATTCGTACGTAATGATAAAGAATTTCTTATTTATACATTCCGCTAAAACGACGAGTACGATCCATTCAACTTCGGTCTAGCCGGATTTCCCTGTATAATGATATCTCAACGACGGCAATGTGGTCAAAGTTTCTGCTCCGTGTTATAATCATACAGTCGTTGCTAATAAGCTCTAATCTGACAAACTAAATTTATTTAGCAACCATCAGAACTTTATTCAAATTAGCTACATAACTACCAATTCAATTAAAGAAAGTTGCTTTTTCATACGGTTTCAATTTGCATAGCTAGGTTCTAATTTAACTCCTCGAGTAGTTTACAAACCACAGTCACCACAAAAACAAGAAGACACTACTTAACCAGCATACGTACAATATATTATACATTTTCCGTGGTGCGTTTGTGGAAGTCATTGTTATTCTCCATAAGACTTCGAGTATTCACAACACCACAACACTAACAAGTACTTGTTTCCGAGATTTTATTTTTAGAAATTGCATCAACGCACCTTTATGCGGTTCTATAAAGGTACTTTTCTTGGTATCCAATTATGTGTATACTGTATGAATAACATGTATTATATCTTTCCTAAGTACTTCAGAAGTCTTCATGTTCTCTAAAGATTTATGATGTACTTGGGAAATGAGTATCTATATACCTATAATGTACATATACATATATCTGCCTGCCATTTATATATGACGACTGGTGCGTGCAAGTAAGTGCAGGATAAGGATAAGGACAACTCTTTATAAATTCGATTGGTTAATCCCATTTTTGGGGGTTTCCCAAAATCAACAACGTTTCTAAATCAACTCAAATTGAATGTGAAAATAAAGATTTTCACGAACCATTTGCCTAGCCGTCATGACCAATGAAATTTTCCCCGTAGCGGTCGCATAAAAATGACGTTCCTTGTCACATTCTTAACTCTGACTCATTCGAGAGGGCTGTCATCGTGAGTTTTATTGCCACACACGCAGGACGTAGAAATGAGCTGTTTCCACTTTCTTAGGTAATTATATCCATATTATCGTAAAGTTTATTTAGCTCGTCAAATTTTTGTGTGAATTAATAAAAGAAAATCACCTCATGAATGTGTGAGGAAAAGAAAACTATGCCAATATGTCGGTGGACTGTCTCTTTTTACGCAAAGTGTAGGCATTTGCTGTGTTTTGTGGTTTAAAACAATTAGTGACACTGACATTGGTAAGTGTGTGCTATATTTTCTTAAAGCATACCTCCTCATGCATGCCACATAATTTAAAGAAAGTAGATAATGGTTCCTTTTATGGTCTGAAGTGGTGTTGAATAAATGCTTTCATCAGTCAATTAGTTAGAAGTAGAGTTTTTTTTCCAGAAATCGATTACGAATGGTTGAAAAGAAAAATATCAAAATATTTAATCTGATTAATGAATGGAGAAGCATTAAAATTCATCTGGCGGAGATGTGAAAAGTAATTGTAGGCTCGTGTTACAAAAATATATGACGTCGACATAGCGTGGGTCTGATGCATGATTTAGTTATTAGAATGAGGTTCCCGTCTTATTCAGGAACAAGCACGTTCAATGTAGTATTCTCGTTGGAGAAAGAAGATAACTTTAAAAGTTTCCAAGGGTGATCCTGATTTTGACATGATATCTATACCCAGTGGCATTGCTTTCAGTGATATGTTTTGAGTCTGATGTGTTGCTTTGGACTATCGAAACTGAGGGCAATGTTCATTTTAGAAAAGTTCATACGTCATATATGTGGTATGGAATTGTCGGCCGAAATTAGTACGTACACGGTGGGTAGAACAAGGGGAAGTTGAGAAAACAATGTCGACCATTAATAGCTCAGGGCTGCGTTACATATGTAAAACGTGTTCCAGAAAAGTGATCTGATGCTATGCTATGCAAATTTAAAATGATGATCTTAGCAAATACCTGCATACAAATTTAGTTCCGTAGGTATATTTCGGATTTCAATTAATGCTGTTAAAATAATAGTAAGGATATTCACAGCAAGTCAGTATCATACATTCGCGGAACGAAATGAGTAGCTTTGACAACGTTGGGAAATATTGAAAACCTATTTCCAAAGTGAGTGCTTTGTAGCCCAAACAGTGCGTTTTTTGAAAAGAAATATTGGCCTACAAAATGAAGCACATCACGACTGCTGTACGCACGTTTATGCAAAAATTTCGTGTGACTAGTATGCCAGTGGATAACGCTCATGGTCCCTGTCATCGTACGGTGCGCTGCTGTGGCCTTCTTCGACAATGAGGAACGTTTCAGTCAACGGTAGGCGTTACAGAGACTTGTTAACCGACTTTTTTTAATCAAATTGAAAGCATGGATTTGGACCACTTCTGGTTCATGCAGGATGCCGCGCCATGCCATTTTTTTCGCATCAAATTCCCAAATCATTTTATCAGCCGTCTTAGCGAGGTCAATTGGCCGCCTCGGAGCTTCGATTTCAGTTTTTTTTGTGGGACACCGTGAAGGACCGATGTTATGCTGACAATCCGGAAACGATTCAAGCACTTAAGGCCAATATCATCCAAGCAACCCGTGATATATAGCCCGAAGCCATCAACAAGGTCTTGGAAAATTGAGGTTACAGAATGCGCTACTGCGAAGCCAGTCGAGATAGCTTGAACGACGTTGTATTTCATAATTAATGGGAATGTCTGTTCTTACATTTGCCATAAGACATGAAAAAAATTAATTTTGTTAAATTTATTGCATTTTCTAAGAAACTTGTATTGGGCCACCATTTTTGTAGGTCGACTGCTCCGTTGGCTGTATAGGTTCAATTTCCGACTGCTCCACCTCTATCGAGTCACTGACAATGCTTAGAGAGTATTTCTGCCTAGAAAAACCTTCGCCGTTCGGAGCCGTCAAAAGAGTATTGGTCCACTAAGCGTAGTAGTAAACGAATATTATTCTAAAAATATCCCACTCAGATGTGTGGTTCCAGGTAAATTTCGATTACACGCCGGCAGTCAAGTGACAATTGGATATTCCGTCTTTGAAAATTTACAATAGAGGTCTGCAATGAATGTTTTCAAATCTGTGTTCCAGTAAGTGGTATTTTCTTCCTCACACTTGTCTGTTACTTAACAACACAAGCTACAAGGTAAACCTAAATGAAATTTAGACGGCTGAGTTACTGGAACGTAATGAAGACTCATTGTAAGATGATGATAGTGGTGAGGATTATGAAGTAGAAGTTAAGGTCGAAGATTCTTCAGACAATACAAGAAATATTCGGAAACCTGACTGAATATTTTAGTAAAGATCGTGGTATGATGTGTGTAAAGATACCCTTTTGGAAATACATTATAAAGGACAAGAAACGAACAAATTATTCGCCAACGCACTGTGTGTGTCACATCTTTTGCTGTTCATTGCATAAACGGAATAACAGATGCTTTCGATTTGTGCATGAGCCAATCTATGGAATATTGTATGTGATAAAGGATTTGACAAATGAAATTGAGTTCTATCCATATTTTGGTCTTCTGCTTCTTATTGGTATAATATCGAAAAATGTGCAGTCAGTTATTTTTTTATTTCTATGAAGGTGTTTATCGCTCATACGGTGAAAGCATCAATATTTTGTGGGTTAAACTCCACGGGCGTCCAATGCTAAGAGCTGTTATGTCACTACATACATTTTGTGGGTTTTATGAAATTTTCACATTCAATTTGAGTTGATTTAGAAACGTTGTTGATTTTGGAAAACCCCCAAAAATGGGATTAACCAATCGAATTTATAAAGAGTTGTCCTTATCCTTATCCTGCACTTACTTGCAGGCACCAGTCGTCATATATAAATGTCAGGCATGTATATGTATGTGTACATTATAACTGATCCAATTTCATGGTAGGTGTCCCTTCATAGTTTACATACCCAGAACTTTAGGAGCTCCTAAAAAAACCTGGAAGAACGAGTTGTTCTAGACTTAGTAGTAGAAACAGTGGCAGAAATATTAGCATCGATAATTTCCTTACCAGCCATACTCTAACCGTGGCATTGTTTAAAAGTGAAACTACATTAATCGGACCAGTTCGTAAGAATACAAGATTTTTAACAGTGCATGTTACTACTTTAAAGGTTTCTGCTGCAATAGTTCGGACAATCCAAAATGAAGAATCAACATCGTCATCATCATCTCCACCACCTGCAAAATAGCTCAAAGCGATTGTTAACGTTGTCAGTTTTGTACTCCAAAACAAGGGAAGAAAACCTTTACTGCATGCATTGTCTGCAATCTGCCAGTATGTATGTGACTACGATAAGTTAGTGTTCCAAACAGATAAAGTAAAAATTGTGTTTATTTCAAGATTTTGTATTACAATTTCCTTTTTTTTAACATTCATAAACAGAAAAATATGTAGTTTTGGTCCAGTTTTTTACTCGCAGAGCAGGAGGGTTAAGCATCAATTGAGTTAAGATAAACATTTTTTCCAGTTCATTCTCTGCACAAAAGTTTTTTTTTTGCAGTATAGTAAAGTATATTTTCATTCCATTGTGTGGAATTGCTATTTTAGAAGCAAATTCATACCTGCAATTCCGTTCCGACATACCGACAAAATGGTCTGAAACTTGCACATTCCACTAGCAGAATTTCTTATGTTGCGCGTACATAAATATTATGTATGTTCCTGTCACAAAATATGTCCCCTACAGGTCCGGTCAGGAAGTACGAATCACAAAAAGCCATCTAAATACAAGTATAACAAACGTGTTATACTTATCGTGGCAATGTTCCATATCTATTTACATCCTACACATTGCCAAGTAGTTTTCCTACGTAAATAAGGATATTTATGTATTCAAATACATACATACCTATAAGTAAAAACCCTTGTAACAGTTTTGTTCTGTTTCAGATTTATGTTCACTAAGGACTGCAAATGTTCGCTCCAAGTATCATCGCAAGTATTTTTTAGTTTTCCATTAAATGTATATACGTATATTTTATCGCTCTATGTGGCTGTTTCCGCTTTCCTTTTCCGTTGCGATTTCATATGACATCAATACTCAACGGGTTCGTAAAGGTATAGTATGAATAGACTTAAAACATTGAGAATTAATCAACCCACTCTATTTAAAATGAAAGTTTAATATAATAATTTCCTTACTTTTCAGTTCATTCGCTTAAGGATATCCTTGAAAGTAGGAAAGATACAGCAGCTTGTGAAGCTGGTATCAATCACCATTGCCATTACTTCAAATTGCATAACATTTTGGAGGAAACGCTATTCGCAACTGTATTAAAAAGGCATTCAGATGTTGGTGTTTCAATACAATGGGATTAATTAGAGGGAGTGACATTCGTTACTTACATATATTCAATGCACGTATTTCTTTTCAATACTAAAGGCATATTAATAAAGCAATACCGAAAACTTTGAAGATAAGTACATTTGTTTTTTGTTTGCATGAAATTATTAAGAGTATTCATATGTATGTATATCCAATTAATGTATAGCCGACGAGCTAGCTAGAGCAGGGGATGGTCTGCCACAGGCAATTAACCAGGGAGACCCCTTACCTCCCATTTGAAGTAATAAATCCCATGTTACTTACAGATGTCATCAATATCATTAATCGGAGATGGGTGAAACTAGACACTTGCACGACTGCGGGGCAAATATGGCCTTTAATTAATCCAAAAAAGTACACTCCTAAGCCTTAACAGCAATATAATCAGTAAGGTCGTAGGGGTCATCTCGTGTCACTTTATCCTGGGCTCACACGCAAGAATAATGGGAGCTCCCTACAACGACTTCTGTAGAAGCTGCAGAGATGAGGAAGAAGTATAAATAACTCAAGAACAAGGAAAGACACACTAAGCGACTATTTATTCTGCATCCTAGAAGACATGTCAAATATAAAAAAATTCAGAACAAAGCAAAATTCATCAGGAAAACATACTTTTGATAACCAAGTAATGAAGTGGAATATATCTGAAGAGACCCCTTGGATACCAGAAGGTACTTCTTAGGTGTCAGTTAGTTCTCTTGGCTAACGAGGAATCGGAATCAGGTTAGTGATAGCACAATGGATCCAAACACAAACTAAGTGTGCCACAACTGTGACAATCACTCATACCTAACCTAACAATACAATTCTGTTCGTTTCATCACCTGAGATGTTTAAATGATGAAAGACATAGTAAATATGTTAAGAAATATATTTCACTGCGCCTTTGGAGTGACATATATTATGCGATAAATTAGTATGGTTTTACATGTCCCTATAATAAAGCCTCTGGACTGGATAGATCTAAACCCAGCTCAAATTTTATGAAGTAGGAGATGAAATACATATAAACATATGAATAATAAGTTATATTGTAGGTTTATAGAGACATACGACTGTTGTTGATACAAGAGATCTTAGACATTTTGAGGAGCAGACATTGTATGGCTTCAGTTGAAGAAATATAAAATATGTACTCGATTGAGAAATAGAGACACCGCTGCTTCATATTGCATCATCCACTTTGAAATATGTTTTGTGCCTGAAAAAAGTCACTTTCGGTTTCAAAAATATTTAAATTTTTGGAAATAACATCGCATTTTGTGGCCGTTTCTGTAAAAATCCATCACAAGCACCGTGTGTAATCTGGTAATTCCCTAGGTTGGAGACACCGTTTCGAATCAAATTTTTAATTTACAACGAAGTCAATATAAGCATCAATAAAGTGTAATATAATATAATGATTATATGAATGGTGTACAGTTAATAATTTCTGGCAAATTTGGAGAAAATTGAGTCCAAATTGTCTTAAAGTTATTGACCATTAAGTCCAAGGGTCACTGTTCCCTTCAAGCCTAACTATTTTGGGATATAAGTCAAGCTCGTTGGCGGTATCACTTTTGGCAGAAAACTCCGTCTGACTATTACCTTCCGCAACCTCTTTAAAACGGTCCTAAAACTCTTATTTTGTTACAGGGTGTATCTTTTGTTTCCTCAGTACTAAATGATTCGTTGTCATCACAATTTACTTGTTAACTTTCCAACAATATGCTTGCTGTGTAAAAAATATGAATATCTCGTCGATGAGAAGGAAAAGAAAAACATGTTCAAGTTGGTTTTACTTGTACCGTTATGATTTGAGTATCAGTCCACCAAATTAATTAGGTCAGATATCCGGCCTCCGAATATTCGGTATCTGGCCAAATCACTATTAGGTACAACTCTAGTTTTTACAACAATCACTCGTGTTGTGTGTGCCATTCTTCTATTACGAGTAAATGGGATCTACAGTTTTATGTCGAAGAAGTTTGGCTTTTTCTAGGCAGGAATCCTCTTTGAGTCTTATCAGTCAAACTAAAAGGAAAACTAGCAGCAAATTATAAAAACTTCTAAATAATATTTGAAATCAATTCTCATGTAGCCTACATAGTTACAGAAAGCCTACATCAATTGCGTTGGTGTTATGCATATAGGTATGGCACCCTAAAAACTCCATAACCGGAGTTATTAAATTAAAAATAAAGGACATGTAAATTAATAACTCTGGTCAAGTTACCTGCATTTCGAAGCTTCCGTGCTTTAAATAATTTTTAAAAGTCGAAAATCTGAATACTTCTCAATGAATTCAAACTATATTTACTTCAGCCTTAATTTATACAAAAACTTATGCATATGTACATATGTATGCATACATTTCAATTTATACGAATTGCGTCACAGGTAATCGTTACTCGTGCCCACTGTCTAAAGGTTGTTGTCGCCCGATGATATTAATGTCCAATGAGCCACTAAGACTCGTGTCGATTTCTTGTTTTCAGCGAATGATTACGTGCATATTGTTAATGGTCGTTATCTCGGAATCGGGTCAGGAATTCAAATTTCGATGCTGCGATCAACAAAACTGCACTTCCAAATCTTTGATCGATCGCTACATAAATATAGAAGGTATGAACGTGTGATAGACGGACGGATATATCGAAGATATACATTTTGGCTAAACAATTATGTGCAGTTCATAAGTTACTAATGCTAAAGAAAAAGTTATAATAATAAATCTGACACTTCATGAAACACATTCACGTGTATTTTTACAACTGCCCGTGTTACGGACGCTCTGTTCTTCCATGAATGGATGGAACTAAAGTTTAGTTCCGTGATAAAACTCCATTAAGATACTCAATGTTATGCTCAATATACATACTTTTCACCCCGCTCTATAGTTTTTGGGTTGCTTTGGTTACCAATACCCACCTTCCAATATTGATAAAACGTGAATGTATACATGTGCTACAAGTGCAATATTCTAGTGAATCGCAAAAGCATACGATGCGAATTTTTCATTCAAATTTGTCGGTAACAGGTTGCAATGAAGCACAGTTGCAGCAGTCGCTACTCGTGATGGAGCAACTATTGGATACGCAGATTTCAATTAATTTCAACGCTTCACTTCCATTGTTCGCGCTATGCAACAAAATTGAATATTTTTGTTTGCCCTAATAGGATTGTGCGGTTTCTGTGGGTTGAATGTTGTGACTACGGGATATATGAATTCCTGTATATGATGTGGTAATCGAATATGACAGCATGAAAGAAGAGATTTTAATTAAAAGGGTGGCAGCAGCGGGAGTAGTATGCTTTAATTTCGAAAATTAAATGTTTGGTTGCACTGTTTTCATTTTGTTCAATTTGAAATTTCATATATAGTTTTTTGATGGATGACACATTAGGTCAGGGACAAACTACACCAGTTTTTAAGTGACATTCGGAAGCGGAAGTAAATCGAGATACTGTCGAACACTCTTAATTATCATTGATCGACCATCCAAGTAAGCGAGGCAGGTGGTTGTGTCTGGCATAATCTGTCACCACATATAACGTATTGCTTTTTGATCACTTCAACGCTTAAAAAGAGAAAAAAAGGACTTTTTCGAATAAAATGCGATGAAGTGAAACGAAACGTTAGGCTTACATACCAAAAGCGGCTTTTGATCGTCTGGTTATTCATTCGTGAAGTGCTGCAATCTGAATAAACTGGTACCTACTGTGAACATTGCTTCAATTAAATCATTCTTTAATTGAAAACAAAGATTATTATGACTGCACTTGTGCAAGACGAATGTTGCAAAAATTAACGAACTGAGATAAGAAGGATTGTCTCACCCATCACACTCGTCCGATATTGTGAAATCGGATTCTCATTTATTCCCATCGCTACAACGACCCAAAGTGAAAAAACAATTGAAAATTTCGATGACATCTAGATTCGAATCGGACATTGAAAATTTGTAGATAGAGGACAAAAGGTTTGGTGTCTATGCCAAGTTAGCGGTTTTCAAATTTCAATATAGCTTTTATGCCAACTTTCACCTATGGTCACGCAATTTGGGTAATGACCAAAATAATGCTAAATAAAATAATGTGCTGTTGTGGGAGTTATTCACCATGATAGGGTAGGAAGCTCAAAAAACAATGCTGAGCAACTGCTTCTCCGAACGGAAAGGGCTATCTATGCTTCGATGTTTTGATCACGTATCACGAATGTCCCCATCATCACCGAGATTCCGAGACGCACCAGGAAACCGATTCTATCAGACCCAGTTGGAAACCGCTTTACAGACCCAGTTGGACCAAGAACAAAATTTAAAGTCGATTGCAGAGGACTGTCTGGAGTGGCCTGGAGATCATTTTTGTTCACTGTACTTTTCGAAAGCTTGAGAGTTCATCTTCAGAGTTGGTCTCAACTCGAGATTTATCCAGATTTCCCCTGGGATATTTTTGTCAATAACCACATGAAATGGCATTTTCAACTTTGAATTTACAGTGTGTGCTGTTCGTGTGCGGTAGATATGTACTTATATTTGCATTTATACATACTATGCTAACGATTTAACATTGGCTGAAAATACACACTGTACATTATGTATGCGCTAATTGATGTAATGTGATACTATGCACCATCATTGTTGTCCGCTTTGAAAGAAGAAAACGATAATCCATTTGTTAAAGACAATGCGTTCAAGCATCTTGTATTCACTACTTGCAAAATGCAAATAATTTTCTTCTTTTTCACTACTCGAAGATGCCCAATCTTCCAAAAATTAACTTGGACGAACAATTTCTATGCACTTTTGTCACTGTTAATTGAAACCATACAATTTGAGTGAATGAAAGCAAGCAGCAAGTCCTAATATCTATTTAAAAATAATATCTATCTATCTAAAAAACTTCACATTCTATGCCATAAGTGTTCTCGAAAACGGTCCATTCTTTTTGTGTGGGATAGTATTTAAATGTCAATACTATGGTTTTTAGCTATATAACTTTTTGTGTATGTTAGCTTTTGTTTTGGAACGCATCGAAAAAAAAACATAAAAATCACTTTTTTAAGAAATAGTGGTCGATTTTACTTTTTGGATACTCCAGAAGGAACAGGCACAACTTTTTTTTTAGACACTAGCGCTGGCATCGTCTTGTCGTCTGCACATTCTGCACTGAAACTATCGTTGAATATCTATGCAAATCAATGAGACACCAACATGTAATACATATATCGAAAAAATCTGGGATGGCCAAAGTCTCTTTTGGTTTTGTGCTGCTCTTATTGTGTGGAATGAGGACACAATGGCTCATAAAAAAGCTTTGAAATGAACGCTGAAATTAACCGATTTGATTGGGGGGGCCCCTTGATTTTGTTGTTAGGAGAATTTCGACAAACTTTGCTAGATATACCAAAATTAACTCCCGCAGATGAAATTAATGCTTGTTTGAAGTCATCGTATTTGTGTAGACATGTGAAGAAATTTTCTCTTACAACAATTGCAAAATGGTGTATCAGCTGTTGAATTTTCAACGAAATTGTTGACGATTCTAAATGGATGAATTGGTCAATGTGAGGAAAGATGAAGACGTTTTGATTCCACGCACTCCAATGATACCATTCGATTTGCGCAAGGTAAACACAGTTTTTAAATTTTTGTATAATATTTCTGCTCTTGGTATGTATGAAATAGCTGAACACATCATATTGATATGACAGATGACTTTTATAATAGATTGAATCAAGTTTTTGCCGACAAAAAATACTGGGTTTAATTTGTAATCATTACTGACTTTGCTTGCAGAGTTCTTGGGCTCAAATCAAAACGACCTTTGAGGTTCTTTATTTCCTGAAAACAAAATCTAATTCGATAAACTAATCAGCTCTCACTGGGTTCGCACGACGTGTAGCCCACATGTCACAAACCAATCTCAAATTGGCGACACAAGAGTGGGAGGATTGAACATTTGAATGAGGGTAAATCAATAGCCCAAAACCCAATTAGCTTTCGTGAATGTGTATACGGCTGTTTGTCACTATCCGTCTCCTCTGGTTAAGACGACAATTGACGTAGACACACTTGAATTTGCCAAGGATATCAACACACTAACATCATCATACAAAAAGCAATAAATTATACCTAGTCAATCGAAAAGTTTGTGCCAAACACAGCTCCCGAGATCCTACACACAGCGGGAGATGTGTTTGGGCAACATCTGGGTATTTCATTTAAATAATCTGATTATGATTACGATGATGTGGGCATGCCCTATTATTAGAAACAAAGACTCCTAGACTTCCTCTTACGTAATACTCGTACGATTGCGGAGATGAGTGCACTCATCCTCTCATATCCATCCATATACTTAGATATTAATCGTATACATGAGGAGTTTGTGGGATTTACTCGGTGATATACGAGTATTTTTAGTCAGATGCGTAGCAAACAAGCGACACGACAATTTCAAATGTCAAAATCGAAATCTCACTGAGTGATAGAGGCAGATATGGTATGTACACATACATTTTGGAGATGGAACGCAGTGTGAGATGGTTTCGAAGCCGCTGCATACAGTAGAAGAAGTTTGAGTATACAGTCGGTTGCAGCAGTTGTTCATTACTGTCTGCCTGAGACCAACGGTGACTGCTATTCCTCTTTGTGCTCCCGTGTACTGCCTCTGTAGTTTCTGATAATGATAAGTAGACTAGGCCTATCGAAAACAGCACATATTACATGGATTTACATACATATTACATGGATATTTAATATACTTCTTCAGCAGGATTTGTTTGCATATGCGTATGCAACATATCCACCACGCACACGCACACTCCAGCAAATTTCGCATCCCGAATTCTATTTGTAGTGAACGTTCGCCGGTCGGTAATGTGATTTGAGATTCACTGTATTCTTAAATCAGAGTGAATCGTATGTGTTCATACAAAATTAACATTATAGATAGGCCACAAAATCGTTGCAGATTCATATCGATTTTGAAAAAAATGTATCGTTTATTTAATTGAACAACAAAATTAAAGTTATTTGAAATCATTAAAGATTTTTAACAAATTAAATTGTAGAAAGAAAGCTACAAAGAGAGCAAAGAAAGGAGGTTAACTTTCATAAAACAACAATATAGAAGTTGAAGGAGACGATGCATCTGATAAGTCCATAAGATCCCCAGCAGTCCTTCTCAAATATAACCGAACTGTTAATTTATGCACAACCGGTTCTTCGAAAAAGTCGTCGATAATATAGTGCATACAGCGTATTTAAGAAATTACCAAACAAGAAAACAGTAATCGAACGAGTGACGGAAATCTTCTATCAGCCGGATTTGAGAGTATGGTTAATCAAATGCGTTGTTCCAAGCTTATTTAAGATTCTTTATGTATTATGTGTGTTTGGTTTTAAGAAAATTATAAATTTACCAGATAAATTCATTATTTTAACTTAAAATCCGTAATTAGGATATTTAAGCTAGCTTTTGTGGAGATTTTATGAAGAAAAAAACTGGATAAACAAAGCAAATTTTATCACACCGTGATTATATTTTTGTATTTCTGTCGCAGGTTGCAACTCATGCACTGTACACTGTCAATATGCCAGAATATCGTCATTTTTTACATTTGTATTAATTAATCCATAAAATGTCAATTAAGATAACCTTATCCATTTAAATCAATTCCCAAATGTACTACGCTCTAGTTTAATTCCCACAATTGTAATTACTATCGTGTACCCACGTAAGTCGAGTTCCCAATTCGAATGATATCTTTTAACTTATCCAGGCTTTCCGCCCGAACACTATCATAAAGTCAGATTGAGATTGCTTCATCACCTTATCTGACGTAAGCAAGGAGAAGCTGTCAATGGGCACTCAATCGACACAATTGCTAATCAATGCCGAGGGTTTATTTCTTTCTATTCAACTGATTCACTCACCTTCACTAAGTGTGCACACATCTGATGTTCGCAAAGCGGAACAAGTTATTCTTTATTTTTATTTGTGACGTCGCTAACAAAAAAAAATAATAATTATATAAATAGGTAAATGTCTGACTAATGGTTTTTTTTTGGAACATCGTCGGAAAGCTGCGATATTTTGTGTCAGTGAACTTTTAAGAACGATTATCTTCTCTAAACTGATTGTTGTGTCATGGTTTACTTATCGAGTTCAATGCCAGCGTGAGAGGATTGCCATGTGCGGTTGTCAATTAAAACGCAGAAAGTGCTTGCGAATATTTGTCGAACTTCAGAATTACTTTCAGAGTTCTCGTACTGATGTGGGTTTGCCATTGTGTTGAGTTTCCACCTAAAGTCAAGAGCATGCGGCGCAAACGTGAAAAAATTAAGGCATGTGCCATCTGTCTTTTGTCAAAAGTGACGTGAGTTATTGTGATGAATACGGTGCTGGCAAAATAAATTGTATTTTATGTATTTTTTTATATTCTAGTTGCATCATTCGACAATAAATAAAAAAGGAATATGTATATATCAATTACACGTGTTTCAAATTGTTTTACTTTATTTTGCCGGAATGCAGAACTTTTGCATTTTTGGAATATTCGTGAAGAGATGCGGATTTAGTATAAAAGCATTATTTTTTTATCACAGACCACATAAATAAGTTCAGTTCCATAAATAAAATTGATGACCAGTCCACGTTACTTAAACGTATCTTATCCAGGAATGGCCATTTGCTACAATAAAGCCAAAACGACTATCTAGTGTTCTGAGATGTAACACCGAAACCAAATGCCTTCCGTATCTGTCTTCGATTTGAGGCCAAACAAACCGATTAACTTTTGGCTATAGCGATGCCAATCGACGGTGATATCTTTTACCTCTTCGAAATATGAACCAGCTCCGGACCGAGTTGTTGACAGTTATATTACGATTTTCCCTTCCCGATATGCGAGAATTTAATTGAATATGAGGCTTATCGAGGCTACGATGCTAGTGCCCAAGTGCGCCACAAATTGTAACATCACACAAAAAAGAAAAACAGCAGTGTTCAAAACAATAAATGTGGTTGCAGAGAATTAAGTGAATCCAGAAGGATATCGATGGCTCGAAACATTCCATGTTAAATGCGTGGAACACTTCAAAAACATATTCACGATAATATACATTTATTAAAAACCTCCCGCGAGTGTGTGACAACACTTTATCGATAATCGACAAATCTGAAGACAGTTGGCATCAAGGTCACTATCCATATCCACATCAAGCCCTTCAGTCGCTACCAACACTCAATCAAGCAAATCGAATTGTAATACTGAAATGTCAAATCGAAATTTGCTTGTCAAATAAATTTCTCTTAGATTTTTCATAAAAAATTCATTTCCCTCATGTTATTGATTTTGCACTATTTCGAAATGAAATGAACTCATGTAAATCGACTTCAATTTATAATTCCCCATAAATTGTGAAAAGTGCGAGGAATATGGTGCAATATCGTTAAATCGAACTGTAAACAAATTCAAAAACACTATACCCTCCATTACAGCTGTCAACGACACAAGGAAAAGGATGGAATATTGTTAATTTATTTTCTCTTAATTTATTTATTCTTCCTCCTCCTCCCCCTTTTTTGTTCCATGCACGCGTTATAAAAATGATTGAAACGTTATTCAAGGAAGGTTTAGTTGCGTGTCGAAATGTGATATCGATAACTTGAAGCAGGCGCTCTATCTGGTAACTAGTGGCAGTAGCGCGGCGAACATCAGCTCTGTGTTGTACAGCAGTAACGAGACAAAATGCCATTTTATATTTCCACTGAACTACGAAGGATGAATCGGTTGATTGGAGTTCATTACCGAATGCAAAAATATAATCTGATCCGGCCTCTCCATATACCCTTAGTGTTTTTCTCACACATCGACACATATGCCACTCAGTGAATGATAATAAAGTTATTTTATGTAAACCCCTCTTGAATGACAGACAGCGTTTGACCTTCTGATGGGAAATTTCAGGGCAGCGGTGAATCATGCCTGTTCGGTGGGCGGATCAGCAGGATAGGTAAAGTGATAAAAGGGAGATGACGAGGGAGAGGTAAAAAAAGTTTGTTATTTTTAGATTCCACACGGAATGAAATGGGGGCAAACTCACGAAGTCTCTTGTACGTCCGACAATCGAATAAGCACTTTGTCCATTCGAAAGTATTGAAGTAGGTATTGACAATGGTGAACTTGACAATGCGCTTGATTTAATCGATAGGAAGAGTGTCATAGTAAATTTGTTATGTGGTATGGGATTTGTTTGGTTCATAAATGATTTATGAGATTACTGATTCTTTGCTAGGTCAGTTATTTGATTGTTGACGTTATGTGGTAGAGATGGGAAAATTACTTGACTGTCACTTATTGCTCATAAAATTGACATACTTTATTTATGATAGATAATAATTTGGTGTATGTTATAAAGATGACTCAATTATTGTACCTCTTCTAATCTGTAAAAATATAGCCTTGACATAATGACAAATATGGCAGTGATAACGACAGGAAAGAGCAGTTTTGATAGCATTCTCTTTCGCATGTTGGGTTGGATTTCAGGTAGAAAAAAAAAACATCAATCAATTTTAGGAGGATGCTATTATTTTCTAGAGGACAAATTGGGAAATATATTCCACAATTTGTGAATGTGATGCGTTTCACTTAGTTTGATGGAATTCATAAATTTGAAATATTATATCGTTGTTATATAGGGTTCCGCGCCAAAAAGGTGCCATCAGAAAGTTATTATAGTATAGTTTCATTTCGTTGCCCGTCTTACATCACAACACATTATTTCTACTTGTGTCTGGAAACGACATGGAAACTCAGAAATAAGTTGTTTTTAATAATGAATCGGATCGCATTTTCAGTCTGTCAAATCGTCAATGAAATTGTTAATTCGCAGAACAAAAATTAAAATAGTTAATGGGTGGTGTGAATAATAACTGAGTGTTCCCTCGGCATTTTGGAGTGGACACTCCATCCGGTGCGAATAAAAATAATTTTCGTTAAGTTTAACGAAAAAACTCCACTCACATGTTTTGACAGTTGAGCGTATCATGACTGTTCCCTCCATTTTGGTATGAATAAAGGTGAATAGTGTTCAGTAAGCTCTTGAAGGAGTTGAGTGTGCATTGGAGGACAAGATTTAAAAACGGTTAAGAAAGTTTGAAAAATGGAAAATACTGTTTCGGAAGAGGAATAATTCGATGTACGTATTGTAGGTGCAAAACCACTAAAAAAAGGAAAATCTGGAATGGAAGGATTTCATAAATTGTTTACAATTTTATCCGTGCTTGAAAAAAGCCAAGAAAGCAAGCTTTGTCGGAAGCTATGGGGGAACAAATTAAAAAAAAGCCTTTGCAGGACCATCAAGGAGCATTCCACAATTCCGACAAGTTTTAACGCCTAAAAAGAGTCAAAATAGTAATTGACCTTCAGAAGGAAGTAGTCCCAGAGCAAAACGAATCCCCGAAAAGCTGTGAATTATATATAAGCGCATGTTTTTTGCGTTGGCATGTTTAAAAATTCTGAAGATGATAATTGCGTGTTGTTGACAATCTCTTTTTCAAACTTCAACTTGAGGGAAAGAACTTACTTTGAGGAAATTTTTATTCACAACAAATTGAGTTTTCCCTTTAACGAAAGCATTTTACTCATGAGTGTTAACATGGAGTGTTCCCATGTTAACACTCATGAGTAAAATTCGCAACTTGTGGCATACGAAGGAGTATATCTTTTTGTTTGCTGAAACTAGTAGTTTCCGAATATTCGGGCTCGTAGCAGCTTATGTGTACACCACTTTAGTTTGCGGAATAATTATCTGATTTTAGACAATTTATGTATCCCCACTACAAGAAATATCTTAAATGTTAAAATTTGGTGGTACCTGGTTTTTAAAACTTAAGTGTCCAAATAAGCTATTACCTGCAAATAAAAAGATAAGAAACGTTTAAAACATGAATGAAGAATATTTTTATTTTGTTTTGAAATAATGAAGGAAAAAATAGGGAGCTCTCAAAAGATGTGATGAAGATGTGATTACTACAATAACCTTTTTTTGGGCAAAGGGTATTGTTGTCGAGAAAAAGGTTCTCAATCTTCAGCATAAACTAGCGATAGAACAATAGGACGCACACCACAAGTGGTTACTGTAGAAACTAGGCCCAAGTCTACTTCAAACAGTCGCGTCACACATGTGAACCTATTATCAATAGTTCTGGAGGCTCATAACCAGGGTTCGGATTTTGTTGACCTAAAAATATAAAATAAGGCAATCCAAAACATAAAAAAGGCAAAAAAGGCATTCATTGAAAAATAAGAAAATTAACTTAAATGCCCATTTAGTTATAGCAGCATTGAACTACCAAGAGCTTTTTCAAATTGCCTGGCAAGCCGTTAAGGAGCAAATGACTGAATTGAGTGGAGTCCATTTAAACCTGAAAGCATTATTAACGTCAATATTTTCTCGAAGTTTTAAATCCAAGTTGTCGTTCATTACAGAATTTATATATAATTCTGCTCACTAATTTTCAGTCCCGTATTTGCATTGAAAACGGCACGGCAGTACAATTCTTCTTTCTTTGCAATCGGTGCTTTTGCTTTCATCAGTTTTTCTGAATGTTCTTTACAGCCGGCAACACTTCACCAATTGATGTTTCATGATGAAAATAGTACGAAGCCTAGGTAACATGAATGGTTAGTAGGGAGTGTGTATTTTCAGATGTTTCAGAGAATGTGACCCAATTAATTAGTATATTCCAATAGATATGTTTTAATTATGTAAAGTACTCCACAGGCAAGGTAAACGTACATATTTTAGTTATGTAAAACCTTTCGTATCCATTCTCGAAAGAAACATATACAATTCAAAGGGCAGTCGCTGCTCTACGGAGCTAGCACAAAGTAAAGGTTATTTTCAAATCGACTTAAATGTTAAAAGTCAAGAGCCCCATAATCTCCTGCGAATCAATTAAAAGTCTGTTATCCTTTGTATCTCTCATCTGCATTTCTATCGTCCCACACACTGACGAGCGGAGAAAGTCTGAGGAATTATTCCCTTTTTCTATGAAATGGTTTTATCATACAGACCGTGATCGTTCAGTGTAATCCATCTGCCAGTGAGGTCCTTAAAATTCAACCTTTTCCAATTTGACTGTATATTTCGCCAAATATGTAAAAGTTCTTGTTCAGTTGATTGTTTTTAAATCCTGTCTCCTACTCACAATCTATCTGCACTTCATTCCTTTTCATTCAGTGTTCTAAGATTGAAACAAAGGAGAAGGGACACAACGATAAAGAAAGTATACAACAAAATTGATTTTGAATACTTCAGAGAATAGTTTTGTTCACGAAGATCGTGGAAAGGATATTGCAAAGTATTAATTCAGTATCCCATGCATCTAATTTCTGTAACTTCCTCACCTTGTTCTTCGTCGTAATCATGGTTTGCAAGGACTTATAAGAATATTAATTCCACCAAGCACCATCATCTTCATCGACCGGGTCTTCTATGAAATTCCTTAACAAAAGGATAAAAATAATTGTTTCTAGCATTAGGGTGGCTTCTACGTCACTGAAGTTCATCGTAATGAACCTTATACTCTATAGTCTGTAGCTGCTGGCAAAGCAACTTGTTCGATGTGGGAAAGAGGAATAAGGTGATGATGCTGCATCTAGCTAAAAAGGACATCCAATAGCCCGACGTATTTACATACATTTATGTACAACTGTAATGTGATCTATTTTAATTTTTTTGTAGGTGTATGTACATACAAATATGAAAGTGAGAGGATTGGTCTGAAAAGAATTGCTGTAATTTTACACACTTTCATGACTCTTTAATTATTCAAATTGCTCTACCATAGGTTAGTAAGTATATGGGGGGACCATGGAAAAGGCGACATTAAAGGCACACAATGTTGAAGGAATCGAAAAGTTACGCATAGGCTACCAGATGATGACTAGGGAATCCTGGTCCCTTAAGTTAATTAGAAGACTTTTACGTTTTTTCCTCCCTTTGTATCCTTTATTCGTTTTTGTTAATAAATCAATTTCGAAGAGTGGATGAGATACGAGAAAATAAATGTGCGCCCGTTTTGTAGGAAGTTTTAGATTTGTTTTGACTTCGCTATTAATGGTCAACAAAATGAGCGTGTAAATAATGTTGCTGCTGGTATGTTTGGGATGTTGTTGGAAGAGTGTAATTACTTTGATGAAATGCTTTTCGAGTACCAAGGAGTTGGTTGGGTGAATAGCAATATCGCTATAAAATCAAAGTAAAACAAATTTTTTCCCAGAAAATCGTTCATTTTGATTTCAATTCATTTAATGGGAAAGCAATTAAGTTTGGAATCTTAGTTGTTCTTTTTTTTTCTGCAACAGAAATGGTTTAGAAAGTTAGAAACGAATTTCTCTTTCTTTTGAACGAAATGGAATTGTACTCGAATGTTTTCGGATCCAAGGTAATCATTTCAGTTCCTCATGCCCAGGCCGAATGCACTGAAGTGTATGAACATTACATACAACTCAGTGATTAGAATAAACCGTAGGGCGGTCATAATACTGAAAGGGTCAATTGGATGGTAAATGTTTATGTTTTGCATAACTCTGGCTTTGTCAAATATTCTTCCGTATATTTGACTGGGCATTACGACCCATGCTTGGATGACTCAATATCCATACCGTCACGAAAGTTGGTGATTATTGTTCGAAAGTAATTATCTTGTATAGTTCGCTATTCCGTTTTTTTCCTACACTGAAATTCACGATCAATATTTTGTGGTGCACTATCTAAACGCTAGCCTGCTGTAATCTGTAATTGCCACATATAAATGCCACAGGTAAATTCAATTTCTAATATATAGTAAGCGGACATCGACGTTTAAGACTATTGAACTGATTTATTGACAATTTTTTCTATATTAGTCTGTTTACAAATCAGTTTTGACAGGCAACTTTCTACCAAATTTGACGTAAGCTTCTACAATGTAGGACGCGTTATAAATGCCTTCCCAACCATTTTTCTCTTTTTGAAAAATAGAGTTTTAACTGTCAATCATCATCCGTCTAATCACTTTTACATTTAATTAATTTCATTTCATTTATTGATTTATATCGCTGTACATTAAGAATATATTGAGAATAAATGTTCCATGTTTATGGACGGAATCTTAGTAATCAGTATATTTTACTGAACAGTCTTTCAAAGCCGTTTTGGAGGACCATCAAATGCTCATCCTTTTGGATGCTAGTTAAGTGTTCAGATGTTCTAGACTCTATTTATGCAAATCATAATGTACACCAATAGATTTCAAATACGTAAACAAAATTGAATTATTAATTACTTGGTTTTTTTCGTAGCATACTTTGATTGTATATTAATAAATATAATTATTCACAGTACTGCGCATTTATAATTTTGATTTCGATGGCTGCAAATTAATTCAAATTCTCATTTAAATTCAGCTGATGTTAATCCTTACAGCACGAAAGATTTCCTCACGGTTACACACTTCTATATGGTTGTGTAACAAATAAAGTAAAATGTAAAATACTTAAGCATGTTTATTAGGTACAAAATGTTATCAAATGAAAAAGACAATCGGATACAGATGTGTATATGCAATTCAAGGAATTTCATTGACTAATGTTGGACATTTTCTGTCGCCCTATCCACTGTCATGCCTGCCCATGTCCTGTTCATTAACACACTGACGCCACTATGTCATCAGGGCAAAGATAGATTGTCATTGTATCCTTGGGTGATAAGTGCTCTGCAGATTGCCATATCTTGTTTCCAGAAATTAAATAAATTTTAAACGGAAGAAGAAGAGATTCCTTTTCTAATGGGGAGCAAACGATAAGTTGCATGACCACCAATCGTCATGTAGTGTTCAACAGCATTGCGCTTGACGTTCACAATGTTTACGACTATAATTAGTAACCTCAGTCTGAATGAAAACTAAACAGCAAATAGCAGTAGTAAGGGTTTCGTGATGAAACATTATGTCACGTACTAATTGGATTATTGTTCGGAATGAACGAAACTAAAAATAGTCGTGCAACGAACACATCGATCACAGAGTGGTTGAGGTGTCTCTTTGGTAGTGAATTTGAAGCTGCCTGGCCTTGGGTATCAGGTTGAATTCTGGTCGGTAGCCTGATTATTTTGTTATTATTTCAGTAAGGCTAATCGGAGAACGTTATTTAATGGCTAAAGTGTGGCCGGGTTTATGGAACTGATGCTTGTGTATTTGCGGGATGGTGGAAAGATTATTGGTGTTGAAACAATAGTGAGTTGGCTTTTATGTCTTTTCTTACTAAATAATACTCCACCCAATAGTGCCGGGGTTGCACAATTCATAAAAAAAAACGGATGAGTGGTAGGATATTCCATTTTACGATTAATGAAACAGCGGTTCGTAAAAAGAGAAAACAAAAACAAAAGCATCTGTGTGTTCAATGGGTTCATTTTAACGGGGTATCATTGGGATATAAAGAAAATGTTTATTGAACCGTGTTCATTTATTCGTTTACTCGTTACTGGATTGTTTTTCAATGACATGAAGTGGGCGGGAAAGATAGGCTTCTTTAAATGAGTAAAAGCCAAAAACAAATAACCTCAATCATCCTGTACAGAAGGTCACAGGGGTCGCAGCTAGAAACTTTCGAAAAAAGAAAGAATTGACAAAAATTGAGAAACCACAATTAAAAATCTGAGTGGCAGACCGGGCACGCCATTTCATTCGCATCTGTCAAGTTCAAGATGCTAAGGACTAAATGGTTTATGTGAATTCAATAAGTGAATAGGATTGTGAAAAATCAATATCAATCCGGCTTCAGCCACTCACAGTTTATTTCACAGTCGATCACATAGTTTGATTGAGTTTTTTCATTCACTCTGATATTCACATTTAATAGTACACTAATGTATCAAACATGTACAGTTTGAGTACAAGAAAAAAGTTTATTATTTGTGACACAAAAAATCAAGAATCTACTTCCTATTCAACTCTCTTAAAAATTGGAGTGGAATTCTTCCAGTTAGTGGGCAAATAAGAATACTCTTGACATTATTTTCGCAGAGCTAGCTATACTATGAGAATATTGGTGCAAATTTTAGAAACATATGTACCTGTGGTGGCCCGTGGCATTGTGGGTATGTGCGTCGACTCTTGCGCACTTGGATCTACCTGTCTAGGTTCGATTCCTGGTACGACAAGAAATACTTTTTACGGCCCCACCTCTTTCGAGTCACTGACAATGCTCAAAGAGTGTAACTGTCTAGAAAAAGCTTCTCAAACTTGGCCGCTAGGAGTCGGCATAAAACTGTAGGTCCCCTAGAGTCGTGATAGAACAATAGCACGCATAACACGTGTGGTTGCTGAGAAGCTAGTCCCTGGTCCTCTACGGGCTGTAGCGCCACCCATATTATATTATTATGTACCTGAGAATAGAGTGCTTATCTTCTGACTCTTTCTCTACAATTTTGGTACACCTGCTGGGACGTATACATCACACATCTCACACATATTTCTGCAAGTCCGTATAAAATATTTAGACTCTCCTACTCGTTAAAGAAAAACAACATGTACAACACTATTGGTTGCTATCGAAGATAGGTTTAATTCCTTTTTTTTCCACACACAGCTACATATTATCTTCAGCCATTGACTCTTATGTAAACAGCTGATGAGCGTAATGTTGAATAACCCGGTCATTAGCGAACGATTAACATAAGTCTTACAACTATAACAGATAAATGTACGGATAGATTGTTTCTAGTACTTTCTTATAAAACTCGTCATAATTCCGAATATTAAATATCCGAAATAGCTAATAATCTACAGGAATTTTGCTCTGCTGCGTACACAAAGATACTTATATCTGCAATGTTTATTGAGTAAACTCAAACTAACACGATAAAGGTGAAATATTTCAAATGAATTCGTCCGTGACATGGTTCATGCAGACATTGGATACACAAATCTTATATTATCAACGACAGGTTGTTATGTCCACAAACAATGCATATTTGTTTGAAGTTGATGGATACATACTCACAGATATTTTTAGCAAAAAAATGAATAACCTTTTTATTCTTGCACAGTGTGTTTACAACGATTACGTCAAGATGAGATGCCTAGGTTTTGACTAATTTTTGAATTTGATATTTTTTGACTTGCTAGAAGAAGAGAATACATCTTCATGATCGCACACAAGGCGTCGAGAATATAACTGTCTCCACTGAAGCATCTCAAACTTTCCTCGACTCTGGAGTCAGCATAAAACAACAACACTACTACAACAACAAATCTACTTTGGTATTGTGTAACTCAGTCGTATTGTTGTGAATTAAAAACGGGAATGTCACCAATTTGTACAATTGACAGAAATAAATCCAGGCATATTTTAAGCCCAGTAGTTTTATTTGTTTTTTTTTTTTTATTTGCAACTCCCTTTGTTTGAAGTTGAAGTTATAATAAGAATTTTTTAGGCACTATAAATTAAATTACATTTGCATCATTAAAACAGTATTTATTTTACGAAATTTTTTTAGTAGACCAACAGCGATCACAGATTTATAATAATAATATGGGTGAAGCTACAGCCCGTAGAGGGCGAGGGCTTAGCATCTCAGCAACCACGAATGTTGTGCGTGCTATTGTTTTCTCACGAGTGGAAGGAACCTACAGTTTTATGCTGACTCCGAACGGTTTTGAGAAGCTTGTTCTAGACAGTTATACTCTTGGAGCATGGCCAGTGACTCGGTTGAGGTGGGACCATGAGCATTATTTTGGTCATACTGGGATTCGTACCTAGAAGCCGAGGTTCATGTGCGTAGGAGTCGTCGCGCAGACCCACAACGCCACTGCCGCAACAGATCACAGGTTTGCAATCGCTAAGAAACTGCTGTCAAATCGACTCCGATCGACATTCAGAATACCAAAGATAAGATTCGACAGTGGACAATCGTTAGCTATCGATAACTCTGGTCAGCTGTGGTTTTGTTGCACCTTGTTTTATACTCAATTCTAAATGAATTTGCCACGCTGATTTCAAAAATGAAGTTCATTTTCCAATAACAGCTCTAATTATTGAAACATGAAGCAGGGTATTTTTAAAAAAAATAACCCAGTTATATTCTATGTACTTTATTTTCTTCTTCAAAATTAAGGATATCGTCGGTATCTTCAACTTTTGTACAATACGCAAAGAAGCCAATTTATTGCCATTATGCAAGCGTACACATTTAAGACTGCGATTCGATGACTCTACAAGGAAATGCCATTCATTTGAGTTATAGTATTTTAATTTCATTGCACAGCCTCAACCAGAAATATTGTTGCAAAATCGTCTTCAGAAAACAAAATTTTATGAAAGTTAAGTGTAACTAAAGGGTGATTTTTTAAAAGCTATAGGGAAGTTTTTCAAAAGAAAAAACACATAAAATTCAGAAAAATGCATGAAATCTTTATTTGAATCAATAGTACGGTCCATATAATTTAATGTTTGAAGATTATTTCATGCAAATGTTGACCTTGACTTGCAAATGGTCCATCCGCTTAGTCCAATTTTGGCATACTCTTTCCAACATTTCGGCCGGTATCTCACGAATAAATGCTTCAATGTTGTCTTCCAATTCATGCTTCCAATGACATGAGTTTCAACATAGACCCACAAAAAATAGTCTAAAGGCGTTAAATCGCACGATCTAGGCGGCCAATTGACCGGTCCCGAACGTGAAATGAAATGTTCACCGAACTCGCCCCTCAATAAGTCCATTGTTGCGCGTGCTGTGTGGCATGTGGTACCGTCTTGTTGAAACCACATGTCATGCAAGTCAAGCTCTTGCATTTTGGGCAAAAAAAAGTTGGATGTCATCTCACGGTAGCGCTCACCATTCACCGTTACGTTACGATTCGCATCATCTTTGAAGAAGTACGGTCCAATGATGCCACCAGCCCATAAACCGCACCAAACTGTGACTTTTTCTGGATGCATTGCTAGCTCTTGAAATGCTTCTGGCTGATATTCACTCCAAAATCGACAATTCTGCTTATTTACGTACCCATTGAGCCAAAAATGAGCTTCGATTAAACCGACCATAAAATGAAAGAAGCGCGCGATGAACTTTCTTAACAGAGCACGCATTTTGATAATAAAATTCAATAATTTGCAAGCGTTGTTCGTTTGTAAGACGATTCATGGTTACATTATAGACCAAACTGAAGATGTTTGACAGTGAAACAAAACACGAAACGTGCGTCAGCTGTTTAAACTAGTGTTGCCAAAAAGATAATAGCTAAAACATCACCCTATAGAACAAACGTATGGACGATAGCTGTATCTAAAAAAAACTAGAGATGTTGGAGAAAACCCGAAGGTAGATTTGAGATGAGTGACCTGGAATTAGAAAAAAACAGTTGAAAAACCTCAGGCAACAGAAAAAAAAAGTGCGATTTTGTTGACCAGTGATATCAATCGATAGTCGAAACTCTCAATAAGGGCCAATGTCTTTCCGCGTCGTATTGTTTACAATTAGTATTTTTTATTCATTAAAACGAGAAAACTTAACAAGTGGACATGATTAAAATAAGAAGCTTCAAGTACACGCATTAAAAATGTAATGCGTTTCATTATTAAAATATATCAACACCGAAAACAGAAAGATGATATCACGTTCGCAGTGCTGAAAGTAATAAGACACATGTTATATTAATAAGAGAGCTTATTAAAACATCTGTCACTGACCCACACCACCTACAGGGTACAAAAATATAACAAATTATGACTGCAAACATGTAGGCTGACAGTGTTCTGTCAACTGCCTCATATGTCATAGGTCACATTCTATGAGCAAAAAAATAATTTCATCCACTTCATGCTGAATGCGGTCCTTCTTGTCTGGTCGTCTTTGCTCGTCAGGATAATAAGAATAATAGACACCCGTTGTGAGTGATAGCGCAAATGTGCTTGCAAATTATGTCGATTGCTTTCTACGTTATACCTTCACCTTTCACTACACCCCTTGCATATTCGTTAAGCTCATGTGCGAAGTACAGAGATGAGGGGTAAACAAAAAAAAAAAAACAATCTCGACCAAAATTGGTGCTTTTTTTTTGACGGCAGCATATTGTTCAATTCGCCCAAATCACCCACCACCATCTTGCCTTCATCTGTTTACCTTTAGACGTATTTCATATTTCCTTTCAGGTGATTGATTCTATTTTTTGTTCTTTCTCCTGAAATTCACATCTGAAGTGAATTTTCCATGCTAGTATCGGATGGCTTTGTTCATAAGCATAAAACAACCACAAGATCCATGGTCGATGTTGAGGATGAGGATTATTAAATTGATTTCACAACGAACGAACGAAAACAAAAGAAAAAATCTTCAAAAATTCAGCGCGATAAATTGGGTGTTTGTGGTGAAACGGGAGCAAACAAGGGGAATGCATTCTTAATTTTTTCTCTTTCAGCACCACCACGCAATCGATGTGTATATATACAAAGTCTATTTCAGTAATGTTCTGTTTGGATGTAAATTTAACACATTATATCGCCTTTGAATAGGTCAAGGGATATGCGTCTCCTTTGACATCTCATCGTACGACAAATCGCATTAGGTGTCATTTATATGCAATGGAATGAGATTATTGATGCAGAAGCTATGGCTAATTTCAATGTTGGACGTTGAATATTTGCTGTTTATACACACCAAATGACAGCGTATACTTGAGAATAATAACATCTGCTGTTCATAACATGTAAGAGCTGGATAAGATGTTGATGTTTGTATTTATATATTTTCGTTCCTGCTGCTAGAGGTGACGTATATGAACAATTTTCTGAATGGATTCCCCTCCGAACGATTGCTGTGTGCAACAGTAAACAATATAAATAGAACGGCATGTTCACAACATTACCGAGACAAGGTCAAGATTAATAGGAGCAACACGGGTCGATTAACCATTTGTATTTAAACATTTTAGTTGTCCAGAAAGAAAAAACAATGACCAAGTATTTCTGCAGTTTATTGTCTGATTGTTCTTTATAATGCACATATGTATGTACATATTGCATAGAGGATTATGAATACGAATGTATATTTTGATTGAATACATAAGTATGTTAGAATTGCATTAACTGAAGCTACCTACGAGTATGCATTAACCACTTGTGTGCTCCACGTGGAATAGTGGAGTATAATCCAGTAACTAGGATTTCATTGGTCCATCAACATCAACAAATATGGGTTTTATAATAATATAATATGGGAGGCGCTACAGCCTAGAGGACCAGAGGACCAGGACCTAACATCTAAGCAACCACTCGTGTGGTTGTCGGAACCTACAGTTCCGACTCCGAACGGCCAAATTTGAGAAACTTTTTTCTATGTAGTCATACTCTTTGAGCATTGTCAGTGACTCGAAAGAGGTGGGGCCATGAACATTATTTTTGGTCGTATTGGGAATCGATCCCAGACACTGAGGTTCAAGTGCGTAGGAGTCGACGTACGAACCCAGAACGCCGAGGCCGCCGCACACAAATCTTGATTTTCAGATTTTTATAATTTAATAATTTAATCCTAAAAATTAAGTTCGGAATACATTTTCATTTTGGGATGGCCATTGTTGAAATTACCGAGCATATAAAATATAGCATTTGTCAATTGTATATGAATCAATATTTACAACTCACGTGTATGAATCAATCATTTTTTTATTTCTGACTGTCCATGGATGAATAAACTTGAACATGTATATATTTAAAAAAGCACCATTATTTCATCTCGAGCTCTCTTGAAAAGCCTCGTACATCAAAACCTATTTGGAATGACTGAACATTAATTAATTCTACATTGCATCGATTGGACATTGAAGAAAGTGTCCTAAAATTTAGTTCCACCTTCACCATTATCCAAACTATCCAAAACCATGTCGTATGCATGGTGCTTTATGCTGTTGAAAAGTCAAATGTATTGGTCCAGAATTGTCCCATCTTTATATTCGTTTATAGGATGCTTATGTCATTTTAGCTGTAAAGCACCCAAGTTCGACACTTTCATAGTTTGGTTGGGTATTCACAGAAGGCCTGCCTCCTTGCGGATAGAGTTCCCAGTTTGACAATTCGCAAAGAGACCAATGATATTTGATAAAAACTTAAAATCGTTAATTAGGATATTCAAGCAAACTTGTTGTGTTGTGTGTTCTCGATTATGACTCAAACGCGTGTATCTCAAAACTGGATTTTTTAAGTTATGTAAGGCCGGAAACATAACTAGAACAATGTTCAGCCGATTTACTTGAAATATTGAATATATCATGAAAAATATATTGTTTATGGAAGTACATACGTAGGAAGTTTTTTTTTCAGTATTGTATATTTCTGTTGTTATTAACAATTATGTGATGATAATTTTTTCACTTGTTCACTTTCTAGTTTGGAAGTGCGCCATTTGGTCAAAAATTAATGAATAGAAAAAACCTACGTACCTTAAGCAGTTATTCGCAGAGTCGCAGTCGATGCTGACTGTTAAACGGAGATGACGACACAAACTCCTCTGTCAGGCAGAATGTTCCACTTAATTTGGACGAGGATGACCAAGAATCCGTTCGCCCGACTTAGACGAAGTCAAGATAGCGATATCTAGACTGAAGTCGAACAAAGCTGCCGGAGCGGACGGACTGTCCGCGGAACTGTTTAAAGGAGCTGGAGATGATCTGGTTGGGCGCATGCACCAGATCATCTGTAAGATATGGTCGGGGAAAAGCATGCCCGATGAGTGGAATCTCAGCGTCGTTTGTCCGGTCCACAAGAAAGGAGACCCTTTTGACTGCGCCAACTATCGAGGGATCAGTCTCCTTAACATAGCGTACAAGATCCTCTCTGCCGTCTTGTGTGAACGCCTGAAACCTTTCGTCAATACCCGATAGGTCCTTATCAGTGCGGTTTCAGGCCGGGAAAGTAACCCATTGACCAAATCTTCACACTGCGGCAGATCCTGGAAAAAACCCAAGAGATGCAGATCGACACCCACCACCTATTCGTCGATTTCAAGGCCGCATATGACAGCGTGCATAGAGACGAGCTATACAACGCCATGTTTAGTTTTGACATTCCTGCCAAACTCGTCAGATTGTGCAGGATGACGATGGAGAACTCTCGCTGCTCCATCAATGTCAAAAAAGGTTTTAGACAAGGCGACACGCTGTCATGTGATTTCTTCAACATCATACTTGAGAAGACCGTGCGAAACTCAAACGTCAACACCAGAGGCACGATCTTCCAAAAGTTAGTTCAACTGCTTGCCTACGCGGACGACATTGACATGATTGGACGAACACAGCGAGCTGTCAATGAGGCTTTTGCTGGCATTGAAGCGGAAGCGGCTAAAATAGGTTTGGCAGTGAATCAGGGCAAAACCAAGTACATGCTGTCATAACGAAAGGACGCACAACATCGACGTCTCGGACAGAGCGTCATAATGGGCAGAAGAAACTTTGAGGTAGTCAAGGACTTCGTCTACCTCGGCTCTGCAGTAAACAGGGACAATAACACCAGTACCGAGATCAAGCGTAGAATTACTCTTGCCAATCGCTGTTTCTTTGGGCTCCAGAGGCAGTTGAGTAACAGAGCCATCTCTCGAAACACCAAGTTGACTTTCTATAACACTCTTATCATCCCTTTCCTGCTCTATGGCGCAGAGACATGGACGCTATTGAAAGCGGATGAAGAAGCTCTTGGTCGTTTTGAGAGAAAAGTTATGCGTGCGATCTTTGGTCCTGTTTGTATTGATGGCGTCTGGAGGAGGAGAATCTCACGAACTGTACGGGCTGTACAGCGGCATGCACCTAGTTAAGCGTCTTCGGATGCAACGCTTAAGATGGCTAGGTCACGTAGAGCGAATTGACACCACAGCTCCGGCTCGAAGAGTCTTCGATTCCGAGCCATTCGGACAACGCAACTGAGGGCGTCCTAGAACGAGATGGCGCACACAAGTGGAGAAGTACCTCAACCAACTGGGTGTGCACAACTGGAGGTAGCTGGCGAAAGACCGTGCTGGCTGGAGAGGCTTGTTGGTTGAGGCCCAGGTCCACCCGGGACTGTACCGCCAAACAAAGAAGAAGGAAGAAGTTTGTGCGGCACTTAGTAAAAAACAACGGGAAATATACATTCCCGTTTAAGATTCAGGGACTTCTACAAATAATTTTTTTTACAAATAATCCATCATCCACATTTGCGGAACATAAACAAAATGTGTGTTGATATTACAACCACAAAATAGTTTAAAACAAAAAGGGCACACCTTTTTTACTGTCAAGAAAGTGATTACACAAACACACACGATGAACATGGAGACTTCTGCCAAGACATTGCCGTTGCAGCTCTATCCTGCGCACAAAGTAGCAGATTTTCAGACCAATAAGATCACACTCCTGCTGTGAAGGCTCTGCGAATTTAGTTTTCTATTGTGTGTCAAAAAGATAAAAGTTAATATGCCTATCAGGAGAGTTTCTTTTTATGTAAAAAAATTGGTTTATTTCAACCAGTTCAAGTGATGGTTAAAATATTTCGGATTTTAAGAAAGTATAAATCGAACAGAACAAGGATATCGCTTAGAATATAGCTATTGTGCCAAATTAAAGACCAAGAAAGCTATCAGACATAATTGAAAGCTCCTTACTTAGAAAAGTGTACGAAAAGCTGCGAATTTGGATTCGAGCATTGTCAGGGCTATAAACAAAGAATTTGATGTTCACGTTTCTCACAAAACTATAAGACAAGGGTTGCATGGAAAATACAACCAAAAACGCGCAAAAACTGAAATTCCACAAAACCATGACGCTGAACATGATACAATTTAACGGAGACAACCAGTTATCACTACCAAAATCATAAATCAAACATTTGACTATAAACAAAAGAAATTACTTCTTATCTCGTTTAATAAGATGATGATTGCTCAATGGGTTTTAGTTTCTGTTTTGTTGTATAGCCAAAATGTTATCATTCTTTCTTTGCAAGAATTCTGAATTTGAATTATCTATGATACTAAAACATCTACAATTGTGACGTACATACGGGTATGTAGTTAGCTTCCAGAGATTTAATAGATTTCTTATATACATTTAAAGTGTAGCTCGCTAGTAAGTAAATTTCAATTAAATTATGATAGTGAGCATTTTGTTAGAGGAAGTATATTTTAGGGAAGAAGAGAAAAGAAAAAGATGTTAGTTTAAGGAAAGAAAAATTCTTTTTGTGTACTCTATTGGAGTTATAACTTACAAAGCCCACCAACACACATTAAATGGAGTACAATACTCTATTTTAGAGTACGGTTGGCAACCCTAGGTCTAACCCCACAACAAATTCATCGTTGCATCTGATCCACTGGTTCAAATTCGTTTTTTACGAATGAATAATCAAAATCTTTTACCAGAAACAATTTCTTTGATATTTTGATGCATTTAATAATTAATTTAGAGTTGATCGTTTTTTGATACCGTTCTCACAATGATCCAGTGGTTCAAATTCGTTTTTTACGAATGAAAAATCACAACTATTATTAATAATGTATTTTAATGTGTATTGATAAGAATAAATAAATAGAAATAATTCATTATTATATACGTACATACAACTTTATTGATTTTGTGATTCGCAATTCTGCTTCACGTCAATAACACTCAATATACCCATGTAATATGTTACAGCCTCATCAACCACCCCAAAGCAGGAAGAGGGCAACCAAAGTACTATCATTTGTTTATTTTACTTTTCATAAATGTAGTTACTACTGGAAAGTTGTTTTAATTTAGCTCACTCTTGAGGAATAACACATAGTATATGAAGTTCTCTCAAGCTGTATTTTGTTTTTTGTTGAGCAATATCATTATATTTAAATCTATAAAATTTGTTGTGTTTGAAGCACTCTGTTCAAAACTTTTCGCTCATCTTTCTTATTACCATAAAAACAAAAATGTGTCATATATTTTCTGACGTAAAAAGCCACTTGCGTCACTGCTTAATATTTTCAGTTATCTGTATCGCTATAAATCAGCAGTGGAAATGAGAATTAACACTTTTTGTCACGAATAAAATGTATTCACTTAAAAATAAATAGTTTTATTTCTTATGCACATGAAGCGTAGTGTTTCCATTCTGACCTAAGAAATTATTATCTAAACTGTACACGCCCTAATCCTCTTTCCGACATCCTTCAAAAGTGTTTTAGTTCCTCCAAAACCCATTTTGGATACTTGCCAACTCTTATGAAACCAACGACATTCCTCACACGCTGTCATTTCGCTCTCAATTTATCCGGAAATAATATGTATGATTGGCAAGGCTTTTAATATCAAAAAAGTATAATGCAAGGAGAGCCAAACCGCGTACTAGTGCACTCACTTTTAATACCCTTCCTTCTGTAGAAAGGGCTGGAGTTTCTCATTAGCATTTTCGTCTTTAATTCCTGCACAGCGCTCAGAGTTTCATTTGAAACAATGTACGATCCGTAATTTGGCTTACTGACAGTATGTCAGTTTTCCTCAGGTGAAAGTTGGACAGAGTGAAGAAAAGTTACATCGTCATTGTGTGGTACGACGTCGAGAAAACTTCTCATTGCTCGGAACGAGTTTTAAAAGGATTCAAAATGGCATCACATATTTCACTCAGTCATATAGTCTGAACGTTTTAATTGAATTTTCATTTTTAATTTTCACTCAGAACAGTGATCGGATTATCTCACCGGAGGTATATGAGTATATTATTAGCACCAAGTGAATTGAAGAGGGCAAATCAGAGCAAAATTCAATTGAAACCTATGTATTATTTGCCTTCGCGGGATAATAATGTATCTATCCACACAATTGGGTTCTAATCTTGTTTTGTATTGCCGACCCCACCATCGGTACACCATCGTATACTGGAGTGCATTGGTCTGACATAGCGTCCATGTGTAGATGTCTCAAGAGAAAATTTCTCAAGATTCTTTTTCGGTTTGTGCATATTTAAGTGTCGGTAGAGAGATGAAGCAGATTTTTTTATAGCTGTTGCACGGTGGGGGTCTATTGGATGTTCCTTATTCGGGATTCGATAAGTTGTGGTTCTGATACGACATCAATTTATACATACTCCTATACTATGTTCTACACGGACGGAGAGTCAATTCTCCGAAATTTTACGTGCAATTTGAGACAGAATGTTACATGCAATTTAGAGCAGCCTGGTTTATTTTATGGTAGCAATAAAATTCGGTATCCATTTAATGCTCATATAATATCGAGAATAGACTTAACAGCGATTATCCTAAATTGCTTGGATTATGAGGATGATGCTATCTGCTCCCGTAGGCATATTCAGTGCGGTAGTGTTGATTCACCTCTCCTCCTTTTAGTTGTACGAGTAATCTATAATGCTAACTGTCTAATTTGATTTTAATTGAATTTGCTTCCAAAGATTTTTTACCAGAAGCAAGGAACATAGGAGCGCCATCGAAAAAATGTACCCACCCTCATTTCGAATTTACCTCTAAAAATTACATAAAATATATCAATATATTACATATAAATCAATCAAATGCTTTTTTTGTAATGCTGGGAATGGTTATATTATTTTTAAATTGTATGTCATTTCAGTTTAGTGGTTAACATAATCAACATGGAATCTGAATTGGATGTAATAAAAAATATTATTATGTGTTGCTTAGTACACTTAGGGTGGACGTACATATATAATAATCGCAAAGGAACTGAAAGTTAATAAGAAAACAGTTGAGAATTATAACGAGAACCTGTCAGTTGAAAGAAAGGAGGGGTGTGGTCGAAAAGCCAGTGTTATGAACGCAAAAAAGTTCACCGTGATTTGGGTCTCTCTGGAGATGGGTACATACATTTTCTCGGGCACTCCTTATAAAGACAAAAAATTAATTGATCTTTTACAAAAGCTAAAAAAAACACCAGTTCCTTTTGACATTCAACTGACAAATTAAATTTAAACTGCGCAAACTATTAATTCTATACTTATGCCACAAAATAATAATAAGGCAAAATAAGCGACCAATTACATTTTACGATGAAAAAAAACTCTGAGTTTAACTACAAGTGAGCATTGTAAGCTGTCCAACGCGATGCTCAAGCGAATAGTGAGTAATCGGGCAAAATAAAGTAAGAGAGTATGCATTAGGATCGATGATGCCCGAGATCGTCTTTGGCAGTATTTTCAAAATGTACAAATTTGACGTAATTAACGACCCACTCAACCACTAAGTCAGATTTTTCGCGAAAATGGATGTCGCTTTTTATGTTTTGGGAACGTTATTTCGATTTTCACTCTATATGCTTATATTTTAAAATAATGAATCCCCTGTTGTTCAAATTTAAATAGGTATGTATAGAAATCCAGTTCGTTTCCATGCGCATTTATTTCATGATATTATAATCAAAAAATTTGACTATTTGATTTGCTTTATTTGTTCGTTCAGTATGAAATTTTCGAAATTATGTCTTCTAAACGAAAAGTAAGAGGCCAAAACTTTAATACAGTTGAGCAAAAATCTCTAGCTGCGATTTTTTTCACAGCAATCTGCGATCGACTGCGATTTAAATTACCAAGGGGATTTCAAACCGTGATTGTGAAAAAAAAGCTATTTAGCCGTAAGTTTGATTTTAAACTTCGATTGTGATTGTGAAAGATTGAGTTGCTACTTTTTCACAATCACAATCGAAGTTTAAAATCAAACTTTCGGCTGAATTGCTTTTTTTTTCATAATCACGGTTTGAAATCATGCATACGCTTAGTTGCTCTTTTTCACAACCCTGTTCGCATATTGATTCACTCAAACATCATGAAGTGTGACAGATGCGAATGAAATGGTGTGCGTGTGTACAAAATCTGTGCATGCTATGCCTGGCGTTGCCTTTCATATTTTTTTAATGTTATATTGCTCTTGTATCCATTATACCCAGTACATTACTCCTAATCGTTCCCTTTGGGAACCATTAAGCGCACAAGGTATCAATAACTCTTCTCCAGACAAATAAAGTGAATTGTGAGCTATTCATCGTTCTTCCCCAAATTTGAACGAATTCTACACCACTGAAGGACGGTGTCTGAAAAAGAAAGATACTTGGATGCCAAACACCATTTCCAATTACGTGTCAGTTGTAATTAAATCAAAAACTTTCAATTGTGTGCCGTGAGAATAATATTGAGGAGAATTCGCCTATCGGCTGTTTCTTCAGTCTATTGATTCACGTCTCTCGATTATTCAATTAATATTGAATTTTCCGCACATACAAAAGATCCCAGACAATAAGCCATCGTTCCGAACTGGAATCTATTTGCCATTGCTGTGCGTGTCGATTGTTCCCACAATTTAAAGTACACAGACAAGCATAAGGCTACAGATGTTCAGGTCGTTTCCACTTCTGAAGGTTGCTCTTCCTTCGTTATATTTTGCAATGTTCACATATATGTATACGCAACATGTCATGAACAACCTGAGCTCTTGTAATTCTACAGGAATACTATGTATATACAAATTGTATTCTTACCTATATGTCAGAGAATATACGCTTGTATTGGAATGGCATAAAATATTCTTGTCTAAAGAGACTAAATGCTATTCATTTGTATTCAATTCCAGAAACACTCCTCTCTGACAGGCACTTCATGCAGTACCAAATGAAATGTTTTTAGCCTGATCTTAGGTAGGTTGAACTTTAAGAATGTGGATATACATATATATGTCCAGTTTAAATATTCAATTGTAATTTGTTTTTTATATTACTCCCCTAAGAAGATTTCATGTTTGGTAAGCTTTAAGAACGAACATAGGACTGAGATGATGGAAATCAACGCAACCGCTCTGAATGCGGTGAAGTAGTCGAAGAAGTAGGATCAAGTTCATTAAAAGTTTACTTCTTGAAGTTTACTCATCATTTCAGCTGTAAATAAAGTTGTTTGCTCTTGAGTTATTTCTGGGCCTAAGATGACACGTCCTTTCAGGATGAAGATTGGCGGCTTTTTGACGGGCGAAGAAAAGTTTGGGTTTATTTAATTTTTTTTTAATGTTTCGAAGGATTGTTGGCAGTGAATTATGCGACTTTCTGATTTAAGTTGGATTAAGAATTTGAAAATAGTCGTGATTGTTATGTAACAAAGTGTCATTTGTTTTGACTTTGCATCAACAGATTGACACTCGATAAACAAACGGGTTAGATAATGTAGTCTTAAGTGTACTCATAGAATTACTTCCTAATGAAATACAAACGGAACAGAAACCCTTAAATTCGAATGGTGTTTGCATGAATAAGTTGATAATACGTCAGAAAGTGTTAGATAAACTTTAAGAGCAAGGCTTCAATGGAATGTGGTGAGTAAGTTATTTAACCGATGCAAACAGTGTTTGCTTTACAAATATGAGATTTAGATTACAAACAATTTTCATACGAAAGATTAGTTTTTACTATGCAATATGATCCAGGTGGAGAATTTGTTAATACCAAGTGTTCATGAGATTTGCGCTGGGATGCATTTCAAATTAAATTAAATTTAAATTGTTTTATAATGTACTCACATACTGTAATGGAAAAAAGTTTTCACACAACGTTGAACTCAAATTAAAGTTAGAAAACAATACAAACCTTTTGGAATAATGTACTGTTCTCTGACGAAAGCAAATTTAATATTAGACTGGAGGATACTCGTGTGGAGAGAACCCAACACAGAATTTGAATTAAACAATATATCGGCAACAATGAAACGTGGTTTGGGTGTTATGGTTTGGGGTTGCATGGCTGCATGAGGTGGGAGAACTTGTTTTTATCGAACAAACCATGTATCAATACATTTACCTGAATATTCTTAAAGAAAACTTAATAAGGAGCGCCGAAGAGTTCAGTTTGTATAGAAGTTTCTATTTTCCAATGGTCCAAAACATACGGCACACAATATACGAATGTGGATCACATACAACTTGGCACATAGTTCACTAAAACTCCCGCACCCACCTGACCTCAATCGAATTGATCATGTGTGGAGCAAACTCGAAAATCGTGTCCCAAAACATCAAATTTCGAACAAGCAACAATTATAACGCTTACTTCAGTTCGAATGGAAATATATTGTGAATTATAGTAAAAAAAAACTAAACTAAACCATGCCAAACAGACTAAAAAAAATTTATAATACAAGACCTCAAAGAACAAAATGAATGATGATAATGAATTTTATTGCTTTTTTCTTATTTTTTGAATGAAATACAATATATGCATTTTCTTTACTTATTATTTTCTGTCATTACAATCTTAAGATTAAACTTTTTTACATCACAGTAGTTCTAAATGAAGCCGAAGCCGCTTTTCGATGATCGATTTTTCAACTTAGAAAACAAATCACGTGAGATTTTGTACACACAGAAATTCACATATGTATGTACTAAGTACAGGCTTTTCAACTTTCATTGCTGCCTTATTGTTTCGATAATTTTACTATTTATTTAACGACTGAAACTTATTTGAAAGTATTAACTGCAATGAAATTTTTTTTTATTTTATTTTTCTTCAAAATATCAAGCCTTAATATCACTGTTAATTATCACTCGGTCATAAATGTATGAACACATTCATGGAATAGGCAAGAGATTTATTATACATAATAATGCCATTTTCACAACACAATTTTATTGCTGACTACCATAATGAATCATACATTAAACTGTGACGATTGCTGTAGACCAATGATTATAGTTTTGTCACGAAAAACATTTCCAATTAGATATACTCTTCTATAAATTGTCTCGTGGATGTTAGTTTGTAATAGTTGCGAATACTTCTGACAGTATCTTCTCTATAAATAGGCATATACTACGACAATGAGCGTGATGTAAAGTTGAGGTGTGAAGAGCAAGGTCTGTGTGGATACATGTGCAACTATACGAATCTAAATTAGTAATTGAAATATAAATAAAGTCTCTTGCTAAATGCTTGTTGAAGACTATGTTCAACAGATTATTTTCTTTGTGTAAGTAGCATTATTTGATTAAATACAAAAAGGCAACCAATATAAGTAAAGGAGAGGACATTTTCTTGTCTTGAAGTTGAACTACAGAAGAAGTAGTAGTAGGTTGGTAACTAGTAAATGATAAGTAAACATAATAATTTGTCTCAAGTTTGTCATAATATTTAGCTCGTGCCCACGAAATAAAAAGATAACTCAATATCAGATTTTATAAGATGTGTTAAATCTCCAAGTTCACAAAACAGAGTGCTTAAACCTAATTTCGATTAGCCCCAGATACCAAACCTACGAAAATAATCGTCTACCCATATTATAGGTAGAGTCTTAGCATGTACTGTCACTCTGAATAGTAAGTAGAGAGCATAAAGGTGTTATATTAATTAGTGATGTACTTTAAAATTAAAATATGCCTCAACATTGGGACAGGGGATCGTAAACAAAAAATTAAGCAACATTCACATCACTAAAGTAGATACAGTCGAAGTTCGGAAAAGTTGACTCTCAGAAAAATGTACTATACATTCCTAAAACGTTGACTTTTGGTCATTCTTGCATTCAGTTTTTTTTTATATATCAAATTTAAATAAACGCTGTAAAAGAAATGTATGATTCTATAGCAGCTGCATGCCAGTTACAGTTGTTTTATATTAGAACCCCCAGTTTTTTGCGTGTATTGTCCATTCGCACATTTAATTTTATTTCCTGTCCGGTAATTAAATACATTTTTTGCAAAAAAAAAATGGTAAACGAAAACAAGTTCGATTTAATTTAAAACAACAAATGTTGAAGAAACTTGACAATGGCGTTCGCGGTAGTCGTGTGGCAATCGAATGTGGTGTCACAAAGCTGGCAATTTCCAAGAAAACATTTTACAAATTTACAAAAACATACGAAGCAAACCACTCCTTCCAGCTACTTCAAACCAGTTGAATATTGCTAAGATTTTTTAAGTTTTTGCTTTTAAATAAGCTAATTATTGCAAATAAAATAGGACTATTTATGAAAAAAATACTAATTTTCTACAGATCTTGAAAAGTTGACTTAGTAGATGGATCTGTTATAATTGGGGAATAATGGCATCTAGCATGGTCAATTTAGTAACCACTGATCAATAGATGGATTGGTTTGGCTATTTATATCTCAAGTCTAACCTGCGCCAAAAGCGTTTGCAAACAAAGCTTAAAAGGTCCTAGGGCTTATGACCCGCTGTGACTATAGATTTTGGGATATACTCACATTTTTTCTTAGTTGTATGTACATACATTACTAATTACTACAGAAAACTGCATTTAAGATTTCAATTCTATTTTTTGTTGAGAACACAGTCAACAATGCTGTATACTTACTTTTGTATCATGAAGTCATGATATGCACATTTCATTTGCACATTTTCGCAACGTAGTGCAATGGTTTGAGCGAGCTGATTGCTCTTATTGGGTCAAATTATTGAGGGGAACATACAGCGTCCTTCTTCATTTCACACCACTATTATTATTTATATCGAGATATCGTTAGATAATGATCTAGCATTATAATTTTCATTCAAATTTTCTCAAGCATCATCGTTTTGAAGTCGATGGTTCATGTGGAAATAATGATAAATAATTAAGCTGATTCCGGATCTTGACAGAATGTACATAAGCAGTTAATTTTATAACCTGCACTCACGTATGCATGGATTTTAGACACGCGAATCCGATTTAAGTAAGCTTTTAATATTGTGAAACAAACTTACATTGCAATTAACATTGCATTCTGGTCTACCTCTGCATACTTCTTCCAAGATGTAGAATTTGTAACCGTGACCGTAAACTTGTGTCGCATTCAATTAACCCATCACATGTTTGCTTTTTTTAACGAAGCAATGCAGTTTTTTAAGTTTTTTCCAAGGTTAGGTGGAAATCGTCAACAAGACTATGGCAAACGTTCGCCCATAGCAGTGTGAGATTTTGACTTACTAAAACCACATCCCATATTGTTGTTATACTACAATTGTTATATTATAATACTTTCGCACGAGATCAAAGGTTTTAGTCCTTGGAAGTCGGCGCAAGACGTTAGTTTCCTCAAGGATCGAATAAATTGCAGAATTTAAAGGCATGCATTTCGCATTATATGTTGTTATACTACAATTGTTATACTATAATACTTTCGCAAGAGATCAAAGGTTTTAGTCCTTGGAAGTCGGCGCAAGACGTTAGTTTCCTCAATGATCGAATAAATTGCAGAATTTAAATGCATGCATTTCGCTTCATTAGCAAATATTATATACGATTTAGAAAGACTGGCAACTTATTAACGTGTCTGTAAGTGAACTATGAACTTATTTGCCTTAATTAAGGACAATTTTTTAATTTTTAATCCTGCATCTACCATTGTAAATATTGTAAGTCATGAAGAAATCGCCATATGTGATTATTGGTCTAATAAGAGTCATTAATAATAAAGGTACACAGTCATTGGAAAAGAGTACTAACGATGTACTCGTTACACAAGAGCACTTCACACACAGCCACATGTGCATATAAATATATTATTGAAACAACATTCTGTTAAATCATTCAACTGAACATCAGAATGATGAAAGGAATTATATCACTTAGTTAACAGCTTATTTGCTACACTCCATTCACTTTGAAAAGGCTTCTTTATTAAAGCCAGAGTTAATTCAATGATACTAGTTGATGCAGTTACCTGTCAGAAGTCTCTAACAGCAACGAGTATCTATTGCATTAATTTTTTTTGTGTACATGAAGGTAAAAAAATACGTGCATAGATTAAAGTGGCGATGGGGATGATCGTCTATCCGCCTCGTCATTGCACTTGTATTCCCATTCAAATAGAAATGACCATCCAACATTAAATGAAAACACAATTGATACATAGAACAATCTATAGCTTACATGTCTCACATCTATTCATATGTACGTCTCTACAGGGTTGGGAGAGATTCACTCGAGTGGTAGCACTGTTGCCAGCGTACGAAAATGCCAGCCGGTTTACGCTCAAAACTTCAAGTGGCAAACAAACAAAGAAATTGAGAAAAACGAACGAATAAAAAATATCAAGAAAACAAAACGAAACTGTCCGAATCCAATTTCTTTCAACGGGCATTGACGTAAGAGCAAACATTTTTGACAAAATTAGATTTTAGACAAGAAAAATTTAGGAAAACGTCAAGAGCTACGAGTATGTACAAGTATGTCTTTGATTACGTTCGATGATTCAACCCCCGACCACATGCCCCCACGAAATTCCCAGACCGCCCACAAACGCTTTTGGCGCAGTCTGTAGTGAATTTTCTTGCAGCCAAGTACGTCTGTTGTTTTATTTTTCAATTTGCACGCCACTGGTATGTGCGATGTGTGACTGGCTTACAGGATAAACAAATTATTTCCACGTCATCGTACATCATACAATGGAAACTCCCCATGTACACACGAGGATGGTGGGCTTATTTACTCTGCTATCATCACATCATATAACTACGATTAACAGAGAGTCTGACGACCGTAGCATTGCCTTGGATAAACGTAATTAATTGACTCTTAAGATTTGCGGTTTCCTGACTATTGGTTGCAGATGTGGCTAATGGAAGCGGTCATATGTGGTGTTTGAGAATCAGCAGTGTTCAACACATATGTACATGCAGAGCAGAACTACGCACAGATACACATATTTATGCGTAGCATAATTGAACGTATAAAACTTTGTGTGTACCTTAAACACATGCTTCTGACAGGACATTAAATGGGTGGGCCCAGTCTGTGGTTGCTAACGTAATCAATTCACTTTTTGTTGTTATTGGGTATAAATAAATTAATTATGTAAATAGAGCACAACTGCAACTTTTGTGGGCTGGCGTTAAAAAGGACCGCAAGCGAGTACGAAGGTTTAATTGGTTCCGTGGTTAGTTGTTCATTTATCTGAATTATCCGAGCGTGACACACATAAGAGTGAGTTGGGCAAACTAATATTGCGTCGAAAGAGTCAGTTAGATGTGTGAACATTGCAATTTTTCTCAATATATGTTGGTGGTCATTCAGAAGTTAACGAAATTGTTTCCGACTTCTATACAATCGATGTATGTATCTACGTTTAAAAGTATATTTAATCTTAACATAACATGTGCCATGATGACCAGGAATGTTTGTTTATGTATCTATATACTCTAGTTGGCTGTATAATCTACTCCAGAAGTATCATTCCGCTTGACGTATCATTGTTAATGATATTATAAGGGTGAAATAACTAGAAATCTCAAACACATAATACTGGTTCAAATATTAAAGGCAAACATAAAATGCTGTGTTCAGTGGTGTGTGGAAAATTACGATGGGAATTCAATCGATACTACGTTTGCGAATTTCTGAATTTGCCATTAAATTTCTGTTGCGGACATTTCGTATATATATAGTCAACATAAATGAAATGAAAGCGCATTCAATGTTCAATGGACTCAAAACCAAAAAAGTTTGTTTTTACAATTTGGGTTTTAGACTCAAAGCTTGACCGAACCCAGTTTTTAAGGCTTACACGAAAATAATATTTCAATGGAGGTTGTAAAATGCTTTTTTTATAATTATTTTATTGAGCAATAGTAGCTTTATATTTGGCCCTGGTGGTGGCTTTGATAATATTATGACGAGGTAAAATCTATTGATTGGGTGGTTTTATTGTTTATTTTATCCAGTTTTTGACAGCCCACGTGTGATTCGTGACATGTGTCAAAGTCAATTATGCTCAGATGGAAACTTGGAATTGCCATTTCATCATGGAAGGACTTACACCGAAAAACCTCTCACAGCGTCTCATTATCAGTGAATGGGTCTCAAAAAAGCTGGAAGAATATCCTGCATGGAAAACAAATCAATACGTCTTATGAGTGGTACTCAAAATTTAATTCTCCAGTCTAATGTACGCCAAAGCGACTTTTACATTAACAAGTCCATAAACATGGGCATGGTTTTTCTATTAAGATAATTCAAGAAGTCAACTGGACAGCACATAGTCAACATTCTACACACGACTTTTTGGGACAAAGAAAATGCATTCATCAGAATTAGATGCAATCAATGTATCAATATCGAGCTTAATGTTCGTCGACTTTAAGGGGAATTATTCTCTTAGTCGTGAATATATACATATTTCATAAATAAATATTTTCTTTTTCAAGTATGAAAATTTGCGTTGCCTTTTTTCTTCGGCTGTCATTTGAAATGTAATCCACATGGGACAATATTTTGTTTACATAACTTGGTCAAACAAAATTAAAATCATTCCGAGTTCCTTATTCCCAGAAGGCATCCTTCAATAACCTGAAATAGCTTCTAAAAATTAAGTCATTTCGAATAATTCATCGATTCTTCCTACACTATTCATTGTATGTAGGTACTTGTAATTTATTTCTTTAAGCTCTCAAAACAACTTTGTGTTCATGCTAAATAATGAGTCAATTAAATAAAGTCAAACCATTTATCACTTGACAGAACTTGCCAACTAACGATGTACGAATTTTGATGGTTGCTTTTCACATCACTTGTATTCAAAAATACAAATTTAGATGTGAAGTGGCAATGAAATGTGAGGTGACAATTTGTCACTTCGTCTAAGAGAATAGGTAAGGATAGAGGCAAGCGATGCTAAACTCGTCATATTGGACAGGACAACGATGGAGAATTTTCGTAGTTGGATCAAGTATTGTTAACGAACTGAACGAGTCTTTTAATGTCAAAAAAGTTTTAGGCACGGCCTTATTAAGGAGATCTTGTAAGACTGAACAGACGTTGCAACTATGGGAGAAGTTATAACTCACTTAAAATTGGTGTCATTTGCAGATGAGGCCGAAAAGGATACCATACTCCTGCATGACGATCTTGGAAAACTACGGCAATGGTTTGAAACGAATAAATTAATATTTTAACACAAATAAGATGAAAGAAATTACTCTCAACCGAAGTTCAGACTGAGATGATACTGAGGCGATCGAAGGAGCTAGTTTGATAAAGCATTTAGGAATTTTTATTTTAGACAAAAGACAATGGCCCTTAGTAATAGAAAATCATAAAGTCGCTTCTAAAGTCGAATTTTGTTGGGTGTAGCTAAGGTACTTTTATGTTTCCGTAGTAATAAATCAGTTTTAACAAAACTCGAATTTAACGTAATCATTGTGAATAAACCTGTAATATTCGCTATTGTGAGCTAGCACAACCTGTCATATTCGCTATTGTGAGCTAGCACAGCTGATTTTGACACTCATTTTGAAACATTAAACTGTCACTTTTCAATTCGACTTAGATACGATTCGGCCACATCTAAATATTTGTCGATTTTAGAAATGGGTTGCTCGTTTATTGCTACGGATTTCGTGTTAAACTCTAGTTTACGTAAAACTCGAGTTTAAATTCCTTTATTACTAAGGGCCAATGTGTATGAAATGAAATTAAATTTTTTGCCTGCTATTTAACTTCTAACTTGAGATATGTATGTTAATGATGTTCAAGCATATAATTTAAGAAATGCTAATGACTTCAGAATGTTGAACTTTAGAAACTCCTCAATAGAACAAATGATAATGTATCGAGGTTTACAAATAATATTCATCTCCTTGCCATATGAACTAAAAACTGAAACAAACATAATTGAATTTAAAAAAAACAACAAAAGGTCAAGCTAGGCACAGATGGCACGAGCTTGTGAGTTGAAAAATGTTGAGCTTAAAAAGGTTTTGAACAAAAATATAATATTAAAGATTCTCCGATCTCTGCCTCTCGCTCCGCTTAAATATATTGACATGAACCGAAAGAGTGTACATTTCTCAAACTCCTCGGCATACACATTTAGGTAATAGGTCCCATCCAGCGTTGCCGATGTGGCGCAATTGTGCCATTGTGGTACTTTTTTTTATTTAAATGGAACTGACGCTTAAAGTTTAAATATGGCACGCTGGCAAACCTTTGAAAAATTAGCATTTGTATATCAATACTTATAAAACATACACTTTCAGTTACCGAAAGAGTTGAACCCATTTAAAACATCCGCTGTATCGGCTATAACGACCGAAAGAGTTAAATGCTGTAATGATGTTCAACAAAACAAAACGCTATCTGTCACAATTTGTTTGAGTGTGATTTAAATATTGATATTAAAGTGGATCCAATAAAATCGATTAAAATTGACAAAAACCCATTATACATTTCCGTTGTGGCACCTAAGGCCTTAAAATGACACGTTTTTCTTTCGTAATAGGCACTCTCTACACGAATGGTTGCTGTAGAACCTAGGTCCAGATTCATCTCGGACTGTAGCGCCACCTACAGTAATCAATAATTCAATAACTCAATTTTGAGTCGACTTAGTCGGTTGACGTAAGAGTTGTGACCTTATTATATTTAGTTAATGTAGTCAGCAAGTGGAATGCTTGTTTTTAAATTCATGTTGTTTTCTTTACTTATTGTCAAAAGATAAAAACAAATCAAGAGTTATGGGCAACGTTTAATTTATAATAAATAAACAATAAAGTTAATTAAACGTTTGTATAAATGTTCAAACGGTGCTCAGTTCGCCGCGAATATGCTGTACATGTATTTACATACATATTTAGTACATCTTCTGTGTTCACAATAGGATCATAATCAGTTTCGTTACCATTTAAATTTAGTATCATTCTGTTATGGACGTGAAAAAATACTGTATTTTTTTATGTTTATTTTTCGTTGATATTTTATAATATTTTGTAAATATCTTTCTTTGTCATAGCGGCTTTAATTGTCTTAAAAAAAAACATTAAGTTAATGATATCATCATTAGGTAAGCTAAATTAGTATCCAGTTCAAGCTAAATGATATCTCCCATATATTAAAGTATACAATGCGAGTATCTAGCGTGGGAATTTAGCGAGATCCTATACACGCGCTAAATTTTTAACTTGATAAACATGTTCTTTCCATTGACATCAATTAATTTTGCTCTGGAGATATTAATTCGGCGCTTAATTTTTTTTTTTTCATTTTACGAATGAAAAATTGAAATATGCACAAAAATCGAAGAAAATATAAAGAAAAACTCAAATAAAAACCATATTTACGAATGAGGAAACAATGAAATGAAATTCGAAAACCAGTTTCGCACAATAGTAGACAACTTGAATCTTATTTGTGGACATTACTCTTGTTTTTTGTGCTAATAATTTTGTTCACCTAAATAAGCAAATAATAATCAAACAGTTTTTGTTATAAATTAAAGTAAATGGTGTTGTAGAATTGAACTATCAAAAAAGAAAACGGATGTTCTAGTCTCTCACTTAACCCCATGTATGGTTTTTAAGACATCACTGCTATGCCAATTTGTATTTCACTTAATAAATAATTGTATAATTGAATTATAATGCATTTTATGTCTCAATAAAATTACAAGTCGTATGTGCTAAAGATAAACATTCAGTACTTAAATTATGACTTTAATGGTGAATCTACTGAACTTAGTATGAATAATTAATAATATAAAATAGGACATTACAGACGAAAATGCTTCAGCTAAAGCTAGCTTTAGATCAGAAATCATCTACAACGACATGTCCAACTCGGTTTGCTGGGAAGCTAGGCCCTGCACCTACGGTCTGCAGCGCCACAAATATTATATATTATTATTATAATACTACTACTTATGTATGTATGGAACATATATATAAGGAATTTTAGCATTTATTTTAAATGAAATCTTCAAATAAATTGATCTAACAGTTCTTAAATTTATTTTTTACTTTTATAAAAGTTTGTTTAAATCGTTTTTCCAAATGTTCGGTATTATTGTTGCCATTGATCACTCAAAGTGTTTTTGTGAGAGGAAAAGGACCGTACCACATCCAGAAATCAGAGGGCAAGGAGATACCCAACTTCGGCGAGAATTACCCCTAGTCCACACCGGAGAGAAATGTGAGAGAACTCCCTTGTATATCACACATACTATTACAAAAACCATGGATCCACCACAATATGGAGGCCGATTAGTGGATTTTGTGGGAAAATGTCGGCAGATTCACCCACTATCATGTACTTCTGTTCGGAGGGTGTTCAAAAGTTGACTCATATACTTAAGAGCACATATAATGCTTGGGTGAATAAAAATTTAATTCTACGATCAATGCAATGCTACCTTACAGGAATATTTTGCATCAATTTAATTCTTCAAAGTAATATATAGGTGCTCAGTTTTATATCATTCATGAATTGTGAAAACTCATGAATTTAAATTTCATAATTGTTCAGAATAATGTCTAAATAAAGCAAATAAAACTAACTCATGAAAATGGTTGTCAAAATTTGGAATTAACTTCCATCATATTTCTTTAAAAAAGTAAATTTAAAAAGGAAGCTGTTTTTTTAAATGATATATGGACATTTTTCAATATTATTATTATTAGTACCCGTATACAAGTTTCGTGTAAATGCATTTTATTATTATTTTATTATTTTATTATTATTCATAAATGTGCAAAAATATGTACATTAAGTAAAGTATTCATTAATTTCACCCTAGTGCTTTAGACAGTAATTCCCACAAATGGGAGTTTAATAAATCTGCTTCATGAACACACGCTTTGTTCGTTTGTTTACCCCTCATTTCTGTGTTGAAAATTTAATACCGAAATTTGAAAAATGTTCAAGTAACGAGCGAATTTTCAAATAAGAACTCTAATTCACCCCACTACTACGGTTGGGGAAGGGTATCAGCTGTTCGTCAACTGCTCGCAAGACCTCACACGTATTCACAGACACGGGATAAAAAGCGTATAAAAAACGCTGTCAGGTGAAATCAAGGGGCAAGAGAGGTAGAAGTTGGATATCTCCTTGCTCTCTTATTTCTGACCACATCAACTGAAGATGCTTAATAGCACTTAACGTTTCTGACAAAAATATATCTGCTCCACTGATAAAACTGCTTACTTCCTGTAAAGGCAGGGTTGCTGTTCAAGTCTTAATAATTGTAGGTATGTAGGGCAAATGAGTGCTAATCACAACTGTGTGTTTTAATGCTGGGGTCGTTGGACTGATGAACAGGTACACAGGTGTTCAAACGGTGCTCAGTTTCGAAAAAAAAATGTTTCCGAATTAAAGAGATTTTTCCGAATAAATGATAGTCGGTTTCCAATTTTGTACGTAAAACTTAAATTAAATTAGCTAAAATTCAATAACGCAGAAGTTGAACACGTAGCAAATTGATAGGATATTTACTAAATATTAGAAGTCGCAAAAAACCATACAAAAAGTTGTAGTGGGGGTCCCAGTAATTCACATTTAGATGTTCTATGGGTTACTAAAATAATTTTTCGTTTTAAGTTCTTGCATCAATAGGAACGCGTTTTAGTGCATACAAAAAATGTCATTAAATCGAAATGACATTCCCCCTGACCATGCCGAAATAACGGGCTTATACTGTACAGTGAACCTTTCTAAGCTGACCACCCGCGTTGCAAACATTTCTGATGGCTAAGGGCATTCGTTTCTTTGTGTAAATAAAAAATAGTAAAGTTGAGCCAAACTAAAAATTCTGCGTCATAATGATGAAATACATGTACGCTATTGTCCCGTTACTCCATATAATTACTGTGCTTCCAAATGTGTTAGTTACCATTGCATGTGGAAAACTTACGCATTTTTTCCATGCGTACGGAGACAAAAAAAAATTTGCGTCCAAGTTCCAAGATGGACAGGTTTTCAACAGACTAGCATTTTTTCAATATTGTTTAAATTGAAATGTGAAATTTTCTTGGTGCAGAAATATTTTGCACCAACATTTTCACTTGACAGGTGTCCAACATCCCAGGTTTCACTGAAATAGCCTCCGTACTGCATGCATATCAATTAAGGTAATAGTCTTTAATTAAAACACAAAGCCGCAAAAAAGGGCTTCACTTAAAACCAGTATAACCTTACATTCCAATCTGATAATAACATGGCAAAATAGTACAGTTGCAAGCAATTTCGTTTGTCGTGGGAAAATAATCAAATGTGGCGTGATCATACGCATTGGAATATAATTTTGAATTCAGATCTTGGATGTTAAACAGATCTTCAACAGATGTTCTTTTCACTAACTATCTCAAACTACAGACATAACTCGTTCTCCATCTCAGACCAAAACGATTTCCTCATTCAGTTTTCCTCGACTAAATTTCACATTTTTCAAGTGAGTTTCCCGAGTGTTACATAAGTTGGAATAAGGACGAGAAAACGAGCACCATATCATAACGACGACAACACCAAGTAGTGTTACAATAAGGAGTATATGTCTCTTGGGTGGAGGTTGTAGAAATACACACTCACCTTCGCACAGAATACCTTTTCCAGCTGAGTATCCCTTTTCCGTTGAGTGGAGTTTGGTCAGCGACGAAAAAAATCCGTGAAGAAACAGCACCACAGCTGTTGTTTTCTGTTTTTGTTTGTTTTCTTTGCTCAATACACTAATAAACAATCAATTGATGGAAATTTTTTTTCACTTCTAGTGAATTCAATGCCACACACTGTGGAATACACTCAAGCATACACCGCCGGAGAATACAGAGAGCGAGACAACGAGCGGTGCAGAATAATACGACACACCGATCGATTTGCGAACTTTCTTTTTTTTTCCGGGTGACCACAGGAAAATGTCTATGGACTAAACGCTCACAATAACTGATTGGAGAAATTATTTTTCCATGTGTGTGCCGATTCAATTTGTTTTGTTGTCGAAAGTTGTTCGGTTGGTTCTAAAAGGAAAACAATTAAATTTTCTTTTGGTTTTTGCGACTGGACGGCGAAGAAAATAGCGCAGACGACCGATACCGTTGCAAAGTTGAGGAGACTTTGAATGAGAGAAAATTTTCTTTCGTTCAGATTTGCGAAAAAGTTTTTATTTGCTTGTGTTTGCGACGGCTCTCTGTTGATCGGGAGAGAAACAACGTTGTGTCAAGTGTTCGTCGGAAAAGATGACAGGTTTTTGTATATGGCGATGTGAAGTTGGCTTCTGTTGTTGGTAGACATGGGCCGATTCAGACAGGGATGTAAAAGAGTGATTAGTTTATGTTTATGCATAAATAGTACGACTGTATCGCTTAAGTCAGTATTAACATGTCAAATACAGTCTCTAAGTATACTATAGCCAAATATATAGTGAAACTCCTGCCACAATTTTCGGTTTTAAATACTTAAATTATCCATCGAGAACCTTCGGGGTTATTAGTGTGCCAGCGGACCTAGGCCTCGATCAACTGTATTCTGAATACAATGTTTGTTACTATTCTTTAGTTGTGCACGCACAATTAGTTGAGATCCTTCGCCACTAGTTCTTTTCATCTTTTCAGAGTTGATCTATCCCTACTGTGTTATGTCACATGCTCCGTAAACTATTCTTCTGGTCCGATAGATACACTAAGCATAATCCCTGAGCGATCCTCCACTACGAGTGCCCGTGCCAGGGACTGTTAAAACTACCGACCTACTGTAGTCCTAAAATCAACCAGATTCGTGTAAGAATCTTAAAAGATTTTTCAGTTCAGCACCGCTTAAGTCAACCAGTCTACTAAGAAGTGCTTTTCTAGAAGCTGTCTTCTTTTAGTTGCTAGGACTGGTCATTCGCATAGCAGATGTTGGATAGTTTATGGTTTTTCCTCATCTTTGCAGCTTCTGCAAAAGTCGTTGTGCGGTCTGTTTACCTATAGCACCGTGCCCACTAAGGACTGCCTCGCCAATAAATGATGTTGGTCTCTTCTTGCTCAGCATAGGCGATAGAGCCCTTGCTGTAGCTTCAATACTCAGACCAAGCCAGCGAGTTCTGGCTCTATCCAGCGTTCTAATTTGATCCTCATGAAACTGAGCAGTATGTGCGCATACGCACACGAACCTATTTTCTCTAGGCTGTCCGCCTTTTCACTAAATTTGATTCCAGTATGCCTCGGTACCTAGCAGAGGGTTCCGAATTTACCAACGATATCTCATTAATACTCTGTCTGCATAGATGTCTGATGCAATGGCCTTTATTGCCGCTTGGCTATCTGAGAAGATGGTGATCGTTTCGCCGGTTATGTGGTTCTGCAGTCGTCTCTTAGTACCAGGGATCTTTCGAAGAGGTCAAAGAAGACCCTGCCCCTATACCAGCGCTCGTCTTTGAGCCGACAGTATATAGGGCAATGTCCCTCTCTGATATTACCCCTTGCTCTTGCCATTGTTTCTGGTCCGGAAAACGTTAATAGAAACTCTATTCCAGGGCCAAGGGTTGGTGGTAGGAAGTCGGTTTGTTATATGTTCTGCGCTGCTTTCCAACTTTTTTGTATAATTTCGTGTCTAGTTCAACAGAGCAACATATACACAGTACAGATCGCAGTTTTTTTCCCCTTTTGATAAGCTTTATACCAGAGGCTTGACGTTCTATATAGACTCGTTGTCCATTTTTGTTGGATAGGGTCAACGTTCGAATATAATCGAAACCTTTGCAGGACACCCAAATGGGAGAACATGCTCATTTTTAGTCCCCAGGTAAAGAGTTACAGATGTATTCCTTACCGACCGTAATGTTATATCACCTCTTTTACACCAGACTATCAAATCACTCTATGTTTAATTGAGCCACGGTCAGATTTCATTCCAAAACAGCCGCATTACCAAACCTAGATACATATAATTTTCTTAACGCACACATTTATTTCTGACATTCTTCTAGACAGGAAAAGAAAAAATTAAATCAAAAAAGATTATTAAATCCACATATCATCATTTAGAAATATATGAAATATATTATTAAAACGTTGTAACCAGGTTGAAAAATATGTTCCTTTTGTGACACTACCTTACCGACCAGCATTGGCTTCAATTTGTTCGCTTATGTTGGCTACACTTTCGACAGTACTTGTCAAATATAGTAATTTACCGGTGTTTGTTTCGCGAGTTAGATTAGATATTCTTAAGTTTCTACCGCTTATTTATTGTAAAAACAATACAATAACTATTGTAATCTTATCCTAACAAAATGGCAAACGTTGAATCAATGATCGTTGAAGAAAAGCCACCACCAATCAAGCAGGTGGACAGAGAGAAAGTAATACACATTTTTTGTAAGTTTAATTTTCTTTATTGAATTCCCTAACCACTTTCAGACATGCCCACTATTACTGCGAGTCTTCTGTTCAACTGGACGTCACCACTCAGTGTCAGAGTACATGTACGGCAATGTTCCATCTAATGAATTGCAAATATACACCTGGCAAGATGCTACACTTCATGAACTGACTTCCTTAGTTCGCGATGTGAATCCCGACACTCGAAAGAAGGGCACATACTTTGATTTTGCTGTGGTATATCCTGAGTACCGGAACCATACATTCCGTATGCGTGAAATTGGGGTTACTTGTTCAGGCCAGAAAGGTGCGGATGATAACAAAACACTCTCACAAGCGAAGTTCTGCATCGGGGACTTTCTGGACATTTCAATTACGCCGCCCAATCGACTGCCTCCAATGAGACGCCAAAGACCGTATTGACAAAACACGCACACTCAGCCATAGACAGTTCTAACATTTATTTTTATTTACAAAAGCTTTTACTGGACTCATAAATAAAAAAAATAAATGGAATCAAATCCAAACAAAAAAATATGTTCGCTTAGTCTACTGGGTGAGAGAGATGTATACAATCTCTTAAAACTTAATTTCTATAGTACTGCTGAGGTTGCTGCAACACTGCTCCCGGCCGTTTTGACTTTTTCTTGCCCATTGTGGAGAGATCGATTTCAAGACCATTAGGGAGGACCGCTTTATTTTGTTCGTAGTTGATGAAGCCACCGCGTTCTAAGTCTTGTCCCTCTGGCTGACGATTATTGGGATCGCACTTGATACCGGTCTCGTAGTGGTATTCACGCTTGGTGCCTTCTGGATCTATGTAGCCATATGTGCCTCTGCAAAGAATAAATATGAAATTGTTTAATGAACGAGTGGAATAGGATATTTGTCAAAATAAGGGATACAAATGGTTTTACTTCTGAGACTTTAAGGTAATATTTATTCAAAACCGTTTTAAAGATTTTTTCTAAGTAGTAAGTTAATTTTTAATAGTCTCAATAACGGGTTATAGACCTATTATCCCGTCCAATTGCCTGTCTGGAAAATCGGTTTTGCTGAGAGTTTTCGGTAAAAAACGTGTGACATTGTGCAGTCGGTTATGTAAAACGCGTAACGTGTAGTACCAATAGAGAGAGTTATTAAATATCTCTATCATCTTTTAACGAATGTAACTTAGTAATGCCAAGATCGAAACATAGTACTCATTAAATTAAAATAATTTCAGCTGGATCTACTGCTTAACAAAGCAGGAGCTGGTCACATGAATAGGCAATGAAAGTGACAACTTTGATTGAGTATTACCATAACAAGTTTGAGAAATATAACACCTCAACCAACTACAAGCCTCGTAAACTATTGTAGTTGTTGGCTATGTATCTACTTTTCTCTACTTACTTGGTTACACAGTCAGTTCCGATAAGTTCCTCCTTGAATGAACCATCATCGTTCTCATAACCCCATGTAATGCTGCCATCGGGATTTTGTTCACGGTACTTTCTCAAAATTTGTGCTACTGGCTTGCGTGGACGGTAGTCATCCTGATTCAGATTGTTTTGATCGATTGGCCTTGGCTGAATTGGCTTTGGTCGGGGGCGTTGTTGTTCGAATTGTGGACGTGGTTCACGTACTACTGGACGGTTCCTTACTGGCACAACTTGTGGACGTTGACGTTCAATTGCAAATCGTTGAGTTCCAAAATCATTTGCTGGCTGTGGTCTAGGCTGTGGCGATGTTGGTGGTGGAGCTGGTCGTTCAATGAATCGTGGTGGCTGAGGTTGTTCTTCCTGAATAGGAGAGTCTTGCTGAATGGAATTTGGCTCATTGAAATAATTTGGCTGTTGTCCGCCAAACTGTGGTGGCGATTGCGGTAATTGCGGTTGTGGTTGCTGCTGTTCCCGAAGAAGTTGAGGAACAAAAGGATCATTGATTTCATCTTCAGTAGATTCTGTTACAGGTTTTGGTTCATCTAAAATACGGGGGGCGATTGCTGGTGCAATGGAATTACTGCTTTGTGGACGAAGAACTGGGCGACGAACTCGAACACCCAAGCGGTCATTGCGAAACTGTGGTCTAGGTGGAATTGGAACAGCACCGGGTATGTTTAGTCTTGGTGGAAGTTGCGCTGAAACCATAGCTACCGCTAAGGTGACAAGGAGCTGAAAAAAAAAACAGAAATTACAAATTTGCGTAAGCTTGATGTAGATTATAATTGTCTTATACATCTCTTACAAGGTTAGTGTTCCTTTCATTATTCCTCTTATTTGAGTCTCATGTTAACGCAAACAAGATTACAACATCATGTAATATAAACCTCTCAGACATGGATGCCATTGACGATCGAAAGTGAAAGGAGTTTCTTTTAAAAGCTTGTCATATGTTCAAAAAATTCATGAACAACTCTGTCGACTGGTGTACGTTTCAGCGAAACCTGATAGCAGTTTTGTGTTGCATTTATGTTATCCTACCAAGTGCAATCGATGATTGTTTGATTATTTCTTAAATTATTCAAACCAGAAATAGGTATTCATGGTATGGCCAGGAAGAATTTGTATATGCATGTGTGCAAGTAAGATGTAAAGTGTAGCAGAATGTTATAGAACTACACCATTCCCTTGAGATCAGAGAACAAGTTTTTCCACATTGCATCACTGAGAGGAATGCATGCTGTGGGTCCCCACTTCGGAATGAAAACAAGCTGCTCTGCTATATTGGCACGCCTCGCCTCGGTACGATTTAATTTCGAATTTGCGTTTCTTTCTCTCCTGCGAAATTTACTACGCGATAATCTACATCGACCTGTTGGCCTGCATGTTTGAGCTATGTGGTTGCATAAATTTGTGAATAATATTTTTTTCACTTATTTTCCCGGTTCCCCAAGAAGACAAGAGATAATGGCAGAGTTGGTGTGGTGTGTGGCTGCAGATAGATTGCCGCCCCAGGCAAGGTGCTGTTTATTTGGTTTCAGCTCAATACAAGTTTTAAATTCGGTTTATCGCTTTGGGTATCACATTGTAGATTAAGTAATGCTGACCGGTCTGATGGGTGGATTGAGTAGGTCAAACAAATCGGCAAATGGAATTCTTGGCATTTCGACTGAGTAAAGTGCACAGTGTATGACGAATTTCGATTGATTTTATTGCTTATATCGAATAATACCCGTTAGTGGTTGGGTCGGTTTTAATGTCACATTTTCATTAACATGCATTCTTATATGGCAGCACGACATGAAGTTTGGGTGGTATATAAATAAAAGAAAACCAATAAAAGAATAAAAGCCAAGTAATAATTGTGTCGTCTTATTGAATGAAAATGAATAGAAAACTCTCGCAATAGAAACCACATTCCAAATGATTCCATCACTTGGGAGTGTACATACCGTTACAGTGCACACCGTCAAGATTGTGATAGATTGCATTCTCAACCTGCTTTGATTTCTTTTTTTCTTTTTCAGAATCTCTACTCTTTCTCCAGCCGTTAATGTGAGACCACCTCAAATCATATATGGAACTTAATTTTACTCCATTAGACCTTATAGTGTGGTTTTCGATACAAATGAATAGCAGTCTATACACTGCATAGTAAATCAAGTCAACTGTCTAGCTCAGGACAAAGTCGTCGACCTTGATGGTGTGACTTCGATACGATTTCATAATTGCAGCAATTCGCAATTGAACTGGGTTCGGTTTTTCCTTTTCTAATCCATCTGTGATGCTGGTTGCTGGCGGTAGTTTGCCTACCTACTGTGCGCCAAGATTATGGATTACCGCCTTTGCCTTTTTCGGTTGGACGTTGTCAAACGTGTCACTGCTGTCGAACCAGCAATTGTGGGTTTTGGAATTTGTGAACAAAGTTTGGTTTCGTTTGTGGTTTCCAATTAACAATGGTAACACCTAAACCAATGTGGTTTTACTAGAAGATGATGGGTGTTGTATACATATACGTATATGTACATAAGTGCAAAGCCTGTTGGCTTGGAAGTACGACTAAACAATACATCTGCATTGTGACAGTGACAGCAATTAGCGGTTTCTGTGATGAATAGTAGATATTTGAGTTATCGGTATTTCAATTAAAATCAAAGGTATGGTATGGATGTAGGTGAGAGGAAGTGCTAACCATAAAGAAGGCATTTTTTCGTCTGTCACCTGTTGGTGGTTAGGTCGTTGAGCATAGTGCCTTGAACTGACTATACAAAAAAACTTTGAGAGATTGTTTTTGACCTTTGCCAAAAGTCGGTTTTGACTAGTTTTGTTTCTTGACGTGGCCTTTTAAACTTTTAATGACATTGTACTGAATTTGCGTTGTGTTGTGTTTTATTACTAACAATACTTTTATCAAGGAGAAAAAGGCGGGTTTGCAATCAAAAGTCATGATAAGGATGACGACAGAGATCAAGAGGGAAATGTGATGCTTTTTATTGATAAAATATTTAAGTTCAGTTTTATGCTACATGCTAAGTAGTTTTTTAATTAAAAGGCTTTTGCATGAATTACTGTCCTTGAGAAATAATTGGTTATTTCCTTGTCTAGCGATTTCGCAAATCATCTCTGAAATCTCAACTGCAGTTCTTATTCAGATAATATTTTTATTGTTGCATTATTCATGTATGCCAAGATACATATATAATATAAGTATGTATAATATTTTTAAGTTTTTCTCTATTTCGCTTGTAAAATACACTAAATTGCAATTTTTCATGTGTAGTGTTGCAAAATTTGTAAACAAGGAATTTATAATAATAAAAATATCTTAATTGTGAACTACGAAATCTTCTATATATCAATGTGTACGTGCTGCCCATTTTTGTCATACGCCGTTCTATCCAACCGAATGGCACGATACTTTGGAAAGAAAAGTAGATCTGATACCTTGGTAGACCTTGGTAAACTCATTTACAAAATTTGGTTAATTTATAAAACCGCGCTTTTCAATGCGCAATCAAATTGGCGTAACTATCTATCCCTTTATTTCATATAGATTATGAATAAATGTCTATTATGAATGAAATTTCCCCTAATTTGTATACTAATTGGGAAACCCGACATTGTGAACAACTTTCAGCCTGACATCGAATTCATAGTTCAAATAAGAAACATGTTTCGGTCAAAAACTCGAATTTTCCGCGGAGAAAAAGTTTCCGAGGATATTGACGATTATCGAGTTTTCTTTATCGACAAAAATTTCAACAAAATTTATTTTGAGTATCCTAATTAATTTATTATAATTATTTTTGCTATACATATCTTTAGTAAAGAAAGATACATGTGTAAAGTGACTTCTATGTGTCTGAACCTGTATAATTGTTTTTGATTTTGTTCTATTCAGGGTTTTTCCTAGTCTACATGCGCATTTGGTATCCACATATGAATTTTCGTTTCGAATAAACGCGCGTATAGCGTATATTCGAAGGAGCTAACTCCCTTTCAAGTGAAATGTAAATACAAATACTTAGTAACGAAAATAGCTCATATTTTAGTGAAAAGTATGGACCGCATTCGGTATTGTGGCAGTAGTTCGGTAAGCTCTGTAAAAAATGGATTTAACTCACGAACGTCTTTCCCGAGCAAAAATCATTGACGGGTGCAATAAGGGAGCCCTACTTAAGGGCATTTCAAAGAATTTTGCTATTGCAAAATCGTGCATTTGTACCATTTAGAAAAATGGAAGCAAGTTTCTCAATAATCTAAAAGATACACATAGTGGATCTTTTCGCCAATGATCGTTTAAGAAAAATGAATAACCAAAAATTTAACAAGGATTGTACAAATGCTTTATTACCAAACAAGCGAACCACTTTTCCATAAATGGAAACATTTTGAAAACTAAAGCAATGGAAATCCAAAAAAAATATTGTTTGTTAAATTTTTACCGAGCAATGGACAAATTTCAAAAGACGAAAAATAAGAGATTCGTATTCTTAAACAGTCTGGCGAAAACTTTTCATGGCGAGCAGATCTTGCTTAACCATTTTTAAAAAAAATTGCGGAATGCATAATTGTATTCAATGCAGACGATAACGGACTATATTGCAAAAAACTACCAGACAGTACACACATATGTATGTATGTACGTTCATGCCGGCGAAGTAAGTGCTCCAAGGAGGGACATTTCCAAAGAACGCCTTACGTTCCTAACAAGCTCAAACGCTACTGGTTCGACAAAGTGAAGCCAGTTATAACCGGTATTCGAAAACACGTTTATTTAAAACAAAACTAGCAGTTGACTATGCGTTTTCTAAATCTGCATGGATGAATGCTGATCTTTTAAAAGCTTTGTCTTGTTTGCTAACTTTATAAATAAAATAAATAAACGTAAGGAATGGAAACAATATTTGTACATTTATTTAACCTAAAATGTGATCCATATTACAAATTGTTCGATTTAACGAGTAACAACAACACTAGACTACCGCTGTATATTAAAATAAAGCCACGTATTTCTATAACAGCTATCATATATAGCTAAAATTGTATATTTAGCTAAAAAATACGGGAGCTGTTTGTCCGGCTTTGAACTCTGAAAAAACGGACACATCATGGGAAAAAACACTGCAGACAGCCGCATTTTGGAACTAAATTGTTAAGAAAATGTCTCCATAGAGTCACTGATAATCTTTATTTAAACCAAGATTCATTTTGTAGTAAAAAAAGCCTATTTTTCGGTCCCTTGAGTGGCCCAACCTCTTAAGACAAAATCAAACTCACTGTTTACATCATGGCCTGACTTCATTGAAATAAACATTTTGTCCCATTATGTTGTGAATATGATATCCAAAAATGTTTCCATTGCTGGAGACCTATGGTATATATGTGCCAGTTCATCACTGTAGACTGGCAACTGTCTCGCTGTGACTCGTCACAGAAAATAAGTATGGTGTGTACAGGTTTGGAGGCTATACACTCCTTCAATTGATTAGCTGTGTCACGTATTGTGTGGCATGATATCTTTTTTGGCTCCAACTATTGCAAAACCACGACAGCTATATCGGCCAGCAAAAAGTAAGTGATTTATACCTACAGCTATATACAGTTCTAGCCGGCCTCGTCTTTAGAGAAATGTGGGATGATGAAACGGAAGAAACTTTTTTTTTTGTAAAGTGATGATCATCTTCCTAAAAAAGTCTATATGTTTTCAACAAGTCTAATCAATACCTATGTTAGCCGTGGTTTAGTATGTAACTTAGAACACATAATCGACTTAAACTTCATCGCTTCAGCTTTTGTATCATATTTAAAATGTTCCGAGCGACTGTTAGTAATGGAGAATCATACGCAGTTTGGACTAGCTCCGTTGCACCAGCCACACGTTCTAGTCCAAAGTCCATCTACTGTTCGTTTGTTAGACCATACTAAGAATATTCATCCATCATTTGGGATTCACCATATGATACACAAGAACAGAGACTCAAAAGAGTTCAAACAAATTTCACGATATATGCTTTCCGAAAGTTGTATTCCTTTGAAGAGCTTCCTAACTATGACGATAGATGTAAAACAATTGGCTTGCAAACTATAAATTTCAGGCGTAAGGCAACGTTAGCCGACATTATTAATTAATTAATAATTATGAATATATCACGAATACATCATATGCGCCCCAAAGATCTCTTCTGGCGAGAAACTTACTCTAATAAAAGGCATATAACCAACTATGGGTTGATTGCAAACCCATTACCAGATGCATAAACACATTAAATAATCTATGCAACGAAATTGATTTTAGCTTGTCACGAATAGAGTTTACAAAGATGGTTTAGTATCTTTTCATCTCAGTAATCTGTGAGATGAAAAATCGGTAGATGATCCTTAGTCGCGCAGCAAACATCTGCAGTGTAAAGCGATACTGAGAGTTAACACTTAGAGAATGTAGTGTTCTGTGTTCTCTGTGATGGATAACGTAACACGTTTGCTTAATAAGGTAGGCAAAGTTTCTCCATAAGCAGAAGTATGTATATATTTTTGTGTATATACTTAAATTACAGTAGTAAATTGCAAATAGCATAATTTAAACTGTTATTGGTTACTGTGAGTAAAAGAAGAACTTTCCAATGCAAAAGGCACTAACCTCAGCGTCATTGAACCTTTTTATCATGAAATTCGTACATTAACATGATCATCACGACTCAAAGAATATCTCTTTTTGTTAAAACGTTAACGTACAATTACTTTCGCATTCAAATTTATTGCTATAAGCCGTTACTTATGTATGTCTAATGGGGATCGAGGCGTTGCCAAGACTGTAATCATTGCACGAATAAAGAAAAAAATAGATTCAATGCAGAAATGAAGACTTTCCTGGTAGTAAACCACAACATACCACGGCACTGCTTGGATAAATAATAGTGAATGCAATGTGTTCGTGAACTTCTTAATGTTTTATGGATGTGGTATATCTAAGAGAATGCCATATCTTGTCACTGGAGCGTTTCCAATGAGATAAACGAACGCAATTAACCTTGCATCGATCAGTAGAAACCGTAGATACTCTTACAAATCTGTAAAATGTGTACAGGAAATTGCAATTAATCTCCAGAACACGAGGGAGAGAGAGAGAGAGTTGGTAAATGTTTGTTTATGTGATTTCATTTGATGTTTGGTGATGCGAGGTGAATCAATGTGCGGCAATTACAGTAACAGAGAGAAGAATTTAGCTGAAAACATCATGCAGCTTAAATCAGTAAATCAAAGAAGTTATGGAGAGATGTTTCAATTCTTGTTTTTCTTAACATCATGAGAATAGAGATCTCAGTTTAAAATACCACTTCGTTAAAGCCATCATTTTAATAACAAATAAACAAACAAACAAATAAACTTGTGTTGTCGCGGATGCAAGAATACTATTTTTAGATAGCTGGTGTCTGAAATTGTTGATCATAACTGATTAAACACTAAATCCATCGAAATCAAATAATTTCATAGCCTCTCATGAAATCATTCCATTTTTAATGGGAGCACGTTCACTATTTAGCAATTTTCCCAGAGGATATTTAAGACTTAATCGCATTTAATCCAGTATAACACATATGCCATTCTAGGCCATGAGAAATCTCTAAACTTGTCCCCAATCGTAATCTTGCATGTGTTTGTGTCTGTCTTCAACTTTACACCACTTCTGCATACAGTGTGTAACACAGAATATGTTGCCACTGTATGCATAGCTGCACAAGGCCAACGACTTTCGCAGAACCTTGTTCGAAGGTTGTGGCGAATCGTGTCATCATTGATGCGATTATCAGAAAGCGAACTAAGGAAATATACCTGAGTCCATGCTAACTCTTCTACGCCAATGGCTTGGAGGCTATAATTGCTATTGACATTCCTGCGCGACGGATTGCGTACGAACACATAATGGAACGGATACCACCTAGATCACCATGTAGCATTTCTCTTTTCATTGTGCAACAAAGCAATGCATAAATGACAGGTAGGTGCGGCATCGGCTTGAGACGTGATTTGCCTTACCCTCTGACAGTGCAGGGGCGTTATTAAGATATTTACTAAAAAAACTGCGTTGGATCTTGCTAGTAAGGTGGGGATGAATGAAAATAGCTTAACTGTGCTCATTATGAGTCTCGGCAGATGTACCATGAATATAATCGTTTTGTCTGGTGCAAAAACAGTCAGGAATGCATTTTTTTCCGCGAAATTGTCTGTATTGCTTATTGGCATGGTTATTTCTTACTTGTGGTCGAGCAAAAATACAATACGACTTTCAATACTTTCCACTAGCGGCAACAATATTCATGGCATGAGGAATTATTAATTGGGGACTGATAATTTTCCCTATTGTCAATTATGCTAGAAGTGAGAGATGTACGCGTTTGTATGCACGATTTGTGATTTCAAATGAAATATGACGTTCTCCTTAATAATTAACAGGTGTAAGAAGCATAGTGAAACACTTTTTGATTAAATTAAGGTTACAAATACTTGCCTCGTGGACAGCATAATGTCAACTAACTTATTTATTTTATAATTTCTTTGTCATCTTGCTGGTGAAAATATAAAACGTATACATATACTATTCTACGTACAGACACGTAACACGATGTAATTGAACTACGTTGACACCACTCATAAAAGTGGGTGCACTACTGCACAACTACACAATATTTCAACAATGTAAGATAACCTGCGCTGTGCTTAACCTAAAAATGAAATGTCATGCAAGATATAGTCATGCAAACTAATCTTGTAATTTTCATTGACTACCATTGACGAAATATTTTTTAGAGTTCTTTAGAGATATCAGACGTGCCGGCAGCAAATAATTAGATAGCTAGCAATCCGTCAATTACAAAACCCCATAGTAGACCTGAAAGTAAACCTCCTCATACATATGTTCTTGTAAAAACATCGACTTAAAAAGCAAGTACTTCTTTAGTTTTACTCGTTTCTTTAGTCCACGTAAGGAATTGTTAATTACTACTGTCAATCTTTGGGTTGAGACGCAATTCAGTAGTAGAGTCTTCTCTTGTATGACTATACTTGTCGTAGTATGAAAATATGTTAAGTGATGTGCATGACTTGTTCCTTTAAAATAAAGCTTTGGAAATGGCTGCAAGACAATCTTCACACCCTACTCCTTTAACAAATCTTGTACTTTCGTAGAAAAAATTGCAAACATATATATATTTGGTAATTCTGAAAATGCCAGTGACCATAGAATCATCCACTTAAGGCAATGAACAAGTGGGTCAGTTACAGCTCATAGTGTAATCTATAATTGCGAATTATTTTTCCATATTAAGTTTTAGTTCACAAAAATTATAAACTGACAAAATATTAATCCGGACCCAAGGCAAACTCAACCACACCTCAAACATACATTTTGTTGCCGTTTGATTGATCTCTCACAAAATTACGAATTAACTCTGAGATAATTGGGATAATAAGTAAAAGAAAACCTGATACTTTTATTGGATGTATTAAGCTTTGTTGGCCGTAATTGAATGGCCTTGACATTTTTCTAAAAACCGCCCATTGATATCTAACTGTGTCATTTACTTTCAATTTCAACTACCTTATGCCATTTCCTACTTGAGATTACCTTTGCAAATTGAGTTGATATTGAATTGAATATAAGATAAAAATCTCTAAAAGACAACTGAAGTAGGCCCTTGGAGGAAACTGGATTTATATCGATGACGAATTAATGTTTACACACTTGTATGCCGTTGATTTGTTCCGCGGCGTAAGCCAATTGTGTTTTTGACATCGAGGTTATTTAATTTGGAGCACAATTTCGCACTTTAACATGGAAAAGTCTTGACTTATGAATTTCAGCCAAATTTGTCATAAACGCTATAAGGTAAGTAAGGCGGAATATTCATGTGCCAATGCTTTGATGTTTGACCATGAAGTTTGTTTGCCAAATGTAATTGCATATCAACATGAAGAGCGCTAAAATGTAAGTGTTGTCACCTATGTGATCGTGATCGAAGAAAATGCTTTTGAAATAGTTTCCATAATAGGCTTAAAATTATTTCCAACATTTTTTTTGCCTATAGATATAATAAGTTAATAATTTTACTTGCCTTTATTGGCACTCAGGTTTATTGAAACTCTATGAATATGTATGAGTTACACCACTTTTTCTTTATCCCAGTAGCAACAGGATTAAGGAAATACTTCGGCTATCGGCAATCGATTTCTGCTCCTGACATTATTAGCAACTGCTGCAACCATGATTGATCAAAAATTATTTTTGGTATTGACTTCTTTATCTGTTACCAATTTGAATTTCTTTATGACATTCGAAATTGAATTTTCATAGTATGATGTGACATAGCATTTTGTGAAATATTGCAATTTACGTACTTGATTGCCTTCACCTGCAATATGTACGAGTTAAGTAAATTAAATGTATGTCTAGTATGTAAGTTTGTTTTGAATTAATAAAAAAAAATGAATTTAAAAAAAACTAAAGTCATTGATATTTTATAGTTGTTCAACTCAATCAAGGTGGCCGTGGCGTTGTGGGTCTGTGCGTCGATGTAAGAGTCTCTTACGCACTTGAGCCTTTGGGTCTAGGTTCGAATCCCAGTACGACAAAAATCACTTACAATGCTCAAAGAGTATAACTGTCTAGAAAAAGCTTCTCAAATTTGACCGTTCGGAGTCGGCATAAAACTGTAAGTCTCTTCCACTCATGAGAGAACAATAGTATGCACAACACGATTGGCTGCTGAGAAGCAGACCCTGGCCCTCTATGGACTGTAGTGGTATTATAATTATTATACAATTTGTACTATGTATATTAATTTCCACTTCAAAAAGGATTGAAAACCAATTGGACATTATAGAATTGTATACGTACGTATGTAAATTCAAAATAATGCAATACCGCTTAATTGATAGAATTTAAAAGAAAAAAATATGACAAGGAAAAATAATTCAAAAACGTTGTAATGGCATAAAATGAAAAATAATCAACAATTTACTTTATCTTTCAAGGTTATTCAAACGAATTTCCCCTCTAACCAGTAAATGCAGGTACATAAACATATCGCTTTTTCTAATTTCTATCACGCTACAAGTACGCTGACCCATCTTAAAATCGAGCCATGACTTGAAAAGAGATATAAACAGCAAATCCAACGATTACGGTCTCACTTTTCACTAGGAAATTAATTCCAATCATGAAATCAGCGATTGTTATGCAAAGCATTTAAGCCAAAGTATCTCCGGCACGAATGCGGTAGTTCGTTTCACGGCTGGACAATAGTGCAATAACAAAATGCATCAGTTCATTGCATTATCTAACAAATAACTCTCTGTGCACTCTATTCGACGAATCAATCTTTAAATCTTTTGACAACAAATGAAGTTGCTACATTTCATAACGAATCAAAGATCCTAGCTCTATGGGTGTATAGATATCTTGCAAAATCACCACAAGCATTTAATTCGCTTGATCTCATTAAATTGAACATATGTATTTTATACTTGAAATGAAAGTGAAAACGTTTTTCTGTCACACACAAGTGTCCCCGTGTCACATAATGAAGTATCTCACGAACAGGTTTCCATTAGATATGATCTTGTACGTTAAAACTGTGTCGGAATTTGTTTAAGAATATGTGTTCTTGGCACACTCACCGTTATAAATAGCGGTCTCATTTTAATTCTTCACTTTATTCACTGTGTTCACTTTGCTTAATCTCTTGTAATCCTTGAGCCTTGAGAAATTCACCAATAAACTGCAACACTCTCTCCCAACTGATTGGTTCTTTGTTACTTCTTGAAATGCGTGCTTATCTGCAACCGTCTTGGTAAGTACTCCACTGCGTAATGATGTGGGTTGGGTAGCTCTAGTTCGGTTTTATACTGACATTCCTTCTGCTGTTATTGTTTGTGTGACGGGAATGGGGGTAAAAAAAAGAGCTTTTGCCGTGTCCATACTGGTTAAACGGCGTTGCTCTGACTACGGCTTTGGGCCACCATCGTTGATCCGATCGGAGTGCGAATGGATTGGTGTATTGGGGGTGACATAGACAACCTGCGCATAGCTAAGTGATGGAAGATATAAGCACCGAACTATACTTTATTCACTGGTGTGGTCGTCGATGTTGGGCGTTGAATTGTTGAATTCTTGCACTTATAGAACCCTCAAATAGCGGGTACTACCTGCTAATATCGATATAAATGGCGCCAAACACCGGTATATATAAATCGTAGGGTATTATATGAGTACGACCAATCGTCTTCGCAGATACGGGACGTATCCGGGTTTATAAGACTTACTGGGACTTAATGAGACTTAATCTGATATAAAATAAAACAGTTCTGTAGTTTAATTGTGCCCGTAGAGTCCCAGAAGTGTTCTTGTGTTAGTATATTTTATACATAAAAGGGATAGGATTATCAGCTGAAACTGTTTTAGAGTGATGCTTTGTTGATAGACGCAATCAGCTTATAGTTTTTTATGTACACCTTTGTATACTCAGAAAGTAAGGTCAAAAATGTTTGATAATATACCAAAAAGTTTGTATTGAATGCAATTTATTATTAAGTGACGAACTTCTTATAGCGAATATCACATAGATGAGAACCTATCACAGAAAAATCCCTTGGCCTCATAGTTGACATATAAAAATTTAATTCCAGAGTCGATTTTGAGTGGTGCATCGACTCCTATACTGATGCCTGGAACAATACCCGAATTTACCAAGTTTCATAATTCACGTCTCCACCGGTTTATAGTCACTGACACAACGTTCAAAGAGTATTCCTGTCTAGAAAAAGCTTCGCAAGCTCCGCGTCGGCATAAAACTGTAGTCTACAACATTTTTAAAAGAAGATTTAGGATTTATCGTTATAAAAAAAAGTGATTTAGTATGCGTCTTAAAGTGGAGTGTGAAGCTTTAGTGTAAGATGAAACAGAATAAGAATATTTGCCTCAGGTCTTAATAGTGATAATCACTTTTAATTCAATGGATTACAGAGTGAATGACAACATTGGTCAACAGAAGTTTTATTGCATGAAGTTGTATACTCAATTTTAAATGGATTTGCCAATAGCAGCATAAAAAAATACCAGTTTTCATGATAAAATCTTTTATTATATAAAATTAATTTCAAATTTTCGTTTATACGACTTTCCTTGTTATCGCTCTTCCATGGTGCGAATGTCCTGATGGAATCCTTCTCTTTGCTCTTCGCTTTAATCACAAATATTTTCCGGAAAACGATCTGAAGAGCAAATGCAACTTAATGCTCATGTTGCAACCAAGTTGCTGAAAATTCAGCATTAGGTTTTCCTGATCTAAGGACCATCGAAGATACATAATGTTTCATTAACCCTAATTTAATATGCAAAGTGGACTACTGGATCATTTATCACATTCACCCTTTCCGGGACCAAAGCCTGCCTCAAAGGCCAATCTTTTTAAATCCAATGCTCGGATATAGCTCTGCTGTCCCATAAGTAAATAAAACAGGATTTTTTGTATAACCACCTTACTGACTTAAGAGAAGTTAACCATTTTCAGATCTAAGTATATAACCCAGTTATGTTCTATACATATACTTTATTTTCTTCAAAATTAAGGATAACGTGGAGTATTCTTCTTTAGTTGAATATGCAATAGGCAATCGACCCAGTTTATTGCCATTATGCAAGACTATGTACATATTTGAGCATGAGTTTCGATGAGTCTATTAATAAACGCCATTCATTCGAGTTATATAGTAGTATAATTTGCATTTGATTGTTTTGACATTTGATTTGATGGTTCACTCCAGATAATTGGAGTTCTGTACTCAAAAGTTGGTATTTTTTTATTTGCTCATAAACGAATCAACAAAGCTTTTTCACACTAAATTTGGGATAGATCGAAACCACTTATCAGTTTCTTAGTTTAGTTTCTCAGTTTATTACCACAAATGTTTACAAGTTTACAAGACAACCAGAAATGGCAAAGACTTTTTAAAGTTTTATGAAAGTTAAGTGTAACTAGTACAAAAATATGGACAATAGCTGTATCTAAAGCTGTTGGAGAAAAACCGAAGGTAGTTTTGAAATCAACAACCTCGAATTAGTAAAAGAAACCTCTTGCAACAGAAAAAAAGTGTAATTTTATTACGAACACTATTACCAATGTTTGAGTTCATTAAAGGTATTATTAGGGGATGCCGATACGCACTTTATTAGGGATTATTAATGGATTCAATATATTTTTTGTAAAGAAGATTTGATTTGTATTTCATTAGAGGTATTATTTTAGTTACTTAGTGTAAAGTTTTATTTGAAAGACATATTTTACATTTTCTATTTTTCCCACGTAAAAATCTGAACATTTCTTTCTTAAAGGAGAAAGGAAGACATAGGAAAAGACAGGTGTATTACATCGAGACAATTCGATTCACTAGTCAAAAAACTACCACTCCTGGCCATTCCGAAGGATGACGCGATTATGAAATTCAATTTCCGAAAGGAGTTTACCATTAAGCTCTGGAGCAATGAATCCATACTCCACAGACTCGGTAAATACGGTAAAATGGTATACGGATCGATCAAGAACTGATCAAGGAACAGGGGCAGGTGTATTTGGACCCCGGACAAAGTACTACGAACCCATGGGCAAATACACCAGTATCTTTCAAGCAGAAGTCTATGCCGTAGACAGATGCGCTCAGATCAATCGAATTAGTAAAAGAAAACAATAAATCTTTATTTGTTCACCTTTGCGCAATAAGCGCAAATAACCCTCAATACAACAGGGACTATACCAACTGTGACATAGCAATTATGTCGGACAGTCGTGCCGCTATCCTGGCACTAGACTCCTATATCATCAAATCCATTCAGCGCTATAGGAGATCACGTCCTCAGGGAAGAGTTCAGGCAACTAGAAAGGAGCCGATCAGATGCATGGAACTAAGAAGCCAAGAAACTCTTGGGTCATAACCGCAAGAGGTTTGAAGTATGTATCAGAATGAGCAAAAGCACCCTCTGTATCCTAACAGGCTTCCTAACAGGGCACTGGAAACACATCTAAGGAAACTATCAGCAGAAGGTCTCTGCAGATTCTGCGGAGATTCTAATGAAATTCCAGAACATATACTCGTGGTGGCCCGTGGCGTTGTGGGTATATGCGTCGACTCCTACGCACTTGGACCTACCAGTCTAGGTTCGATTCCTGGTACGACAAGAAATACTTTTCACGACCCCACCTCTTTCGAGTCACTGACAATGCTCAAAGAGTGTAACTGTCTAGAAAAAGCTTCTCAAACTTGGCCGCTCGGAGTCGGCATAAAACTGTAGGTCCCTTCCACTCGTGATAGAACAATAGCACTCACAACACAAGTGGTTGCTGAGAAGCCCTCTAAGGGCCACCCATATTATTATATTATACTCGGATCTTATGCGGCGTTAGCCCACAAAAGACAAAGATATCTGGGCAAACACCTAATATCAGAGGAAGAAGTCATTAGAACCAGCTCTCATTCTCAGATTAGAAGTATGAAAATTTACCTTCAACAATAATAATAATAATTCTTAAAGGATCCATAGGTGTAAATAGACCTTACATGCGTTTTATAAGTTAATAATTTTAATTTAGGGTTTCTTGATACAGAAATACAATTCAGCAGAGCGGTTATTGCGATTGTTAACATAATTTTCTAAAAAAGAATAATTAATTAATACAAGCGGGCACATACACATATACATACATATATTGAATTCAATTGTCCTCTTACATTCAGCGCAGAAGTGAGAGTAGAGCACTACACGAGCAGATAATGTGTATGATCTTCTCTTCCATCCTAGGAGCATCCATACCAATTGCGCAGCGTCGTGTTCTGAAAGTGAGACGTCAAACGACAGGCAATATTTAGGGAAAGTCTGGCTAGCGTCTTAATTGCACCGTAGTTGCCCCAACAGAAAGATATATGGCTTCAATATAAGGATAGATAGAAATATAATGGATATACTTAGATATTTGTAGTATACACCTATACCCACTCCGACTCCGTTTTTGAGCATCCACCGTTTGTTTTTTAGACTTCCATCTCAATTAAGAAAAAATTCTAGTTGGTACATTTTTCTCGAAAGGAAATGCAAGCGAAAAGTTCAACTTTTACATCCCGAGAACCGGCTCATAGACATTAAACACCAAAGTTTAATGACGACATAAAATAAAATTGGTCAAGTACAAGTAGTAGGTGATTCCATACCGTTCACATTTTCTTTTTAAATATACACTTCTGAATATCAAACAACGACTTCAAATTATTTTATTTCAAGTCAACATCTTAAACAAGCTTAAACAAATAATTTAACAAAAGTCGTTTATATTTACATTCTATTAGAACTGTGCTTGGTCCTTTATTGAATATTTGTGTATCAAAAATACCAGTGCAGTGCAGTGCGTAAGAGTTGCCGATAAACCTAGAACAGGGTGTGAATATCACATCTGAAATCACAAAGTAAGTTTACAGATGTTGCACACTGATTTAGAACTTTGAACTCGTACTGAAAATCGGAAAATTGTTGATAAGAGTCCCATTCTCCCAATAAAGAAGTATGGGAATATATCAGTTCAATTCAGTTTGGCTTTATTGAGACATTATAAAATCAGCACAAATACCTTTTAACTTCATAAGAATTAACAATTTGGTCGACATACAGATATGTCCGACTTGAACTCGACTGTGCCTACCCCTGGCTAGTAGTGTCCCCAGTTTGAATCCCTGTGAAGGCAAAGTTAGTATGCTTTTATCCGGTTTTCATATCTGGTCCAGTCACCATTTGCCGTTGGGATCAAATTAACGGCACTATCACTGGAGTTGTCGATCAGTGGTAGTAGTCTGACTATGGGTATCACAATGGACCAATATAGTCTATGTGTGCTGGCGATTTCGCTGGCAGCCCACTCTACCTAACCTAAGCTAAACTGGATTTAATTAAATATATAAATATATAATATTTAAATTATCAATTCATTACAATTTTTTAAATACACTTGATCCCGGGACCTAAAATAACTTATAACTACAATAAAAAAATCAAATCTTAACCGATTCCTGAATTTAATGTATGTAAGAAAGAAACATAGAAACAGTGTGATCCAAGATTCCTTGAGGATGAGTATAATTTCTTATACTATCCAAAGAATATCTAAAACTTAATGTAACAGAACAAACGTTCGAGTAACAATTTATGCATTTATTTAATTTAAAATCAATATCATCCTCTAAAATTAGTCATGGGTGCTTTTTTATAAATATTTAACGAGATAGTCGCACTTGTATCTCAGTGATAATATAGACTGATCGTGTAATATATTAAATGGCGATAGGTAGTAATTGTCATTTAAACTTTGGTCGATATGAGATTCAGTTGCATTTGGATGTGAGCTTATTCATTCGATCTTTTATAAAAGTAATTTGATTTCGTAAATCATGTGTTACGTTGGTCGCTTCGTATAGGACTTTATTAGAGTACAATTTTTTGTCAGTTTTTCTGAATTTGCTATAGCAGTACCTAAAAGTTGTCCTTTCAATAATGTACATTTCTTTGGATACAGACGGTGAAATTGTAAACCCGATCGGAAATCCATACGAGTATGGGTCCAATCGACGTTTTATACATATTATAATTGGTTTTGTCTAACAATTGTTTAGAACTCAACAATGACTTCGACATCATTGAGACCATTGACCTCTTGAGAGCCTTTCTAGGATTATTATTAAATAAAAATCTATTTTGAAAATTTAAACCTAAAATTTTATTTTCACAACGCAGTGAGGAGAACACATCGAAAAACAAGGCTCTTGCGCCTCAAATTGCGCTTCCAACTTGTGAATTAGGAACATTATGGAACACATGCAAGACACATCAACAAAATCAATCGTCAAAAAAAAAAATGTATATGTATGCAGCCGTTGGCATTCCAATATTACTAGCACTTGATCACCAGCTTTTGCTATACATACGAGTACATCCTAAACTGAATATTTTTTCTGCTGATAAAACACATTCTTACGCGTACGCTATCGTCTCCCAAGTAACATTTTTGTGTTGACATTTGTTACCTATGATACTCTGCGTTACACTTACACAAACGTGACCATTTCATGGGTAACGCATTTGTGATGACGGTTGTTATTATGTCCCCATGTGATGTGAATTTCATTATATTTTTGCCTAGTTGCCCGCTGTGGCTATTGTTTTTGGGCTATTCTTATATTTTTTCTTATTTTCAGTACATTACTAATTAGTATAAAACATTGAATTTATGTTTGTTGCTTGGAATTCCGTTTTGTGACTGACTCTACTTCATAACATGAAACATCAAAACAAAAGTAGGAATGAGAAATTTACTTTATATGTAAAGGGTGTCCCATAATTTATATTATTCATAATTTAATTTTAGACACCTAGATTTTTTTTATTGAATCATAGACTATACAAATTGGAGTTATGTATGGAATAGCACATCGGTGTTGGAAATAGACATCGGTCTTGGGCTTGTTTGCGTGTTTACCTTTGACTTTCGTTGAAAAAACCCGAAAGAAACATGTCAAATGGCGTTAAATCGCAAGATCTGGATGGTCAATTCCGATCGCAATAACGGCCGATTACACGATTAAGAAATGGCTCCAGCAGTAATTGAATTGTTTATCTGGCTGTATGGCATGTGGCACCGTCTTGGTGGAACCACATGTTGGCCACATCCATATTTTATAATTTAAGCACTAAAAACTGGGTTATCATGTCACGAGCATTTTGTATTGATTCATGTTTTTAAGCTATTTCTGATCTGAATGCTCTATCGCAAATTCGACTATATTCGTAGTATATTTGCCTTCATATTTTCAAAAATTCTTAAGAATAGATATAATGTAGGTGCTACTTTTCAACTGTACGACTTTCATCGCATTTCATCCAAAAAGATTATTATATATTTCAGTACTTGCTTCACATTTTGCAAATCTACTTCGATTTTTTCTTGTACTTCGTAATTGAATCGTATGTTACCAATGACTAGGCCTAAAGGGTATACCTAGGTTATATAAAACGTATTGCAAGTCTACCTCTTGTATAATGTGGAAACGACTTATGCTACCAAAACAGCAGGATGGGGAGCTAAACATAGATTGTTAAAGATGGATGAGCGAAAACTCCCCAATATGGTCTTAAGTCGATGACCACTTTTTTCCTTAGGTTTCCTTAACCGATGCCAGAAATATTTCACCCCTCTGCTTTGGCTTTCATTTATAAAGCAATCCATTCCAAGCTTACAATGCTAGATAAGAAGCTACTACTAGATAGAATATAAATGCGAGCGATAAAACTTATAGGAGACAACAATATCGCAGAATCATTAGACTCGCTCGAACATTGACGTACCTTCTCTTCTTTGTCCGTATTTTATCGCTCAAGTGAGCTAATTCACCCGCAATACTCGTCTCGCCGGGAATGCGCATCAGTTTGCCCTTAAGCCTACTTTCTTACGCACATTTAAATTTAGAGACTCGTTCTTAAGCCGCAATACGCGAATATGGAATGCTCTTTCCAATTCAATATTTCCCACAGACGCAGATATTTAAGACCAATATTCAGAGGTACCTCCTCTCCCTTTCTCTCTCTATACCTTCGGCCCGTGCAGTGTCTTGACACCGGACACTTAAGGGTATTAGCAACCCACAGAGCGCTCGCAAATTTTAAGAAACAAAAATTAAGAGGCCGCCTCGTCAAAAAATGGAATTATATGGCGGTGAAGTGTGGAAAAATGGTGGCTCGTGGTGTTGTGGGTATGTGCGTCGACTCCTACGCACTTGGACCTACCTGTCTAGGTTTAATTCCTGGTACGACAAGAAATACTTTTCACGGCCCCACCTCTTTCGAGTCACTGACAATGCTCAAATAGTATAACTGTCTAGAAAAAGCTTCGCAAACTTGGCCGTTCGGAGTCGGCATAAAACAGTAGGTCCCTTCCACTGGTGATAGAACAATAGCACGCACAACACGAGTGGTTGCTGAGAAGCTAAGCCCTGGCCCTCTACGGGCTGTAGCGCCACCCATATTATTATATTATTATTAAGTGTGGAAAAGTAATGATTCAACAGGACACCAACCTCGCTTTTCTAATAAACTTGTTTGGAAAGATATTGGATGGTATAAGTCGTTCAGCTTACCGCAGTTATCCTCGCAGTATAGGTTTATTTATTGACAGCTTAACTACAACTTGAAAGAGAGCTCTTATTTCGACTGAAACTTTCAATGATATGTGTGATATTCGAAGTGAGTGGCACATCGCCTGATCTACCTATTTTGAGTAATATTTGCAACTTCAAGGAAAGAGAAGATGTTTACCACTTTATGGAATTTCATGTTAGACCCATGACCAATTTAAATGAAGTTTTATGTATTTTGAATGGAAGTTTCGGTTGGGAGAAGTTATAAAAATATACATATGACATTGGCATTGAATTATAGAACCCGAATAATTGAAAACGACTTTTAAATCTTAACATTCTGGTAGATGGTCATAGAACAAACAATATTTATACTTATGCTTAGTGGCTTTTTGACAATTCGATTGATTTCTGTTGTTGATTTTGGAAGTGCAAGAAATTTTCTAGCATAGCACCCACAGTAAATTCAATATCAAGTTTGGCACCCAATAGTTGGTGGCCAACTTGATATTTTATTTACTATATTTTATAAATGATATAAATTATAAATTATACATTTTTTTGCGAAAATATTTACAACGAATTCAATGTATTTTCAAATGAGGATTTCTAAATGATTTAAGCAAGGCCCAATTTGGGTTAAGTAATATTATTCGCCAAAATTTCCCTGGATTCCGACAAAGGTAATTACGAGTTTTCGATTTTGTCAATGCTTTAAGCATTGTCACTCGTCAGGTACTCCTATTACTCGTATCAATGATGATCATCATCATTGATAGTCAGGACAGTACGTGATGGGCTTGTCACATTAATGTGAAAAGTTAACGACTTAAACTAGATATATTTTGAAAGCCGTCGATATCGTGTATGTTGTAACAAAATTTCTTCGCGTTACCAAACAATGCGGTAGTTATAAAACCACACCTACTCATAAATGCCTCAAATATCTTTAGATCATTCTGTTTCCATTTAATAACTAACTCAATAACAAAACTCTAACTCTCTCAATAAATCTCGATATTGATAGACATGGGTGGACACACAATCAACATACGTAATCCTCTCCAAATATATGCATACCAAAAACAAAACGTAAACATTTTTTTCAATTTCTAGTTAGTAGTAGTCTTAAATATACATATACCTCCTCTTACAAAAGATTCTTGAGAAAATCAGCTGGTTTCTCCAACTACCTCTTGAGCCCCAAAAAGACTGTGGTGGACAGGAGCTATTCTTTTACTACCGTGGTGGATTAGACGATTGCCCTACCTATCACACAATTATATCTGCGCATTCTGACGATTTGTCGAAGACGTCGATGTATTGTGGCTCTTCTTGAAGTAAACATATATTTTAATTTTGCTTCGTTGACAGTCAGACCTATTCGCTTCCATATCAATGCATCATTGTTGGATTGTTGTATTTGGCCTGCTTATCTTTTGGCCAGCTTGAGATGATCTCGCTGCAGAAGATCTCAGGACAATACTAGATCAATGATCTTTCAGAAGTCTAATACCTGATCTTCTGCAGCCAGACCATCTCAAGCTGGCCAAAAGATTTCAGCGGACCAGCTACATAGCTACCTTGATCTCGCCTAGATTCGCGGGACGGAATTCCAGCCTGTAATCATCCAGATTGTGTGAAGCGTTCTGCCTGATAGCAGTCTTTAGGCTCTCATCGTCAGTTCGTAGAACTCGCTAACAGCTCTTCCAGCCTTGCTGTATGTCCCAGCCTTTTTTCTACCTGTATTCACTGTCAAACAATGTATCTCTCCTGGTTATGGCTTGAAACGGAAACGCACCCCAAACACTTCAGTGACAGCTTCTGCTTTGTGCAGTCGGCATCGAATATATACAGATTTTGAAAGACTAGATCGGCAAAGATCCCAGCAATCAGTACCGATTGTACCTTGTAAAAAGTGTACCAGCCTGAATACGTGATGTCGTGCAGGCTGTGTTCATTGATGTCCTCCTTATCCAGCTAACCGTTAAAATATTATAGACGATACCAATGTCAGGAGGAGGTCTGAGAGGTTGAACGTATGTCCTTTCTAGGAGATCATACAAGTCATTCTTGCTTTTGTTAGCCTTGTCCTTGGCTGAGCGCGGGAGGAAGAAATCTAGAAGAAGTACCATTTGACATACTTGATTCATGATGGTAAACTGATGAGAATTCCTGGTGCGACGGACATGAACAATATGTATACTTTGGGCGGGTATATGCTTATAAATTGATGCCAGGACAGAGAGGGTGAAGTATTTGTTACACCGATTGAGGAAACCTTTAACATTTCGCAGCATTTTTGGCGACATCGAAAATGTGATCGTTTCAACTAAGTGTAGTGTATACCATGAATAGAAAGACTAAGGCCATTCGAGGATAAGGCCTTATTATTAAGGTAAGATATTTTGACAAGCATTGAATTTCACTCTGTTGTTCCTACCCAAGTTGGTTATGCTCTAGTAGCAGAGAGGAGATCATTTATTGATAAGAAAGAGTGTAGGAAACATTCCGTTTCAGTTTCAGATCTTATTCCGCACGTTTCGCTCAACGACTCGGAGGGATTTTTTTGTTTTGGCTTTTTTCGAACTGTATTCTTGCGTGTGAATGGAAATGAATACTTAGCATAGGTTTATTTAGTCTTCACAATGCGCCGACAAGCGCTGTGCGCCCTGTGCAATTGCACATTCTGCACATATTGTAGGGCCGTATGGAAATTTCAGATCAGAAAACTGTCTTTGCATACAATATTAATGTATTTGTGTAGAGCTACAGTGAATGATGTACTCGGGTCTCAACCATCAAGCCTCTTGAGCTAGCGATTCCAATTGCGCGCAATCAAGTTGGTAGATGGCCTTCTCCACTTGGGTGTTTCACCTTAGACGCGGGTATTAAATTATAGTTCGACACCAACCGCGAAAAAGAAGACAACAAGTTGCCGGTTTGAAGTATCTTTATTGATTTCCTTTACAATCGATTGACCCGATGTTACCTTAAAATTACCTTTATATATGAAAATTGCATTTATGCAGCAACAACTTATTGTTATTGTTCGACCTATTTAAATATATTGACACAGTACATAATGTATCAAAACATAAATGTGCTGATCATTGTGTAGCGCCAACGACTTAAGGTTGTTGCTCAACACTCAACATGGGTGGAGGTCCTCGTATAGATATTTAACTCAGGAGGCTTCCTCTGTTGCATTGTCCCACAGGTTCGGAGTGTAAAACTCTTCGGGTTAGAGCTAAGTTCACGCGCTCTACTTGGCCAAGCCACCTTAGACGTTGGATTCTTAAACGTCTGGCTAGGGTCAATTCGCTGTACGGGCTGTTCATGGTAGAATCTCTGCCTCCAAATACGTTCAACGCAAACAGGACCAAAATCGCTAGCAGAATTTTTAGCTCAAAGAGACAAATGACTTCTTCGTCTGCTTTCGAGTTTGTCCATGCCTCTGCGCCGTACATCAACACTGATATGATCAGTGTCATATATAAAGTCAACTTGGTCCTTCAACAGACGAAGTCCCAAAGTGCGGTTTTGTTATTCTGCGTTTGATATTATTGTTAGATTCAGCGTACTAGTGTTGTTACTTGAGTAAAAATCTTTACGACGCTTTGCTTGGCCACAGAATATCTCATGAAGGTACGAAGGAATCGATAATGTGAACGATCATTTCGTATAGTTTGAAAATTAATTTTAAAAAAATATTAACTTCTTTATTAACATTTGTATGGATTTACGTGAATGCCATTGAAATTATTTAAAGCGCTTCAGCAAAAGAGATTACGTCAAAGTGATGAACATATAATGCGAAGAAGAATGGCCGTTATGGATTTTTTTTGAACCTAACTTCCAAATATACTGATAGCCCGAGTGATTAGCATGCTCGATTCGCAAACCCGAGTACTCGATTTCGGGAATACGCCTACGTACTAACCCACACCCTGCACTCATCTACGTCTCTCCCCGCGGAATTGCCGTTAGATGTTACATCGCGGGCTAGTTAGCAGTTGTGCTCTGTCGCCAGAAGTTGCCTCTTGTGCGCTAAGTCTTTCTGCCCGTCAGAGTTTTTCACGTACGCTACGCATGATCTCCGTCCAGTGTTGCTTCGACTGCGTCATGTAACTGTCTGAGTCAGTACTGTTTTCTGCAAAGCGCCTGCAGTGTAGCGTCACATACTCCGCATCCTCTTTCGTGCATGGACATTCCGGGCAGTAAAGCGAGTTGTCGTTTCCGCATTTGAATAAGAGCAATTATGGGTGAAGCTGCTGTGTGCTAACATAAATTGGATGTTGCACATTACGGCTGATGCTGATGCTGAACACTTTTAAGAACAGAAGAACATGTATGGCCGCTTTTACACACGCTAAGTTTGTCTGCAACTTTCCAATCTTGCCGGCAAGGGAGGTGAAGCGTGCAAGGGGTAGCCCGCGCTGCGTGTGCTCGAGAATTGCGATTGATCCTTCGTATTCCCTTTTATCTCTTTTGGTTTTTTTGAAGTGCTTTATTCTTGCCTTCCCAGTGTTGGGTATTGGAAGTATGCTATGCATATGTAAGAAAGAGAAGACATGTGTGAAAGGGTGCTGGGTTATTTCTACCATCCAATATCTAAGTGGCTTGCGATCACAAAAGGGAATTGCAGAAAATCGTCAATAAAAAGTTGCGTGTGTAAAAGCGGCCTATGCAGCTTTTGAAAATCGTATATTTTAGAACACATGAAGCTTAAAAATATATGAGAAGAATTCGAGAGAGAGAGAGAACATTTAGCAGTTGAAAAAGCTAATTTTTGAAACGATAATTAGGAAATTGAGCATCGGGACTCTGCTGATTGTATGACAGCAAGCCATCAAGACATTAGTGTGTCGGCAAGAGGAGCATTGGAGCAGCCAAGAATAGAGATTGAGAACTAAATAAACGCAGGATCATATCGTTACTGTATCAATATCCAATACCCATCCATAACAAATTCATAAATGCGGTGCTTTTACGATAATTTTGCACAGTTGAGTGCTTAAATATTCCGACTTAAACACATATACGTGCGGGGTAAAGATTCCTATCAGTCCCTATCAGTGTGGTTTCAGGCCAGGGAAGTCCTCAATAGATCAGATCACACTGCGGCAGATCCAGGAAAATAGACAAGAAATGCAGATCGACACCCACCTATTCGTCGACTTTATCAACATCATACTTGAGAAGATCGTGCGAAACTTCCATGTAACACTAGAGGCAAGATTTTTCAAAAGTCCGTTCAGTTGGTAGCTTACGTGGATGACATTGACGTGATTGGACAAACACAGCGAGCGGCCAATGAGGCGTTTGTTGGCATTGAAGCGGAAGCGGCTAAAATGGATCTAGCGCTCAAAACAAAGTATTCACGGAAGGACGCCCAACATCGACGCTTCGGACAGAGCGTCATAATGGGCAGCAGAAACTTTGAGGTAGTCAAGGACTTCGTCTACCTCGGCTCTGCAGTAAACAGGCATAATAATACAGTACCGAGATCAAACGCGGAATTCATTTTTCCCAATCGCTGTTTCTTTGGGATCAAGAGGCAATTGAGTAAAAGGCCATTCATGACAAACAGATGAACATTGAATTATCGAGTTTTTTATCGACAGAAATCTGGACAAAACTTAGCGAATGAATTCTATTTGCGAACTGTCAAGCTGAAAACGAAATACACAAAGCAACAAAAGGGATCCACAGATTCTCCATATGAAAGAAATGTCAGTGTTTTCCATGTTCGCAATTCGCAGTAGCTCATATGACTGGCTCTTAAAAGAGCCGTCTCTCGAAAGACCAAGTTCTGATCATGCATGTCCTGCTCTATGGCGCAGAGACATGGAAGCTATTGAAAGCGGATTAAGAAACTCTTGGTCGTTTTGAGAGAAAAGTTATCCGTGCGATCTTTGGTCCTGTTTACGTTGATGGCGTCTGGAGGAGAAGATTCAACCACGAAGTGTACGGGCTGTACCGCTGTATGCATCTAGTTAACCAACGATCTAGATACAACGCTTAAGATGGCTAGGTCATGTAGAGTGTATGGACAGCACAACTCCGGCCCGAAGTGCCTTCGAATCCGAGCCATTAGGACAACGCAACAGAGGATGTCCTCGATCGAGATGGCGCACACAAGTGGAAAAGGACCTCAACCAAATTTGTTGTGCTCAACTGAAGGCAGTTGGCGAAAGATCGTGTTGACTGGAAAGGCTTGTTGGTTGAGGCCCAGGTACACTCCGGACTGTAGCTCCAAACAAAGAAGAAAAAGAAACGTAAACAAAACTGCCTACAATTAAAAAGCTATGTGAGCTTCTTCAGCCTTTCAGAATATGAAAGTCTGTATTATTGTATTACAGTGGATATCAAAATTAGTTCGAGTTAGAGGGAGTTCGACTTAGAGGATGGCTTTTTATATGAAAAATTGAGTTAATGCAAAAATATGGCGGACTAAAAATCTTAGAGACTTAGAGAGAAATTCGACTTACGGAAAGCCCACTGTATTTTTGCAATGTAAATTTTTTTTTGTAAATTAATCATTAAATTAATTAATTATGTTGAAAGATATGTACATATATATGTATAATCTCAACACCCTTGAATTCCTATTATTCAAGAAGTCATCAATAAATTACAACTACCACATGAACCTAGCCAACCACAACCTACGGTAAAAGTACTAAAATATTCGATGATTTCTTTAAGAATTACATATTAGTTCACATTACACACCCTTTGTTACGATCTCCACAGAGTGATATTTCTACTATAAAAACAATGGGTGCGTATAACGACAACAAAGAATACTAAACAGAAAACACAATATAAAACGAAAACTTTCTTTGATATTCCTTGTTCTTAATTTAATTCAGATCATATTTAATGTGTATTCCAGAAACATTTAATTGACAAGTCTTACCACTGTCGACAGCCGATTAGTGGGAATGAAAGCTTGACTTTACATGTTATGCTTCGCATGAAACAATATAATATCTGAAAAAAAAATCCATTCGACAGTCAATAAACCCTCTTACAAGCTAGTCTCAATTCAAAAGTTACACTTGATGGCAGATAAAATCTTCAATCCCAACTATACACGCAATACAACGTGGCTTGAGTCCCAAATAGTAATGAACTAACCTGATACGCTTCACAAAAAGTCGTGTCTTTCAAGGACACTCCCCCTGAACAACGTATTTCATAACATTGTTGGTGACAGTTAACGCCAATACCAATCAGTACATACGTCTTGCAAAATCGCCAAAAAGATGAAAATCATATGCAGATTCAATACATATTTCGGCACAGTAATGATCGGCATGGGTACCGGAATGGACATGAACGACATTTTCGTGAATTAAAGTTTAAGCAATTCGGTGTCAACGTGTCAACAGAAGTTGTCAGTCAAATGACATCACCGTCTTTCAATAGGACTGCCTCATAAATATCCAACATTCATTTTCTTCAGGAGCGTGTAATTGATGGTACGCGGGTGGCATGCCAAAATCCCGTTGAAAACTTGTCTTGCATGATCTTCATGTTCGATCTGTGCTTGATGCGATACACAACTTGAGACTCCCTTCTCTAAGCATGGCCCGACAAAAGAAAGTTCCACCGGCACAGCCCACTAAAACGTGACATTTATCGAGTCATTTTCGTGGTATTTTTTTCACTTTCTCGGCATCTCCGATGTCTATTCATTTCGTATTGAATTCGTCAGTGTGGTGGGATACGAAAGTGACTTTGTGACGCATAAAGTTCTGATTTGCAACATTGATAAATAACCAGAAGCACTAAAAGGGTGACACTGGGTGTTCTATGACCATGGTATTTTATCTATTTGAACGCATGTAGAATGATAATTCCAGCAAAGCTGATGAATTTTCAAATTGTTTTGACTGTTAATCGCGATGAGAGGTATTCAGCTAATCATTTTTGTATGCAAAAGCTCTTCATGGGTATTTTCGGGTGGTTGTCATGGATTGTGGTGAAGTGGTTGGTGTCTGTGCACAGTGCGTACAATAACCTTGAAACCTTACAAATGCGCACGCCACAAGTGGTAAGAATATGAACATTTTTATGACAACTGATTGGACGGTTTAGAGAGCGATTTAAAAATTGTGTTGTGAACAAAAAATATTTTTTACTATACGAGATTACAACTAGGCTTACAAAGAACTAATCGTTAGGACGTTGGCTCAGCAATACGGGCAAAACTGATTGATTGGCTAAACAATACGGGCAATACTGATTGATTATTTGGTATTACAATGTTGTTTATTTTGTATATCCTACAATGTTCAGTGCTTACACCGAGTTGTTCAAATCCCAGTGTTCATGTTGCTACTTTTGGGATGCATCACTGCATCCATCCATCCATCGGCGATGATGGCTATCGCTGCTCCGGCAGAAGTCATGCAGCTCGTTGTTAGATGTCTTTGGGAAGTTCTGCCCGGTTAGCAGATTCAGCGCGCTTAGGTAGCGTTGTCCGGGGTTTGTGTTTCTCATGTTCCTGGTTGCCATGTTAGGATGATTGTTGGTGTATAGAAGCTGCTTCCTGAAAAGTGTCACCATGTACTGTTTCAAGGGGATAATGCGTGCTTCGTCGTAAAGCATCTTGTTGCTGTGGTGCATTCGACGGTCCTGTTGAAAGTGACACCGTTACATAATGCGAGCTCCGAGCTCTCCATGCTGGCCTTAGAAATGCGAAACCGTACGTTAAGATCGGTTGAATTAGTTGATTGTAGAGCAGTAGCTTTGTCCACTGGCTTAATCCATTTTGCTTACGTATCAAAGGGTAGATGCAATGGCAGCTTTGATTGGCTGTCTTCAACTGAACATAGAACCTTCTGGAATGAGAAAGCTATATACTATTTTGATGAGGTTGGTGGGAAATCCAATCTGATTCAGTTTATAGATGAGTCCCTCTATCCAGACCGTGTCGAAGGCCTTTTTTGTGTCAAGAAAGCAAGCAATGGTGACCTGCTGTTCGTTCAGAGCAGCTACAACATCGTGGTGCAACTCACATGAAATAATCAGATATGTATGATTGGAGTGACGGTTAGAAAACACACGAAACAGATAAAGTAGGTAGTTTATACAGAGAATATCATCTTGCCATTACTCGGGCCCAGGAAGTTTTATATTAGAGCTGCTTTGGACATATTTACATATCTGTCTGGTAGTTGTTGAGGTATTCTTAGTGAAGTGTCTAGCCTATGTAGATGAAGTCTCTAATTTGAAAGTACGTATGTCCATTGTGACGCTTTGTACAATGCGTCGATGTTGTGTTTCCTTTATTAAAGATGAATGTGTATATTTCGAATCTCCCTCGTTCACCCCCAGACTCATTTTAACTGCTAGCAATTAAAGAATAGCATTTGTTTTATCGCAATAATAAAATATGTGTATAAATTGACTTGTTATTATTTGTATTATTTGTTCGTTGTACAGGGTGACCAGATAACAACGGTATGGAAAGAGACATAAAATTGATACTGACTTTGTTTTGAAGCTACATTCATGTCATTATCTATGGGATAGCACATCATTCAAAAAGTCGCCTCAGCTTCACTGTCTGTGCGGTCGGAGCAATTTTTGATGGCTTGGTGCAATATGTGGAGCAAATGCTTCTTGAATGTTGGACTGGAGCTCGTCCAAGCTTGTTTGCATAGAATAAGGCATTTACGTAGAACTAGGGAAAATAATCAAGTAGTGCCAAAGCGCTTTTTCATTTTTCCTTTAAAACTTCCAGCCGCCTTGTGGGAACAACAGCCCGCATATATCGATTGTCGAACTGTTGAATAAGGTTCGATGCTGCCGCCAAGCCATACCTCAGCAAACAGCCAATGATTGTGGATGCATTGATTCTTGATCAAACATTTATGGATTGTAATCGCTCCAATTTCGACAAAGTGACATACTTAGATTTGTTACCTTACAATCTGCTCAATGGAACATCACAACTCTGACAGTTCTTGTGATACTCAAAGTTGTGAGTTTTTGGTCGCAATACATAAACCTCAGAATTTGTTACTTGTGAGACGTAGCTGAGATATATAAGAAATGGGGTATTTTGGAATGTTTATGTATTCAGATATAGAATAAGTCCCCGAAACCTAAACTGAACCCTTGTTGTCAAAGTCTAAATCGCTTAATTTTTAATGGGCACGAAATTAGACATGGTCGTTCGTCATTCATGAGTTGAAGTATAAAGAATAACTCAAACGGAAAGGCTAAGCTTCGATGATTTGGGCACGTGACACGAATGTCTCCATCATCACGATTTCCGTGGCGTGTCTTAAATGCTATCCCATAAGGTAGGCGACCGCTTGGCAGACACATGATGTGGTGGTTGGATCAAGTCCAAAAACTCGCCTGGTTGCACTTGACCATAACTCCTGATGAGTTAGTATCGATGGTGGAGGATTGAGTGGCCTGGAGATCTCTAGTGCGTGTATAACCTTCGCAACCCCTTTAGTGGATCATGCTGGTTAGAAGATGGTGATAATAATGATGACCCAAAAAAGTTGCGGGAATTAAAGGTAATTACAAAATAATCATAATATGGCTGGCTCTAAAGCCCGTATAAGGCCAGGGCCTAGCTTCTCAGCAACCACTCGTGTTGTGCGTGCTATTGTTCTCGCACGAGTGTAAGGGACATACAGTTTAATGCCGACTCCGAACGGCTAAAATTTAAGAAGCTTTTTCTAGATAGTTATACTCTTTGAGCATTGTCAGTGACTCAAAAGAGGTGCGGCTACGAAATTATTTTTTTGTCGTAGCAGGAATCGAACCTAGACACGACGCACGTACCCACAACACCACAATGGAACGTAATTACTTAAATTTAATTTGTTCGTTCAGTTTGGAAATGGTGCAACAACAAAGCAAAGAATCTTTTGTAGTTGGCCAATTTTGGAGAATAATCGTGTTGGACGGTGAAATTTTTTCAGTCTCAGTATGGACCACTGTTTGACATTCGAGTTTCAGGTCATATTTTTTTCGCAAAATGGGCAACTCTAGTAATGTCGATAGTCGATACACAGTACAATATTGCAAAATGAATCATCCAATTCTGTTTTTGAGTTACTCTTTTACTAAAAAAACAAAAATAAAAAGATTTTGAGTGAACATTTTTATTTGCACCTTTACAATTTTGTCTGTTAAGTGAGAAAGAAAAAGAAAATATTCGCCTTACGGGTTACTATTGTCTGAGGCTAGTTGACATAAACCCGCCAATTCAAATACTCCCAAAGAAAGAAGTATGTAATGGTTAAATCGGGCGATCTTGCTGGCCATGCCAAATCGCCAAAACGGGAGATTAGGCGACCATGATACGCTTTATGCACAATTACTCCACGCTCTTTCGGACTACAGCGCTCTATTGCGTGTCTGTTTGTATACTTTGTATACTGCAGCTGTCTAGATCGCAAATATCAAATATGATTGACTTATGACGCGTTTTTCAAAAATTATAACATCTTCCGCTGGGATGACTAATTTTGCGCGACCTTGTATTAGCTTCGAATTACTGGTCCATTTTGGGCACGCACTCTTTGAACAAAAAGTTTCTCCAACAAAGTTTCTTCCAAACTGCGTGCGAAGGTACAAGATAAACAAAGTTTGGAATGCAGTTGAGTCTGCGCCGGACGACGATATGCATTTTCTGTAAATTTTGCGATTTCCACACATAAATATTTCTGTGTTTTTGTGGATTTTCGATAGAATCCGACTCCGAAAAAAAATAAAAAAAATTCCATTTTTTTGAGATTTTTTATTCGTGCCCAAAATGCCACGCTGGCACATCCTCAGGTGAGTTATATAAAATGTCGTTGTTCAGAATTGTCTTCTCTACAACATATAAATTTTTTTCAAAAAAGAAAAATTTTGTTTTGTTATTAACCGGCAGTTCGTTGAATTCCGGTGGTATTAAAGGAATGTCTTCAGGCTTCGTCTCTAATGCTTGTACATATTTTTCTTGATATGTTTCATTGTTTTATTGAAAAACGATTCAAGTTTCAAAGTAGACTGATTGTCGTCGAGGCTTCTGTATGTTATATGTGTGTATGCGACGGATACCTTCTACATATGTATAAACATACATACGTATGTATATACGTGGAAAATTGTGGATAAATATAATAAATAATAAAATAGTCATTTTGGTGTTCATGTGGCCATGATTTCCTAAATGCTATTGGACTTAGTAGGAACTTTGGTATGAGCCACAGTTCCATGAGATCCATGCCCATTGTGATGAATTAGTACCATCAGCAACCGGAGATTCTGTCTTTCTATCCAACTCGAACCTAGCATGATGAGACCGAGCCAGAATAAATCCACATACTTGTGCGGTTTATAGAGTTAGCGATTGTGTCTTATCCTCTAAACTTTCCTCTTAGACAGGATCAAATATCCAAAATTGAATTATTCATTCGAAGTTACCATGAATTTGCTTTGCCCTGCGGCTAACAAGGATGATTCTACGATTCTACCGGTTCACTATACCCGGAACTGTTATCATGAACTGATCGTCAGATAAATATTGAGATTCTCCCATAGGATCCAATTCGATGAGTGGGGTTTACCGCGTGCTCCGTGATTTATTTTCGTGGAAGTCGGTGAATTACATCAGATCTTGTGCGTTGTGGGAGATGCCATTCTTAAAAGTCAACAAAAGAATGTAAAGAATAAATATATCAATCTCCCCTGTTATTCATTCTTCATTCGTTTATCTCCGTCTCGCACAACTTAGCCATATACTTATAGGAAAATATACCTCAGTTAATCAAGTTGAGATGATTGTCCTGCTCGGTGTACCGGATTACGTAAATGAAGGTCAGTGGGTTGGAAAAAAATGTTTTCATCGGGCTGGACAATCAGGCGCAGGTAGCACACACGCATTAATCAATATGCGAGTATCAAAGTCTTTCGAATGCGTACTGAAACTAAATGCGTATGCAGCTTACATCTCAAAATTATATTCATTCATTTGGGTAAAAGGATAATTGTTTGGGTAAAAGGATAATTGTCTATTCGCTGGATGTGGTCGAGCCATTGCAGTCTTTTCCTCCATGCATCTTCCTAGCATATATCTGCTACCGAATTTTTTCTCTGAAGAAACCAAGAATTAGTTCTACTGTTTTGCTTATCGACCAGCTTTCGGCTTCTTTAACGCAGTTCGGTTGCCAATGGCGATTCTACGTCGGAGCTCCACTAGGATGTTATTTGGGGACTTCAGGTTTGCCCTGAGATATATATTGAGCTGTCGATTAAATGTTTTGTCCAAGGATGTGTGTAACGTAACGATTTTTGACTGACAGCTTATATTTTGTTTTGCCGTTATTGACCTTAAGACCAGTTTGCTTTACATGTCCTTCAATTGCCGTGAAAGCTTTCACTACGGTGGGAACGCACGTCAATGTCGATGTCATACACATGAATATTGGTTTGAACAAACCGAGTTGTACTGCCGCGTTCAATACCTATTTGGATTTCATGGTATTATGATATGGTCGATTTGCTTGGCGGTTCGGCCGTAAAATACCTGTCAAACACATAATTTTTCATCGGAATTAATAGACATATGGACATTTTTAGCATTAGTTGTGAAAAACTGGATTTGAATCTGCACAGATTCGTATAGTTTTGACCATATTGGCCATGTTGGTCATAAATGTCTGATTATAAAGGGTGTTTATTTTAACTGGCGGCCATTTTATCAACTGTCAGGGGTTTATTTTTAGTTTGGTTTGGCAATTCAACATGAATAGATTGACGCCTGAACAAATGCTCTTTTTTGGTTGAATTGATACGTCAATAAACAAAACTGCCATATTTGGAGTGATGATAATCCCTAAGTGTAATTGGTCCGTACTTCTTTAAGAACGATGCTGGACAGAGCGTTAAAATCAGTGGTAACCGCTATATAGCCATTATTACTGAGTTGTTCGTTCATCAATGATGTGCAGGAGCTGTGGTTTCAACAAGACGGCGCAACATGTCACACAGCTAATGCCACAATTGATTTATAGAACGAAACATTTAGTAACCGCACAGTTTCACTTTACGGACCCGTAAATTGGGCTCCAAGATCGTGCGATTTAACGCCGCTTGACTATTTTCTGTGGAGATACGTGGCTAGTCTACGATGATAAGCTCGAAACGATTGACCACTCGGAGGACTACATTCGCCGTGTTATTGCCGATATACGACCACAAATGTTGGAAAAAATCATCGAAAATTGGACCTCCAGATTAGATTACGTCGGAGCTAGCCGTGGCGGTCATATGTCAGAACTCATATTTAAGTTATAATGTCAGAAGATTATCTTTCGAATAAAGTAAATTTTATGTCAATTTAAAAAAAAATCGTATTTGTTTTATTCCATTTCAAGGTTCTATACTTCTCATAACACACCCTTTATATGCTAAGGTGGCATTAAGACTATCAAAAAACATGCTTTTGGATTTTTCCGGTTGCCATAGCAATAAAGCAAAGAGAGAAGAATAAATGATGTATAGTAGACAAAAACTAATCTTTTATTTTAATTTTTAATTATTTAGTATGAATTATTGAGAGTCCATAGCTCAAAATACACTAATTCTCTTAGGGACGCAAGTGTTGTATCTTTCTTTGACGGTCAGGGAACTTGACGCATGATGAAATACCAAACCCTTGTTGCTGTGCATTGATCGGCAGTGGCTTGTGTACTCTTTTTCGTGGAAGTTCCGTAATTTGGTTTTGAAGCAAAGTGTTCGGGGTTGCCAGTCATGAGAATGACATTTTTGAAGTATTTAGTTTTGCCATTGGTACCATTGACGAATTGGCTAGTTAACTATATTAATAATAGCTATATAAATGACTTATTAATAATATTTTCTTTTAATTATTACAAATTTACAATTCAATAAGATTAATAAGATAATAGAGCTACAACATGAAGTAATTATGTCGTCACACAATAGTTTTACGTTCCAACTCCAATTCGCGACATTGTTCTTGTTTTTATTTTACGCCAAGTGTCGTTCTTGCATCCACTACGTAATGTAAATATGCAAATTAGATCTTATTTTTAAATTTTAATAAAGTTAGTATCTTAGAAACGGCATTAATGTTTTGTTATGAGGAACAGCTAAAGGAATTCTCAAGTTGCTTGTTGAATTAACTTCGTTAGGAGGTAATGTGTTTTATATTGAAAGGGTCATTATTTTTGCTAAGCTCGGGTTTGGCTGCCTTGTTGTTGTTCTTTTGTTTAGTTGGAGTCTTAAATAGCATCCTAGAATGCTTCGATGAATATTTATCGTATAAATTGTTTTGACGGTTTGGCATTTGATTTTGGAGTAATAATGAACATTTCATCCCAATAACATCTCTTGGATTTTCAGATTTTGTATTGTATATGTGGAATTGTATAAGAGGTTCACTAATGGCTGCTTTGTCTGTCATGATGTTGCCGTTCCTTTCTGCATGGGGGAGTTATGGATAATTAATTGGTAATTCTGGTAGACCGTAATATTGGTGTTTTCTATATTTTGGATAGGTTTATCGAGTTGAGAAGTGAGAATGGATACTTCTGGTACATAGATCTTGGCAGATGATTTTTGCGAGTTTTTGAATAGTGAGTTCTTACAGGATATGAGGAGAATAGGGGCGGTAAGGTATTATACCCGTTCAGTTATTGAAGGAAGCCCGGTATTTGTTAATATATTTTTAATCGATGTTGTTCGGAATGCTCTCGGAGTAAGTTGTTCTGCATTATATTAGAATAGTGTTTGTGTAAGACACAAGTGACATACAGACAAAATTACGAATTTTTATGAAGGTGCAGTTATACCTACGTTCCAAGACACCCGCCTCGATCTAAATCGAGGGGGTCACTCACCCACTCTTTCTCTCAACCTGATCTTTCTCAGAAGATAGGATTGGAGAGAGCCACACTGCTCATTACATTGTTCAAATTAAGTTACTGTTAAGCCTGCGAGTATTAAAAAGGTAACATAATAAAACTTTTCTTATCGAACGAAAGTCTTTTTTTTTATTACATAACTACATATATGCAAGTGTCACATAGCGAGCGAGAATTTTGTAGATCTATTATACTGTAAATGGCGAGTCCATAGTCTATAATATGCTTTAAAGCAAAATTAATAATTTCTACAAAAGTCTTTCTGAACTGCTGTACAGAATTAAGGTATCGTTGTGTCTATTTGCATGTTTATTTCAGTAACTTGGTGCTCTTTCGACACAAAAATTCTTCTTTTGACATTAAAGACAATTCGTCCCGTTTCTGTGATAATCGCAAGACAATACGCACATTTTTCATGAAATTCTGCTTAGAGAAAAGAACTTTTGTCGAAATAAAACTATTAACACACTTTACAATTCATTCTTCTTCGGCGTAACTAAATTCATGTTGTTAAGTTTTGATGAAAACCTTATAAATACTTTTTAAGGTTTTAGCCATAGGCCTTAGCAATTAGTACATACTAATGATAATAGCATATTTTTTGAAGTATATCGTTTTTGCACAATCAACAATTTCAAGCTGTAAGTACCGCAAGTCTGATTTACTGTGAATTATAAGTAGTTCTGTTATCAGAAATAATAATAACATTGAGTATTGCAGCGTGTTCATTCGAGTGTACTTGAGCCTACGGGTTATACTTCATGAGAGCTTCAGGTTTGATATCCCTTTAAAAGAAATACTAAGGATTTTTTATAGAACAAAATGATTATCAGAATTCTATTAAAGATTTATCAAGCTGTTGCTCTCAACAGGATCTGACTCTGATGATTCTATCCTATCTGATAACCGAAACAATGAATTAGATTACGGTTCCGGTCTGATTACCCGAAGAAGAGATAGAACAAAACCTAATCTTTCGTTTCAATAACGGAAATATTGACTAAGACGTACATTCATAATAAAAATAAACGGCCTGGTGTAGTCGGAAGCCAACCCGGATCAAGATCGGAACAAGAGCCTATGATTTCTCCTTGGTTGAAGACAAGTGGGTGCGACACGTCGAAAATCCCCCGAAAGTTAAAATCGAAAAGGCTTAACGAGTTAGGCACACCAGTTTTATTCCATATCGTCCCATTTATGGCATACTTGCGTTATTTGCTGAAGAAATTATTTCATTAAATTGGGATGAGATTGAATTTGTCAATGATATTTTTATCAAAAATATTTGTTCATTGCTATTTTGGGATGAAATACTGGTCAAATGAATGGTTATTGCATCTATCATAACTTTTAAAAATTCAGCTTCGATGACCGTAATTCTTTTTCTCCCAGAAGAAGAAGATGATTGAATTTGTTATTTTTTTTGTGTTAGGCTTCATGACTGAACTTCACCTTTCAAAAAAGGCCACCAAATTTGCCGACGTTTGGCTATTGGCAAAATTGTAGACCACATTAAAAAAAATATGCCGTTATTTCAATATAACGCTTCTGTGTGTTACAAGTTCACCTATTCTTTGTAAACCACACACCTTATACTCCAATAGGCATATTTTTTTCTTCGTCTCTTTGTCATGTCATGACATCACATGGGACACCTTGGAATCATCCTATTATGATTAAGGCTCAATTTTTCTCATTCTTACAAATGCGGTATTTTCGTGAAAGCAGAGATGTGTAAGAGGATGGGATGATCCGCCATGTACACCAGCTCAACACTTGCAGAACAAATTCGTTTAACTGGATAAATATTCATTCAGCGTCCCAGAATAAACGTCGAATGTGAAAATCCGTGACATGACAAGATTCCTAAGAACCACTAAGAGTCTTTAGTACAGAACAAACATCAAATGGGTAGCACTATACATACAAACAATATCACAGAAAGGAATGGCGGAAAATGCCAATCGACTGGTTGGAGAACTCTTTTAGGTTGAAGTGACAACTTAATGAAAATGGGGGTATAAATGCACGTAAAAACCTTTATACACCGCATAGACATCCAGCCTGTATCTTCTCTCTTTCTTCGTAAGTAATACCAAATATCCGATGCAAAATTTGACTTTCGAAGGTTTCGAAGATTCACTCGTCTCATGAGCTTGCCATGGCCTACTGGTTTTTGGTCTTTCGAAGAGGAGAAGTTGCTTAGACATATTGAAGTGCCAGTAGTTGCCAATGACTAATCTTCATCAGATATTCGCAGTGGTATAAATTGTGGAGTTCACACTTATCGCGATGTACAGACTCGTTTACTAGCTCAGCTCAGGCTGTTGTAGATGAGGTTTTTTGTAGTATCGATTTTGCTCGATGGTACTGGTTTTGTACTGTACACACTTGTCCACACAGACCAGCTTTTCATTAAGTTCCTTGACTGGTAACCCATGATGATATTAATGTCGTCTGCGTAATGCAAGACTCTCCTTTCCGAAAGCAGTTGGATATTTTAAACGGTTCCACCATGCGTCGGAAATCGGAATAGTACTTTTCGATAAGTGCGGTGCTTGAGGCGTTCACACAGCACTGTAAATAGGGTCTTGTGGGCGACATTAAGCAGTCGTTACATTAAACTCAATTGCCATCACCAGCTCAGCTTAAAAACTACATAGAGTCCTCTGTATGACCCTTTAGTAGCACCAATATTTTCGAACCCATCTAAAATACCGAAATTGATTTGATTAATCTGTTTTGTGGTTTGTCCTTAGTCCTTGATGAGGATTTATTTTATCACATTCTAATTTAATACATATAGGTGAAGTTTTGTTTATAATGGATTCAGGGTTAATTTGTACGGAGTTAATAATTTGTGTTAGTGTACAAGAAATTTTATCAATATCTATCCACAAGCATGTGTGAAGAAGGCTAATAAATTATTTTTAAAAAATCGTATATAGTACTTAAAGACTAATTTTTGCTTCGGTACATCTATGTGCATGCATAGATCTGCTTTTGTCTACAATTAGTAAATTGCTGTAGGTATTTCCAGGTCTCATCCATACATATAAAAAATGACAAAAATAATTACATAGTAATTAACAAAGTCCCATAGCTCATAATATATTGCGCGATCAGTCAAGTCTCTTTATGATTATTATACGAATATTATTGTCCTTTCACTCAACGCACCAAGGTTGGCGAATGCAATGCCACAGGGTAGATTAAAAATCACCAGCAACACTTTAGCCTTGTGATTTTATCTCGGCCCCAAAGTAGAGGGTGACTACACAAAAGTGATTTATTATCCGAAAATTACTCGTTGACAGTATATCTTCAGTATATGACAACTCATTTGTACTTACATCAATGTCAAGTTGTCAACAGTTTGCAAATAAATAAATACATGAACGACTGCATCATTTGCTGTGCATATCGGATACGAGCGTTGTGCGCATGCGCACATACACATGTTTATATGATCAACCAAACTCTGTCACCAACTACAACCTTGCAGGATATACTATTTATAGGCTTCATTAAACACCTCACACGCAATCTTTAATGAATTTCCCGCTCATCGAAGTCTAAGAAATCACGCATCTTTTCTGCAGCTATATTGATTTACAATTCATGAATTAAATTCCGAAACAATTTCGTGGTTAAAGAATGAAAATCTGCTTTATTTAAAGCCGACAAACGTATAAGTATGTCATGAAACTTAAAACTATCTATATAAACATAACATAAGTGTATAATGTGTGCATATGTATGTATGGACATTTTCTGGAAGGACATATTCGGCATAACGTCCCTTATCACAGCAGAACTATTTAATGGTAGGGCAGGAGTATCGAATTCATGCTTCTTCCACCGGCTCATCATTCATCAGCATCAGTGCGACCGCTCCAACTAGACCGCAAACACCCATCACACTCATCGGCAATAGTGCTGAAATGTGTTCCTGCGAATAGAGATATTTGGAGAACCCACAAAGTTATATAGCTGGTTGATGGTTTAGTCTGAGGCACTCACCAGTAGCCACATATAGGGAACGATGATTAACGCAATACCCGCTGCCAGATTTCCCATTCCGAGACCAAAATTTCTCACAACTGTCGGATACTGTTGGGCGGTGAATGTAGGTATGATTGCATTGTTAGCTCCGATGACACACTTGGCTATAGGGGGAGGGGGGATACAATTAGTCAGTAGAGAATTCAATAAATATCATAATTAACTAGATGATGCATTCGTGGGAGGATGTGTATCTGCATACCTATTTGTTAGTAATTTGGTTTGGGACTTACCTATCATTGCCAATCCAATGACGCCGAATAAATTTCCATCCGGAACTAAGTTCGTCGCTAGACAGCACAAGCCAGAGATGAGCATGTATGCGATGAGGTTTTTCCGTATTCCAAGCTTGAGGACCACAAAAATACTGAGACAAATGGAAATCGATTCAACCAGACCCGCGATTGCCTTAAAAAAAAAGAAAACAAAATATTTGTTTAATTAATAAAAATAATTTGTGAATATATAGAAAGAAATGACGATGATATTGGGATTTGCTAATTAAAGTTAACTTAACATGTAGGTTCAATGTTATTGGTAGGTGATCAAACCGAAAGTTGTTTGGTTGAGCCTTGTCAGCAACCAAACATATATTCCCCTCCTCAGTTTTACACAAGAGTAACTTAATGATTTTGGCGAAGTTTCTTCGATTAGAGTACAAGTTAAGTTTAGTAGTGAAACTTAAAATTTTCAAATGCCATGTTTAAAGAAGACAGGCATGCATAAATACAAGTCGGGCTGTTGCAAGCGACATCGACTATATTTGCGAAATTTCACCATTTGTGTTGGAAAGTGCCCATAAGTTTATTACAGTTGAAGTTGGAGTGTATGTGAAACACAGTAATTGAGACATATTCGCATTTTCAAATTTGCATAAGCAAATCGGTCGTTGAATAGTAAAATAGAAACCTATCAGGCAGATCAATTGTTGTACTTGTAGTGGAAGAAGTGATTATAGTTTTTTTTTTGCAGTGTATGGGATAAGTGCATTGCCTTCCACAGCCCATGTTCGTGTTGCGATCAAAAAAACAAGTAGACTTCTTAGCATAGCTCGCGCTAATGTGCAGGACCGAAGCGCCACGCGAAATACAAAATTATTATTTTTATTATTATTTCATATCCTACGTGGAACTACGACATATCAGTTCTGTCTCATCATCTCATTCTCTTTGCCATTAAAATACGTTTTAGTACATACGACGCTCAAGATGTCAATTTGCCATGAATGAAATAGCACATCATTGACGTAACGCTGTCTCCTTCCCAAGGTCTAATAAGGCGGATGACAGAAACCGCACCAATCAGTCAATTTTTGTGGATGCATTGATGTTTGGTCGAACACTTGTAGATTGTGTTTGCATGTTTGCTAGTCGAAACAAAGTCTAGTCCGAAAGGATGATTTTTTTAAAAATTTCAATTCAAAATCTGGATCTCCGGCTAATGTTTGCAGCGCCCAATTAGCGAACTAACGGATGACCATAGTCGTCTTCCGTCAATTCTTACTTCAGGACAATCTTATACGGATATAGGCCCAACTCGAACTGCAAAATAAGCCGACTCATTGGGCGATGACTAATTCAGCTCTCTTCTTAATAATGGGTGCTATGGCAGCAATATTTTCTTCATTTCGCACCAATCTCTATCTTGTCGGTGGCTTAAGGTGGAAAAGAGTGTACTTATGCTCAACGTTATTCTATAGTCCAGCGAATCGCCTGCACACTGAAATTATGATAGTAGGTAGATAGTGCCACGCGGTGTTTCAAATTAAGGAGGTTGCCGTGGCTTATGACAACCAGCCGGTTTTGAAATTTGACTAGCCAGTTAACCTGTATCTGGCATTGATTTCTTTTGCGCAGAGATTATTGAGCTGTAGTCTGGCACTCAGCACTGGCTGTGGCCTGGCACCCAGCACAGGCGAATGTAGGTGTAGTATAAGTGCATTGCATTGTTCGTGTAAGATTTTGAACACATTTTTCGCATCAATGAGAGCATGCTTTTATACGATATTTCCAGCGCATCATTCCAGAGTTGTTCTGAGGGCTCCACTGATGCCAATGCAGGCTTGTCTCCGTACTTTCTTAGTTTGTGGGCTACCACACTATCAAACCGTATAAGAGGATTGGTCTTATGACAGCTGAGAAAAGCCAATGAGCCATTGAAGGTTGAAGAACTTAGTTGTGACCAATGATTTATGCTTCATGACGAAACTCACATTGAAAATGATTTTCAAAAATAATTTTTTGTAATTGGATGTCTTTCGCAACATAGCTGCTCTAACGAAACAATTAGAAAACTATCATTCCTATCTGGTCATTTTTTATTGAAAGGTTTGATGAAAATATCAAATCAAATGTCAAACTATTGCGTAGTCTTTGGTATGTGTGTGTGTTTCAATATGAATGAATTTGTATTTCAAAGTTCGATGAATAAGGTTCGTATTAACTGGAAATGCACTGAAAAATTTGGGAGAAAGAAAGTTGTCTGTATTTGATATAGAAGTCTCTGCATAACATGTGATGCAAATCAATAGAAAGGGATTAATCAACCCGTTTAGGCTTAGATCCTCCATGGGTCGCCAGTCTTATAGGTAAGTAAGTAGTCATCAGAAAATTATATCGACTTTTTTGATAGTCTCACGAGACCCTTTTTCTAATGGGTATTTTATTCGTCTTATTTTCAAGTTTTAAACTCGTTCAGTAATTTGTGGTTTTAAGTTTCTAACGTCTTGGGGTGTAAACAAATACAAAAAGGTTGAGGCATGTATTTTCGGAAATGCACCCCGAAAGTTGTTTTAGTCATTCAGACTAGCGTTATGAATCAACAACTTGATCATAAGGCAACATAACTTTCTGCCGAAGGCGTAGTTGTGTGTAAGCGGCTTAATTCCCGCCACTACCGACTTTCATACGTCACGGCTCGTTCGAGTTACTGACAATACTCAAAGAGTATACCTGCTTAAGATAAAGCTTCTGTCGGAATAAACTGTAGGTTCTCATCACTCGTTAAAGAACAATAGCACGAACAATGCTCGTGGTTGTGTTAGAAATAACTGTGGAAGCTAGGCTTAGGTACACCATTTTTACGTTATAAGTCATAGAGAAAGATCGGGGATTATAAAAGACAAGGCTAATTTTAACGGTTCGAGGTCGGCATAAATCTGTAAGGTACCCCCAGTGATAACACAATAGCACGCAAAACCCGAACTGTTAATGTGGATGTTAGACACGAATTCTCTTTGGATGTTGTGCAAGAAGAAGACAATTTTGTTTTAAGATGTTTGATGTAGTCAGTGAGGAAGCACTAACTTTTACATTCGTTTCATCTCGAGTAGCTACTCCAGCTGCTGAGTAACTTAAATAATATGGACAGGTAGTTAAGTGAAGGTTCACAGCGAATTTGTATAAATTACGGAAGTAAACATTTTACCACATGTCAGCTAATATTGCTTGTCGAAACCACTACGCATGTTACCTGAATAGTTCATCTTAGATTTGAAATAGATTTAACGAATCCAGGTCGTTGTTAAACTGCTTTTCAAATCATTTCCGTAATAGAGCGGAACTAGTTGAATTACTAGTTATTAGCTTAAAAAGTAATTAAAAGCAGCTGTATAGTCGGCATTAGCCATCGTAACGAAGACACTGGCCTTTAGTATTGGTTTGGTGACAAAAAATTGCGGACTGATAAAGTGCTTCCGGTGTCTCTACTCTTCATACAAAATCTAGTGACGAGGGACTTCGTCATGCCTTTCATTTGCTCATTAATTGTCGGCTATTTTGCAGCATATACCATGTACGAGTATATTTAAACTATAGAATTATTTATATAATTTGGAAACCATATTATATTGACGAGAATAATGAGAGAGTTTACTTCATTAAACTAACTGATTCAGTTCGATATTGGAAAATTATTGTAAGTAATTATTCACTTCAGATCGCTGGAAGTCACAAAAATAGCTTCGGATAGGATTAATTCAATTGTTTACATTCTCTACTGCATTGTAATGAGAATCCAGTTCTAGTTCACAGACAATGGTCATTCGTGCCAGACCACATACCACAGTCATCGAAATATTCTATCCTACCATATTTGTGTATATTTATTTATGTCAAACTCACCGTATTCAAATAGACGTTGCCACCCAGATTGCTCAGATGCAGTGTAAGTCCAAAATAGATAATAATCAATGTCAGCCATACAACCAGTGTTAGGACGGTTCTACGCCAGTACTGTTTGCTGAACACGACCACTAAAGGACTATCCGTTCGTATAACAGACTTCGTGGCCATGGCTGCAGCAGGAGCAGTTCCATTACCTGGATGACAAGCCTCAGCGTCACTCTGCTTGGAACTCATTGTTGGTGGTGGTATTGTTGGGGTGGTGGCATCCTGTATGTTGGCTTCAAGTGATTTCCGATAATTCGATGGAAGCGTTCGACCATTCATCCTTGCCGCACGTTCAATCAGCTCAACCAATTCATCGAGTCGACCTCGAGCCAACAGCCAGCGGGGTGATTCTGGAACACAATACCTGTGTGATTGATTATGGGAAGAGACAGAGAAACAGAGGGAATGAGTTAGAACGAGCTGATATCAAATACGTTCAAAGATATTTGTGCAAAAATATGTATGAATGTGTGAGCTTGAGAGTGTGCGATGCATATTGATTTAATGAATTATAGAACTGGAGTCGGTATCTACTGCTGGGGAAAAAATAACAATTAAATGATAAGGATGATGGTGAGGGTGGCATTCGGACTTGGGAAGAAAGAAAATAGAATCAATTGATTCTGTCAACAATATCCTTATTGCTGAGTGAGCAATGAAATTGTTTGCTATAGCGATGGTAAAGATGATGGAGGGACCGTCTTGCAGGGAAGATGGCTGATAGGATTAGATTTTTGTGGATGGCCGGTGTTGACTTGTGGATATGAGGAATTCGATTCGTTTAAAAGTTGGAATGAGACTTGAAAGAGTACTATGGTTGAGTTGAGAGTGTAGGAATCATTTAATTTCATTTCAGTGAAAAGGAAGAGCAATTTAATAGATGGGAATGCTTTCTGGTTTATTCATCAGTACGAGAGTTCTCTCAACAGTTTCATACAATCACGGATCGGAGGAGCGGAATGTTCACAAGAGATCAAAAGGTCTTTCGACTTAATCGAATCTTCTTTGACACATTTAGCAGTCAAGGGTATTACGCATATTTACTCGTATAAATGTCTTAAATTCCTCATTTTTATTGATACAAAGGTAATGTAGGCATGCTACAATGGTCGCTTTTGGTGCATTCAGTTTTGACCGACTATCAAATTCTGGGGCAATTATTGGTATTTTGGGACGACGTAACATTTAGTGTAAGAGGTGTATCCAAATACGTAATGTCATAAAAATCAAACAGCTGACAAGCCTTGAAGATTATGTGAATTGATGCGGATTGACAAGTGATATTGCATTATCAATAACAACCTAATTAATCGTAGAGAAGGTAATAATGACAATTATGCTTACTATGTATAAGTAGTTCTACAAATGCTATAAGTTCGTGAATCATTCCTACGACGGGCGATGGACATTAGTAAGCGAGTCGAAGTTATACTGGAATTCTATTAGCTGCTTTGGTGAACTCAAGGAATGTTGAGTATCGATGTGTCGCAAGTGTAATTTGCTTTATGACATATTGTTGATCCTCGAAAAAAGCCAATATGACATACTAGCAACGTTTTCATAAGTAGTATAAGGAGCGAAACTAATTGCAATTTTACATTATTTTACATATTCACTGAACGTTCTGCAGTATACTGGGTATCTCTAGGCAACGAACGCAAAATAAAATATCGGAGATGGTAGTATAAAAGTGTGTATCGAAGTTTATAGCGAAAGCTGATATTTTATTAAGGCCACATTACAACTAATATAAAATGAGCGGACGTATCATCAGTAATGTTTTTATTAGAATTAGTTATTTCTACGGTTCAGTTTCTGTCTGTCGGTCGGATTTTGCATAGACTTTCGTTAAATCGAAAAGATCGTCAAAGCGATAGTTCTTTTTTTTATATTTTGATATTTTGCATCGTTTGTAATATAGAACCATCAATAGAAAAAAAATCTCTTTCGTTATATGTATTTGAAATTCGTTAAATCGAGTATTCGTTTAATTGTTACTGTATACCAAAATATACGTTTTTGTGTAATATAATCAACTTTATGAATTGCACTTAATTAGAAAACAAACATAAATATATTCAATAGCTAAGTTAATAAATAAACAAATTACCATTTGCAAATAGTGTCTGGTTAAAATAATGCTTCGGCTGTTAAGGCGCTCTCTTGATAAAAAATATTAGAGTAGTAAGTCTCAAAAGTTCCATGTACATACTTATGCTACGGAGATTTATGCTAGTAAAATAAATCGAAATATATCGAATATACCATTGTTTTTTTTATTTTGACCACATTTTTGATAACCCCTCAGAAATTACATGGTTGGATTGCTTGGAGTTTTTGTGCTATACTGATACAACCGGACACACATAGCACACATTGACTAAACTGAAATACCCCAGGTTAAGCTACATTTAGAATCCACTTTTCAGCCACTTTTGTGGACAAATACTCCTATTGTTTGAACAGATAAAATCAGATAATTTAATGAAATTCAATGAATTGCTCTAATAAGACTAGCTCACAGTCATGCATGACGGTAAGACTTAAAATCGTGTCACAGTGAATTTATTGTTAGCGTCATCCATTGTTATTAATGGGCAAGTCCAGCGGAAATAGCCAAGTTATGTGAGATATGAAAACGTTTATGACGTCGATAAAAATATGGAGATAAATAATAGTCACAAATTAAATTCGAAAACCCTGCATGTTAGATCCGGTGATGACTATGCAAATGTCAAACGCGACCCTAAGGAAATTCTTCTGACTTTTCCATATTTATCTGCGGCTAGAGGAAACCTCATATTGATCTTCCGATGTCACGCTTAATAAAGACTGCATGAGATCGTGACTAGGCACCTAGTCCCCTGAGAGCCACCCACACCACATCGTTACAGCACGCTTCTGAATTTATGTTATTGTTCGCTGCAAGTATGTATCTCTCAAGCCGTTCAAGAGCTTCAACTGTATGCTTCATAAATCGACATGAAATACACACATCGCAAGTAGATGTGATTGCATCGATACATCGAATAAATCCACCAAATCCATTCCCTCGAGTGAGCTATACATTACCACAGCTTAGTGGTGCACAAATCTAACGCGAGTGGTAGGACTTTCAAAAACCATTGATCACATTTTAGGTGCGATTCGGATTTCTGCTCATCGTCATGATTATGTTATTTGATAAATCTGTGTAAGCACTGAATTCAGCATCGAAATGCGACATGGTTTAGTGTCGATGGAAACATGATATCTGTATTTTGTACTTACCAGATGAATAGTAATGCGACCCAGGGCACGGATATAACCAATTGCATGACACGCCAGTCACGTGTTAGGTATGCTATGCCTGAGGTCAGGATGTACGATATCGCAACTGGAAGGATGTTTAGGATTCCAATTATGGTTCGCCATTTGCCGCTTACCAGTTCAACGACTAACACGAAACTAACCACGGCGACAGTCATTGATGCAAATCCAATTATGACACGCAATGTCATGAACATTGCTAGGGAACTGGAGAACGCCAGAAGAATTCCTATGAAAGAGATTGAAATATGTAGTTAGAAACAACGTTTATAAATGGAGAAAGTGGGAGGATGTTCGTGTCGTGGGTGCATGGGCGGCGGATGAAGGAATGAACGAGTGGCGGGAAGTTTTAGGTATTCGAAGAAATCTCATTTTAACTCCTCTTAGGGGATATTGATTGATTATTAAAATTACCTAGTTAAATGATTTATTAGCACACTTATATTATGTACAAGATATCCATATAATTACATTCAATTCTTTGAATATTCATTTTTAGAGTGAATATTGCATATTTTGGATCTCGACTATGAACTCCATAAGTCGCCTCAATTACTTGACTCGGGGTGACATCTAGTAATCCAGCACAAACGGATTTCGCTTTTTCACACATGTGGATTTGCTTATCAACAGGTTCATTACAACTTTTCCAGTTGCTCGTACTTTGTCCAGTTGCTCCTCAAGTTTTTTGTTGCGTTGCTCTAGATCGATTATTTGTTTAGAGATTTCTTGTAAAATTGGTTGTATAATAGTTGCAAATCTGACTTCGAAACAAAATGATCGACGAGCCTCTTGTTGTTTTCGATTAATATTTCGTGCATTTTTTCAACAGTTAAGCCAGTAGCAGTTTCCATAGCGAGTCTTGTTTCCGTAATACTCAAGCAAGGGTAGCGCTTTTAGTTTTTTGGGTGTTCTGCGGAAGTATCAGATATTCCTATTTTTACTGTTTAGAGATTCACTTTTGGGATAGCAAACTAGTCTACAGACTATGTCGCCAATGAAAAGCATTCCGAGATCTCGAATCCCTAACATTCGAAAAATCATTGCTCAGTCTTAGTGTAAATGGAACTCCGGCTTCAAATTGCATACTTCCAAACCCAAGGGTTTGCGCTGTTCTTTCTTTGTCAGTGAATCTAACGTTTCATTAAGCGGATCTGATGCCGATAATTGATAATAGTAATAATAGTATATGTATAATATAGCGCCACTCCTACAGTCCGTGGTGGAACCGGGTTATAACTTCTGCAGCAACCATTAGTGTTTCCTCGTGCTGATATAACTGCACAGTACCGGCCATGATTAGCTTGACTGTAAATTCATTGTTCAAGTTCAGTTGGTTACTACGTATTTAAATATGGTGTGTTCAAGAAATCAGTATTTCACCAACACACAATTACAAAATGAAATGCTCTGCACCTCAATATATGGACAGTAGGTTGCGCTAATCGTACAAAAGTAATCGAAATTCATAAAACAGTTTTTCGTTTTGCGTTTGACTTAAGGGGCGATTCGCCGTGTTGGCTGCTGTCTGTCTGCCGATAAAGTCTATAGGCGGAAGATTGATTCAGTGCTGCGAATACATACGTATGCCATCCGCTGTACCCTATCGAGGGGTTTGCATTTAAGGTTCTGTTCGAGCGCAGTCCACCAGATCGCGAAGTGTGGGTCTGTTTACTGATATAAATATTAAGTGGACTATGCGCGGCTGTAGTCCCCGTTTGCACTCTATACACTTTTTATAGCTGTATAGAACCATGAAGGCCTTCTTGACCAGTAATTTATATAAGACACTGATCATCGCAGTCCTGCTGTACGGCGCAGAGACATGGACAATCTCAAGAGCGGAAAAGAAGTCCTTGCTTTCTTCAAAGAAAAGTTCTTAAGCAGCCACTCGTTTTTTAACACTTTGCTTAACCAAATTGATGACACCGTCCGATTTACTGGAGGCGGCTAAAATATAAACGGTGAGAAATAGGGAAATAATGTTGGTTGTTGATAAATCTATTTCTCAATCAGGATGCACTCAGAAAGGGACAAATGTAGAACTTCGAGGCGATTAAAAATCGGTTTTGTATTTCGATTACTGCATCAAAACCAGCATGTAGAGTTACTACAGTCAGTCGCTGCTCCCTTGGGTTCAATAGACGTAATATTGATATCAACCGAACTTATTACAATTTTATCAACCCAGAATTGCTTTCCGCTGCAAAATTATGGGCAGTAATAAAATCTGGGAATGATATTTTTTCTGTTCTGCTTACGCTCTACGCTGATAAACTTATCATCAGGATGGTAAGCAGCTGGATGTTGTAATTTTAGCTACGCAGTTAAAATTGTAAAGAAATGAAATTAAGCAAGTATTTTTAACACTATATGAACTTATGATGGACCCAACCGTACGGTTCATGATTAATGTGCATGATTTACTAACCCAAAATGACAGGTTTTGTCGAATGAATGACCATCAATCCAACAGAACACATTGCCTTAGATTTGGTATACATATTTATAATCAATATGACAAGAAGATTTGCCACAGATCACTGACCGCAGCTGGCATTATGCTGTCAAAAGGTTTCCTCATTGGTGATTTATTATAGTTTCGTAGTGATTTCTGGTGTCACCAAGGTAAGTTAGGTAAGGAAACAAATTCGATTGAGTAACGTATGCAAGTTTAAAAATGTCCAAATATAAAATCGTCCTTCTGCAAAACTCGGTTATTGAACTACACCTCCACTGTTAATCACCATTGTTTCTCCTAAAAAGCTTAAAATCTAAACATATTCAGCATTCATATGTAGATACCGAATCATACATCCGAAATGTCAGCCCACGCATTGGTCGGATTTTCCGCATTGCTTTGCATCTTAATGCTCACATGAATGTTTCTCCGCAGTATTGCATACAAGCCTATGTCTATGCAAATGACAGCGACCTTGTATATTCAACTTTTCAATAGGTGCAATGATACGTAGGTAAGATCGAATACACGCTTCTCAGACGCCCATGACTGCCTTTATTCGCGGAATCTCGCGTAATAGTCCACCCCGATTGTATCAGTTTTGACCATTGAATGCCGCAGCCGTCACACCTAAGTCGTCTACAACTATTTTGCTTATAATATGCGCCTCAAAAACAAAATCATATAAGTACACACATTGTCTAAGTTCACACTTCATATTCACAATTTGCATTTGATTTGAATGCAGTTGCGGCCCACTTTACTCCCAATTAAACAAGTTGCCATTCATATGGAGCACAACGTGACTTAACCAGAGTCTCCATTGCGAAGGCATGCATTCAGTCACCTTCGGAGTACTTACCAATTATTGTCTGAATAGTTGCAAATCCCATAAGAGTGTGTTTTCGTCCAAAGCGATCAGAAATCCATCCACTGCATACACTGCCCACAGCAGCGCCGGCCAAGAAGCACATCTCAACAACACTCAGTAGATTCTGGCGATCACACACCAGTCCATACTCTTCGACGATGGTCGTGCCCATGTCATCGTGAGAAAACTCAAAGTTATAGCATTTTGTTGTATTCAGCGAGCCTGTCAACCGAAGGTACTCATCGTAGTTGTCCTCCAACACGCTGGGATACTTAAAGTCAAGTACTGAACACGCTCCTTTTGGCTGGGTGAGATTCTTCCAGTTAGCAATGGTCATGTTGGACATGTCCTCTGGACGAGCACACCAGAAGTCCTTCTGTATTGTCTGCAATTGAAATTAATGAAAAATGAGCCTTGAATTATTAAATCGTACTTATGTAGTTGTTGAGAGATGTTAGCAATGTTTAGTTCAGACAGTTCTGGCACCGCAAATGTCAGCCAGACTGGATTTATTATTTAAAATAGAAAACAATGTTGTGACTAGGCGACAAACATAACCTTTACGCATCGGGAAGTTATCAATTTGACAAACTCGTACTAGAGTCTCCACTGGCAGTACTTGTTTCGTTGCATTAACGTGAAAGCATTTTATTGTTTTCAGCTGGCTGTCAGGTCGGTTGACGTTGATTGTCGATAAACTATCCAAACAAGTGTTGAGTATAGTCAATGGAGGGTAAGTAATTCGAATAGCTTCATAGATTTTCCGGTAAAATTCCAACAAGTTGTTGAGTTTAATACAATTGTCAATTCTCATAAACGTCTAACTGCACTTGTCGACAACTGAAGGTTTCTGACGGCGCGGCGTTTGGGTTGGGCACATGTTAATATTTGCTATAGCAAATGCCATATAACATTAACTATTGTGATGTTGTGTGGCTTCAATAAGATCTAATATAATTTCCATTAATGGTTAATCTACTTTGGTTTGAATTTAGTTTATTGTAGCGATTTGCATTGCAGTGATTTGCTCTTGGAACAATGAATACGGAAACTATTTTAATCACAATAGATTATAATGAAAGTTTCCTGCAGCAAATTCCAATGGTCAGGCAAATAATATTCAAAGACTAAACAAGTTCACAAATGAGGTAGATCATTAGCTTTAGAGACGTGTTGTTTAAGAGAGGTTTTGCAACAATGTTGTATGTATCATATAAAAGGCAAGTAAACAAGTCACAAATACACTTTGAAATAACAATGCGCATTAACTTCTTGATTTTAGCGGTGTTTATCCTCACAGAGTATGTAGTGCAGCGAGTAAACACATGACCAACTCCTTGACGTGTCTTCAGATAAGGATCTTTCCGAGTCTAGTCCACACTTAGAGTAAGTCTCTAATAATCAGATTTAAAAGCCGCGTTACAAGGCGAAGGTATTATGATATAGAAATTAGTTTAATTAGGTCATTGTCTTTTTCACCTATGAGTTATAGAAGAGCGTTTGAAAACCCTTACTATACAGTAGTTTTCCATTCCAAATACGAGATAGCCACATTAGGTGGTGCAGTTAGGACAACGAGTTATTCCTTTGTCGAAGAATTAAAACCTATGCGTATATTTATCAGCTTATTGGCTGAGTAAAGGCGATAACTGGGCAAAGAATTAATAAAAGCAACTTGACTCGACACGATAGCTTTTACAGAGAGCCAGTCTGCATAGCTTTTCTTCCGAGTAATTTCCGTATCCATCACAATGTTCCCATTCAATTGTTACTTATTCGTCATCAGTGGAGTGGCATGAAGGTTACATAAACTGGTAATACGTTGCATTAATCAATACCATACGTGAAATTCCCATACAGTCGCTAGAGGTAGTTATCAGTTGTGCCTATTCATCCACAAATAGTGTACACAAAAGATGACGATATATAACTCTGATATTTTTCTTTCTAAAACATTAACAACAGTTTACACTAATTTTCATACCAGATGATAGTGGACATTTAGATTCCACATTTATATGACCGACATATCCGCATTGCAATGGAACAGATAACATACGTTTTTGGAACTTGGCTACATTGGTCTGTCGGACATTGAATTTATGTAGATTGTTCAATGAATAAACGTATAAAAACCTATAACCATTTTGCGGGCACTTGGATTGAACCACGTAGCCGGCCTATGCTGGGGCTATTTAGCTCGTTGAAATTATCGTAATCAGATTGTCCAGGGACCTAATTGCGTCCAGACTGTATTGAGGAACCGATGGTGAGCTCGGATCACAGTCGGAGTTTCGAGGCTGTGCTGGCTGCTAGACCTTTACTAGAGCTATTTGTTCTTTAAAAAAGTGTTCGTAGTATGGACCGTATTGTTCTAAATTTGAACCTGGGAGCTCTAGAGGAAAGATTGGCTTTGTAACCAATTTAGTGCACGCCATATCATCTACTGGAATTTGTGTCTGTGCAGCCAAACACCTCAAGGTGGTTTTGAACACATTAAATAGCTCATTATTGCCTTTAAGAACCTAAATATTTTCCATATTTTCCGTTTTGTTGGCCAAGACTGCAACCGTTACAACGACCTACAGCGAGTTCATACAATGGATAGTGGCGTGTATATTATTTTCTTGTTCCTGTATTGAGGTGGTCCATATTGTAAACTTGGACCATATTTGCAGCACCTACTATACATTTCAACCATCCGATATTGGTCAATTGGGTCACTAAATTATTATTTTCCAAATAGAGAGCTAATGTTGTTCGATGTCCTGTTAAGGGTAACTTTGGTGTTTGCTGCTTGTAATTTATGCTTTGAGGATACCAGTAACTGGGTAACCGTGAAAATGCAAATATCACCAAATCATTCTTACACTTCAGCTAAGCCAAGACACTCCCTCTCAAATTGCCATAATAATCTCAAATTCATCAAATCGAGTTCGATTCAATAAAAAAGTTCTAGTTCTAGTCTGCGAGTTTTAATTTAGTGAGCTACATCATTGTGATTAACATGGTCGTTTAATAATAAATGCCTGAATGTGATTAATATGAAGACCTGTATACTATGAAATGCATTTCGATGCATGCATTTTGATACGTCATATATTTCCATACTTTGCCCATTCATCTATCTGCGACCTGTTCAAAACAGCGTTGATTAAACATATGAATATTTAATTTATTATTCCATACTACTCCGTTATGTACCATTCGGTTGGTGTGACTGAGCGATAAGGCACATGTGATCAATATAAGATGTGGTAATCAAAGAAATACGATTTGCACATGATAGAGTTATTCTGTTTGGAATTGAAGGCGTATACAAACTGCATTCAATATAATCATAGCATTTTAATGTCATAATACGTCAACTTTTCAATTTATCCAGTTGTACGACTTTTAATTTGTATTTAGAATCGGATCATTTCTACAACCTGTAGAATTCCACAAGTGCAATGAAATTGCGAAACTGTCGTTCTGAGGTGACTGATCACTATCAACCAAGAAGAAAAATAAGTTATTAAACTTGATATATAATAACACATCAATCCGATAGTGCCTCAGTAAGATTAGAAATGTATAGTATTTTTTATGACAAATTAGTCGATACTTTCAGGACGGCCTTGACATTTGTGATTAAAATTCTTTTTCTACTCGACTAGATTCATTGGCAATGCAAGCATTCTGTCTAAGGATTCTATGCTACGCATTAATTAAATGTAATAGATTTATAAGACACTGCATCAATCTGATGACTATATGCTTATAATTTCCGTGTACAACTGACCAGTTTAACTTGAACACGCACCATGCAAATTACAAACTCATTTGCATGCGTAAACACTGAGCTACTGCCCATGCGAATTTGAATATATTTAGCGGTCATCGGCGGCGCCGACACTGAATCAATTCTCCTGCTCCTCTGGTCCATGATACATGTAGACGCATGAAACTAGTATTCGCTACTGGATTGACATATTCAGTTTCATATTCTGAACATGGGATCAAGTTCAATGACATATGTTGGCCTTTGGATCGATCGCGTCATGTTGAAAGTAAAAGTAGATCCACACATTTATTGAGTGCGGAACGGACTTACGGTCACTCTCATTTAGGTCAATGCAAACTCAGTTTCTTACGATAGCATGCACTACTTATCGGACATGAGATTCGTAACGTTAATCCCGATCGAATTACCGCGTTCCACACAGCCGTACACACGTGATCACTAAATAAAGGCATGATTGGGGCCCAAGTCGGGTGCAATGTAGGTGCTTTCAGCCTTTAAGATTTTCAGTTTCTTCTAGAGCGGAAAATACGATCGTGATAGTAAGTGTTGCATGCAGCACTTTGTGAGGTAAAAAATGGCACATATGTTCGCATGTGATTCGATCGCTCTACGGAGTCGCTAATTCAGTCACAGAGGCAGTCAATAGTGATTGCAAGCACAGGAATTTAAGCGAATTCGTGACCAAATGCTAGCATTATTGCATTGCCAATGATGAATGGAATTCATAACAATTGCAGGTGGCTGTATGGTACGTGTGAGTAATTTGTATTATATTCTAGAGGTGGCAAAAATAATATTAATCGATCAGTTTTGACACAAAGCTGTGTGACTTGAAATTCTTTGTTCGCAGTTTGTGTGATAGGTTGATAAATGACTTTAACTTTGATCTTAATTTGTACGTTGCAGACGGTTTCAAGTGAGATTATTGCTTCATGTCAGTATTTGAGACGTCTTCTGAAGACCGAATTTGCTTGTGAATTGCTTACCATTTTGGTGGTATGCTGCGCCGGATTGATCAAGAGATTAGTGTGTATAAAAACAAAATTGGGTTCTAGTTTACTACTTAAAAAAAAACAATTTGTACTGCAATAAAATCAAACTGGTAAGGTTTTAACCATTTTGTTGTGCAATTCATTCTGTGATCAGGTGACGAGTGAGATGAAATTAATGGGTACAGGTGCAAATCCAAATGCAAGATAAAAGAAACATTTGGATATTCTTCAATTCCTTCCCTACCGACAGTCATATTTCATTAGAACGTGTATAGCGGCCGAAATATATCTGCAAGAGACCCTTTTTCTGCAATATTTTGACGTTATGCGCGTTCAATGATTGCTAAACGACCCTCATTGTCAAATGACCCATAGCTCTCTTGTCGATAAGTAAAACAGTTTACGTAACAGATCTCGTCTATCCAACTAAACGATATCGAATTACGAATATATTACAATCTCTTACTATAATAGTAAGTCTATAAGGGATAAACAAACAAACATTGATTTTTATATATATATACGATTTCTCATTTTAATGACGACATCCTCCTTCTAAAACCGTAAGTGATTTAAATATGGGGCTACAAATAAATCTACTACATTCAATAAAAAAATAAAATGGTAAACACGAAAATACCACGTAAACGGAAAGACATAAAGAAAATCAGCTGTTTCATTTCCGGAAACAATAAAAATGAATTGAATGATATCATTGATAGTGAATAGTACGTCTGCTTTTCAACATGTAATGTATAAAATTATTTTCTATTGAATTTATCCAGTTGATTACTTACACATCAGTTTAATATTCTGTGGTGCTACAGTTGACAGATGTTGCTTAAACGCTCAATGGTTTAGAGATGATTTTAGAAATCGTTCTTATTTTGTTTGACTAAATTTTAGTAGCAAGGAGATATATGTATATGAATTATCAAAATGGTGTAAACAGTATGCATTAGAGCTTCATATTTCTATATGTAGAATATTTACGGTGCACCCTATTGCAGAGTTTATCTTATATGATTATTTCATTACGAACTTCAACTTCTTCGTTTTAATTAAGTTAAGGATCTATCTATTTCAGTGCATTATGATTATGCCATATCATACCAAAGACTTCCAAGAAGTTTAAAGCATTAAAACTATGTACTACTCGTTCCAGGACTTAGAATCGAAATAGTTCAAAAGTGGGGTATGCCATCCGAAAATAAAACATGTTTGACGAACAAACAAAATCCGTATTCCAACCTTATTTATGCAATTAATGAATCTTATGCTACTTTCATATTACTAAGGCTGACAATAAAACAATGTGACTTTTTTCAAGTTATTATAAATTAATGGCTGCAAATGTAGATACATAAATGTACTTTAGAATGTTCTAGTTTCATGCCCCAAATATGTCAAGAAAACACAATCAAAATTTTATTAACGAGTATGCTTAAAAAATCTCGGAAATTCAGTTCAAGGATTTTTACGCCGTATACAGTAGTTGGAAGGAAACCAGTTTGATTCAAAATTATAATTTTTCACATATGTCATCAAAATGATACTTTATGTAGAAGAGTGTCACCGATGTGCGAAGTGCGTCAGAGGGCTAGGTGCGACAACCTTTACGCTGGGTATCTATAATACTTTAAATTTCTGAAGCGTAGAACATTTAAATTAATCACTAATCATAGTTCCGGATTTCTTGAGTCGCTGTGAAGCGCTCATAGAGCGTAACAGTGTAGAAAAAGCTTATCAAACTTCGCTATTCGTGTATCAACTTTGGAACCTCTATACTAGTGACGCACAGTTGCTGTCCAGGTTCACTTCGGAGTGCACCACCCACACTTCAAATCAAATTCTAGTCAATATTTACAGTAGATACTGTTAACACTTAAGCAGTTCCCAGATATTCTCTATTCGAATTCTTCTTAGACATAAATTTCTATAAATAAATACGTTCGGGTAAAAAGATTAATGTCCAAAGGAGCAAACCATAGTTTCAACTGAGGTAATGTGAGCACAGTCCAATTCTTTGGCCACTCGTTTGTTAATAGAGCTACCTGACGCCTTTTGGCTTCAGTTCAATTGCGGAACAGAATGTTCGTATTTTAAGCAACGTAATTAGAAGGGTGTATAATATTATTGCTATTTAAAAGATATGCGAAACATTAACACACATTTTAACGATTACATTAATTTTGTTTTGTATTTTATGTGTTTTTAATTTTGCAGGTGGTCTTTGAATGTTGCTGGTTGGGTGAGATAATATTCATGTTATCCAGATGTTCTTGGTACACCGCAAGATATTTTAGACTTATGCCATTCATATGAATACAGATATACCATGCGGAGACACTTGAATACCTGACAAATTGATCTGATACGAGGACAATATTGGAAAGGCAACAGAAGGATAAGAGGTTAAAATGTGGTTGGTGGCAAATACATTTGAACTATGAACGAAGCGGGGACTATTGGCATGCGATATAACCAAAAGAATTAAATTAAAGTGTGAATAACAATGACCGCAGCACTGGAATCAACGCTACACATCCTTCCATTGACAAACAATTGGACATGCCAGTCACGGGTCATGGACGTCAAGATTAAATAAAAGACATATGTAAATGCCAAGCGAAGAGAACCGTTTTAAGCAGGATAAAATTATAATAAAGATTGGTAATATAGTAGGCGTGGGTATATACTTACAACACCTCAAAATCACTCAATCGTTTAGTTCGTCGAATGATTGTAATACTTCTAATCAGAAATTACAGCTATTCATGAGGCCACCAAAAGGAGCTTTGATATGATCGCTGTTAATTTTAAATATATTTTTTTGTACCCATAGTTAGGTAACAATGAAAGCACTCGAATCACCATACGTAAGATCACGATTGCTAAAAGTAATCTTTAACCGTAATATCGAGCTAGGTGTATCTAGGTGTTGTGCTGGGTTCCCGGACATAGAGATGATCCAAATAACTCTGAATCACGAGCCAAGAGGTATACTGAAATGGAATTCTCGTATCTCTGTTTATCTAGTCTGGGTGTGACGGAACTTGTAGGAAAGAGCCTAAGGGGTTATACACATTACCTTCTGAAGTACCATTTGGACGTAAATACCAATTTCAACGAAAGTAACTAGAAGCGCCATTTTTGTTCAGACCAAAAGTGCATGTGGGTACTCGTTAGTTTAACAGCTCTACTGATGTAACATTCGCGTCTCAGAGATGGTGGAATTCAGATACCTGTTACCGGTCTGGGTAAATCTGAACCCAATGAATAGAAATTCTACTTAAACTGGGAGGAAGAACCCATATTTGGTAATCCAATAGGAGTGCTTACAGAGCACAGCGCTTCTATAGAACATATTACAACGACGCTCACATTCTTTGCAACTGAATAACACTCCAGAACCTTACAAAATTCTGGATGTATAAGAGAATTGACGGACAAATACAATTTCAACGCCAGGTACGTATAACACTCCTTAATATCGCGTACACAATCTTCTCTGCCGTTTGCTGTGCTCGCCTGAAGCTGAAAGGTTAGGCCAGGGAAGTTTATCAATATCGATAAAGAGCTCACCGAAACCTTCAATGTCAAAGAAGGACAAATCCGTTCCGTCAGTTAGATTGTTGGTTGTAGTCCCTCTACCAACAACCTAACTGGAAACAGCTAGCCAGAGATCAAGCTAGCTCGAGAGGCTTATTGGTCCGGACTGTGGCGCAACACAAAGAAGATATAATGCGAATATTATAGTGTCGAACACGTTTCATTCTACTTTCATTTTAAGAGCAATTTAAACAAATTGTAGGGCGTGCTGTTAAAGATTGCATGTACCCATGTTAGCATTTTTAACTATCGGGTTGTTTTCTATTACTGTAGCCAATAGTCATTCATAAATATCTGTAATTACATGAACTACTCATTCATTAATTTGAACTATAGGAGTATCGGTGGAGGAAATAGTTGTGGAAGTGACCTACAGTTTTATGCTGACTCGACCAAGTTTGAGAAGCTTTTTCTAGACTTTTTGTGCATTGTCAGTGACTCGAAAGGTAGGGCCGTGCAAATTATTTATGTTGAACTGGAACTCCACCTAGACGCCGAGATGCAAGTCGTTGGTATCGACGCAAAGACCCACAACGCTACGCCCGCACGCCCGCCACAGCGTATTCAGTTACTTTACCAGATACACATATCCGGTCCTATTAGTTTCAGCGTGTCATTCGACTCAAAATAACGCACATATAACACTGGTGGATCAATGTACATAGATCGCAGAAGTTGTTTTTTTGCAGATCACAAGACTTAAGTGGAAATTTATCTTAAAAAGAATTTTATTAATGCTGTTTATAACTTTGTGTGGGCCTTATTTTCTCATAAATATGACTATATGTTGTCAAAACATTAATGAGGTATTCTTCTACATATTTTATGTCACCCAACAAACGCATGGCGTGGAAGAGTGACTTCGCTTTCAATGTCAATTATTGCAACATCATTTACCAATCTCACAATAAATGTGCTCTATTGCAACAAAAGAATCGAATATGATTGTTGCGTTCAGAGAGCAGAAGAAAACAAAAAAAACTCAAATTAGAAAATTGTTGTTTTGTAATCTTCATTGGTGCAATCAGACTGTGTACTGTAAATGTCATTGATGGATGGATACCTATAGCATGCAGTTACGTTTGGCAATTGCAAGCATAATTATTGCATTTTCCAGCAGAGGAGAGGAGAAGCAGTACTCTGGAATCGTGCAAGCATGACATTCATTGGATATGTCATTTGATAATTTTGACATCTTGCAAGGCAGCGTTCTCATTTGATTTGTTTCTATTAAGTTGACATACGATTCTGTTGTCTGTTGTCTGAATACCACCACTTTGAATTCAATAGAACACGAATCAACATAATGTTCGTAGTGCAAGTACAAATAGAATTGAATTCAATTATTTGGGTGCACTGCACATTCGTTGCACATGTTTATTGAATTATAGTTTACTAATTGTTAATTAAGTTATGGCTTGTTGTCGATATCTGCTGTTGATGTTGTTCACCAGTAACAATAGTTACCGCTGGATGTCTACTTTATAAGCCAATACTGATAGTTTGCACTCTAATGACTACTATTGATTGTGGCAAGATAATGACTACAATAGCAGAGTGCGGTGGGCGCGTAGGTGTTGCTTCATTAGAGCATAAATATTTGAAATAATCTTGTGCTTCGTTTGGTTATTTGTTCCTTGTTTGTAAAGGTATGTATTTGACTGTGGCATTTCCGGAAATCGAAAGGTACATATCTACATATCTAAGCCGACATGAATTCTAATGTTACGATGACATTGCTTGGCAGAATATTTGTATATCATGTTGACGGAAACGTGACTTATTATACACTTTGTGCATTCAAGACGTGCTTAGCGAATGTTTTAGATCGGGGTTATTACTGATGAGTGTAGTTAATCGGATTGAAGACTTCGCGCTACAAATTCAACTGATACTGCAAATTATGTGTAAGCCAATTACGTAGCTAAATTAGATCTATAGGCAATTAAGATATGTTTTCCTGTGTAAATTGCTTATTTTAAGTGGCTAAGGTTGGTTGAAGGTTTAAAGTGTTGTAGCAGACTTTTCCTCATTTACTGTTTATTTATTACCGATTTTCGGGAAGTGAATGTTCTGACATGTAATTTATGTTTTAAGGTAATCTTATTTCGACCAAGCTATCTAATTTGGTAGGTCAATGTTGTAAGAAATCATAAACATATGTTGTTAATGGATCTGAATTGGTTCTATTGAGTCATGCAACAATTGCCAAGTCAATCGGTACTAAAAATAAAAACTATCCAATGATTTAGAGAAGCAGGCATATGGGGAAGTGGTTAAAAAATACGAGAGAGACCGCTCCAGTGCTCTTAAAACATGACATTTGAAGTAGCTACTTGAATGGCTGTCACAATCTTCAGACCTCAATTGGACTGAGTTTCTTTTGGTTGAGGTTAAATGTGTCCTTAATGACACTTTGCCACACATATCACTTAAATTACGATGGAATTTGTTTTTCAATATATTGTTTTGATCGATTTGAATTCCATAATGAAAGCAATATTCCATCATTCGATTGCCTGCGGGCCTTTTACATTGTCATTTTTGGAAACTTTTAGACGCATATTGTACAGTCACTCTGCCATATCTTGACAAATATTAGTTTTCAAGGCTTCAAGAGTTGGAGTATTTTGAGCATAAGTACGATTTACATAGCCCCACAAAAAGAAATCCACAGTCGAAGAATTATGATCTTGGTTGTGAGCTTACATCATCTCTGTCTTTTCTTGTTGAAACCACATATCTTGCACATATCCTCGACTTGAGTTTGACTTCAAATCCCTCGAAATTTGGTTTGGACACCACTAGAAAAAATGGAAACTCTAAAGTCTAAAGACTTTTTGTGGATGCAATAGTTTTTCAACAAATGTTGTTTGTTAACGAAACTTATCCAGTAAAGAAACGTGAAAAACTAGGCAAAGCGCTGAAAGAAAAAATTGTGTGAAAAATAGTTATAGAAACGCAAATGGACGTATGTATGTGTTCAAATAAAAAATATAAGTCTAAATGTAATATACACATAATGTGTAGTAAAACAAGCCCAAAAGCTGTGCCTGTTGTTGAGCTGACAATCGAAACATTTATGGATATGACGTCGTTCATATGTAAACCCAATTTTCTATGACTCGATCACATATTTCAAAGGAAACTGCCCCAATCTCTCTTTCAATACTTACTCTAAGTTCCTCTTACGACCCCGTTATATTGGCATAAACCAATGATTTAACGTAGCGTCATAAAACAGTATTGATGTGTTAAATCGAATGATCAAGGCGCCCAATTGTCAGGACCATTTATCGATATAACACGTTTATCGAATTAAATTTTCAATAAGTTTTACCCGTGTGGCTTGTAGCACCGTCTTCTTGAAACCATATATAATTAATGTCTAGTGCATGTAATTGACCAAGGAAATAACGTTGCAGCATGTCTCTGATCTCAATTGACTGAAAATTGACGTCCACCGGCATGGGAACCACGGCATACAGTTGTGTTTTGTGGAGGAAGTTATAACCAATACTGCACATTATGTTTGTTGACGAAGTAAGATGAAATTGGTATTCCTCCAACATTTTTACAGGACAATCCCAGAACGTACATATGATCGAGTGGCTTTGGTTCTTAGCGATACCCAATTCTTGTGAACAACGTGTTTCCGACTGCTTTGGTTCATTTGTGATTGACGATAGAACGGCAGCAATTCTCTCGTCACTTCGACCAACCTGTTATTTCACTGGCTCATGAACATCCAGGAGCGAACAATTCGATTCAAGTTGTTTACATGAACGAGAGTTGCCCAAAATGTTCATCACAGCGCGTTTAGCTATAGTTAAGTTAGGTTGCTGTGACTGACTGCGAAAAGGCACACTTAGGTCAAAGCAGGCCCATTGTGATACCACAGGGATTGACTTCTTCTAGTCTTTTAAGCAGTTGGTACTTAAAATAAAGCGAATTTGCTGGCTAATGCTTCCGTTATTTAGAGGTATATATATATATATATATATATACAGGCCCCTAGATGTGAGTACCTACTATGTCTTCATCCATGCAGGTTCTGCAGAAATCGTTGTATGTGACACCCATCCTGCGAGCGTGTATGCCGATTGCTCAGTGTTCGGTTATGACGCCGATGAGCGTCTGCTTAATCTGAGCAGACAGAGTGAAGGTCTGCTTAAACTGAGCAGACAGAATGATCTTATTTTTGGCCATATTTCCTATGTTTTAAGGCAGGCGGTGCCTCCTAGCCATTTGTGATTGGTGTTTTAATTGTGTATATCCTAAGAGGATGGTGGGCTGTAGTGATCGGCAATGAAGGTGGATATCCTCCTGGTGCTAGGGATGAGATTGTACCACACCTAGCGAATTCTCAGTCATCGCGTTAAGTGACAACCTGCAATTAAGAGAAGTTTTTGAATTGATTGGCGTTGTGGGTATGTGCGTCGACTCCTACGCTCGTGGACCAATCTGTCTAGGTTCGATTCCTGGTACGACAAGAAACACTTTTCACGGCCCCACCTCTTTCGAGTCACTGACAATGCTCAAAGAGTATAACTGTCTAGAAAAAGCTTCTCAAACTTGGCCGTTCGGAGTCGGCATAAAACTGTAGGTCCCTTCCACTCGTGATAGAACAATAGCACGCACAACACGAGTGGTTGCTAAGAAGCTAGGCCCTGGCCCTCTACGGGCTGTTGTGCCACCCATATTATTATTATATATAGTATTATTATTTTGAATTGAAAATGACATTGTCCGAGGACTTAATTGCGGCCTGGCTGTTCGAACAGATGGTGATATTTTTTGGACATTACATTGTTCTCGAGCTAGGACAGTGCCTCTTTTATGGCAATAGTTTCTGTCTGAAAAACGTTGAAGTGGGCAGGGAGATCCGTCTGTGTAGATACGCAGGAGATTATTCAGCGTCTGATTAGTTGAACTATAGTTGAACGAATCATATTGTAAAATTTTAAACCGTAATCTAAAAATGTAAAGTTTCAGGTGGTAGATGGGGGGGGATGGGGAATATCAAATCATGTACTAATCAAGAACAGTTTCGCAATGATGTATGCTTTTGCTGAATTGAATCGTTAAAGATTTCGTTAGATTATCGTTATCATTTTCATTTATTATACATAAAAATAAAGGATAAATCATTATAAGTTCCTATGAAGAATTAAATTGAATTTCGTGGTCAATGCGACTTAGGTTCGTTGTCATGGAATGTTTCCCTTTTCGATAAAAATAACAACAAGGAAAGCTGTCTCCAGATCAGTTGATGTAACGTTTTAATTAGATATAAACATGAAGATAACAATTGACCTTTTGACAACTAATCGGGATTATGGGTCAAGCCATTGCTTTCAATCGTAATGCTTTTAAAGTGGATACTAAATTTTACGGCAAATTTAAATATATATTGTTACTTGAAAGGGAAGTTTCATGTAAACAACACAATTTACGTCGATGAATTCACACCACGCACAAGTTTACGTGCTCACTTCAATAGGGCTCTTTATAATGTTATTCCGCCAAAAACATTTAGAGAAGTTATACTTGTTGAGTCAGCATCAGTGACGATTTTCTCTGCCATCGTATACAACAACCCAATGGAAAGTTTGTAATTATTTAAGACCTTCAGAACATTGTCATTATTTCGCTGACATAAAACAGCTCATTTGATATTCTCTAAGCGATTCGGGCTATTCAAGCTGTCTGAAAAAAAAGTGATTCTCGCGACCATTGTCCAATTACATATTTAACAGTTTAAGCATTACCTTATCAACAGCTTTTGACACTTCCTATGTAATTATTACCAAATGCGTCTGCCACAAGTGTGATTCTACGAAATTGCTCGGCAGTTTGTTTTTTAATTGCACGCGATACCTGCTATAGGGATGTCGAGTCATCAATCTAACACCTGAAATAGTGTGAAAAGTGCATAGAGAAATATCTCTATCTCTATCGATATTTTATTCAACTAAATTTCTCAAGCCGTTTGTAATCTTCTTTGCTAACATTGAGTAATTGTGTGTAAAGAATTCTACTGAAACTGAACAGACAATTTTATAAATAATGTGATTGAATACTATTTTGCTTCTGTTTAATATTCAAGTTACATGTTGCATAAATAAATAATGTCCATATGTCAGTTCTGTAACTACTGTTTAATATTTGTAAATATGGAAGCCACACAATCAATTAGCTCGATAGCCTGTGAAGTACTCATGTTTTTCTTTTTGAACGTCTATTAATCAGAAAATTATTGAACTACAGTCGTCGACATATAGCATATGCTAATCAATTATATGGTGGACATTATTGATTGATCTTAATAAACTTCTTATGACTCGTAAGTACGATTGACGAAATACTCGTCAATTATAAACTTTAGTTTGTATACTTTGAACCCTTTGATGAACCTTGTCATCGTCCTTGTGGGAAGGAGGTTAAATAATAAAGCCAACTAACAGGTTTTGGTGCATAATAAATCAAGTAAAATATCGCGGATTATTGGCCAGAAGCGTGAAGTAATTACTCGTGCATCTCAGAATGCTTGTCCCATGAGTGGACACCTTTCGTATGTGGCGCTAGAGCCACCTTTCCCGATCGAAGTTATGCCCTGCTTATGAAACACCTTTGAAACCTGTTCGCACTTGGTTGTGCTCTGCTGTAAATGAAAGCAATTGTAATTATGAATATTTGTTTATGTATTGTGCAGATTGAGCAAATGTGGACATTTTGTAACTTTTTGCCACTCGATATTTTGCATATGTATAGGCTTTTCGACGACTGACTATACGAAGAAGCCATAGAAGCAAAATTCGAAGTCATGTGAAAAGTTGTCGGAACACGAATATCCACCAAATACGAGTATATTTGTGCCTACTTGCCGATATTATTAATTGAGAGTGTCCCACACTTCTAGGTTTACCAGCCGGGTGGTAATTCCTGATCAAGTCGTGGAGGGGGACATTGTCAATCTTTCATCCATTCCGAATCGATTTAAGGTCAAAAATAAATGAGAGGTGTGTTCTAGTGAACTATTATATTATACTATGGATAGTTTTTGAAATTATCCATACTGAATAATTTAAATCGAAAGCTGCAACTCTTATCAAAATTTAAATTTCAATTATTTATAAACATTTTAGATAAAAATATGTTATTGAGAAATGTTACATTTGACAGCAAATTGACACAATGTGTACGGCCACAGTGAAACGCATTCCTACTAAGTACCATTTTACAGGACAGAAGTCAAAATTAATCGAAGTCCCGGAATTTTGAAAAAAAGCCCAATATTTCGGTTTTAAAAACAAAACGTCTTTCGTTTGCATAGTTCGTTCTTCTGTGTCCCCAACTGTACGACAAGTAGGAAGAATAAAGGACAAGTGCGATTATTACTCGAATTCCAAGGGATCCGTACCACAAATATTTGAAAAAATGCATTTTTGAATATTGTGCGCTTAATACAAACGCAATGTTTGCATCGTGCATCATTTGTTGTTGCGTCTTTAGCCCGATAGCTCTGAGAAGCAGAATTTCCGTCTGGATTTGTATGAGATTTTCGACATATTTGGTATACTACATATATATGGACTTACTCACTGACTTACTCACTTTGTTATTCCCCTCAATTTCCCATACTACAAAACAACCTTATTAAACTCGAACCAATTTTGATATACTGTCAAAATTCGACTTAGAGGGAGGCGACTGTAGTGCAAGAATTGCAATTTCGAATAATTATGCATTTATTTAAAATGTTAAGGTTGTTGGGGACTGCAAATATTTGACAGCATAGAGCAAGTTCATAGAAGGTAACTTTCTGTTAATAGTTTATGATCTTAAGATCTTTTGTGCGTTATGTTGGTGATATGGTGAAGACATATCCCTCATAATTATTGTAAAAGCAGATAAATTGGAAGCTGATTTCCAGAAGTTGTTTTAGAAGGAAATGAAGATGAAGTCATATTTCAACACGATGGCGACCCAAACCACACATCCAAATAGTGATGGAATGGCTTTCCGAACAATATTTCAAATTTATCCAGTGGCCAGGCCAAAGTCTCGACCTCAATCCGATTGAGAATTTGTGGTCAATCGTGATAAGACGATTGGGGAAATACCGATCAACCTCAAATAACCTGGAAGAGATTCGGCTGCACTACAGCGGAATGGCAGAGCTCTCCAACTGAAATTATAGAGAAATTGGTGGAAAGTATGCCATAACGTGTGCAAAATGTTTTATGTAGTAAGGAATTATGGACGATGTACTGAAAATTAGCTCTTTCCATAAAGTTGCTGTAAGGTACAAAATTGAATACGTTGGAGTTGATTTTGTTTTTCTTAGACCGCGTTGTTTAGAATATAACATGAAATAAATACCTCTTTTTTAATTTAAAACAAGTGCCTTAAGTATACATATTTCCTTTGTGCTCGCAACTGTAAGATATGCTTGATTTAGATTAAGGTTCTTAGAGAAATGAAAAAGAATAGCCATCTTGAAATAAACGAGATCATAAGCTCTCCAGTATCGGTTTTTAGCAGTTCTAAGAAGAGGAAGATAAGATCCTGTTTGTTTTAATGTGTTTAGAGAAGAAAATGGCTGTACCGCGACATGAGCCTAGCCAGGCGTCTACGGATTCACCGCCTAAGATGGTTAGGCCATGTAGAGCGTATGGACAACCCTGCTCCAACCCGAAGAGTTTTCGACTTCGAACCAGTGGGACAACACAGCAGAGGACGCCCACTCATCGATGGCGCTCACAAGTGGAGAAGGACCCCAACCAACTTGGAGTGCGAAATTACAGCCAGCTGGTTAAAGAGCAAAATCGCGCAAACTCATCATATAGTGGTTTTATCCCATAGTTTTCCTCCGAACAGTCACTAAATTTATTGCTTTCTCTATTTGTTTTAACAAATACATATTAGCATTTTATTGCAGTCGAATCCCGGTAATTCGAAATGGCAAGGGAGCAGGATTTTTTTTACGAAATACCGAAGGTTACGAATTATGGAGATTTCGATTAAACGAGGTGGAAAACATAAAATTACGAATTAACGGGGCTTTTACACAGCTTTTACTTCTCAACTAACGACGCCAAGTTGAGTGCCTACCCCTGGTTAGAAGGGCCCCCGGTTCCAATCACGGTGAAAGCAAAGCTAATACGCTTTTAGTCGGTTTTCATATCTGGTCCAGTCACCATTTGCCGTTGGGATCAACTTAACGGCCCTATCAGTGTGCTGTAGGTGTCACTGTCAGCTCACTCTATCTAACCTAACCTGAAGAGCCCTTTACATTTCATATGATTTTCCAATACATATTACTTGACTTTAGTAGCGCTAAATTCACATATAAATATGTAATACATATAATATGTAAAATGCGAGTACTCCTCTTATCCGAGCAGCTTTATTAATAATTAGCATAGTCAATAGGCGTCAACCAAATTTCATACTTAGTTAATAAACATATTGTTTAGCACATGCAATTTGCAGGAATTAACACAAATTACTCAAACGTTTGGTTTTAAGGCCATGACGATCTAGCACTCTAGATTCAATATTTCACACTAAAAGCACATCAACTAGCTCCTCTAGTCCAGTTTTTTATTGTTACATATAATTGGGCGTATTTATCCGCAAACGCAACTTTTTTTTAGAAAGTACCTGAAGAATTCCTTCACCCCTTCACAGTAGATCACGTGACTTCGTAGATTTTAATATTTTACTTATAACCTTTTTTTTAATTAGGCGGTAACACGTGTTGTGGTGCTCTTTTACCATGATATTGTCTCCGTCAGTTTTCACCAAGAATTTCTACCCATTTTCCATCCATACAGTTGACTTGGATTATATACAGTGCAACCGTACACTCAACTCATCTACCACGAGAGTATACACATATTAAATAAATACACATATTACGGACACAATGCAGGAATGATTCACATACTTAAAATCCAATAAAATATTATACATTGCTTATGCCTGCTACGTTACTATAAAATTCATGGAATGAACGAATAATGAAAGGTTGAGCTGGAATTAGGTAAACCACCGATGCTATAAATAGTCTCGTGACTAGGGGAGTTTTTCGATACCTTGTGAGTGTAGTCATTGTAATCACAATCATATCATATTAGATATGTACCTATAAAATAATTGCAAAGTAAACAAGCATGCATGTGTATATGTACACTGAAAACAATGGTTAAACGAGACGAAGTATTTTCCAAATCCTTGACAAACTAGATGTCGGAAACAACGAACGAAACCGTGCACATTTGCATACTGATGACGCTAAATCTTTATTTTTCTTCTTAACAAAACTTCTCATACATATTAACTTAGATGAAATATGTGTTATGTAACAATATAAACTCTCACTGATCTCACTTTCTGCTATAAATTGCAACGCTTCAGCTGCAGTACTTAACACTGGCGACGCAGTTGTGCATTTGCTTGTGAATCTAATATGCATTTGAACTCAATTCCCGGGGTGCAAATCAATTAAATTTTGATCCGATCATTCAATACGAATGTAAAGCACTCACACAACACAAGCGATTAAGCCTGACTCACTTACCTGAAAGACAAACGTGAAGATGTGAAAGGTGCATGCAACTTGAAACAATGATAAAACTACTGCCCAGCAGACTTGCCATGTGCCGCAGTCACCGAGTAAATAGGAGATTTTATCGTATTTTCGGCTGGAAGAAAGTGCTTCGTCTTTTTCTTCGTCTTCAACCGACTGATAGTAACATATTTCAGACATAACTTTCGCGAATTTTTTGTACTATGCGACCGCTCTGAACCCGTAACACCGATCAACTAAAGTCCAAGTGGATACCCCTTGTAACTTTTTAAGGAGTGGCAGTTACGACAAATTGCATTTTATCCGGAACTCGTTGATTCAGTATCACTTCGATACTTTAATGTATCTACATATGTGAAGCGACAACGAGGTATAATTGGTGAATTGGTTTGTCTAAAGAGCAGGTGGCAATGTGACAATTTGTTCCAACAAACATAGTACCGCGATCGACTGAATGAGTGATCAGCGACCGGTTAACAAGGATTTTTGCAATGCTGATAACCATCAAGTTGCATTAAACAGTCTTGTTATAATACATAGCTCACCACGTACGTCCATCTTATGTCAGATGTGCATTATGAGACTAGACAAACATACACATACCTATGATAAATGCTGACTGGAGTTCTCTAAGATATGATGATGTTTATTCCGTTAAAATCATGATGACACTTTAGTCTTTATATCGTAAGAACGTGTACATATCAGACACACAATACATTCCAAGAAAGTGTGCTTATAAATAAGAATAGTCGTGTCGCCTACAGAAATGTCATTTGGCCTGATTAGGTATATGAAAAAAGCAACCGCGTACAGTAGTGATCAAGAATTCAATCAGCAGCATTCTGACCATGAGGCAAAAGCATATGCCGTTCCAAAGTTAAACCATCAAAATTGAATTGGTTTTACCACTCACTGGATATTAGATAGGTATTTGGCAAGCCTAGATAGGTTGGTATTTATAACTTCTGTTTAATGTCGAGAAGGACCTCAATCAGCTACACAGAAATCACGCTAGCTGGCTGAGTAAATGCTGAAGGACTACGTTTGATTACGGAATCACCAACTGCGCTACCTCGGGTCAATCTGTTGGCGTCGGAACTTTTTTTTGGTAAAGAGGTATAGAGCTATGTTAACCGACTTTCTGTGACCAGAGCTCGACAAATTTAACGTATCCGAGATGTGCCACATACCATACAAGCGAGGCAGTACTCAAAGTTGTGAAGGAAATATTTGACGGCTGGGTCTTCTTACGGCGAGTTTTCACCAATTAGCTGCCGTCATCATGCGACACCAACAGATTTGTTTCTCTATGCAACGTCCAGTTCTTAGTCCACGCTAACAAGTCAACAAACCACTTTCGACGAGCTCGAGGCCAATATTCGATTCGCTATTGCCGGAATAATGCCCACACACATTGAACAGAGTCATCGAAAATTTGAACGGTAGCTTGAAGCACTGTCAGCGACACCGAGGCGGCCAATCGACTGATGTCCTATTCCATGCATAATGTACCGTCAAAATAAAGCCAAAACTAAAAAAATAATCAAGTTTATTTTCCTATCGATCTTATCTGGTCACTCTGTATAGCGACATTCGAAGCAGGTGAAGAAAACAAGTAAAAATAGCAATAGGCCCTGCAAAGAGTGGAGATAATAATAGGCAGCTATTTGGTCTTTGACAGATTTGCAATCAAACGTTGAAATTTTCTAAAACCAGTCGAGCCAGCATCAGAGAGGACTACCTGTTGAACTTGTTGTTTGAAGCAGTTTAATCCAACAGAGGTATACATATATACATATAGAATTAGAATTTCGTACCATTTCGTCAGATTATGAAATCACAAGATGACATGACTTTATCTCTCGTGGATATATCATGAAAGTGAACCATAATCCAAGCTGAAGTTGGGTATTCATCCATCTCATGCAGCATATGATCACGTCAATCGAATACAACATAGATGAAAGTAGCTGTCGTGTATGCGGTAGCTGCGTGATTATACATATATGCATTAATGCTGTTTGAGGCTTAGCGATATACACTTTCACACAATCTGCGCACAAGGAAGTTAAAGTCGCATACACGTCTTTCTCCATTTAGTAGACAAACTCCAAACTCACCGAGGTAGACAAACGCCTTTACTACCTCAAAGTTGTACCTGTCGATCGTGATATTTTCTTCCAGGAGGTATGCTACCGAAGGAATGAGCGACATATTTTGTTTTGTGCTCATTGACCTTAAGACAGCTTGTTTCACCTGTTCTTCACTGGCCTTCAAAGACAAGCCACGCCGGAAACGTGCAACGATCTCGATGTCATCTGCGAAATCCAACAATTGGACTGATTTGAAATCAGACTATAGCGTATCTCCTTGTCGATTTTCGGTGCAGGTTTCAAAAGGCGCCGAAGTCCTCGCACCGAATTGCACGTTGCATCGAGCATATGTTATATTGCTGTCTACAACAAGCATAAATGTGTTGGTTTGTACAGCAACAAGTCCTGGGTCCACCTCGGACTCTAGCGCCACCCATACACATATATTTGCTATCCAGGATTTCCCTAAGTGCGTCGGGTCGAAAGACGAATATGTGCATGTCGATTAGTGTGGTACAAAACGGTTTTAGACCTTCACACGGTACGCTAGACAGGATCTTATAGGTAACGTTGATCAGGAATTTACGTCTATAGTTTTTCTAAAAGATAGGATCGCCCTTTTTGTGGATCTGACATTTGGAGATGATATTCCAATCGATCAGTAGGCTTTCGTCTTCTATCAGAGCACTGGTATCAAAGAAATCTGACGGTAAACAATTTCAGCCAGCGGCTTTTTTGTTCTTTAGCTTTTTGATGGCTGCGCCGACTTCTTCAAAACTGGGTGGAAGGAATATTTCATCGACTGGAGTTGGGATTTCTTGATCCCCTATCAAACTCTTCTGATCGTGGCCGTTAGGCAGTTGTTGGAAGTTTTGCTAAATACAGCCACTATTCCTTTGCCAGGCAGCAGGCAACAAGATTACCTTCACAATTCATAAACGATAACCTGGCTTTTGTCTTTTTATACACACTCTTTAATATCCTTGAGCTGGGACGTTCAGAGAGACATTTTTCTTAAATTCCGAGAGACCTTTTCTTAAGTTCCGAGAGACCGTTCTTCCTTTCCGCCTACTACCACGATACTCCTTAGCCTTATTCTGCTGCGTCCCGTCGGTTGCATTGTACCCTGGGATTTTTGTCGGAAGCAAGTAGCCAGCCGCTGTCTCTTTGATGGGTGACGTAGGCATACTGGGGAGTGTCTCGCTTAGTTAATCTTCGTAGACTCTGGTAATCACCGGGATGTCAATATTCCAAATGAAAAAAAAATACAAAACCAATTCCTTCAATTAAGCTGCTGCAAATCATCGGATATAATCGAAGATATCGAAAATAATGAAATTATTCAATTATCTTAACAGCGAAGCCATTCATTCATATCCCACAAAATCTAGGGATTATCTGCATACCAAACCTGTACCACGATTAGCATAGAATTTATATTTAAATTATTATTATCTTATTCAATAATATGAGATTAATCTAAAGTTCAAATATATGTTTTAAACCTTGCTAATGGATTATGGTTCCGTTTGTTAGTACAAACGGCAAGCTTAAATTGTATGTAATAATGACTATAGTTAGTGCGGCCTGCTATTAACTTGAAGTATTGAATAAAATTATTCAAATAATGCAATGCAAATTTTATCAATTCAATCCGACTCCGAATAATAGTTGATACTCGGCGATTTAGTGGGATTTACCAACATATACATTGTTTGCTTCTACTGACAATTTAATTGACGAGATTTGCTTCAACACTTTCGTTTTTTTTTCTATTTAATTTGTGAGAATGATGGACATTTACATAAATACGTAGCCAATTCGTACTATTATTTCTAAGTGTATATTCCTAGTACTACCAAATGATTTGGTGCACGAGATGAAATGACAAATGTTTTGCAATACAGGGAAATTATGGAAAATGTACACATGTTAAAAATTGAATCTCTATGGAATGGGACAAGCTTAGCATGTACAGAAAAATACTTTTTATTGATGGGAAATATTCACCATTGTAGAGTCGTTGAATAAACATAATGATAAGATTTCGTTAGTCGGGAACCCGTTATTGAATCTTTGAAGCCGCACTTGCGTAATGTTATTGATGAGTGACCAGATAGTCGTAGCTGGAAAGCAAATTTTGTTTTACAATTTGTAGCTATTAATTGAAAAATATTCAATTGCATTAATTTTATTGGCTAAAAACCGTGTACCAAAACCGTGTATTACGTATACTCGGATTGAGCGTTAGATTCAGCAAGAAATTCTGCATGTTGCTAGATTTACTTGCATAAATGTCAGCAATCGCTTTGCTCTTATGAGCACATATAAATATACAAAATCAGTTGAATTATAATAAGTTGATAAAGGCCATTTCATTTCTTTTAAGCTTATAAGACAATATTCAGTCTTGAGGATAGCTGTATGCAGACTTAGTAGAAATAATTATATGAGTGGCGAAACTTTTTTCTAGAAAGTTATATTCTATGAGTATATTGACTCGAGAATTTTTAGTCTCGAGCATTAAAAATAGGTACCCGGTGTAGGAAACGTCTCAGCGTACCACTGCTGACATCAGTATTGAAACCACATCTACCCATTAAATTATGGCATGCAGCATGCCGACATATTCCGCCTGGCATATTTCACATGCTCGAAATCCTATTCAAACATTAATGCAATAAAATTATCAACCAAATAAATTCAATTTTATGGATATTAAAATCTTATTTCTGTGTTCTATTTCACAGTAAAACCATCCTTTATATAATTGAGTACATACGAGATTACCTGAACAACAGGTGACTTAATTGAATCCTGATCAGCCCTATGGGAGTAGTCTGCTGTATCTACCCTTATATTATATTTCAGCGAAAATACTGTCATCAAATTTTGCACTGCTTATGAAATAAATCACTTTTTAATGTGCACTGTGAAGTGAAATAAAGGATCACAAAATACTATGCCGCACAGTATGAAGTGACCCCACATATAAATTCATTAAGTACCTATTCACGTGATTTACTTAATTTGTATTGTATTTGTAATTATCGTATTATTCAAGTGCATTCAATCTAAAAGCACCCTTCCACAGTGATTGAAATTACTCTTTACAAGCATTCCACTGTAAAATGAGTTTGCTCACGCTATGTACATGTATCCAACATGTAATCAAAGCGTTCATGTACTCAAATTATAACTGTTTGATTAACTCGATCTATTACCAGACAATAAACTTCTAAACAATTTGCCAAACCACAACAAGATGACAGAGGGAACAGATGGCTCATAGCAGCTTACAATTAGCCTGTCAATTGCTCATCGCTTCTTATAAATTATCGAATTACCAGTTATCATTACGTGTTGAAATAGCATGTTGACAAAATAAAAGCATGCCACTTAAATTGCAAGCGAATTGGCAAAACTTTACTGTTTCAATGTTAAGACTCTCCACATATTATTCAATTGCAGCTATTTGCCAATGTTGGACAGTTAAATGAGTATCTATCAGCTGTTATCTTCTTAAAGCCGAATGTAATGTTATCTGTAGGCGATTACTAGTTTCTCGAGTACCATTGACCTTATTCGAGCCGAAAGAGCGGCAAGAGAGTGCCACATGAATGTCTAAACGATTGATCAGTTAAATGCAAAAGCTTTTGGATAAGTAAGTTTGGCGTGGATCACGCGAATGGATTTGTTTAAACAGCGATAAGTGTCACATTTTGTAAGCGATTACGTACTTACACATGTATGCACCTTCAATGGGTGTGTTCGGCGATACCGGAAACATTTTTTTTTCATTTTTCTGTTCGCATTGTAGACATTTCATGTAGGTGCTTGTTATGATTTCTTTGCGGTTAACTTTTCGGGGTTTTGATCAGAAAGAGTAGATTTGCAAGGCCTTGACCAAGTTTCATTGTGTATAAAGTGTCGTCGTTAGTTGACACCAATTAGTGTGTATGTTTCGATAAAATTACTTGCTGTTGCTCATTAGTTTTGGTAGATTTATTACATAAATTGAATTGCCGGTGACGGATGAAGTCGGTGACTGCAGGTTAATCCGAACACATGTGACTGAATAATATGTTTGACTATTTCTATGGGCTTATGTAATATCAGATTTGGCTCATTGTGCTGAATTTGGGGTATTTTGCAAATACACCTACTGGCTTACTGACAGAATTTTGTAGTAAATACGAAGGAAATTATTTGTGGTTACTTTTTGTCAGAATCTATTGATTGATAATCTCAATTCGGCAACAAATTTACCGTAGAATAGATTGTTCATTGAGAATTTTACACTACGCAATTCTGAATAAACACGTAGAAAGATTGTGATCTCAATTGACTTCATCAAAACTAGTTAGGTCAGTAATTCTTCTTTTTTTGTGTATGGCGCTAGCTCAGGGCGGGACTGTGCCTCAACGAAAAATCCTCTTCAGCAATGGCAGTCTCTGGCTAACTCCGTCCAGTTTTGCTATCACTGGAAACATGGTCGACCCCTGTCCAGTGTGTGACCAGTAATTTTCGACCAGTAACTAAGTTGTTCAAGTCTCCTCCCCCGAATAAGCTCAAATAGTCCGCTTTACATTTCTCAGAAAAATGTGCCTCATTGAACAGGGCAGTTATAATCAATGTCTTGTATAAAGTCAGGTTCATACATTATGAGGGTGTTCAATTCCTGAATTTCCCTCGAGCCCAATGGTAAATGGTTCGGCAAGATTTACTCCGGATTTGATTTATTTTACTACGGTAAAATGTCTGTTTGCGCACACCCCTATATATTGGACACGTCTCTCCACGGACAATTAGTACGTGCATAAGTATTACCTTGCTCTAGCCGACAGTCTCGCGAAGAATGTATATGAGTTTGGCGAAAACTAGCCAATCACTTACGCGTTCACGTCACTTTGCTCTCTATGAAGAAAACTGGAAGACGAAGCCCTGGATAGAGTAAAAACTGGATGGCTCATATAAAAAGAGATCAACATCACTGGTCAGCTTTTGTCGAAAAAAGGTGCGGAAGCTAATGGGAGTCCTACCGGACACTGTACTATAGATACGCTAGCATCGCGTTTGAATATACCATACAAAGACTTCTGCAGGAGCTGCAGAGATGAGGAAGGAATAGAATGTATCCAGCATCTGCTATGCGAATGCCCAGCCCTAGCAAGGAAGAGAAATCAGTACTTGGGAAAGCACTCCTTTGCACAACTGGAAGACCTGTGTTGTGTAGAGTTGAAAAGCCTCCTGAAGTTCCCAAATGATGATAGTCTTATTAAAAAGGTCTTATAGAGCATTACCTATTAAGGGCACAATGGACCCATATTGTTGGTCTAAGTGAAATGCGTACCTACCAACCTACCTACATTGGTCTACATGTATACAAAAATGTACCCATGCAAGAAAACGTTTTGCAGAGACGCGCTCTGTTTGTACAAACGTATTGTGTTTAAAAGATATGAAAATCGCATACTTTTGAATAAAAAGTGGAAGTCAATATATAATTTGTCAATTGCCATAAGCAACTTTGTTTACCCCAATAGAATTGACACCTCTACATGATGGACAGTCACGATGGTTCCGCGGGTGTCCAATGTCTATATCATTTGTTCTAGTGTTGTGGTAAATCAGACCTTACGATTCTTAGACAACTCGTACACGATTGATGATTGTGGATTGACATGTAGTTATAGGTAGATTATATGCATAGATGAGTTCAGTAAATTTATTCGAAAATTATTAGCAATATTGACTCTTCAGATCAGAGAAGTAGAAATAGTTCCAGAGTTATATTTAGAATTTATGTTTTGAATACAATAACAAATTTCCTGTCCAATTATCTACAAAATCTCACTCTTGCTCTGTACTCTGCAATCTAATCGTGGTTTGTCGTAATTTTAAAATTATCATCAACATATATGTAGGAGGATCTACAACTCCTGTTGCATGTTCTTAAATATTCGACTAGACTGTGCATCATATCTGTATATTTTTCTCCCTTTTACGCTCCTGGGGAAAACTTTAGGACAATGGGCTTATTGGAATCTACAACTCCTTTTTAGTCCTTTATTTTAGTTAATACATACTTTGAGGTACACTTGAAGGTTGAACTTATTGAAAAAATCTCTTTGGTTTTTCGTATGTTGTGTTCCTATAGATTTGTGCTCAAAATCATAAAACTGCCATCATTGACCAAAGTTTTATATCCATTTTCGGAATTATTACACTGGTTACAGAACCACATTTTTGTCTGTAGCATGAGGTTTTTCAATTGTTTCTTACTAATTATAGGTTGCTGATTTCAATTTCACCTTCGGTTTTTCTCCAACACCTCGCTCGTTTGTTAATAATTAATTTATTGCTTAGTTGTTAATCACTTCTTGAAAAATGAATGAGTTAACAATTCCAGCAATAAGAAATTGTTTGCACATATATGTATGTAAATGGATTTGAAGGATAGAGTCCATAAATGGTATACAGGTAGGTCAAAATCCGACAGCAGAGTAGGGGCTGGAGTGAGGGAGAGGACCAAGATGTAGCCTACACTCTTTACTCTCTGCAAGGAAACAACAGTATTTCAGGCTGACCTATTTGCAATCAACGAAGCCGCCCATCATATTAGTGACATAAGCCTACTAACGTCAATATATATATATTCTCAGATAGCCAAGCGGTTCTTAAAGCGCTGAAGAGGTACACATTTAACTCTAAGGCTTTCCGAGAATGTCACAAAACACTAAACTAAGAACAAACTAAAACTGATTTTTAATTAGGTGCTCAGATACCTGTCATTGGGCCCTCGCCCTTTATGGATTTAATATATTTATGGAAATTATGTAATATAAATACATATATATATACATATATATTAACATAAATATATGATTAAACAAATTAACCAGCTTTGGAACGACCAGGACATCGTTCATGGAACAAAACTAAATATAATCCCAAACCCGCCAAAAAAGCTCAAGCTCTAACTTAAAAGCAATTACCACCATCTGTAGGCACTGTTAGGCTAAGGAAACTATGTAACACATACTGACCGACTGCCTTGCAAAAAAAATCCCATCTAGGAAAGTTGTACACTTTTTGAAGATAGCACTCAAATCCTAGATCGAAAGAAGAAGGGTACTATAGATCATTATGGTCGCAGTATTAGTGTCTTTGTGACACACCCCTAAACTAAACTAATACGGCCTTCTATTGTTGTCGTGTACTCTGCTTCCAGTTATCGATAATAGACTGTCTTACGTTCGCATTGATTTTGTCATTATAACTCACTCAGCATCTTTCTTTCGAGGTCATCAAAAATCGGCTATGTTCAGCTTAATGTCCAGCTTTCGGCTCCACATGATACGTACCAATTAGTGCTGTGCCAACCGACCTTATACGTTGATTTAGTTCGCTCAACAGGATATTATAGGAGACGTTGACCAGGGATTTCTTAGCACGATTACCAAATGATCAGTGGGGGCACATGGCGATAAAAATTCAACCAACACATACCATAAATTAAGATAAAATCATAGTTAAGATATGTGTCAGCTTGTTACGTCAACCTTCTTAACCATGTGCAAAGGTTGGTATGCATTTATGTAAGTAGAGCACTAAAACAAAAATTCTCCACCTACCGCCGTTGTACGCATGTCTGTACTTATGTATCTGGATGCATGCAAGTAACTCCATATAAATATGATTTTCTTAATTTTTCATCGAAATCAGATCAAATGTCAGCTTGTAATGGCAAATGTTGACAGTCAAAGGTCAACGAAACAAAGAAGACCAACATAAATCTAAATCTACTAATTGTTTGGAAAGAACACCCTTGAATTACTTTGTAACTCACAGCTTCCCTAGGCTCAAATGGCGGATTCGTTATTAAAAATTAAAAAAAATAAAGACTGATGGCATTGTTCATTGCGTGGATCTTCTCAGTTCCGCTCGATAGAAGTCTGCCTCCTCTTATACTACGTGATTTAAGCAAAAGCATATCGCGGAATTCGTTGGGCGCCCATACATTGGAAATGTATACGTGTTCATTTAACTTGAACCAAATTGCTCAACTTACACAATCTAATAAATCTGGTGTTACACACGCTCAACTACACATATTTTTTGCATAACCTAAGTGCATTGCCCCAAAAAACTGGTCTTCCTACTCACACATGAGAAAGCGCATTTTTACGATTACGAAGTTAAAAGCTTACTGCAGTATACTTTGCATCATTCTCCATCTTAGGGTTTTGGATAAAGTTTAGGTTTAGTGTTCTTCTTTTTGAGACATTCGTGTAATGCTAAAATATTTTAATGGCTGACAGAATAGGGTGTTTGATTTTTACATATCTGTAGATTTTAAAGATCTATAATTGTCAGCAACATTAAAAGTTGAAGGATGATTTCTAGGATTCCATTAAAAATGCGAAATAGGTGAGAATAGTTGAAGGCAAGCGTACAACGTTAACTATCATTCATTGACCTTGACCAAGTTTTTTTTTGCTCATTTCAGCCTGTTTGATTTCATTATCAGTTTGCATGTATTTTATCGCCTCACTGTGTTATCTTAACAACCAGCTCTTCTGGTAGATGTCATTAAAAGATAACGTTTACTTAGGTTTACTTATACCAGGAATTGGAGCTGAGAGGCTTTTCCGATAATATTCGTTGCGTTAGCAAAAAAAAGGTAAGTGAGAGTGTGGCGTTCGTTTAAAAAACTGTCTGTCGTAGAAAACGATCGAGATAAAATCTCGTTACCTTAACAGTCTGGTTTGCCTTGCAGGGGAAGTATTGTAGAGGTTTTTGCTTGGATTTCAATCAGTATTTGATAGTACTGTAGTTGATTGACTACCTACTGACTATCCAAGATTGTACTAGATATGCCCGGTGGAAAAGGCTAAATTTGTTGTCTGACTTACGTTATTCAAGGCATGTATCGAAGTTCGAAGTTGTTTGAAGGTTGCAGTAGGCGATTTTTTTCTATCATGCGTTTCAGCTTTCGATTAAAATTTCCACGATTCTAGTATTGTCACTACTACAACCGCTCATTGGCTTTGGACAATGCCTAGTTCCAATATCACCACAATATTCAAGCAAGCGAGGATTCAGTAACTTTTTAGTTACTAATTTTTAGGATTAATGATGAGAGTAGATAAAAAAAAACTTCTCGAACCTCAATATCAATGCAAGTAAAACGTTATGCGCATGTGTTTTTCAAGAATCCAAACAGAGCGCTGTAACGGCAATCAAAATGTTTCACGTCTGCATCTAGAATGAACCAGATATCAAGGTACAGAGGTATCCGACTTCACAGCTGATTGTCCCTTCGGCCACCGAAATATGGACAAGATAATCACACATTTTGACAGTTATTCACGAATGTGTTCGATTGAAAGATTTATTCGGTTATACAATTTCATTTAACCCCTTAACTGAGTTCAATTTGAGTGTGTTCTGCTGTTTAAACCTCAGTTCTGCGCCTTAGCTTAATTTCGCTTCGCTCTTTTTTTCACGCTACAAAAGTTCCAAAGGAATGCACAAAAAGCATTACAAAACTACAAAGAATAATAAATATGTACATCGAAAACAAATTGTAGCCAATACAAGCACCAAATGGAAAGAGTTGCCATATTTTTTTTCCATCGCATTACATACACAAGTTGAATTGAGTACAGTTCAACAGATTTCAGTGAGAAACCGGAATTAAACCAAACATTTTAACTCGGTTTAAGGTTCAGCTGAACTTAAGTTTAAGCCTTCACTGTGAAACTGGGCATTAGGCTTACATCAGAATTCAATATCGTATATGAAAAAAGTGAACAATTGAAAAAAAGTGATTTAGTTGCATATGAAAGAATTTAATTCATTTGATGCTAGTTATAGATTGCAAAAGCTATAATGAGCAGGGACATTTTGGAAAAAAAAGTGTGCACAAAACGTTAATTTTCTTCCGGCTTAAAATTTCTGTTGACTAAAAATACTCCGGGGTGATGCATCGATCCGCAAAGGGAATCGAAAAGGGAACTGTTATAATATATCATACAGGAATATCAGCTTGATAGACGAATTGCGTAGAATGTTTTTAGCTGGAATACGTGCATATTCCCGGTACGACGAAAATAATGTTCACGGCCCCTCCCTTTTCGAGTCACTGACAATGCTCAAAGAGAATAACTGTCTAGAAAAAGCTTTTCGGACTTGGCCGTTCGGAGTCAGCATAAAACTGTGCGTCCCTTCTTCCACTCGTGGTAGAACAATAGCAAGCACAACATGAGTCGTTGATGTAGAAGCTATGCCCTGGCCCTCTACGGGCTGTAGCGCCCCCATTTTTTATTATAAATGCATATTAGAGCCTATGAACTAAAATGAGTGGATAGTTCTAATGAACTAATGGACATCATTTATAGTGTAAATCACTATCCGAATTGGAATGTCGTTTGTTGTGAATATATTTATCTGCGGACTTACCCTTTCAATCAACGTACATCAAAAACTCTAAAGAAAGCATGTCACATTATCATTCGTGGTACTACGTTCGATTTCTGGCAATGTATCTCAACCTTTGGCAACCATCATGTTTTAACTACACTGTTTTACTGTTTTAACTGCGGAATGTAGACCTCCGTTGTTCTATGTTTGAGGGTGAGCACGAGCTTTCGCAATGACCGCCCGACACATTCTCCTTGGTAGTCGTATGGTGTTGTCTTTTGTTTTCTAGCCTATTTCCTGGGATCCACTAGGATGTTATGTTCCACAATAAGCTCGATGACTTTCGTAAACGAATAATTGCAGTTATCTCTCTATTGTATAGATCATTCTCCACAAAAACACGGATTCGAGATTGATCAGGAATAGTTTTTGTTGGTAGCTTTCAGTAGTCAGTCACTAGTAGTAATATCGACGTGTCTCTTTATTTTCTCTGATAGCCGCAAGCAACGAAAAGAGAAACTTGAGAGGTTAATTTGTTTGGATTGGAATATGCTCTTCCACATTTTTTTTAAAAGGAGTGAAGCAGATTTCACTTTATTTGAGTAAAGTTGCTTCGTCACTAATTGCGTGCAGATCTCTGCATTGGTGGTGTGTTTAGCGACTGATAGCGAACAAATGAAATTTTTCCAGCTAGATGTAGGTAACAGGAACTACAAAGTGTTGAGATGTCAAAGACCACAGCTTTGAAACATGATTTTAATTACGAATAACACCACATATGGGGTCGTTATCTGTTTTTTGATACGTCTTCTTTGTCATTGAAAATGTGTTCGCCTATTTTTGCACAGAGATTAGAATACTTAAATATACGATGTCTAGTGGAGGGTGAAAAGATATTTCCCATTTAATTTTCAAATAAGCATAACGTTGTGTGATCTCAATGCGGAACTGAAATATTAACTACTATTCAGCCAATAAAAAGCAGAAAGTTTATTTTCATTGTATTTGTTTGATATTATTTTAGCTAGATGTTGCGTGCATTATTATGTATTAATAATGTACAGACTGCTTCATTACGATTAAAAACTGAATATTTTAGTTCTAAATACATTGAACTTGGAAATACATTGGGTCTAGGCATTTTTTTTTCTTGAGAAAAGAGATAAGCTTCCGTCAATACCGAATGTCGAGTGTACAATTGTCCCTAGGATGCGTCATCTTAGATGCGTCAGGACTCATTTGGGATATTCCACAGAGCCACTGGGCAGAGACTGTGAGATAACCTTTAGTTGACGTCAATTCTATTTCATTAAATTGTTATGAATTTTGTACAATGCTCTGGGTGTGAGTACACTAAGCTTTAAACGATAAAATGACAAGACAGGAAAAGTAAAAATAACGATATATGGGCAATTATTGTAAGCAGAAGCTATTAAAATAAAACATGCACACAAAATACAGGAGTGTTGTACTGAAAAATGTTAAGCCATTTTTCATATGTAATTTCTGAAGTTGCAATCATATCTTACGAATACGACACAACACCATCAATCAGTGTCAGTTGATATGCAGAAGTGAGCAAGTTTATTTAACTTTATTATCTTTTTAAAATAAGATCCGAAATTCCTTTTTGAAAAAGAAATTGATTGAGAAGCTGAAAGAAAACGATTTTTTTTAATTTAATTACCAAGCTTAACATTTTTTTCGCTATTTAATTCTAATTTATTTCCTCATCGACACACTGATGTCGACCTAAAACTAAAACAAAAACTCTCACATTCTGGACGATATGCTAATTTGATTGGCAAATTGTAAATTGTAATCTTATGTCAAAATCTTATACTTTATTGTATATTTAAAAAAAGAAGTGAATATACAACAAAAGACGTAGTTAAGTAGTTAATTGAGCAGTGCGCTGTGAATTCCACGAAATTTCTAGCTAGATGCATCAACATAATTTCTGCAGGAATTAACAATAGAGACTAGGATGTGTTTTAGGAATATGTTTAACGCAATTTAGTTAATGTGACAATTATGTTTACGGGCATTTAATTTGCTTTAATTTCTTTATTTGCAAACTTATTGTTCAAACCGAACCGTTGCTTAGAAGTTAATTTCAATGACTAATTCATTATTATGTTAATCGTGTTAACGTGACATAAAAATTGTAAATGTCGATAAATAGTCTGATATGTTATAGTTCGTACTTTTTTCTGTCACGAGTGTGATCTGAAATCCCCCAAACTTGCATCACTTTTAAATTCATTCTAACAGGACTATCGGTCAATCTTTGAATCAGAAGTGTCAGTTTAAATATCAGTTTATGACTGTCAATAAGTTAACTGACAGAACGATTTTGACAGGCTATATTTAAAAAAAAGATCTTACGCTTAATCTCATGTGCTAAATAACTCAATCAGTATATTATATGCAAATCACATCAAAAAAGTTCTGGTGTCCATTAAATATCACGTGATACTAATGGATATCATTCCATGGAAATATTTCACAAGTAAGTTTAGTGAAAACTGGTACCAAAAGGGTACTAAATCGCTCACCGCCAATCGTAGTCCATGTGCAAGCGCAGCTAATGTACGTATGTAAAGGAAACATTATTTGCTATATTATTTTAAGAAGTAATTCAGTAAAGCTGTCTAGAATATACTTTTTACTCCGACTTGAACGTATTTTTAGGCTAAGAACGTGAATTTAATTCTTAGCCGAAAATCTCCTCAATTACAGAGAAAGCTGCTCATAGAATTGTGAACTATTAACAACCTACTGTTGTTCCATGACACGATGATAATTTTGTTCTTCTAATACAAATATGTACTTTATAAGAGTTAAGCAAATATAAGAGGCTTGGATATTAGAATACGTGCCCGTTAAATTTCTTTAATTGTGTTCAAAACAAAAAAATTGACAAAATTATGCCAGTTACATTTTTTCACTGTGTTTGATAAATACTCGTTGTTTGAGGAAACCGTTTTTGTTTAGTTTACTTTCAGAACATTCGCATAAATCAACCTGAGCTATTTCAAAATTGTTACTCATCTAGGCAACAACTAACAATTTTAAAAACGATTTCCCAAATAATTAGCTTTGTGCATGAATTCAAATTAAACAAATACAATTTCGGATTGGCTGCATATAGTTCTCAATACTCAATGACCTTTATTCTTAGGTATCTATGCACAATTTGCATTTGAGAATATTTTTCTGTAGGGTGTGTTTTTTGGAGACCGAAATTTGATTATCTTTGTTAGTACTAAGTATTATTTGGATAACTATAAAATATTATGGAAGTACGTAGTAGTCAGAATCTCCGTTGAATGCAGCCATTTGAATGGACTATAATATATATACGGTGGCGCAAAGTTAATCATCCAATCGGGAGATATTATCATTTTTGCAAATGGCGTCGTACGTCAATAGTGGCGTTCACACTCAACAATTTGTCGATACTAATTACTTGACAACCGCGCTTGATGAGCCAAATCGTCAATGTGAACGCTCAAGTTGGCAGACTTGTAGTATGGTAGACATTTTCCAATGGCATTTAGACTTTTGCCAATTTGACATCAAGCAAATCGTATCGACAAATTGTTGAGTGTGAACGCCGCTAAACATATTTGACATTTGTGAACTAGACAGTTTCCTCATACAAACAGACAAGCAATGCGTCGCGTGTGTATTACTGTCAAGCCATCCTCAATATCAACCACAAAGAGTTTGTGTCAAAAATCATCATGAGTGACGAGCCGCATTTCCATTTTAACGGTTACGTCGATAAGAAAAAATCTTTGTTTCTGGGGTACTGAAAGTCGGTGTGTTATGCACAAAGAGCCATTAAATCCACTCAAAACCACTGTGTGGTGCTGCGTTCACTGGAAGCGGGAGGAGTAATTGGACCGTATTTTTTTGAGAACTCCATCGGTTACTTGCGAACACTACAGGGCCATGATAAACTACTTCTTACCGCCGGAATTGGATGAGCGGAGCTTGGTGCATATGTGGTTTCAACTACACACACAGCACGAGGCCGTTTTGGCGATATGGCATGGCCAGCAAGATCGACCAATTTAACCATCCCTGACACTGTAGGCAGCCACTTGGCGGATATCATCTTTGAAACTTAACAGAAAATATTGTAAAGGCCCAAATAAGGATTTCCATCATTAAAATAATTTAAAAAGAATATTGGATGATTAATTTTCGGCAACCTTCTATAAAATAAATCCGCAATCAATTTTGTATCAATTTGTATTAATTTCTGTGCTTTATCATATTTCCTACTCATATTAGCATTAAGGAAGTTTGGGTGTTTTGATAGGACATAAATTATAGTATGTTACATTATGGCATCAATTAGGGAGAACCATATCACGCATATATATGCCGTACCAGGTACCATGAAATCGGATTTCAGTAATTTCAAGACGAGAAAGTATATCAACATACACTGCGCCGTGTAATACAAAGTCACTTGAATACACAAAATCACTGAAGGTAAGTTTCTATATAAAGTCTGAGTCTGGATATGAGTTAATCATGAAGTTTCAAAGATTTAATTAACATCATAAACTGAATATAGTTATGTGACTATGCGAAAACTATGAAACAATGAACGTAAAATAAGTTCAGTGATCTTTAAGTTGTCTCTTAACTGCAAATATTATTGTAAAACACTTCAAAGCGCATAAAAATGTATCATATTGCCAAGTAGTTATCGCATTAAAAAGCTTTTAGAAGTAACACAAGATTAATTGTGATATATGTAAATAATTGAGGCATTTGTGTTCTAATGGTGCATAAAGTGTTTTTTCTTCCACACCCGCGTAATAACCTTGCTTACCTTTCACATACCATACCCACATTTTCATATTTGAATGAGCGATCGTTATACTCAGCTATTATATTTATTGTTTACTACGATGGTCTCAATGCATTCAATGCAACTTAGTTTTCAAATATACTATCCATTGCCAACTGTTGTGTTAAACCACAAAACAATTTGGATTAAAATAAGCATATCATTAAAAGAAGAAATTACTTAAATTACCCCGTTTATTTGAAAAATAGATGTATACATCATTTATAATGCATACTACTTCGGCAGAGTGTGCTGATGCTGTTTGGTAAGTTTGGGTCTCTTCAAAATGCACTGGTGTGTTTCGAAAGTCAAACGGCTGTTGAGTGTATTAAATTATAGTGGTTACTAGAAGCAAGAAGTGGTTCATTCCATTTGAAACGTGTTGAATATTTAATACATTGTGAAGTACTCGTATTTGATAAGATCGAAATTGAGCTATACACCCCCATACATAGGTAGTACTGACATTCCCGTCAAACTCGTCCGGTTGTGCAGGATGACGATGGAGAATTCTCGCTGCTCGATCAAGGTCAGTAACGAACTCAACGTGACTTTCAATATCAAAAAGGATTTTTAGGACGCACTTCTTCAACATCATCCTGGAGAAGATCGTGGAGGACTCACACCCAAACAGTAGAGACACGATCTTCCAGAAATCCGTATAACTGTTAGCATCCGCTAATGAGATTCATGTGCCTTATGAACGCTGTGAGTCATCAAAGAGGCGTTTGCTAGAATTGAGGTGAAACCGTGATTCAGAGTGGTATATGCTGTCCTTAAGAAGGAACACAAACGCGGAAAAACTTTGGGAACAGTTTTTTTGGGCTCAAGATGCAATTAAAGAACAAAGCTGATTTATACAAGACATTATTCATTCTACGCATGGTCTATACAGAAACATGAAAAATTAGAAAGCGGATGATGAAGTTCTGCGTGCGATATTTAGTCACTTTTGCGTTGAATGCATCTGGACGATAAGATTCAACCACAAACTATGTTGGTTCTATAGCATAAAGACGCAGATTCAATTGAAAACACTCTGGTCAAGTTCTCTACACGATTGTACCACCGATGCCCGCGTTTAAGGGAACAAATGCTAGCAAGCCGCTAGCCAATGATCGGGCTATCGTAATCAGTAACTATATTATTCAAAAGTTATACAGATTATCTGTATAGTCTAGGTTTGATTTGCATCACACAAATTTTAACGGCAAGTAAAATTTTCTGACCAAAGAAGAGTTTTAAAATTTTCCAAATTCCTTTATTTTATATTTTGAATGCAGACTATTAATTAATATTTTATCATTACAAGATAAAAGTACCTACTGGAATATTGAAATAAGGTGAAAGCACTGAGAACATGTTCATGTTGAAATATGTGATTCTGGACATGCATGAGACTAATCATAATAATTTTAATTTATTACAGTTCTTACAGAAAAGACATTCTCTTGTGCAAAATCGTGTAGTGCTCAGTTTACTCACGAAGTTGGGTAATGGAATTTATGAAAGGGTATATGAATATTAATATCTATCTTGCTTGTATATCTTAACCAATGAAAAATATGGATATTAAAAAAAATCTATCAAAACATGCACATCAATTGCACAGTTTCTTATTACGAAAAGAATAAGAACTACTAGTATTTATACAAATGTATTCAACATCAACTATAAATTCAAGTTGAAGGGTCACGTAATGAAAGAAACAGGAAAGAACTGTGAAATCAAAGTAATATGGTAAAATCATAATATATTTCAAACCACCTTTCGCACTGAATGTTGAAGTATTTGAGAATCATTAGTTAGTAATCAAGGATTAATAAAATGGGCTGAAAATAGCTGGATGGTGAGAAGTGCTTTCATATGTATTTTTGTTGACTTGTAATATCGGAGCAGCTAAGAAAAATCTCATAATAGTCTCTGTGCAAGTCAGAATAAAGAACTAAATACTGTCAGGCTCAATATGCCAATCATCAATTAAAATTTAAAATAAATAAGCTTAGGATATATTAGGTGACAATTGGAATACTAGCGATGCAAAGCAATATACGTAAGAGTCAGATGATTGACATACGTACATAGATGAGAATATACAAAACATGTCAGACCCAGAATAAAAATGTAAAACCATTTGTACAGAGATGCGACAATTATGCGCTGTGCGTCAATAGGCACATACTATATCATAACATAGAAGTGTGTGCGTAGAAAACAAGTTACATGTTTTTAAATGATGACGCTTCCAAGTCATATTCCAAAAATGTGCATATCTCGTATTTGGAAAAAAGTAATATATTTATATATTTTCCCAAACTGGATACATTAGGTTTAAATTATGTCCTCCTGGAATGGCAACAAGTAAAACAACTTTGAGAGCAAACTTATTGCATCTTGATTCTTGTACTGAATTACGCTGCCTTGATCAAGTTAATTTAGACGAAACTTGGTCGGGCTTATATACGGAAGAACAAGGATATTTTGAACACCTATAGCCAGTTCCTTGACAAAAAGTACCAGCATTTATTGTAATACAGGTGGAACTTTTATCTTTTGATTTGCCTTGCAAAATATAAAACAGATCAGTGGCCAATATTAGGATGAAGAAATCTGAAGAATTTGTCTACTTAGGCCGCTTTTACACACGCCAAATTGTTGTATAAAGTTGACAAGGGAAGTGAGACAAAAGGGATCACACAAAGGAAATAACATACACATTGAAAAAATCGGCGACGAATTTAGCGTGTGTAAAAGCGGCCTTAAATGTTGTGGCAACGTTGTTGACAAGAAATAGATAAGGAAAGTGCCATTGCACACGGTTTCTGTCACATTCAGCACTGGAATCGGATCATTTTCATCTAATCTCTACACTTTGTAGGAAAATTCGGGAGGGATGGCAAATAAAACACAGCTTCTTCGAAGATTCTTTATTGACTGACTCCACATTGTACATTTCCTTAAAATATTCATTAGGCAAACGGTGCGAGTGCACAGTAAAATAATTGCGGATAGATCATTCGATCATGACGACTATTATAGGAAACGTATTCTATGTTCTGAAATCTCTATTTATTTAGATTATTTTTTTATATATTTATATAGAATATCCAGTAGAATAAACCATCGAGACCATAAGTAAACGAACTGATTTCAATTAACATTGACTACAACTTTTTTTTAACTAAGATGATAAATAAATTTGGAATGAAAAAGATGTACGCAGATGTAGATGCACTCATCTCACTTCAATGATATTCTCTCGCTTTGAAAGTTCCTGTCCAAGGAAAATAGATTAAAGGGACTCAAGTACACTTCACTGTATTGCTTATTTAGAAAAATTGCATGTATTTTGAAAAATATAAAAAATTGTATACTCCATTTTAATTATTAATTACCAACATTTTCTAAGTAGAAAATTACATAAATCATTACATAATTACATAATTGAGCTGATGTTTGGCATTCAAAGTAAATTCAAACGTGCTCAGTTTGCATTGCTGTATCATCATGGAAAGACTTACACTCGAACAACGCTTACAAATAACGAAATGTTGTTATCAAAATACATGCTCTGTGAAAAATATTGAGAAAACACGGAGAGGAATTGATTTCTCACTTGCAACGATGAACTGATCGGAATTTTGGTCAATTTTGGATATATCACGCGACTTAACGCCTATAGACTAGATTTTATGGAGTGACGTATCTCCATAAAAACTAGTCTATAGGCGTCAAATCGCATGATCTCTCTTCGTTTGCCGATATGCGTCAATTGTAGCTCTGGAAGGTATTCCAGCCCTGCCAAAGTGACTCAAAAGTTGACTCTTATTTCTCTAATGAACCACTGATAAAGTAGTCGGGGTCACAATTTACATGAAAAAATCTTAACTTAATGACACTCATTGATTGAACAATTTAAATAAAAATTATATTCACATTTGCATTTTGCCTGTGATAATTAAAAAACCAAATCGTTCAACTATCATCTATTAAGGGGAAAAGTAAAGTCGTGCAACCGTTCGTTGTGAAGTTTCGGCATATTGTCAATTAGTTCAGAGCATTACGTTCAGTAATGAATTAGCGAGTACTTTTAAATAAAATAGTAAAAAGTATTTCACAGAATTTACAAACATACAGGAATATCTCATTTATCGCAAGATTCAGAATATTGTATTATTTTAAGTTTTTCGTGAATGTTGAAACAACGCCTCTACTCTTTGCTATTTGCGAGGACACGCTTGTTGCTATTTCGAATAGATATTATCATTTTCTTCAAATTATATGCTGAGCAACTGACTAATAAGTTATAGATCCACTCCTCGGAAACCATTGCATCTGTTTGACTTAAAATCTATGTCGGGAATTGCGTACATATTCTCCACAAGTTGTAACATTTCATTTGGAATAATTCAACAATTGAGTTATATTTAATTTTTGCAGTAAATCCCACCATCTACAATACTAAACTCTGATTCAATTTATGTATGTGTGGATTGCTTTCTCCAAAGAAAACTCCACCATCAGTTGGTATTCCCTGCATATGTGCACACAAATCCGGTGAAATGCAAGTGCAGATGTCGTTGTCTTCACGTTGACATCCTTTTCTATCCCAAATGCCAAGAATTCACTTCAATTTGAAAGTTTGCTTTCAAACTGTACAATTTCACACGTAAAAAATTCTCTTGTTTCTTAAATCTTCAATGATGCCGGAAATGTATCTATTTTATGTTTTTTCTGTTATCCTTGAACCCAGTCGTAGTTATTTGCAGAACTTCAAATTCTTATCGGAACATGGGAAATGAAACGGAATAACGAACTTTAAAATAACTTTTTATATTTTAGTCTCATGAATATGGGATTGCAATACACTTTAGTGGTTATAAAAATAAATAAAAACATTAATTTTCTTATAGAGAAACTAGTATTTTTAACCAGAGAGCTTTTATTATGACATTCAACCATTTAATGGAGAAACAGAATGTGTTTTGGTGGAGAGTCGTCAACGAAATGTGCGTACTTCGCGTACTGCGTTCCCATTTTAACTGATGGTATCAGAAGAGTAAAATACTCGAAACACATTTACAGAGATAACCTTTGAGGTCAATAAGTTGATTTAATTCACAATATTGCCAAAAATACCACATCACTTCTTATCGCATCACAAACACAGGCGAAAGCAAAGATTTAATTTCCACGAATTGGAAACCACTTTTCACTTGACACCCAAATATATGTAAATTAGGCCGAATAGAATATAAATACAGTGCAATGTATTCCTTTTTAGATCGGATCATATCAGTGAAGTGCTTTAAATGGGTCAGGATAAGCGAAGTCAAATTAAACGCCAACTCATTAAACCCAGGGTTCAACTCCAAAATAATAAACATTTTGATAAACATTTTAAGAACTAAAATAAAACTCGAAATACTCGTATATGTCAAAATATGTTGAGATGTTTTTATAAAATAAGAGGTATTTACAACTTACCTGAAAAACGAACGCAAAAATGTGAAAAGTCGTTGGCACTTCAAACAGACACAACAGGAATGTCCACACAAACTGCCACAAGCCATAATGTCCAATGTAATTGGATATGATATCACTGTCCACATCCTGGCTGAGATCTTTCACCACTTCGGTAGTTTGCACTTTTTCGCTTTTACGCAAATCTTCAGAATTCCGACGGAAATCAATGGATATTACACTGATTTCTGGTGTTTTCGGTTTTTTCCGGTGATCGCAACAAGAAGGACGCACCCGTTGACCGGTATTGAAGGAAAGTGTACCGCGCCGTAGAACACCACTCATTGTATAATAAAATGATTTTCTGTTACAATTCAAAATTGGTTGAAAACAAAAAAATTATTAAATTGGTACTCGAATCTATTTTTGTTTCGCTACTACCGTCGCGGACGATTGAAGTCAATCTGAAATATTAACCAGGCCGAGACAAGGCTTATAACGAACACGCAAATCTGATTGACTGAAACTGATTTACGATTGCAGTCGCGGGCTAGCGCTGTAGCCTGGAAAGCTTACTTCGGATTCAATGCCTTACACTTTGATTTTAACTTAACTGTTGATTTGGAAAGCTTCAAACCATTGGAAAGCTCCCTCCATACGAGGTGATCACAGCGGATATCTGTTAAGGTAGCTGCCAACAGCTTTCAGGTGCAAAAGGCATCGGGGAACCTTTTTTGCAAAGTTGAAAGCTTTTGATCTGTGTGTACAAATGGAAATTACGTCAACGATAAGCATGCCCACAGTTTCCTGGTCTGTCACGTGTGAGTGTTAGTTGAGACTCTATCGCTGCTACTTATGCATGCTTATTCGTAAACATTGTGTAATCTTCGTGCGATGAACCGAGAATGGTTTTTCGCATAACCATTTGTGTCACTTGGAGTGTTGGATTGTGTGTCAGTATATCTTCAGGTTGACGGGCCTCTGTGTTGATCTGTGGACTATGACACTTTAAGTTTTGCGGTAGGTCGGTCATTAACTTTCGATTTTCTTGATTGAATGCTTTTGTGGGCGTGACGTTTGTTTTTGATGAATCATTAAATGTGCTGTGGAATCGTTAGTGTTTGTTTTGTTTTATTTTTTTCTTTTTGACGCTGCATAACTGCTATTAAGGTTTTGAATGATTTATGAAGGTTATAAATGTGATATTGGGAAGCACTGATAATTTCTTCAACACCTTGTCGTTTAGTTACATACGCCGTAAGAGCAACAATTTAGTTCTCGCTTTAATGAATAATTCTTTCAAAGTTCACTTGAATTGGGTTTACTTTTAAAATGAATTGGTTTGATTCATAATTAGAGACCTCGTTGATACATTTCATTAGGATTTGTTCAGACTATTTTGAAAAAATAGTTCGCTAAAAATTCAACTCACATTGTTCCAAAATTGTCGTACCTGCCAGATTTAGCACCTCCAGATCCAGATACCGTCAGACAATGTTTCGATATAATCGAGGAAATAAAAGCAGAATCACTGTGCATTTAAAATAAAATTTAACAATACTTTCGAGGACCGTTGACAACGTGTATTGTGTAGAGACTTTGAAGGCGATGAAATAGATTTTGAAAATCAAATCAAGATTTTCGAGCCCTCGTGTCCGGGCGTGGGTGCAATAGGGTGTCAAGCTTCAATTAAGCCCGATAAGAATTACTTTGATAATTGACATCTCAAACGTCTCTGTCCATAGTTGGCACACAACTGTAGGACCCCTCCACTTGTATGTGCAAAATATCACGCACAATAGGAGTGGTTGCTGTAGAACCTAGGCTCAGATGCACCACGGATTGCGGCGCCACCCATACAATTATTACTATTCATTATTCATATAATTAACATCATAGACTCATTTCGCCATGCAATTGCGAACGCGGAAGAGTTAACCACGTGCAGATCAGCTATAAAGATGAGGGTCATTGTCACTCTGGTGTAGCGTGTCATACAATACAATAGATCAAACTATTTTTCTATGACTTGAAGCTAAAAATTATAGCATGTTATGCTTGTTGAAAACCATTCTTTTCCGGGCAATTTTTTTACATCCTTGGCTGACATCAAAAGTAATTAGCGAAAGTTCTCGAGAAAACACATATTTTACACAATGCGAGGTCGAAACTAATTTGCTGCATAATATTGCTTGTTTGAAAGTTATTTTACGTTTCAGAAAGCCAAACTCTCAATACTTATTTAATTCTTAGGCCAGCTATCCATGGGAGGTCTAATTGTAAGCTAAAGTTGCCTTCGATCATGTGCATGCACTTAATTCTCTAGATTATAATATGATTGCGATTATTATCAGTGTGATATGTATAGCAGCTTCAGAATAAGAATTAAAAATTTTCGATCGGAGATGGTCATTGGCTCTGGTAATCTGTGCTAATATGGACAATACTAGATATATAACCACGCCTGAACGACCCAAACCCAACGCTATTGCTTTTCTTAAGCTACAGGGTATCTTTTTACCGACATGATAGGAAGTGAAATATTCATGGAATGAAATGAGCAGCCTAGGTTGGGTAGTTGGGCTGCCAGCGAAATCGCCTGCACACTTAGACCAAGTTGGTCCATTGTGATATCCATAGTCAGACTACTACCACTGATCGACAACTCCAGTGATAGTGCCGTTAATTTGATACCAACCGGCAAATGGTGACCGGGCCAGATTTGAAAATCGGATAAAAGCGTATTAACTTTGCTTTCACCCGGACTCGAACCGGGGACCCCTCTAGCCAGGGGCAGGCACTCAATCAACGGCGCCATCCAGCAGTACGGCGAGCAGGCTATGTTACCATTTCTCTAAGCAATTCAATCATCTTTACACTAGCTTCAAAATCGTTCTGTAGGGAGAATAGTAATGGTCAGTTAAATCACTGTTTTTTTCCATAGAATTTGAGGTGACTCTATGTACCTTCGTTGGGCTGTGTGAGGCTGTCACTCAAACATAACCTTACTTATATACTAGTACCGGTATAATATGTATATGTTTTAAGGCCGATACTCAATCTACTAATCGCTATACGAAACATTTCTCGTTCCCGGTGATACTCCATTTAACTCTGTGTATTGCATTATTCACATATACGATGTTTTACGGAATATCCACTTCAAGGGAGATTTCGTTCCCTTGAAGTAAATAGTTTACAGCTATACAAAGATACGTAATGTTTACTGGTTGATATTTCCCCTTATTAATGCCTTCTGCTCTGCTACAGATCGGTCATCCACCAGTTCTCTGCTGGATTGCTGTGGCCGTAATCTGTCGTCCCAGTGACTATTTGCTTTCAGTCATTTGATTCTCTCGTCGATTACTATTTACCAACGATTGACGAAAATCCCAACGAATCAAAAACAAACATAAGTTAAAAATTCAATGGTGAACCCACGCGACAATTGTTGGTAAGAGAAAAGAAATATAACATAATTTTGCAGGAAGCAGGAAGTTGCAATGCGACGAGATCTCGGATGCAGGATGGTCAAATTGCTGTTTTTGGGGTTCCAGCAAAAGTGAATAGGTCAGGTTCCGAACAGCGGACCGATGCTGCCAGAGAGGGCCCTTAATTTTGTGTAGATTATATTTGTTCCAGTTGTTTTTAATGCTTTGACAAACAATTATACATCGTTTATTCACGATTGATTTTCCTTTATTTACAAAAATAACTACAATAAACGGAACATTTTATGTTCATCCACATATTCGTATAAGTGATACTCCACTGTAATTATAATGACAAGTGAAGGGGTTTTTTTAGAGGCGGAGAACTTTAAGTTGCGACAATATTTTCTGCCACAGCTAATTTGACACTTCGCGATGGTTTTGAGGGTAGTTTGCTTTTCCAATTCATCGTGAATAGATTCACGCCGGATAAATATTTAGAAATTTCTTCAAATTTATTTTGGTTAACATGGTTCACTGCGAAAAAATAAAAATAATGATAGTGATGTTCCAAATGTTACAATTAACGGTGAGCTGTACAGAGACTAAAATTTTCGTGCGACACTTAGGCTTGGAAGCGTGTTATTATCGAAATACAGCTTACAGCGGTCAAATAAATTAAATGTCGTTCATCAATAATTTTGTCACTAAGTTCTTCGCCTCTAAAAAATCGACTTTTATAATAGATATGTATATAGATATAATCTTTTGAAGACGGTGGAAAGCGTTATTTTCGTCGTGGATTGGAAGAACAGCAGAGTTTATGTGCTCTTCCAGACAAATGACAATTTGTAACAGCATTTGAAGTGATTTCAGCTGAAAATGCTAATGCTTTTATGATTAGTTATTTTCACAAACGACTATATTTATATTTTACAGTCGATATTTTCACATTCCCCTCAATTTTCCATACAGAAAAACCATCCCCTAAGTCGGTATATCTAATGGGAGGGAGGCGACTGTATATCTAATGAAACAATTTCCTGTGGTTCAGACCATATCGCCAATGAACAGATTCCTCCTCATCATCATCATCATCATCATAATCTTCCGCACAGCATGATCAACTAAAGGGGTCGCGGGTATAAAGCACGCGCTAGAGATCTGTAACTCATCAGGAGTTATACCCTAGCGCAACCATACGAGTTTTTGGACTTGGTCCAACCAGCTCATCCTGGGTCTGCCAAGCGCTCGCCTACCTGATAGAATCACATTCAAGGCAAATCTTGGAAGTCGTGATGAAGGGGACATTTGTGCTACGTGCCAAAACCATCGAAGCATAAGCACCTACTAACATTGAGTTCCCCGCGTACTGCCGTGTTTCTCACCATATCCCTCCGAGTAACTCCCACAACAGCTTGTATTCGCGATCTTATTTTTTCGGTCATTACCCAAATTTCATGATCAGAGAGAGTTGGAATTAATACCGCTAACTTGGCTTTGACACCAAGCTCGACATTTCTTATTACAGATCTTCCAAGAATTCTTAATAAAACTTAACAGATGATTTAATCTGTTGACGCTATTGAATACTCCATTGAAGGGTCGACTCAAAGTGAGTTCGCAAATAAAGGGTAGTTAAATTTTAAGGGCCGATGTTGATTTTGAATAAAACACAAATTATTTAGGAAATTATTGTCATTTCTTTCTATTATGATAATATTTGTAAGGTTCAATTATGCATGGAACAAAATATTGGCCAAACGGCCGCCGCCCCCTCCATCCGATGGTCCAAATTTTGACGCTGAAGCACAATTGAGGTTCTATTCCGTTAATGTGCCGAATTATCTCATCATTTAGCTCTTGAATTGTTGCTGGCTTATCGATGTACACCTTTTCTTTCAAATAACCCCAACGAAGATAATCCAACGGTGTCAAATCACATGATTTTGGCGGCCAATTGACATCGCCACCACGTGAGATAACACGGCCATTGAATTTGTCGCGCAAAAGAGCCAATGTTTCGTTAGCTGTGTGGCAAGTCCACCGTCCTGTTGCAACCACATATCGTCCACATTCATATCTTCCAATTCGGGCCATAAAAAGGTCGTTATTATTTCACGATAGCGAACACCATTCACAGTAACTGCCTGACCGGCCTCATTTTGGAAAAAATACAGCCCGATGATGCCGCCAGCCCATAAACCGCACCAAACAGTCACTCTTTGTGGGTACATTGGTTTTTCGACAATCACTCTTGGATTATCATTCGCCCAAATGCGGCAATTCTGCTTATTGACGAATCCACTGAGGTGAAATTGTGCCTCATCACTGAAGATGATTTTCTTCATTTACACCTTGTAAGCGTGTAAATGCAAGTCTTTAAGCAACGACTAGCGTGAGAGGTGCAATTGTTGGGCACGACGACGAGTTGAGGTGGACGGCTCTTCAGCCACACTATCGCGAGCAGCAGCAATATTTTCTGCAGTACGAGCTGTACGAGCATGCACTGGTGTTTTCACATCTACTACAGACCCGGTTTGCTCAAATTTTTGCACGATTTTTCCGATTGGACGGCTAAATTGACCGAAAAAATCACGAAGTGCACGATATGCATTTTGATTTGAACGCCCATTTTCATAATAAGCCTGAATAACTTTAACGCGTTGCTCGATTGCGTATCTTTCCATGGTTCAAATTGAGTTAGTCTGAAATTGAGAAATGTGATGAAATGCAGAAATAAACTTGACGTTTAGGTGTGGTTCACATTCAACATCGGCCCTTAACCACCCTTTATATTATGTATGTACCCTCAAAGCAACATTCAAATATGTGAATGATGTAAATTAACAATTTAAAATTACTTGGGTTGTCAATAGGTAACTAACAAGGTAAGACGGTTGATAATTTAAATGTAAAAGACTTAAATTTCTAGTTCTTCTTACTTCACTGAATGCGCATTTGGAAATTTTGCGGAATAAGTTTAGAGTAGTCAGCTTTTCACATGCTACATAAATGCTGCATGGATCAACCATCAACATATTTTTAGTATTCACAAAAAAATTAAAAATACCTAATCTACTTTAACGATGACTTAATTAAAACAAATCTCAATTCAAGTTATAAATTCAAGTTTATTGATTGAATAAGAAACTGTTCAAGTGTTCACTATGACCGACCGAACAATAATGCCGTCGTCTCCTCTTCATCAGGAACACTTTGAGAGACTCCTCTCAGTGCTGCCTCTGTCCGGATGTAGTCGTTACACTACTATGAAGCTTGACACAATTCATATATTCATTTTCATATGCTTTTTATAGTGTTCAATCCAGTTTTGAAAGCGATTGACTTTGACGAGAACTTTTCGCGACTGTTCCCGTTCCCTGGCAATTGTTTTGCGGATTTCTTTCTCCTTTGCCAGACAAACACTGGCCTCCAAATCATCAAGTTCGCCCAGCAATTGCTTTAATTGAGAGAACAAACAAATTATGCTAATCGACATATACCTGAAAATGATTACCATCAAAATTGTATGCATTTCTTCCAATTTGTTAACTTCATTGTTTTTACCCCTTACTTCTTCACTATTTTCGTCATGTCGGATTTTTTCAAGTATCACTGGCGCCAATCCCTTAATATGCAAAGTAATATTGCTGAAATAAATAAAATGTTGAGTTATAATAATAATAGTAGTTGTAAAGTGGAAATACCTTCTTGTATACTGTTTTTCAGACACTTCAAGTAATTGTGCAGTTTTGGTTTGTAGGTATTTTGTTCGATTATGAAGATGTTGCGGAGTATTCCGAGCTACTGGCTTTACTATACGACAGCTGTGATCCTTAATCTAAATAACTTTTACATGAGATAAATTCATTTATGTATTGTGTGTTCAACCTACAAATTTGGCAAATATGATTGAAAATAGATGATAGTGGATCGCTAGCATTGTAAATTGCTTGTAGTAATCAAACAGTTTGAGGCGTGTGTTTGCATAGCCCTTAAATTATTGAAATAAGTTGAAATATGTATAGCACATTATTTATAAAACTTACTTCCATCCAAAATTCGACATTCAAATATGTTTGCTCACTTAAGTAAGGTTTAACAGACGTGGCTACAAATTCCTTCAGTTTTCCCGTTTGAATATTATTAATGTTTTCGAGTCTCAAATCACTTTTTGATAAAACACTTTTTGTTAACTCCAGAACACATATACCTTCTTTGTTAATACTAAAGTAATCCTGTTGAAAAGACAGTAAGAATCGATTTACATGGAAAAACTCCATCCCTTACTATTAACTTCAACAGAAAGAAGAAAACTTGATGGGCATCCGTAACTTCAATTGACAATCTCTGATGTATGGTGACGTGGTTCTTAACTTCCTCTGATATGTCCAATTGAAGGAAAGTCTCATTTTTTTTATTTTCAGCTATCATTGAGCAAAATAGATCGTTTTTCAATGTATCGAGTTGTTTTGAAGACATCTGTACAAAAAATATCTTAGCTCTTGCATACCATTATCATTGTTTTTTTTACTTTAAGAAATCGCCGTGCTTGCCTATACATAATCGAGTGTAATTGCTGTTCTCTAGCCTTTTCAAGTGCTCGCTGCTGTGTAACATATATGAAGAATTTGTGCCGTGTGATATCTCGAAGCTTAAGAACATCACTATGAGGTTGGAAATTCCACAACTTTCAAAACTGATCTTAATGGATATCATATACGTACGTACCTCTTCACTTTAAATTTGCGTGTTTTTTTGTTGATATTGACAGCACTCGTATATTTATCATCAATTACCGTAACAACGCATGGTGCTTTAGGATTTAGAACACGACCTTTCTGAATACATATTATGAAGTTGCAGATAATTTACATAACATTTTTGAGTCTACCTTATCCAAATCGGTTACCAAAATATTTCTTTGAATTCGTCTTCCCTCCAAGCAGTCGTCGGTAGTAAAAAAATCTTTTATTAATGTAACATCACGAATTATTTCAAAGAAATACAAGAATACAAACCAGAATATTTACGGCGAATTATTTTAGTCGAGTTTGCCATAATAGTTACTTATCTTTCAATGTAACACGGAAACAATTATTTTATCAATAAATATAGTTACCAAGGGACACATGAAAATCTATTTTGTTTTTGTTTGTAATTTGACAGGTGTGTAAATCGTTAAGGTTTCCTAGTTTCATGACGTCTTAAATCATCAAGACTATCAATTGTTGTTTATCTCTGCCTTGAATACATTTTGTCATTGATTGATTCTCATTTTTTTGCCCTTATATGCAATATATGACTCGAGAAGAATGCAAAATTCATATGACTTCAATGCATACTTCTGCTAGTTTATTTACGTCAGTATATGGTTTGATTCTAAAATTCTTTCTAATGTCTGCGGACATTCTAAAATGGGTCACGTAATTTGTGTATGTAGACTTAATCTAACATAAACTGGTTAATTGCGTACTAAGGTAATAATCAACCATAGCCCCATGTACCTAAACAATTATACATTTCGTGAGGTATCTAGGCACTGGGTATTGGTATTCCAGAACGACGCCGACCGCAGGGATGAAAGCAATACTGAACATCACACAACTTCACACTGCCATGCAGGCTGAAGCTGCAAAACAAGCCATAACCTTACAGAGAACCTATAACTACAAAGAACGAAGCCTTGTTGGACATCTAGAAATTCTTAACAGAGTGGACAACATTTGGTAGTTGACCCAAGTAAGTGGTAACGAGTAAGTAAATACTATGAAGTACTTACCAAGTAGAGAGGAATGGAACTACAACCCTACTTGGATGAAAGATGGAGCCCAGAAATTGTACACAGATGGGTCGAAATCCGAAAACAGGGTAAGGCGTCTGATAGGACCAAACAGAACATCTATAACAGGGAAAGACTTCCAAGAAATCCCATCCAGAAAAGTTGTAAAATTTCTGAATGCAGCACTTAAGTCGGAAGATCAAAAGAAGGGGGTACAATAAATCTTCATGGTCGCGGTACAAAAGAAGGTTATTTGTTGTTCTTACTTACTTACTACCATGGCCGGCAACCCATGGAGGTTTCGAGCCTGAGCAATTGCTGCCTTCCATCGTTGACGGTCTTGGGCATGCTGCTTTGCTGGCGCATTGTTGTCCATGCGCTCGATGTGGCCGATCCAGTGCAGTCGACGGATTTTTGCCTTCCGGACTACATCCACATCCTGGTACAGCTCGTAGAGTTCGCGGTTATATCTTCTCCTCCATTCGTAGAATTTTTCTTTCGAATGTACCAAGAATCAGCTCTGCAGTTTTGCTAAACTGTTAGCTTTCGGCCCCATAGAGCAGGACTAGCAAGATAAGAGTTTTGTAGAGCGTGATTTTGGTACTTCGAGTCAGGAGTTTTGAGCCCAGTTGTTTTGACAAACCGAGGTAGCACCGGTTGCCAAGGTCGATTCTACGATGAATCTCCACTGTAATGTGGTTTGTGGAGTTCACGTTTGCCCCGAGGTAGACAAACTACTTTACTACCTCCAAATTGTAGCTGTCGATCGTGAAGTTTTGTCCAAGGTGGTGTGCGACGGAACGTTTTTTGGTCGATAGCATATATTTCGTTTTGTCCTCATTGACCTTGACACCAGTTCGTTTCGCCTGTTTTTCAATCGCCGTAAAGCCTCCACTACGGCACGTTGAGAACGCGAGACGATGTCGATGTCATCTGCGTACCCCGACAGTTGGACCGACTTGTAGGAAATACAGCTCGGCACTATCTTCTTCGGTACCAGATTGAAGAAATCCCACGACAGCGCATCTCCTTGCCGAAATCCAGTGCAAGTTTCAAACCGCTAGGAAATCCTTGAGCCGAACTGCACGGTTCATCGCGTATGTGTAGCGTGGTGGGACACAACCTGATCAGTTTTCCCGGGATCCCGAAATCGGCCATCGCATTGAATAGCTCTTTGCGATAAATGCTGTCGTATGTGGCTTTGAAATCGATGAAAAGGTGGTGCGTATCGATTTGAAACTCACTGGTCTTCTCCAGGATTTGTTTAAGTGTGAAGGTCTATAGTCGATTTTCCGGGCCGGAAGCCGCACTGGTAAGTGCCAATTAGGGCGGTGCTTTAGACGTTCACACAGTACACTGGACATGATCTTGTAGGGGACATTGAGCAGGGATATACCTCTATAGTGGTTGCAGGAGGTAAGATCTCCTTTTTTGTGAATGGGGCATATGGTGCTGATATTCCAGTCGTCGGGCATGCTTTCATCTTCCCAAATTTTACAGATGATCTGGCGCATGCTCCTCACCAGAACATCGCCACCGGCCTTGAAGAGCTCTGATGGTAGGATGTTGTTCTTCAGCCTCTTAATGGCTGTGCCGACTTCTCCAAAGCTATGTGGGTCGACTACTTCACAGACTGAAGTTGGGATTTCTTTATTCCCTATGACTCTCTCCTGGTCAGGCCCTGCGGGTCAGTAACAAGGCTACCCTCACGTTTTCGAAGAGCCTGGGTGCCTTTCCTAACGCCTGAAGCCAGGCTTTTGGCTTTATTATAAAAGGCCCGTATTTTTTGTCTATCCCTAGACTCTTCGATGTTCTTGAGCTGGGAGGTTGCGAGAGACCTTTTCTTCAGGCATGGACGCTTCTTCTCCTCTCGTCTTCTAGCCCGGTACTCCTCTTGTGCTGCTCTAGTTTTCCGTTGCAGCGCTTTTTGGTATGCCTCGTCGGTTGCACGTTTCTTCTACTCACACTCGCCATCGTACCACGGGTTTCTTGTCGGGGGTGGTAAGTAGCCTAAGGTGGTTTCCGCTACCTCTTTGATGGCCGAGCGGCAATGCAACCACATCTCGTTGGCGTTGGTGTTCAACGTAGGCATACCGAAGAGTCTCTCGCTTAATTGCTCTTCGTAGGCTCTGGCAATCTCCGTTGTGCTCAGGCGTCCATATTTTTTTGTTTGTTTTCATTTTAAATACTCAGCTTTTTCGTGTTCGCAAAGACCAAAGTGAAGTCTGTAGATAGGATAGGAACATAGTAGTGGAATTGCAGTCAGTGCTGATCAGAGATCATTTCACAGAATGTATATCGTCAACGACAATCAATATCCCGTTGTCAGGCCATCCAATATAGGCGATGATAGACAAGCATTCCGCCATTCTGACGTCAGTGAAGTTACAGCAACAATCGCCAAACTGAAGTCCAACAAAACTGCTGTTGCCTGGTAAGGTGGTATTTGGTATATTGGTAAGGTGCATACACCAACTCATCTATAAAATCTGGTCTAATGAAAGTATACCCGGGGAATGGAATCTTAGCATCGTTTGCCCGATCCTAAGGAATGGAGACCCTCCAAGCTGTGCTAAGTACAGAGGTATATGTAAGTCTCCAGAATATCGCATACAATACCTGCACTACCGTCCTATGTAAGTGATTGAAAGCCTACATCAACTGATTGGCAATTACAGTCCCGTCACTAAATCCAATAGTCTGAGTCCGTTTTCGGACGTGTTGTCATGCAGGATATGCTTCCTTGTCCAACTTCACGTGGAAATCTCCAGAACGATATTGTGGTCGTAGCTGTGGTATTGATCGTATATTCTTTCTAGGATATCATAGAAGTCATCCTTATTATGGTCATCTTTGTATCCTTCGTTGGGGCTGATTGTCAACTGATGTTGTCGAATGTAGCTTTGATACGGATTGTTATGAGGCGATCGCTTATAAAGCTTCAGACGTCCTACTTAAGTCTGCCTCGGACAACAAACCCGCTTCCGAACAAGCGCTGCATTCACTCTCTGTAGCAATCGCCGTAGTATGCCATCGCACCTCCTGAATAGCGGTGATGTCTCCGCAAGTTCATCGGCTGTACGTGGTCTGTTCAGGGATCTCACATTCCAAGTGCAGAACCGAAATATTTACATATATGGCTTCAATTCGTTGTCCAAGGTCGTCAGCAGTATTCAAGGCTTGTCGCCTCTGAACTAGTACTTTTTATTCCGTGGGGAAGTTACTCTCCACGGCCATGCAGTGTCAGGTCCTCAGAGGGCAAAGTTGCCGTATTTGCACAGAGAATGTATTTCACGATTAAATCGATTCAGTAATTCCCCATTAAATAAAACAAAATGCAACGCTATTTGAAAAAACATTAAAAATTAACTGGAGATGCCGGGGATCGAACCCGGGGCCTTTCACATGCAAAGCGAACGCTCTTTTTTTTTTTTTTTTTTTCAATGTAATTTTGTTTTATTTGAATTTTGTGGACTTACTTGCTAGACAAAAGTTACTTAAAACTAGCTTAACTAACTTAAGAATATACAAATGTTCTTAATACTAACCTACTGACCCTATGCGGGTACTCTAAGCTAATCTAATCTACATTATAAATGTGCCTTTCGGCTTAATCTATGTTTTTTTTTTTTTTTTATAGTCTTTAAGACAATCTTTTTATCAAATTTTTTATTTGCCAAGAAAATTTTCAAAAAACTTGGCTAAACTAAACTTACTTAACTACTTAAACTACCTTATACTAACTTACCCTAACATAAAACTTAAGACTATCTTAACTATGTCCGTAACAGTACGGACACGTGCACCAGGGCGTATATTTTATGTATATGCCTAACATATATATTTTATATGCCGTGGTGCACCTTTTTTTTTCTTTTCTTATTAGTTTTATAATTTTTTTTTTTTGGATTTTTTTTTTTTTTTTTTTTTTTTTCTACTTTCTACCTTAAACCTATGTAAGTTGGCCACCATGGTCAACTATCTGGTCATCTAGAAAAGCCAGCGGTGTCGGAGACTGGTTTTGGTGTAACCACCAGTAAAATTGCCGTTCTTTGGCAGACTCTTTCCTGTCACGAGCGGGGATCGCTCTACTGAACCGAAGAAGATCCTCGTGGGTGCGAGCGACATCCGGTTCGTATTGGAGTCGCCTGTCCACTGTTCGGCGTACGACATGGAAGATAACAGGGCATCCGTCTGTATCCTGTATTAGGCCAATCGTGTCTAAATAAAGGAATGCCTCGGGAGGAATAAAGCCGTTAAGGCGCACCCTTTCATGGTACATGATATTGGGGTAATAAGCCCCAAAGATCAGACTGTTGGAAGAAGTCATAGCCCGTGCAATGTGCCTTCTGATCAGCTTAATAATAAAATTATCTATCCTGTTCAAGTTTGCCTCGTTGTACAGGACCTCGTTAGGATAGTACTTCTTGTACTCAGACTCGGGTGTGCGATACAAACGGAGACAGCTCCGGAGACACTGTCTCTCGAACAACCTCATCTTTTCCATCTGGGAAGGACTCACGTTGAACCACAGGGGACAACCGTACGCCATAATTGGCCGTACTAGGGCCATGTAGCAGATTACCTTCACCCTGGTATCAAGTTGGCTGCTGAAAAACAACCTCCTTGCCGCAGCAAAGGCTTTTCTGGCTTTCGTCAGAGCAATATCTATATGTTTGTCAAAATACAGATATTGATCCAGCCAAATGCCAAGATATCTAACTACACTTTTCACAGCTAACGGCCGTCCTTGCGGGTCAACTATGCCGAACTTGCGCCAGTTTGTGCGCGTATCCCGCGATGCCGTGTACAACGGGGTCCTGAAAAGGGTAGTTTCACACTTCAGGAAGTTGATAATCAACTTCCAGTCGTCGCAAAATCGCTGAATTTTTTCGAAGTCACGCTGCAACAGGATATTTATTACTTCGACCTTCGGACCTGATCTGTACGCTACTAGATCGTCGGCGTACGCAATTAAATGCGGCATGGAACCTATAAGATCCGCAGTGAATATTGAGAACAAGATCGGCGAACCAACAGCCCCTTGTTGAAGACCATTTTTAATGTCAAAGACCGTGGTAGAAGTTACGCCGTTACTTTTCACGACGAACTTTCTACCTGTTATCATGGCATAGATCGTATATAGCAATGGTTTACTTATGCCGAGCCTGACCAGCTTGAGGAAGAGACCCTCCAACCAAACGGTGTCGAACGCCTTCTCCAAGTCAATCAGACAGGCACCCGTGCACTGATTTTTGCTTTTATTCCATTGAATGTCGGATACCAGCTTTGACGCGGCATGTATGGTTTCATGCCCCGCCCTAAATCCGAACTGGTTGTCCGGTATTATTTTATTTTCATCAGCCCATTGTTTCAGAACTCCTATGACTATCTTTTCAAAAACCTTGCTTATGCAGGGAAGAAGACTGATCGACCGGAGATTTGTCGGGATGGATTTGTCTTTGTCCCGTTTAGGGATCGGTTGCACTATAGCTGTTTTCCAATGCGTCGGGTAATGTGCATTACTCAGCGCGTTGTTGAACAATGTTGTGTAAATTTGGACCGCTTCGGGGGGAAGATGGCGAAGCACAATATTCGGTATTCCATCGATTCCCACTGACTTTTTCTTTTTCAGCGAGTTGAAGATACCCTGAAGATCTTCTTGGGAAATCACGATGTGATTTACATCGTAGGCGACGGCACTATGTGCCATATTATCGTCACTGAACCTGGTGAAACCTGGATTCTCGGATCGCCATTGACTTATCTCGTTGCGGAGATAGAAGTGGTTTAGCAAGGCTCTGTTCTCCAGATCGTGATTCGGCCTACTAACCTCGTTGACCGTATACACTCGCTGGAACACAGCACCAATAGCTTTAACCTTCTCCTGGGGATCTTCAACCACGAAGAAGTCATTGTCTAGCACTGCCTCACCTGGATTGATGCCAATTGAAGTCAGTAATTGTTCGTTGGGTGTCGTCCTGGGAAGTCTAACGACCTGAATGTCATTTTGATCTTTCCTCCGAAATATTTTATTTACTTGCGGGAACATACCCGGGTTGTTGGATTGTACAGCCCTGATTTTATTGCCCCAGTGCAAGCTTATAGCCAAACTGTAATTTATTCGAATTAACTGTTGGAGGTTCTTGATCTCAGACTTCAGTGCCCTGACTTCCGCGTTTTGTGGATCTGTAAACCGTCTGTGCAAGAGTTTGAGTCTTGACAGCAGTCTACTTTTGTGCACGTGAAGTGCATCGATGGTAGCATTTCGATAAACATCGCTGTCATCGATTTGTACTACCTTCGGAATGGTTTTCTCCATGGTTCGTTTTATTACGTCGTCCATTTGTATGAGGTACCTGTCAACCTCTTCGTTCGTCAGGTTTCTGTTTGTCGGAGGATTGATCCCACTCGAACGTAGTTCTGTGGATAAAGTCCTGGAGAAACGTGGCCAGCGGACCTTATTGTAATTATAAGGGTGCCTCTGGACATATTCCTCCAGTTCTTCCACCTCGTTCGGGAGCTGAATAGCCGCGAAGAGTCCGCAGTGGTCACTCTCGTACTCAACCGCAGTTAAACAGTTCCGTGTGCGTCTTTCCACGTCCAGTATAGTCAGTCGTTTGTCTATCAGCATCAGATCCAGATAGGACCCGCTTCTGGGAAAGGATGGCCTATCGGTTGCAAGCAAATCTAGCTTGAACTCAATATTGTGCTCTACCAACCAGTTATACAATGAGGTCCCCCTGGCGTTATGCACCACGTTGCCCCAATCCATATGCCTCGAGTTCAAATCCCCGGCTATGACATAGTAGTTCTCTTCCGAGCTCAGTCGAAGGCTAGTAAATAGAGTATCGAGCTCTGAAATGAAATGGGGATTGATATGTGCCTTGTCAGACGCATAGATCGCGATCACATATAGACGCTTACCACCCCGAAGGGGGATGCGTGCGATACACGCTTCTATCGCCTGGAATTTTCGCACTTCACCGCTATACACGACCTTATGACAAAGGCCTTTTTTGATTAAGAGAGCGACCCCACCAGCTAGGTAGGCTCGGTCTCTTCGAATGATATGGTAATTCTTGTACCTGAGGGTATGCGTCTGGTTTAGCCTAGTTTCGCTAACCATCAACACGTCAGGATTATGGATTTGCAACAAGTTACCGAAGTTTAGTTGACGTTCAGGCCTGATCAGTGAATTCACATTCACTGCTAGGATTTTAAGGTTACGGGCTGCCTGCGCAGCCATTAAACCGATGTTGCGTTTGGCTCTCCGAACAGCGTCGAGTAGATGAGGTCTACTCGCGCTGCTTGCTCAAGGAACTGCTTTTGAAGCTGAGCGATCTGCCCCTGGATGGAGAGCAGGACCGTCTTCAGATCCAGATCGGCTTCAGGTTGCCTGGCCACTGGGACCGGGGCCACCTTCGGCACTGTCTGTTGAACCGGTCGCCTACCCGATGCCATTTGGGCATAGGAGACTGCCGGAGTAACAGTGGTAGCTGGAACACGGGGCACTGGCCTCGCTTCTACCATTTTTCCTTTCCTTTTGGCCTCTATTATTTTCCTGATCTCTTGGACCTTAGGGCATCCCCGATAATTGGCAGGGTGCCCGCTGGTCTTACAGAGTACACATTTCAGTTTGCTCCTATCCTCGACTTTCTCCGTCCCTAAGGGACATTCCCCTCGATTGTGGGTTCCTGCGCATTTGACGCAGCGAGACTGCATGTTGCAATTCGCCGCGGCATGCCCAAACCTCTGACAACGAGCACACTGGAGTGTGTGCTTTGTCTTGTTTAGTGTATCCCATTTGACATCAATAGAGCCTAGACGATGTATTCGTTTTAGACTATCTAATTTGCTGTCTGGGGTGACCTGGACTAGGAAGAACGGAAGTTTTCTGTTCTCCCTTTTCGAAACCGCAGTGATGAAGGGCTTAACCCCAACGAACTGGACATCGGCGCTCTGCGCTTGGCGCAGCTTAGCGAGGATCTCCTCCGGATCAGTGTCAGGATCCACGTCCTTAAGGAGCATGGTCTGCACTTTTTCCCCTTTTGGGGTATAAGAAAAAAACTCGGCCTCCGACACCGCTAGCCTGTCTTTAACAACTTGATAGTCTGCCATTGATAAGCAATGGACAGATACTCGCAATGGACCCTTATACTTAATATGATAAGAATCTTTGGTGGCCAACTTACATAAGGTGTCGACGTCCTTCGTCTCCAGTCCGAAGACGTTGATTGGAGGGCATCTCTCCTTTTTGGCTGGCTGCTGCTGTTGTTGCTTCCGCTGTTGTTGTTGTTGCTGCTTCTTCTGCTGCTGCTGTTTCTGTTGTTGTTGTTGTTGTTGTTGTTGCTGCTGCTTTGGCTGATGTAGTTGTTGTTGCTGCTGCTTTGGCTGATGTAGTTGTTGTTGCTGCTGCTGTTGCTTCTTGGCAGCTGTTGATCGTTGTCCCTTTGGCAACTGATGGGACTGTTCTTGTTGTTGCTGCTCTTTTGGCTGCTGTTTTTGTTGTGCAGCCTCTTTGGCCGCTCTCCTGGCCCGTAATTTGATTTGGAGGGCTTGGATGTGGGCATCCAGCTCCTCCCTCTCCCTCTGGATCTTTTTTAGCTGCTCCCGGTCCTCTTCCTCTTCGTCCTCGGACTCGGACGACGTTAGAGCATTGAAGGGGTTCTCCCTACCGCTGTAGGAGAATCTCCCCTCGCCTTCTGTCGACTCGTATTCTACGTCGTCGACCAACGTTTGCTGCCTTCTGGCTGCTGCTGCTGTAGTTGTGGCTACAGTTGTTGTTGTTGATGCTGCTGCTGTTGTAATTGCGGCTGTTGCCGCAATTTTCGCATCGGCTGCTCCAAGGCTGGAACGGCGCTTCACCAGGTTTGGCTGTGGCTGAAGCTTCTTCCTCCTCTTCTTCCTCGCCTCATCATGTGTTGACTGGTGGTCTGATGTCCCAGCCACCGGTACAACATCACCCGATTTTCGGAGCTCGGGTCGCTCAACTGGCTTCATTTCACTGTTTCACACTTGTCTTTCTTTATTTTAATTTAAAAAAAAAGATTTCAAATTTTTTTTTCGGGATTCGAACCCGGCACCACGACGTCACCGGCGATCGCTCTACCGTGAAGCTACCGATTCTTATTTTACTTCGGCGATATTTTGCGCACTTGATAATATAATACTTCCGCACTAAGTCGAAACACGTCTGCACTGGGTGGAGGTCTGTGAACGCTCTACCACTGAGCTACATCCCCTCAATAAGTTTTCTGTGTCAGAAATCGGTTTTATCTACTCCGGTAAAAGTAATGTGTTCGTACAGTAATATGTATGTGTATAGTACATTCCCCATGCTTGGCTTGGTTAATTGTTCATCCGTTTTGATATGATCAACTATATATATGGATGCATTTACTGTAATTCAATCATCATTTAATGGGAACAAAAATATAAAAATAGTTATATATTGCATACTCTTAGGCACATATGTATTTCATTATAACAGGGTGATTCATTGATTACGTTTTGTCGTGTAAAATAGGAATGAATTATCGTCATGTAGTACATACTTCGAATGTGACATGAGTTTATGCTAATTAAAAGAAACCGCATATTGTTTTGACTTGTCCACTTTATTTTTTAGTTTTCTCTTTATTTTATACACATTTTATCTTACTGCTGATCATGATATCCTGCTGACATCCTGAGATGGCTAGATGAATGTTAACTTCCATATTCATTAGACAGTGAAACACCAACGTGGTTTGTTAATTCATACAATATAGTGTGACTACTGCTCCGAACATAAACATGTCACAGCTGCTCCGCTTAATGTCCGAAATTCTTATTATCTTTATTATTAGTACCATTTATAGATGGGCTTTTTTTTACTGTGATAACAACAAAATCAATCTTAAATGAAGTTAAAAGAATTTTAATTGAAACAATTTGGGTGACTATTGTCAGGCTTCATGTGACAATAGTCTGACACTACAAGGTATTTACTCAACTGCATTTCGTTTACAATCCACAGAAATCGTATTTGTCGGATTGCAGAGAGGTGCCCAATGCAAACGGGAAAATGAGGGAAAGGAACTGCGAAAGTATTACTTACTTACTTATCAGGCTGGCGGCATTGGGGTTCCCAACCTGAGCAATTGCTGCCTTCCATCGTTGACAGTCTTGGGCACGCTGCTTTGCTGGCGCATTGTTGTCCATGCGGTCGATGTGGCCGAGCCAGTGCAGTCAACGGATTTTTGCCTTCCGGACTATATCTCCATCCTGGTACAGCTCGTAGAGTTCGCGGTTGTGTTCTCTTCCATCAGCCTTCCTCGCAGACGGGACCATATATCCGACGTAGATTTTTTTACATGAAATTGGAATGCTCTTTCCAACCCAACATTTCTCACATAATAGAATGCTCAGACATACATGTATAATTTTCTACAATATTACACGACGAATTAACCAGTTAAAGCCAGATATCAACAAAACAGCGCTTAAAATTCTAAAATTTCGTTTGTTATAACAACGCACATGGTACTTCAACAAATTCCAGGACTCTATCTGTGAAGCATTTGCTAGCATTGTCACGGATGTGACAGAAATGAGACTTAACATGGACGTTTCGGACAAAACGTCACAATCGGGCATTTATATCTTTGAGGTTGTCAGGGACTTCGTCGTGATTGGAGAAGAACTTCGTCGTGATTGGAGAAGGACCTCAGCTTACATTAACATGAGTCAGCGATCTCGCTGGCAGTAAAGAATTGTTGTATGAAGTCCGTTACACCCGGGCCGGACTATAGGTTGATAGTCTAGTTTGGTTTTTCCTTAACGTTGATTTAGGGCAACCAATTTCCGACTTTAAATGAGTGAAAGACAATGCGTATAGATGAACATTTCACATTTTCGAGCAGTTGTTGACGGTGATCACAGAATAAATTTATTTAAGAACGAATTTAAAACACATCAGTCCATATCTAGTTCAGATGCCAGCCTCCCTAATAATTTCTTCTGTGCAATTTTTTATAGGATGATTTTATCCAGGTATTCAACAATAACATTCCCATTCTCCTATGTTAATCTGTGAATGAGAAGTGAAACTCCGTTGTGAATGCTGAGACTTACCAAAATTGATCCAAAATGTGAGGACTCGTCAGTAAATAGTAAAAAAAAAAACTCTTGAACATTACTCGCATTATTTGATTTTATTTGTCATTAAAGTTGTACATTTAAAGATTATCATAATTTTCATTTTTTCTGTTTCTATAACATTTTACTTCATATAACATTATTTAACTATTATACTCGAAATTTGTTTCTTCGTTTGCGTACAAAAACATAAACTTAAACAACCTAAATTAAGTACACATACATACACATATGTATATATACACATATTATATTTATATAAATATATGTATGTATATAAAACATATAAAATAAGAAACACGATGAAAATAAGTACACTAATAAATATATTTCTTCGGAAAACGATGCAAATGTGCTCTCCTTACATTTTCAACATTAAATAAATGCATTTTTCTCTGTTCTGTTTTGTTTTTTACTTCTTTTTGTTCAGTTAATTGACAATGCAAATCTAACCTCAATTATTTAATTTAATTTAATTGACTACACTTTGACATTTACACATTGATATAATAGCTATATAATTTTACTAGTTTTTTTTTTGTGTTTTTCATTTTCTTTGCAACAATTATATTTTATAAATTACTTTTTCATTCTGTATATATTAGTTCAGTTTAAAATTATGTTGTTTCAGTATTTTTCATTTATTGGTTTGCATAAAAAAAATTCTGTTTGAACAAAAAAGGACCTGCCTGTTTTGCATTAATTCTAATCTATTATTTTTTTAAGTATTATTTTCGTCTATTTGTTTTATTTCAGCTAATGTAGGTATTTTTGATTGGTATGTGATGTGGTTATCTATGGAAATGACTAAGGCAGAGAGCGTTACATGGTTTATTCGAAAGGATATGTGAAGCAATAAATACTGATTAGATGTTCAAGATACTAACTGCTGCAATATATTACTTTGTTGCAACACTCTGTGACTTAGTCAAAAGAACTAAGTGTATAAAATGGTTATCAAGGGCACTTTTATAAGCAATAATGTCGAAGTTTATGTCAAAAATTGACAGTGAAAATTTCGTGATACTATCGACGGTTTTTGGAGAAGGAATTTGTTAACATTTTTGGAAATTCAAAAGACAGCTTCGAATTCCAGAAAGAAAATTCTTTGAGCGAAAAAATAATATCTTAATACTTGCTGTTTTTGAATCTACTTACATCTACTCACTGGGTTTCATAATCCGGATGCCTTTACCGGTTTTTGATAATTTGTTCAAATTATTTAAGACTTTGGTGTAGAAATATCAGGAGGGACTTTGGTTGGAAATGCAAATTCCGTGGAGCAACATTTGAGAACTTGACATGCAGAAATTTACATTCACATAATTTCAAAATAGTTGTATTGGTCAATTTATAAATGTAGGATCTACGAATGTGTGACAGACAGGCGGATTGACACAACACAATTATAAATGTTCAGTTTGTTCTAGCACAGTCATAGTGTAGTATGTGTAGATTTTAAACTCAAGCTACCTTGAAGCTAAATCACGTTTGAAAGATGATTTGCCGGTTTGAAAGGAAAATGACTTAACATTTATGTAATTTTTTGAATAGAGAGAAATGAGAATAACTTAAAGATCAGTCAATAGAAGGACACACGATGTGCATATACAAAAGGATTTAAGTTTCAACAAAAAATTCCACTTCAATTGCTTTGCATAAAAATACCCCATATAACCTTAAGAATAAACATAATCCTTTTCACTGAACATGTTTGAAGATGTTCAAATACAAATACTATTTTGTTTTGTTATTCTGTTCATGTACTTACTCTACATAACGGTTACGTTATAAAACAACTTATTAGCTAAGAAATATTTTTGGACCAGCCAAAAACAATGATCTGCTAGGACATCTATAGAAAAGAGATTTTTTTCAATCATAGTCTGATATTTTAGTTGACACAGTTTTCTATGTTTCATCAAAATTGTCTAGTTGTGTTATTCTTGCATTCATTCAACAAGAACATACGCATGTATTTACAATACGTGTCTTGCAAATGGTAGTACATTTTGAACTGTTTAAACTAAGAACAGACCGTTAAGGTTACAATTACGAGTCTAAGATTCATTAAACAACATTTATCTAGAGATTTTTTATTTGTATATTTTTTTATTTATTTTTTGTTTTCATTGTCCTTCTCAAATTTAAAGAATTCTATACTCGTATGATCTATAAACGAAAAATCATAATAATTGAGATTTGTTGTTTTGTTTTGTTAGATTCTTATTGAATTATGTTAAGTTAAATATTATTATCAAATTTGAAGACTCACATTCGATTGGGATATGATTTTATTGAACTCTTAGCTAAACAATTTTCCGATTATGATCTGCTTAGCACCTGAAAAACGAAGAGAAATAATTAAGCATTACAAATATATTATATTAAAGAGAGAATGATTATGGTTATTGATGAGGATTCTGTTACCAGTACAGGACATTCAACAAAGATGGAGGATGGGCATTACAAATTACCTAGTCATCCGTCCATGTAAATTGTTTTGTTTGAATTAAACAAAAGACAATATTATAATATGAAATGAAGTACTCGAAAATAATATGCATCAACATTACATCAACAAACATGCCTGATGTCAGCGAATTAAAAAAAAATCAGCTGGTTCGTAAAAAGCTTCTCTGGGTCTTGTAAATGGTCTTCCAATAGGGACTTCCAATCTTTGACAGTTAATAGCTACATCTGCCTAATTGGCTATAAGTTATTCAGTTTGTTTTGCCAAATCACCATGGGTGGACATAGTGTTCAAAAACATCTGCAAATGATAAAATTGTTTTATCTCAAGGGTGTTCTGCTGGAGCAAAGTTCCCCGTTCTTTGCTCATTTTGCGGTAACCGTAAGAAGAGGCTCATTTCTGGATGAATGAATACGTCAAAATTGTTGAATTTGGGACGATACCAGTCCACATGAGATCCAAGAGCGTCTAATGCATTGAAGAAAAGTCACTGTTTGGTTTGGATTTTGGGCTGGCGGCGTCATTGGTCCATATTTCCTTAAAAAGACGTTGTCCCTGCCATCACTGTTACTGTCAAAGATCACTGTTACTGTCAAAGATGATTACCATCTTCTTTTGGTCTGAATTAAGTGACTATGTGCCACCCAGCTAACGCCACATTGGAAATTCTGCACAAGCGATTCGAAGGCATGGACACATGGAGGTATTGCGAACTGTCCACCGAAATTATGCGATTTGACCTCGTTAGACTTTTCCTTGATGGGTTGCCTGAAATCGCAGGTCTATGCGAAGCAGAGTCATAGAAAATTTGACATTTCGGATGGGTGCCATCCAGAGAAGGTGCGCTGGACATTTGAACGTTAGACCTTTTAAAAGAATAAATAATGTCGATGAAACCTCACACACACTTTGTTTTCAATACAGTAGGCGAGAAGATGCATCCTTTACTGTAGATATGTTTAATTCACTGATGGGACAGGATTACCCAAGGCTAAGAGTTAAACGATTGAATTGTTTTCTTATCATTTAATTTTACAGACTTTTCCAGACTTTGTTATGCAATTTATGTAAATGTTAAGGGCAGATGGATTGGCTTTACAAATTGTTCGTAGTTTCTTGATCCCGAGAGGATGAAATATCCGTTGCTGTCTGACGACTGTTTTTTGGAAAACTGCAAAATACACATGTGTGATTCGATTGTGATCACTCTTAACAGCTTAGCGACCCTTAAGCCGTTCTTAGGTATTTTAGTAAATATAAAATGTCTCTATATTTGTAGTTAACTACGGAGCATAACATGTAAGAGGCAAAGATGAAAATTGCAGATTCATGTATTCCATAAAACGTGAAAACTAATAAAGAAAACGGCTCCTTTATCAACTGAACATCCAACCATCCGGAAATATGGAGCATAGTAATCTATTATTATATATACATTTGAAAAATGAGTCTGGATTTAACTGTGTGGTTTCATACAAACTAATCGGTGATAAGAAAACGTCTCTCCATCAAAACAAATTGTCACTACCAAGAGGATAATTTACTTTACTTTCAAATCTACCTTCACGATCAAAAACAGAATAGAGATAAAATACAGTTGCTATTGAAGTTTTGCGTCCAAAACCTTGAATACAAAGGTGCAATGTGTTGTTTAGAACTCTGATTATGTTACGGAGTGTTGCATAACCATTTCATCAGGATGTGTTTGGCCGATCCAACAACTACTTAAATAAAAGAAAATGTAATATACCTGACTTACTTTTCTTCCGGTGGATGCTGCTTATTATGTTGATTCATGGTTTCAGGCAGGAATAAAACAACCAGTCCGCCGAATAAGCTCCAAGCGGTTAATAATGTCATCAGCAGATGACTTTCGATTTTCGTCTGAAAACAAAAGAACAAACATGCACAAAAATTAATTGAAGTCCTTGATCATGAAGGACTTTAAAACATACCAACAAGGATAAGTATGGTGTAAGGATCAGTGCCAAGCCTGCAGCGACATTACATGCTCCCACTCCGACATTGCGTATCGCTGTAGGATACAATTCAGCGGTATACACCGGCATAATAGTGTTGCCAGCACTAATCGTAAATTTGCCTATAATTTAACAAAATCAAAGAAAACATTCTCAACAATACGATTTCAGTGTCACATACCAATCATCAGGAATGTGATCTTCAGCCAAAGTATTTCGTCCTGTCCCTCAGTAATGGCTGCACATAAGCAAGCAACACCGGCGCACAGAAGTGTTCCACAGAAAAGCCACTTCTTGCCCACTTTCATGATTATATACATAGCAATGGCAATCGCAGGAATTTCGACTAGACCAGCTAGAGCCTGGAACAACCAATCATTTCAGTGAGCTTCATTAAAATGTCATTTAAATTTATGACACAGCGACAAAATAGCACTTCTAACACAATCTAGGCAAGCTGCCAATAATAAGCATCTACCACTCATGATCTCTATAATAAGTAGTCGTGACGTTTTCGATCGACGACGTCTTGAGTCTCTTCCTCTCGCCACAGCAGCGCCATCGTCATGATGAAATATGTACGTACGCATAAACACAGCGCCACTGCGGTCAGAGTAAAGTGTCAACGCTAGACTTTAAAGTCTATTCGATTTTGGCAACATTCGTGCCATCTTTGAGTGGCCAATAAAATTTCTAAAAGATTATATTGTCTCGTAAAATTATTAGCTCGTGTCTCAGCCATATGAGTGTGGGTTGAATGAGCGAATTCATTTGCAAAAACTCAACCAGTGACGTCTGTCATCGAGACCAACGACAAAATCCATTTGATGGCCATCGTAAATTATCTCTAATGAGCAAAGACCACCCATAAACAGCCCAGGCGATCAGTGGCGGTAGCGCATAATATTTGACAAGACCTGTCATCATTGGCAGACAAGACAGACAATACTCACCGAATTTAAATAAACGTTTCCCCCAAATGTGTTCATATTCAATATCAGCCCATAGTAAACCAGGTTCATGGTGAACCAGATGAGGAGGAAGCAAATCGTTATCCGTCTGAGGTACTTCGATCGGAAGAGGCACAAGAAATCCTGCGAGCTCTCCTCCTGTACAGGTGGTGTCAAAATTTTCTCATAATTTTCTGGTAGCTCACGACCATTAAATGCGGCAATGCTCTCAACAATTTTCTTAACCTCGGCCACACGACCTTTGCACAACAGCCAACGGGGTGATTCTGGAACAACAAACCTGTCGGCGAAATAGCGAAAGCATTAAGGAAGACAAACAATTGGAAATAAAACAGATATATTTTTTATAAATATTTTTTGTATCTTCAAGTTCCGACAGAAACATGCGTCGACCTTGTGGAGAGTGAACGCGGGTGGCTCGCACCCACGCACGATCCAAATCTTTGTTTTTTACGTCTCGTCTGTCCGTTGTGTCCGAATAACAAAAGAAAACACATTTTTCTTGCAATAAATATTTTCTTAAGCAAAAAAAAAAAAAATAGGAAAAGAATATGTATCGCGACCATTTTCGCGGGACAACCATTAATCAAACCGTAGATGACAGCACACATGTACATTTTCATAGTCAATCTTACCATAGGAAACACAAGAAGATCCCGGGTAAACCGATGCATAGCTGGAGCTTCTGGTAGTCCTGCGTCAAGTATGCTATGCCTGATATTAGCATGTAGGATAGTGGCAGTGGAAACAGGTTGTACATTCCAGCAATGGTGCGCCATTTTCCGTCGACGTACTCAATAGCTAAAATCAATCCTGCATAGGTCACCGAAACAGATACTATACCAAGCAATGTCCTCAGCGTTAAGTATAATTCAAAGGAATTGGCAAAGTATAGGGCGAGACCTGAAAGAGGAAGAGAGAGGAAAATAAAAGGTGCATCAGATATGAATTGAACTGCACTTCAGTCAGGTAATGAGTGTCTGGGTTGAGTGAGGAATCAAATGTCAATGTCACTGCGAATGGGGTTGGCCGCTATTCAACAATACACTTGGTTTAAGGTCGTGGCCTTTAGGTTCAAGATGACCAATGCTATAATTAGTTACTTATTCATTGCGTTTTTTTCCGCAAGGATGATTGGGAAATAGATAGATTGAAGCGACCACAGCTTTTGTGTGCTCTTCATTCATATTAAATCCTTGAATGTTGTATCAGTTTCATTTAGACTTGCTATTCCTTGTTTAATCTTCCACATGAATTGGTTTGTCAATCTAGAGAAAAAAAAAGGTTTTCTTTTCAAATTAATATTTGAAATGCAGAGAATTTGTGAAATCCTAAATGGACGAGAAATTCGGGAAATTTTATGAAACCAGCGCCAGTCAGGTTGGAACTGTAGGAGCAAAGATAATTCTTCAATGCCACAAGTCTGGGCATCGATACGTTGACTTCGTCCGCATTGGGCATTTCTTCATTCATAGAGTAAAATATTGCATTGAATTCAAGATAATGGCGAGCGACTATAATAATCACATGAACTGCGACCATAATAAGTCTATTGGGCCCCTTCCTTGATCTGTGACTTCAGAGCTCTCTTCAGAGATCTGATAACATCCCTAGATGGAATGTTCTAGTAGTCTATACCTGTTAAGGTAGTTTTGTTCATTGCGTTGAATCTGGTTACGGAGAAGGACTCGACAAGTAGGTTCCACCGTTTCCTTTGACAGTGTCTACAGGTATCTATGCTGGTATTTGCATGAGAAGTGGCCAGTAAGAGCGCTTAGGTCTGGTTTTTTTCTTTAACTTTTAGCCCTCTTTGGTTTTCTTGTGATCAAACTTAATACATTTTTTGGAATGAACATGTCCCTCCTGGTTGTTCCAAAATTGGATGCGTCATTTATATGACCAGTTGTTTAAGAGTTAGAGTATATCCACGTTGGTGAATCCAAGTAGAGGCTAAGGCCCTGTGAAAGGAATACTTGCACCCTTTATTGCTTGCATGTCCTGGCACCCATATTGGATATAAGTTGTTTGTCATTGCAAGCGTGTTCAGAATTTTGTGACAGACTTGGGACTTAATGGGAAGCTTTTCAAAGCTTTGAGTACTATCTAGCAGTCTGAGAATATTGATATTTCTATATTGAACAGTTTCCTATTACTGATATGTACTGCTGCTTCATTTAAAACGAAGAGAATTGTGGATTCTCTCGGCAGAGGAGTATGTATGGCACCTGGGTTCGGCAATTCATATTCCTACTCCACGTTGTTAGTTGTAGGTTGTAGGTTCTGTGTATAACTACAACTTGTCTACCTGATCGAATTGTAGAGCAATGTGTAGCTGATATAGTCTTAGTAGTGTTTCCTTACCTGCTGTAGGAGTTGTTGTCATAGCTCCCGTGGTACAGAAACACGCCAGCCTTGCAGATTTTTTTAGTAATAGATATACCTTCATCATCCCATCATCTCCAAGTTATATTAAGGGCATTTTGCAATGAGATTTCCGATGACATTCTCATTCTCAATGACAGCTAAACCGGGAATAGAACACCCCCTTGAGGGCAACTTTTAATGGTCTTGATAACTATCTGTGATGTTTCCAGATTAGGTGTTATGAACCTTTCCCTCAGCATGGGCTCCTATATCCATAAAGGCGCCAAATGATTTCCGTAAGTTTGTGTAGTGCGGTTAAAGTATTCATAGAAGAAATGATGAAAGGCTTATTGGTCGCCCCCCTTTTGGTATCAAACAAACTCTTACCATCCTCCATTTATTTTTGGAATATAACCTGATATCAATCTTGATCTAATCATTTTTACTAGGAATGCTTTTAGTCTATTCGTTTTCGTTAGATTGGGCAAAGAAATCTGGAATACATTGCAAAGGCATCTATCTCCCTGTGACAGTTGTGTCACTCTTTATGAACCACAACTGCATCGCAGGTTGGGGATTGGGGTCTAACTATTTTATCTTCGTGTTCCGGCTAGTATATTACTGCAATATTATACAGCATACTATTAATTCCCCGAAACACCGCTTGAACTCTTCTTCATACTCCTTCAACTGGTTGAACCATGCTCAACTGAACAGTGAAGGCCGAATAAACTTATTCGAAAATAGAAGGAAAGCGAAGCTCAGCCACAGCTGTTGGTTCTGCTCTTAAAAGGCCATCGGGAACATCTAGACCACATAAACTTTTGGCCATGGGTAAAGGGTTAGGGTTAGAGCTTTTTAATGACTCTTTAGACAATTCCTGTCGCACCTACTTATGTACATACGTAATCCTATGTTTCTGATAACAGTGGGTTGATGTTTTTACATATGCTTTGTATAACTTTACTTTGTACTTCTCTTATATTCTTGTCATATAATCATATAAATCAGTCACCCGATTTCTTTAAAAAAATGTGAACACATTTTCACGAGTACGTGCTGATTGTTTATTTAATTGTAGCCGTCGTTTCGACATTCAACCTGCGGGTATTAAAACGGTGATCTCGACCAATCCTACTGTCCTCTCTAGTGTTTCGAACATCAATATACAACCTTTAAGCCGTCAGTTGATCGGAGATTTTAGCTTGCCTGTTAAGATAATACCAACAGATACTGTAGCAGATTTGTGCTTACCACCTATAAGAAGACAATGTACATTACAGAAGTCCACACACGTCTCTAGAGACTAGTCATAATTAACATCGTCCCACTCATATTTTATGTTTAGAACTTGATTGCTAACAGTTGTAGGATAGCCTTAGGTAAAAGCAACTCAGGAATACTACATAATTTTAAATGACCAACAATAATTCACCCTATACGCAAAAGTGCAACAAATCGGATATATGACACCTTGAGGACCAATATAACGGTAGCATATAGATTATATGAACCCCTTTTGCCACAACATAATAAATACCATTACTTACCAAAGATTGTCTGCAACACCGCAGATATGAATAACATCGTTTTCCTTCCAAATTTATCAGACAAATATCCAGAAATAATGCCACCTGTTGCAACCCCCAACAGAAAGAACATCTCGGCGACATTCTTCAGATACTCTTTGTCACACACCAAATTCCATTCGGATGTCCATGTGTTACCTAAATTATCATCCATATCGTACTCCCAGGAAGAACACGCGATCCTTGTTGTATTGTATGGAATGTCTGGTAGATTGCCCTATTGAGAGGAAAGAGATACATAAATTTAAATCAAGAATGCCGTATTGTGAATTATGAATTTCTATGAAAACTGTATTTCATTTTTACCTTGATGTTTGAATTCGAAGGCAATGAAAACTGATTGTAGTCGTAGCCCGCCTGAAAGCAGTTATCCGTTGAATAGCTTATATTCCGCCATACTTCGATGGGAATGTATTGCAGATTGTCCGGTCGTCTGCACCAGAAGTTTTTATTTGCTGCCTGGAATTAATGGAATCATCGCATAAATTCATATACGTTTTCAAATAGGATTTTGAGGAATGGAGTGTACGCCAAACATTAGAGAGGTATTTTCTTTTTTCTGATATTTCTGTTGAGGAGCATAACTGAACTGGGTGAAACGCAGATTTCCAACATCGTTTAACCAACCATTGGGGAATCATTGAGTGAATTTGTATGGTTTGTAAGTGCAGAGAAGAAAATCAGTAGATAGGGAATGAAATATGTATTTAAAAGATGACTTAATATCTAATGTGTAGGAGATATTGCTTGCTTCAACACTGGACTACTACTTTACAGTTCCTGGTGATTTTGTGCATGCCTTAAATGATGGAATCTGTAGTTTTACAAGTCATGTCTCCGTTTTCAATGTTTTATACGCAACATGGTCGTAGTTCCAAAGGAAGTATATTATTAAATGAAGACATATTTCTAGGGTTACATTTTTTGCCAAAGTGGAGCAAAATGTCAAAGACATACATACATAATAGTTCATTACTCATTTGTAAAAAAGTGAAAGCATAGAAGATATTGTAAATATAAAATTATCAGCATCACCATCAGTGAACAGACTATATTACAAACATAACAAAATATTTACAAGTATTACAAGCAATTCAAACAGGATGCAGGGTAAGCGCTGACGTCAATTTGAAATTAGAGATTTTGCTTTTGCTTTTGCTTTGATTTCGATTCGAGTTCAGATCATTATGGACAGACAATTCTTGATTGATTGGTGAAAACACCACGATCACACTGCATTGGTCCATTGAGACAAAACAAAATTAATCTCATCTACTCACAGTGGATATAATACTGGTGCATAACAAATATAGTGTGGGCCCTAAAACACTTCCCTGTGTCCCTGTATCTGATTAAATTCTCTATACCATATCAAACACTGAAGAACGTATTGGCTATGAAGGATTTAAGCAACTTAAAATACTGTCTATAATAATCCCTATGGAGTTCGTAATCTGCTCTGGTATCCTATGTCAAACTTTATCATGTGCACGTCCAAGAAAGTGCTAGTGCTGTGTCTTTTCATTTGGTCACATCATGCACTTGAGTGTATACATATTTCCTTGAAGTGGTGGGTATGCCTTCTTTACGATCTAGTCTTTTGAGTTTTAATAGTACTTGTAATAGTGATATGCAATATAAGGATTCTTATATCTAAACATCGTGTTTAGACAATCAAACTATAATAATTACAATGTAGTTCTGTAAGTAATTACCGATTTTCACTTTAATTTATTTTCAACTATAAAACGCATTTTTCAGTCAATAATGCCAAGCACTTCGCAAGTGTCTTTCATGGTGATCAAATGGTACTTCTCCAATATCACCTGATTCCTTAATCCGTCAGCGCTATAGTTCTTTGACTCACAAATGGTGGCATAACTGAAGTCTGCAGCACATTTCATGCATTTCTTCTGCTCCTTCGACGCTTCAACATAGCCAAATGCATTGAGGTTACTTTCATGACAGAAGTTCCATTCTGTTGATTTGTCAGGGTTATACTCTTACAACCACAGAGATGTGTTCACATCTTCGCTCCGATGGGGTAGCCATGCTTCAAGGTTTGAAATGGGCTGGTTCTACAGAGAAATGGCAGAGACCGTGTTTTCTGCAGTCTCTGCAGATCCGCCTTTGTTGAGAATAGGCCACAGAATCGATGAAACATCTTAAACCAAAGATATTTGGAGGAAGTTGTGTTCCATTAACCAAGTTGTTAAATCCTGATCGACATTTGAGAAAAATACCTTGACCAAGTAATAAAGTATTTAAAATACCAGTCCTCGTATTGCGGAGTAAATAAATAAAATACTGTACACCTTTAGGTACGCCTCCAGCAATTCTATCTTACAACTAATAGTTTCGTCTGCCATATTAGCCGCAAATGTCTGCCACATTAGCCGCAAAAAACAACTGGGTTCAAAGCTTCTGACTCGAATGACCAATATCATGCTCTACAAAACTCTTATTTTGACAGTCCTGCTCTATGGAGGCGAAAGCTGGACGCTAAGCAAAACTGCAGAGCTGATTCTTGGTACCTTCGAAAGAAAAAATTCTACGTCGGATATATGGTCCCGTCTGCGAGGAAGGTGAATGGATGAGAAGACGTAATTGCGAACTCTACAAGTTGTACTAAGATGTGAATGTAGACTGGAAGGCAAAAATCCGTCGACTGCACTGGCTTAACCACATCGAGCGCATGGACACCAATGTTCCAACTAATTGGCTTTTCGAATCCTAGCCTCCTAGCTCGAGAAGGAGAGGAAGACCGAACCTCCGGAATAAAGACCAAGTTATCGCTGACGCAAGACAGCTTGGCCTTAATGACTGGAAGCAGTGTGCCTAGGACCGTTAACGATGGGATGGAAGCCAGCAAATGCTAAGGCGCAGACCCTCCAAGGGCCGTTGGCCTGATAAGTAAGTTAGTATCAATTCTTGACAAGTTCTTGGCCAACACACGAAGAAGTTTGGATATTCATCTCTAAGCGACTGGCTGCTATCTTTATGTCCTATAAACTATATCTTTCTAAATACATTTTTATCCGCTAATTTTAGCATCATTCTTCGATGCATAAATCCTTTACATTCGTGCCCTTTCGAAATCTCATTTAACTGCAAGCTCATCCGAACAGCCTTAAAAGACATCTTGGGTAACCATTCAACCATCAAACATCATTCTTTCGAAATTTATGCTAATCCGTTTCTAGTTCTCTGAGGAGGGAATCCTCTCTCGAATTCCTCCGTCGCCACTTCAGGCAATAAACAAACAATTGGCATAAAAAGTTTTGACAAAACAATACAACATGCTAATCGGAAGCTCTTCTTTTTCTCACACTCTCTACGGCAATTCGGCACAGTGGAAAATCAGAAGGGAATTTGCGATTCCACAGGAGTGAAGAACTGGGTAAGAAATTCGATTTCCTTTCTTCAGGTTGTGTGCGTCTGTTAACCATGGTCTTGTGCTCCTCTGGCTCTGTACTCTTCTATGCACCGCCTATCATACGCCCACACATTGGGGCACATGCCTCATGATGACGGTGACTTTGCATACCTTCACATAATTGAATCCTTTGAGGATTCCCTTCTCCTGTAAACGAAAAACAATTTCGTATACGTGAGATCTATTGATGCGATTTTTATGTTTGTGGCAGGGTGTCCCGCACACATCAAATATAATTCCCTTAGCTGGGATTATTATCTGTTTCAATTGCCGGGGTGGCGTTAGGTGAATAGGGAGGTCCCGTCCCGTGAAATGCACACCCTCTAGCAGAAGAGAAATCAATTCAAGGACGCTGAGATAAAATGATACCTTCACATGAACCAGAATTTGATGCTTCATCCAATGTTGTCTTTAGTAGTTGAGAGTTCCCGACCGATGTCGGGGCGAGAGTTATTACTTTCGAATGGCTGAGTTAGAAAATTGTCAGCTTGCGACATTGTCGGAGGTGCCTATGTTGCTGTTGGGTGCTGCCGGTGTTTCCTGTTTGTAAGCGCAGGTGAAATGGGAACGACTGAATAAGAGACGCATGTAAATTCAACAGAGAGTGAGTGACTGAAAATGAGGAAAATAAGAGGCGTATGGAAGAGTTGAAGCAGATTCTTTGTTTTGTAATGATCCGAATCCGGAATGCAGACGAACAAAAGGAGTTAGAAACGGGCACAGACGGGTTTGTGGAAGATAAGTTTAACTTCTTCCCTTGAGTTGAAATGATTTGAAAATGGGTAGGTTCGAATGTGTGTTTCGTGCGCACAGCCTTGATGACTAGGAGTCACAGAATTCAATTTTATTGCTTACAAATGATACATAAACGGCAACTGTTCCGAAGAAGGGAAACGAAATTGCTCACAAAATACAACTGAGTCGGCATCGTTCTTGGATGATTGTGCTTGACATCTGTCATTTCCGCTTAAGAATACTGTGATTCGGAAGAAATTGATGTGTAAGCGAATTAAATGGGAATTTTATAACTTTTTTAGCAGTGTAAACAGTTACCTGGTAACGATTGGGTTGCAATATTAAGGACATTATGAGTCTATTGCGTTTTTTTATTACAGTTGGAGATTATGTTCACTTGTCTTCATGTTGGTGGTTACATAACTTTATACTGAAAACGGAGAGACATTAGTCAGTCATTTCATTGATTGTGGCATTGAGCACACATTAACCGTGCCCCATTTCAGTATGATCACAAATATACCGTTTTAGCATGTCACAAAGTTCGTACAACATCACCAAATGTCCATATATCATTGTCAAATAATCTTTCGTTCATTGAGAGACAAATAGTAAACATACGCGTTTGGCTTTTAAATCAAAAACATTATATTTTCTACTGGTCTAAGAATTCGTTTTCTTCATTTCCATGTTTCATGCAGTATAGGTCGAAAGGGCAAAAATACTAACTAGGAAAACTCAGCGAGAAATGGCAGAATTGCTTACTATTCCAACAAGAACTGTCAGCAGCATAGGTTGGATAGAATTCAAGCTCAATTCTGGCAGTCATCAAATTAACACTACGAAAGATGAAATTTTAGAAAAAATAAGCTCAGAAGAAAATAGTGCTAAATTGTGCTAAATTATTGTAAAAAGAAAGTAAATAAAGAAGGTGTTCATCGGGTTTTTGGAGAGAATATCTACAATGGTAGAGTTGCTAGGAAAAGCCATTCATAAATGATATAAATAGAAAGAAAAAAGATTGTGTTTTGCTTCAAACTTTAATAAAGTCATCCAATATAAAGTCATCCATCTTTGCAGACGAGAGCAGATATAATGTAATGAGGTTCGGTAATGGTATGTGGCTGTATGGACATATTGTGGAGTGAACAATTTGGTTTTTATAAAAAGGATAATGGATAAATATCTTTATTTAAACTTCTTAAAGCAAATTTTGGAGAAAATGCTTGGACAAAATTTTGCGAATTGAATTTTTAGGTATTCCAAGCCAACGATAGCAAACACAATACTCGAATTATATAAGAAGGGCTGCTATACAATTGTCCAAAAGCTTTTCAAACCACACCGCAGAGTCAGAAGTTGAACTCTGTCCAGTGTCAAAATCGAACCCTGAATGAGATAACAAAGCAAAAAGATGGCACCATGGTTCTGCCCTATGGAATACTTGAATTTGAATATTTATCTTTCATCGAATTTTATATAAGACATTCCTTAATTCAAAACCGAACATTACCATATTAAAACATGATAATTTGCTTAAATTTTAATTTAGAAGTCGGGAACACCGGCATAGCTCCAAAACATCATTCTTCCGAAAACGAAATTTAAAATGTTCATTGTTGAATTTTGGCATAGGCACATGTGACGTTATTAAGATTGAGGCCTGTAGTCATATATTTTTAAGTTATATAAATGACTGTCTTCCGCCGTAAACTTTATAGAAAATGGATTGAAACTGTATCATTAAGTAAAAATTGTTGTTTCTTGAGCTATGACGGTGTTATTTCTAATAAGCAAAATATGCATTTCAATCTATCTGAAGTATCAGCTTTCCTATTAGAGCTAGGCGTCGACTTATTGTCATGGCAGATACTCGCACCGTTATTTTTCGGTCCGATTCTACCGATACATGCAAAACATTGTCTTCAATTATCATTTCTGGTTTCCTACGGAAAGTCGAATGTTGAGCTCATTTACCTCTACATCCTTAAATGCGTCATTGAAGTTTTTCGCTGCCAGCGACGCGTTATGTCTTAGAATTAATACGTAAGGAAAGCGACTTCGAATGTGAACCGTCGACGGCATGATAAACAATTCTTAGAATTAAAACACTTACACGTCAAAAACACATTCCATTTTATCTTATAAAAAAATGCCGATACCTGCTAAAGATGTAAACTGAGTGGAAATCTCACGTGGTACGAACTATATATAGGTTTACTGAAGATTTCTAAGTGTTCAAAAGTATTGACATCTTTTAATCTATCATAAGAAAATGTTCTAAAGAAAAGGGAATGGTCGATGACAGTTGCCCCTATATTCGTTAGTAAAATATAAAACGGACTGTAGATTAGGAATTTCTGATTACGAACGAAGTAGAGGCCGAAGAATAGCCTCAAGAAAATTACATAAAACATTTAAGATCGCAATCAATACCTTTGGAAGTGGAAGTATAATTATTATGTAAGGAATGACATGACTTTCAATGCTGGTATAGCAGACTATCAAGGCGACTTCTAAGAAAATAAAGTATTAAATATCCAAGGAAATTAGAAGTCTTCTTACAATTGGAATTGCCATTATATGAAGGTAGGCGAAACTGGCTTGATGGCAGATTGGCTGTCATCAAAGATAGTTAATCTATGCACTAACTGTAATCGAATTTATTTTTCGACGACGCTTTCAAATTCACATTTATGCTTTTAGTCATATTATGCCGCATTTTGGAACCTAAAATCAACGCAAGGTGCTTATTGAATAGAAAACACAAATTTCCAAACTTTCCAAACTATCAACTGTCAAATTGTTTTAATTGTCAGGGCTACTAAACATTTACTGCACAAATGGCGCTAGATTCAAGTCTAGAGTTAATTTTGGGATACCCTATAGAAGAGATCCAGACCCACATTTTAATTTTTTCTCCACATCAGAATTACCAATTAATCAGCAAAATATTATAATTTTCAGAGCCACAAATCGTTATTTAACGTAACACTCAATATGTTGCTGAAAATCAAAATTACTTACCTGATAGACTGGTGAAGATATGTGAAACGTATTTGGCACTTGAAATAGCGACAGCAATATCGTCATCAAAAACTGCCATTTGCCAAAGTGACCAACCAGATCACCAATAGCGTCAGTCTCCTCCCCATCCTCACCATGCATCCCATGGCCCCGGCGATGATGTTTCTCTGGTTCTTGAGGTGCCGGCAAATTAGTCTTATTAATTGTAGGAGTGGCGCCAGTGTCTGGCGAGGTTCCTCCACCCGTCGAATTGATCGTCAGTGATGGGGAAGTTGATTTAATTTTCGCAGTCATCTGCACTGTTGTGGGCAATCTTGTGCTGTCATTTTCTGGGGACGGTTCATTCGTTGGCATCTTGTGGAATTTCACTGAAATCATAAGAATGAAAAAAACGACGGTTGAATAGAGGGTCTGAAGAGCACTTAACGCAAAGCATGTCAATACTTAATTGAATTGCCACAAGCCTCGTTACTTATGGCTACAACATGACCTAACAAATCACTATGAAGTGATACTCCAGAAGCATTGACAAATGGTGAACACATTTACTTGTTCTATTGACAGTTCATTGATTTATACAAGATAATCCATCTGACTTGTCAATTAACGAGGGAATTTCTTTTTTAATTATCTTCGAGTAAAAGTTAATCTGATATACACGCGCAGAAGATGCCAAGTTAATAGCCCCCATCACCAGTCTCGCTCCCATTCCCAGTGACACTCATGGCGGTGTCATAAATGATTACATTACCCATCTATCAAACACGAGATACAGAGCAGCCCTAAAGCAGTAGCTGAAGTTTCCCAGATACGACGTGTAGTGGCATTGCCTCCCAGTCGACTGCAATCTCTTCGGAACAGCATCCGATGATTACTTACATGGAGGATGTGTCACTTATCGATTATGGCGGGCGGTGAGTTATTTCTATATTGATCGCATCGTAATAACGTTGTTGATTGATTAATTGCGATTGCGACCTCGGCCACGATGAACGGGAAGATACAGTGCGAACTCAGTGGCGATGTTTGAATTGACTGTGAATGAGTTCTAGGGTGAACGCGATAGATGCGAGACTTGGTGAATGAATTTTTTCAATGCCTGAACCAGTCGTAAAATGTTTGAAATGTATATAAATAGTGGAAATTGGAACGCTTTCAGTATCGTTTTGAACACGCATTGCTTTGTGGTAAGTAAGAAACATTCAATATAGTAATCGAGTAAATTTCAACCCTTCTTCATACACCCACACTTACACTCAAAGACTGTGATTTATAAACGACTCTTACACAATCCATGGGAACATGAGATCCAGTGAAATTATTTTAAGACTCGAATTCGATAAAAGTTCACACTTTCTTAATTTTTGTGAATAAAGCATTCAATTTTCGCAGTATGAGTTCGAAACGCCAACGAGTAGTGGCAGAGTTCTTAAACGTCGAAACACATTCCTTGACTCGACGCGCATTCAATAATCGTCAATCTGATTTTACAGATTGATTATTTCTTGCAAACGTTTCTTCGGGTAAAATCCACTGCTTGTTGACACTTGTACGCTCTATTACATGATTCTCAATTGTGAAAAACTGCCAAATTTTCGAGTACAGGAAGAGCGTTTAGTTTGCCTGGTGCTACAGTCCGGGGTGGATCAGGCCTCATCCAACACGCATCTCCATCTAGCACGGTTTTCTGCTAGTTGCTTCCAGGTACGCACGTTTAGTTAATTGATGTCCCATTCCAGGTGTGGTCTTCCTTTACCGCGTTGTCCTTCAGAGCTGGAGTCGAAGACTTTTCCGGAACGGGGAATTTGTGTCCATTCGCTCTACATGACCTAGGCGTCTGATAAGAGAGACTCAAAATCGTTTGTCCCGATTGACGTCGCTGTACAGTTCGTCTATCAATTTCCTACTACAAACACCATCAATACATCTGATACCAAAGATTATGCGAAAGACTTTCCACTCGTAGTGGCCAAAAATCTCCTTATTTACTGAAGTTAATGTCAACGATTCTGCGCTATACAGCAGGGCTATGACTATCAAGATAAGGTAAGTAAGATAAGCGCAGTTGGTTGAGTCCCTGCCCTTGGTTAGAGGAGGCCCCTGTGCGAATACCGGTGAAAGCAACGCTTTTGTCCGGTTTTTAAATCTGGTCCAGTCACCATTTGCCGTTGGGATCAAATTAGCGGCAGTATCAGTGGAGTTGTCGATCAGTGCTAGTAGTCTGACTATAGGTATCACAAGTGAGTTGGTTTGCTGACAGTCCACTTACCTACCTACCGAGGTTGCTATAGTACAATAGACCAGTTTTGAGTCTGAGTGCTCCAGTTTAGTGTTAAAAATACTTTAGACAAAAAAAAAGGATATCTTGGTTCTTCGAGAGAGAGAACTTTGTTCCTCAGTGATCATTCGATTTAACTCCGCAGTGGTGTCATTGGTTGCATTAATTCGGAGCATAGTAATACAATGCCTTTGATTGCCTCAAAGTTATATTTCTCTATATTGGCGCTTTATCCAAAATTTCGTTGGTGGACATTTTTTATAGGAATCAAAAGCTTACCGAAGCAAAGGGCATTCTTCATCATTTATAAACTTACTGTTTATAAAATAAAAGAAATAATAAAGTTCTAAATCGGGTCAGTAGAAGAATTATTATTTTAATTTCATGACATCGGAATACGGTTATGTAGATATAGCAATTGTTCTCATGCCGGCATATCTCTAAATGTTTTTAAGCACATTCCTGAATTATTATTGTACACACATAAATAATTTTTGACACACAATTATTCTTTTCCCAATGAAAACAAGTAATTACCACACCGCATCAACGCTATTTGAGAATTCATCATGAAAGTGAGCCGCCCATAAATCATGAGCTACTCATAAGACCTCTTTGCAACAACTAGATGGCAATTAAAAAAAAGTGATACAAATGCTAAACGATGTTAGCAATGTGAAGTCTCTTGTAAATAATTGGAATAAATTATGCCTTTCACAATTTTATCCCTACTTTATGTTTAATTTCTCAAACGAAACCAGCTAAGAATCGAAAACTTACGCTCAAATTTAGTGTCGAATTTCAGTTATGGTCTTGCCGAAATTTGAATCGACTATAAACGTTAAATTCGAATTACCTAGTGATGGGAACTATCGAATATAAACTATAGCGTTATTAGATAGTTGCAAACCATTAATTTGTTCAATAGTCGAAAATCGTTAATTCATCCAATCGAATGAAAAAACCATTCAAATTTTTTTATTTGTATGGCTGACTATCGAGTCTAATGGTTTTTGCAGCTGCTCTCAGAAAGAATTTTGGGTATACATACACAAATTGCCGAAATATTTACATGGAAAATTGTTCACGTGTGCCACGTGGTTTGGTTGGACTATCGACTCAGTTGGAAAAATGTTCAGATGGTTTTTGCATTGAATGAATGATTTTTTCAAGAGCAAGTACAAATCTCCAGTACAATTCATTCGATAGATCCAATCGCTAGATATATCACTGTAAATGTATTTTCGACACGAATCAAAGTAAAATCTCCAATTCGTGGTCCCGAATTGATATCCCTGTTTCAATAACATATGTGTCACTTACATATGTTATTGAAACAGGGATATCAATTCGGGACCACGAATCATCAATGTCCAGCCATAATTAGTTCAAGGTTAAAGAAAATGTATAGTATAGCAATAGCTATAAAAAATAAAACTGGAGCATATGGGAAAGTGAAAATCTACTCGTATTTGTCCAAGGACCATTGCATTCACATGAAGCCACTATATGATGTAAAATTAGGCTTGGTGGTGTCATTAGTCCATATTTCTTCGAAAATAAGAAAGGTGTAAACGTCAGCACCACTTCTCAAATAAAAATCATAGTCAAATTTCAACCGAAACAAAAAATAAAAGATCTGGATGTGAGTTGTTAACGCATGTTTCCAAAGAGACAGAAAGAATTGTGTTTGCGAAAACAATCTCTTGTGTTCGAAATTGTTGCCTGAAATTGAACTTCCGTTTATTACATTCCGAAATACCACCATTTTAAAATCTTCAGAGATCAATTACATTCATTTGTCGGTCTACTAACGTTTACTAATTCTACCAGTTCTAGTCAACTAGTTCAAAAATGTCGTGTTTGTGAGTTCATAAGCAAGTATGACAGACACACGGACAGATGATGCTAAGCAATTTGGGGTAATGGTGTAAATAGCCAAAACATTGAAGAAAGAGAATGTGATCTTTGTGATGTGAACAGTACCTGGAGAGAAAGTCTGAGAATGCTTTTCTTATCGCTTAGGATAACAGTAGAACCGATCAGGTACCAATCTACAAGTCAAGCTTTCCTTTATCGGCTTCTTGGTTAAGATCAATTAATATAAAATATATAAACAAAACATATAAATACATGTGTTTAAGAGATGCAATAAAAACCAATATCAACAATACAAAAACTCGTACAACAATATTGCAATATTAATCCGTACTGCCATTTTAGCCTAATTATTTAAGTGAGTTGCAATTTCAGTTGATGGCAAGATTAAAATTGATTCTTTGACCATTTGGTAAGATATATAGCTCCATAAAGTTACTGAAATTATTTACTAGATTACTAGATGATGTTGCAATTCGATTGCAATGCACAACTTATGTAGGAATGTTGCGTCGGTTAGAAATAACCTGTTCCAGTCCTACTTTGCATAATGCCCTCTGGACATACTTGCGTTCGTGATAAATTTATTAATATTGCTTAACGTTAACGTTCATATGGATATGCAAGAAAGTTGATGTTTGCAGAAAAAGATATAATGATGACAAGATATCAGCAGTAATCGAGAGAGAATTTGCAATAGTGGATCTTAGTCCAATACAGTGTTTATCTGATTTGTTAAACAGACAAATATAGATGACATTTGCATTTGCATTTTTCATGCAATAGTCCATTTCGTATTCTCGTTATTCACTCAATTTTTCTGAATATTCACGAAGTAATAAACAAGTGGTTTTATGAAGATCCGACATCTGGAAACAAATCAAATTGGAAACAGTCTCAAGGGGCTGATTTGCTTCAGTTTAGGTCAACACTGTATGTACACATAGATGTGGCACTAAAAAGCATCCCACGAAATAAAATAAATATGCCGCGCAAAATGTAGCCTTTTGTTGCTGTATCCTATTCATTCACTAATTTCTAAACTCAGTGTACGTGGCGATGAAGTTTCCAATAATTTAGTTCGCGAAATAAATACGAGGCACATTAATCTGGCGTTAATTAAAATTTATAATAATAACATTCTTAACTGTTGTCGATCGTTGTTCTATGTATTTGCATTTGTTTCACGAAAAAAAGAAACGGAAGAATATTGAAACATATTTATTACTTAAGATGAACATTGGATTTGAAGCGGTATTCATAAAATAACAAATTACTGACACTTCATTTCGTGATAATTCTCAATAACATATGTTCTTCACGTGAAGGATGGTTATCAGTTGAAGGCTTATAACAACGAACACTTTATATTCTCTTTGCTTAAACAAATTATGGTAGGGACGGTCAAGTTTGACTTTGTAAAATGTTTAACGAACTCTGTCAAATAAATAGTTGAGTGGAAAGCCAAATTACGTCCATGAAAATTTAGAACGTGTAGGGCTTTTTTTTGTTAAATTATTTTTAGAATTCCTCATATCTTCCTCAAGTTTAATCCTTTCAAGTGAACGTAGAAACACTTACAACAGATCAAGTGCTTCAAGTATCTATTTACCATTTAATTACAAATCGAAGTGCCAATTATCTATCAAACCACTAGCGGACATTGTGTGAAACGGATTGCTTAGACCGTGTCCTTGTTCGCTTTCACACATCACAAATTCTCAGAACATCAACCGCAAAATTAATTGACAATAAAATTTAACGACTCTCCAAGGCGAAGGATATAACCTTCTCCTTGATATAATACCAGCCCTTGATGTGGTCGACAGAACCAACACACACAGGTCAAGGGTTAATTAAATAAAAATCGCAATGTTACCTGTCGGCACAGTAAAAGGATATGTCCTACACCACAAAGCCTTAAATATACACACACATTCTGAAACACATATGCAAGTTAACACACAACCATTCATAAGATGAGTTCACATCGTATGTACCTCGCTGATGACATTACAAAGGTACACGTCGAAGTTCAAGGATTAAACCAGTTGCTGCATGGATGCCGTTGTTGTTGATGTCATGTTGAGTTTTCTTCATCCTTCCGCTTACGCGGACATGGAATGGTGGAAGACCATGTACTCGTATGCAACAGTGTGTGATCAGTGATGAAGGATAATTCATTTTTAAATTGAAGTCAGGAAATATGCATTTTGTGCACATCGATGATGCCGATGACGTTGTCTTCCAATTATCAGCAATCAATGTGAAGGACACCTCCGACCGGAAACTAAGCACGGCCGAATGATGCAGAATCATTGAAATTGACTTTCATCTTGTATTTGCCTTGGCGTTGAACTATTGGTGACATTTTATAGCCTTTTACTGTTTGTGATTGCAAGGTCGGAGGGTATAACTTAACTGCCAGTATCACGATGCATGTGTTGTTCAATGTCGATGGTATATGTAATTTTATTGACGGACATTCTGAGCACGTGCTGTGATTTTAAGGGATTACACGGACTCATGTCAGCATTGGATTTGTTGATGCGAACGTGTCTACTGCCCTGGGATTATGTTGTGGAGGATTTTTCAAATGAGTGTAGTGGCTGAATTTTATAACGTTGAAATTCTATTACATGACAGTGCGTAAACCCGGGTCCGCATTGATTTTCAGATGAACCGAAAATGATATCAGCTGTAAGAGATTTGAGCGAAAATCATGATGAAACTTTATAGCTTGACCTTATGATTGATGTTCGAATGGGCAAATGGTTGATGTGTGTCTGGGGTGAATATCGAATGGAACGCATATTTGATATTATACAAATTACAATAAACAAAGTATGGAATGTACATGCAAACATATTTTCAACTTAAATGCATTATATGGTCAATGAGATATTAGGTGGTTGACTTTAGACTTAAGGGTTACTTGAAAATTATCCGGTTGAATTCAGGCGAATGAGGAAATTCTGTGGATATGCGTGGATATGTCTGTCACCAGACAACATCCCTGTAACTCAGGACAACCAACTCAAGAAAACATACATGTACATCCATGTAGATTTTTGCTAATTGAATGAAATAAATGCAGTTGGTTTACGATAATAAATGGTGTGGACGTGTTTTATTTTTATCCTACGTAATTTTGGAGTGTTATTGTTACAAACTGAAGTACGCAATGGATTTTTGAAGATAGTGAATCTTTACCTCTTCATTTTTGCGTTTTCGCGGCATGTAAAAGGATGTTATTAAACATTGTTCTGTTTCCACTTTGAATAAAAGTTAACAGCAAAACTAGGAAATGAGTGGGTGGAGGATGTTTCTGCAAGATAATTTTTAGTTTGTGGAATCGGCCAATTTGATGATAAATAGCACCGGTCTGTCCAAAGAGAAACCTCAGACAAGGCACTCTTTGGTGCGGTTTATGGTCCAGCGGAATCAAATATGACGTGAGATTAACTACACTGTCAATGGCGCTCACTATCATTCGATGATTTGGAACTTTTCCTAATCGAATAACATCCTTGTGTAAAGCTACAGTCCGGTAACTTAAATTATAACTCCCCCACCAAATTGGTTGAAGTACTTTTCCTCTTGAATAGGCCACCTTATACGCGATCTTCCTCTGTTGCGTTGTCCCACTGGTTCGGAGTCGAATATTCTTCGAGATCGAATGCAGCACTTTTTCCCTTGAAGAGACCAAGTGTAGCAGGGTTGGCATGATCAGTGTCTTATATGACTGCTCTATTGGTCAATTGGTCTTTGGAGACCATAGAAACTCTGCGTCTGATATCTACTATTTATTCTGGCGCCGAGGTAGATGATGTCCATAAATACATCGAAGTTATAGCTGCCCATTGTAACGCTCTGTCCAAGATGTCGATCTTGTATGTCCTTTTTTGAGGACAGTATAAACTTCGTTTTGCATGTCTACAGCTGAACAGAACAGATTTCTGTGTAGGCCTCGTGTCTCTAGTGTCGGCGTGTGTATCTTCTCAGTCAGTGAGTTTGAAGGTCTCAATGAGTTTGTTACCGACCTTGTTGGATCAACGAGAGCTCTGAGACGATTGAGTGCTTACTTATAATACAGTTACAATTATGAGAAATTGAATTAACTCTGTTTCAAATATGAAAATCAAATCCCCTTTATTGTTTATTATATTTAATATATTTACATCAATTTTTTTTTATTCAATTGTGATGGAAATCGGTCAATTTATAACTATTTCCTAATCGATACATTAGATACGCTAGTTGACTCTTATGACACTTGCTCATCTGACAGTGTCGCAAATATTTCGATGTCTTTTCTTCTTAATTTTTCTGCTGCTACTAGTACTTTTGCATTTAAAACCTATAGGATAGTGAAAATGAGATAAATTTCTTCCCATCATCCTAATGCTTCTGATGTTGATGTTCCCTCATCTCTAAAAGCTGTAAAGTCTGGGGTGAACAAGACAGCTGTCAGTCATTCTCGCAGTGTATCCAACGATTGGTGATACTGCTGATGATGTCGATATTGAACTCAATGTGAAATTATCCGTTGAAGGCATATGGAATTGCTCGGTGGGCGCTTATCACATTGCAAGTTATAGAACACAAGTTGCAAAAACCTTTTTTAAGCCACCTGAGCATGCATTTTGTCTAAAAGATTACAGTCATTCATCCCTCACACAAATATCCTCACCACAAGCTGTAACCATTATTCATTTCAATTCAGGACTCATATTCGTTCGCAAAGTCATCTAATCTGTGTAACACGCAACGCAGACAACTTTCTAATCGCATAATCCTGTTAATAAAAGACTTTTTCCTCAAGTTATCCTATTCTCTCTTCCCGAATCAGTTTCAGTTTCGAAATTGTAAGTCTATAATCATATTCTCTAGCCACGTACAGACGAATCCCCATTAACTAACCTTCCATTGTGATCACTCACTCAGTTGGAAACTTTCGTTTGTGACGGCATGATGGGGAAACTGAAGTCGATTTCGCTTGGTGTTCCCTAAATTGATTTCAATTTGAACATTCACACAACCGCATACTGGGGCACAGGTGAAACACGAAGTAGATCCCCAACGAAAAAAGAATTATTTAGTGACCGCATGCGACCTCCAACACAAGCCATTAGCCGCCAAAGAAGCATACAAATCGATGGAGATCAATAAGATCCAGAAGTAGACATGGTCACGATGAAACAGGTTCACTGTGTACTGCAGTTCAATCAAGAGGAATAACGAACTCACTTCATTTTCATCTCGTTCTTGCGTCCTTTCGTTCTTTTGTTTTGCGTTTGGCTTTTATTGCTTCTACCATTTGTCGTCATTTGATTTCTAGTTTTCTTTCTCCCTTCTTTTTATTTATTTGTTGTCCTCTTTTGTTTGGCTCGGAAGAATTGTTTAATCCGTTAATGTGATTGACTGGTATCGTTTAGCTCAGGGATGGCTGGAGCATTTCTGTGGAGCGGGAAGGTCTGTTATTTATTGTTCGGTGGTCAACCGAAGTTTTTTTGCTCTCCGTTTTTTTTTCTTCTCTTATGTTGTCTTCACTTGATGTGTGTGTATGCAGCCAAGAGTGATATTAATCCTTCGTCCTTTTTTTGCGTATGTGTACGTGTGTTGCTTAAGTTGGAATCTCTTTATTCGTACTATGGGTGAACGAGATACTTTTAAGCTGACGATTTAAAAAGTTCATAGAAGAATGGACGCGCCAGTTTGGGGGTAAGTGGAGCCAGAAGGACTGGCGGTGTTGTAAAGCAGGATATCAACTTTAGACGGATTAATTGAATTGAACGAATTAAGCTGATTTTGACAGTTGAATGCGGGACGAGCTATCCACTTGGTGGTACTGAGGGTAGTTGTATCCACACGAATGCGGGTTCTCCAACGGATAACATGATGTTTTACTTCGTTTTAATTGCTCCTTCAAATAAATGTGAAATGGGATACTTGAAGAGGGTACTTTTAGGAATTCTGAAATTCAATGACAGGTGGTGTTGGAATAGAGAGAAAAGACTTATGAGGAGAATATAGTCAAAGGCGGTCTATGAAATGTTCTCACTTCTTCCTATTCTTTTTAATAAATGTCTGGAATAGCTGGCAGCACAGGTACTCGGTCTTTTTTGGCTAATGCGATATCCATTGGCTCCATCAAAGAATAACTGATGAATTATGGGTACGTCAATTTTCTTTCAAGCAGATAGTCTAGGATAACAAAGGACTTAAGACGTTTCCCTGGTATACACCGACTTTAATTGGAAAAGCCTCGGTGACTCCGGCAGGATATCTTACTCTTTGGTCCCTCGTACATGTCCACGATAATCTGTACGTAGGTTTCTAGAACTCCTGTCTATCAAACGCTTTTTCAAAGCAACCAACACCATATGCAAATCATTTAAGGAATCACGATGTTTTGCCATTATGATCCTTCCACTTTGGATTGCATCTGATCTTGATTTGACTGATCATCAATCAGATCATCAATGATCTTCATGGTGTGTGAAATGTTCTCAAAATGAATAAATAAAAAATAAGGAAACGCTGGTTGTCAGGGTTGCGTAATGAGAAACTAGAGCTATAGGTTTTTAACAGATTGAACTAATGGATGGTATAAAAAATGGGATACGGGAGATGCACACATTGCTTTTAAATAGTCCACTTGTTTTTTAAATGAGCATATTCCGGGCATAATAGGACCTCTATTTCAAATAATTTGATGCTTTCCGCAAACGCTGCTTTAATTACAAATATTATCAATATAAACTATTGGAAATATAAAAAAAACCGCAATTTCCCTACATACATTACGACTGATATTACTGCTAGAGCAGCTACCATCATTCAACGCTATTGTACCATGGTCGATATTGGACTGCTACTTCAGACTGAGCGAAATCAGAGGGAATAGTTGGAATTTGCCTAGTGAAAGAATGCTTAGTAGTATACCGAAACTTAACATAACATAATGTCTGTAATTGCAACCAGTCTTCTGCAGACAAGCCCTTCCGGCTTTGCAGATAACAAAACAATGTAAACAAAAAAAATTGGTAAATAAAAAATTAATAGAATTGAAAATTGAAACTCTGTATACCACCATGCAGTCATAATATCAATCAATCATCAGTCAAGTTCATTTGGTTGCTTTTAATGCTTTTAGAGTTAATTTCGTATATCAAACCAATTGCTAATACTAGGAATTTAGAATTGACCGCAGGACAAACTGGATAGAAAGAAGAATAAGAAATTTCAACACTTTTGTTAAAGAAGTCACTTGCTGCTCTATCTGTCCCATAGGGCATAGAGTATACACCAAAAGATGGCGGGGCCTACGCTGTAGATTACAACATGTAATTACAAAATGGTAGTGCCTATATTGGCAATAGTACCAGTTACTGCAAACACCGCGTCCTCTCATAGGCCCATTTTGATGTCATACAATCGAAAGTTCGGTTAACCAATCCCTGAGTGGCCATGGCGTTGAGTCGGTATCTACGTCCACTGACAGGTTTGGTTCCTGGTACGACGAAAAATGTTTACGGTGCCACCTCTTTCGAGTCACTGAATATGCTTAAGGAGTATTCTTTACTTACGCCTTCGCCGTTCGGTGTCGTCTTAGAATTTTCCACTCGTGAGAGAATAGCAGGAAAAAACCACGAATACCACGTTTGTAGAAGCTAGGGCTACGTCCACTACTTCTCCCTCGATGGCTTCAGATGAGCAACACTACACTTTAAAGTTTCCTGTAGGAAATTTTTAGTAAAGGAAATGTATTACCATCGACGAATGACAGTTGTGGTGACATCTGTTAGCAGTAAGCTTTTTTGATTGCATGAAGTGGATGGCTTGTGGACTCCTTATTCAATGTCATTGGCATGTCTAGTTAAGTCGTCGGCTCTTGAAATGCTCTACCGGGTGAGATATACGATAAAGTTGTACGGTCTTGGATTTTATCAGTTGCCAAACAAGACCCTGGCTGGAATAGGTCCGATATACGGCAAGTCTATCATTCTATTTAATTTTCTAACGATGGCAATGCAATTAGATCGCTAATTGTCTCCAGAGCAGTTGAAGGATTAGATCAAAGTTCGCTCGTTGGTGCTTTTTATATATCGGTAAAGATGGCTGACACTAATTCTGCTTAGTTAGACGAGGTTAATGTTGTAGGCTTCTACGAGACTTTTTTGGTTTCTTTCTCCACCTCGTCTATTCGTAATGTCCGGTTATACACAAAATATGCCATAATTCATTCGCGATGAGGCTTCATGAGCCAGTAGACCATCTACGATACGCAAGAGCAAGCGTTTCTAGCTTTAATAAGTGTTTTGCAGTAGCGATTGGTATGGGTGGCAGGTCTCCACCCGACAAGAGTACGGAACCTGTGCGGTTTCTATCGAGTTCGTCCGGTTCACAATTTTTTGAAATGTTACAGTGTCCCCGCATCCACTTAAGTTGTATGAATACATGTCCATCTCGTTAAGCGATAGGTGGCAATTCAGGCAAGCCTTAGATTCGATTCGCAGAGGATCATCTAGCGCCAGGCGTTTTGACTTATAGCATGACCTGTGGCAGTCTGCTAGTTGAAAAATCTTTCTCGGAAATGAGAGGAACATCAATTGCTAAGCATCCAGCCTTCTGTCCAATTCGTGACTTTAACGAAAAAAACATTTTTCGGGGCGACTTGTTTTCATTATTTGGAGATATAAACTCCACACCAAGATAGTGTAATATGCCTGCTATATTTCCCTAGGAGGACATTTGAAAGATGTTGCATTCAATTTACAATGGAAAGCTCAAAGCAATATATTGAAATAAGAATCCAAATTATAAATGCGATTTACTTAACCCTACTATCGGAACCCCAAAACGGGTAAACACTAACTTTATCCTTGTTCTTTTCATTAATAATAAAAAAACACTAGTGGTATCTGGACAGTGTTATAAGTTTTAGTTTTCCTTAATAATGAATTCCTTGCGTCCTCTTTTGTGCATACATGAAAATTATTTTATTCTTCCCCTTTCTGCACAGAAACAATGCCGTCAATTTTGAATCTGAATGTTGAAGATAAAGAAAATCATTTCCAGTAGCTGAACACATTTTACACTTCACTGTACATCGGCAATATCCCACAGTATCTTAAAATGCACTTGACTGTGTTCCACTTGATGATGCAGAAGGCAATATTGCCAGCTAGCAAAATTTTTAAATTAACATTTTCGCAACAACATCCTAGTTTCTAAATCTATAAAATTTAAATCTCCACAGAGTTTCAATTATCGCAACAAATCAATCAGTCCGGCATCAATTCAAACAATGCATTTTTTCCAATAGAGTACAGAAACTCGTCCAACACGTTCGGTAAATATTCGCTATGAATCACTGGGCACATCAATCAAAGATGCAGTGACGACATGCACACCAAAGTCTGACGGCAAATTAGCTTGAAATTGCATCTGTGAATCCAAACGAGGTGTATCTTGCGGTTGGAAACTATCTGAAAGCATACAGCTGTGTGCAGCTTTCACTTAACCACCATCACATTCAACGAATGCGCGCCCCATCGAAAATAGGAAAATTTATTTTCATGAATTAAAAATGCGATGACATAAATTATTTATGCAGTTTCCTTCTATTTTCGATGCAGAACTCATTGAACGCGTGACAGGTGACAAATTTGCATGTGATTGGCATACTCCGCAACGGGGTAGGAGCAAAGCCTATGCGCGTTCAGCAGCGCGTTGAAGAAAAATTAATTTATTTGTTTAAGGGGAATTTTAATTAGTACTTTCGGTAGCATGATGTCTGCGCGGGAGTCGGTGTCTAAATACGTCGTCATTGCCAAGGTCAGACGTTACGCGAGGAACACCACTTAGGTGATCAATTTGTCTGGAATCGATAAGAATGCTAATTAGATATTTCCCTGTTTGAGGAGAATAATATGAGGGTGCTATTTCTAAGAATATCTTATCGATTCCTGCTGTTGAGGTTAACGGCCTGTCAGTCTGTACCGCAATAACATATCATTTCTTATTAAAATTATGTGTTTAAGGATCGCAGACACCGATTGGTAGATCCTTGATGACACAAGTCTTTATAATTAACATTGCCATCGTACCCAATCAGTCATTAAGTAAAATAACTTGTGTAGTGTCAGTTATCTGAAAAACATAACCTACGGTTTTTCGTTTCATTGAGTTTCGTCTAGAGAGCCAGCAAATTTCTAGACAGTACGACATATTCATCAGTTATTACAACATTTTCGTATCTTACTTAAAATTATATGCCTCATTTGCAATTCAGCATATAGTCCGGACAAAGTCAGAATCGCTGTTATAGTACGGATATGTAGAGTCTGCTTGACATGATAATAAGGCATCTGCCGGCTAAAATATGCAACTGTATTCAATATATTTATATTATGATAGCACGTAGAATGCGTTGTGTTGTTGATTTTGTTTGCGTCAATTGAAAATGCAAAATTCTTGACGCATTTCACTGTCCAACGTTCATCGCGTTGAGCGTAATCAAGTGGTACAAAACGACCCTGTAACATATAAGTATATTTTTTTTTAAGCGCAACTAAACGGAAGTTGCTGATCTCTTCAGTTGTCCGTTTTATCAAACTGGATTGTGGATTCATATTGTTATAAAAGTGGTTTCTAGTCTTCCGTATCGGAATGGCACCAACGGCATCCTCATGGTCGATTGTTTGCCTGGAATAGTTTTAAACTGTCATTATCTTTGGTTTAAGACGTATTAATTAAACTGATGATGTTCTTGCCGAATACAAACATTTTGAACACACCCTTCTAATGGAAGGGTTAGTGTTAAACAATCTCCGTTCGTATTCCATCAGGTCTAAGGTGGAAATTTAAGCAGAAGACGTATTTGATTCACGCAACGCAAATTCAGTGTTCAAAAAAAGCCCCAAGATATAAATAAAGTCTACAGCCACACATTGTACACTGGCTATTCATGTACGGAATTAAGATAATACAGACAGCGATGGATAAAACTGTAAGCAGCAATCTTCTTAACCGGGTGCAAAGATTGGAAAATGGCGCTAAGGACAAACACCTTCTTCTGCAATACATATACTGACTTCCGCTACCGAAACTCCGGTGTGATATAAATATATATTTAGATTCCTTCCTTGAACCACGGACCACCGAAATACTTCATCAAACACTCTTCGCGAAAACTTTTCATTACACAGATGGCTTGAACGAGAAAGCGACCATTTTGATTTCGGTGATTCGACTGATAAATAATGGAGTGTTTCAGACAGACACTCCAGTCTATGTTTATTGATGGGGAATTTGAGGTATTTATCTCATGTGGTTGACTTAACACTGTCGCATTTCAGGATTTCTCGAAGCTGTTATACTTGAATTACACCTTCAAAGAGGAATCCCATGCTTCTCGATAAGGTGAACAAATTTCAACGATTAGTCTGAAGACACAAAGTGCCTCATTATGGCACAAATATGGCCTACTCAAAGCTGTTAACTTTCAGATAGGCTAAAAAAGGCTGACAAAGCCACCACTGAGGACTCTTATTGTCATTACAATGCAAATAGCTTTTTCATATGATGCTATGATTTCTGAAGTTTGAAGTCCCTTGGCAGATAGATTACTTATGTACTAGATAGGTAGGTAGGTGATAGGGTGCCCTGTCGCCTGTCAATGCCGTGGCTCACTTAGACCGATTTGTTGGGTCCATTGTTTGGGATAATTTAACACCGCGAGACTTAATTTAGTTGTAAAACTACCGGATTCATAAATGAATCTTAGGAGTTGTTTACCCAGGAAATCTTTCCTTCATTTTGCTAGGGCTGAATAGTCGATGATTCTATACCAGAATGTTGGATAGATTCTATACCTTCTTCATGTCTACAGGTTCAAAAAAAGTCGTTGGGCGGTAGGTTCAGACGCATAGCATGTGTGCTTATAACACAGTGTCCGATAATGACTCCTATTAGCATGCGTACATCCTTGCAGTTTAAACCAATCAATCTGCCTGCTTCGTCTAACCAGCTTCGACGTCAGAATGTCTGACGCTGCCTTTATTGCCGCTTGGTGATCAGAATGTTCGGTTTGCCAGTTACGTTGTGAACTTTCAGCGCTAGTGCTGCTCCATGCATTGCAACCACTTCCGCTTGAAAGACGTTGCAGTCGTCTCTTGGCGCCAGGGATTTTTCGAAGAGATCACAGAAGACCGCCGCATCTGTACCAGCGCCCGTCTTTGAACCGACAGTGTACAAGGCGATCTCGTATTACCAATTGTTCCGGGAAATAACTGATTAATACTCCTGTGGTCCGAACTCAGCATCAGCCCCACATTTATTCTTAACGAATTCAAGTTCCTCCCCAATGACACCAATCGCTTTGTATTTGAAGTCATCATCGAGAAACATGTCTCTACCAGCATTCCAGATCGGATTGAATGTCTGATAATCAGATGCAGGACGGTCCACGGCGATGGTGTGGTACTACATGTTCCCTCATCCCAGGAGGAGATCCTCTATCCGGCTCGTTACAGCCTATCTTCTTCTTACTATTCACACAGCTAAAATATACCACTTGACTTACAACAGAGGAAATACGGCCAGCACATAGTCTCAAATGATTAGCTTGGTGCAAGGATGTAAAGGAGGCCTACACATCAGCTCCTCTGGTCATGTAGTGCCCTGGCAAGTTGTATGAACCTAGGGCCTAACTTTTTAAAAACCTCAGCGAACTGAATGGCGTCAGTATAACCCATTTTAACCGCTTTGTCACAAGCAGCAACTGGTGGTATCACAGTGGGCCTAGACTGGACTGAGTGTGACGGATATATGCAGCCAGACTCTCTCACTTAACCTATCCTAAGTTTGATAAAACTTGAACCATTGTTGCATTTATCGTGAACTATACCGAAATTAGTCAGACAAGTACTAGTAAGGATAAGCTCGCCGAGCTGTAGTTATTAATTTCAATACTTCCTGCATAGATCCTTTAAGAGGTTATCACTTTTCTAAAAAGAACGACATCCTTCTATTTGAAAATATATATACTTGGTTGAACACATCATTTACGAGTTTTGAAATTAACTACTAATTGTCCAAGAGAAATAGTTTTCGATTGATGGACGCAATTTCAAAAAAATTTGCAATATAATATGTGTACATTTTGTGGCATTTATGAACTGCAAACAACATATTTCAATAATAGTTAAATGTTAAACATATATGCTTGGGCTTGATGTCAACCCTATGACATTATCGGATCGACAATGAAATTCAATTCCATCCCTTGCAGGCACTTAAATCATATTCCAGACATATTTCCCCTTTAATAGAATATAAATTCTTATATAAATGTTGTTCTCATGAATTATCCGCATGCAAAACTCACTCGTGCATTCTCGTACAATATTTCCGACGTCCTCGCGGGTACACGAGGCGCCATTGCCACCCTCATCCTCACTATCCTCACTCGCATACCTCGTAACCTATACACTCGCATACTGTGGTCCACACATATGCTGACAATCGAATCTGTCGCGCGTACAAAGTTAATCATGTGTAACAGCACCATCACGAAACCGCACCGTACTCTGTTGGTTCCGTACTCACCGTGGTTTACGGCTGATAAAATTCCAGGCATCAATTAATTATTCCGAGGTCACCTATGTGGCCCTGCAACAAAGTGGACATATCTGTTTGACACCAATTCATCCCCATGGGGCTGCAACTCTTCTCGCTACTGCAGAGCATTGTCGATGACTGAATGTTCCACAATTCCTATTACATCAATGGAGGACGAATGAATGATGCTCAATAAAGGGACAGCCGTGATTGTCCTCTGAATTTTGTTACGAATTTTGTCCCTGCTGTGCGCTTTATGTGGTGGCTGGGTGGTACTGGAAGGTCAGTTGAGCGTGTTGAAATTCGTCAGTAAAACCGCGTCAAATGAAAGATGAATGGCACATGCAATGTGGTCCTGAATTATTTCTGTGGATGCAATATGCGTGGGTTGACTGTTTGTTTTTAGTGTTAATTGGTGACTTTGCTTAAATTCGGCTTTAATTTTACGCTTAAATGCATCAATACCCCCGTCGTGTATTGAATGGGTACATAAACGTTGTGTACTTCCGCAATCATTAGCCTCGCCAACAAGCAGCCTACCATTGTGCGGAAATTTTCGTTTTCCTGATTATCTGCAACAGATGCATTTGACTTGATGCAAATAAGCCATGAACTTAATTAACCCAAACCATGACAACTGAAATTATTCTGACTCATTTGGTTTGGTATTTAAGTGGGAGTTTGACATTTAAAAAATGATTGAACATTTGGCGGATGTATTTAACTATCAATTATAACAAATACAACGGATATGCTGTGTAAGTTCTGTATGTGCAGACAAGTTAACTTGGCTATGAGCTGGCTTAATACAAAAAAAATCAGTCGATATCAGAACCAATGACAGAGACTCAGAGTTGTATTGGTACTACGGGTTCATAAAAGCTTCACATTTAAAAGGGTCTTCAAAGCAGTGTGTCCATCACGAATGAGTTGAAGTATTCTATAACGTTCACACTGTACTACCAGGGCAACTGGTCAAGCTAAATCGTTCGATTGTATTATACAGAAAAAGCCCTTTAATTCAGAATTCTTTAATTAATAATGGTTGGGGGGAAGGTCATTCCTAATTAACGAGCTTTTACTGTAGTGTGAAATGGCTAATGAACCGCACGTTAAAGAAGAACACTTCCTTGCAACTTTCACGTATACATCTATGGGGAACTGCATAAGCGACAACTACGGCTTCACAAAAGGTCTTTTTTTAAATAAGAACTGTTTGAGATGTATTTTTTTGAAGTACAATCAAAACATCGTTCATATGTCTGAGTCCCCCTAACGATGTTACGTTTCCGACGGACGTTTGCAAAGTAGCAATATTGTAACGGGAGAATACAGCAGGGCAAAATTATGTTGTTTTTTTTACTGAATGACAATTTGGTCATTGGTGTAAGAGTTCGTTCACAGTGAATGTTCAATGTTGTCAAGTCCCAATTAGAAAACCCAAGAGGCTTGGTTGTCGTGGTGGCCTGTGGCGTTGTGGGTATGTGCGTCGACTCCTACGCACTTGGACCTACCTGTCTAGGTTCGATTCCTGGTACGACAAGAAATACTTTTCACGGCCCCACCTCTTTCGAGTCACTGACAATGCTCAAAGAGTATAACTTTCTAGAAAAAGCTTCTCAAAATTAGACGTTCGGAGTCGGCATAAAACTGTAGGTCCCTTCCACTCGTGATAGAACAATAGCACGCACAACACGAGTGGTTGCTGAGAAGCTAGGCCCAGGGCCCTCTACGGGCTGTAGCGCCACCCATATTATATTATATACATTATTATAAGAGGCTTGGTTAGTAGCGTAGGTGTTAATCAACTTCTGAGCAGTGGTATTTGTTCTCAGAAAAGAATGTCCTTTCCAATTTTAGACACAGATCTTCCAAGCAGTTTAATTGGTGCTTCATTGTCGGACATACCCAATCTGAAGGTGTGAATTCCAATGGCGCAATACGTCTACCGATTATATCTATCGGGGGAAGTTTGAGGAGTATTGTCCAAGCTGCGGTTGGGTTGTTCTTAACACTCCGCTGCGTGACTGACTCATCCGATGTACACGTTTCAAACGCAGTCTACCATATTCACCAATGAGTACGTAACCAAATATGTCCATGATGCTGTCGAATCGTTCCGTCACACGTCATTTGGGACAAAAATATTGTGATCGACAGCTACAATTTTGAAATAGTAAAGGTCACATTGAAAAGACACCAGACAACCAGATATTGACAATTTTAATAGCGAATGAAGCAGCTCTTAGTCTCTTCGAGAAACAAATTATACATTGAATGGCTGATTCTGATTGTGTCAGTAGCGAAGAAAAATCCAAATCAACAGTGATATAAATGTAAACAGGTGGCTAGAACATTGCGAGGTCACGACCAACTTTGCTCCAGTCCGAAGGGTCATCGACTCCAACTGATGGGACAATATAAAGCATTCATATGGCCCAATTTTAAATAGGTTCGATTAGGTAAGAGTGATTGTAGCAAAATATCGCTGTCTTGGTAGCTGTCAACGTCCGGTATATGGCCACGGAAAGCAGCTGTAGCATTGTTTCCACGGCGGCTAAAGATGTGGAACGAAGTGCTCCAGTGATGCAGACACACGCAGATTTTTGGATTCTGCTTACCTTTTATTATATTTTCTTTGACAATTTTAAATAAAAAGCTTAAAATTGTTTCATAACTCGTAAGAAATGAGCAGCATGTTGGGTAATTGATGTGACTGTACGATATAGGATTAGAAGCTTAAATGAAATACATATTTTCTATTGAGTTGCTCGTCTTCGGCGACGACAGTCAGCGGTAGATCTGAGCATATCTTATGCAAACACATGTTTTGTGTGGGCCACTGTTCTCTTACGAGTGGTGGGGTCCTATAGTTTTATGCCGACTGAGAACGGCGAAGTGTGAGAAGCTTTTTCGAGAAAGGTTTACTATTTGAGCATTGTCTGCAATTCGAGAGAGGGGGAGACATGATGTATTATTCGTGTCGGCAATGGAACATAGACAATAGACATCCATAAGAGACAACGCACAAACCCACAACACAGCGCGGCGGTCCGCCTCAGTATATATAGCTCAGATTAAAATTTGGCCAACCATTAATTATTCTTAATCCTATTGCGTGTAATAAAAATGAAGACTACAGCAAATAACATATACAAATTCTGCAAGAATATAAACTTTGATGTTGGTACTGCTCATAAAACCAAATTGCTTTTGGCAAAGTCAATTCTTAACCAACGAAATTGATGAATATCCTGATGAAATAAAACGTCTTGCTGTATTTCAAATAACCGTTCACATATTCAAAGGTGATCAACGGATGTCAGTTTTATGTGTTTTAATAGCCGAGTATCTTCTGTTGGGTGTCTGGTCAGTTTTTGTATACACGACTTGTTTCTCGCGGAATTTTCATGCGTAAACTAATCATCAAGTTAACCGCCACCACATTTTCGCATTATGTTAACATACACAAACATCTACAAAGTTAATGTTTTACGATCAACGTTACGCTTTCATCAATAAATTTTCAAATATTTATCCCTAGCACCCGGTGCGGCAAAGTTTGCACAATTAAAATTCACTCGCCAAGAAAATTTCAATTTCAATAAACTATTCCCCAATGGATTATGCCTCTGTGAATTCTCATTGTGCTGCGCCGTCTTATTCTAATTTGCTCGGTTTCCTAAAAATAGTGTGCTCCTTCGTGGGAATAAACAAAAGCCAATTCGAAAACTCTCCAGACGTGCTAGCGTAAAAAACAAATCTGATCGAGGAAATATATATTTAGAACTGATTAAATTGTGCGGCGGCAAAACGTCCACACATATAGCCATGTATCTCTCGGGGAGACACAAATGAATCGTCTGCGTGAGGATGGCCAGATCTATGATCTCAAGACACCCGAAAGAGGGGATAAATTCAAATTGGCACGCGTACATTTCCAACAAAAAAAAAAATAATAAAGACAAATACGTTTACGTAATCGGTCCTATGGAGGCGGTTACAGAGACCTTCGCTGTCATGCTGTGGACATTTTTTTAGTGGATTGTCAACAAGATTCTATGAATCGGTATATTCACTGTGGCACCACTTATGAAAGACCCATTTGGGTTGACTTTAGGGCGCAATAATTTATTTTACAGAGCTAGTGAATTGTCCAATTTCGATTTATCGCTGGCATGTGGTCATTAATGGTTTGAAATTAAATTTACACCGACAAGGATTGGCGGCTTCTTAAAGTCAGTTGTATCCTTGTCACCCCATCCACAGGTATCAGTGTTGCCAGTGCTTAATTTTATGATAGACTGTTAGGCCCACACATTGTAATACTAGCTAATTATTATGCATCCAACAGATTCATTTTCTTTCAATTAGAATTCGTTTGCGATAACAACGTTATAAATCCCGACTGCACTCAGTGTCGCTAGCTGTTCGTTGTCGGTTATTGCTTGTCGCCGGTTGCCAGCCTAACATGCAAAAAATGAAATAATTAAGATGATCGCCTACACGATGTGCGTGCCTTGTTGACGCTGGCGGCTGTGACATCAAACGTTCCGCTTGAATCTCTAAAATTGTCTCACAGATGGCTTCATCTGTTGAGCATACTTTATTGCAATTTGTCTTCACAGCTGCAATGTATCACATTTGAAAATTTCACATGACAGGTGTCAGGATTTTGTATATCATTATTATGACAATTGATCGTAATGAATCTGGCAGTTAACCACACACGTAGTTCTGATTGAGATTGATGAAGTCAAGGGTAATATATGAAAGAAATCTAAGATGTTGGGTCTTATTGGAAAGAAACCCACTGACTGTTATTATCCTTTCTAAACCAATGAAAGATCTTGTTTGCGTTAGAAACATTCCTTGATGACGACACTCTCAGCTTGTTGATATTTTGTTTTAAGATTCACGACCCTGCGCTGTGACTGGAGAAGTGAAACGTAAAAGGGGTGGCGCTACAGCCCGTAGAGAGCCGGGCCTAGATACCCAGCAACGACTCGTGTTGTGCATGTTATTGTTCTCTCACGAGTGGGAGGGACCTACAGCTTTATGCCGACTCCGAACGGCCAAGTTTGAGAAGCTTGTTTTTTCTTAGACAGTTATACTCTTTGAGCATTGTCAGTGCCTCGAAAGAGGTGGGACGTGAACATTTATTTTTTTCTATACTGGGATTCGTTTGCTAGACGCTGATTCAAGTGCATAGGAGTCGTTGCACAGTCCCACATTGCCACCGGCCACGGCTGCCACCTGAATAGTATTATGAATCTATTCGCTTGTACAGGGTGGGCCAAATACAAGTTTCTTTTTAAAAATGCAGTAAAATTAACAGAATTACATTTTGTCCATGTATTATGGCTTTAGTAAGAACAAGCGTTCCCATTAATTATGAAATACAACGTTGTTCAAGTGCCTGCATCGGCTGGCTTCGCAGTCGCGCATTTTGTCACCTCAATTTTCCTACACCTTGGCTCACGGATTGCTTGGATGATATTGGCCTTAAGTGCTTAAATCGTTTACGGATTGTTGGCATAACATCGGTTCTTCACGGTTCCCCACAAAAAATGGTTCAAAAGCGGCCAATTAACATCAACATCAAGGGAATATTTTGCGAAAAAGATCAATTGTGGCATGGGCTGTATGGCACGGCGCGTCGTCCTGCATAAAGCAGAGGTCACCCAAGTCCATCTCTTCAATTTCAGTAAGAAAAAGTCGGTTAACATGGCTCTGTAACGCCGCCTTTTGAACGAAACGTTGTTCCCAGCAGCCACATTCTCATATGTGTGCAACGTACCGTACGGCGATGGGGACCATAAGTGTAGTCCACTAGCATACCAATCCCACAAACTTTTTGCACAAACTTGCGTACAGCTTAATTTTGGACAAAACACTGTTTGGCCTACACAGCGCTGACTTTGGAATTAACTTTTCAATATTTCCCAACGTTGTTCACACGTAAAGCGACTCTTTTCGTACCGCGGATTTATGATACTCTGACTCTGTCAAGATTTCGAGCGAGAGACAGCTGTCAGTGTAAAAATAACCTATGATTTAAAAACAGTAGATGATCCACCCTGCATTGTTAAAATCAAAAGTCAAATGTAAAAATACCAGAAATTTCTTTGAGCCCTCAGACCATACATCAGGCTATACGAACTCTATCCGACTTGAGTATAACTCTCAAATATGCTCAGGTGGTCACACGACCTTTATAAAGAAAGAAGCGAGCGATTAAACTAATGCGAGACACTAATATCGTCAATATTCGCGATTAAACACCGACATCTTCTTTGTGTCTGCTTAAGTGCGTTGACCGTGTGCAGAGACTTGGTTTTAGTTGTATCAATCGAATACCGTAGGCCGTACCCGCTCATCACCAACACGGACGTTTGAGTATGTACTTTAAGAACCTCCTTGCTCATTCACCCTCTATACTTTGATGTACCTTGATTCTAGGCTCATATGGATATGCGCATAGCTATTTGCCCCCACCAACCTTTCATCAGACCAGTTAACAACGTAGCAATCGATATAATGATAAAGAAATATTATGCTCTATAAAATTTCCGGCAACAAAAGTCAATGGAACGCAGTGCAATTATTGAGAAATATAATAAATGTAAGTTCATGACCAGCAACTGACAACATGCAATCGATGCGTATTGACACAAGGAGCAATACAATGATGTCTTTTGCATGATTTTGTTATTTTTTCATATTTCAATGAAAGACAAATTAATGGGCATTGTATTGCATCGATCGACTAACCCTAATTTCCGATCAAGTTCTGTCGCAAAATGAGGCCTTGAGAGAATATTGATAGCGATTGGCGAATATTGTATGAAAAAGTGAACTCACAAACTCTTCGTCACCAACTTCTTCAGCTGGAAATAGCCAGCATGAGTTAAGCATAGTTAACTTAAAATGGAAATAAAACGGCAAAATGATCTTACTATCTATAAAATTGAATTTATTTGAGAGATAATTTAATATCATGTTTCGATATGATATCGACTGTATGTTCCCGCGGCTGCCTCTCTTCGCAGTACATCAGGCTGCGTTTCGGTAATAACGTTGGTTTCCAAGCCCATGTGCTGCACAAAAATGTTAGAAATCATGTCTTTGTACCGCTGATCGTTGACTGCAACGTTTTGGCTATTATCATTTTAGAAGGCATATCCGCCGGTCTATAATACGCCCCAAACGTGATGTAATAGTTCTTCGATAATGGATGGTTCTTGAATTGAACCATGTTTTTCAGAACACATAAATTTACACAAATTGTAATCATTTTCAGGATGAATTGCCAATATTCCAAATTTGAAGTTCTTCGGCTATAAAAAAAAAACCTTATACTATGTTAATTAAATTGAACTTGTTCATGGAATCAATTTTCACATGGAGAATTACACAACAATTCATTTACATTCACAATTCAACGTCACTTGGCTGTGAGGATACATAAACGCCGTGGCTGTGGGTGGTTGAAGTCAATGCCCAGCTCGCAAGATGAACTCGACATTTTGTACTAAGGCAAGAATACTAGAATTGAGTGACTGTGTAGACTTTTTTTTACAAACAGATGCCATCACTAACACCTTCACTGAAGTGTAAAAGGTCAGTCAGTCACAAACTGCATTTTTGTGAGTGCAATCGACTCGCACTAAAGTGTTGACTGAATGTCAGCTGTTGATAGTAAATATCACCACAAAATTAGCTTTTAAAGTCGATTTATGCATGAGCGAACATCCTCTCGCAGGCAAACCGACGACTGTCAACCTTGTGACACCATAGACTTTCAATTTCATATGAAATCTAGAAGCAAACAGATCTCTGTGAGAAATAAGTTGACAGTTACAGTTCTTTACAACAACATCGACGTCAATAAACTTGTTCAAAGTCGTTATACTTATCTATTATCTGCAACACGGTAGAGTATCCGTTTATTTTTTTTAGCCGACCCCCATCAGTTCGTATTGAATTTCAAATTTTTTTGTGGCGCTCTCAAAGCAACGCTGTATGCGTCGTCGTCGTAGTCGCAGCCGCTCATTTTCTTTGCAATTAATTTGTAATTTTTCAATTTTTCCATTTCTCTCTTTTGCCTTTTCTTTATTATTATTCCCCATCGCCGCCGTCGCCGGGTGAAGCGTATTAAATGTGTCACATATTTAATTTGTTTCATGTCAACACATATCCAGCATTCAGAGACACTTTCCCCGGTTGCACCTACAAAACAAAACTCAAAAAAATGTGATAGCGGGTGGACACTTTTCTGTGCGACAAGCTCTAAATTCAGCGCTACTGTTTTTTTTAAATGAATTTTTTTCATGTTTTTCTGTCCGTTTGCTATGAAGTGTGCGAAAGTATATGGGTATATAAGCATGTTGGAGTTGAAGACATTTATCAGACATAAATTGTGGGTGGCATTAGCCGAAGTAATTGGGCATGGGTGTGATGCGGAGAGTTGCGGGTGATATGATATTTGTGGAAGAACCACGTTGTTGCTCAATTAATGACGACAATCGTTTTTCATAATTCTTTCCAATTTAATTGTGTCAAATGTCAAAACAATGTGCATATACACATATACGACTGTGAACCGAGCTTATAGCTCTCTTCCCTGTGTCGGGGGTGGGTGATCTTGGCGCCTTTGAAAATGATGCTTATTGTCGAGATGAGGTATTTTTAGATACCAGGCTTAGGTGGTGATAAGTTGGCTTCAATTTATTGTTGTTTCACTGGCAGATGTCAGCAAAAAATATGCGAACAAGAAGCATCTACGTCTTCCCTTTTGAGTGGTTAATGTGGGAGTGCTAGAACGCAGTGATTGTGCGTAGAATTATTTAAATTGATTTTTATGGCGACACATTCACTACGATTACGGCAAATTCTTGTCTGAAGAAAACTTTTAAATTAATGATTTTGTGTTTGTTGTAAGCACATTAAATGGTGCAAATTAGTAACCTAAGCATGAAACTAATCAGCCTTTGTCTCAGACATACTTGACTAAGGAAATAATAAAATATCCCAAAGAAATATTAGAGCTAGACAATCATATTAGTTTACAAAAGGTACACACCATACTGCAACTACTGCAAGGAAAGAAACGACATATAATCTTTTTACCACCTGTTTTACGATTGGTAGTTCAATTTCACTTCTTGTTCAAGCACACAATCGACTCAGACAGTATATATCATTATCTAAGACGGAGCTACATCCGTATTTTTCTGTATGTACCGACAGCAAACGCAGACTAATTTGCACGCTTACAGTGGACGCATCCGATTTGAATATCAGCTCTTTATGTCCCAATAACTATGATGTGTGAAAGCTTAAAGGCTTTTTGCACCTCTCCAATGGGCATACTTTTGGTCCAGCAATTCGACTGCAGACCAAATGTCTACACTTGGAGAAATTCTAGAAAAGACTAGTAACTATTACTTGCCCATTTTTTAACATTTTATAACAGCGACATAATTGTGAATAGCCGAAGCGAGCAGGTCTTAAAGTCAGTGAAAACAAAATGCGATATATGCTGTGGAGAAAATCAATCCGTCACACCCCACATGGACCACACGTGAACTCTACGAACGATATCTTAGTAGAGATCTGACGTAGAACCCCCTTGGCAGTTTTGCTATATGAAACAGATCTGATTCTTGGTGCATTTCAAAGATGTACTCAATGTCTATATATGGTCCAGTGTGCGAAGAAGGCTAGTGGAGTAGAAGACATAACCGGGAACTCTCCGAGCTGTACCAAAATGTGAATGTAGACCGGAAGGCAACAATTCGGTGACTACACTGCCTCAACAACATCGAGCGCATGGACAACAATACTCCAGCTAAGAATTTCTTCAGATCCGAGCCACCGGATTCGAGAAAGAGACAAAGACCAAACCTCCGGTACTAAGTTATCACTAATAATAAGCGCGTCCATGACCTCCAGCGATGAGTTCTATAGGTTGCAGGCCTGATAAGTAAGTAAATGCAACTCCAATTGCATAATAAATGCTCAAGATAAAATTGATTGATTTGGATATTCTTCAATAATTTCACGAAATGCAGTCATGTTTTCTGTTGAGCGTGCATTTCCAAGCCGAATAGGACATCTCTCAGACACCTGTATTAGAGCCAGTCTCTTTGATTTTTTTTACATCTTTGCCTATAATTCGTCAGGATAATCTGCTCGCAAAGCGCAACTAAGGGCATGCAATATTTCATTTACCTTATTGTGAGTTGCATGTCAAATTTAATGAACTTTTGACATCTCCAAAAATATATTCAACAAAAATTGCTCACGGATGGAAAATTGAATACAATACAAGTTATCAACAAAATCTATAATACAAAAAAATAAGCCGTTTGCAAATTGAAACTAAGAGCTTGGAATATTAATAATCAAGGATAATTCACTGGCGAATAATGGTACGCAACTAATTAGTGCACATTATTTTGCATTTATCAGGCTTTCAGATATTTTAATTCTTTCTACTTAAAAGAACGTATACCTGGATTCACCACACACTTTTTTATTTTGATATCGTAATGCTTGGTTATATTAATTTACATTACCGCAACGTCGGTTAATTAATATCCAAGCACAAACGACTCTGTGGTTATTACATTCATAGTCATTAAACTGTGCAAAAAATTGATATTGTACTGCGACCAGAAATACAGACAAAAGAATCAAACTTTAATCTTTCAGAGAGAAATGCGGAATGTATGTGATATGCGAGCAGATCATTAGATCACGGAATATGATTGATGCCATACGGTACTAGACAATTGAAAGCGACATCTTTCAAGCAGTATTTGAGAACATATACCACTAAAAATCGATGGATGGCCTTTAAGGCATTTGCAGATGCTTGTCTTCGCCTTGAGTAACCTGCCAAGTGTGGTGGCTATTGTTCGGATTTCAGACTTAGAATTCCATTACGAATTATAAAATGACGACATGAAGAGGACTATAATAATGCATTCATATGCGTTCAATAAATTAAGTTTTTATATGAATGGTTATTCTTTGAACATGCTGACTTCCATTCTATGTTTCACTGGGTGTCATCAACTTTTTTGTTAAATTCATTATGTGTTGTTTTATAGAATTATTGTATGTTGGACACCGATCTGTTTGTCAGTGAATATGGCTCAGATTAAAAATCAAGAAACTATTCAAACCAAATTTATAACTATAACGTTGGCTGCTAGGATTTTCAATTTTCAATTTGTATTATATTATTGTAAACGACGCCTGTGAGCTACTTACCTGGCTGTTATAAATTTGATAGAGATCACTATGGCCAATGTGTTAAAAAGATGTTTCATCTAGTCATTTTTGATAAGTTTAATTACAGGGCTTATGGGATTTACGAGGTATTTCAAATGATTGTTTACATTTTTCTTTCAGTCACGGTAGCCTGAACGCTCCCAAGTTTAACGAACGGTGTGAACGAATTATTTCTGTTTTGCCTGTGCATGTTGGTCAATAATTAAGTAATTAAATTATTGTTAATTATGTTTAGAACAATTTATGAACAAAAATTATATGTATGTTAACTTCGTTGATAATATTAAATTCAAACATGTTCCAAAATATAAATGTCTAACTGAACTTCTCGACAACTGATCGGCAACTGATGACGTTCTAGGTTGTTAATATAATATTTTCTTTCTTGTCGCTTCCTTTAGCATGGTAGTATCAATTGAGAAATTAAATACATGATTGTAAAGGAGTTTGTAAACGAACAATAATCTTGTAGAATATTTGCAATAAATAGATTTGGGCAATACATTTTTTTTAAAAAAAATCGTCGTACTATTAGATGGACCGGCACTTTGTTCAAAAATTTCATTCAGGCTTTATAAAATGGGTCCGTTGGCTTAGATGTTAGCATCTAGCTCATAAATTAATTTTCATAACATACTCATTCCTTCTCTTTAAACATTCCTTCATCCATTTGCACTTCTTTTTTTTTCTCGTACTTAATCTGACAATCAGAACAATAGCAACACAACTAGCTTAGGCATCACTGAATATATTATCAATACAATATTACAATAAAATTTATTGATTTGGATATTCTTCAATAATTTCACGAAATACGGTCATGTTTTCTGTTGAGTGTGCATTTCCAAGACGAATAAGCCAAGACATCTGTATCAGAGCCAGTCTATTTGATTTTTGTTTACATCTTTTCCTATAATCGCCCAGATAATCTGCTCGTAAAGCGCAACTGAGAGCATGCAATATTTCACTTTAGTTTTAGTCCTTTAACGCTTAATCATAATACTCATAACCGTATCCATATTCAAATAACGGTTATCAAACACATTTTTCTGTCTGGTGAATCATTATCATTTCACTTCAATGTGGGTCTGTCAATAAAATGATTTCTCCACCAATTATAAAACCGCAGCTGTGTAAATTTTCGTGGTAGGCATTAGAAAATATTGGGTATTTAATGTGCGATGTTTGGCCTTATTTTTGCCTTATTTATAATTAAACATTGGTCTCCCACAAAGTCCTCGCCGAGATTCTTCCAATAGTGTATTCCATAATACAAAAATTATTTTATTTTATTTTTTATTTATTCGCAGTATATTTGGCGGTTGGGTTGAATTAAGAAGAAAATTCAAAAAAATCAATCAAGGATTCACTATACAACACCGTTCTTTGTTTTGTGACTTTGTGTCACTACAAAATTTAATTAAAGTTAAATAATGATTCGCACTCCAAGCTATTTCATTGATTAATCACATCCGTCAAAAGCGGCAATTAAAGATGATTACCTTGCCATTGAAAGGAGCCATAACCTCGGTTAGTTATTTTACCGCTGAAAGTTACACAACTGAAAGGCAATACGACCGTACATCTTTTTTATTTTCGCATAAATTTAGATTACAATGAAAATTCTGAGAAAAGATACGGGGGATGACACTTTAACTAGTTTTCAACCGATAAAAAGTAAAAACTGCACGACATGACATATTGTTAGAATGGCCATTCACAATTTAGGAGTGAAAAAAAGTATTTACTTCCATGAAAGGGTGATATCGAAATCCCATTCTAAAGGAGACGTATAGAAACTACAGTAGCAGGCAGGTGAACGCCTGCTTTAGCAGAGATTTGAAGAAGCTGATGACGGGTGCAATTAATAGTTAGTAAGCCTTGACAACATTATTTTGGATTTGCAATAACACAAGTAAACATGCCGTGACGTGTTCTGAAAATCGCTGATTTTGGGGATAGTATAGTATCGTGGTGGTGGCGTTGTGTGTACGTGCGTCGACGCCTTGGTACGACAAACAAAATAATTTTCAAGGGTCCCCCTCTTTCGAGTCACTGACAATGCTCAAAGAGTATACCTGTCTAGAAAAAAGCTGCACATACTTAACACATAAAACTATACGTCGTTTTGAGATTTGTGGAGTTTCGAACCAAAAATTAGTTTTGCTTTGTGAAAATGAAGTCTTATTTAATTGACATTAATTCACAGCACCCTGCAACTGTCACTTTATGGAACCCGACTTCTGTCGCTGACTAGTCGCCAAGGAAATGATAGAATCGCGGTAAGAAGTGGAAACGGAAAATCGTAAGGTTTTCTTCTTTCTTTGTCCAGTTTTGGGTCGAACTGGGCTTCAACCAATACGATCCTACTCGGAGACTTCCAAAGCAGTTATCAGATAGAACTCATGGACCTTGTGACACAGCATATAGTAATAAATAGCAGGTGGTCAAACCATCAACTAAATCCCATCTCAAACTCCAGCTTCCTATGAACGATGACGGCCCGATATTAAACAACTGAAGAATATCAAGGCCGCCAATTCTGTGAGTTCGCCATCAGAGCTCTATAGGGCAAATTGTGAATCGAAAACGATACAACCATAGGCACAAATCGTTGACTTTACAGGCTACATCGGGCGCGTAAACAACAATGCTCCAGCTAAGAGCATCTTCGAATACAAACCTCGATGCCATTCGAGTAGGAGTGCCTGATGTGTAAGCTAGTCTCAAGGTCCTTGCTTTTGTACTCTATTACCGATATTGCATGATACGTACATTTTTCTTAAAATCAGCACAACCAGTTCACATTCAAACATTCAATGGCGATAGATATAAGAAACAGGTGGTCGCCGTGATAGAAAAATCTTCTATGTTCAAATCGTAAAAGTGATTGCTGTACAAATTAAAAATATGTGAATATATGACTGAAATTATGTGAATATGTGAAATTAAAAATATATGAATATATGACAGTGCGACATTAAAAGCAGGTGTATCCATTTCAATATTTCGTATCGTTTGCCCGATCCACAAAAAAGGAGACACCTTATAACTGATGCAATCACCGACAGATAAGGCCTTCGGCAATCAACCCAATCGGCAACGCAAGAGGCACGATCATCCAAAAGTCAGTACAAATGCTGGCGTTCGCGAACGGCATTTTTGTGAATGAGAAGACACACCATCAACGACTTGGACACAACGACAACAAAGCCACAAAGGCAAAATATACTTTTGAGTTAGTCAAGGACTTTGTCTACCTCGGCTCCCAAGTATACATTATGAATACCACCAATACCGAGAATAAACGCAGAATATCTCTTGTCATCTCTCGAAGGATCAAAATGGCATTATATAATAGTTTGATCAAGCCTGTCCTGCTCTATGGCGCGGGAAATTACAATTTCAAAGCAGATGAAGAAGCCTTGATTCTTTACCCATTCGTTTTATAAACGGATTTAATGCCAAAGATGGCTTGATCATGTAAGTCGTTTGAAAAACACTGCTCCAGCCCGAAGTCGGGACAAGGCAATAAAGGAGGTCCTATGGCGCATGCAAGTGGCAAGGGACCTCAGTCAACTTGGAGTGCGTAATGTGGAGTGTGGAGTCCTTCAGTAAATCCGACCCTAGCAAGCAGTTGACAGACGTGCAATTAGAGTGATGCTTAACATGACTAGGATTTGAACATTTATGAAGCTTAATTTAAGCTCTTCAAGAACTGAAAATGCAATTCACTCACAAACATGGGTCTCAGGACCCTCCTGAGCACGTACGGAAAAGGGTGGTCGATGAATGCCTTATGGAAAAAATGACCGTCAAATATCGTTTGTCGAAAATGTACGACTGGTCGTTGCGAACAAAATACAACGTGTCACTGTTTGTTTTGATATTTGTCTGTAAATACATGCTTATTGAGAATAAGAGTCTGCTTTATAGACCAAGGGACTATTTAAGGACTAGGCGATTCCTTTCTTTGTCGTAGAATTTCCCTTCTTGGGGTCAAGAATTTCCTCGCAAATATATAAATCGGCCGATGGTTTCTAATACGGTACTGGATGTTATGTGATTAGCTAAATTTACTACCTATTATGATGTATTATGAAGTTTGTTACTTTTTCTTTGGCTATGGTGGGCTTATGGGACACTTTGTATCTCCTGGTGAAGAATACAAGTGCTGTCTTGGAGACGTTGGATATGTCTAGGATAGGTTCCACACAGCCCGTCCAGTTTGCTAAACTATTCAGAACTGTTGCTAGTATCTCACATTACATCGCGGTGTGAGGATATTTTACTGTGATGACTGAGGCTCTATCATCCACATCTGAACAATGTATGTCTAGGAAGGAGACCATTTTATATTTCATTATGAATCAATCAATTCTATTAATATTATAAAATAAAATGATTGGATGTTGGTGGAGCGAATGGACTCTTTAGATTTCGATAAAACTTGGTAGGCTGGTTGCTTATGTACGGCATGAGGACATAGGCTCCCAAAATATGAAGTTCATCTTGGAAAAAAAAAACTGATACATAAAACATTCAAATACCCTTTTGGGATCGACCCATATCATCACACGTCCTGTATGTACATTTATATTGTGGTAACTTCTTTTCTGAAGTTTGATATATTCATATACAGATGTAGGTTTGAGCGCTCAGCTGTGACCATTTTTTTTATAAAGCGATACAATACTGATTGATTAAATCATTGTCTAAACTGGAATATAAGAACATTACTGCATGTGGATGGACACAATTGTACTATCTTCAAAAGAATTTCGATTGAATGCTCTTTGTGCCTTAAAGTGTGTAAAGCGGATTGGGAATAAGTACCTATACTAGAATTGTCGATTTGGCATGGCAAAACCTAAGCCATTAAAAGAAATTGCCTCCTTTACTTTTCTTGTATACCATGGACAACAAAGGATAACACTTTCATCTACGACGGCGGTAAATTTACTCTTCCTTTTTAAATATTACAACTATTTTTTTAAATTAAGCTTTGTATTGAAATTGACCCAAGAAGACATTGAAAATTGAAATTAAATGATAATACCATGGAATTCAGTTCAGTTCAAACACTTTTGTTTGAATGCAATGATATAAGTCTAGCAATTGCCTTAAAATTTAGGGGCAGATAATAATTCAAGAAGTGTACATCGTCTTGGAAAATTAAACAGCTTTCTTTATAAATTCCTGTTTGAACCTGTACTGGAAAGAGTTGTGATAGTTTAATTGGATCTAATCGAAACCTTAATAAAGAATTTTAACGGGAACTAAATCTAATCACAAATCGTTTCTTTCTCTTCTCAAAAAAAAATCCTGCATTAATGAGACACTCTTTAAATTGTGTTCAAGTTGATTAAAACTCACCTTAAAATGGATGTTTTTAAAGTGTGTGTTTTATATTTGTTTCTTGCTTTTCAATCTAGGACGAAAGGCTGATGTGCTTCCGGATAACTGTTGAATAATTTATGTGCAAGCCCCCAACTGCTGTGCTGTTGTAAATCAGCAATCAAAGGACCACTTTTTATAATTATTCTCTTTTTTATTAATATTTTAGCTCCTTTTATTCGCAAGGATTCATTATTTAAATGATTCAACAACAACAAAAGCAACAATAACTTCGACGCAAACTAAATGCAATGATATCCTTTCACTATCATGGTACAATCACTGGGACACACAAATACAGCACGCAGCCAGCAACCAACAGCAGGCACCGCACTCCCTATGAAAGGGACTCTTTTTTTTTGCTTTCCTTTCTCACACTCTTCTTCGAACGTTCCAACAATAAACCCCCCACCCAGACACACTGGCAGTGATTGCAATAGTCCGACGTTGCACACACAATAAAACCCCACCAGGAGAACGCGGAGTAGGAAAGGATGACTTCAGCCAATTTACTGTTGCCGCTGTGATAGAGACCACCACCCACCGCAAAAAGATTCACCGCGCATCAAGTTACCAGCCCCTCTCGTAGCTAACACAGGGACCTATGGGAACGATAATACAAAAAAGCGCAACACTTCCGTGCCGAACAAAGTCTCTGTGGTCTGTAGCAGCAGTTATCGTTGTGTCGTCCTCGTCGTAGTGGCTTGCAATTAAACGCAGCAGTCACACGACAAGATACACCTAGTCCTTCCGTTCCAAAGAATGCACACACAAACACTCGCAACCAGCGTACGTGCTATGGCAAACGTTTAATGTAAATGCTGGAAGAACTTTTTTAATATCCCTTAGGTACACAAATCCATCAGATATGTCACACACAACCGTGTCTCACTCGCGAACTCGATCACAAGAATGTCACGAGAAACCCAAAACAAAACCAAAACGATTTGAAGATACTTCTCAAAAACTCCCGTCAAAAGTTATGTGAATGAGGATACAAAGTGTATCTCAACGCCACGAGTGCGGGTGGAGCAGCCAGAACATATTTCGACACGACGAAATTCAAAGTGTAACTGAACATTTGAAAATATCTTACGGTACTTTTATAATAAAAATACTCGTGCTAAACCGAAGTCGAGTGTATCTGTGAATTTTAAAGATACACACAGCTTCCTCTCTCTCGCTCTCGCTCTTCCTCAGAAAACGGATTCTCTTGAGAAGAGAAGTATAGACACCCTGCTGGCCATCGACATTCGACCATCCCATTGGCCATGGCCACATGGTATTAATTGTTAAAACTGTCAAAGTGTTTTTGTTCATCCTGTTCAGCCATCACCTGTTGTTTACGTTATGGGTGGCTTGGGCAGTTAAGAGACATGATAAGCAATACAAAAGTGTAAAGAGAAAATGTGAAAGCTCCTGTTGTGGGAGCGAAAGCTCATTTTGTGGGGGACTCTCCCTTAATTTATGTGGGAACTGCAGCAGATGGTCACGCCAAGCTGTTAGTGGCTTGTCTAGGGGTTGAGGATTTGCAATCAGCGGGTGGGGGCTTGGGAAATCTTGTCAGATGTGAAAGACAGACACAAGTTATGTGTCGAATGGGGTACATCTTTGGAATGCGAGGTGTGTGTGTGAGGGGGAGGGTGTAAATGGCGCCAGTTATGAGTATTTGTTTGTTCGTGTGGACGAAAATGCCTCGCTGTTTTTGTGCACGCTTCATGTTAAGGGACTGTGTGGTCAATTCGACTGCTTTAGATTAGAGGATAGCTTCTTACACAAAATGATGTTAGACAACTTTTCTACTTAGAAGGAGATAAATATCTCATTCACACAGATGAAAGATTGGGAATCAAATGAAATTTGAGTTTATTTTGTATTATTTTACAATCCCATCACATGTAAATCAATTCACAAAACACCGTAGCTCGGTTCGGCTTGATATATGTATATCTACTTCGCCTTAATAATAATATAATATAGGTGGCGCTACAGCCTGTAGAAGGCCAGGGCCTAGCTTCTCAGCAACCACTCGTGTTGTGCGTGCTATTGTTCTCTCACTAGTGGAAGGGACCTACAGTTTTATGCCGACTCCGAGCGGCCAAGTTTGAGAAGCTTTTTCTAGACAGTTACACTCTTTGAGCATTGTCAGTGACTCGAAAGAGGTGGGGCCGTGAAAAGTATTTCTTGTCGTACCAGGAATCGAACCTAGACAGGTAGGTCCAGGTGCGTAGGAGTCGACGCACGTACCCACAACGCCTTATTTACTATAATTTGCAAGGTTTTGGTAACGACGTATTAAAATATTTTAGATAGAAACGGAATAATAGCAAAATGTGCATATTCATACAGGTTCGGTTTCTTAGGGCTTATATCTCTTGTATGGACCGTCCTAGTATTGTAGTTGAAACAATTATTCCATCGAGTATAAACAGACTATGTTATATTGAAATTGAAAGCATCAAATGTTTTGAAATTTAGTCTAAGGCCACAAAGCTTAGCCATTCCAGCATCTCTTTTTGCAGATTTTTTTATCCACCAGATAGCCAAATGGAAAGGTATTGTTGTGATCACCATCTGTTGATAGATGGTTTAAAAACTCAAAAATTATTCAAAGTGTATTTCGTTGTCCTTTCAAACAATTCAATCAGTAATAGCTCAGAACAGCGATCACACAATTTCAAATTCTTTAATTCTACACGTTACACATATCAATTCGCAATAAAAGCTGCCAAATACTTTTCCCGGCAGCAGCGAGACAACGAAATTCCTGACCAACACGGCTCTCATCAATGCCCACCACCCCCACATTAATTGGACAGGTTCCTAAAACGTACACATTAGTATCGAAAAAAAACAAGGAAATATTTTCATTTCACAAAAATATTCTCACACACAAGTATTTGAAATCGTTAGCTAAAATAAACAAGCAGCACACGAGCCAACCCTCCCTGGACACATTCCAATCACCCCTGTGTGCCCACCAGCCCCAGCAGACGCCACCAGCCATTGCTACCACGCACTCGAAGGCGAACGTTGATTTGCCATACAACAAGTGATATTCCAAACACGATTTATTTATTACGAATCTAATCTATTGATTCCAGACACGACTCGATGTTTACACGCCGCGATTAATCGGAACATGCCAAGCGAGCCAAGTGAACGGACTACGAGAAAACTGGAATTCATATCTACGCATTTTGTGAACGGGGTCACGTAGCAAGCAAAAAATGCTCAGCAGGTGATTCACTACTGGTAAGGTCAAAGACCTCAGCGGCAGTAGGGATCACTTGAAAACCCACGACACGCGTCATATTAGAAACTAACTTCCCGCACCTGCGGCGAATTCTTAAGAGTACCATCCCCGTATTCTATAGCCTTTAGTCTTAAAGAGCACATGTAGGCGGCAGCGCGCTTGTAACTAAAATTGGCTTGCCGCAAGTCGAAGCAATTACCATTAAGTCCTTTTGCATTCCTTAAAACTAAACCCTGTTGCATTTCATTCGCTTTTCCAAATTTCTCTACTGATTGAATCAACCACCGACATAACCCGGTGACATGGGGTGAGTGAGAACCCATCGCCATGGCAGGCGTACCCTCCCAAGCGACCCTGACCTACCGCAACACAGAACAGTCACGAATTCAAGTCACGAGAGCGTGAAATTGCGTGAATTCATTCTGCACACGTTGGTATGAGTGAGTGTATGTATATATGACTGGAGCGTCAAACAGTGTTGCCATTGTATTCCTGTGCCTCATTCGTTGGTTTTATGTCTGGGGGTATTGTGTCACAAGAGGACAGCTAACAAAACGCGGGATGTCACCTGTATAATCGGGAAAACGAAGTTGACGTTGTGGAAATTGAAAGTGAATTGCTACTGGGGTCTTGCAGGGAATGAGGGGCTGTGTATATGATGCGCGGAGGGGCTCCTGCCATTAAGCAAGACGTGATTGACTTTGGATTTAAAAGCATTTCATCAGAAGGTGTATACGCTACATCTGACGCACTTGTGTTTGCTCAGACTTTGCGTTTTCATTAATTTAGTGTTTTGAGGCTGTCACTCTGACTCAATCAGTTGTAGTTAACGCGGTCAAGACTAAGCATACCTTCGTGACAAATCAGCTTTAGTTGTTGTTGATTAAGTGGTATTATGAAGAGGGTGGCTTATGGAGCAAAGTGGTGGGATTTTCAAATATGTACGTGAATGAAAAGTTTTATAATTTTAAGGATACTTTCGGTTGAATGGAGTTTTCAGCTTCGACTTAACCGCAAAACGAGTCGCCAAACTGTGATTCGTTCATAAAAACTGTAAGAAGAAACAGGTGTGGGAGAAAATAAATAGTTTGCAGTATGTATGTACCAATAATTTCGGTGGTTTTAAGTAGTACTCATGATTGACTTGAGACTACATAAATCTGTCGATAAGATATTCAAGAAAATGTTTTCATTTTTTGTTTGAGTTTTAACAAGACATAGTTTCATTCTACATCAATGTACGTTTTGTCTGCTCAAACAAGACCATTGTATTTTATGAATTTGCAATTAAAATGTCAAAATGGACTAAAATTTCTTGGTGTGGAGGTGCTTACTTTTTTTCGAGTTACTCAAGATTGTATATTGTAGGAAACGTAGTCCATATCTTGTAATTTATTCACTTAAAACTGGGTTATCATCTTACGATAACGACCACCATTAATTGTTACTACCTGATCAGCCGCATTTTCGAAGTTGTGGATGCATTTGTGTCTCACACTTCCTCGCGGATTTTCCGAATCCCAAATTCGAACATTTTGACGATTAACGAAGTCGTGAAGATGAAAGTGAACTTCATCACTAAAGATGATTTTGTACGAAAAGTGCATAGCTGACCTTCATTATTTTTAAAACATTGCTCCACAATAAAAATCGGTTTAGCCTAAGGCTTCTTCGCTCTGGCTTAACAGCTAATTCTAATTTTAGTAATTATATGTTAGCTTTTTAAATAAATAAATAAATAATAATAATAAAAGTCGGTTGTTCTTTCGTCAGCTGTCACATTAACTTTTTTTTCTGTTTTTCACTGTATTATTAAATAGCGCAAAATTAAAATTTTGTGTAAATTATGGAACACTTTTTAGAAGAGCGCAAGAAATCAAGTAAGGCATTCGCGAATATATACGACTATAATATATATGTACAGTAAGAAAATTGGTATTTTATATATAAATTTGAATTTTCACGCCACTCGAAATGGTTGTTGAAAGTGACCTATGTGAAGTTAACATATAAAGCGCAGAAGGAAAGAGAGATAGAAAGTGATGGGGAATCACGAGTTGTCAGAATAGAAAGAAAAGCGTATTCTTGCATCTATAAAGATTCACAACAATTAATACAAAAGTGAATAATAAAGTTTGAATATTGTTTCTTTGTTTCTACAGGTAAAAAAGATAGACTTGGTATTTACAGTGAAACTATTCGGTATGGTAACTCACATTGGTGTCTGGAAATTTTATATGAAAGAGACATTATAACACATCTTCTTTTTTACTGTAGAATAGAGTACACTAATTGGGTATTGCCATAGATAGGTAAGGTTTTCTGTGTCACATGAAAAATGTTGCTTAATAAAGTGGTTTGAGATCAATAAGCTATGGTTTATTAGAAAGTAGTTAATATTACCATTGCAAAATACAATGAGAAAGAATACATCTTGCAGCGTCGAGACCAAAATGATAGTTTTAAATTAGTACCTACATGGAACATGAAAACAACGGTTTAAAGCTAAACAATAATAAATTTAAAAATGAGCCGTAAAGACACAAAATGGCTATCCACCGAGAAGGCCAACTTATGGTTCGTTACATAAGAAAATGTTCTCATGCCAGTTTTATGACAAGTCAATGTGCTAGTTGTTGTATGTACTTACACTACTTAATTTTCCGCTTAACTCCAACAGGGCGTGTCCTTGGTCTTACTTTATTTTTGTTATGCAGTAGGGTTATTAGTCTAAAACCGTTTATATCGCTTTAAATATGATCTAAAAAAGACGTAATATGCTCTAAAAAACTATTGAAAACTGAACAAATCTAAAAATTAAATTTTAAATAATTATTATTTGAGGAACCACAACCAATTAGGAAACGACTTTATTAAATACCTTAAATATATAAAAAATATTCTTGAATTATAATTATTTTAAAGACATTTGACATTTTGGTCTTTATATTGCACCCTATTTTTCTGTCAATGGAAATAACTTTAATTTCTGCATCATAGACTTGGAAACTACAACAAAATCAACTTGTCATATGCATACGGTAAAAGGGTTTACCCGCGCAGCCGTGTTTGTAGGGAGCCACATAGTGAGCACTTCCACAAATATCCTTTTTTTTTTCTTCACACAAACAGTTGATAAAAAAGGTCATATAAGCATATATACATATTGAAAAAAATCACAAATACGCTAAAATATGTCCTAAAAATGCAAAAATATTCCATAATATACTCTTAAAAGTGAAATATGCAAATATACTCAAAATATGCATAAATATGTCCTAACGAATAGGACTCAAAATGCTAAGTTTTGTAAATATAAACCAAATTTCCGTGTAATCCAATACCCAAAAAGAAAAACATGGTTTTGCATATTTCTGGTTGCCCTAGTATTATCCGGACTGAAGGCTCAGTCAACAACTGGAGCCAATCCTTGGCGCATCCCAGTTAATGGAAAAATATTTATTTTACTAAACATTCGTTACGTAAAAGGGAAGTGTGTTTTTTGGCTGTTTCAGCAGTTCCACCGTACTTTCAACTGTATCTTGTCTTAATCGCAATTACTTAACAACGATGAAGGCCTAAGAAGCCTCTGGACTTAAGTTTTTGTTCTCTACATTTTACTCTACAGGTATTATAACATTTATTTACATCCTTTAATTAAGTTAATTATCGAAGTGCCGACGCTTATCCAAATGTATTGTGTTCAAAGGCTGTAATTCGCACTGGCTTTTTGGAATAGCCGAGTTATTCGACGCTCAATTGAGGCGGCCATTTTACCGATCCAGAAAGGAAGATAAATTGCTCACCCAAGACATTTTTCAGTTGGTTTATTCATTCGTGTGTTGTATGGCATAGCGTCGTCTTACTAAAATGTGTCGACCAAATTTAGCTCATGTATTTATTTTGGGCAGAACAAAGTTGAAAATTACTAAACGTAGTTGAGTAACGTGGATAAAGACTTATTTTTCCTCTGTAAGTATACGGGTAAGTTACTTGATCTCCAATAGCTAAAATTTATACTATGGCTTCAATTACTTACTCAATAGGTAAATTATGAAGACCGTAAAATAATCGAAGTGCACAAGAAATATTTTTCACACAGCACAAATTTTGATAATAGAATTAAATAATCTGTAAATGTTGTTTTCTGATGATGAATTGACAATACAAACTGAGCATTTTTGTCTTCCCATTTGTCAAGAATCACGCATGAATTCTTGAGTACGCTGAAAAACCAAACGACAAGAAAGTCACTCATTATTTGAAGGATAGAAAATCCTACAATTGTCGAAATTGACAAACAATTCTTGTAAAAAATCATTAAGTTCTCGGTTTTCTGTTATTGATGATTTTATCCACTTAGGCAGTATCTTCATTGCGAACTTCTTAGAATTTCACAACATAAACATGAACAGTAGAATCAGTCATGTAACCTAATGAATGCAATTTGGATCACATCTCATCACTTTACAGTCACAGTCACTTCAGCAGCAAGCCGCGCGCCTCGCATCACCTCCCATTTCATTATTTGCGGCGTGACCATCTGAGGGTAAATTGTTTTATCCATTTAAGTCGACATGCAGATGAGATTATTCAAATGAATAGCAGGAGATATCACTTTAAGTGGCTTAGTCAGTCGCTAAGCCAGCCAGCAGATACGAACCGTTAGTCACTCAGTCATTAGCTCAACGATCCCTGGTGGTCGTCGCATATGGCGTCGACATGTGTGAATTGAGCTTAAATGCTTGAACCGATGTGTACTCGTATGCCCGGTACCGAGAGCATCGCACCCTCCCTCACATAAACCGTGAAGCGATATGGGCGCGCATCAATTTTTCTTAATTCGCTCTAAATTTCCTGGTTCTGAGGTCTTGCGGGTTATGTCTAGAAGTATTGTCTTTGTGCCTTTGTACGTGGTTACTGATGTGTTGTCATTAATCAATGATTGTGTGGACATCTGATGGATGTCACAATTGTCAAGTGAGGCGGCCTGAGATTTATTTGAACGCATGTGGGTGTGAAAATCAAGAAATTACAGGATTGTAATGGTGTATGTTTTAAAGGGATTCTAAATGGATTTTGATGGAATGATATCTATTAGATAGTCTTCTAATGATGTCTAAACCTAACGCAGACGATTTTGTAAAATATGGCTACGTTCGCCTAATGCAGTAGTCCCTCGATAATGTGAATTACCGATATCATCGGCTTGCTCGTTTTGCGTGCGATATTAGGAACTAAATACCTGTTATTTGCCCTTAAGTTGTAAATGCAGCTGCAGGCTGTAGAGAGACAGCAACTGTCATTTGTGTAGGATATGGATATATGATATTGATGTTTTCAGTTAGTTTTGTGTTTAGATCTACTGAAAATTTCTAGCACTATGAATCCCTCTAAGACGTCTTGATTTCACTTTTTTTTCCTCGGGATTAGTATAGATCAACAGTATGTACAGTTCCTAAACTGTACAAAAAGAATGTGTTTGAATACGTACACATATATAAGCTCCATTGGCAAACAGGGACTTATGTAATTTTAGAGAATTAAATAGTTTAATAAATCCTGCAAAATTAGGCGTTAACATATATCGAAGAACAGATGAATGCGGTTGCTACTTGACCAAAAAATCTCTTAACTCTTACACCATATATAAAGAGCTTGCAATACCATTGAGATATACCATGTTCTTTACAAGCTACATATGTGTATAGAATGAATTTTGCGAAGTTGGTCACAATTTAAATATGGCCATCTGTCAAGTTGGGCCAGATATTTCTGCACCAAAATTGGACTTCAGAACAATACCCTGCATTCCTTCCTTCAGGCACAGCGTGGTCGTATATTTAATATTTCTTAACTCTCAGTCAAAACGTGTCATGTAGTGTGGCTAACCGAAATTCGTGAAGATTTTATATCAATGCCGGATTAACTACTCCTAATCTTGGAACTAGTTGCTGCTTACAATATAGCGGTACATATGGCTAATGCTTACTCCATTTTGTTTGCCGAGGTTGTTGAAATATTAGGCTTCTAGATGTAAGTACGTCCAGCTTGCCTGAGCGCTACAAAAGCGGAGGACGTGATTTTTCTATCTCGTCTGCTAATTTTGTAGTTTCCGGTTATGACTCCGATGAATGTCCTGAGTGAGGGTCTGCTTAGTCTGAGCAGACACAGTGATCGATTAAGAGTTGGTGCTGGCCATATTTCCTTTGTTTTAAGGCATTTGGTGCCTTCTAGCCATTTGATTGGTTGTTCAACGAAGTGGTTCTCAATGCACAGCTGATACACATGCAGACCAGTCCCCATTTGCATCCAATGGCTTTTTTCAATCAGCTGTATAGGACAGAGGAGCCCTTAGCTTATTATCCATAATGGGATCCAAAAATTTAGCACTGCGGTTAGTTGCAAAGTAGTGTCGCACAGTGTGGGGGAGGGGTAATAGTGGGATACTTTGTATCTTCTAGTGAAGAATAGAAGTTTCGTTTTGATGGTTGATTCCGCATGTCCGCATGTTTTCGTCCATGCTGCAGTTTAACAAAGACATTATGTCTCTTAGAGTAGAGACGAATTTTCCAGATGCCGCTGTGGTGACTCATGTGATCAAGTTGATTTATTTTTTTTTATGCTGCAACTAGGTGATGCACTTACCTAGTAGCATGTATTTCTTGATGTAGACACGTTTGGCTGGTAACTCTCCAATGAAAGTTCCTGCTAACAGCGCAACCATGTGCGGGTGAAGACCATCGCACGAGATCAAGGGGTTTAGTCCTTTAAAGTCAGTGCAACATGTTAATATCCTCACGGAGAGGATAAACTGCAGAGTTTATATGTTCTTCGACGTCTATGTTTATAAACAAAGTTCTTAGTTTCATCTTAGACCGGTAAAATTCAAAGATCTCAGTGCATAACGTCGTTTCTGATACACCATGCTGATCAAGTGACGTGACCATAAGCTTCGTAGGTCGTTTATCTGAACACTGTCCAGCTCAAATACTCAATTATGCATATTAAATATGTTAAAAAAAAATAAACAAAAGCAAACATTTAATTACAATACATTTAAATTTGCTTCACTGTACATTAGAACTCAAGATAAAACTTAACACATTCGAATACGAAGCTACATCTGTATACATGCACATGTAAATTGTACTTATTTGTTTATGTTTAATGAGTCATGCTTATTTTAAAATTTATACCCATAATGTTAATGTCCCATGTCTTGAGTTTTAGCATAGATATTATTTTTCTATTAGCACTTATTAAGCAGAAAGCATTAAGATTGATTAGCACGAATAATGGAATCGGATAAGTAGAAGGAATAATGATTCATTGCGCTTATATCACAAAGTATTTGCATATATACACCACATCCGGAAGTGATAGGGGGCAGCAATATAATATAAAATTAAATTAAAAAACACAAACTGATAATGAAATCCGAATTGCTTTTCAATTGTGAAATACTTAAATATTCAACTACACATTCTACGCCTGAAAAAAAGGTTTCTAGCAACCTCCCAGCTCAAGGACATCGAAGAGTCCAGCGACAGACAAAAAATACGGGCCTTTTTTGTAAGAAAGCCAAAACCTTGGCTTCAGGCTTAAGGAAAGGCACCCAGGCTGTTTGAAATTGTGAGGGTAACCTTGTTACTGGCCCGCAGGAACTGCTTAACGGGCCTGACCAAGAGAGAGTGATAGGGAATCAAGAAATCCAAACTCCAGTCGATGAAGTAGTACTTCCACCTAACTTTGAAGAAGTCGGCACAGCCATTAAAAGGCTGAAGAACAACAAAGCCGCAGGCTCAGATGGCCTACTATCAGAGCTCTTCCAGGCCAGTGGCAATGTTCTGGTAGGGAGCAACTATAGAACATCCCTGCTCAACGCCGCCTACAAGATCCTATCCAGCGTAATGTGTGAACGTCTTAAGCCGTTTTGTGCAGCACCAATCGGCATGTACCAGTGCGGCTTCCGGCCCGTCAAATCGACTATAGACCAAATCTTCACACTACGTCAAATCTTGAAGAAGCTTGTATTAAGTTCAGTTTCAAATCGATACGGCTTTTCATCGATATATACGACAGCATTCATCGCAAGGAGCTATTCGATGAGATGGCCGAATTCGGGATCCCTTGAAAACTGATACGGTTGTATCGCACCACGCTGTCGTGTGATTTCTTCTTCAATCTTCAAACACGGAAGGCACTCTCAAGTCGGTCCAACTGTTGGGGTACGCAGATGACATCGACGTTCCCAACGTGTCGTACTGGAAGCTTTTACGGCGATTGAAGAACAGGCGAAACGAGCTGGTCTCAAGGTTAATGAGTACAAAACATAATATTTGCTGTCGACCATAAAGCGTTCCGTCGCACGCCACATTAGACAAAACTTCCCTATCGACAGCTACAATTTCGAGGTAGAAAAGAAGTTTGTCTACCTCGGGGCAAACGTGAACTCCACAAACTCCTGACTCAAATGACCAAAATCATGCTCTACAAAACAAATTTTGCCAGTCCTGCTCTATGAAGCCGAAAGCTGGACGCTAAGCAAAACTACAGAGATGATATGTCGGATATATGGTCCCGTCTGCGAGAAAGGCGAATGGAGGAGAAGACATAACCGGAATTTTATGTAGTCCGGAAAGCAAAAATCCGTCGACTGCACTGGCACTGGTCACATCAAGCGCATGGACAACAATGCTCCAGCAAAAACGGTCTTTGAATCCGAGCCTCCTATTTCGAGAAGGAGAGGAATACCGAATCTCGGGTATAAAGACCAAGTAATCGCATCTCAAGGATGCAAGACAGCTTGGGCTTGATGACTGATGGATATTGTGCCCAGGACCGTCAACGATGGAAGGCAGCGATTGCTCAGGCTCGGAAGCTCCATGGGTCGCCGGTCTGATAAGTAAGTAAGCAACTACACATTCTATCCAGGACATATATTTCTGTACATTTGACTTATTTTAGAATAAGTACATATAATACACTCTAAAGTCTTGGGTATTATTAAAAGCGGGAAGTTATTGAGAAAATGCTTTAACATACGTAGATATGTTATAAATCAGTTCAAATTGATGTGGATTTACAATATCTCTTCAGAGGCTGACATAAAGATATTTCACTGCGAAGGTTTCACCAAAAGACCAGCAAAATAGAGCGCGGTGATGTAGAAATTTGTAGAAATTGTAGAAAAACTTTCCAACGGCCTTGAGGAATGAGAAGTGCTAATAAGGTTATGTGACCCATTAGAGGCGAAACTGCTCCAAGCTCATCTCAAGAATACGCATACGTACTGTGTCCAACTTGTGGAAACATAAAATTATCAGTTGGCCCAGTGCTTTATCAAAAGAACTGCAGAAGAATTCATTATCCATATACGATAGGGGAATCACATTTTCGAAAAGATTACATGCAAACTATGTATCTGTATCGCTCATAGGAAAATGTCAACGCCTTAAACGAATTCGGCAATGCTAATAAATTGCAGAAAGGCCTGATATACGCAACCTATTTCATGGTTTATCTGGGATGTCTGCTAACCAATCACTCAATATTAAAATACATTCAGGTAGACCTGAAGGAATAATTTAACGCATCAAATACGCAGATGATTTCCTGCAATAGGAAAGTATCGACGTTGACATCATACAAGTACCTTAAGTAAAGAGCTCACGATAAAAATAGCTTTCAGATCAAAACGATGACCTTGTCAAAACATATATTGATTCTTTATTTATTGATTCATTTTATTGCAACAAAAATTGATTCTAATGCAGCTGCAGGTGTCCACAAGAGGTTCACAAGTGGTATGAACAAACAAAACCCTTCAGACGAACTTTTTATGATCAGTACATATTATGTTTTTTTTTAAGGTCGAAAACAAACTGGTTTCGATATAACGAATTGACTGAACATTATATATTTCGTTATACTGGACGTCCAATGTATCTTGCTGGCTATCCTTATTCGGATGAAATCACTCTCTTCTTGTGCCCACCTGTAACTCGGGCAGTGTCTAATAGCCCTTAGATCAGGACTGATTATAGTTAACCAGTCAAAAAGCTCAACGACCTACCTATGTATCAGACCTTTCCACAGAACTTAAGAGAGATTGATAATTCAAAAGTCCCAGGGACGATAAATAAAAATAAAAATGTAAAAAAATTCACGGGTAATGAGATCGCCGATGAACTTCCTAGACAAGGATCAGAGGACACGAACATGTGGGACTACCCGCGTCCTTGTTTAAGGTGCAATCGGAGGTGGCTTGACTCTCCAGAATGTAAACAAACCAAGCGCATGCTCCTTAAAGTTTGTAAGAAATCCGCGGCATACTTGTTATCTCTTGACAGAAAAACTGCAGACGACTTACCGGCACACTATCAGACTACTAAACTTTCGTCAAATACCTAAATGTGCTTGGTCTAACCGGTGAAACCCTCAGCGACGCCTGTGAAGAAGACGATGACACTGCAGAACACTACCTCTGCCACTGTCCCGCCTTTGCTCGGCTCATTTATTTGGTTATTTGGTGCTGTTGAGGTGAGAGTTGCTTATGAGGTTGGAGTTAATGATGTAGGTTCCTCATCACAGAAGCTCCTACTGGTAGTCCTCCGGAAGACCATGAAATATCAGTTAGTTGTTGTCTGGTAGTACAATGGACCAATCTGAGAGCTCCGTTTTAGTGTTTAAAAATCTCCCGCAAAAAAACGATGTACTTTCACTTATGCTTATCGAGGAATTGTAAATATAAATCTTATATCGTCAATGGCTTACACTAGGATTGTATTCAAAGTTGTTACAACTTGTAATTAAATAAAACAATTTTTGTTTTAACTCAAATTGGAGCAGTATTCAAAAGTAAGTTGCTAGGATCAACCCATTGATATATTGAACAATATAACTTTTTCACGAGTGATGGGAAGAGTAATGAACTTTCCTGTAGGATTGGCCAAGCTGGCTCAATTTTGAAACAGCTTGGAAGATCTGTAATCAGGAAGGCCGAGCTTGGTGTCAAAACCAAGCTAGCGGTTTTCAATTCAGTATTTGTTCCAACTCTCACCTATGGTCATGAAATTTGGGTAATGAGTAATGACATTTCTTCGTGCTGTTGTGGGAGTTACTCGCCGGGATAGGGTGAGCAACACGGCAGTGCGCGAAAAGCTCAATGTAGAGACGCAGCTTTTTCGAACGGAAAAGGCTATGCTTCGATGGTTTGGTCACGTGGCACGAATGTCCTCATTAGGCGATGGCTTAGCAGACCCAGGACGAGCTGGTTGGACCAAGTTCAAAAACTCGCCTGATCACGCTTGGGCATAACTCCTGATGAGTTGTCCTGGTGGCCTGGAGATCTCTCGTGTGTGAATTACCCCCCGACTCCTGTAGCGGATCATGCGGGTTAGAAGATGATGATATTATACTAGCAGTTATACATCTTGTAATCTCTATGAAAGCTAGTGCATATACTCAAACAAACATACATATGTATATCACATAGTAGAAAGTGATTAATTCCCAACAATTTAATTATTCATTCATTGTTGTAACTAGCAATAGTTTGAATGTTTGAAATGCGTAGATGCATCGAAAAATGCAGTGTGATGTTTTGCATAGCTATACCCCTTGATATGGTGGTGTACATATTTAGTGGTGTAGTTATTAAGTGTAGATATTTAATGAATTATGATTAAGTTAAAAATAATGTATAGATGGTAAATAATACAGTATCCGTTACAGATATAGACTGATATTTTAATTTATAACGATCGTTGCTTGATACCACTAACTACAAACTTATATATTAACAATAAAAACTTGGAACATAAAACAGCACTTTTTAATAGGGCGTTTAAATCGGTGAAAATCAAACACTTACTTTATGGACACAGATTATATATATACACATCGAATACAAATGCATGTGAATCGAGATTACGAATACAATTGAATTCCACAATTAAATGGTTGTGACCGACAGTAAGTTGTGAAGTTGGGACCGATACAAACATGAACGAATTTAAATTAATAAAGAAACGTCATTAATGAGGATTTTTACAGTGACAAATCGACCTTTCGTTTATTGCACTACTTTCATTCCCCGCCTTAACTAACTTACAGAGTATCGAAACTCGATAATTATCACTGGAGTCGTAAATTACTTATAGCATTTATTGCTTAAGGGATTAAAATACGTACATATGAACTGCGTGATACCTTGCATGAAGATTTTTGAAAAAAAAAACAACAGACGTGGGTGGGATCGATAAACTTTTGTTATTATACCTATAGACACATATCGTGTTATAAATTCCCAAAGTTTTGGTGTGGGTATAATTGTCAACACTAGAAGTGTAAAGTATTTTTTTTAAGTTTCCTCTTGGTCTAGGTCATCAAAATTCTTCAACAAAACAAGACAATGTCTGGCTCCACACTAGATCACTTGAAGATGCCAGTAGCGCTCAATCGACCAAAATTGCCAGGGCGTTCTTGCAACACAAAAAACCTATCTTAGGGCCCACTAGGAGGATTATTATAGCCATAATCATGCAACAAACACTGCAAGACTTCAAGAAGAATAGTATTTAGAGACGCAAAAAACGTTAATATCTCATTTAACTTCTCTTAGCAGGATCGTTGATAAAATGTGAATACATCAATGGTTTTTTTCGGATAATATGAACTCAAAATCACAGCGCAAACCCTACTGGAATTGTAAATTTGTTGATTTGTCGAATTTTTGAGCTCTGTTTCCTAAATAACTACATACATTGCTTGGGAGGAATGATTGTTTATAGTATATATTGAAAAATATTAACCTAGATTCGTAAAGTAAATAAGACAAGAGCTAATCATAACTTTTCAAATGTCATCACAATTGTTTCTTGATTTTTTGGGTCTAGGGCCCAGCTCATGCGTTCGTTGCAAAAATCATCTGTCGTGATGCATTCCGCTTGTAGGACGCATTTGCCGTCTCTCTCCCTCAGATACGAGCTCTCATTATTTTGTCAACATGCTACGGATTCTACGGGATCGAGAGCCTTTACTGTAAGGGTACCACAGATAGACTTTGCAGCCTGGACTCGGTTCCCCGCTGTGTTACTTCGAAGATCCTACTGCGAAAACCAGTTTTTGCTCTTGACAAAACGATGAAGATGGTTGACACTACTATTGCTAAGCCCCTATGTGACTTTTGCGGGAGAAGAGGATGCTGTAATTGCAGAGAAGGTGCTCTCCTCTTCTTGTAGCAGCAGTTTCTTCATTGTAAGGTTTTAATCCCACTGCGCCTATTGATGACGCCTATAAGAGTCTAAAAGTTCACCTGCTCTGATTGAGGGTAGATAAGATTATCTACGATTGGTGTAGGCAACAGTTTCAAACATCGAAATATATTCTGCAGTACCGAGTAGCATAGCATCACGTGGAAAATGTAAAGCATAAGTTTTCCGTTTATACGATTTTGGTACGGAACACTGCAAATGGTTATTTCAAAGCGGAAAAAAATCAGTTTTTACATCATTTCGGTGACGAGTCACATTGAGACTGAGATCTCATATGCGGTCAATTGGTGCAGTACAATATTTTTTTTTAATTTAGTAATTTCCAATATTAAACAAAGGCGTTTTTTACTGAATTTACTACGAATAGTTTGAGTGTTAATTTCTTAAAGGTAGACTCTGGATACAAACGTTCCAAACGAAACCCCACTTTTCAATTTCAACCACTGAACATTAAGTCTTCTTTTACAAGTATAACACTTGCACACTCTGAAAAAATAAAAGTGAGATTCACTCATTTGCATAGCTGTTTAATTTAGAGTTGTTGTAAAATAATCAATGCTGTATTTGAGTGATCAATATTTTTTTTTCTACTACTTCTTCGATTTCATTTGTCACTATTACTAAATGTATTAATACCAGCTTCTATTGTTCTGATTCAAGTTAATTAATGTTCCTACTGCCAATTGACCTTTCACACATACGGATCAAAGCAGAATATGTGCGTATCCCGTTGCTCATGCTCCCATTCGATATTAATGAAATATCAAACAAGGCTTTTCAATTTTACACTGGCAAAACTGAGTGTACTCATTTAAGATGGAAATGTAAGGAAGAAACTCAAGTTATGCAAGCGCTTCCATCGTTTTAAAAGGGAAATATATTATATTGCTAAAAAACTTTAATTAATTTATGATTTAATAAAAAAAAATAAACTCACCTTTATTAAGAAGATCTGTCTGCTCCAGCAACTGCTGGCTAGCTTCATATTCATCGTCTGTTGTTGCTCCGATTTTCCTCCAACCTTTTCGAAAAGGAAAATACTCAAAGAGCTCACCCTTATCTCCACCACCACCGTTCAATTCACATTTCTTAGCCATAATTGTTTATCAAGCTTCCACCAACACGAAAGATTGCTATCAAACTTCCGCCTTAAATTTCTTCGCACCGAATGCGTTAAGCAATTTGCTATCTACTCAAACACAGTCACTTGGACACTCATAAATTTTCCACTTAGTTTTCACTGTTTTTAACATTAATAGTCTTCACCATGTCACAATCAAGGTAGTGCCCGTGTTGCGTTAGGTTATTTGCGAAAAACAAGGGAGACTCACTGTAGAAGTTTCCTATCTAATCGCACACACTTCGGAGTCCAAATTTCATTTGTCGATCTCGAATTATGTATGTCTCTATCAATAGGTACAAGTATCTTACTGTAGTTGTATGGCTATCTATTTGGCGAGAACTCCGATCAGATAATGCGATAGATACTTAATTGAATTAACGCTTATGTTGGGTTTTGTTACTTAATTTTCTATTGAGAATTAGACGCGTGCACAGGTGGTCTTATCGCAATGCGAACCTTACACTCTGCGCACGGTTTGTAAATCCATTTTAAAGAGACAATTAATTTGAAACGATCTGCCCGCATAAAGCAGTTGGTGAGCAAATTAAGCAAAAAGCTATAAAATATCTAAAATTAAGTTTGGTTCTACTCATAAAGATAAAAAGAGGACGCACGAGACTTTAGAGTGCCATTTCAAACAGGAAGTGGTTAGTTGAGGCAGTTCTTTGAGTGGATAGTGTGGCTATAACCCATTTTATGAAGCACTTCATAGACACGAAGTAATCACATGCCCTTTGGCGTTGTGACCACGTTTTGAACGACGACTTTAAGACTTGTCAGCAGCAGTTAAATCTACTGAATTGTAGATGTTACAAGTTAATAATATTTCATTTAATTATTGCTGTCTTATGTACTGTCTTTACAATGAACTTCACGTGTTTATGATCATCCATTACATGGTTCAAATTTTACATCCCAATTTCAACCATATTCTTCAAACCGAACCGTCATCAGAACTACAAATGTCTAGATTAAGGCTCGTCATTTGACAATATGGACAGTTTAGCAATAGTTGAACGATATAAAGTTGTGAAATCTTTCAACAAACATAGTAGGAACTGTTCGAGAATTACGTCCAAATTTTCGTCCACATTGTCGTTCATCTAAAAGTGCTATAAGTTAAGCTGGAACAAAAAATCGGTTTCCGCCTTGTCTTACGGCACGTTATGGCCTATTTTCCATCTAGGCCACACTCTTATAAAGCTCTAACAACTAATAAATTGATCACAGTCTACCACGGAATAAGTAGAACACTCGCTAATGGGGTGCTTGAACATCAGCGTTCGGATGATCAATGTTTTCACAACATTTTCTTCAGCGATGAGTCTCATTTCTCCTTCGTTCGGTGGGAACGTTAACAAGCAATTTTTGTCACATATGATGAAGTGAAAACGTTATAAGCCATTTACAAAAAGTAACTTTTTTAATGCGTTCATCAAGACCGTGATTTGTGATAGACTTCCGTGATCAATGGAAAATTATGTGCCTACGCAAACAATCCGCAAACTCCTGACACTTAGAAAACAAATATATGTCAAGGTATGGCATAGCGAGTATTCACTATTCCATACAATAGTTGTTAAAAAGTCCTTGTAACATATCTTCGCAGAAAAAAATAGGCCTTTTATATTTACTTTCGGAACGATACAATGGATGACCCTGTGCTTTTAGTTATTTTAACACTCTTCCATCAACCACTCGTGTTGTGCGTGTTATTATTCTTAATGGGTATCGAACCAAGCCACCGAGGTTCAAATGCGTAGGAGTCGACGCACAGACACACAACGCCACGGCCGCCATTATATATACGTTGAAGTTTAATTTATTTTTATTTCTGTATGCCCATGCGAAGGAGTCTATGTCCATGGCATTATATCAACGTCATAGTAATCACAATAGAGTAGCACATCCATGAGAAAGAAGAAATCGCCCATCTTGAAATTATGTTTGAAAATGAAACGCAACGGAAACAACCTACTGATTCAGCACACAACTGCTTTTGATCTATAGAGAACCTGTGTTCTGGTCACATCGTCTCCATAACCTCACAGTTAAGCCACATGCAGATGTCAAAAGGTGACTAAGGCACTGAAGAAAGTGAAGATTCAGTGGTATGATTCCGAACATTTACCTAATCTTATATATATAAGGGTATCAAATATTCGATTGTTTTTAAACTTAGATCACTTTCAACCATCTATTCTTTCAGTTAACAATCTGTTACAGCAGTATACATATTTCTGCAAAATTCTACCATCAGAAAATAAATAACACAAGTATCTAAACATTGGTAAAAAATCCACCTCGTTCCACAGAATATTTGACGCATATGACCAAATGGATTATACAATTCCTAATACATTAATTAGCATGAGAAACTGTATCTTTTGGCGCTGGTTCTTTATGTGATTAGCTGATTATCCACTTATAAAGGCGCAAGTCGTTGGTTCACTTTTTTATCTAAACTTTTATTCACATTTTTGTTTCTTTTGGTAAGAATAAATTATCAATATTGATGACGTATGAACACTGAACATGAACTACACAATCGAATTTTTTTGACCGGCTAAACACGTTCATGTAATCTTTTTGACTTTTTGCAAGCACATGCATGTGCTTAAACAAATAAAGCTGCACTTTCCCAATTCGTGCCTCCTAAATCACTCCGAAAAAAAAACATATTTACATAAGTATATATTCGTAAGTACGTATATGACTTCGGGCAAGATAAAATTCGCTGAATCGTGCTGAATTCTGGATAGATGTTCAAATATTTGAAATAATACTAACACAGCACTATAGCACCACCGGAAACGACAAACTGAAACCGAAAATTCTTTGACTTCGTTAATAGGGGAGTGAGCGCAATCGATTCAATTTAGAACTCAACATTTCAACCGATACCACGACGACGACCAACCGCACTATGATCACACAAGCGTGATACTGGAGAGACGGTACCGATGGTCCTCACAAACAGTCAGAGCTCACTGGAAAGCGCATTGATTAGCGCGCGACTAATAGCTGTTAGCGGCGATACACTTAGAGCTGCCGGCAGCGCAAAATATGAATAAAAAAGGCTTGGCCCACCGCCGCCGCCACTGGCGATAAAACAAACATAGTGAGAAGTATATCGTAGTCTTGCTGATTTTTGTTTTTTGAATTAGTCGCCTACTTCTACGACCTCTTCTGCTTGCTGTACCCCCGTCCATTAAAGGCTACATGCTCACGCTCGGTGTCTTCAAGTGTACAGACACTCCAAGAGACAAGTGGAATTTCGGTGGCCGGTTGTTTTGCAATGTAAAGTGCTTCAAATTGATGGCAATGGTTGTCGTCGCGGTTGTTTTGTTTTTGATCAGTTCAGAGAACGGTGCACCCCCGCGCCAAATTGGCTCTTGACGCTGACGGTTCTATGTGCCTGTGTGGAGACGGTGTGAACAGCGAGCAAGTCAAGAGTTGAGGGTTACTCGCCAGTTCTGCGACCGTGTCCTCTCGTGGTAATGTGATTATTTTATGTTTTATATTTGTTGTGTTTATTATTTCATGTACTCTGCGGATGTGGATGTTTGTGGGGGGAACAAGGTGTGAATGGATATCAAAAGCGAGACGCGGCTTTAGCTTTATTGTATTGTTTTCGTATGGCAATTGTGTAATATACAATGCTTTGGTTTATTTATGTCTTGCCATGCCTGACTGTTTTTAAGGTTCGTCTGTCGCTAAGATAAAGGAAATGTGATCAGTGTTTGCTAGATTGTTTATGCAAGAATGTTTCGATTGTATAGTCCTTCTAATGGATTCCAATGTTTAATTATGCATGTTTGTGTTAGACGAGGCCATTCCGACTGGAGCCAAATGTCAGCCTTGCAGGCTCACGATTGCATCATAAATCGTCTGTCAGCCTTTGAGCTTTCAAAGAATTTGTATGTCAATTTATGTTGTTTTTAATTGGTATTGTAGTATCTGCATACAATGTTAGCTCATTTCCAGTAGTGAGATTTCTGTGTAAGACCGTTCATTCTTATGAATGATTCCACTTAGACTTCAAGCCTTTTAAGTAGGCAAGGTTGCATAATTTTCTGAATTAAGTCAGTCGATTTGGATATTGAAGTTTTATTTATATATATAGGTATATTACTAAGAGATTTTTCATATGTACTTTTTTACTGTCATCGTCATCGAAGTGATTTTCGACTAACTTCTTGTAATGATTTGAGCATTAAACCAGATTAAAATAGACCCACAGTGTTTTAAATAGCTTATTATCTCGTCTGATTATTGATACAGTAATAGAATCGAAACAAACAAATTCTAGTTGCTTTGAGCTGCAAGGACATAACCTTGATTGTTGATTGCCGAGATTTTGATGATAGAGCCCAATACAGTCGGTGACATCGTAAGACGGGGACGAAGGCCGCATAGAGTATAAGAAGCAAAAGGGCCAACCCAAAAAATTTACAAGACGCGTAGAACGCATTGTTGTGCGAAAAATTAAAGAGACCAGCCGTCTAAGTCCTCCAAAGACCGCGAATCAGCTATTGGTTGAATGCGGAAAACATGTCTCCGAATCTACCGTTCGCCGAACAATCAAGGCCGAAGGATTCAACGACCGAGTTGCTAGAAAGAAGCCCTTCATCAACTTGCGCAACCGAAACATTCGTTAAAAATTCGCCCGGAAATACAAAGAAAAAGATCCGGAATGGTGGGAAGACGTCATCTTCGCTGATGAAAGCAAGTTTAACATTTTCGGATCTGATGGAAGGGTCATGGTCTGGTGCAAGCAGAATGAAGAGCTGAAAAGCAAGCATTTGAAAGCGACGGTAAAGCATGGGGGAGGTCATGTTATGGTATGGGTGTGGGCAATTTGGTCTTTATTGATGGGATCATGAATAAAGAGCATTATTTGAGAATTCTTAAAGACAATTTGAAACAAAGTGCAGCAAATATGGGAATTTCTCAGTGTTTCAAATTTTATCAAGATAATGATCCCAAACATAAACCCATATTGTCCGCGAATGGCTGTTGTATAACTGCCCAAAGGTAAAAGCAACCCCGCACAATCACCTGACCTCAACCCCATCGAAAATTTGTGGGACGAGCTGGATCGGCGAGTGCGTGAGAACCCTGTTTCTTCTCTAAATAGCTTGAAAATAAAGCTGCAGCAAGAGTGGTATCAGTGGTATGGTACATCCCCAAAGTAATTAGCATTATGCCAAAGCGTTTATCAATTGTTTTGGAGAATAAAGGATACGTTACCAAGTATTAAATAAATGTTGGTGTGTTTTTTTTTTTTGTAATGTTAACTAAATATAATAACACAAAATCGAATATTAATGAAAGTAGTTTTTTATAGTTTTTGGTGTAAATACCAAAGGTTTGTCCTTTGTTCTTGATGAGTCGAAAACGTTTATAAAACGAAAGTGTGTCAAAGTTATGTATATGAATATTAGTTTCTGTCGCAGAAATGACGAGGCACTCCAACTTCTTAAATTGCTATCACTTCCACAACATCCTCAAATAGATATAATTCGAATTCCATACTATAATTTTGAAATTCGTACGGTTGAATTTTTATTCACAAATTTCTCCACAATTGTATGTCACTGTCAGACTTAAAGTACAACTTACTTATCCGACTTTACAATCTACTTTTCGAATCGTGCAAACTGGTATGTCCAACTTAACTTGTTAAGTGAAGTTTGAATCGCTAGGATGAGTATCAGCAGACGGCCCCAAGAAACAATGTGTATGGATTTCTAGAACCATTACATAATATTACATATTATTTAAGATTTAATTTCAACACACAAACTGAGATCGATCAGTTCACGCAAGGCTCAGTTCCCATTTCGTTCTTTCCCCAAACACGCAACAACAACTTACATACATTGAGCATGGATACTAATTGCGTCTGACGTAAAATAGAATAAAGTAGGGTATAGATTGGGAAATAGATGTGGGTGTATATGCCTGTAGGCACATAAGTATGTGAGTATATTGTTTTTAGCTGAATTATGTACGTACTCTGTACTTAGAAAATTCAGTAAATTGACCAAACATTTTTGAATGAGCTATTTAATACTCAGAATAATTTATAATATTTGTAAGGCAGGGAACCTCCGAACTACTCGCAGTTGACCAGCGTTTTTCTAATTGCATTATACTAGTAAAAAAACTTATTTTTCCTCTGCACTTTGTTTTCAAAGAATGACATATTTCTACGGCGAGCGGAATTATCGGTAACACTTCCACTACTCCACAGGTAAGAATTACTCCGCATCGTCTACAAACGATACACATTTGCAAAATTATAACATCTTCCGATAAGATGATTAACTTTACCTTGTACCTTAAATTTTCATATGCCTATGAATCTTTAAATGCTATGCTAAAGTTCCTTTCAAATAACGCTCATGTTGCAAAATTTGCAAAACAGAATACTGTTACTTGCACTTGCAACCACTTGTGGGCAACCAAACAGAGCCGAGGATGAAGTGATGTATCCCACTAAAGCCCTTGAAAAGGTGACTAGAAGTTCATATTTTCGAGACTTCCTGCAAGCTCTCTACATCTTCTTCACCAATGCAACTTCTGCTGAAGTCCTTACTGAGCGTATAATCTCCCAAGAGGCAGTGTCCTGTGAAGTTTTAAAGCTCGCTTGAATTCAAATGAAGATGAGTGAAATAAACCGTTCAGGATATGAATCAATTCTTTATTCGCGGCTATCTGCCATTCAATGAAATTATGGGAGCATTTTTTTGAAGGTTAAATATTCATATGTACATAACATATGTCAATTCACTGAAAAAACGCCATCTTATTCACTTAGTTCGAAATTACTTTAGGTACCATACTCCCCACATAGAAATGTCTTGGTTCATGTTAAGGTGATAATCTTGAAAATGGAAAGCTAATCCAATTTCCAAACGATGATGAAATAGTAAAACAATTTTTTTATTACTGGGTCCCATTTTTGCAGCGTTATTCCGAGAATAGAATTTCGAATATTGGCCCAAATTTCTCCTACACACCTTCGAGTGTTGTGTAGCTTTTTTGGCATGTAGCGTTATCTAGTTGAAGGCAGAGCTCGGATATATCGATGTTGTCGAGCTCTAGCTGCAGCAAGTCATTAAGTTCACGAAAAACATCCATCTTTAATTCCGGGTGTATATTCATCAAATCTGAGCATTGTTATCTCTGATGTTGATAAGTATACCGACATGTTTCGAAGTAATCACCCAGTCTGCTGATCATCATCTAATATTAATTATCTGGAACCAGAGTTCTTTAACCACAGTTATCAACAATATGCTCATATTTCGGAAGATATTAACCATAAATTACTGCCTAGCTCAGTTGTTTATTCACAAGTTTGAGATAAAAAATATGGATGTGAAGAACATTCCGCGTAGAATTTTCGTCTAGAATAATAGTTTTAGAGTATAATATATTTTGTTATGATCGCAAAGAAACTACGATTGAGAATTTGTGTTTTTAACTGATTGATAAGTACCTAATAATTATAATCGGACTTATACTGAGACTGGCGACATTTTATATTGATCTCCATAATAATAAGGAGGAAACGGTAAACATCTACCATCGTTTGGTTAGTTTCCCAGCTCTGGCGGCGTCCTGCCGGTGTCATGGAGCCTAATTCTGACTCGATGTTATAAATGACTTAAGATACACATCCAGCGACCACTATTACTGCTACAGTGTGCATTCGCTGAAGTGCACCGAAAGCCGAAAGATCACCCTTTTGAAAGCAACCATCACAACTGCAAATTAACTCCCAAATTCTCACAAAGCAAATAGATCTAAAATTAGCATGTCAGAACAAATCATCAAAATGTCTATTGGATGAGTCCCCGCAATTCACATTTCGAAGTCGAGAAAAACCATAAAAAGAAATTGTATAATGAGTTAATCCCGGTAATTCACCTTTAGATGTTGTTTGGTTGTTTTGTGTTAATAAAATAATTGTTCGTCTTAAGTTCTTGCATTTGTTCATGCATAGGAAAGTTGAAAAGTTGAAAATTGGTTATTTTACTGTACACTTATGTAGGTAGTGCTTAAGATTAAAAAAACCAAACGCTCTGCAAAAAATATTATTAAAATAGGCAAACATGTAGCATTTATGATAGCAAATTGATAACGCACAATAAACAGATTACAGCACTAAAAAGGGAAGCGTATGGCAATTAGCAGTTAGTATAACAACAATGACAAAGATAGCAAATTTCGGTGGAAAGTTTGACTTGATAATTTTGCTGATGGTCGTTGTTAGATTAAATATACGATTAATTCCGTGAATGGAGCTCCACAAATTAATACATGATGCGTCCGTCACTATAATTTTATTTAATTTGACACGATTTCAATTAGCTTCGTAACTACTTACTTACTTTGTCTCATCCCTTGTGAATATTCGTCTTTGTCATCAATTGATTTATTTGTCGGAAACCGATCTAGATCATTTCTGCTGTGAAAAACTGCATTAGAAGTTGGAAGCAATTGTAAACCCTCGTGTATGATTCCACCGTCTCTGTCGAATCACTGTCTCGGAGCAGTACCCAGACATCACTGCAGATTATAAAGTGCCACAAATTATATATTTAGAAACACCAATTGATTATAACAACTGTCATGGCGTGTGAGTTTAAGTTGAATAAAGTGAAGAAATAATTATTTTCACTGCATGTTTGCGCTCATACATATGATGTGGTTCACAATGTTGAAAAGCATTTCACTTTGTGCTGAGATCGAGAGCCTGAATATTATAGCAAGTCCATAATTTTAACGCGAATAACCATTATTGGTCCTGTTTAGTCCTAACTGAGCGTCCCAAAGCATTTTTTTTAAGGTGGCGCTACAGTCCGAGATGGACCTGGGGCTCAACCAACAAGCGTCTCCAGCCAGCGCGATCTTTAGCTAGCTGTCTCCAGTCTCGCACGCATAGTTGGTTGAGGTCCCTTTCCATTTGCGTGGGCCACCTGAGTCGCGGTCTTCCTCTACTGCGCCGTCTCTCGGGGGTGGATTCGAAGACTTTTCGTGCCGGAATTGTTGATTTTCATCGTCCCTCTCATTGGGGTTGAATGGTTCATTCTGCCTGATACCGGGATTTGGTTCTTCGTCGCCGTTATACAGTCTGCAGAAATGGTTTCTCCATATCCTCAGCATCGACTGTGACTCTACTACGATGTTCCCTTGATCATCCTTACAGGCTTCGGTTCGGACTTTATAACCTTGACTGGTTAACTTTACCCTTTGGTGAACTTCCTTACCTCATTCCTGCAGTAGTATCCCTCTATTCTGCCGATCGCGATAATTCTTTTTTCTCCTGAGAAGCCGGGTTCGTCTCTCCTCTTCTGCTCGTAGAGCTTCCGAGCAGCTCTTGTCCTTCTTTGCAGTGCCGCTTTGTATGCTTCTTGCTTTGCTGCATTCGCCTGCCCACACTCGTTGTGAAACCAGGGGTTTCGTTGTGGTGGCGGATTGAAACCCAGCACATCAGAGGTGGCATCTCTGATGGCTTTTTGGCAATGCTGCCACTGGTCTACAATACTTGATGTTGGCGGCGTAGGATTTCTTAAGAGGTTAAGGGAGACACGATCGGAAAAGGATTTGGCAATCTCTTGCGATTGTAGCCGGCTGACGTTGAACTTCCTCACAGTATTTCTTTGTCTTGGCGGTTTTCGGGATATCCGCAACCTTACCTTGGCTACAACAAGGTGGTGGTTGGCGCCTCGGAACGTTCGGACATCTATAATACTGGAGGAGTGCCTTGTGTCGATCGCAATATGATCAATCTGATTGACGGTTGATTGATCAGGAGATCGCCATGTTCCTTTGTGAATATCGAGATGTGGGAATCTTGTACTGGCTACTACAACATTTCGCCCAGCAGCAAAGTCGATCAGCCTAAATCCGTTATCGGATGTGGTGTCGTGTAGGTTTTGTCCAGGAGCTCATAGAACCTGTCTTTGGTGTTGTCATCTTTCTCCTCTGTGGGGGCATGTGCGCATATAAGGCTTATGTGTGTTTTTTTTTTTTTAATTCATTTTTCTTTTATTTTAATACTTAAAACTAGCTTAACTATCTTAACAATTGTTCTTACATCTAACCTACTGACCCTATACGGGTACTCTAAGCTATTCTGATATACATTTAAGTTTGCCTTTCGGCTTAGTCTATTTTTTTTAATTTTTTTTTTTCAGTCTGTTTTAGTTTTTCGTTTAGCCAAGAAAACTGGTAAAAAAACTTGGCTTAATAAAGCTTATGTTGGCAATTTAGGATGCGAATTGTCGTGATACGCTCGTTCACGGACCTGAACGATAAGACTTCTTGCCTAAGTCTGCCTCTAACGACAAATCCACATCCAAAGCATGCTTGACGTTAAAAAAATAAGAATTGTAAGAATTCCTGGCAGGAGGGGTATAGTGGGTTGGTATTGGTTGAGGTTCATCTCCCGTGTGCGCCACCATAGGTACACGTGGCCACTCTCTATTGAGTTGTGCCTTTGACTTGCATTTAAATACTCTTCGGTACGGAGGCAAGTTGTCCATGTTCCATTTTATTAAAAGAGTACAAGCAAACATGCCTTCCATAGTGCCTTCCATCAAACCCATCAAACGCTTTAAGGTATTCAATTATCTTGATCAATAATATTCACATATAGAGGCAACCTCTCATTTCCGAAAAAAAAATGAAATTGTTTTCTTAGACAAATTCCTAAAGTTTCACGAGATACATACCATTCCCTTATCTGACATCCCACAAATTTCGCAATCAACTTCACAACGCTGTCTTAAACTAGAGCACGATGTTAATTTCATAGAGCTTCTTATCACTTCAACTTGTCACAGTTTACGCTTAATTACTTTCTAATACGATCATTGGGAATATATTTAAGGTCACAAGAGTCATACTTGCGACATATTGTTGACGTACTCCGAGAGCAACGTGCGATAGTAAATCATTTCCAGTGAGAGAATGAATGTGTTTTTATTCCAGCGATTCAATTCTATTATCATCATTGATATGAATAAATCTATATTTTCCCAGCACAATCTTCGGAGAAAAACTCTGACGCGAACAGTCACAACAATTCGTCGACAACGAGACTACGATGATAGAGCAAAAATGGAAATATTGCGAATATTTCAGTCGAGGAATCCATTAGGGAATTGATAACGGTATTTAATTTTATTTCAATATGATGAATACAATCCCACCCCTTTTCCATGAAGAATTCACCTAACATCAAGTATCCCTTTTCGGTATCGTCTGACAATGTCCTCGATGAAGGAGTCGCAACCAGCAAGACGTGACAAAAGGGACTTCATTTGAAAGGATTTGAGCAACCGTGTTACCTGGAATTTTGCTTCAGAGGCTATTCGAATTTGTGAAAAAATTTCTTTGCGAATATCAAATCCAAGGGATTGACGAAATTTAAGTCCGTAATTCTATTTGTTAATAGCTTTCGACCAAACCCAAATTCGATTTAATTACTAAGCTAACCCTATCCGTCTCCCTCTGTTGCATTATAACAATCGTTGTGGGAATAATCGTACTTTATACGAATGAGGATAACGATGCTGGCGCCAAAAGTGTAAATAGGTGTACTGATGACTGATGACAGACATTTCTGGAGAGGTTTGTAAATTTGGACAATGCAAAATGCCTGTTTTATAAAGGTAGCAGCATCTTTCCTCGCGTTTTGAAAGCAGTCTCAGTTCAAAACAATTTATGAGAGGACATACAAAAATTGATTTTGAGTGATGGAAATCTTTATTTGAACCTTTGCAATTTGTTTGTCAAGTGGAAAAGATGATATCCGCCAAGGGGCTGCCGCCAGTGTTGATACACATTTGTGCTCGTTTTATCGCAATTACCATGACTTTGCGCAAGATTTCCGGAGATAACTGTTCGCATTCCTGTCGAATATTCTCTATATTAAGGGCTGCGATTGTCTGAGGCTTGTTGGAATAAGCCCGGTACTTCAAGTAGCCCCAAAGAAAGAAGTCTGGGATGGTTAAATAGGGCGATCTTGCCAATGGCGGCCTCAAAAAAATACTGGCCAATCATTCCACCCGCGTGAACGCTGCACCACACAGTGGGTTTGAGTGGATGTAATGGCTCGTCGTGTATTACACGCGGATTTTCATTGCCCCTCAAATGAAATTCGTCAGGAATTTCACCACAAAATCGTCTTCAAAAAAATCGACACAATTATTCCACGCGCTTGCAGAATATAGCGCTCCATTGCTTGTCTGTTTGTATACAAAATTACAATATCTTCCGATAGGACGATTCATTTTGGGCCACATTGTACATGGATAATCCGAGACCACCATCTTATCTTAGATGGTCTTCAAAACTCCTAAGTGTGACGCTTAAAATGTAAGCAAGACCTTTGTACGTAAACAATTAAATAATTATCTGTCATATGGTGAACCAATAGTAGCAGACTGAGCAGCTCAATGTAAGAGTTACACGAATATGCATGTACCACGTTTTCCATAATAGACAGACGAGAGACAAGTGACTTTCCTGCTAAGCTATGGTCCAACCTTCACCATCTATTTGTCGATTTCAAGGGCTCATATGAAGCGTACAAGGCGAGCCTTACGACGACATGATAGGCAGTTATTCTTTCGAGTTAAAGAGTAGTTATGTAGTTAAGGACTTGGTCTACCTCGGCGCACAAAAAAAGCAGTACGAATAACACCAATACGGAAATTAAAAGCAGAATAAGACTTGCCAATCAATATTTCTTTGGGAGCAAGAGGCAATTGAGTAGCCCTGCTACTAAGATCCAAGTTGTCGTTATATAGAACCTTGATCATCCCTGTCCTGCTCTATGCCGCCAAAGCATGGACGATCTCAAGAGCAGTTAATGAAGCCCCTGGTATTTTCGAGAGAAAAGATTTCTCTTCATTCTTTGGACCCGTTTGCTGTATTTGTATAAAAAAAATCAACCACAAACTATATGGTCTGTAAAGCGACATGAGTCTAACCAGTTGTATAAGGATCGAACGCCTAAGAGCGTTGAATGTAGAGCGCATGGACAGCACTGCTCCAGGTCGAAGAGTCTCCGACTCCGCAGCAATACGATAACTCAATAGAGGACACCCACGAAACCGATAGCATACACAAGTGGAGAAGGACCTCAACCAACTTTTCATGTCAAATTAGACAGTTGTTGGCTGATGCTCAGGTGCACCCCGATGAAGAAGTGTGTGTGCATAAAGGATTGCTAGATATATCTCCAGTTCAGAACTCTTTTTCTATCCGCTTTTTCATTGCCTTTATGCCAATGTGTCTAAATACCCAGAGGGTATGCATGAGGTTCCCTTTACGTGGTGTCAAGAAATTTTACATTGGCAGACAATTAGTACTATCTGCTGACAAGGAAACAAAACTGCATATAGCCGGAAAAAGGCCAATAAACCAACACAAGTTCGTGTTTGAACATGTAAGTCCGCGGAGCATAAAGCTTAAGCGGTAATCTCATTGATTTGAAAAAAAATACAATGTATTGACACCCGAAAATAGTTCATCGCATTAGACATTAGCATTTAGGAATTGTCCATACAGCGTTTACTCGTATTTTCAGTATTTTCATTTCATCGCAGATATCCATTCAGTAGTTATTCATGTTTACACTCTTTCCATTTTATTTATAGCCTACTTTTAGGAGCAGAAAGACGGTATACATATTATCCCTAAAAGTATGTAATATTTTTCCTGCTTATGTTTCAACATAAATCGTTCACTGCTAACATAACAGTACGGCAAAATATGATGTATAATATAATACACATATACTTCAGATTTGCTGTTGAAGCATTTCTGTTACATACATATTTCTTTATTGGTAAATCTTGAATCATTGTGAACGATACACAATTTAAACGAATTTTCTTTAAAGCGGTTGTTAGTCAAAAAGAAACAAAGGTATTTTTCAATTTGACTTCATGGTTTTCTATGACTGATTATAAGAGTATGTTCGTATAAGGAAATGTCTCGAGGGTGATGTAAGTACGTACTCCACTTTAACTAATGAACTCAACGCGATTTTATTTAGTGAACCAAAATGGATCAATTCCATGTAAGCTCTCTCATGAGCGACTTCACCCCTGGGATTACCCCCACCAACCCCCAAGAGGGGCTATGTGGTGTCGACGTCAAACTCTCGGGATGAGTTCAGACGCATGTAGTGATGATCGAGCATAAATACTATTATTCAGCTTGTTGAAGGGAACATTTTCTCATCAGTAATAAGAATTTTTGTGTGACCATATTCTCGCTCTTGTCTTATCCCAGACAAATAAGGTTGACACCTTAAGCGCTGAAGCTTCCAATAAATATCACTTGTAAAAACCAATCAAGTTAAAATATGTGCGATCAATCTTTTTTGAGAATTAATGAGTTCATTTGGTGTACCGAAACATTTGCTAGTACTAATTATAAAAAATATAAGGTCGAAGGTCATCGACTTTAAACCGATAAGCGATCGCCTGGCTGTGATCCGTATCCAAGGCAGATTCTACAACATCGGTCTTATATGTGCACACACCCCTACCGATGAGGCTGAAGACTCCGTCAAAGAGGACTATTGCGACCTCTTGGACGGTGCCTACGGAGCCTGTCGGGAGTACGATGTTATAATCGTGCTCAGAGACTTCAATGCCAAAATCGGTAAGGAAAACATCTTTGGCGGAGTGATCGGAAAGCACAGCCTCCACGACACGACAACAGATAACGGCTTCCGACTCACTGACTTTGCGACAAAATGTAATACGGTCATAAGTAGCACAAGATTCCCTCGCAAAAGAATCCACACAGCAACCTGGCGATCTCATGTGCTCATTGACTCAAGACATGCGGCAAATATCCTGGATGTTCGAACATTCAGAGGGGCAAACGTCGACTCTGACCATTTCGTCGTGGCAGCACGATTCAAAGCCCGACTGTCCAATGTCAGAAAGCTGCACCAGCCAAAAAAAGGAGATCCGTGGTATGATGGCGAGTGTGAGAAGAAGAAACGTGCAACCGACGAGGCATACGAAAAAAAGCACAACAGGAGTACTAGTACCGTCTAGAAGACGGGAGGAGAAGAAGCTTCTACGCCTGAAGAAAAGGTCTCTCGCAACCTCCCAGCCAGTCGATGAAGTAGTCCTCCCACCTTGCTTTGAAGAAGTCGGCACAGCCATTAAAAGGCCACAGACGTAGATGGCCTACCATCAGAGCTCTTCAAGGCCGGTGGCAATGTTCGGGGGGAGCATGCAACTGATTATATGTAGAATTTGGGAAGACGAAATCATGCCCGATGACTGGAATATAAGCTCCATATGCCCCATTCACAAAAAAGGCGGTCTTAACTCCTGCAACAAATATAGAGTTATATCCCTGCCCAATGTCGCCTCCAAGACCCTGTGCAGTGTACTGTGTGAACGTCTAAAGCACCGCACTAATTGGCACTTACCAGTGCGGCTTCCGGCCCGGAATATCGACTATAGGCCTAATCTGTACACTAAGACATATCCTGGAGAAGACCAGTGAGTTCATCGATTTCAAAGCCGCATACGACAGTATTCATCGAACTCTACTATCTGTACAAGGATGTGGATGTAGTCCGGAAGGCAAAAATCCGTCGACTGCACTGGCTTAACCACATCGAGCGCATGGACAACAATGCTCCAGCAAAGAGGGTCTTTGAATCCTGCTGGTTGGAAAATGTATAAATACCAAGTAATCGCGGATACAAGACAGCTTGGTCTTGATGACTGGAAGCTGAGTGCCCAGGACCGTCAACGATGGAAGGCACCAATTGCTCAGGCTCGAACCCTCCATGGGTCGCTGGCCTGATAAGTAAGTAATTATAAAAAATGAGTAAAATAAAAGAGCATTTTCAGCTTCTTCTTTTTTGTGTAGCATGACAGTCTGAGACAGAACAAGGCCTCAATCAAGAACAATTTCTAACCAGCACAAAATCTGGATACCAGCACAAAGATTCAGCAGTTTGTAAGTACCGACTATCTCGATGTTATAAATACTCATTGTCGTGTGCCTTATTTCACTCCAACGAATAGGTGGTGAGTGTCGATTTGTACGACTTGGGTATTTTCCATTTATTGAATTTATTGCATTTATTATCCTCCAATTCAAAACAACCATTCGATACAATGAATCAATGTAATCCAAACAATTGATACTTTCGTCCTAGATAGGTTTAAACTGAATATTCTTCTCATAAGCTTTGTTCAGACGATTGCTATATTTGACAACATTGTCAGATCAATCGGTGAACAAAAATTGTCCCAAATGTCTTCCAACTGTGTGAGCCTACAATTTTATTCGACAATATTTTCAGAAAAAACTGTCTAACTAGATATTGTCAGACTGCCATCAGTTACTGATAGACCCTAGAATAGAAAGTGATGTACTTTAAGCATTATTTTACGAAAACTAATACAAACAAAAAATGCATCATAAATATCCTGTGCTTTTACCTCATCTAGAGCAAGTTGAGCAACAATACTTGATTTTTTTTTATATTCACTAGGCCTTGTCGGGATAAATGCAGACAGTTCAGACATTTGGACTGCAGCAACTATAGAATGAAGAGTGTCTTCAACATTTCATACAATACCTTCTCTGCCGTTTTGTGTAATTGCCTGTAACGCCCTTATTCATAGTCCGCTAGGTCGTATTAATTTTTGTTGCAGCCCAGGCAAGTCAACATACACTACGGCAGATCATAGAAAATACCCAAGAAATGCAGACCACCTATTCGCGGATTTCAAAGTCAATTTGATATACTGACTACAATAATTATGTCATGGTCAGTGTGTAGGACATTCGCAGATTCATTTTCTATTGTCTCTCTATGTGCTGTTCCGTTGACGTCTGACACAAGCAAAAGACTGTTTTGATTTGGTTTTTGGCAATTTTGCGGAAAAAATCCTTCTGCAAAGGGCGCATCACACAGTCGTAATTACCCCGCACAACAAACATTTGGCAACCATTTGAACTCCAATCAGAAGATTCCGAAAACCTAGGAAAACTAATTGAAACAGGTGTAAGGACTTATTCCACAAACAAATAGACAAAGCGTCATACCCGAGCTAGATTCGGAAACTGACATCGATGTCATGGTGGAGCAAATTACAAAACCTATGAACCCAGGTTTTTCAACAGCTTGCAGTGTTAACAGACAGGGGAAAAGTAGCAAACTGCAAAAGGGAAACTAAGACCTTTGAGCCTTACCCAAAGTAAGCAGGAAATGTTTCAAACGTGCAAGATTCTATACAAGCAAAGTCTCAAGACATATAAACAAGAGGTCACGACGGCGCAAAAATAACTCATATTGTGGTCGGTTAAGACTCAAAACCATGCCAACGTGCATTCAATCATCGGTAGGAGTCTGACGGAATCTGCTGAGGAGACCCTCAAACTCCAGATCGATACTACTTTCCCTGGGAACAAATATGCCATAAATACTAATTGCACCGTTAAACCAACCGAACAGCAGTATCAAAGACTGGTCTTCTAACGAAATCCAAGCTGGATGGGGCGGTGGTCGATGATGTCAGGCTGGCTGATATACAGCAAACTGATTGCTATCTTCAACAGCTGTTTAAGACTCCAAAACTATGGAGAATAGCTAAAGTGGTATTCATACCAAAGTGTGGGAACTACGCACAGCTTCAGACCCATCACCTCATCACCTTTGCCTCATTTCTTCTGTAAACAATGGAAAGGCTGGTGGATCTACAGAGATGGTATCAACTTCAAATCATTGAAAAATCCTTTAATAACAAAGGATGTACAATGTACTTCGTTGACATAGAGGGTGTTTTTAATAATTACAAGTCCGAAGCAATAAATAATGCCCTAGTCAAAATAAAATAAACAGAGAGTATTCGAGGATGGATTAGGAATGTCATATCCTGTAGAAATATACATTCCGAACTAGGACATCACAGTATGATCAGGAGAGTATTCAGAGTAACCCCGTAAAGAAGTGTATTCTCCCCACTCCTCTGGATACTGGTAGTGAACGAAATCCTTATAGAACTGAGTAAAGTCGGCTGCCATCCAATAGCCTACGCAGACGACATGGCTCTAGTCGTAAAAGACAAAGTTCTTCACACCATTAGAAATATTATGGAAACTTCGCTAAATAAGTTAGCAAAGTGGATAGAAAGAAAAGGGTAGATGAAAACCCACCCAAAACCGAGCTCGTACCGTTCACAAAAAGATACAAAATACCGCAAATAAGTCCACCAAAGCTAAAGAATAAAAATAATCCCAGATGGAGACTGAAACCGAGAATAACAGACTGGATATACATATACAGCAGCCGTCAGACCAATCCTAATATACGTCATCCTGGTATGGCGGACAGCACTGAAAATCAAAGAAAATTTGAAACAGATAAGCAGAATCCAAAGATCTGCGTGTATCTGCATCAGGAGAGAACTTCGTTACACACCTTAATCGCCATGCAAATAATGCTACAGCTGCTTCCCATGGACATATACAGAAAGCTGACAGCTACCAAGTTGAGAGTGTGAAACCGCTGGAACAGAGCACATAGCCCAGGTCACATGGAAATAATAAATAATGCGAGAACACCCCGCACCCTCCTGGCAGGATTGGGCAAAAAATATAGTCAGAAAACCTGTCAATCTGGAAGTTTACACGGACTGTTACAAGACGGACGAAGACACTGGACTCGACTCGCTTACTGTCAATGAAACCGATAAGCGGGTTATGTATCGATGTATACATAGACAGTTAGCCGGCCATCAAGGCTCTGGACGCACCATCAACTAAATCAAAGATGTTAAAACTTTGCCGCCCATCTCTCAGGGAGATACCTGTTTTATGCAACCTTACCTTATGCTGGGTCGCTGAGCATAGTGGTATTCCAGGCAATCCAGGAAAGAACCGACGAGCTAGCTCGAACAGGGGTCGGCTGGCCACTGGAAGTTAATCAGGAGACCCTCTACCCTTCAATTCAAGTGCCATCAATATCACCAATTGGAGATGGATGGAACTGGACACTTGTAGGACTTCGACTTCGGGATAGAACAATAGAACGCACAACACGAGTGGGCGCTGCAGAGGTAGGTCCAGGTGCACCTCTGACTATCGCGACATATGTGGTGATAAATTGAAAACTTCCCATCACTCAGCAATATTGCTCACCAAGATATGAACCTCGGTAACAACGTTGTCAAAATATATTTTTAATTACTCATTCAGCCCACACCGTAAAGCCGCCTGTCACCCACCAGATTATTTATCCGAATCATATTGACCGGAATGTACATTAATTTTATAGCACGGCACTTAACAATCTTATTTGATAAGACAACCAAACAATTGAATCGTGTTATTTTGGTGGTTAATGATAACGTATGATTTTTCGAAGATATTCGATAAGTGTTCAGTGTTCATTCATATAAAACAATTAGTGCTAAGTTTAGATAGTGATTGTTTTCATATCGTCTTAGGCAAAAATCAAGCTATCACAACCACACGAATTTTCCTGCAAGTGGGTAAAGCTCAGCACTGGCATTATCATTTCACCTCAGACTTTTGTATTGCGACAGTTGTGTTTTTCTCCTCCGACGTTATTGACGCTGCCTCACCGCACGATATCGATTGTGGGTTATGTCGATGGAGCTTGTAGCCTCCGCATTCTGATTTGTACGATGCGCAGAAAATCGTTGTAATCCAAACAGTAATTTGGATTATTCCAGATATGTGCGGCATTTGGCGATTAAGGTTCAATTGACAAGATGAAATTGTCTTTCTGAAATAGCTCCTAGACAGATTAAAAAAAAGTATCAACAACCCAAGGATGAACTCAAAATTGAATTTTGTACCCTCAGCTGAACAACACATTTCCTCTTGGATTAAAGACATTCGTTGAAGTGGCAAGCACCGTCGGGGAGATAACAATTCGCACGGAAAGGGCACGTTAGTTGTTTTGATTAATGATTTGTGCATTTTGTATTCTGAGTTTATTGCGCATTCCAAAGTAATTTGTGATCTGTTGTTATCTCATGAAGGGGGCGTAACCGAGGTTCTGACGAATTCATCAACAAACGTTGTTGTGATAATGAGTTGCTTGTATTTGTGGCGTCAAATAACAAATATCACATCACAACACAAAAATCGAAAAATCAGAAAATGATTGGAAAGTAGAAATCAATTGATTTTTCATAATAGCTGGTAAATAAATAAAGAATGGAATAAGTCTGGAATATCTTCTTTTCCGCCATTTTCCCCTGTGTAGTGAAATAGTCCCAGGGGTCGCAATGTCTGATTAGCCGAATTGAGGTCTTCTCCACTTGTGTGCCCAACCTTAGATGCTCGCGGACTCTGTCGGGATGTCATAAAGACTCTATAGACTAGAGAAAAGGTTTCCACGCGCTCTGCATGGACCAGTCACTCAGGGCGCTGTTTCGTGTTTGAATCTCTCACTCACGAAACAGGACGAAACTATGTAAAAATAAAAAAACTTATAAAACAATACTATGTAAGGGTAATCTTCTAGAGTTTGCAATAACAGTAACACTTCGTTAACTTATATTTCACACTTTGAACCAAGAGCTTTCAAAACGTACTGTTCATCAAATCATTGTGAAAAGCCTCGCGCATATTTTCCAAAAAATAATTTAACTGAACTGCGTCTTGAGTCCAAAGAAGTCAGAAGTTGTCAGAAGTTATTCTGCATCTGCATTGGCATTGGATGTGAAGGAAGTACCTGACAGTCTCAAACGTAGACGTGGTGGTTGTGACGCTTTCTCCAATTTATCTGTTGTATGGCGTTTTGTGAATTAACCATGTAATTAGTTTTTTTCCTTGTCACAAGCAGAACTATTTCAATTGCTTCCGTTCCATTGCTAGCAAACACCTCATTGATGACTTTCTACATTCGGGAATCGCGTCAATATCAACTGCGTGTGGAGTAGTGCGAACATTTAGACAATCGTACCTCTGGGCTCTGGTGCGATCTGCAATTTTTTCCAGAATCTGAAAATATTTAAAATTGTTGACTTCCCTGACCTAAAGTCACGTTATAAAGGATCACATTTTCGGTAAAACAACATGATACAATGTGAGATCTTGTATGCGATGTTATGGAGCGATATCCCCCATTAGTTGATACATACCAGGCAAACGATACTGAGATTCTGCTCATCAGGCATGTTTTCCTCTATCTTCTGTCCATATTCCATATTGTGTATTTTGGGTCATCATCATCGTTGAACAGTCTGAAGCAAATCTCAGTATCTGTCATGCTTCTACGATCAATTGGGACAGAAATGTCCTGGAAGACTATTTTCAGAACTTTATATCCATGACTGATCGCGCTTTTCTCTTTCCTTCTGAGAAGCCGGATTACTCCCAAAATCTGCTCTGAACGCGCTGAAGGTAAACGACCAGACAATGTCGTTTTACGACGTGAACTTCCCACCGATAAAGTGCGATTTGACCTCCCTAACCGCTGCCAAGTTAGGCCTCTGTAATGCGTTCCACCCAGTAATCCTCGACCGCAATTTGAATAATTTTAAATTTAAATAAGTTCCAAAAACTTTAGACAAAATCAGTCCTGAGTTTGTTTAAGAATGATAAAAACAGATAATGCGACTTTAATTTTTTTTAATAGATAGATAGATAGATAGATATTTATTTCGTAATAAAATGTTTACATTTGTATTAGTTATCGCACAGTATCGATTACAGAGATTTGATATATATGATATCTTACTTCTGAACAAAATATTAACATGTTTAAGAGTATACAAAATTGGTAAAAATATAAATAAGCAACTTGAAGGAAAATACGACAAAAACCTTCAATATAAAGAAAAAAAAAGAAAGAAAAAAGAAACAATAACAATTAAATGCATAAATTAATATACTAATAGGTAACACAATAAAGGTAAATATTGATGTATTTAATATATTAATACATAGAAAATGAATAATAAATAAATTCATAAAATATAGTAAATAGAATAAATAAATAAATAAATAGATAAATATATATATAAGTAAAATAAATAAATATATGTATCACAGTGAAAGAAAATGTAAATAATAAATAATTGAAAAATAAATAAGTTAATAAATATATGGGTGAATAAATAAAACTACATTTCTATTGACAATGTAAATATATCTCTATGCGTACACACAAATGTATGAAATAGGTTATGGATTGAGAGGAATGTTTGTATTTAAGTTATTGACTAGAGGATTGTTAGCAAGCACGCAAGAATCCATACATTTATGTGTCAGTCTCGAAATCCGAAGGTTTAACATCATTTTTAAAATTTTGTTTTGAGCTATTTGTAGCTTTTTAATGTGGCACTGAGCAGATTTTCCCCATATTGGGCAACCATAAAGGATTAAAGCTTTTAATATAACCTTGAGTATGATAAGTTTGTTGGACATGGACAAAAAAGATTTTCTATTTATGAAGGGGTAAAGAACTTTCTTTGCAATATTAACCTTGTTAAGGGTTTGAGTAATATGCTCTCGAAATGGTGTCGAGATGGATACCAAGGTATTTAACAGAATTCTGCCACTCAACGCTGATTCCATTTACCTGAATACTAGAGGCAGGCAAAAAGCAAGCTTTTCTTTTTCGAGTGAAAAAAATGGCTTGCAGTTTTTTTAATAGGTTTGTAGTTTCGGTTGTTTTTTCTCTTATAATAAATGCATTTACGGATTGAATATATGGTAGATGCCCGATATTAGAAATAAAATAAAGGTAAATAAAATGTATTATATGAGCAGCATACTGATAGTGCATACACAGATTTTCATTTAGTTCCGTAAAGTGAGCATTCGTACATGCTCTTCTTAACTCTGCCCTGATTTTTCTTTTCACTGCTTTTTGGTACGTCTTGTACCCAAAAGTTGTTTTTTTCTTTTCAGAGTCAAGACATAGTCGATTTGGCTGTCAGTTCGGCTAACAAGATTCCTGTGTGGATTTTCTTGCTCTACTTATTATCTATAATACAAACTGACTCGAAGTTCATGAGATGGACTCCGTTGCTGTTATCGTGAAAACCGTATTTTGCGTTCACTCCCAAGAAGTTATCCTTAATTTGTTGGCATTAAAGCCTCTGAGTACAATATTAATATCCGTCCTTTTTTTTTTTTGATGGTGTTTTAATTCATACTGGTAGAGACACATGTACATGAGTCTGTTATTGTAGAATCTGTGTCGGATGTGGATCATAGCCAGGCGGTTTCCTTATCGGCTTCCTAATATGTGCGACATTTTCCATACATTGTTCTGAGATCGAACAAAATCCTTCTGGACTTTCTTCCGAAAATATGTATGCTGTCAACGAAGTGCGATAAAATTGTCCCGACAGATTCACCCTAAGAAAGTTTGTTAGGTATTTCCACACATCGGTTTGTTAGGTATTCCATCTAACGATTGCTCTGATCTTAAAGGTAGACGAATTGTCACCTGAACTTTACCACGACAGAACAGCTACATGTTTCGTAATTCTTCGCTTAAGTGAAAGAGACTCAACATTAGGCGCAAATTCAGTAATAAAAAAACTATAATTGATAACAATCAAACACGCTTATATTTATTTCAACAATCAAACACTTAGATAAGATAGGATTAAGATTACTTTCTCTTCTTTCCAAAGTTTTCAGCATCCTCTAAAGTCTCTGGTAACGGAGCACCTTTTGTCTCCGGCACCATGAGAATGCATATTATGGCTAGAAAGGAACTTACACAGAAGAAGGCGGGTGGCACCCATTCGGCGTGCTTGGACAAACCAGCCGCATATGGTGTTAACATCGCACCGATTCGCGCCAGCATGGAACACACTCCGATGCCAGCGTTACGACCCACTGTTGGGAATACCTCGGCAGCGACTATGTAAATCGATGCGAATGCCCACATACCACCGAAGACCGCTAACGATGCCAAAATAAGTCGAACGGTTCCTAAATGCGGAGGCATGACAATAAATGTCCCCATTCCGAGAATGCATACTGCATGGGCAAGAGCTATAGCCCTGGTTCTTCCCAAATATTTGCAAGACGGCGCAGCCATCATGAGTCCTGGAATGCTGAAGGAAGCACTTACAGCAACGTTCATGAATATGTTGCCGCTGAGCTTGCCAATGTACGTCGAGACCCCGAAGAAGTTGAATCCGATGGCTAACCAATTGAAGAAGATGCATAATGTTTTTTTCCTTAAATTTGGTGTCTTAAGGAGATCCGTGACGTTGCCCTTAGATTGCGTTGGCTGGGCTTCCACCACTGCCCTGGCGGAGATAACATCTCCGGAGATATTGTCTGTGGGTAGCTTGTTTTTCTTTGCGGCATTTTTGAGGATTTCTATGGATTCATCTACTCGTCCCGCATTTAATAGCCAGCGTGGTGACTCCGGGCAAATCCAAAAGAATGACAATAGGAGTACGGAGAAACTGGAGAGAACAAACTGGAGTGTTCTAAAATCCCGGATGAAATATGCCACAGGAGCGAGCAGTAGATGGCCGAAATTGAATGGTATCTGGAATATGACGCCATTAATAAGCTCTCGGTGCTTGGGGCCAATGATTTCCATCAGGACACAGAACCTGCAAGTGGATTTTCGATTATCTCCATTTGTAGTCAGGTTTTCAAGTCAGATACTTACGTAGTCAGCATATTGCCTCCGATTGCTACAGCGAGGAAGTACCTGCAAACCACGAACATCCAATAGCTGGGAGCCATAGAAGCAGCCACACCCGCTACTAACTGAAGGACCACAGAGAACAACAACGGTGGTCGTCGTCCTTTCCTGAAAAATGAAATCAATGATAAGATTGAGGATAGCAGAAATATTTTGTTGTGACTTACTTGTCTGCCCAAATGCCGAAGATGACATTTCCTGTCAGGACGCCGAACATGAACACTGATTGACCGGTGTCAGCCCATGTGGACTTGTCGCATATTAGGTCCCATTCCATGATGACAGTATTTTTGAAAACGCTTCGATCATACTCGACCCTCTTGCAGTCGGGTGAGCAGGCATCGGTTGTGTTGCCTGGATCTGCACATGAGTACGAAACTGGAGGTGCTAAAAAGACTGTTGCCAGCTGATGCCATCCTACTGGAAACTTCGACAGACAGATGATGAATAGAATCTCAAACTGCCATTTGCCGAATTGACCGATGTTGTCGAATACAAAGTCAGTCGATACCTTGCCTGTAAGAAAGAATAAGAAGAATTGTTGTTAGTTTCGGCTAGGAACATACAATACAATATAGGAAAAAGTTCAACAATGTAAATTGTCACAACCGCGTTAATAATTGATACTTATGCGGTTGCTCAATGTAAACATTCCTCGCTATCGCTATTCCAATATAAACTGTATTAAAATTGACGAAAACATGGTTTAATAACCAATCCTCAAAAGTCCAAGTCCTATTCATCAAGAAGAGGGTAGCTGATGAACTAGCCTCGAAAAAAACTGGCATTTACAGAACCCATGCAATGTAATCTCAGGGCCGATAAGCATCCTTGAATCTTGGACGATCACTCTGGCGCTTTGGTCTAGGATCAAATGTGCTCAATCCAACAAACTCCTTCATTGGGACAGACAGTTATTTGCAATGGACTGGTTACAATCATCTCAAGTATTAGGATTTAAACAATTTAAACTTGTCTGTTGCCAAGGACTATCTGAAGAGAGACGGTGGCAATGAAAAGGATAGTCCTACCTCTGTCATTGCCAACTGAGAGAGTATTTTGTCCATGTCCTTAAAATATAGTACTCTTTATTTTCAAATATATGTATAAGAGCTTTGGCGTGGGTGGGTATCACTCTTGGTTTGATCTCCAGAATGGAAATGCGATGTAAGACTCTAAACTCAGTCAAAAATGTGTACACTTCTTTTAGGTTTATCTATCATACCATGAATCATGTTACATATAATTCGGAGTAAATTGCAAAAACATTGATTTACGAATGAATTTGAGAGGCAGACGTCCTTGTTTAGGTAGTTTCAGATTATCTACCGTCTGACCGCTTGACACTTATTTAGATTGTCCATTATTGTTTTTCGTACTCCCACTTTTGGTTTTTTTTTGTTTCTACAAGACGACCCAAAAAGATAAGAAAAGTATGTTAAAAGCAATAGCAAAAACGATTAAGCTTTTAGTCGTGTTTTTATTTACGTAAAACTGATTAATCATGAATGATCTGCTTTGATGTTTTACGCATTTGAGTTATTGGTCTTATTTGCTGATAATGACCGGTCCTTTCTAACTATCGCTTTTGTTTTATTTGGTTGGCTTCTTTATATGAACACATTCTGAGTGAGAGTTTTAAGCCTCTCATCGAGAGTTTGAGACATTTCAGTGTCTGAACATTTCCTTGTCCTTGTTCAAACGTGTAATACCCAAAAATGATTCTGATTGACATTATTCATTCAGACAGCCAGATTGCGATTAATGCCCTAGACAATGCCAATCGCAAATGGTCCATAGGCAATTCGTTCCTTAATACAAAACAGATATAATGAAGACTCAATCTCAAACATCTGCTCAGGCTGAATTCAGCATCACACTTCAGAGGCATAACTGAACACTGAACTATAACGTTTTCTGGAAAAGCTGCGTGAATAAGAAGGAGCAAAAGAGCAAACATCCTCTGCTCGTGCAGTTCCGGTATGGTACCAACTGGTTTGCTGGAGTAGGAATCATACAGATTTTGGGCCTTTATTTCTGACTAAATGTGACTGCCATCGCCAGTGAAACACTACTACAAGACAGTAGAATATTTAAAAGTTGAATAAAAACTGCCGGTTATATAACAACCGTCTAGTATAACGACCGATATTCACTTTTGATTTTACAAGTTACTAGGATCGAATTCAAGTGAATATTACGATATTAAGGAAAAGTAATCGATTCGAGTAATCGATCCATGCAACGACTTGACTGACTAAAACTTCGAATTAGATTTAAGAGGGTGGTTTAATATAATGATCAAACAACTTGTACATTCCAAAGCAGAAAGACAAATAAAATATGTCATATGGCTAATGAACCCAACAAATTTTTCCTACGGCGCGGCATTGACTGATGGTAAATGATATTCGTTAGTTTGGGTCATTGGGCCAATAATTCGTTTCAGTTTACCTTAAATGACGAAGTTATCCAGATCTCGCTGCAGTTATATTTGAAGTTTGTTTTTATACCTTTGTTATCACATCATACTTAAATCATCATCATTAAACATCATACTTAAATCCAAAACAATTTATTGACGAAAACAGCTTCCAATAACCTAAATGGCTTAAATGATTTACACTGATATTCAAATACAGTGACTGCAAATAGAGTGATACAAGTACAGGCAATGCGAATAAAGGAATCGAAGGTGAATGAGAAAATGGGGTTACTTGGCTCTTTAGAATGCAGTGCAAACTTACGTTTGGTCTTTTGGGTCATTGGATCAGTAATGATGGATGGCGATCAATTGGCGATGGGTATTCCTATTTATATCAGTTTCTCAACTACGCTCCGCTCCCAACAAAAATGTTGAGAAGCTGATACCAGGTGTTATTGTTATTGGGAATGTTAGCGAATATTCTTAAGATTTGTATGCACCCGCTGACAACGTTCCCTAGCAAGGTGGAGATCCAATTAAGTCAAGTAGATAGAGTGAGATTAAAGATTACGTCAAGCACATTTGAAGTGATAGTTATGAGTTCAACGGGGATAGAAAGTCGTTAAAATGTCCTGCTGGCATATCCTAGCATGTCATTCTTGCTAAGTAGGTTGATTATGACGACAGACTGTGTTTTTTCAGGTGCAAGTCTTCCTATGATGAAATAGCAAGACGCATGCGACGTGTGTTCAGTTCTTTAGTGCAAAAATAAAGAATAGGATCACTTATTTCCCTGTCAGTACCGGTCAGTCACCAATCCAAAAACTACATACACCTCCGGTACCAAATTTTACCAAATTTAAAAAAATAGAAACTATTTCTGGGTGTTGGGAAATATGGTAGAGCATTCCACCTAAAAATTGTCGAATTCTGGTCAAAAAAATACCTCACAGGAATAAACAAATTGTATAGTACTTGCAGATATATACTTCTTGCATTTTGTTTTATAAGTGAATTAATCCAAACACAATCGAACGTATATAAATATATAAATCTGATAATGAAATACAAAATAATTTAAAATTTAGGAAACAAAAACCCAAAGGAAAGTATCGCTTCTAATTTTCTGCATCTACTGCATACATACATAATAACTGGCTGGACCCACAAATTTCATAAGAAACCGTAACCCAAATCAAATCTAAAATCTAATTGGTGTAATCAGCTGTGAAAATTGGACTGCGCATATGTACATACATATATGATTTCCTGATGCATCATAAATTATAGTCATAAAATAATCTCTCAAAAAATCAAACAAACAATTTTTAAAAGCTCTGCTTCAATTAATGTTGCGTAACCCTTGTTCAAAAGCTGCATGCTTGTACGAGTACAAGTAACCGCAGTAAAGCTCAATGCTTTTGAATTTGATTGTGACTCATCTCTGGCGGGAGATAAATGAAAATAAACCTCAATTAGTTAGGTGGTTTAGACAATTAGTAAATGGTCGTATTGAATTCCATTTTCCCCATGACACCCAATTATGTTATACGTATTTGTTCCGCCCCATGTGCTAAGCTTAACGAGTTTTGTATTCAGAGTTTTTACGAGATTACGACGGTAAGCACCCGAAAGCGACTTGCCTTTGAGATTCACTGAGATTCACTCGGCTTTGAATTAATGCGGCTGCCCATTCTTCTTTCTTGTTTTCATTTTTTGTTGGTTATACTCCAGAAAGAACATATTCATGGAGCAATTTGCATCCAGCATTAGCCAGATCATTCTGGTTGTGTCGCGCATGGTAATAGTTGCTTATCTGATGCTGATTTTCCCAATTGGATGTTTCCGAAACGAAGCGTTGGATTACCCTGCAACTCTTGACCAATAGAGTGGTGCATAGTCTTGTAATTCTATTGTAAAATTACGGAGCATGTTTGTATGCCCAGACTAATGTCTCTGGAGAATATAGAATCGTTCTGTCACCTCATCAAGAGATAAGGCGCTTGATCCTACCTAAGAGTTTACTTAGTCTAATTCCAGTTATTTATGAATGCCCTCACGATGCATGGGCGGCAAAAAAGCTAATTATACTCGTACGTGTTGATTTTACATTCACCTTAGCTAAGACGAAGTGGCATAAATCGCAATGATTATAATGACGACAGGCAAAACTATTTTTAATTCATTCATCACCACCCCTTCCTACGTTTTGAAGTCATCTATGCAAATATGTATTGACGATACCATCGAAGGGTAGTTCGCTACTCTTCAGAAATATATTGTGGTGGATATATTGTGATCTTTGAAATTTTTATTAAGGAAATGTGGTTGATATTTCAACTAGGTGGGTAGGTAGGTTGGGTGATTATTGGGATGCACATGGATGGTCCATTGCACTGCCGTTTGAATCGTTCGAAGCTGAGGGTAAAGTTAATGATTGGTGTTCGACGTAGATAGTTAGAGTAATTGAAAAAAAGTCAGCACCCATGCATTTTTATCTGCGAAACAGCAAAACTGGGCAGGAGCAGAAAAGGTGTTGCACTTTTTCTATCTTTTCTGCGTTCATACTGCTTCTGCAAATGTCGTTTGCGATGACTAATCTCCTAGCCGAATCTCCCAATATACAGTGACACCATGTATATGGCTTATATCAGATTTAGTGAGGGCAAACAGAGGTTTAGTGCAATTGGAATTTATATAAGGTTAGATAAGATTTGGATATTTTCTGCTTGTCAATCATCTCATGTTGGTTAGTTTGGCTATTCGTTAGTAAAGTTAGCAGGTAGCGTGAATTATCCCTACAGAGTTTTGTTCAATGCAGTGAGGATGCAGAGTTGTTCGGTAAGGTCTCTGTCCTTTTGCACCCGGCATATGCTGTCTCATCTAGAGATAAGTGATAGTTTAATACCGGTTATGAGTTTGTTAAGAGTTCATGATAGAGTACTACTATAGAGTATGTACACTTCATTTGAGCCATAATAGTTCTTCTGTCTAAGTCAAAATTCCAATATTTGAGGAAGAGAATTGCAGCATCACAAAGGTCAGTAAAGCTATTGTTGAGAATTAGCGGTAGATATTCATATATATTTTATGCATATGGATTGCGCGTGGACTCCTATGAACCCTAATTGTGCCTAAGAACAGTTTAGACTGAGAAAGAATGGGATATGAGCTAGAACTTGACACAGACTTGAACAACTGTGGATTGTTGTTAGATGGAAATTGTAGGCATGAAACAAGTCTCTCAACTTAACTGTGCATCCGGAAGCATCCGCGGCGAGTGCTGGGGATTCGTTTATCAAGGGGAGAAATTCAACTGGCTAGCTCACTTGAGAATATAAAAATAAAACAGAGACAAGGAAAACACTGTACGTTGATATCCCAGCAAGTCGTGAGTGGTTTGAAAACATTTTTTGGCGCCTCCTCAAATGTATGACCATTTTAATTATGTATTGTATTAATGCACATACACCAACGTAAGCGTAAATCATGGATAAATGATAAGAAACAGCGATGTTTTAGAAACACTGAATTTTGAATCTATTATTTTTACTCCAGTTGATTCTACTGTCAAGGTCGGTTTGTGGGAAAGTTAATATTAATATTAATTGTACGTTTATTTAATATTAATCGTACGTATTCAAATTGTTTTAATTAAGAATAGCTTAAAATTATGAACTGTTATAATAAAATTTAATTTTTGCGCACAAACTCCATAATTACTTTATACCATGTACTAAAACTGAATATTGTTCCTATGTTGAAGTATAAAAGAATTGAATAAACTCTCTCATATTCTGATCATCGAACAGTGTCTCTCGCCTTTCTCGCTTTTCACTCAGTTTTGCGTTTTATCCGCAATTAGAACTTTCACAATTTGTTGGCACTAATCGCAACCTCTCGAAAAATTCCTTTGGGCATTTTTTTTAAAAGTCAAAAAATTCTCTAACGTAGGCGAGCGAACTCTTCCGCTCGAACATTGATTAACATACTACTCATACGATGTCAAAATGAACGTCATCTCTTCGATAGTAAAAATGACAAGCATGAACAATCGGTACGTCGAAAAGCGAAAAGGCTTTTGGCAATCGCTGTTTCTTTGATGGGGTCACAAAGGCAATTGAATACATTATACCTCTCATTAAATAATTTGACGCAGATCATCTTCATTCTGTTTCTTGGTGCGGAGAATACATTGAATGTTTGGAGTTCAGTTTGTTCTTGATGTTGACTCCTACCATAATGAATCTTCTGTCTTGTCAGGTCAGATAGAACTTGACATTCAGTTAAGATACATACATAGTTAGTCATGAACATGACATATAAAAAATATTCTCAATTAATCGTTTGAAAGAAATGGAATTTTGCAAAACCAAATAAAGAATACTATAGACATCGAGTGTAACCTCTTTCTACTTGTGGAACAATGGATTTAACACATTAATACAAATCACACATCTCATACATGACCAGATAACGATAATAATAAAGCCGTAAACTTTTCTGAGATTAATTTAACAATCCGCCGGCTTCAAATTCACTTGAGAGTATTGCAGTAAGGAACCACACAATCGATCAATCGTTTCGAAATAACTGACTTCATTGAATGCAAAAACAAAAACATGGGTAACCGCTGGGAATGCACAAAAATTACCAAAATAATATGACACACAAGCGTGTTTCTTTGTCAAGCGACTACCGGTCAACACCTCCGCATTCAGCCACATGCTATAAATTTTCGTTTTCTCCGCAATGTCACATACATATTTCTTTCCACAATTTAACCTTCAAAAGTTCAATAATAGAATCATTTAATTAACAACACAGATATTTCAGGGAACTGTCTGCACACATAGGTTTTATCCCAAAGAAAAAATTAAAATAAAAATATGGGGGCCATTGACTTGTATATACTCATCGTGTGAACTTTGTCTGTTGGACTCACGGTATAATCATCATCTTTATGAACACACCGTAAATTTTAATTTCAACACAAGGCTAAGTGTCACCGAACATCGATCAATTGTCATCCATTCGGAATAAACAAGATATGTCTTCAGTTGGTAACAGTTCATAGCAAACGGTCATAGCTACGTCCTTCCAACTGCCAAAGTAATAACGCAATAATCACTTCCACGAAACACTTAAATATAACAATACCAGCACACAAGTGTATTCACAAATTGTTTTCTATAAAAGTGAAAAAGAAAGTGAAACGGGTAGGTATTCACGTGAATTAAGATCGACTATGATCATTTACCTGACATATTTAGGCGGTCTTCTGCAGAGACTTCAGCTGTCTGGTAAGGTCGAAACCGAACTGATTCTTGCTTTACGCCGACGACTGAACTTAAGAGTAGCCGGGCCTTCACTGTCCCATGAAGGTTATCACTTTCTTATCTTCTCGCGAGGGAAACTATTTAAAAATTCAAACTATATGCCTAGAGGCTAGAGATGAATTAATATTAAGATTATTTTTTTAATGTAAAAAACAAAATTTGACGCAGACGAGGGAGTGTATTTTTACCAAAAGTGCTTGAAGTGCCGACAATGTGATTTATAAGACGGAACTGAGCCAGATAGGTCGAAAGAACTAATTTTACTCCGAGGAAAGTATAGTAGTCGGAAAGAAATTAATTGAAACACCGCTGACACGATTAGATACTCAGTGACCAAATTCGATGGAGTTGATCAACCATTGACTAACGAGCGAATTGTCGATGAGTCGGCAAAGCGTAAAATGTATTTAAAAGCTCATAATTACTAATACAGTAGAGAACAGGGAAATGTATACACTCGAAATATATTTTATGCAAACCATCATAACAGGAGCAAAATACTCCAATGTATTAGAGTACAAAAGCTTCCCTAAATTAGATGCCTGTGTCTCCGACTGGTCATAGTTAAGCATTTTTATGGCCTCATGATCGTTTAAAGCACGAAGTCAACACATGCTGATATAAAGATTTATGGCTCAAGATTCTCTATAAAGTGGAACCAAAAGCTTTCGAAAAAATCAAATATAACATTAAACGATTTTTTTTTTTCAAATAGACTGGCACCAGTTTTTGCTTGACATTCCATGACACAGAAATAAAATTGTTGAAGGACAGAACATAAGCTAAGAGACGTGTGAATAAATTTAATGACAGTAAATTGGCATTTCTCTTGTCAGGCGATCTCACTCGTGCAGAAATGCTTAAACCAATATGTCACATTCATAGTATACCAATAGGCTAGTAACAATCTAGAAGTGGTCAGCCATCCGACAAATGAAGTACTATAAGTGCTATAAACACTGTATTTTATTGACCCAAGTAATGAATTTTAAACAGAGATGAGAAAGTTGGTGGGCTCATTTTAGTAGACTTGGGTCTCCAAATTCATCGATTGTCAATATCCTGCAAACTGCTTTAAAGCTTTCCGATAGGATTTATTCCATTTACAGTCCACCTAATGCATTGAATTTATATTTGCCTAGAATCGTTTTCCTAGTAACTGCATGTTATGATGATCAGAGATAGTTGCCTCCTCCCCTCATCATAGTAGGCAATGAATAAGGGTATCTGTAACTTAGCTAATACTTTTTTCTCAGACCAAGTGAAATCCATAATTTATTGCCGTCCTTCCAGCAAGACTAGAATTTTTCCCTGTGCGATTGACTGTTGTGTTTCGTGAGGCTTAGGGTGTCTCCTGTGTGAATGCAAATGTCTTACATGTCTCCAGTGTAGCTCTTTCTGGACACTTAAGTTGCCTGAAATACCTTGAAGACCATGGTTAACACGTTCTATTCAGAAACCAAGTTTAGTCTTAAGTGTAGATATATTGTTCTTAACTTTAAATATGGTTGTGGTTCTGCCCTGTAAGAACTGACAAATTACGTTCAGTTTATCGAATATATCGGCCAAATAAGTCAATTTCACCAATCATTGCTGATCGTTTTAAAGTTCAACAAACGCTTTTACGAATGCAGGAATGGGCTGTTAGACGAAGAATATTTTGAGTTCATTGCGCAATTCAAATACTCTGGATAAAACTTTTCCCCTCGGAGGACATCTTCCGTGTAAAAGAAGAGCTGCGTCTTCTCGAAGTATGCAACTGATGATTTTATAAATTTTCTGCAATCGTGTGTAGTTTACCAGCATGCGCAATTCTGTTACTTATTAGAATGATGCTTCAGTTGCGTTTTCATTATCTGTTTTTGCATATCTGCGTATAGTAGCAGATAGTTTTTTGTACTTCTTTGTGTCTTAAAAAAAAAAACAAGTTTATATCCTTCAGTTGGCACGATTATGTTTTTTCTACAGAACCGATTTGACCCGGAACACCATTTAGGAAACGCTGCCTTAGTAAGTCATGTATCAATCAGTATAAATTTCGAAGGCAGCAGGTTTGCTGCTATATGTGAATTGTTTGCCTAGTATTAATTATCGTATAATGGAATATTTCCATTCTTCTTTTGCCGCATGAGATGGTTCAACGTTTTCACTCTTTAAGTCTTACTGCCATATCAATGAATAATTGGATACATAAGAATTAGAGAATTGTCATCATTGCTTCTGTGTGCGTCTGAGTGCCACTGGGAGTTGTGACGCATATAATATACATGGAGATCTTGAGATGTAAGAGCATTCGCACGAATTAGTCACCTCCTATCATAAATCTGGAAAGTTCCTAAAATTGTAGTACTAGTTAAACTGTCTCACAACAAGTAATTCCCTCACAGCGAATAAATACAACAGTCTTCTTCATTTGTATTTCCATTGTACATAGTTCATCTTCTGACCCGCATGATCCCCTACAGGGTTCGCGAGATAATGCACGCACGAGAGATCTCCAAGCCACTAGATCCTCCGCCATCGACTCTAACTCATCAGGAGCTATGCTCAAGCGTAACCAGGCGAGTTTTTGGTCTTGGTCCAACCACCTCGTTCTGGAATCGCATTCAAGTACATACTTCATAAATAAAAATGTAGCCCATTCGTATTAATTTTAAGTGGGTCCAGAAAATGTAAAAAAGAACTGTAAAGTGGCTTGCTTGCTCTCCCCGTTCATAAAAAAAAATCATTACACACCAATGAGTGAAGGGAACTGTTAGATCTTTGTACACACAAATGGTCTCTGTTATAAGATTCGCTTACAGAGGACCGTCCCATGCTAATTAATACGAGAGCATGTACGCAGTGCTTTTCTGATATAGCCATAAAAACGGGGACGTGGACATTGTAGATAATTTAAAACAGCAACTCGCTTATCCAAATGTTTGAAATCTGATATGCATCTACGTTGTAACTACTGAACAACAAGTAATTCTGATCTTTTCATTCTAAAAATTTAATTAAGATACTTAATAAAAATATTTGTCTCAAAGAGAATCAATATTTAAATTTGTAATTACGGTACTGATAAGCATCTTTTTTATACACGCAGTGGCTGTGGCGCTTAGCGATTTAATTTAAAAATACGAATATCCAAGTTTCAACTATGTAAACGAAAAGTTTAACATGACTAAGTAAATTTATTTCGGTATTAGAAGTAATCACGACGTCATCAAAGCCTAAGCATTGACATTTGAGTATATAGTAATTAGGCAATCATTTTTTGATTGTCTGGAATGTAAATTGCAAGGCTCATCAAAGCGGTCAATCTAAAATAACAACTGCCGACTAGTTATGTGTAGGAATAATGATGAATAATCCGAACTGGAGCTGAATTCTGTAGCACTACTGATATGAACAATGGTAGAAAGCAAAGGGGAATCAATATGTGTGCCTAAGTTCAAATGTATTGGGTTCAAAAAACATTTTGGATGGAAATAACTCACAGATTTGTACAGAAAAATATGTTACTGAGAACCTCTAACTGCATTCAAACGATGTCGATTAATATGTTGTTTCTTTTAAGGTTTTGTCTTGAAGATAACATTACGGTGTATCCGTGTGTTCGTCTGCTTATGGTCAGAACTTCATAGCTCTTATATTTGTGGAGTAATCTATAATTTATCGATATCAATGTATGTAGTCGTCATTCAGCATTTCAACAATGGGCTACTTGTTGTGGCTTCCGTACATATAAGATTGTGTGTAATTTTGAAATTCCATTTCCCACCTTTGAATGGTATTTAAATCGATAGGTCATTTCGAATTAAGTAGTGTTTAATTTTAGCTACCGAATCCCATATCAAAGATATCAATTCAGAAAGTGGTTAATTGTGTGCTAAAGGATGAAGGAAGGTCCGTACTATGAACTTCGTAGTAAATATAGGAAATTAAACTGACATCGTTTGGAGTAGTTGCGCAACATCTTCGATGAATTCAGTCTTAATTCTTCAAAGATATTCATCACTATTTTATTACATTCTTGAATGTATGTCATCATCTGTGTGTGTGTTTGAATTATCTAATAAAGATGTATTTGATGTACCCGAAATCGCTCCCCTACCTGCTACAGTTGAATTATAATATCTGTGGTCACAAGGTAAAACTGTGACTTACTTCTTAGCGGACGTGTTTAAGGTCTTACCTCGGTCCAGGAATCAAGGAAATTTCTATATCGTCACAGATAGGATTTTTTCGAGTTTTTGGAAGTTAATCATGAAATTGTGCAAATCACTTTCTGATTGGTCCCCTTCGATTGAAAAAAGTTATAAAAAAAATTGCCAAAAACTGTAAAAGGTCACTAGAGATTTCTACCTCTCTTAATACATTATTTCTTCCAGTATTCCAACAGTATTCAAACAAACTGAAATTGTATAGTGAGTAGGGTTTTTAAAATTCCTGTTCTGTCAAGAGGAAACATTTGAAGCAAGAAACCGTAGCCATGATAAATTCATCGACATCCTCGCAGAAACTATCAACGGGAGAAATAATATAATTGCATCATGCTACAAGCATCCGAACGTAGAGCCTATTTTAAGAATCTGCTCAATGCTCCACAATTTTCACCACAGTATGCGACACCGCTTTTTGATCTCTTAGATTCTCCATTTACAGTTTTTGAAGTACAGAATGTAATCAACAAATCTAAAGTTGGTAAAACACCAGGAGACGACCGAGTACCAGCAGAACCCTATAAACAAATACAGTTTAGTTTCTTTCCGCATTAACCAACGAATATAATAGAATATTTGAAACAGCATGTGTGCCCGAAAGCTTTAAAATGTCAATCATTTTCATCTACACAAGAAAGGATCGTACGACAACCCTGAAAATGATCGACACATGTCTTTTCTGAATACGTCAGTCAAGTTGCTTAGTACCTTAATCTTCAATAGACTTACGCAGTGAATCGATAACAAGAAAATACTGAATGAATTTCAAGCTGGATTTAGGAGAAACTACTCAACCTTAAACCAAATATTCACCCTGACAAATATTGTGGAGAGCTACAAAGGAAGGAACAAGAAGCTATATGCTTCCTTCGTCGACTTTCGTGCTACCTTTGATTCGATTCCACGTCGAGCACCTTTTTACAAGCTGTATAAGATATGGGAATCTCTAGCAAAATTGTTATTTTATTGAAAGAGATGTACAAAAGCAACATCGCGTATGTATGGGATGGTGAACTTGTATCTGAAGACTTTGAAACGCAAATGGGAGTTAAACAGGCGGTGTTCTAACGCTTCATAAATGATATTGTTGAATGTTGAATTGGAGGAGGAATTCAGTTTGGAAGTATGCAGATACCACGACTACTTTTCACCGATGATTTCTTTCGGAATCAGTTGACGGAATGCAGCGAATGATCAATCGACTTAAGAGTTCTTGTGAACTTTGGAATCTGTCTGTTAGCTTACAGAAATCTAAAATTATGATATTCAGAGCTGGTGGTAGTAGATATATCTCTAATGAAAAATGGACCTGCAAAGCAGAGCCTGTTTCAATATTTCGGGAATATAAGTATCTAGGCTTAATAATTATGGCGAAGTATAGTATGAAAAAGCATTCCCACTTAATCTGGCTGAGGCGAAAAGAGCTGTTTCTTCAGCATGGGCCGATGCATCAATAATAAACATATTGAGCACAGCACGAAGCTTAAATTATTTCGTGCGACTGCAGTATCTATATTACTGTATTGAGGTTGAAAGATTCCTGATATATTTTCTGAAACGCATTTTCCGGTTACCAAATTCCACTCAAAATTATATGCTGCATTTGGAAACGCTTAAACTGTAATTTGAATATGTCGTAAAAGTACTGCAGATGGAAGAGGAACGACCGCCTCAGAGGAGGTATATCGACAAGGGGAAATCTCATCAAAAAGTGGGAGCAGTTGGGGGACAGCATCGGTGAAAATGTACGCATTGCCACAGACATTAGCACTGCTGACTTAAGTAAGATTTTCAAAAAAAAACTATTAGAGAGAGCAAGCTCCACTTTGTACAACCACTGTAAAACGGAAGCATAAACTTCACAACTTCACAATCTTCAAGAACACACGTACTTTCATAATCGCTTTCCGCTAAAGATGATTAATTTAATATTTAAAGTAGGAGGTGAAATAATCAATTTACATCCCACACCGTCCTGACCTGCCAATTCTATGTGACCTGTATAACTTACAAGAAACCCTCCCTTTCATGTATATCGTATACCATTTTATTGCCAGATGTGCTATCTTCAGCAAGTTTCGTGTGAGATACTTTGGGGTAAACACAATGGATGGGAATGATGTTCTGAACATTTTAAACGGTGAACTTGGTTGGGAAATTTGTATAGATACACTTTAATCGCACTTAATTATAGATCACGACTTATTGAAGGCGAGTTCTAAATAACCATTTATATTGAATTATGAAAGCCAAACTTATGTAACGAATTGTCAATCTGGTAGACGGCTTTGGGCCAAACCATATTAAACGCAAGTTTATCAAATTGTAATTGTTAATTTAAGTACATTTTCTTTTAAATAAAGTTTTCAATACTACTAGTGAAAGATAGCAGGAATTTTAATGAAAATGTCTTGAATTGAAATGTTGGCGCTTTTATTGTAAGACTTTCATTTCAAATTAGCATTTCGTACGAAAACAGATAGCTTTAGGCACACACTTTGTGTGGACGAATATTAGATAATATATTATCAAAAATCATAAAAACAAACAGAAAACAGATATCAACGATTTAAAATGATTTTTCAAAAATTAGCTTCCCACTGAGAACCCAAAACTGACTTGAATCTAAAATGTGGCAACCTCAATCGACATTATATATGCGAATTTGAGAAATATCAAAATCAACAATAGCAAATTAAGTTCATGCTTAAAACAAAAAAATCAGTTCCATTCTTTTTGAAATATTCTTTAATTCTCTTTTCTTTCTTTTATGCGCTTTATGTTACGCTTATTTACCAATGATTTTGTACATACATACAAGGTCTGTCTAAGTTCTCAAAATAGAAATAAGATAAGACTCCTGTACCCTTAATGGTTACACCACTACACACTAGAAATGAAGGAACAAAAAAAAAGTGCACAGGGGGAGAGGAAAACATTTTGAAGTCACTGACTTATGGAATAGTCCTCGTATATATGAAGTGTGAGCAGTACTTGTATACAGAAGCATAAGTTCTGCACGTATTTTTTGAAAACAGAACAACAACTAGAAAAGATTTCAGTTGAAATTACTGGATTTACTACAAAATTGCAGTCCAAATGTACATGTTAACAGACTGACATTGTCGATGGCAAGATATTACGCATTCTTGCTGAGAAGCTAGGCCGTTGCCGTCTACGGGCTGCATTGCCATCCATATTATTATTATTATTATTCTCTTTTTTAAGAAAGGCAGACCCTTTATCAAATGAAACATACCCATATACACAAGAGATTCGAAACTACTCGAATACATAAAACACTGTGAGACTACTGGAATTAGGCGGTTCCTAACTACAATTTTGGATTCAACTTCTCGGATACTCGAATACCCAGATAAAATCATATACGAGGAAGCTGTTTTGTGACAGTAGTCCATATATCTAGTATGTATTTACATGTCTATATATATGAATGCACAAATATCTGTTGTTGTTCGTAGATAAAAATGAGCTACAAACACAATTTGTGTGAACCATATACACACTACCAAATATTCGAATATGTATTTCATTATTTCAATTTATTTCAGAAAATTCTTTTCTGCACCACACAAAGAAACCTGTTGAAGGTCGTTGAAATGCGTTTTTCACCGATGTCTTGGAATAAATTCGTACTGTGCATCCTTGAACTTTGGTTGACCAAGGTCATTTAAAATTTGAATATACAAATTTTCTTCAATTATACATATTTGTTATATAATATTTATCGACACACCATTTTCTGGTCATTATCATCAAATACGGCCATGTTAATGACCTATTGATGTGTTTGAAGTATTCATGGAAAAACTCGACGGCCCATTACAGACGCTAGTATTGAGTTACAGTAAAGCAACTTGGAGCTCGTTGGACGTCGAATATAGCTCTATCACGTCCTAGCTCTATCTTTTGGGGTGCATCAGCAAAGGTGATGGTTTCCGCACCCTTTTTGGGCTAATACTTTCCCAAGAATGTTCAAGAACTTTTTGCTTCTCGACTGTTTTTCGATTTCGATTTACAATTCTGTTACTTATTAGAATGATGCTTCAGTTGCGTTTTCATTATCTGTTTTTGCATATCTGCGTATAGTAGCAGATAGTTTTTTGTACTTCTTTGTGTCTTAAAAAAAAAAACAAGTTTATATCCTTCAGTTGGCACGATTATGTTTTTTCTACAGAACCGATTTGACCCGGAACACCATTTAGGAAACGCTGCCTTAGTAAGTCATGTATCAATCAGTATAAATTTCGAAGGCAGCAGGTTTGCTGCTATATGTGAATTGTTTGCCTAGTATTAATTATCGTATAATGGAATATTTCCATTCTTCTTTTGCCGCATGAGATGGTTCAACGTTTTCACTCTTTAAGTCTTACTGCCATATCAATGAATAATTGGATACATAAGAATTAGAGAATTGTCATCATTGCTTCTGTGTGCGTCTGAGTGCCACTGGGAGTTGTGACGCATATAATATACATGGAGATCTTGAGATGTAAGAGCATTCGCACGAATTAGTCACCTCCTATCATAAATCTGGAAAGTTCCTAAAATTGTAGTACTAGTTAAACTGTCTCACAACAAGTAATTCCCTCACAGCGAATAAATACAACAGTCTTCTTCATTTGTATTTCCATTGTACATAGTTCATCTTCTGACCCGCATGATCCCCTACAGGGTTCGCGAGATAATGCACGCACGAGAGATCTCCAAGCCACTAGATCCTCCGCCATCGACTCTAACTCATCAGGAGCTATGCTCAAGCGTAACCAGGCGAGTTTTTGGTCTTGGTCCAACCACCTCGTTCTGGAATCGCATTCAAGTACATACTTCATAAATAAAAATGTAGCCCATTCGTATTAATTTTAAGTGGGTCCAGAAAATGTAAAAAAGAACTGTAAAGTGGCTTGCTTGCTCTCCCCGTTCATAAAAAAAAATCATTACACACCAATGAGTGAAGGGAACTGTTAGATCTTTGTACACACAAATGGTCTCTGTTATAAGATTCGCTTACAGAGGACCGTCCCATGCTAATTAATACGAGAGCATGTACGCAGTGCTTTTCTGATATAGCCATAAAAACGGGGACGTGGACATTGTAGATAATTTAAAACAGCAACTCGCTTATCCAAATGTTTGAAATCTGATATGCATCTACGTTGTAACTACTGAACAACAAGTACTTCTGATCTTTTCATTCTAAAAATTTAATTAAGATACTTAATAAAAATATTTGTCTCAAAGAGAATCAATATTTAAATTTGTAATTACGGTACTGATAAGCATCTTTTTTATACACGCAGTGGCTGTGGCGCTTAGCGATTTAATTTAAAAATACGAATATCCAAGTTTCAACTATGTAAACGAAAAGTTTAACATGACTAAGTAAATTTATTTCGGTATTAGAAGTAATCACGACGTCATCAAAGCCTAAGCATTGACATTTGAGTATATAGTAATTAGGCAATCATTTTTTGATTGTCTGGAATGTAAATTGCAAGGCTCATCAAAGCGGTCAATCTAAAATAACAACTGCCGACTAGTTATGTGTAGGAATAATGATGAATAATCCGAACTGGAGCTGAATTCTGTAGCACTACTGATATGAACAATGGTAGAAAGCAAAGGGGAATCAATATGTGTGCCTAAGTTCAAATGTATTGGGTTCAAAAAACATTTTGGATGGAAATAACTCACAGATTTGTACAGAAAAATATGTTACTGAGAACCTCTAACTGCATTCAAACGATGTCGATTAATATGTTGTTTCTTTTAAGGTTTTGTCTTGAAGATAACATTACGGTGTATCCGTGTGTTCGTCTGCTTATGGTCAGAACTTCATAGCTCTTATATTTGTGGAGTAATCTATAATTTATCGATATCAATGTATGTAGTCGTCATTCAGCATTTCAACAATGGGCTACTTGTTGTGGCTTCCGTACATATAAGATTGTGTGTAATTTTGAAATTCCATTTCCCACCTTTGAATGGTATTTAAATCGATAGGTCATTTCGAATTAAGTAGTGTTTAATTTTAGCTACCGAATCCCATATCAAAGATATCAATTCAGAAAGTGGTTAATTGTGTGCTAAAGGATGAAGGAAGGTCCGTACTATGAACTTCGTAGTAAATATAGGAAATTAAACTGACATCGTTTGGAGTAGTTGCGCAACATCTTCGATGAATTCAGTCTTAATTCTTCAAAGATATTCATCACTATTTTATTACATTCTTGAATGTATGTCATCATCTGTGTGTGTGTTTGAATTATCTAATAAAGATGTATTTGATGTACCCGAAATCGCTCCCCTACCTGCTACAGTTGAATTATAATATCTGTGGTCACAAGGTAAAACTGTGACTTACTTCTTAGCGGACGTGTTTAAGGTCTTACCTCGGTCCAGGAATCAAGGAAATTTCTATATCGTCACAGATAGGATTTTTTCGAGTTTTTGGAAGTTAATCATGAAATTGTGCAAATCACTTTCTGATTGGTCCCCTTCGATTGAAAAAAGTTATAAAAAAAATTGCCAAAAACTGTAAAAGGTCACTAGAGATTTCTACCTCTCTTAATACATTATTTCTTCCAGTATTCCAACAGTATTCAAACAAACTGAAATTGTATAGTGAGTAGGGTTTTTAAAATTCCTGTTCTGTCAAGAGGAAACATTTGAAGCAAGAAACCGTAGCCATGATAAATTCATCGACATCCTCGCAGAAACTATCAACGGGAGAAATAATATAATTGCATCATGCTACAAGCATCCGAACGTAGAGCCTATTTTAAGAATCTGCTCAATGCTCCACAATTTTCACCACAGTATGCGACACCGCTTTTTGATCTCTTAGATTCTCCATTTACAGTTTTTGAAGTACAGAATGTAATCAACAAATCTAAAGTTGGTAAAACACCAGGAGACGACCGAGTACCAGCAGAACCCTATAAACAAATACAGTTTAGTTTCTTTCCGCATTAACCAACGAATATAATAGAATATTTGAAACAGCATGTGTGCCCGAAAGCTTTAAAATGTCAATCATTTTCATCTACACAAGAAAGGATCGTACGACAACCCTGAAAATGATCGACACATGTCTTTTCTGAATACGTCAGTCAAGTTGCTTAGTACCTTAATCTTCAATAGACTTACGCAGTGAATCGATAACAAGAAAATACTGAATGAATTTCAAGCTGGATTTAGGAGAAACTACTCAACCTTAAACCAAATATTCACCCTGACAAATATTGTGGAGAGCTACAAAGGAAGGAACAAGAAGCTATATGCTTCCTTCGTCGACTTTCGTGCTACCTTTGATTCGATTCCACGTCGAGCACCTTTTTACAAGCTGTATAAGATATGGGAATCTCTAGCAAAATTGTTATTTTATTGAAAGAGATGTACAAAAGCAACATCGCGTATGTATGGGATGGTGAACTTGTATCTGAAGACTTTGAAACGCAAATGGGAGTTAAACAGGCGGTGTTCTAACGCTTCATAAATGATATTGTTGAATGTTGAATTGGAGGAGGAATTCAGTTTGGAAGTATGCAGATACCACGACTACTTTTCACCGATGATTTCTTTCGGAATCAGTTGACGGAATGCAGCGAATGATCAATCGACTTAAGAGTTCTTGTGAACTTTGGAATCTGTCTGTTAGCTTACAGAAATCTAAAATTATGATATTCAGAGCTGGTGGTAGTAGATATATCTCTAATGAAAAATGGACCTGCAAAGCAGAGCCTGTTTCAATATTTCGGGAATATAAGTATCTAGGCTTAATAATTATGGCGAAGTATAGTATGAAAAAGCATTCCCACTTAATCTGGCTGAGGCGAAAAGAGCTGTTTCTTCAGCATGGGCCGATGCATCAATAATAAACATATTGAGCACAGCACGAAGCTTAAATTATTTCGTGCGACTGCAGTATCTATATTACTGTATTGAGGTTGAAAGATTCCTGATAAATTTTCTGAAACGCATTTTCCGGTTACCAAATTCCACTCAAAATTATATGCTGCATTTGGAAACGCTTAAACTGTAATTTGAATATGTCGTAAAAGTACTGCAGATGGAAGAGGAACGACCGCCTCAGAGGAGGTATATCGACAAGGGGAAATCTCATCAAAAAGTGGGAGCAGTTGGGGGACAGCATCGGTGAAAATGTACGCATTGCCACAGACATTAGCACTGCTGACTTAAGTAAGATTTTCAAAAAAAAACTATTAGAGAGAGCAAGCTCCACTTTGTACAACCACTGTAAAACGGAAGCATAAACTTCACAACTTCACAATCTTCAAGAACACACGTACTTTCATAATCGCTTTCCGCTAAAGATGATTAATTTAATATTTAAAGTAGGAGGTGAAATAATCAATTTACATCCCACACCGTCCTGACCTGCCAATTCTATGTGACCTGTATAACTTACAAGAAACCCTCCCTTTCATGTATATCGTATACCATTTTATTGCCAGATGTGCTATCTTCAGCAAGTTTCGTGTGAGATACTTTGGGGTAAACACAATGGATGGGAATGATGTTCTGAACATTTTAAACGGTGAACTTGGTTGGGAAATTTGTATAGATACACTTTAATCGCACTTAATTATAGATCACGACTTATTGAAGGCGAGTTCTAAATAACCATTTATATTGAATTATGAAAGCCAAACTTATGTAACGAATTGTCAATCTGGTAGACGGCTTTGGGCCAAACCATATTAAACGCAAGTTTATCAAATTGTAATTGTTAATTTAAGTACATTTTCTTTTAAATAAAGTTTTCAATACTACTAGTGAAAGATAGCAGGAATTTTAATGAAAATGTCTTGAATTGAAATGTTGGCGCTTTTATTGTAAGACTTTCATTTCAAATTAGCATTTCGTACGAAAACAGATAGCTTTAGGCACACACTTTGTGTGGACGAATATTAGATAATATATTATCAAAAATCATAAAAACAAACAGAAAACAGATATCAACGATTTAAAATGATTTTTCAAAAATTAGCTTCCCACTGAGAACCCAAAACTGACTTGAATCTAAAATGTGGCAACCTCAATCGACATTATATATGCGAATTTGAGAAATATCAAAATCAACAATAGCAAATTAAGTTCATGCTTAAAACAAAAAAATCAGTTCCATTCTTTTTGAAATATTCTTTAATTCTCTTTTCTTTCTTTTATGCGCTTTATGTTACGCTTATTTACCAATGATTTTGTACATACATACAAGGTCTGTCTAAGTTCTCAAAATAGAAATAAGATAAGACTCCTGTACCCTTAATGGTTACACCACTACACACTAGAAATGAAGGAACAAAAAAAAAGTGCACAGGGGGAGAGGAAAACATTTTGAAGTCACTGACTTATGGAATAGTCCTCGTATATATGAAGTGTGAGCAGTACTTGTATACAGAAGCATAAGTTCTGCACGTATTTTTTGAAAACAGAACAACAACTAGAAAAGATTTCAGTTGAAATTACTGGATTTACTACAAAATTGCAGTCCAAATGTACATGTTAACAGACTGACATTGTCGATGGCAAGATATTACGCATTCTTGCTGAGAAGCTAGGCCGTTGCCGTCTACGGGCTGCATTGCCATCCATATTATTATTATTATTATTCTCTTTTTTAAGAAAGGCAGACCCTTTATCAAATGAAACATACCCATATACACAAGAGATTCGAAACTACTCGAATACATAAAACACTGTGAGACTGCTGGAATTAGGCGGTTCCCAACTACAATTTTGGATTCAACTTCTCGGATACTCGAATACCCAGATAAAATCATATACGAGGAAGCTGTTTTGTGACAGTAGTCCATATATCTAGTATGTATTTACATGTCTACATATATGAATGCACAAATATCTGTTGTTGTTCGTAGATAAAAATGAGCTACAAACACAATTTGTGTGAACCATATACACACTACCAAATATTCGAATATGTATTTCATTATTTCAATTTTGGAAAATTCTTTTCTGAACCACACAAAGAAACCTGTTGAAGGTCGTTGAAATGCGTTTTTCACCGATGTCTTGGAATAAATTCGTACTGTGCATCCTTGAACTTTGGTTGACCAAGGTCATTTAAAATTTGAATATACAAATTTTCTTCAATTATACATATTTGTTATATAATATTTATCGACACACCATTTTCTGGTCATTATCATCAAATACGGCCATGTTAATGACCTATTGATGTGTTTGAAGTATTCATGGAAAAACTCGACGGCCCATTATAGACGCTAGTATTGAGTTATAGTAAAGCAACTTGGAGCTCGTTGGACGTCGAATATAGCTCTATCACGTCCTAACTCTATCTTTTGGGGTGCATCAGCAAAGGTGATGGTTTCCGCACCCTTTTTGGGCTAATACTTTCCCAAGAATGTTCAACAACTTTTTGCTTCTCGACTGTTTTTATACCAATGCTGAGAATGTCACCGGTCGCTGCAGAAAGGCCATATATGGAAGGAATGCATTACCTACATACATACAAGTTAGTTGACTTTGTCAAGTTGTCAATTCCACGAACGACATATAAGTAGAAATCCGATGAAGGCGATGGTATGGTCGCGTCTGCGAGATTGGTGAATGGAGGGCAAGACAACCGCGAACTCTATGAGCTGTAGCTCGGAAGGCACAAATCCGACGGTTGCACTGGCTCTTCCACATCGAGCAATGCAACATGACAACAATGCTCCAGCAAAGAGGGTCTGCAAATTTTAGCGTCCTGGTTCGAGGAGAGGAGGACCGAACCACCGGTATGAACCAGGTCATCACGGACGCAAGATGGTATTGTAGTATTGCTGACTTGAAGCAGCGTACCCAATACCTTCACCTATGGAAGCCAACTAAAGCTCAGACCCTCCATGGGTCCCAGATTTGACTAAGGTCGGTACACACTGTTAAGTATAAATATGGAATTATAAATTATCCTATTATATCTTAGCTTCTTAGTTAAATTACATTGTCATTAAAAAATCCAGAATTTAAAGCGTGAAACAGCTAAAAGACTGTAATTTAAGCATGTTGACGGAAAAATGTGGAAATGAAGAAGATGATTCCATGGGCTTCTATTAGGCTTTTTTCTTACTTCACAATACATATGACGCAAGGTTAAGTTTGAAAATTAGTTCAGTTACATCTTACATGCTCCTCAGTAGCTACAGTAGAAGCATTTTGCATTTTTACAAACGCTGAAAAATTCAGAAAATGTTAACCTAACAAGTAATATATGGTGAAATTTTAATTTTAAATTTTGGATGACACTGCAGTTGTTGAATATTTACCCATGTGTTTACAGTGTCTCATGTTATAGAACTGCTGTAGGTAGGCAGGTGAAGCTTTGAAGACAAACATCGTTGAGAACATTTATGTGTATTGTGTACATAAATAAGTACTTATTTTCTCGTTGAAATAATGAGGGATTATATGGAATAAGGAAAGGAATACCTTTAAAATAATAATTGTATACGAAATAATTCGAGGCTAGGGCAAGCTTGATAATTGCCCCAACCTGAAGGGCCGCGGTGAGCGATTCCTGTTGACATAAAGACTAACCGCGGTGCCCTCTGTATATAAAAAAAGTTGTAGTGGAGGAATCTCGGTAATCCACATTTAGATGTTATTTGGGTTACTAAAATATTTTTCCGGTTGAAGGTCTGGCATTTTTGCAACAAAGGGAATGCAAAAATGGCTCTGAAATTAGTCACTTGAGCACGCCGGAGAATGCAGGTCTCGTAATCTCCAGTCCAACACAAGCGAAAACTTGGGGCTTTTAATAGTCTACCCACAGAACTCTTCAAGGCCGGTGAAGATGATAGGAAGGAAAACATCTACCTATCTTCGTTTGCATGAACTGCAATATGAGCTCCGTATCTCCTTTCTATAAGAAATTATAATCCTCTTACCAGAACTATAGAGTTAGTCTAAATGTCAGCTAGATAAGATTATTACCAGCGTACTGTGTGAACTACTACAGCCGTTTTGCACCACATTCCACAAAGACAAATCCTAGCGAAGATAAGCAAGTTTCAAATCGATACACAACCATCCGTTTATCGAACTGAAAGCCGCATACGACAAAAGTCGTCACCAGGAACTATTCGATACGATGATCGAATTCGGAATCCCGCAAAAAAGTATCCGTTTGTGCCGCACCAAGCTGACATGTACACGATACACAGTGCACTTCGGTTCAAGGACTTCCGAGCCGTTTGAAACCTGCACCGGATATCGGCAAAGAAGATGAGTCGTCGTGTCATTTCTTCAATCTTCAATCGGATAAAGGCAGCTGTCAACACGAAAGGCACTATCTTCTACAAATGCAAACGTTGGGTTGACAAACCAAACTACTACACATCCTGGTTACAATAAAATGCTACCTGACTTTTGATTCTAATATCACATCGAGCAGTACTCAACATTATTACAACACTACTTTGGTTATACCATCAAACCCTAAATATGCTGTGGGCTCTTAGCCTAATAGAGCTGTCACACAGAGATGAAGAATAATGAATGAATGAATGATCTCAACCAACTTGATAAGTGCAATTGAAAGCAGGTAGCCCGACATTGCACTTGCTGCTAAGAGTTGGTTAAGGCCACCCCGGACAATAGTGGCACAAAAAAAATAAAATAACAAAAATGTAGGGTAAGCAGTCAATAATCCACAGCAGATGGCAGATTTTGTTCTATTTTCCATGAAAAAAAATCGAAAATCTTTAAACAGAGAGCTCACTCCGTTTTTGCTAAGTGCACTTAATACTTTGTGGCCAGGACAGTAACTATTGGGAAAATTGTACAATATTTTCGGGAACCCACAGTGCTCCCCTTACGTAAGAGAACTGAACCATCTCACCGTAAGCACAGAAATAGAAATCAAACACAATAAAAGATCTGCATATTATACCTTGCTGTTTCTCTTTTTCAGGCACACTGCTATCCATTGCAGCCATTGCCATTGCTTTAACCAGAACTATTTATTAGAGTTATGTTGTGGGAGAGCGTATCAGTACCGAATTAATACGTTTTCCTTCATTTTTATTGAAAACTGAAATTGGGCTATTTCGTTACGATCTACTTTGATAAACCCAGTTTACAAATCACATAGAAAGTGTGCCAGCACTAGCAGTGGCTATTCTCTTTCACGTAAGCACTCGCCACTATAAACATGTTTTCTCAAAATGCACTCTACGGTCTCAAGCCAACAAGAAACTTCACGTCTATCCCGCGACTGTCTCTTTCTGTAAACGCGGCAAAAATTCTATCACAGAAACGATCCACCTCGATCGGTGACTTCTTTCATACTGAACTTCACACAACTTCGTATGCACCGTTTATCAATTCACTATGCCTGTGCTCATTGCCTGCCTACTCAATTCTGGGGGTCAGTACTGAACCTTTTGTTGTAGTACTTCTCAGAGTTCGGCTGGTTCAACTAGTGGCGGTGAAATTTTCACTTGCACAAGTGAATCACTCGTTGACCATGTCTGTAGCCAAAGAAACAAGATATGCAGATTTTAAAAAGACATAGCTGGTGTTGATTATGTATACATACACATGCAATTGTATTGTTCAAGGTGTACTCTATTCCTTAAGGCGACTGAATGATTTGATCTTGAACCACCGCACAGTGACGTTACGTAATAAGCTAAAATTTCAGATCGCTAGGCCCCAGGGTAATTTTCTAGAGGTAGTTGAGAGCATTTTTCCAACTGCCACAAACATATTTTCTATCAGTCTTCATTGCACTTTTTTCGATATTGGTATATTGATAAATAATGTGTTAAGAGTTAAGAGCACTTTTTCTTTTCCAAACGAGACCGTACAGTTAAAGCTTCAGAGTTATTTTTAAATTCCAGTGTACATGCATTACATGTGTCGAATTATGATGATACGCATGTTCGAATGTTTATTATTAAATTATTTATTCAATACGTCAAATTCGAGACTGACGTGGTACGCGATTGCGCGTATGTGTATCGGACTGGTAAATAATATTTGCACATTAAGAACTTAATCTATTTATCCGGTGTACAGGAAAGGAGTAAAAGAAACAACAACAAAATAAAAAAACGAATGACAAGGTTCGAGGGTAGAGCTATGTGGTAAAATTATACGTCTAAGGTGGTTAAAGAAGAGATCCCACAAACTTTCGAAAGATCTCAATGTAAGACTTAAAATGTAGGCGTAATGTAATCAATCATTACTAGAAGTATTTAAGAAGATGATATAAAAATGTGTTTGCACAGAGATTATATGTTACAATTGCAGTCATCTACCCCATTAACGTAGTCTAAATAAATAGATACATATCATCATATTCATAGATCACTTCACTCTTCATAAATAAATATCATTAACTATAACCTGTGCAAATGCAACAAAATAATTGTAGGTACCTTAGGTGAAGTGTTATCATATAATGTCCAAGATATCCATGGAGTCTAAAGACAGACTTAAATGCGAACGGGTGGCGCTACAGCCCGTAGAGGGCCAGGGACTAGAACTACTCGTGTTGTGCGTGCGTTCTCTCACGAGTGGAACAGTTTTATTCGGACTCCGAACGGCCAAGTTTGAGAAGCTTTTTCTAGACAGTTATACTCTTTGAACATTGTCCGTGTGACTCGAAAGAGGTGTGAAAAGTATTTCTTGTCGAACCAGGAATCTAACCTAGACAGGTAAGTACGTCCAAGTGCGTATGAGTCGACGCACATACCCACAACCCCACGGGCCAATGCGGACGAAATAAAGCCATTAAAATTGCATAAAAACAAACTGGTGTTATTTCTTCTTAAAATATTAAGACTAACCTTAGTACGAAATGATTACATTGAAAGCACTTATAAGTGCTGAGTTGTTAAACCAAGCATAGTTCTACTATTACTGAGCAAATTATTTGTTATTTTTTGTATATCATACAAGAAACTGAAACAAGATGAAACGTCAGAAAGGCGAATTGCTAAAGTATCCTCGAAATCTTTACACAAGTTGAAGCAGACAGCCGAGACAATATCTGCGCACTTTGTTGTCTTAGCCACGACAGAGCATCCTTAATCTTCAGCCTACAAAACGATACAGTGACTTGGTAGTCGGAGTTACACTTGAATGTTTGGTTCCTGGGAATAGACCTCTCCCACGCCATCCGTTTCTCGCCTTCAAAACCGCATACGACTTCGACAAAATTTATTCGGTTGCGTCGAACTACGGTAACATATACGCGATACACAGTGCAGTCCGGTTCAAGGACTTTCGAGCCGTTCTAACATTCTAACATCTACGCCCAGGCCTATGTGGATGATGTGGCTGTACTGTCTTTTGGATCGTGTGTTCAAAAGCGCAAGATTCTCTTCAGTTTCATGCCACCCTCCCAGAATAAGATGTCGGTGTCTGAAATTCTATACTCTTCCCTGTTTACCAGTGGATTGGGAATGATTTTAAGTAGAGATGAGTCGTATTCAAAATGGAGACCACTTCCCTCTTGGCATTGACATGAACTTGGAATTAAACAATTGTGGAACAACTGAGATGAATGCTTTTTTGATTAAGTTCACCTGAGTCCCGATGATTGATTGGACAATCTAGCGATGTTTTTTGAGTAACCACAACAACGAAAGCTATTTGTTGAAAGATTTCACAAACACCTCAATGAGCCCATTTAAATAAGGGAACAAAATAGAAAACAAGCAGAGTTCAAACTCGTTTTTTTCAATCAAATTATTCATTTTTACTTGCTAACACATTTATTCGAAAATAACAAGTGCCTCAGTAATGTTCTGTTTTTTATTGCCTTTTTAAACTCATAAGAAAATTTTCTTGTATCGGGCAATCAACTCGTGATGTAAATGAAATGTAAATTTAAAGTAATTTGAATTGAGCGCGTTTGAAATTCTCGCTCTCGCTTTTGTTTACGAAAGGGAAGCAAATACGATGAAACCATGCCAGAAGCAATCACTGAGCTATTCGTGAAGATGTCTGCTGAATATATTTTGCACTTAAGTCTTGCTCACATGACCAGAAAATCTAACAGCAGTACTGTTCAACAAGATTTTCGACACCGGGGGCAATGACTGTGAAGTTAGTATATTACACATATTTGTATATGTTGAATTTTGCACAATATCCGGTGTAGACTCTTATGAATTATGAATAAAGAACTGCACACATGAACCACGATCTGACAAGCAATGACTACATGGAAGTTCCTGTGTTACGCCGGTTATATTAGCCTGCCGGTTGATATTATTTTAAATATAAGTTCAGTGTGCGCCAAATACAAGTTATTTTATAAGAATGCAATAAAATGAATAAAAATAAGTTTGTTCCATGAATTATTGCGTTTTTAGTAAGAAAAAACATTATCATTCATTATGACGTCGGTCAAGTAGCTGCCTCGGCTGGGTTCGCAGTACCGTATTATATCGCCCCAATTTTCCAAGACCTTGTTGATGGTTTAAGGCTGTAGCTTACGGATTGCTTGAATGATATTGGCCTTAAGTGCTTGAATCGTTTCCGATTTTTTGGCACAAAACCGTTTTTTCACGCTTCCCCACAAAGGGGTCAAATCACATAAGGCGGCTATTCGACATTTAGTGCGCAAAAGATCAATTGGCATGGGCTGTATGGCATGGCGAGCCACCAGAGGTCTTCCAAATTCTTGTCTTCAATTTCAGTAAAAAAAGGAGAACATGTTATGATTTTTCGCCCAAAATCGTTCAATTGAAGCTAAAGCTGCTTAGAGGTCCAAACTGCGGAGCGATAATGAAGCGGATGGTCGCGCGCATTTTATTGGACCTTGTAAGCAAAGAATCCGAGATCTTTGTGCAGAATTCTCCTTCGCCAGTACGTGAAATGTTTAACTGTAGAGAGCGATAGCGAGTTGATGTTCGTGAATGGAGTCTCTCACTCTCGACACAGCAGCCACGTTCTCATTTGTGCGCACCGTACTACGGCGGGGAACATGAGTGTTGTCCACTAGCATATCAGTCTCACGAACTTTTTGCACAAACTTATGTACAACTGTCCCGGCTTCATTTTGGGCCAAGACTTCTTTTCAAAGACGAACTGTTTGGGCTAAACAGCACTTACTTTGGAAATAAGTTTTCAATGTTTCCCAACGTTGTTCAAGGGTAAAGCAACTCATTTCGTTCCGCGGAGGTACCATAGACTCTCTGTCAAGATTTCGAAAGGGAAACAGCTGTCAGTGTAAAAATAACTTTATTTAAAAAAATAATTTAAAGAAAAAACGACTAAATGACCTACCCTCTCTTAGCTATGGGAGATTCACGTTATCGCTTTACAATTATTAAAGTAAGTGCTTATATATCGATTAATCGGATTGAGATTATAATCCGCCTAACCATTTGGTAAGATGTTTTCTTTAAGGTAACATCTGGCGAATATATCTTGTCACTTACCTTGCAAAATGTTGCTTAAAATACAAATTGTGTGGTTCCGAAAAAAAATGTAAATAAAATAACATTAATGGTTTAGATTGCGACCAAATTCACAAATCTCAAAAGTAAGTAAACAGCTTATGTTCTCAAATTAAACTCAAACGGACTGTAAGAATAAAACATAGAATTTTGTTTTGTAAAGCTATTAGTAATGTACCTGAAACATGAGTAATCAACTGTAGACAGCTGTTAGTAAAACAAAAAGAATCAAACATTTCTCGCAGAAGTAAGTAAACATGAACAACGCATATGTATTGGGATTTGCTACAATATGGGGATTCATGGTATCATCTACTGTGGTCAATTTGCTGTGCACTGATAAACCATGACACTCCTTTCACAAATGCCACTTTGAGAAGCTTTTTCTAGACAGTTATACTCTTTGAGCATTATCAGTGACTGAAAATCGTATTGGGTATCGAACCCAGGAAACCGAGGTTTAAGAGCGTAGGAGTCGACACACAGACACACAACGCCATGGCCACCATTGCCATTATCATTCTCTAATAATTTACCAGGCGAGGTGAAGTATAGAGATTGCAGCAACGAATATTCATTATATCAGCCATTAACATGCAAACTCGCTCACACTTCCAAAGTCTTGCATTTTATTTTCAATGAAAATTAATTTTTTTTTGTGACGATAGGAAATTATAGCTTTACTTTTAGTAAAAAGTGCAAATTGCAAGACTTATATTGTACTACAATTATCTCAAAAAATGTTGTTGAAAATGATGATTACTCTGTCAAGTTACCTCATTAATCTCATATAGTATATGTAAACTCTTTTAATTTAAGATGTGTTTTTTCAGATAATCGCAGGGCACATTAGACCTAACAATTTCGCCACGGCCACAAGGTCCTCTGCACACAGCGACAATATTTAACAATATTTATTAAATTAGTATAATAACAATTCTTCAAACGCTGAAACTTATTTTCTCCGTACTGGCTTTTTCTCAAAGCCAAGCAGAAAAATACCTTGTTCCAAAAATGTTGGAAGCCTGGAAACGTATTCATTTGCCAGATTATCCCCATCCACCAATTTGAGTTTAGATGTAACGATTCAACTTTTCACGAAATACAACGCACAACAGATGTATTGCAAAAGTCTTCGAAAAAATGAGTTTGTTGGGACCCGTTTCTTAACGTCTTCCAATAATTCAACAATGTTTGATACGATGGCATGAAACATATATCGTGGACATATTTCCAAGAAGCGAGTTATGTGTCAGACAGGCCCTACGACTAGGAATACGACGAAGGAATTTTGGTAACAGATAAAGCGATTAGCCTGAAATCAGTGCTTTGAATTGGGTACAGTGCAGAAATCTGGCGATCATTGTTTTCTGTGACAATTGATTTGGCATTTCTCTGTTCTTTTGTGGTTAGTTTGATTTTGCAATTCATTATGAATAGGCTCACGCTTAAGCAACTTGGACTTGACAGCCAACAACTTAAAAGATTAAATGAACTACAGATGCTCGTTTGTCTGTATTTTATTACAATTTAAAGTTTTCCGCCTTCTCCGTTCATATCGTTGTACCATCTGGGCTGGTTCGTGGTTGAATCTTCTTCCCCAACCTCCATATACGCAAACAAGACCAAAAAATTGTGTCAGAACTTGACTTCGAAAAAACCAAGGGCTTCTTTATCTGGTCTTAAGATTTTCAATGTTTCCGCGCCATGAAGCGGGACAGGGACGGTCAAGGTGTTGTATAATGTCAGCTTTGTCGTTCGATATAGGCCGCAACTATTCAATTGCCTCTTGAGGTCAAAGAAACAGCGATCGGCAAGAGTTATTCTGCGTTTAATCTCGGTACTGATAGTATTCATACTGTTTACATAAAAGCCGAGGTAGACGAAGTCGCTGACTCCATCAAAAGTATACCTGCCTATAGTGAATATGGCCAAGACATCGATAGATTGTGTACTTCCCTGAAGACAGCATATAAAGAGTGCTCCAAAGTGAATGCACGGCTTAAAATAGAAAACACAGTTTTTAGTCATTCAATTGAATGGGTTATGCAAGGGTGGTATGACATGTAAATATAATATTATTCAATTTCCGCGGAAAGAACTGTGTTCTCATGTTGCTATATCGAGAAACAGTGCTTGACCATCTTAATTTTCAAATGAGTATTGACATTCAGTCCAAAATCCGCACTAATCAGTAAGACGTTGCGGATACACTTCGCTATTGGGATTTGAACGGTTTGTTTTGGGATGAACAGCGTGCTTAGCGTCTCCAATTCATCCAGTCTCCCTGAATTTTTTCAATTAATCTCTTCACAGTTGACGAAGTAAAAAAACTATTCCAACCAAATATGTACATATATAATTTTTGAGATAATTTTCAATACACGTTGTTGTATTGTGTGATGATTAATTTTTGTTGAACCTATCAGATAGCAAATTATTCTTTTTCAGTGTTGCCAACAATTTACTGCACAAACGGTGGCATCTTCAAATAGTTGATTTTGTAACATCCTTTAGACCGTTTTACCCTCAGAATCTTCTTCTGAAACGACACTACAGCTGAAAGGTACGACTGTGGTATCTACTTTTTTCAAAATTCTTCGGTCAGTTACATAGAAACTCGGCTTTAGAAAACATACACATCTTGCCTGGAAACAAGTCTTTTAAAAATTTAAAATTCATTTTGTATTCATTTTCATATTGTCACTAGTTAAATCCGTGGGAATCGAAAGAAACAAACCCCATCATATCTCATATTTGTCGATTTGTTGGAGAATAATTTAAATTATGGAACAAATTGTTTACTGACCACACTTCTTGTATCGCAGCAAAATATTACACAAATTACAATTTTATTATATGTACATAATAATAAAAACTTTGCTCGTATAAATTAACACAAACAAATATCTTCACAAATTGCACAAAACTGAATTTGTTAACACAACTGTCAAATTTGTACAATAAACGTTATGTCATGAAAAAATATAAAGTATGCGCAGGATTAAATACAACATTGTATTATGTGTATCTTGAAAGCCAAATTGATCATGACAACTTGCATAATACTAGACGCAAGCAGCATCTCCTCAAATAACACCTGGTGAAATTAGCTGGAGCAGCTATAAGAAACAACAATAATGTTCAACACAAAAGTTAGTAACACTATTAATTTGAATATTTGTTGTAACGTCATAAAACTATTTCTTGTGGTAAGACTTATGTTTATTGTCTTACTGGTCTCTGGCTTCCAGCAAGAAGAATGCGAGTCCCCAATAACGTCTTTTGGGAGAGTTGAGGAGATGATGAAGAAGAGAAGACTACTAGAACATTAGGTAAGCGTTGGGGATTGAGATCGAGAATCGTGTGGTTAAAGAACTCTCTCGTCCTAAACGCGCTAATTACTATAATCTAACTTATCCCAGATGTTTTCATACTAATTATGTTTCGGTGTAAATGTAAAGCAAAATTCAGTGCTGAAAAGAACACAATCAAATGTCTGTACCTTGATTGAAATATTCAACTTTCCGAACGAATCTAATTTTCAATCTTAATGTAGAACAACATTCACAAAAAAACGTCTGCACCTAAATTTCTGCACGCCATAAGATCTCACGTAACCTTCATTTAATGCGATTGCAAAAACTGGTTAATGCATATGTATGTACATACATAAATATATAAAGGCACATTTCAAGAGACACACATTAAATGTCAATAAAATATCTTGATTCAAATGAAAATAAACCGAAAGAAACTTGCTTCGAATCAACTTCACTTCATTCAGACATCGAAAGCTATCAATGAAAAATCAGTTGAGAGCTGCATAAGGTGCGTGACTACCTACAGCCGCGGAGGCGCCATATAGTCTGGATACGTTTACCAATAGCATATCAATATTTCCATATCATTACTTCACCTGAGAGAGATAATCTCTCAAATGAAAAACTCAATCCAAAAGTATAGGAGACTTATTTTTTTGTCTCTGAGTGTGCGTCTGCTTCTGTGAGGCGGTATCGGCTACTGAATAAGCTTTTCTATAAATTCAAATTTGGTGTGATAAAGTATTTCTTGAATTTGTTTAATTTTATATAACGAAGCAGATGCACGTTTCGATTGAAACTGGTCTATGCATACTTGAGCATTCAATAAAAACAAACAAAATCTATCGGTGATTAAGCGCAAATAAATTGAGTTATAGATAATGAACACACGTTGAAAATAAATGTAGATCTTTTAATATAGTATCACTTAGGACGGTGGAAAGCTCTTAGTTCCTATGTAATGGCGAGTTCTTACGGCTTTATGGGCTCCATTGGCACTATTTTCTTCGTTTTATTATACTCTCGGAGTACTTGCATATGTAAAGTACTACTCCGGGAGGGCTTTGAGCATTAGTTTCAAGCTTCCGGCGAAGCACAACAGCAACCATCAATGGATAAAGGAGGCATAAAGCATCGTGATGTACCCTTCAATCTCCCTTCAATCTCTGGTGACCGGGATGGGCGATAAAACATCCAACATACTCTTACTACAATAAACAATAAAATAACAAATGATGTGAATGTTCATTCAAAACATAATTCTCATTATTGGCTCGTTTCTACCATAGTCTGTGTTGTGAAACTTTTCAAATAAAATATCCCAAGTACGGAGTGACCTAGATGGCGTATGAAATAAACATCATAATTGGGGAGTCTAGTTGATAGGGACTTCAAACCAACCAGTTGGCATCTTAAAAAAAATGTACTTGGTAAATCGCTTTTGAACTTTTTCGATACGTTCGGAAAATGTTATGAAAGCCGGGTTCCAAACTACGACAGCATACTCAAGGAAAGGTCGAACGTGGGAAATATAGAGTGTTAGTAGTTCGAATGGATCAGTGAATCCTTTTGTGTTACGCTTGATGAAGCCGACTGCTGAGTTTGCTTTTGCTAATATATGGCTGATATGAATATGTAATGTAAATGAGGAGATCAACAAGTCTTTGACACTATTAGCATTCAAAGATTTTAACTTCCAATCGAGTAATTAAATTGAATGGCATTTACTTAAATTAAGCTTAAGTTTATCATTTTCGCACCACTCCAAGATGTTGTAACAGAAGACAGTCATTAACATTCTGAAGACTTTTGAATATTTTCTTATTATCAGCATATAGCAAAGATTCACTGTTTGATTGAAAAAGTATTAGCACTGATGAATAGGACTGGCTGCCTTGTGGTATCCCCGAGCCACACGTAGTTTGGCCTTGATAAAGAGTTTTCAATTTTAGCTCTTTGGGCTCGGTTATATTTAAGAGGAAAGAAGGTATCCAATTTAAGAAATGGGACCGAAGAAAGGGACGTATAAATTGAAAAGTTAGTAGAAGTCGAGTGTCCAGATGTAAAACCGTGCTGCACTTCCGATATGTGGCCTTTGATTAAGAACTCAGTTTTATTCTTTACTATACCTTTAAATAATATAGGAACCGCGGAGATATTGCACATACATAGGAATTAAGAATAAATAAGAATCTTTCCACACATCTAGAAAAACACCTTCAGATAACGAATGATTGAATATGTGTAATATAGGACTGTAAAGTGAATCAGCACAGTATTTGAGAATAAGAAGTGCAAGGAGGACATCAGTAGGGTTCAAAGGTATCGAGCCAATGTCTACATGACTAGGACAGCTATAATGGAAGCTATACAATGAATATGGATCTGTTTGTGATTAATTAAATCATTTAACATCAATATTGCACATTTAGTGACTATAGAATTAATCGCAGCTAATAAAAACTACATCTACTATTTTTGAAAGAGAGTTTGTTATGGGATTGATTGGTTTCAAATTCATTGAGGCTAGCTAATCTATATAGAGAATTGATGTCAGTCAGATTAAAATATCCCAAGTGACATGCACATTTAGAATCATTACACATATTGTTAACATAATCTATGTTTGAAGAATATTTTCATTTTCATATATTTGTGGCATACTTATAGGCGGTATATAGTTAGAAATTAAAAATAACTGATTTTTTGTTGAATGATCTAATGTAATTATGAATGAAAATACAAATTTGTTCAAGCAAATTTCTTTACACGGAAAACATGTGCGAAGTGCAAAAAGTATACCAATTCAAAATGAATTATAGAGTTTCGAGTTGTATATCTCATTCGATTATATGTATATCTCCGAGTAAAACCAAGCTTCAACAATTACGATCACATCGTAGATTGTATATGAATGTGTCACGATGGCGTTATGCGTGCGAATTGAAAATACCGTTATCACTCTAATCTCTCTTTATTTTCGTTTTTAGTTACATATCGCCTTTAATACACTTTATATTTAGAGCCCTGTTTCCAATGATATCCGCGAATTAATGTTTCGAAGTTCTATGGGATGTTCGTCGGTTAACAGCTGGGCGAGACCTGACATTGAAGATGTCCTCTGCTCCATTGAAATGTCTTCTTCATCATCGCATTCGTTGTCGATCTCGGGTCCCAGTGAACACCAAACCAGATTTTGTCGGTGGTCATGATGGTCGTCAATTTGCAACGCTTGCGTGAAGAGTTGATCTCCTCCAACACATATCGAGCGAAACGAAGATGTCGCTTTACAATGTACGGATCTTTGTAACGCGCCTCAAGCTTGTGTGATTCCCCAGTTGGTTTGGAAACACTCTACAAGGACCAACTCCACTTCATAAGGAAGTTTATGTTTATGGTCGAATCGTACTTTCCACATTTCCCGTTCCTTGCGAATTCTATCTGCTGAAATCTCCCTTTTGACGGTACTGGTTGATCTTTGTCGATGTCATGTGCAGCTTGGACGAATTGATTTGTGATAACGTCCTTCAGCTTGAAGTCAAACACGAGATAATTGGAACTAAACCCAGTTGCTGCATTGCATTTTGTATTAATCGCCCATTGAAGAGTCCCAGTCGATACTTTCTTTGTCGGGAGGATTTCAATTGCCGGTTTTGTTTTGACGTTCTTCACTGCCTTGATTACAGCATATTTGTAATGTATTTGCATCAGTTATTCTCAAAACGTGTGTTTTTCCTTTGGGACTTCGAGAAAATGGTCCTCGAAGCGTTCGGAAAGGGATGGGATCCGCCCTTCTGATGTCTGGTGATCGTATATTGTAGCAGCATTCTATGCATGCGGCGATGTAAGATTTTACGTAGTTTCTCTTTCTGCGAAACCAAAGTGTGTGATTTATTCTTTGCATTACCTTATGAACGCCATGATGTCCCATGTCATCGTGAAAATGTTTAACCACACGTCATCGCACGGCTGATTGTACCACTAATCTAGTTCCGTCATTGCTTTCCTTATACAGTCGTCTATCCTTCATCATGAAATTCCGTTTGAAAGTCGATATTGATTTTTTAAGTATTTGCGGCTACAGTTGTAAGTTTCTACTCCGATGAACAACCGAAAAATAAAATTTTTGTAATCGCAACCACCATCTGGCGATTCTAGGAATGAGTGATTTGGCTTCCTTTACATTGCTAATGGCTGAACAGTCGGTAACCAACGTGAATCCTTTACGCAGCAAATACATTCGGAACCTTTCAAAGCTCGCGACTACAGCGAGGAATTCAAGTTCAAAGCTAGAGTATTTATATTCGGCGGGATCACACTAAAATAAAACACTGGCTTTCGTTCGGCATCGTTACCGGTTAATTGGAAGAGTATGCCGGCGAGTGAGTACTTCGTAGCTAAACACCTTTCCCTTCAATGGCTTAACCAGCTTTGATATTGCTTCTTGGAAAAGGCAGGGTGCATTTACAAGTCCAAATGGCACGCGATTGAACTGGTATTGTCCACCATGAGTTATGAATGCCGTGAATTTTCGAGATTTCTTTTCGATTGGTATTTGATAATACTCGGACATGAAGTCTAAGACGGTAAAGAATCTTTTCCCAGCGACTGAAACTAGAATGTCTTCAACAGTTGGCATCGGGTATGGCACTTTCAAAGTGATAGCGTTAAGTGCTCTAAAGTCGATACACATACGATCTTCGCCTGTACTTTCTTGACGAGGACGACTGGTGACGAATATGGTGACTCACTTGGGTAAATGATTCCACTATCGAGTAGATTCGAGACGATATTGTCGAATACTTCTCGTTTGGCAAATGGTATTCTATACGGCTTCTTAGCAATTGGTGTGTTCGATGTGAGTGTGATTTCCATGACTGTTGTTTCGCACTTCTATAATCGATCGATAGCTTCGTAAAAGCAATCGTCAAACATATTGACAACGTTCACAATTTGATTTTGTACGTGAGGATCTAAATTGTTGCCTATTTTTCGATTATTGCTTGAACTTTCCTCGAAATGACACGTTTCTTTCCTTACAACCAACTGATAATTACTATCGTTGAGAATATCGTTTCCCATAATGATCGAATATGGAAGTAGGTCATCATCCACAACAAGCAATTGATGTGTGATATGTTGGTTGGCTATGCTCATGGATACATGCATACAGCTATTGCCTATCCACATTCCTCCACCAAATCCTGCAAGTTTGAACGTGTCGCACGGGGTGATCGATCCAACTTCACTTGCGATATATCGTTTGATCAGAGAATTATCGCTGCCTGTGTCGATGAAAGCGAAAATGCTGTTGCCGTTTACTTGTAAAACCTTCATTCCGTTTTCGATCGATCCCTCGGTTCGGTTGAAGATATGCGAAGAAAATTGTTCATGGGCGCGTTAGGGGATGATTTATTCCTTTCAGGGCAAACTTCGTTGGAGTGATTTGTTAGCTGACATACCGTGCAACGTTGTCTGCGTTGAGGTTGCTGGCAGTTTAGGCCGCTTTTATACACCCTAAGTTCGTCTGCAACTTTCCAATCTTGTAGGCAATGGAGGTGAAACGTGCCAGGGGTAGCCCGAATTCAGTGTGCTAGAGAATTGCGAATCATTCTTCCAGGGCGGTTTGAAGTTCTATGTGCTTCATACTTTTTCGTACGTACATTATTATTGCCGCATCAGACAAGCTGTGCTTTTGTCCCAAAGCTCTCATTCTGAAGAAATATTCCATGACTGATTCAGGGAACTTTCGAGTATTTCTCACCATCTCGAAATGGATGTCGGCTTCGCTTAATGTTTTACCGAAGTCATTTATCAGTCAGGTTCTTATGGTGTCTAAGAGTGCATCACACCAAAGCTTCGCTGGACCCCGCATTGACTGACGAATAGAACACTTCTCTAATCCCAACCCTAGCCTACAATCAGGGCGTTAATGCGTTGCACGTATTGTTCGGCGGTTGGAGAAACCTGATCGGATGGGTTGTTTTCTGGGTGTACTGCGTGAGCTTCGCTGACATTGTATAGCGGCGGATGGATTGTATTTACCGTTAGTGATGTAGTCGGCGTTGAAATGCTGGATGTTGTTTGTGGAGCCACCGTCTGCGTTGCCATCGTCTGCATCTTCTGTTGCGCCGCCGTCTAATGATTTTCTTCGAAAATTTAATTGAACCAGACTGGATAATGTTTTGACGGCATTTCGAACAGTCCCGATTCCTTCCTCTTCTTCCTCGTCGCTGCCAACTTTAATTCTTTCACTTTTATGTCTTTTATTTTCGTTACAGGCATCGTTGTTTTTTTCACAAAATTATACGTATTTTATGATCATCCCACTTCTGAATTTTGTCACGATGGCGGTATGCGTGCGAATAGAAAAGACAGTTCTCACTCGAATGTCTCTTTCTTATTTTCGCTTTTAGTTACATATCGTTTTTAGTACACTTTATATTTAGAGCCCTGTTTCCTAGGATGTCCGCGAATTAATGTTTCGAAGTTCTAGGGGATGTTCGTCGGTTGACAAATGGAAGGATTGAATGCCTTTCAGCGTAGGCTGAAATAACAAATGAAGTGTAGGGTGGCAGGATCAATGTATTTTTAATGTAAGGAAGCCGAATAAGTTGTTTGTCTTCGAGGTAAAACAAAAAATGTGTTTCGGTTCTGTGCACACTAGTGCAACAGACATAGTCGTTTGAATTATTACCATAAGCGATCTTGTAGAGAATACTGTCACATCTAATAGAGTTACTAAGTGAAAGTAAGGCTTAAATAATTCTTATTTCAATACAACTTATTCCTTAGGCATAAGGCTTGATATTTAAGGTATATTGCTTTCCATTCAAGATGCCTAATCCTTATTCTACGACTGGAAACCTTATAGGCCTTAACTCAGAATTAATATCGATATTTATTAAAATATTTGTACGAATTTTAAAAGGTTTATTATTCTGGATAGATCTGTATACCTTTCTGTACACTTCAGCGGTTGGGGAAGGAATGAAATACAATATAAATAAAGTTAATGAATTCACAAGTTAATTGACATATTGAAATTATGACATACTACTTAGATTCACAGGATACAATTTGCAAAGTAGAAACAATGTGCATAGGCTAATTCAAATTGAGTAAACAATCGTTCTCAACAAATTTAAAAAGAATAAATCAGAAACCGCTTTGAGATTTTCGATCGTTAACATCTTCTGCCCAACTAGCATCTACAAAGCCTGTAAGTGGTAATCCGGATTTTCGAAATTCTAATCGAACATGTTTGGTTGCGTTATTTAGTGAACCAAATGTTCTTGATATTTAACGACTTCAATAGCACGCCTATACACAAAATTCCATTATCCTTTTTTATTTCCAGCCCAACACAAGGTGAGAGATCTTTTATATCAAATTTTGAACTTAAAGTTTCTCTAAAAGATATTGAAAAATATTTTACGTTAGAGACTACGGCACTGGTCATACTTTGATTGAATTAATCCAATCGTATTTAACCAATGTCTTATACGATTAACTTCCCGCTTGTTTTAGACCGTATAATGCTTTTTGCAGATGAGAAACCTTTTGCGAGTGATTTCTGGTTGTTTCATGAACATTTTTTTTGTTTCATTTAATTTTCCATTAAATAAAGCTGTAGAAATATCAAAATGGTTAAGTTGCAAGTAATGTTCAATGGACAAAGCATATATTAATCGTAAGGAACTCTGTCTAATAATGGGGCGTACGTTTCTGTATAATCAACACCAAATTTTTGTGTGTATCCTTTTGCTAATAGACGCGCATTCTCTTTTTCCAAATTTGTCATATATTTTGATTTATAAACCCATTTATTCCCAATGGCTGTTTACCCAACTGGCCGATCACAGATATACCATGTACTATTTTTGATAAGGGAGTTATATTCCTGTTTCATGCCCGCAACACATTCGTTGCATGTACTGAATTCATTGCTTCTAGAAAATTGGATGGATCTTCTTCTTCTGCTAAATGTTTTCTCAGTTACCTCTTTCGAAAAATTAGGTTGACGATGTCTTTAACGATATGTTTTATTTGACCTTTCGTCACACGTAACATTTAGTATTTTTGTATCATCATTTTCTAAAATTATCTTCCGCATCCTCGCTTCCTTTTCAACTTGCTAATTTTGAATATTGTCATCTTTCCTATCATCATTTCCAATTACGTTACTGTTTTTATGTTGAAATTCATAAAATAGTTATTCATCTTCCCATTGACTTTTAACTTCCAACTGTTTATCTTTGGGGAAATTTGTTCTATTACAAAACTGCTCGATAAAGCGTACATCACGACTTTTTAAAAACTGTTCTTGTGCCTCTACTCCATAGTCGATACGCGAGAATATCCAACCAGGGCATATTCTTCACTTCTTTGACTAAATTTCCCATTATGTGGACCTTTGACTAGTGCAAAAGCTCTGCATCCTATTTTTCGGTGAATATTGGGGATCTTACCTGTCGAAATTTGCTCAGGAGTTTTATTTACATTTAAAGAGGTAGGACACCGATTACTTACATTACTACCAATTCAGCCCAAAAAAAACTTTGGTAAGTTCGTTTCAATAAGAAAACATCGAACCATTTCGACTAATGTTCGATTCATACGTTGTGCAACACCGTTTTGCTGAGGTGTATACTCTGCAGTCAATGATCCTTTAATTCCACTATCACGTAACAATTTTGAAAACTCATGGCATATTAATTCCTTTGCATACTTCTAAGTATTTTAATTTTGAAATTCCTAAATACCTTTAAATATTTGCTTTTTTTTCCTTAGAAAATAAACAAAAACTTTTCTTGAATAATCGTCAATGAATTTTGCGAAATAAAGACTTACTTGATAGACTCTACAGTAACTGGTCCACAAAGATCCGTGTGGACAATTTCCAATAAACAACTCGATGAATTTTGAATTTTTGACCGAAAGGGTAGTCTCGTCTGTTTTCCTTTGTCACAAACTGAGCATTAAATTTTAGATTCCACAAGATTTGGAAGTCCGTTAACCATATTGTTAGTTTTGAGTTAACGTAGAGAGGTTATATTTAAATGCCAGTACATTTTGTGCCATAATTCTGTTACTTTTAGATTCCGAGGTAAAATTAAATTTTTCAGATTTTTTGAATTTTATCAACTAAATAGAGTCCATTCACTTTTACTGCATCTAATAGCCCTTTCCCATTTTTATTAATCCAAGCATGTTCACCTTCTCTCGTGACCTTACAATAATTATCAATTGCTTTACTGGTATGAATAATGTTTTATAAAGTGAAATCGATAATTCCTTTCCGGTAACAATAGTGTTGGGGCATCTAATATTAGTAAATTTTTGTTTTGGTACTTGCTGTTATGTTTCTGGACATCTTAAAACTAATCTAAATTAACCTTGCAAACTTTCTTCATATGACCCTTTTTCCACACCGATAGCAATTAAATTGAAATGAAGGCATACCTGTTTTCTGAGTACTCAACCCCTTAGAATGGAACTTAACCTTAAGAGCTTCGATTTTGAGTTCATAATCACCCTTTTTTTCGCTTACTTCCAGCAAACGAGCTCGTAGGACATCAATCTTCGGAAAATCAGTACTTGCATCGAACATACTCGTAGCTTGAATATTTTTGTTGCTTCCCGGTAGGTTATCTATCTAGTAGGTTATCAGCAGCACAGCCAGAAAATTGTCGTTTAACTTCACATCCATTTCAATTAGACGTGATACAATAGAATTGAATTGTGTTAGAAAATTTTCCATGCATTGACCTTCACTCATTTTTAAATTAACTAAATTACGAAATTCTTGCAAAATCGTTTTCAATCATTTTAACAATATTTTTTAAGTAATGTCGCTTACCTTACTTTTTCCTTAATATAAACCTTACATAGAACCTTATTTAAGACTTATTATCAATTTAAGAAAAGGCGTGATTTCTTAGACGTTAATGTCACCATTTTGGTTATGAGATCCAGTCGCAGCCGCTGCAGTAGACAGCAAAGATTGCAATAAATTTGCACACTTTTGGAAGTCCATCACACTTAAAGACTTCTTTAAATGATACTCATATAATACAACCCTTTGTTGACCAACGGTACTTGTAAGTACCACATTCTTTTACACTAAGTAAAAACTCTATATAACTCAAATACGCTATGTACTCCCAAAGAGACCCTTAAGTATCATGTAACCGTAATGTAAATTATTATTTGACATTATTTTTTATTACGTTTTAGCCAGAGTTATGAGGTTTTCTTTTCCAAGGCCTACTGCACATTGAATAGAATAATTTTCATCAACTTTAGTGTATGAAGAATTCAGTAGGCCTTGCAAATTTCGTCAAACTTTTAAGTTATTTATTTGATTTGAATATTGAGCTTCGAAAGTAGTAAGAATACAATTGCAGTTCTACAATTTTTTTATATTAGTTTACAAGAAAACTAAAGCGGACTGGTAAGTACCGTTGGGCTGTGTGACAAAATAAAGTTTTGTTTTCAAATTTTCGTGTAGTAAAGAATAATAAAATGGCTATTCGCAATTTGAAGGATGAACAGATTGTGCCACTAATTGAGGAATTACCATTGGACAACAATGAAGATACGGACATAGAATCCGACGCTGAAATGGATCCTGTGGCAATTAGTTCAAAATCTGCAACCCTTACAAATGAGAAACAGGATGAAATGTTACTCCATGAAGAGCTTGAAAAGTTGTTTGGGGATGATGAGGCGGTTTTAGAAATCTCTCCAGATTGCAGCTTTCCGAAGAAAAGGGTACTTGATGAGGAACCAATTCGCCAATGGAAATCTAGGGACCATCCATCGCACATCCCGGATTATGAGCTTCCTGAGGGACCAGTTGAAAGTTTGTTCGAGGATTGCGTAAGTAAAACAGATTTTTTCGTCGAATTTGTAGAAGGTGTGCTCGATAAAATTGTTTATCAGTCCAACCTTTACGCCGTCCAAAGAAATAAAATCTTGGAATTGAAGAAGAATGAGCTTTTAGCCTTCGTTGGAATAAATTTTCTTATGGGTTACCATAAGTTACCCAGCTGGAGGGACTTTTGGAGTGATAGTGAGGATTTGGGAGTTTCGTTGGTGGGTAAAACCATGAGCCGAAATAGATTTGATGCAATTTTGAGCAATTTGCATCTAAATGATAACAGTCTTATCCCAAAAGATAACAAAGATCGTCTATTCAAACTTCGGCCAGTGATGGATTCATTGAACGAACAATTTTGCGCTGCTTATCATGGAACAAGACAACTTTCTGTTGATGAGTCCATGATACTCTTCAAGGATAGAAATTCGATGAAACAATATAATCCCATGAAGCCCATAAAAAGAGGTTACAAATTATGGTGTTTAGCAGACCAATACGGCTTTATAAAGAAGTTTTCAATTTACCAAGAAAAGGACAAGCAGCTGGAAAAAAAGTATGAAAATGATGGTCTCGGTGAAAGAGTAGTCTTATCAATGACTGAAAAAGAGTGGGGAAAGCAAAAAATAATTTTCTTTGATAATAATTTTACTTCAGTAAGACTCCTAGAGAAACTAAAAGCAGAACAAACTTTAGCCTGTGGTACCATCAGAGCAAAAAGGAAAGGCAATCCGAAAAATTTGAAAGATGACAAACAAATGGAAAGGGAGCGTCTGACTATCGATCTTCAAAAGATGGAATTAGTTTTTACAAATGGAAAGATACCAGAATAGTTTTCTTAGCTTCAAATTACCATGGCAATGAGATTTCCACTGTTAATAGAAGGGATAAATCGGGTGTGCAGCACGAAGTAAGTTGCCCAAGAGTTATAAAAGACTACAATACATTCATGGGGGGTGTGGACCATGATGATCAACTTCGTTCCGCATATGGATTAGGACGAAGATCTAAGATGTGGTGGCATCGCATTTTTTGGGGGATGATAGAAATTGCATTTATAAACTCGTTTATCGTCTACTGTCAACTGAACGAAAAGGTTTCCCTTCTTGATTATAAAAGATGTGTAACTCTTGGTCTTATGTCGCAAAAGAACTTGTCTGGTGACAGACGCGGTCTAAAGCGGAAGTTCCTAAATGATGATTATCCACAGTGCAATAAAAAAACACAGAGGTAAAGCAGAATCTGTTCCAAAGGACGTGCGACTAGGTAAACTAGGTTCATTGGCCAAAGTTTATGGATGCAAGAGGCAGATGTGAACTTTGCAGCATCAACAAAATACAGTCAAAGCCGTTTTCGAAATGCAGCCATTGCAATGTTTATCTTTGTTGTAATGACAAAAATAACTGTTTTTCTTTGTACCACGGGATACATTTGTAAAAAATATATATAAGTACTAATGAAAATGTTGATGGTAACCTCAAAAGAATAAATTTACTCTATTACAAGTATTCCATTAAAATAAAAAAGAAAATAAATTAAAGTACTTTTGAGTACCACTTCCATATCTCGTCCTTTGAGGTCCTTGAAGAAAACCACAATTTGTTTTCCTTCTTAAACCAACCCAAAACCAAATAAAAGCAAAAAAAAAATATTTTTTTTTTACTTTTTGGTTGCTTGGTCAACAAAGGGTTAATAATAAAATGATCTATCCTGTTCAAGTTTGCTTCGTTGTTAGGATAGAACTTCTTGTACTCAGACTCGGGTGTACGATACAACCGGAGACAAGTGCGAAGACACTGTCTCTCGAACAACCTCATCTTTTCCATCTGGGAAGGACTCACATTGAACCACAGTGGACAACCGTAGGCCATAACAGGCCGGATGAGGGCCATATAGTGGATTACCTTCACCCTCTAATCACGTTGGCTAGAGTAAAACAACCCCCTTGCAAAGGCCTTCTTAGCTTTTGTCAGAGCAATATCTACTAGTATATGTTTGTCAAAATACAGATATTGATCCAACCAAATGCCAAGATACCTTACTACACTTTTCACATCTAACGGCCTTCCCTGCGGATCAACTATGCCGAACTTACGCCAGCTTGTGCGCGTATCCCATGATGCTATGTACAGCGGGGTCCTGAAAAGGATAGTTTCACACTTCAGGAAGCTGATAATCAACTTCCAGTCGTCGCAAAATCGCTGAATTTGTTCGAAGTCACATTGCAACAAGTTATTTATTACTTCGACCTTCGGACCTGATCTGTACGCTACTAGATCGTCGGCGTACGCAATTAAGTGCGGCATGGAACCTATAAGATCTGCAGTGAATATTGAGAACAAGATCGGCGAACCAACCGCTCCCTGTTGCAGACCATTTTTGATGTCAAAGACCATGGTAGAAGTTACGTCGCCACTTTTCATGACGAGCTTTCTGCCTATTATCATGTCATAGATCGTGTATAGCAATGGTTTACTTATGCCGAGCCTGACCAGCTTGAGGAAGAGACCCTCTAACCAAACGGTGTCGAACGCTTTCTCCAAGTCAATCAGACAGGCACCCGTGCATTGCTTTTTGTTTTTGTTCCACTGAATGTCGGATACCAGTTTGGACGCGGCATGTATAGTTTCATGCCCCGCCCTGAATCCAAACTGGTTGTCCGGTATGATTTTATTTTCCTCAACCCATTGTTTCAGAACTCCTATGACTATCTTTTCAAAAACCTTTTTTATGCAAGGAAAAAGACTGATCGACCGAAGATTTGTCGGGATAGATTTGTCTTTGTCCCGTTTAGGGATGGCTGCACTACAACTGTTTTCCAGTGTGCCGGGTAATAAGCATTACTCAGCGTATTATTGAACAGTGTTGTGTAAATCTACACGGCTTCGGGGGGAAGATAGCGAAGCACAATATTTGGTATACCATCGATTCCCACCGGCTTTTTCTTCTTCAGCGAGTTAAAGATACCCTGAAGATCTTCTTGAGAAATCAATATGTGATTTCCATATTGCCGACGGCATTATTTGCCATGTTATCGTCACTGAACATGGTAAAACCAGGATTCTCAGATCGCCATTGACTTATCTCGTTTCGTGTCGTGATTCGGCCTACGAACCTCGTTGACCGTATACACTCGCTGAAACACAGCACTAATTGCTTTCACCTTCTCCTGGGGATCTTCAATCACGAAGAAGACGTTGTCTAGCACTGCCCCATCTGGATCGATGCCAACTGAAGTCAGTAGTTGTTGGTTATTTGTCGTCCTGGGAAGTCTAACGGCCTGAATGTAGTTTTGATCTTTCCTCCGAAATATTTTATTTACTTGTGGGAACATGCCTGGGTTGTTAGAACGTGCATCCCGGATCTTATTGCCCCAGTGCAAGATTGTGGCCAAACTATAATTGATACGGATTAACTGTTGGAGGTTCTTGATCTCCGATTTCAATGCAGCCTACTTTTGTGCACGTGAAGTGCATCGATGGTAGCATTTCGATAAACATAGCTGTCATCGATTTGTACTACCTTCGGAATAGTCTTCTCCATGGTACGTTTAATTACGTCGTCCATTTGTATGAGGCACCTGTTAACCTCTTCGTTCGTTAGATTTCTGTTTGATGGAGGATTGATCCCACTCGAACGTAGTTCTGTGGATAACGTCCTGGAGAAGCGAGGCCAGCGGGTCTCATTGTAATTGTAAGGATTCCTCTGGACATACTCCTCCAGTTCTTCCACCTCGTTCGGGAGCTGAATAGCCGCGAAGAGTCAGCAGTAATCACTCTCGTACTCAACCGCAGTTAAACAGTTCCGCGTGCGTCTTGCCACGTCTAGTATCGCCAGTCGTCTGTCGATCAGCAACAAAACCAGATAGGACCCGCACTTGCCTATCAGTTACAAGCAAATCTAGCTTGAACTCAATATTTTGCTCTGCCAACCAGTTATATAGTAGGGTCCCCCTGTCGTCATGCACTCTATTGCTTGGATATATATATATATATATATATATATATATATGCTTGGAGTTCAAATCCCCAGCAATTATATAATAGTTTTCCTCCGAGCTCAGTCGAAGGCTAGTGAAAAGAGTATCGAGTTCTAAAATGAAGTTGCGATTGAGAGCAGGATTGTCAGCTGCGTAGATCGCGATCACATGTAACCGCTTTCCACCCTGGAGAGGAATGCGTGCAATACACGTTTCTAGCACATTGAAATCTTCGCACTTCATTGCTATACATGACCTTATGACAGATGCCTTTTTTGATTAAGAGAGCGACCCTGCCCCCACGCAAGGATTGGGGACGGTCTCTTCGAACTACGTGGTAATTCTTGTACCAGAGTGTGCGCGTCTGGTTCAGCTTAGTTTCGCCGGCCATCAGCACGTCTGGATTGTGACTTTGCATAAGGTTGCCGAGCGTTAATTTGCGTTCTATCCTAATCAGCGAATTCAGCCATTAGACCGAAGATGCGTTTGGCACGGCAAACACCGTCGAGTAGATTAATTCTACTCGCGCTGCTTGCTCTTGGAACTGTTTCTCGAGCTGAGCGATCTGCCCCTGGATAGAGAGCAGTACCGCCATCATATCCAGATTCGCTTCAGGTTGTCTGGCCACTGGGACCGGAGTCACATTCGGCACTGTCTGTTGTACCTGATGCCATTTGGGCGTAGGAGACGGCCGGAGTAACAGTGGTAGCTGGAACACGGGGCACAGGCCTCGCTTCTACCATTTTGAGTTGTTTCTTTGCCTCTATACTCTTTCTAATCTCCTGGACTTTAGGACATCCCCGATAAATAGCAGGGTGCCCATTGGTCTTACAGAGTACGCATGTGAACACAGCCCTGTCCTCGACTTTTTCCTTCCCTAAACGGCATTCCCCTGGATTGTGGGTTTCTGCGCATTTGTCGCAGCGGGACTCCATGTTGCAGTTCGCCGCGGCATGCCCTAACCTCTGACAGCGAGCACATTGGAGTATGTGCTTCGTCTTTATTAATGTGTCCCATTTCACAGACATGGAGCCTAAACGAGTCATTCGTCACTGCCACTGCGGAGCAGTGTACCGAAAGCCTTAAGGGCCCTTTATACTTTAAATAATACGAATTTCTTGTTGCCAACTTACATAATTTGTCCACCTCCTTCGTCTCCAGTCCGAAGACGTTGATGGGCGGGCATCTCTCCTTCTTGGCTGCTGGTTGCTGCTGCGTCTGCTTCTGAGGATGTCGTTGTTGTTGTTGTTGCTGCTGCTTCTGCTTCATTGGTTGTTGTTGCTGTCGCGTGGCAGGTGTGGAACGTTGCCCCTTTGGCAGCTGTTGGAAGCGTTCTTGTCGCTGCTGCTGCTGCTTTTGTTGTTGCTGCTGTTGTTGTTGCTGTTGTTGTTGCGTTTATTTGGCCTCTTTCCTTGCCTTCATCTTAATGTGAAGTGCCAGGATTTGGGCGTCTAGTTCCTCTCTCCCCCTCTGCTTCCTCACCAATTCTTCGCGCTCATCCTCCTCTCCATCATCAGATTCGGATGATGTAAGGCCACGGTAGGGGTTCCCGCTACCGGCGTAGGAGAATCTCCCCTCACCATCTGCCGATTCGTACTGGACGTTGTCCAGAGGTTTTTTGCGTAGCGCAGCTGTAGCTGCGATTAAGGCTGTTTCTGCTGCTGCTGCAGCTTTTGTTGTTGTTATAGCTGCTGCTGTTGTTGTTGCTTCTTCTTCCGCAACTTTCGTGTCGCCTGAGGCGACAGTGGAACGGCGCTTCACCACATTAGGTTGCGGATGAAGCTTCTTCCTCCTTTTATTCCTCTCCTCCGGCTGCGTTGGCTGGTGGCCTGATGTGCCAGCCTGGTGGTCTGATAGGTCACATTTGCCCGCTTTTAAGAGAGCGGACCGCTCTTTCGATGACATTGGTTTTATTTTCTTTTACAGAGAAAAAAAAATAAAACTAACGACGACTGCGTTTCTGATTTTCGAACCCACACCGCGGGGTTAACTAACTCCGCGGTCTAGCACCACTTCCTCTGAGCCACACTATATACACTTCTGCGTGGCACCTGGGCTGCGATACATTCGAACGTCTACTCGGCTGAATTGGTGGAGTTAGTGTACTCATGGACTTACCATCGACACAGTTTTTGGCTCGTATGGTTTGTTGAATTTCTGGAAGTGTGTCTGGCAATCAACGGCGCTCTGTGGTTGTGCGTTGACAAGGCGTCGATTTTACTTACTAATGATCCGAGGATTTTGTAGATTTCCTGGACCTGCCCCTTCAAATCGCCCTCAGCCTTGCTTGTATGACTAAACACTTTTTTGTGCGATTGCCCAGCGTCAGCTTCCTCCAACCGATTAAAAATATCATCCATACACAATTTAATTTTGTCGCACTCCATTTCTAATTAATTTGTTAAATATTTTTTATCGGAATAATTTTACTTCTGATATTTGTCAGAAATAATCCAGTTGAAGACTTTTATAAAATACGTTTTGTTATAAACAAAATACAAGAATATCAAATTCATAGAATAGAGCTTGACAAAATGTAAAAGATAAAAGTATTTAGGATAATGTAGCAGATGAAGTTACAAGTTATATAAAGTTATTTCAGAGTGCAGAATCAACATTATTAACATTATATTATTCATTCATTCGTTTGTGGCAACCGAGTTATTTCTGACATTATAAATATTTTTATTTTATTATATAAGTTAATATTTAATACACACTCGCTTGTTAGGCTGATCATATATTTTTTATAATATTGTATACAGCTTGTAAATAAATAAATAAATACATTAATTCACAAAAACAAAACAAACAAACGTATATTAGTGATTAAATAATTAAATAAATAAAGTAAAATATATATGCATGAAAATTAACGATAATTTATTTTTAAAAAAATACTAGTTCACTACTTTCGTATGTAAGCGGAACTTATGCTTGCGCTGATCCATCCTATTTTTTCCTTTTTCGATGGCGTATTTTATGTTAGACTGCAGAATTTATTTCTGCGCGCATGATATTTCGTTATTTGCCACTTTGCCATATTAATACAAGCAATTCCACCTAGCCTGTGCACAATAATTTCTCACACATCACTCAAAAGTGATGAAAAAACTTAGTTCTCAATTCGTATGGAATCATTCAAGCCAGAAGTGCAGAATTTATTTCTGAAATTACATGGCTAAATTCGCGACCGTTTTATACAAGATACTGCAGGCATTTAAAAATCGAGTTCATAAAAGAGTCAACGGAAATTTCCATTGATGAGATAAATTAAGTTGATGAGCAAGTAAGAGACTTGCAGAAGACAACAACGTTAATTGAAGGAAGAGCAGAAGTTCTATACGGAGACGTCATCAACAGAAATATGTTATTTATGTGACCAAACTTCTAAGCAATTCAATAGTATAGGGAAGTGTTTGCAAGAAAATTTGAAACCAAGAACTTGGAGCATATCCGTTCTGTCACTCTTGTGTTAGCAGTTGAAGTAAGTGCAAGTGTTTATTCCCATCGTGGTTTCTTAGACAGTAAAACTTCCAACAGTCGAATTCGTAGTGTCTGTGGTGAAGGCGATAACGCCCTCCCAGCAAACAGTCTTATTTAAGTGCAAATATAAAATATTCAACAGTGGTGAATAATACGAAACCGGTGGAAATGTGGATAGTATCAATAACGAACGTTTAAACGTCATAAACGATAGTGTCCCTCATACAGCTGTGATAAAATCAACAGGTGAACGTGTTCGTCGCGTTTTGAGTGACTTAAAAATCGATAATTATCTTTTTCAAAAACATATCGCCCTGCCAAAAAATTATTTCTCCATCTTTGGAAAGCTCAGAGAAAATAAAATCATAACTGAACAGACTAAATATTGAGTTCTTCACATTTTCTCGGAAGGAAACGCGACCTTTGAAAGTAATTTTATCGGGACATGATCTTACAAGCGAAAAATTTGTAAAGGAAAAACTCATTTCATCCGGAATAAAATGCATCGACGTGAAAATTGTCACAAACAATGTTAACCCAAACATCTACTATAAAGCTATATACACTGAGTATATTCAACGTGGAACAATAAAACTAAACGAACTGAAGAAAAATCATTCCAGTTTGTTTAGAACCATAGTCCGCTGGGACTTTAAGAAACAAAAACCAGGAAAAATTACACAATGTCACAATTGTCAGCTGTATGGAAACGGCTCCATGCATTGTCACGCAAAAAGTTCTTGTGCTAACTGCTCCGACAGCCACAAAACAACTGAATGCAAAGAACCTGACGCGATGCGTTGCGCCAATTGCAGCGAACCACACAGATCATCTGATCCAAGTTGCATTAGTCGTAAACAATATGTGGAGATTCGTCAAAAACTCTCCTCTCATCAACGTCCAAATAACAGCAAACGCACACCACATATATTACTCCCACAAAAACCTTTCTTAAAAACCTTACACGCTAATTTTTTTCCTTTCACTCCCCAAACGTTCGACCACTGTACCGTCTTAGCCAACAAACAAAATTCGACCAGCTGATAGTTCTCCACCATTAACTGCCACGCAGGTCCATAGCGGAAAAACCTCTCATCAGGAAAATACATCTGTAAACAAAGAGGAACAAATTATTCTCTTTCGACGAAATAAATTCTCTTTTAAATGAAGTATTAGCTAAGCTTTAAACCTGTATAACAAAAAGTGATCAATTCAATGTAATCACATCTCTTGCTATCAAATACATTTATTCAAATAATTATGGTATATAATTCCCTAAACATTATTACTTGGAATGCAAGAAGCATATCAATTATAATATTAGAATTCTTTAATTATATTATTGATAAAAAAGTTGATATTGCTTTTGGTACGGAAACTCACTTAAATGAAAACAAAACCTTTTATCACCCAAACCCTTTTATCACCCAAACTTTAGTTGCATCGTCTCGACTGGAGTAACACAACAGGAGGTGGCGTTGCTGTCGTCCTACGGAAAAATATTGTACATTCGGTACACCCAGGCTTGCAACTGCGTCGTATTGAATCAATTGGCATAGAAATTAATATAGGCAGAAACTCTAAAGTGAGTATCTTTTCTGTTTATTTCCCGGGTGGATGTCTCATAAGATGTCTCACTTTAAGAACGACTTGCAAAAAATATTTAGATATCGAGATAAAGTTATCTAAAAAATTGTCGCCATCAATTGTGGAATTGTATAATATTAATATTATCGAAATGCACGCAAACTTTTCTTTACTATACCGTCCTGAATTTACTTACAACATCTAAATCTAAAAGTCCTTCCACTCTAGACTTTTTTATGACTAATATTTCAACGTACTGCTCCATGCCATTCACCTATGACAATTTGGGGTCGGATCATCTTCCTTTAATTATCAATTTGAATCTCTTATTTGAAGTTAATCGACCTACGTTACTATAAATATTCCGCAGCCAATTGGAACCATTTTGCTTCATATATCAATACCAACTGCAATCAGAATAATGTTATTTCTTCGGCTGTAACTACGACTACCCAAATTGATTCAATGTGTATGCATTTTACTTCGTTATTAAACTGCGCTGCCGATTTCGCAATACCTAAGTACCCTAGGAAAGATAGTAATGCAATTCCACTTCCTAGTAATATTTTACTATTAATACGGCTGAGAAACTCAGAAAGAAGAAAATGGATACGTTATCGCTATGACTGCTTTCTTTATAGCACGAAAATGTTAAACAAGGCCATTGCAAAAGAAATTAATGAGTTCAAAAATAAGCGCTGGAATAACCTACTTTATAGCTTTGATAAATATAGTAAACCATTCTGGAAAGTTACAAAAATTATTAAAATAAGAGGTTTGAGTATTCCACCTCTAGGGGTTCAAAGCCAGCTTCATAGGCCAATAAGCTTAAGTTTAAGTAAGCTATTAGAAAAGATAATAAAAGAAAAGATTGACAATCACTTAACTGAGAATAATATTCTCCCCGACTATCAATTTGGGTTTCGGCGTTCTCACAATACGTACCATCGAATCATAATGATTAAGGAACATGTCAAACATAAATTTCAATCCAAAGAGTACACTGGATTAGTATTATTAGATATTGAAAAATCTTGCTTTAATATACAAACTTATTAAATTAAACTTTCATATGGAAACTGTTAAAATCATCCAGAGTTTTTTAAATAAAAGAAAATGTATGGTAAAAGTACAAAATGTTAAATGCGCAGTACAAAATATTACATATGGATTACCACAAGGTACTGTACTCGCCCCAACACTTTTTAATATATTTGTCTCTGACATTCCAGATCTTGGCAATGATGTGAATATTGCCATGTTTGCTGATGATACAGCAATATTTGCATCTGGTACATACTATACGGACATCTATAATGTGCTGCAAGCGGCACTTTCCAAATTAGAAAAATTCCTTTACAAACGGAAAATTAAAGTAAACGCTTCGAAAACAAAAGCAGTTTGGTTTACACGTAGACGAAAAGAATGTTTTATTCCAAACAACGTAAAACTTCTAATGGGTTCTATCGATATTTACTGGTCTGAGCACTGCAGATATCTCGGAGTTATGATTGATAAGAAACTAACTTTTCAGAAACACATTTCGGTCACTATAGATAAAATTAACAAATACATCAAAATTCTTTACCCCATTATAAATAGAAAATCGAAACTTTGTACTGACAATAAGCTTATTTTGTATAAGTCTGTCTTTCAATCTATTCTATTGTACGGGGTTTCTATTTGGTACGACTGCGCTAAAACTCACAAACTTAAAATTCAAATATGCCAAAATAAAGTCGTTCAAATTATGCTCACTTAAAAAGTTGATATTGCTTTGACTTCACAGCTAAAGCAATATCAACTTTTTACACTCTCTTATAGGAAATTTAACAAAAAGATTCTATGATAATTGTTATATTTCAAATAATGAACTTATCAAATGCATATCATTGTCAAATTAAACGCTTAACAATAAATAAATATGTTGATTAATGGAAATATGAGTTAAATAAAAATATTTGAATAGAGGACATTGCAATATTTGATTTTAAGAGTTAAATAAGGGAATTTTCTTGTAGCTTTCCCTTGAATTAATATCTAAATATTTTTGTTGTATCTCGCTCACTCCACTCATTATTAAAATCATAGTTGTAAAGGACACTATTTGTCATGTTACTTAAATAAACAAATTAATAAAAAAAAACTATCTGCAATAAGGCTCTGGTTAAACAGCCAACTTGTAATCTAGAATAAATTTCGTGTTTATCATATCAAGTTTTTCAAACAAATTGTTGTGTGCGAACTCCCTTATTGATATAAATATACGTATCGTAGTTGGTAGATTCGTTTTTATCGTTTTCAATGGAGTTTTCCAGTTTCAAGTTTCAGTTTCAACCTTAATTCCTTATAGCAGGATGGGAGTGAGTGCACCTCGTGAACATACATTTTCTTCGAATATTTCCCTCCATTTTTGGTGGTGAATATTTTACACCGAAATTTGAAACTGATAAGAATTGATGCCAGAAATGATAAGGGCATTTGCGATAAATAAATAAATTGCTGCGCATGTTTTTATTAATTTCCAAAATAGCTTGGTTGGAAAGCAATCTGCATGGTACGTCAGTAGTAACTATTCCCGCAAAACTAACTCCAGATATTTGAAAGAAAATAGTTTCGTTTATGCTTGTGATTGCCTGTTCCGCAAAGTTCACGAAAGCCATTCATGTAGTTTAACTTTGTCAACAATAGACACAACGCAACAATCGTCCTGCTTGACTTTCTCGGCCTTCAAGCAGTTTGACGGATGTAAAGAAGCAAAAACTTGCCGGAACATTTTTTTTGCAATATTTCATTAGAATAAGAGTATATCAATATCAAAGTTCAAAGTCCTCAATAATCCAAGCTTCAGAAATAAGGTTCTTCGTGTTTCACACCTATAAAAGTTGTTTAATTTTTGACTTAGATATACCCATACATAACTCGAATACATTTTGCCTTCTATTTTAATTTGTAATGATTTAATTCACACATTTTTTGTTACACTTTGTGCAGTATATTATAATAAAATGTTGTTTTCTAGTTCGAGTGCAATATGCCTATTGGGGAAACCGAACACGCGTTAAAGAATAAATCGGTTAACGCACCAAAAGCATATCTCTTGGGTGGAGTCGAAACGCTTTATGAAATACAATTGATTTGATCATGTTGGTTGAATTTTGTTTTCTTAAACATCACATCATGTATTTGTATGTACATATATTGATTTATTCTTGTCGGCACTTTATTGAATTTCATCTCTCTCGCATACATCATTTCCAACAGCCAAAGTGGTTGATTAAGACCTTCATACATTTGATATACAGTGATCCCCGCTTAATTGAAGCTCGCTTAATTGATTTTCCCATTTAATTGAACGGAAAAAGTGAGCTCGAATACTTCCTATATAAGCTATACACGTATTTGCACGGTTAATTGAATCGCGCATAATTGATTTACCCGTTTGTAACAAACAAGCTGAATACATCCAAAGTGTTCGGTTAATTGATTAACTCTGAACAAACAATTATTACAAAATACTAGCAAATTGTAGTAATTCGGGAGCACTGTTTTCACATTGAAATTGAAAGCACTGCACACAAGATGACAGCAAGCTTTAGTTTGTCATTGCCTTTCGAAAAGCGCGGTCCTTCTGACAAAACGGAGATGAGTGGCAACAAAAAATACACAAGTTTGTCCATAAAACAGAAATTGCAAATAATAAACGACTCCAAAGACAAGAGCAAAACCAAGGCAGAATTGTGTGAAAAATATAAATGCTCCCTCAGTACGATGAATAGGGTTTTACGGGATGTGAAACAAATTGAACAAAAATCTCAAAGTTGTCAACTATCTCGCAAGCGGGAAAGGACCGGGTTGTGCAAAGAGGTGGAACAAGCGCGTTTAACGTGGTTTGGTCAAGTGAGATCCTCAGGAGCAGCTATTTCTCCAAACATGATAATGGAAAAGGCAAAGCAGTTTGCTGTGATGTTGAACCATGATTTTACTCCAACTGCAGGTAAGCTCGATTTGGACCGTCGATGGTTTTTTGTAAAGATGTGTTTTTTGCAGGGTGGCTATGGCGTTGGCAAAAGCGACATGGAATTGTTGCGAAAAAAAATGCAAGGTGAACATTCTTCTGAAGATTTTGAAAGCGCTGAGGATTTTCGAAATTCAATGCTTCCTCATTTGGTATCAAATTATGGGGCTAATGATATTTTCAATGCCGATGAGACGGGCCTATATTATAAAGCCCTGCCCACATCAACTTTAACAAAAAGAGGAGTCGATGTGCGGTGCTTCAAATCCTCGAAAGAGCGACTAACATTACTTTTTATTTGTAATGCCACGGGGGATTACAAAAAAATCATTGTGATTGGAAAGACCAGGACACCGAGATGTTTTAAAAGCAAGGTAGTACCCCTACAATATTTCCATAACAAAAAGGCTTGGATGACCCAAACTATATGGGTCAAAATTTTATATTCACTGGACGAGGAAATGATAAGGCAGCAACGAAAAATAATTCTTTTTGTTGATAATGCTGCCTGTCACAAAAAGTTGGACAATTTAAAAAATATAAATGTCCAATTTTTACCACCTTATACGACATCTATCATTCAGCCTCTTAATCAAGGCATCATTCACTGCTTTAAATCATACTATCGGCAAGCAATTATTAGGAAAAAAATCGCATCTATCGAATGTGGCAAAACAATCGCAGAGTTGTCAATCACTGCTTTACAAGCAATGCATATTAGTAAGCATTGCTTGTGGCTTATAACACCATCAACGATAAGAAATTGCTTTAGAAAGGTATTTTTTTAACGCTTTTGATATACATATGTAGGTGTGTTGGCAAATTATTTATTTTCAGGTGAATTTCATTCAGACCGAAGTGGAGTTACAGCAGACATTCCTCAACCCACCAACCCACAAGTGAAGATCATCACGTATGCTGACGACACGCTCATCTACTCCCACATCAACAGTTACCTGTCGACACTCACCACCTATCTCGACAAGTGGAAAATAAGACCCAACGGACGAAAAACCCAAGTACTAGTGATTAAAGGTCCCGCCAACCACTGTACAAGGAACACCCTGAAGCATCACACAAGAATCCGGATAGATCTAAACAATGAATCTGTACGGCCTGACAAGGAGATGAAGTACCTAGGAGTTACTTTCACCAGAAATTTCTCCTTCGGAAATAACATCTCCAACCGCATCCAAAAAGCCAAGGTACAACTCAACTACTGTCGGAAAGGCATGTGGAAACCCAACACACTCTCCACAAGAATAAAGAGGATACTGTACAAACAGATAATAAGACCATCGCTTACATACGCGTGCCCGGTATGGTTCCACATTACACCATACCAAATGGAGAAACTCCGACGCTTCGAACGCAGATGCTTCAGGACGATCACCGGCCTCAACCGTCAACAAGACTCCTACAAATACATTAGGACATCCACTCTCTACAACAGCATCGAGATAGACAGAATCGACAGACGTATATTCCAGCTCACCGCCAACTTCAGCAACAACCTGCAGAACATCCCCAATACCCTAATAGCCGAACTTTCAACAAGACGACCTGATCCTCATGACACCTTCCTCACTACAAGCCACGTGAGAAGCCTGTACGAGATGGGCAGAATATTAGACGCCCAGAACAACATGGTATATCACAACACGCGAACTGGCAACAACACATTCAAGTTTGACAACACAAAGTATCAGGAGAGAAAGCTAAGCCTCTAGCCGTTCTCCTAAACTGTTGTATCTTTACATTTTTAATTGTGTATAATTAGTTTAAGTTATTATAAGTTAGTATAAGTTATTATAAGTTAAGTATTCAATCACAAAACACGCAGGTTTTATGAACCTTTTTCTGGCAATTAACACCCAATACATATAATTCCAATAAAAACTCATCAATTCAAATGTATTCAGAAAAAATATCTAGAGAAATGTTAATGCATGTTAGATATAACACTATATTTCTAAGACATATTAAGTATTTTCAATATCTGTTAGCCCTATACAAAACTTGGTTCAATAAAGAAAATGCATTTAAAAAAAAAAAACCGAAGTGCAACATGTCTGCGATAGCTTCGCTGAGTACGAGAACAATAATTCAGATTTCAACGTTTATGTGATGTGCGATGACAATTTATCATGTTATGGTGAAGTAACAGATGCAGAGATCTTAGAGACTGTCGCTGATAACCCCGTATGTAATAACGAAGAAGAAGCTGAAGAGAAAGTTGAAAGTATAATGCCGTCGACCGCCAAGATTCTTCAGTGTATCCAAAATCTCCGTGCATATTTTTTACCACTCAATAAATTTAATATTGAACTGGAAAATATGGAAGAAGATGTAATCAAAAATACAGTAACAATGCAAAGTAAGATAACAGATTTTTTTAAGATGAATACTTAACACACATATTATGTATAAATGTAAAAATACACATAAGATGTGTATTACCATGTGATTTATGAATTTATTTTGCAATAATTGAAGTGTAATTTTCTGTTTTTTTAAGAATAATTTGTTTTTGTTTGGTAGTTGAGTTTTTTTATAATAAAATATTTTAAAGTACTTTTGTGCAGCTTGTTTCTTATTTTAGTCACATATCGTTTGATTGATTTACTGGTTCAATTAAGCGAATATCGTCTAATTGCACTAGAGACGCAATTAAGCGAGTTTTCGTTAGTTGAATACACGGATAACTGATCGCGAAAATCGGACAACATGGTCGGTTCAATTAGGTGGGGATGACTGTATTACTAAATCCATAATTAATACTAAATCCTAAATAAGAGAGTTTAAGCAAAGACACGTGCTTTAAGAAGTTTACGCAAATCCACCACCAAATTTTCAGTGGGATTGGGATCTAAATATATTGCTGGAAGATTGAGCACACTTTGCTTTGAATTTTGGATGACGTTAACAATATAATAATATAATAACAAACGATATTTATAGTATAAAATAGTCATATCCCTAGAAACAAATCAGAATTAATTTCGCGCAATCTTATGAATAATAAACAAAACATTGAAATGTCAAGCACAATCAAATTCACCTCGATGAATTTAGGTAAGGGTATTCAGCTGTTCGCCTAGCACACTCGTATTCACAAGTCCTATTTGTGAACATGTTATAAAGCGCTGTCAAATGAAATCCAGGGGAATCTCTGCGTTCTTGGTATGGTAATTATCACTACATCTCGGTCTCAACCACCGCTATCCAACGCGCTATGGAAAGGGATGTGGTCTGCGTGTGTGCTCTGATGATTTCTACTTGTCGATCGTAACTACCGCTATCCTTTCTGGGGATTACACCGCGGTAGTTATTGTGCATAATCGTAGACGGCACTCGTCTGATTCCTTCTATGTGTTTGGTGTTCGTTACCGTTGGCTGGTGCGGTGGCGTGAATCATCTGGTCGTGTGGTACATGCGACTCACGTCCATACCGTTGGCTGGTGACATGATGTGTTGTTAGGGTGTCCATCCTGGACTTTTCAAAAAAGAGAACATTTGCTCTAGAATATAGCATTGAGGTTATGCAATTCGGTCATAATAAATGTGAAAACATTCAAAATATACTAATCTTTCATTTCATATACTGATGAAACTACTGTACTAAGGTTTAATGTGTGTACGATCAAGTTTTTTGGATTAAGACGAGAAGTGCAAGTCCTATATAGAACACAGAATTGTACTGCTGCTTATTATATCCGATATTATACGTTAAGTTTGTAATCTAGAATAAATTTCGTAGTATCATATCAAGTTTTTCAAACAAATTGTTGTGTGCGAACTCCCTTATTGATATAAATATACGTATCGTAGTTGGTAGATTCGTTTTTATCGTTTTCAATGGAGTTTTCCAGTTTCAAGTTTCAGTTTCAACCTTAATTCCTTATAGCAGGATGGGAGTGAGTGCACCTCGTGAACATACATTTTCTTCGAATATTTCACTCCATTTTTGGTGGTGAATATTTTACACCGAAATTTGAAACTGATAAGAATTGATGCCAAAAATGATAAGGGCATTTGCGATAAATAAATTTTGTTTTTATTAATTTCCAAAAAAGGACAGATTAAAGAGAGCAATTATGTGGCATTGTATTTTGGGATGTGGAAAATACAATCATACATATAGTATGATAGATGATACTATCAGTCGTGCACAGACCGTTGAACTGTCCACAAGTGTTTCGGCTTATTAAAAATATTCAGAAAAACGAAAAGAAAGTGAAGTAGTGCAGTTGATACTGGGATCCGCAGCAAGAGCGCAGCCGGGTCAACCGCGAGCCAGCAGGTGCTGGGTTGGATGAGAACGGGCAGGCCGCTCGCCTAGAAGCGGTCAGCGAAAAACGTATACTGGTGGCAGAAATGTCACGACAACACCCAACGTTGCACAACGAAGAGGAGGAGAAAGAGGCAGACCTCCACCAGTTCTAAGCGACGCAACATTAGCGCGTCAACCCACAAAACGCAAGAGGAATTGAGTGCAGCTACGTCTACGTCACCGAACGAGACATCTCACGAGGAGGATGCATACTTGTGTGTGCCAGACGGGAGGGAGGGCCGATTCGCAGTAAGCACCAACAGCTTCGAATCGATGCCCTCCGACACAGAAGAAGAAGTGGAAGACATTATCCGCTCGAAGCAGACGAAAGTCTCCAATCTGAAGGAGGAGACTGACAAACTCCACCGAGAGATTAGAGAGCTTCGCAGATGAACTCTCGAAAGGAGAAGAAAGGAGGAAGAGCAAGCAGAACTACAACTCTCTCAACAACAACAACAATTTCCTGAACCAAGTCAACCGCAAAAGCAGATGCAGCAACAAATACAGCCGTCTGCATCAAAACAAAATAAGCTGCAACAGCCAGCAAGCCAGCAACAAAAGAAAGCGGTTCTGAAAAATATTCAATCAGCTGCAAGACAGTTGATAATCACGCTACTCTGAAAAGATGTCTAAAGGCTCAACTATAATGCGCATGAACGAGCATGAGCTAGTGTCAAGTTTGGACGAACTGTTTCGTCATGTTTGCGAAAAAACACGACTAATAAACACATGCGCGCATAGCCTCCTGTCAGAAATTCGTCCGGTGCTTGCTTTATATTTTCATTAATTTTTGATTTATTATGAATATCTCATGTTTCCAGTTTGTGTGCATGTATGAATACCAACATAATATCAGCTGATTTGCTCATTTTTCAAATTTATTTTCTTGGCTGTGTTTTATCTGTCACATTCGCATATGCGCGGTGCGATGCATTTCGCACTAGCTCATGCTTAGCGAAACATTTGTGTTTTGCACATTCTTAACGAAATGTTCGCAATCTTTTATGGACGACATTATATGTTGCCTCATAGGGATGGGTGTATTCGCTCACTCACCCATGCGCGTTTGACACTAGCTAATGCTCGCTCATACGCATTATAGTTGAGCCTTAAAGCGTTCGATGATTGAGTTCTTCTCCTTCACACCGAAAGGAGAAAAAACGCAATCTAAATTGTTAAAGATCGCCACACCGCTCGAAGCGGAAGAGATCTTCCAACTGCTCAAAGAGCTAGTGTGCGATAGTCTTGAGTTCGTCGGGACCTTCACCACAGATAAGGCAAAACGAGAGGGACGGAAATTACCGTTCTTCATTGTACAGCTGTCACCCAACAGCAAAGTAGATAAGCTAAATGATTTGAGAACATTAGCTGACTACGATTGCGTCTGGAAAAATATAAGAAGGCTTTATCCAATGCGTTCGCTGTCAAAGGTTTGGGCACGCTACGTCGAACCGCTAAATGCAGCCTCGATGCGTGAAGTGCAGTGAAAATCACAAGGCAGAGGAATGCCCGCTGGGGAAAGAGGGAGCAGCTGACAAAAGTCAGCTCAATTGAGTACTCTGCGGGACCGCGGGGCACACCGCTAACTATCGGGGTTGCGCTAAGTTTCAAGAGCGGAAAGCAAAGGAGGTTTTGCAAAAGCAGAAGCAGTCACCCCTCAAGTGACTTACGCCCAAATGGCGTCTGGTCAGAGGAGCACGAGAAAGGAGCTACCGAAGGTAGTGCCGCAGTGACAAGAGCACACGATCCAGCGCCCGATTGGAAATACTCCATTGAAAGGCGTATGGATCGGTTAGAGAAGCAGGTAAGCCAAATTCTGGCGATCCTGCAGAACCAATCACGTCACCAGTCTTGATGGCTGCGCAGACGGACAGCACCTATAAGATCCTTGCAGTGAATGCAAATTCATTGGTAGGGATCCCACGAAAAAACGAGCTCTATAGATTGTTGGACGATCAAAGCCCAGAGCTATTTCTGATTAGCGAAACCAAGATAACCCAGAGAGGCACATTGCAGCGCAGTAATTATAATGTTATTAGAATATTTTACACAAAATCATATATGTAGTTCGAATAATTTGTAAGCAAAACCGATTAGCTCGTAGTTGGCCATTATTCCTAAGCCTTGGAATACTACCAATAAAACATCTTTACATGTTCAACGCTCTTAAAGTTTTTATCAAACGAAGCGGATACGGTGCAAATCTGAGAAGTTCTACCATATACAGTTTAAGCATAAATAACTTGTATAAGATCTAAAAAAAAACTCATTGTTCGAAATTTTACACAGCAGCAGCACCAAAGCTTTTTAATAAGTTACCAACCGAAATCAGACAGATAGTTCAACGCATTATGTTTCTTAAAGTACCAACAAAAATTATCTTTAGTATGGATAATTCAGAAGTCAAAGTTTTTGTTGACTCAAATCTCTAATAAATTTGTCTTATAAAGTTAATTTTATATGTAGCTTATTGCTTTTGCTTCAATGTTTTTTATTCATCATATCTTGTGAAAATATTGTATACTTTTTGATATTAGTTTACCCCACAAACATTCAATTAATTTATTTTCCTTATTGAAGCATCATTCGTCTCTAGTTTTCTCTATGAACTACAGAATGACATCCATTTAATTGTAAGTTAAATATATAATTCGATGTCAATAAGAAAAAAGAATAGTAATCTTCAACACAGTGGCTTATTTGAGATGCAGTTTGTATGTGATCAGGGTTAAAATTTCTAGAACGCTTATTGGAAATAGGCCCCACTAAACCGTTTTTTGTAGTCGACAGCAGCAGGATTTACTTCTTTTTTGACACTCCTCATCTTGTTAAGAGTACCCGCAATTGCCTCTTAAGAAATGATATGGTATACAATGGATCTTCCAAAGACTTACGTACTACATAGGGAGATATCCTATTTTTGTACAAAGAAGGCAGTAGGCTAGATATTAGAATTGCAAGAAAATAAACAGAGGCATATATTCGGCCAAATAATTGTCAGCGTATGAAATATAAATACGCACCCCAAGTTTTGAACCACACCGTTTCAGCGGGTTGTTTCACTTACCACAGTTCAGGCCAAGAATTTTTCAACGACTTGTTCGACATTCTAAATTCATCTTCCCTTCCCATCCTCGTCACAGTCGTTCACAGACCTCCACCCAGTGCAGACGTGTTTCGACTTAGTGCGGAAGTATTATATTATCAAGTGCGCAAAATATCGCCGAAGTAAAATAAGAATCGGTAGCTTCGCGGTAAAGTGATCACCGGTGACTTCGTGGTGCCGGGTTCGAATCCCGAAGAAAAATTGAAATCCTTTTTTTTTAACTAAAATAAACAAAGACACTTAGTGTGAGTCAGTGCGATGAAGCCAGCTGAGCGACCCGAGCTCCGAAAATCGGGTGATGTTGTACCGGTGGCTGGGACATCAGACCACCAGTCAACACAGGAAGAGGCGGGGAGGAAAAGGAGGAAGAAGCTTCAGCCACAGCCAAACCTGGTGAAGCGCCGTTCCAGCCTTGGATCAGCCGATGCAAAAATTGCGGCAACAGCCGCAATTACAACAGCAGCAGCATCAACAACAACAACTGTAGCCACAACTACAGCAGCAGCAGCCAGAAGGCAGCAAACTTTGGTCGACGACGTAGAATACGAGTCGACAGAAGGCGAGGGGAGATTCTCCTACAGCGGTAGAGAGAACCCCTTCAATGCTCTAACGTCGTCCGAGTCCGAGGACGAAGAGGAAGAGGACCGGGAGCAGCTAAAAAAGAGCCAGAGGGAGAGGGAGGAGCTGGATGCCCACATTCAAGCCCTCCAAATCAAATTAAGGGCCAGGAGAGCGGCCAAAGAGGCTGCACAACAAAACCAGCAGCCAAAAGGGCAGCAACAACAAGAACAGTCCCATCAGTTGCCAAAGGGACAACGATCAACAGCTGCCAAGAAGCAACAGCAGCAGCAACAACAACTACATCAGCCAAAGCAGCAGCAACAACAACAACAACAACAACAACAACAACAACAACAACAGAAACAGCAGCAGCAGAAGAAGCAGCCGCAGCAGCAGAAGCAGCAACAACAACAACAGCGGAAGCAACAACAGCAGCAGCCAGCCAAAAAGGAGAGATGCCCTCCAATCAACGTCTTCGGACTGGAGACGAAGGACGTCGACACCTTATGTAAGTTGGCCACCAAAGACTCTTATTATATTAAGTATAAGGGCCCATTGCGTGTATCTGTCCATTGCTTATCAATGGCAGACTATTATGTAGTTAAAGACAGGCTAGCGGTGGCGGAGGCCGAGTTTTTTTCTTACACCCCAAAAGGGGAAAAAGTGCAGACCATGCTCCTTAAGGACGTGGATCCTGACACTGATCCGGAGGAGATCCTCGCTAAGCTGCGCCAAGCGCAGAGCGGCGATGTCCAGGTCGTTGGGGTTAAGCCCTTCATCACTGCGGTTTCGAAAAGGGAGAACAGGAAACTTCCGTTCTTCCTAGTCCAGGTCACCCCAGACAGCAAATTAGATAGTCTAAAACGAATACATCGTCTAGGCTCTATTGATGTCAAATGGGATACATTAAAGAAGACAAACCACACACTCCAGTGTGCTCGTTGTCAGAGGTTTGGGCATGCCGCGGCGAATTGCAACATGCAGTCTCGCTGCGTCAAATGCGCAGGAACCCACAATCGAGGGGAATGTCCCTTAGGGACGGAGAAAGTCGAGGATAGGAGCAAACTGAAGTGTGTACTCTGTAAGACCAGCGGGCACCCTGCCAACTATCGGGGATGCCCTAAGGTCCAAGAAATCAGAAAAATTATAGAGGCCAAAAGGAAAGGAAAAATGGTAGAAGCGAGGCCAGTGCCCCGTGCTCCAGCTACCACTGTTACTCCGGCAGTCTCCTATGCCCAAATGGCATCGGGTAGGCGACCGGTTCAACAGACAGTGCCGAAGGTGGCCCCGGTCCCAGTGGCCAGGCAACCTGAAGCCGATCTGGATCTGAAGACGGTCCTGCTCTCCATCCAGGGGCAGATCGCTCAGCTTCAAAAGCAGTTCCTTGAGCAAGCAGCGCGAGTAGACCTCATCTACTCGACGCTGTTCGGAGAGCCAAACGCAACATCGGTTTAATGGCTGCGCAGGCAGCCCGTAACCTTAAAATCCTAGCAGTGAATGTGAATTCACTGATCAGGCGTGAACGTCAACTAAACTTCGGTAACTTGTTGCAAATCCATAATCCTGACGTGTTGATGGTTAGCGAAACTAGGCTAAACCAGACGCATACTCTCAGGTACAAGAATTACCATATCATTCGAAGAGACCGAGCCTACCTAGCTGGTGGGGTAGCTCTCTTAATCAAAAAAGGCCTTTGTCATAAGGTCGTGTATAGCGGTGAAGTGCGAAAATTCCAGGCGATAGAAGCGTGTATCGCACGCATCCCCCTTCGGGGTGGTAAGCGGCTATATTTGATAGCGATCTATGCGTCTGACAAGGCACATATCAATCCCCATTTCATTTCAGAGCTCGATACTCTATTTACTAGCCTTCGACTGAGCTCGGAAGAGAACTACTATGTCATAGCCGGGGATTTGAACTCGAGGCATATGGATTGGGGCAACGTGGTGCATAACGCCAGGGGGACCTCATTGTATAACTGGTTGGTAGAGCACAATATTGAGTTCAAGCTAGATTTGCTTGCAACCGATAGGCCATCCTTTCCCAGAAGCGGGTCCTATCTGGATCTGATGCTGATAGACAAACGACTGACTATACTGGACGTGGAAAGACGCACACGGAACTGTTTAACTGCGGTTGAGTACGAGAGTGACCACTGCGGACTCTTCGCGGCTATTCAGCTCCCGAACGAGGTGGAAGAACTGGAGGAATATGTCCAGAGGCACCCTTATAATTACAATAAGGTCCGCTGGCCACGTTTCTCCAGGACTTTATCCACAGAACTACGTTCGAGTGGGATCAATCCTCCGACAAACAGAAACCTGACGAACGAAGAGGTTGACAGGTACCTCATACAAATGGACGACGTAATAAAACGAACCATGGAGAAAACCATTCCGAAGGTAGTACAAATCGATGACAGCGATGTTTATCGAAATGCTACCATCGATGCACTTCACGTGCACAAAAGTAGACTGCTGTCAAGACTCAAACTCTTGCACAGACGGTTTACAGATCCACAAAACGCGGAAGTCAGGGCACTGAAGTCTGAGATCAAGAACCTCCAACAGTTAATTCGAATAAATTACAGTTTGGCTATAAGCTTGCACTGGGGCAATAAAATCCGGGCTGTACAATCCAACAACCCGGGTATGTTCCCGCAAGTAAATAAAATATTTCGGAGGAAAGATCAAAATGACATTCAGGTCGTTAGACTTCCCAGGACGACACCCAACGAACAATTACTGACTTCAATTGGCATCGATCCAGGTGAGGCAGTGCTAGACAATGACTTCTTCGTGGTTGAAGATCCCCAGGAGAAGGTTAAAGCTATTGGTGCTGTGTTCCAGCGAGTGTATACGGTCAACGAGGTTAGTAGGCCGAATCACGATCTGGAGAACAGAGCCTTGCTAAACCACTTCTATCTCCGCAACGAGATAAGTCAATGGCGATCCGAGAATCCAGGTTTCACCAGGTTCAGTGACGATAATATGGCACATAGTGCCGTCGCCTACGATGTAAATCACATCGTGATTTCCCAAGAAGATCTTCAGGGTATCTTCAACTCGCTGAAAAAGAAAAAGTCAGTGGGAATCGATGGAATACCGAATATTGTGCTTCGCCATCTTCCCCCCGAAGCGGTCCAAATTTACACAACATTGTTCAACAACGCGCTGAGTAATGCACATTACCCGACGCATTGGAAAACAGCTATAGTGCAACCGATCCCTAAACGGGACAAAGACAAATCCATCCCGACAAATCTCCGGTCGATCAGTCTTCTTCCCTGCATAAGCAAGGTTTTTGAAAAGATAGTCATAGGAGTTCTGAAACAATGGGCTGATGAAAATAAAATAATACCGGACAACCAGTTCGGATTTAGGGCGGGGCATGAAACCATACATGCCGCGTCAAAGCTGGTATCCGACATTCAATGGAATAAAAGCAAAAATCAGTGCACGGGTGCCTGTCTGATTGACTTGGAGAAGGCGTTCGACACCGTTTGGTTGGAGGGTCTCTTCCTCAAGCTGGTCAGGCTCGGCATAAGTAAACCATTGCTATATACGATCTATGCCATGATAACAGGTAGAAAGTTCGTCGTGAAAAGTAACGGCGTAACTTCTACCACGGTCTTTGACATTAAAAATGGTCTTCAACAAGGGGCTGTTGGTTCGCCGATCTTGTTCTCAATATTCACTGCGGATCTTATAGGTTCCATGCCGCACTTAATTGCGTACGCCGACGATCTAGTAGCGTACAGATCAGGTCCGAAGGTCGAAGTAATAAATATCTTGTTGCAGCGTGACTTCGAAAAAATTCAGCGATTTTGCGACGACTGGAAGTTGATTATCAACTTCCTGAAGTGTGAAACTACCCTTTTCAGGATCCCGTTGTACACGGCATCGCGGGATACGCGCACAAACTGGCGCAAGTTCGGCATAGTTGACCCGCAAGGACGGCCGTTAGCTGTGAAAAGTGTAGTTAGATATCTTGGCATTTGGCTGGATCAATATCTGTATTTTGACAAACATATAGATATTGCTCTGACGAAAGCCAGAAAAGCCTTTGCTGCGGCAAGGAGGTTGTTTTTCAGCAGCCAACTTGATACCAGGGTGAAGGTAATCTGCTACATGGCCCTAGTACGGCCAATTATGGCGTACGGTTGTCCCCTGTGGTTCAACGTGAGTCCTTCCCAGATGGAAAATATGAGGTTGTTCGAGAGACAGTGTCTTCGGAGCTGTCTCCGTTTGTATCGCACACCCGAGTCTGAGTACAAGAAGTACTATCCTAACGAGGTCCTGTACAACGAGGCAAACTTGAACAGGATAGATAATTTTATTATTAAGCTGATCAGAAGGCACATTGCACGGGCTATGACTTCTTCCAACAGTCTGATCTTTGGGGCTTATTACCCCAATATCATGTACCATGAAAGGGTGCGCCTTAACGGCTTTATTCCTCCCGAGGCATTCCTTTATTTAGACACGATTGGCCTAATACAGGATACAGACGGATGCCCTGTTATCTTCCATGTCGTACGCCGAACAGTGGACAGGCGACTCCAATACGAACCGGATGTCGCTCGCACCCACGAGGATCTTCTTCGGTTCAGTAGAGCGATCCCCGCTCGTGACAGGAAAGAGTCTGCCAAAGAACGGCAATTTTACTGGTGGTTACACCAAAACCAGTCTCCGCCACCGCTGGCTTTTCTAGATGACCAGATAGTTGACCATGGTGGCCAACTTACATAGGTTTAAGGTAGAAAGTAGGAAAAAAAAAAAAAAAAAAAAAAAAAAAATCCAAAAACATTAAAAAAAAAAAAAAAAAAATTCAAAAAATCCAAAAAAAAAAAAAAAAATTAATAAAAACAAAAAATCCAAAAAAAAAAATTATAAAACTAATAAGAAAAGAAAAAAAAAGGTGCACCACGGCGTATAAAATATATATGTTAGGCATATACATAAAATATACGCCCTGGTGCACGTGTCCGTACTGTTACGGACATAGTTAAGATAGTCTTAAGTTTTATGTTAGAGTAAGTAATTATAAGGTAGTTTAAGTAGTTATGTAAGTAAGTTTAGTTAGCCAAGTTTTTGAAAAAAAATTTTCTTGGCAAATGAAAAATTTATCAAAAGATTGTCGTGAAAAACTAAAAAAAAAAAATAAAATAACATATATTAAGCCGAAAGGCACAGTTATAGCGTAGATTAGATTAGCTTAGAGTACCCGCATAGGGTCAGTAGGTTAGTATTAAGAACATTTGTAAATTCTTAAGTTAGTTAAGCTAGTTTTAAGTACTTTTGTCTAGCAAGTAAGTCCACAAAATTCAATAAAAAACAAAATTACATAGAAAAAAAAAAAAAAAACATCTTTACATGTTCAACGCTCTTAAAGTTTTTATCAAACGAAGCGGATACGGTGCAAATCTGAGAAGTTCTACCATATACAGTTTAAGCATAAATAACTTGTATAAGATCTAAAAAAAAACTCATTGTTCGAAATTTTACACAGCAGCAGCACCAAAGCTTTTTAATAAGTTACCAACCGAAATCAGACAGATAGTTCAACGCATTATGTTTCTTAAAGTACCAACAAAAATTATCTTTAGTATGGATAATTCAGAAGTCAAAGTTTTTGTTGACTCAAATCTCTAATAAATTTGTCTTATAAAGTTAATTTTATATGTAGCTTATTGCTTTTGCTTCAATGTTTTTTATTCATCATATCTTGTGAAAATATTGTATACTTTTTGATATTAGTTTACCCCACAAACATTCAATTAATTTATTTTCCTTATTGAAGCATCATTCGTCTCTAGTTTTCTCTATGAACTACAGAATGACATCCATTTAATTGTAAGTTAAATATATAATTCGATGTCAATAAGAAAAAAGAATAGTAATCTTCAACACAGTGGCTTATTTGAGATGCAGTTTGTATGTGATCAGGGTTAAAATTTCTAGAACGCTTATTGGAAATAGGCCCCACTAAACCGTTTTTTGTAGTCGACAGCAGCAGGATTTACTTCTTTTTTGACACTCCTCATCTTGTTAAGAGTACCCGCAATTGCCTCTTAAGAAATGATATGGTATACAATGGATCTTCCAAAGACTTACGTACTACATAGGGAGATATCCTATTTTTGTACAAAGAAGGCAGTAGGCTAGATATTAGAATTGCAAGAAAATAAACAGAGGCATATATTCGGCCAAATAATTGTCAGCGTATGAAATATAAATACGCACCCCAAGTTTTGAACCACACCGTTTCAGCGGGTTGTTTCACTTACCACAGTTCAGGCCAAGAATTTTTCAACGACTTGTTCGACATTCTAAATTCATCTTCCCTTCCCATCCTCGTCACTTATGTCTTTCTGGCAACATCTTAATTCATTCCAGTTTAAATTTATTTTGACTCGACACCTCAACCAGGATTGCCTCGAACAAGGAAGGAGGCAAGGAATTCAGGAGGTATTCCTGCTACTAACTCCAGATACTTGAAAGAAAATAGTTTCGTTTATGTTTGTAATTGTCTGTTAAGAAAAGTTCACGAGAGCCATTCATGTAGTTTAACTTTGTCAACAATAGACACAACGCTACCATCGTCCAACTTGACTTTCTCGGCCTTCAAACGGTTTGACGGATGTAATCTTGTTGATTTCATAGAATACATTCGATATCTCGAAGACCTCTTTCTTACAGTATTCAAAGATTGTTACCGTTACGATCCAACTTTTCGAATTGGTAGGCACAGAAAAGGAGTATGTCTCTTGCCAAAAACTCCCGGAACATTCTATTTTGCAATATTTCACATGCATAGCTTGAATACATTTTGCCTTCCATTTTAATTTATAATTATTTCGTTCACACATTTTTTTTACACTTTGTTCAGTACAAAAAAAAACGGTTAATGTACCAAAAGCATACCTCTTGGGTGGAGGACATGAAGGACATGTCCTAAAGTATTTCCAATTAAGTAAATTTAAATAAAATGGATGTGATCCCGTTGGTACTTTGTTTCTTAAAATAACCCTTTCCGAAAACAAGGCAATCACTTCAATGAAGGATACTGAATATTTTGGATTATTGTTCAAAGAGATGTTCAGATTGAAGAACCAGGTGGATGCAATACTTAAACGGGCAACTTTTGCCCTACTTTTGGTACATCCACTGCTCCGGAGGAAGACTGATCTTAGTCAGAGGATGAAACTGCTTACGCGACTTATCAGACCAGTCATAACAGAGGCCCTTCAACACTGAAATTGGTCCCAACTAAAAGGATTTACGAAAAAGCGAAGATCTTGCCGAAGGCTATAATAAAATGATATAATATTCACCATGTCAAGCCTGGTCACTATTGTTGAGTCGCGATTCCTACTTCAATTATAAGTATAGTAGCTACCCAATTATATATAATAACTGATTAAAAATTAAACAAATAATCTTATAATCTCATGTTACTTTCGTCTTTGAAAACAAGAGTCGATTTGAGTTTTGCCGTACATTTGCAGCATATTTATGTTCAAAATAATTATTAATATCTGTAATATGATGGGTTATATACACGAACAAATAAAAGAAATTAAATCTGTATTTAAAAAAATTATTTTAAATTAATTTAATTTGAAAAAAATATTATTGATATTGTATATAAAAATAGTTTTAAAAGGAGTTGTTCTAGGTTCTGTCCAAGCTGGTTCTGGGTCTAGCTTCTGCAGCCTCCACTCGTGTTGCGCGTCTTATTGTTCTGTCATAATTTTTACGAGTAACTAGAATTTTATAGCTTTGATTTTTAGAGCTTTGTCATTGATGTCGTCATCCGTAAAGGGGGCATGATACCTCTAAGAACAAGGATGTTCTTCCTGTCCGTTTTCGGTCACTCGATGTCAAACCGCTGAAGAGCAAGGACGTGTGCGCAGTGAAACATTTAATTGTGAAAAGTTCTGTGCTAAACTGTATGGGCGTGCGTATAAACCATATTTACGTGTGTTTGTGTACCTATCTGCAGTTTGTGCTATTAGTGTGAAGGGTAGCAATAAACAATTAGTACCTTGTGCATGTTATTGTCCTATTTTTGTTTTGATTTCCCGAGAAGTGTGTGTGGAATTTTTGGGAGAGCACTACGAGGGTAATTGTTACAATAAAAGATAAATATTTAAGTGAGGAAATGGGTAGTAAAATAAGGAAGGGATCAAAGGACTCCGGGGATGAGGACATGTCCGACTCGGCTACCGAGTGTGGAGGAAAAGTGAGGAGGAGATTCAGCCAGTAAAACCTGGCAAGAAAAAAAGGGAAAAAAATAATAAGCAAGACGGAGTCGGAGAAGAGTCAGGAAGAGATTCAAGTCCAAAGCACAGCTGAGGTAGCTACAGTCGGCAAAGCCGAAAAGGCTGAAATGAGGGCCATAGCAACCGCAGAGGGAGAGGGTTGGTGAGGCGGAAGCTTGAATCGTATTCATATCGGGCGATATGAGCGACTGTTCTACACAGTCGTCGCCGACAACTGTCGACTGAAAGGACGCTTAGACGTCCTGATGAGTGGGAAAACGTTCCGCCAGAGCTTAGGTTCTACTGAAAGGTCTGTGGCTGCACGCCAAGTTGAAAGCAAGAGCACAACCGAGAGGTTAGGAAACATCCAACGTGGAACGGAAAAAACAGCACAGGTCGCAAGTTATGCGGCGGTTTCAGAGATTACATCTGACAGCGCTTTTATACGCTTTTTCGGCCCCTGTCTGTAAATAAGTGTGAGCTCTTGTGAACAGCTGATAGACTTCCCCTCCAAGCAAATGAGGTGGATTATTATTTATTCATTTGACGTTTTATTTGTTTTGCAAAACTGCTGAAATCAATACGTTTGGGAATTAAAAACGAATATTTCTTATTTTCGCGTATAAAGAGCGATCATTTATTGAAAAAATTGTTGTTAATAGAGGAAAATGAATTACCTTCGTTGGAAAGGCGAAAAATATCGTGAATATCATTAGTAGAATATCCCGCACTAAAAAATATTAATATATGGTACTGGCATATGGGCAGTAAAATTTAACTCATTAACGAATAAAAATGACATGCACATACAATTAATGTTGCAAAAATGTAGTAGCAAAGTATATATATGTATCCATGTATACAAATGGAAGACTTATGAATAAGCTATGTAAGCTATCGGTAAATTATAAGTGACAAACGCGAAACATCTTGTTTCTAAAATTTTGGTCGCTCAAATCCCTATTCCAGAACTTTATGATAAAGTATAACCTAACTCTAATAAAATATTTTAAAATTAAATCTTCCGGCAAATTCCTACAGCAGATAAGCTTCCTGTCGGCCTGAAGTTGTGCGAAGAGATGTTGCGCTAAACCCCTTTGATGGAAGCACTCGTAAAACGATTCGAGACCTTTTTAACGATTTCCCGAATATACTCTGCGAAATCGTGTGGAGCTGCGGGTAAATTGCTATCTTTAAATTACTTAAATGAAGTAAATGTTAGGCTGGAGGATGCCTCAGACAGCGAAAGCACAGGTTTGGGCAAACTGCGCGTATGACTTTCATAACACTTCCTAGAAAGCCAACCACAGCCATACGTAAAACTATTTTCTTGCAGAAAATCGTTAATGTTTACATCTGCAGTCAGATTTACCTTGGATATGCAAGTGAGCCTATCGCTTAGCTTGCTTTGCAACCACGATGTTTGTGCTACCAGGGGTTGGTTGCTGATAGACTGCAAACGCTCTGCTTCAACATTTTCGCGGTTACCGGCTGTCACAATTTTCAAATATTGGAGCCCCAATAGCTTCTGAAAAACGCTTTTGAATTACAGAGCGTTTACGCGCGTATTTTTCCCTCTGGCACTTCTTGCTTCACCGAAAAAACTGCTCAAGACAATCCTGATTCAGGTGCTGAGTAAGAATAAATTCAAACTGGCATCGCGATAGAAATTGCCACAAGGAATTGAGTGACGAGATGTTAAGTAACCATCCCTTTATAAAGTAGAACTGGTTCGTCACGTCCTTGCCTGAAGAATCGATAACTGTTATGGAACTTAAGAGTTTCGTTGCATCTAGTAGGCACTGCCTTTAACTGTCATTTTTTCTAAAACCTTTCCTATATATAATGGTGCTAAAACTTGACGATGAGTTGAAAAGATCGAACAGATTGTTGAAGAATTCTAGTAATTCTCCAGTACTTAACATAGTTTTGGGTATTTGACCTGAACTATAGTAGGTGAAACAACCCGCTGAAACTGTGTGGCTCAAAACTTGGGAGGCAAAATTTAACTCTAATTTTTATAAATGTGTTTGAGCCTCCGTTAATTTGGGAGCAAGCTTGAACTCAAGCTTGCTATCTTCGTTATGGAAGAGTATGATGTCTTTCCAAGTGGCACGAAGGTCACCTGAAGACCCATTTAAAATAATGTAATTTTTAAATAAACAACTACGCGAGCTCTTAATTAAATGAGGAGAATCAAAGAAGAAATGAATTCTACCATCACCGACTAGAAAATATGACTTATCAACATCTACTTCTAATATTCGTGCTAAACCGCGAAAGTTGGATCCCTGATCGCAAACAAACTGCACTGGGTATAGACCGTTGTCTCGAAGAGCACGTACAGCTTGAAATTTTTTTTTCTTAAAGTTGATGGTGTGCAAGGTGCTGGTGACGAAATAATACGCGATAAGAAGTTTCCACCTCTTCGCGATGCCTTGAGCCATAAGTACTAACACATTATGAGCCGGCCACTTTGATCGGAACTCGTCCTCCCCGAAATCTTCCAAACATATTACGGTATCAGTCTTCCTACAATAATCCGAGTGCGCTTTAAGAGACATTTCGGCCTACTTTTTTCGGTGTACCATTTCTTAGCAACTCACATGTTTGCACCGCCTTGTCAGAACTCTCGAAAATCAAGGAATCTTGCTTTCATCTTGCTTTCAATCTTGCTTTTCACTTCGTTGGTTTCGATGTCTTCATACATGAAGACATCTTCATCAACGAAGACTTTGCTGAAAGCAAACAAAACGTCTGGCATAGCAATTTCATAAAGCTTTCTATGAGATGAATTGGCAAAATTTTTTTGAAAAATGTTTTTCACACACTCCATCGGATTTCTGTAACACTAATCCAAGACGTTGTTGCCACAGCTATCTCCTTTTAAAATAGAGGTAACATATTAGCAAATTAAACAATTATGTTTTGCTTTTAATTTCTTAACTTAGTTAACTAAAATTCTCAAACTTATACTTATTATAAAAGTAAAAAAAAAAAATTGTTGTCTACTCGGTTTATTTCTTTTCATCTTCAAAAGTTATATGTAACAGTTTTTTTCTTAAAGGTAAACTGCCTTATCATATTCTTAGGACTATACGTATAATCAAACCTTTTGTATGGTCACAGTAGCACGTAGTAACGCGTTTCACTCAGTCCACCTAAAAATTTAAGGAACGGGTTTCGTGGAAGTTTCCTTAAATGCTATAAACAAAATAAATAATGTTAAAAATTGATAAAATAAATTATCTTAAACTTAATAGTAATGCACGCACATCAAACTATATATAATATGTAGCAGCATGCTAACATGCTATTATTTATTTATGATAATATGAACAAATTACATAAATAAATTATGCACATAGAAGCAGCTAGATTAATATTGTTGAGTAAAAAAGAATAAGTATGAATATTTAAGTACGTATATAAGATACACTTTAGTATACCAAGGCCCACAGGTAAATAAGTTACAGAATTAAAAATTATAGGTATATCATGAATCTGCCGCCATTATCCCACAAAATTCACGAATCGGCCGCCATATTGGGGTGAATTGCGTGTAATGCAAGGTGTGGACTAGGGCAAAAATGGAGTAAAGAGATATTCAACTATTGGTGGTCCTCTACAGTAGATGCATCCGCCGTGGAGAATCGCTGACGACCTGCTCCTTATGATCGAAGGTCAGTACCGCGCTGAGTTGGAGTGGCTGGCTAGCAATGTAATGACCGTGGTACGTGGGTGGGCTAAGTGTTGGCGTAAGTGTCTTGGCATGTCAGAGAGTAGCGCTTCTGGCATGTCTTCCGGTGTACCACACAGTGTCTACGGAGGCACTACATATTCACCTGGGAGCGGCCCCACTCGATCTATAGGTTTTCTGTAGAGACATACTCTTTGCGGCCAAAAGGGGTCTGGTGTTGCCACGCCTAGAAGGTCCTATAATTACAGAAATACAGGAACTGGGCCTAACTGAACGTAAGGCGTTCCTTTCAAGATTTTTCAAAGAGAAGTGGCAGGAGAGATGGGATGGACACATCAACGGAAGAACAACGTACCGCTTTATAATGAATGTGTCCTTTACGGACAATAGAGGGGGATTTACGTTCAACATGTTTCTCAGCTATTTGCTGACCGGAAATGGGTCCTTGAACGCCTTCCTATATAAGAGATCTCTTTCCAGTACAGAGTCCTGTGATTGTGGCTCCGGACCGGAGGACTGGGAACATGTTTTGTGTGTATGCCCACTGTACTCGGATAACAGAGATCTGAAAGCTATGAACATCAGAAGTATTTACTTTATGTACATATGTTCTCCACCAGGAAGTGTGTTGTTTATGTTACTTGATATTGTTTATGTTACTTTATGTATGTTCTGGAGCAGGGTGTATATCAGTTCTTGATGATTGGATCTGACGTGAGTTGTTAGTGTGTCGGTAGTTCTTTGGCTTTTTGTCGTGTGCCATGTGTAGGTTGATGTCGGCGTTGTTTGTTTGAAAGAGTGCCGCGGTATATGTATATTCTGGACCAGTAAGTGAGTTGTGGTTAGTCGCGTGCCAGGTGTGTCGCGTGTCAATGCGTGGGAAAAAGTATTGTGTGCGTGTGGTTTGGTGTGAGGTTTTGGTGCACGCGCGTTGTTGTGGTTTGAGCTTTCGTGGAGGTTGCTGTGTGGTAGTTTAGTGAATAAATGGTAATGGATAGCAAGTATTTGGGTATACGTAAAATGAGCGTTGACAAGTTCGGAAGGAGTTTCAATCGGGTTCACGCTTCAGAAGGTGGTCTGCAAGGTCCTCCAGGAGAGGGGTTTAAACTATTGCCCACGGGTGATTTTGATATGGAAGGAAAGTGTTTGAGTAATGTTGGCAAGCCAATGCGGTTACATCAGGCAGTCAACAAGAAGTACCTAGATGTTAGTATAGACATTCAGAATAAATCCATACTGATACTTCAGCAGTGTGCAGACAACATGGGGGAACACTTACAGATAGAACAAGGATGAGCACTAAAACTTCACTTTACTGGATACTTTGATGGTGATTATAAGACTGTGAAGAATGTGAAAGAACCAACTGATGTGTATTGTATAAGTGAGGCCTATAAAAAATTTCTTCGCGGTATGGATGCAAAAATTGAAAATCATGAGAAAATATTGCGTGCGTATATTGATGATCAAAACGCCCGTCTCTTGGGTATATATGAGAGTTATGAAGCCAACAAAGATAAGAAGGAAGAAGATACCTCAGCTAAACTTTATAAAGAGCTATAAGAAAGGAATGGTGATATTAGTAAGAAAGCAAAATCATTTTCACCCATATAAATTCAGGCGACTGTGGTATCAGCTTGGTTAGTTAATAAAATGACTTTGCAGTGAGCAGGAATGTTTTGGCGTAAGAATCTAAGAGAAACGGATAAACTTTGTACATGCGAAGTTGCATGGACTGAAATAAAATTTTCTGATATGAAGGTGTATTGAGATAATTATGAAATTTACACTACTCCAGATGATGGAGCTACTTGTTTATTATTTTTAATGCGGACTGGTGAATCATCATCATCAACATTAAGTGAAATTGAAATAAGAATTCAAAAGTTCCATTTCAGCATGTTAAATTGCAAGTGTTTGGAGGCGAGGTGACGATGTATGGAAAGGTTTTACCAAATACGAAAGTAAGGTAAAAGTCTAATCGCCATCGAGATTATTGTCCATTTGGTGATGTCGAAACGTTAACGCATGAGAAAATTAAAGCATCTGAAAGACAAAAGGAACCAGAAAGACAGAAGAACCCTTAGGAGGAACTAAAATTCATTTTAATCATTTATTTTTATAATGCCCAAATGCAAGGGTGCTTATTCCATCGCTTAATATATATCTTTTGGTATCATCATAACTTAAGGCTATTTTTTTATTTTTTGTGTATACATGTTATGTAATTTGCTTTTAAATATAAACATTGATTTATAAAGATATTTATTCTTAACTTATTCCTTTTGCTTTCTTCACTTCTTTATTAGTATCAGTGGAGAAGGAATACATTTTAGCTCGTAGTCCGACAAACTCCAGCATTTAGTTAGATTTGTTTTCATCTTCGAACATACCCAGTACCTTACCATTAGTGAGAGGAAAATTATGAGGATTGTGTTCGGAATACTCTCGAAAGGTTGGGATTAATGACATTATAAATGTCAGCATAGAATTCATAGCTCTTAAATGAATAAATGAATGAATCTTTATCCGTATAGTTTTATTTTTTTTTTATAATCATAATGAAAGTCATACATTAACCACTTTGAGAGTTCCAAAACAAGAAAGCCTTAATATATGGGTTTATTGAAAGTGACTTCTGCGTGGTTCATTTGAATTGCACACAGGTCTGTTGAGAAAATCGATAAACATACTATGAAAACTGGGATGAACAATTAATTTTCGTGTAGAATGCTCATTTCGTTCGTAATCACATTTTATCACTAACTTAACAGACCTTCTCTTTTCGACAAAAAATTCTTCTCAAATTCATTGGAGGCTCTTTTTCGGTATTCAGTATTGAGTGAGTATTACAACCATAGTAACATAACATAACATATAAATTCATTTAACACAATAATAGGAACAAGAACAAAACATAACATAACATATCAATTTAGAAAAAAAAAACTTAAAACTTTTCAAGAATAGCCTTTAGCAGCTCATTTAGCTCGTTGTCACATTTCTTTCTGTGATCTAAAAATTTAATTACTTTAGAGTGGTAGTATGCACTTTATTTTCCAATCTCGTTTATTCTCTTTAAGATCCTCTCCTGAGTGGGTTCACATTTCCTCTTTCCTTTAAGAGCTGATCCGCTAGAGTTTTCTGTGAAAATATCCATTCATTTCATGAAAATAAAGAAAAATTGTATACTAAACTTGAAGTTGAAGATGTGTTCGCTTTAAAAAAGCTTTCATTGGATATAAGGTCTTCCCTTGCTAAACCGTCCTGTTCTTCATTGTCCAGTATATATCCGGGATGCATTCCTCGCTTTTCGGACAGGACTTTATCTAACTCACTGTAACCAAATACATCATTAAATTAATATAAAATGTTTCCAATAAACATACCTTTGGTAAGGACAAGTCTCCCTTTTCCTTCCTGTTCATTTATTGATGTTTTATATCGCCGCTCCAAACTGCGATATTTTCCCTGAACTTGGGATACAGTGAAAGTGTAGCCCTCGTCAAATAATTTTTTTTGAATTTGTTGCCACATTTTTGTTTTATTTTCAGGTCGAATATTTTCCCAACCTTCGGACGTAGATCTTCCACCAATGAAAGAAGCAATTTTGTTGGTGCTTCCAACCAAACATCTTTGACTACTTCACCAACAGCCTCACCATTCGAATCACTTTCCCTGGATCTAATCACAATGTTAGGAATGAAATCATTTCCCTGTGATTTTATCAAATCCTGAGTAAATATATCCCGGTACTCCTGGTCTACAAAGAAATTATATTTATGTAGGTGGTAAAAAAGCAAATCGTATTACCTGTCTGAAGGCGGTGGTATGTTTTGGGTGAACATTCTACATCCATATTATTGTTGTATTCCGTGGTATTCATTTTTATTTTCATTTATTCAATTGACGACTGTATTATCCACAAAAGCACAGGAAAACAAATTTAATTATTTGACACATTAACTGATTTGACAGAAGACCAACAAACTGCCCACACAAATTTCATGTGTGACTTTCGTAGATTTGTGTTGTTTTGTACTGTTTTGTGTTGTTTATTTTTGGTACGGGAACATACCTAAGAACTCTTATGGAACTTAAGAGTTTCGTTGCATCTTGTAGGAACTGCATTTGATTGTCATTTTTTCTAAAACCTTTCCTATATATAATGGTGCTAAAACTTGACGATGAGTTGAAAAGATCGAACAGATTGTTGAAGAATTCTAGTAATTCTCCAGTACTTAACATAGTTTTGGGTATTTGACCTGAACTATAGTAAGTGAAACAACCCGCTGAAACTGTGTGGCTCAAAACTTGGGAGGCAAATTTAACTTTCATTTTTTGAAAGGTGTTTGGCCTTATATGAGCCTCCGTTAATTTTGGAGCATGCTTAAACTCAAGCTTGCTATCTTCGTTATGGAAGAGTATGATGTCTTTCCAAGTGGCACGAAGGTCACCTGAAGGCCCATTTAAAATAATGTAATTTTTAAATAAACAATTACTCGAGCTCTTAATTAAATGAGGAGAATCAAAGAAGAAATGAATTCTACCATCATAGAAAATATGACTTATCAACATCTACTTCTAATATTCGTGCTAAACGCGAAATTTGGTGCAGACCGCTGTGTCGAAGAGCACGCACAGCTTGAAAAATTATTTTTTTTAAAATTGATGGTGTGCAGGTGCTGCGGACGAAATAATACGCGATAGGATCTTACCACCTCTTCGCGATGCCTTGAGCCATAAGTACTAACACATTATGAACTGGCCACTTTGATCGGAACTCATCCTCCCCGAAATCTTCCAAACCTATTACAGTATCAGTCTTCCTATAATAATCCTCATGGACTTTAAGAGACATTTCATCAGCAGAAATTGAAGAGTATTTGTACATACTGGGTAGCTGATTTGTTTTTAGTTCTAGAGCTTTAACGTTAAAGCTCATATGGCCCGGAGATTTTGGCCAAGAGGAAATGTAGGTTCGAAGAGTGTTCACCGCAGGAAGATTCAAAGATGGCCGGAGTGATCTATAAGAAACGGGTGAAGTAAAATGAATCGAAAGTGCCAGAATCTTCCATTCATGGGAGAAACTATTGCCCTTACTATATATTTTACTATTTCTCCTGATATTCGCGACAATGGTTTTTACGTCGTTGGGAGTGTTTTGGAAAATGTTCTCCTCATACAACTTGACGTTTTGTTGTTTCATTTCTCTGATTTGGCTTTCCAGGAATAAGATGTAATTGTCACGATCTTGTATTATTTTTTGCAATTCGCGACACTTATCTTCCAATTTCAAAACTATTGCCTAGACATTGTTTAGTTTTTGTCGAAGCCCTACTCTTTTAGAAGTACCATTTCTAAGTAACTCACAAGTCTGTGTCGCTGTGACAGTTGTTTCTAAAACGACAGCATTTTCGCAGTTGTTCACTTCGTTCAGATAAATGTTTTCATCAGAGATATGGAGGAAGAGATATTCAACTTCTGGATGGTGGTGGTGGATTTGATTTCTATTGACATTTCACTTTTATTTGTTGTGAAGAAGTTTGTTTTTTTTCCGTCACAGAGTACACAAAACACTACGTTCTCTAAGTGTTAACTCTCAGTATCGCTTTACACAGCAGATTTTGCTGCGCGACTAAGGATCATCTACCGATTTTGCATCTCATAGATTACATCAAATAAACAGTATTAATTAAAGCATAGTGCATGGATCAATTTTTTAAACTCCAATCGAGACAAGCTAAAATCAATTTCGTTGCAAAGTTCATTAAAAGTGTTTATGCACCTTGTAATAGGTTCATTACAACCATAGTTGGTTCTATGCCTCTTATCGTATAGTAAATTTCTCATCCGAAGAGATCTTTGGGGAGCATATACTCGTATATTCATGAGAAAAAGTAAATCTGGTGAATTTACACGGCAATTAATAATATCGCGGATAAACATGGCTGACGCCGCCTAACCCCTGAAACTTAAGGTTTGCAAGCCTATTATTTTACATCTATCGTCATATTTAGGGAGTTCTTCGAAGGAATACAATTTACGGACAGCATATCTCGTGGAATTTTGTTGTACTCTTTCGAATCTGAGTTCTTGTGTATCATATGGGGAATCCCAAATGATGAAAAAATATTCTAAATACGGTCTGACTAACGAACAATAGATGGACTTAAGACTAGTTATATCCCGAAAATCTATACTATTTCTTTTCAGAAAACCTAACATAGCATTAGACTTCGCAATTGTATAATCATAATGTAATGCAAAATTTAATTTAGTATCAATAATTACACCCAGATCTTTAACCTCTTCTAGGCGACTAAGTCTATGATCATAGACAATCGGGGATGTAATTCGATATGCCGTAAAGATATTACATTTTTGAATATTCCGCTCTAGTCATTTGCGCTTGCACCATTCCACTAGTGCATGGATATCCAATTGGAAATTATTACAGTTAACTATTTATAGATAAATACAATTTAAAGTCGTCTGCGAATGTTAGAATTTTACAATATTTGAAAATTTCGTGAACATAATTTATAAACAAAAGAAAGAGTAATGGCCCCATATGGCTACCTTGTGGAACGCCCGATGTAACTTTTATTACTCGAGATCTAAAACTTTCGATCAGTACCAATTGCTTCCTATCCTTTAAGTAATTGGAAAACCACTCTAACACTGACGAATGGCATCCCAAAGACTTTAGCTTGTTTAAAAGCAAAGTGTGATGTACTTTATCGAAGGCTTTCGAGAAATCGGTATAAATTTGTATAAATGTAATTTGAAAATAATGATAAATTATTTGTACAATCCCTGCCCTGCAGTGGGGACTGGGCTGTAATTTACTTTAAGATTAGTTAAGGCATTTATTACATCCTGATCCAACATTTTGTAGATTTACTAAGCTTTTGTTTGTCCATGGAATTCCAAATCGATTTCTATAACGCGTTTTAGACAAATGACTCTAAACCAGAATTAATTTTATTCATAAATATATCATAGTTACCTTTCAAATTAATGGAATCCAACAAGTCATCCCAATTGAATTGATTTAGGTATTCATTCAGTGCAACAAAATTGGTCTTAGCGAATTTATAAGATAAGCCGGTATTGTTATTACTACAATTTCCGTAACAAAAAAATTTAAAATCTAAAAGTAAGGTCTTGTGATGAATTTTATTCAAATCAATCACATCAAGGCTTCTGATATTATAAAGCTTACTTCATTGTTTAAAAATACTAAATATAAAATTCGATCTAAACTATTTCGAATATTGTTTACTTGAAATAAGCTCAAAGATAAAAGACCATCTATTATCAACCGCTCCCATTCCTGAATAACATTAAATGGGATTAAATTATCATCACCATCCACGTTCCTCCAAGTAACGTCACCAATATTAAAGTCCTCCAATATACAAGGTTATTGATTGGCGTCAAGACGAGTAACGACACTACTAATGTTATCAATGTGTTTTTGATACACATCGGCAACACTTTTTGGTGGAACGTAGGAGACGAAAATAAACATCTGATAACGGACGTCATCAACAAAATCAATAGACACACACATCTGCTCTACATTAATTGTTTGATGCACCAACATAACCTGCCGGCTGAGTGGACGAGATGAGACTCCCCCACCTCTCTCCTCACTAGACTGCAGCGATCATTCCGGTAAACCACACCACAAAAATGTCTGTAGAATAGATGTGCGGGTATAACCAAGTCTCTGTTAAAACAATAATATCATATTGGTTGTCAGAGAGAGAAATGAAATTTTCTTTTAATTTCGTTCTCATACCACCAACATTTTGATAATACAGAGAATAGGTTTTAACGGAGGTGCCTTGCCCTCGCAGCTGATCAGTGTTTATGTTTTGATCTTTGCCACGGCCAAAGCAACTCCGTTTTTTTTAATGAATTTTTTTATTTTAATTCCCGACGGCCAATTTGACGGGTCTAATGCGCGAGCGTATGCACTTTCGGGCAAAGTTATTTTGAAATTAATAAAGTTTAATTTGTTTAAGTCCGCGGTTGAATTATCAAGCTTAATACATTTAATGTCAGCGTCCGGCGAGTTCAACTTGGATGAAATGTAATTCTTCACAGCAGTTTCCGTGGGAGTCGCGACAAGATCGGAAGCAGACGTGTCGTTGCCTGCGATTTGTTTATGTTTTTTTTCGCGTTTAGATTTTTTTCGAGGTTTTTTTCTTCAAAACCTTCTCCCATTTTTCCGCGTTTTCACTAATTCCCGATGTTGAGGCAACGGGTGGTTCAACTAAGCCGTCCGTTACCAATGGCGTTTCACTGGCATTCGTGTTCTGTGAAGAATTACACTTCATTTCCGATTTTATTATGCTCAATTCCTTTTTCATAGAAGTGAGCTTATTTATCAATCCCAAAAATGGAACATTATTGCAGATTTTGCACTTATAGCATACACTGTCTGTTGACTTAATGAGCTGGAGGGCTGTCGCAGACAATTTAACACACTTGGTGTGAAACATTCTGCAGCAAAATCCTTCGCAGCTAATAAATTCTGCAGACAGAATGCCAGTATTACTTCACCACAATTCTCCACCATTTTCGAGTATTATAATTAATTTATTAATATTAAAAATAAAAGAACAAATGTTTTGACGCGAACGATTTAAACCGCTTGACAGGTCATATGACACTGGTTGGAGTTCATCTTGATTTATTTAAGATTAAACGGCGTTTTTATGCAATAAATACACTTTTTTATAATATTAGTTTATTATAAACATCATCTGCATTTCGAAGCAAAGTGTTCTCATTTTTCGTACAATGGTATCAATTGATAATTTGGTGCAGAGAATGTATGTAAGTACACTTTTCAATCTGAGCGCCTTTATTTTAACTATATTACTTGCAGGGAACTCGTGTTGGTTGAGACAACCTACTTTTGCAATAGTAGTATAAATCAAAGATCTTGGTGAAAATAATGATGATAAGAGATGCAATTCATACAAGTGCCGGTAATTCTTACAAGTGCCAGCAGGAACATATGCATATCTGAGGATCTCGACTGGATTTCTGAAACTTATGGGATGAAATTGAAATAAGTTCCGATTTGTTCTTAACCGGATGATCGGTTTCCCCAATAGTCATATTGCACCCCAACTGAAAATAAATATGTTGGTATGTTTTATAGAAGAAAGTGTAACAAATATATGAAATAAATAATTGAAACTTAAAATGGAAGATAAAATGTGTTCGCGTTGTATACTTAAATCAAAAATTGTACAAATATTACATTATTTTATAAGTGTGAATCGAGAATAATCTTATTTCTGAAGCTTGGATTACTGAGGTCCCTATTCCAGAATTTCAATAAGAAATATAAATAATAAAATATTGCAAAATAAAATGTTCGGGCAAGTTCTTGCAACAAACATACTTCTTTTCCGTGACTAGCAATTCGAAAAGTCGGTGCGCAACACCCCTTTGGTGGTAGCAATCCCTGAATACATGAAAAAAAGGTCTTCAAGTCCTCGAATGTATTCTACGAAATTTTGGGGTGGCGCAACCAAATTACAGCCGTCAAGCTGCCTGAAGACTGAGATGTTAGATGATGCTAGATGATGGTTCCGTTGTGTTTATTGTTCGCAAAGGTAAACTACATGAATGACTTTCGTGAACTTTCCGGAACAGCCAACCATAAACATAAACGAAACTATTTTCTTTCAAAAATTCGTTAGCGTCTACATCTATAGTTGGCTTAACAGGAATAGTTGCCTTAGGTATACCATGCAGCCTGTTTTCCAACCAAGTTGGCCCTTTCTTCAAATATTGAAGACCCCAGAACTGCTGGAAAACGGATTTAAATTAACCGACAGTTAAGCGACCGTTGTTACCTCCCGAACTCCTTGCTTCACCAAAGAATTGTTCGAGGCAATCCTGATTAAGGTGCCGAGTTAAAATGAATTTGAACTGTCAAGGCATACTTGCATACGCTGAAAAGTATTTGGCCTAATATGTGCTTCGGTTAATTTCGGCGCAATTTTGATATCTAACTTACTGTCCTGATTGTACAAAAAAAATATATCTCCCCATGTTGCACATAAGTTGGTCGAGGATCCATCCCATATGATATCATATTTTAGCAAGCAATTGCGCGTACTTTTAACTAAATGGGGAGTGTCAAAAAAAAATGTTGTCGCTGTCGACTTCAAAATATGTTTTAGTGGGACCTTTTTCGAAAACTTTAGGTAAACCACGGCAATTTGAGCCCTGATCACATACAACCTACCGGAATTAAGTCACTTTGTTTAAGAGCCCGAATAGCTTCGAAAATAAGTTTTCGAAGCATGGAAGTTGTGCAGCTTGTTCGTACGAAGTAATATGCGATGGGATGTTTCCATCGCTTCGCAATGCCTTGAGCCATAAGTACGAGTACATAATTCGCAGGTCTTCTAATCCGACTATGGTGTCAATTTTTCTACAGTAATCCAGATGTACTTTTAGACACATCTCATTAGCCGACACAGAACAGTATTTGTACATACTGGGTAGCTGGTTTGTTTTGATCTCAAGAGCCTTAACATTAAATTGTATGTTACCTGCAGATTTTTGCCGAGACGAAATGTAGCTACACAAGGTATTAACTGCTGGGAAATTTAGGGAGGGTGCAAACATTTGTTTTGAAAAACGTTTGTCGCACACCTTATCATACCGTCTTAGGCGTCCTAATTCCAGACGTTGCCGCCACATCTCCCTACTATTGAAAATAACTTACATTACCATTCGTTCTAAAACTACAGGAAAGGTTTGAGGAATTACCGTTAAATATGTGTGCGTGTGTGTGCGAATGTGTGTGTGCTTGGTGCGTTTACCCATTTCAATCCTTCAAAACGTACATCTGTCTTACATGTCTTATCCTACAAAACCATCTATACTAGGCGAATTTTAAAAGTTACATACTAAAACAAATACAAGCTTAAAATTACTTCTCCAACTGTTGCTCAACTGTCTGTAATTTGGGATTTGTGTGATTAAATAAATATATAATACATGAAGTATGTATGTATGTAGGCTTACATGGTATCATCCCTCATACTATATGTATGAATATAATTTGTACATCCCAGTACACAAGGGCGCATGTTTAATGGTAATTTAATTTTTCCTTTTTTGTTTTTGTTAATCCACTTATTATCACTTATTCGCGAAACACAAATATTTTGATAATCTTATCACTTAATTGCCGGATTTAAATTTGAGCGCCAAATATTCACCACCAAAAAAGGAGGAAAAAATAAGAAACAAATGTATGTTCACAAAATGCATTCAATTAAGTTCTAATTATGAGACTGGAATATTCCATTAAAAACGACGTTAAGTTTTTTTTCAATAAAAACATATTATCACATTATCAATATGGGATACGTAATATGATATATATACAGTGAAAGAAAAATCATAGGTATGTATATAAATAAAACTAATATACCATATACAGTACGTATACTTATACCAACATGGGAGTTGCACACAACAATTTGTTTGAAAAACTTGATACAACACACACGAAATTCATTCTAAATTGCAAACATAAAGTATAATATTGGATATAATAAGCGGCAATACAATTCTTTGTTGCATATATGACTTGCACTTCTAGTCTTAATCCAAAAAAAAACTGATTCGTAAACACATTAAACCTTAGTACAGTATGTAATATGAAAGATTAGTATATTTTAAATCTTTTCATATTTGTTCTGACCGAAATGCATCATCATCACCGTAATGATTATTATTATTAAAATGATTTACATATATAACCGACTCTTAACCATGTCGTATAAAAAAACCAACAATAATAATTCTTTTAAGGTCTTCTAAATTTTACGAACATTCACCTTGGAAAACTTCCAATCATGAGCATTTTCGCTAATTTTTGACAATATTGTAGGCAAATACTAAAAGCAAGATGGCGCTCCTCTGCGCTCCTAGCAAGTGTGCGTAAAAAAAATAGTATGAGTGACTTGAGAGCACAAACGTCAAAATCTGAGGTGAACTGCAATGGACAAGGGGTTGTTCCATTATCTCTGGTCTTCATGCATGAACAGATATCTTCTTCAACGAAGAATTTGCTTGCAGCGGGCAAAACGTCGGGAAGAGCGGATGGTGAAAGCCGTGTACGAGACGCATTGTCAAAAATTTTATCAGAAAAATGTTTGTCACACACTCTATCGGATTTCTTCAAACGCGCTAATCCCAGACGTTGTCGCTAAAACTCTCTACTTTTAAAATAAGGATAGTATATTCAACTTTTGTACACTTGTATTTTTTGTATTAATTTTTTAACTACCTTATTCCCATTCTTATATGTATGTTAATACGTATATTCTTAAGCTAGTATATACTATAGTATTAGTTCGTTTATTGTTTTTTTTAAATTTCATTCTAACATAATTTCCTTAATGCTATACTTATTATATTCTTAAGACTATACATATAAATAAATCTATTTGGTCCCCGTATCAATTTGATCACCGTAACAACTAGTTACGTCACTTTGTCCACCTAAAACCTTAAGAAACGGTGGGGGGGTCTTTAAATGATATAAAGAAAAATAAGATTAATGACCTTAAATTAATACGGAATATACACATATTAAGCTAGAAGTACTGCAGTAAGTAGCAATCATAATAAATATATGCTATTGATAATGCTATATTTACAATACATTTACTTTATAAATAATAAATAGTCGTGAAACTAGCTACCAAGAATAACCGCTGGATTAATTAGGTAATGGAAAAAAAATAGTTGTACCACGTATGCAAGTATATATATATATGTTAAGTATATAGACACCGGAATTAAAAAAAGAAAGTAAATATGTAAGTAGTATAACAATGATCTACATTTGCTTAGGTACATCTAGCTAATACAAAAACTCTACTATTTAATGCCTAACTACATAAATCCTGCATTTCAAATATGTAAAAGGGATGAGGCATAAGAAAATATAAAGATTACACACATAATATTAGGGTATCAAAGCGCGAAATGGGAATGGTAGAAGAAGAGTTTCCCGCATCAAACGAAATTAGAAGATATTCAAGATACATAAATGATAAACTTATACGGTGTCATCGTATGTTCCACATTTATCGAGGTAATCTTCGCAGCCAAGTACACACGCCTTCATTTTATTTTTATAAATATTTCCTTTTTAATAATGAAATTCAATTTTAAAACACCGATATCTATATTATTTTCATTCTTTTTGAATTGGGTTTGTTTACTTTTTGAGTTCACCACGAAAAGTGGGAGAAACAAATTGCCACAGCTCGTGTCCGCAAGGTACGGTCAATAGGTACGTACATACATCTTTGTGGCATTTCAATATGGGATCAATTAAATTTCAAGTGAAAATCTTGTGTAGAATACGTGGCATGTATTATCCTCATCCTTAAACAACTTTTTAATAGATTCATTTTATTTTATTTGCCGTTACTAAAACTTTTACAAGAAATCTCCAAATTTCAACCAATCTCTACATTAAATATACAAATCAAAGTCTCGGTATATTGTATTTGTTTGCAGTTTTAAATAACTCATTTTTCAGTACGTATTTACGTATATGTAGCTAAAAAATAGTTATACAATTTGTTAATTATACCACAAAGTCACGAATGGAAATTGTGACGCTAAGTACCAAACAAACAAAACAAAAACCAATAACTAACATTAGGTTATTAACCACAACTTTTAAATTGGTTACATATTATTTTTTAAATATTGTAAAATATTACTGTAATTAGAGCAATAATTAACATTTTTATTCGAGCTATTTTTATTTACGTTCAAAGTATATAAAGAGTATGAATCGACTTGTGAACACCCCCCACAATAATACATGATTTGCCCATGAATTCACGAATCCGCCGCCATTTTCCAGGTGAATTCACGAATCGGCGGCCATGTTGCTAAAAAATCCGCCATTTTCGTGGTCAATCCGGGAATCTCGTGGTCAATCCGGGAATATTGTATCCCAAGTTTTTGTAAACCCAAGTCTTTCACGGCCTATACTTAAAAAATTCCGCCATGTACTCGGGGTAAAAATGGCCGAAGTTGAATATCACTTTACTCATTTATTTCTGACTGAAACCACATGGGATATGAAGTTGAATATCTGCTGTTGATGGTGATTATCTATCTGGATTAGTTTCGCACTGATGAATTGGTTTGAGGATTGACTCAAAATCTGCGTATATTGCGAATGGTACTTTCAACTTTCTCTCGAAATGTTCAAAATATATTTTATTGTTCTCCTCCGTTGGCATATTTGTTTTAATTTTGAGGCAAGAGTCGTCACTTTTATGTTTATTCAATATTATTAGTCGAGAAATGTTTTTAATATACACGTAATGGGTATTTCCGGCGTATTTCCAGAAAGTCATTATCGTCAGATGAGCCCTTGATTAATTTACAAAAGAGTTCAATATTGAAGCGTTCCAATTCTGCTCTTATAATAATAATAATATTATGGTTGGCGCCACAGCCCGTAGAAGACCAGGGCCTAGCGTCTCAGCAACCACCCGTGTTGTACGTGATATTGATCTATCACGAGTGGAAGGGACCTACAGTTTTGAAGCTAGCCAAGTTTGAGAAGCTTTTTCTAGACAGTTATACTCTTTGAGCGTTGTCAGTGAGTCGAAAGAGGTGGGTCGTGAAAAGTATTTCTTGTCGTACCAGGAATCGAACCTAGACAGGTAGGTCTAAGTGCGTAGGAGTCGACGCACATACCCACAACGCCAATTCTGCTCATAGCAATTCCAAAATCATAATATTTCTGCATTTAGAATACTTCCGTCGGTATTTTTGATGGAAAAACTCTTGACACGATTCTTAAATGCTCCTTCAATGAACATTGAACATTGATTGTTTGCACAGATATGGCTGTGATGGAATAACAGAAGACGATGATGACTGCACCGTAAACATTGAGTATGTGTCAACGTATAAGTACCTAGGACTGACAATGGACTACAACTTTAAATGGAGCCATCATATAGAGATATTGAGGAAGAAATTGTGTCACTCTGCATACGCCCTTTTCCATCTTCGTAAACTGTGTACGCCAAGAGTACTCAAATAGTGCTACATGGGCCTGGTGGAATCACATCTACGGTATGGAATAACAGCGTGGGGAAGAGCATCTCAATTGCAATCGCTACAAAAAGTGCACAGAAGACTTCAAAAGCTTGTGGTGGAAACAGGAAGTAGCAGAGAAGTTCAGCAACAAAGAAGCCAACCAACACGCATGCTTAACATCTGCCAAATACATAATTTGGAAATCTTGGCCAATTTCGATGATGACAACACATACAGAATCCAAACACAGCAGACGGTGAACACTAGAAGACGACAGCAGCAGCTATGTGAAGTTCCGAGGTACTGGAATGAATATGGTCGAAGGACAATTAAAGTGGCAATTCCGACAATCCTTAACGAACTCCCAAGGGAAGTTCGCAACCTACCCAAAAGAGAAATTATAAAAAAAGTTAAAGAAATCTATTTAAACTCTTCAAACTAAAATATTCAAATTTAAACTTAAATTCGAAAATCGTAAACTATTGTGTGTTAGTTAAAAAAGCAAAAACATGGGCAATACAAGTAACAAATAGTTATAATAATTTGTTACTTGTATTGCCCATGTTTTTGCTTTTTTAACTAACACATAATTGAATTTAATGAACTTCAACATTTATAATTGTAATTTTTTGTGATTAGTCATCTGCAGACAAGCCACTCAGGCTTTGCAGATAAACAAGTGTAAACACTACAAAATGAATTATAAATAAAAATGAATTGAAATTGAATTGAAATTGAAAATTATTCAATTTGTGGAAGTTCTTCCGTTGATGATGTATGTACTCATTTACTCTCTTCATCGCAAAACCGACAACATCTGAAGATGGTTTGTTTCATCTTTTTCGACTTTAAGGCAACATCGCTCGATGCTGGTACTGCTGCTGCTCCTGTTGATGAGTTTTGCTTGTTGGGGTTCACCTTTGCTGAGGAAAGCGTAAACTTTTTTAAATGCCGCACAAAGGAGGACTTATCCCAAAAACACTTATCACAAACTTTGCACGAAAACAATTTTCACTGCTTACACTTTCAATCCTGAATAGAAACTTATTCTTATGGGAGAATGATTCTTGGCCCGTACTTAGTTTTTATCCTCTGGATTATGGGGAACTCCCTGTTTTCCGGGAGGCTCTTTATGCCTTTTATTGGCTTAGTTGAATTCAGAGCGTTAAGCTCAATTTCCGCTGCTTTTACTGCAGATTGATCTATATTGTAGCTGACTGATGTCGAAATAAAATTTCATCGTCATTTTATACAAATTTATCGTGTAAAAAAAGTGCGTGTTCTTATCTTTTGATGCCGAACATATAGGAGTCAAACACTGCGGTTTTCGAATTTCAGTAACATTAACTTCTTTACTCTAATCAGTTTATTTTCAATCATAAAGCAAGCACATGTATCTGGACCCTCTTTGCAAAGATTTGATGAACAAGGGCAAATTATGAAGTGACGACCATAATTAGATGTGGTGAAATTTACATTTTCAAATTTTCTCAGGAACGAAATAGAATTTAATAATTCTGTATATTGCGTGCTGATGTTTCTTGAGCAACTGTAGTATTTCACCGAATATAAGTGATGTATCCATGATAGCTGACTCATCAGTGTATGATATTTGATTCGCGAAGTTCCTCCACAATTGAATTTATTTCATTCTGGAGATTATTGTTGCCGGATGCTTCGGACGCGATCAAGAATCTTAAACGATTAACTAGTTCATTAGGATCAGCCCAGTAGACATAATCAATAGGGTTTTCAGAATACATCACGTTGTTGTTGTAACCGCTTCCAGTTTTCTTTGTTCTTAGAAGCGATCTGATTATATTTGTAACCTCTATTACCTTTAACTTGCGCAGTACTATCGTGATTTTTCAAATGCGCACCTGTTTTCTGTAATATATTGAAATACTCCTCCAAGTCGTGTTGGGTGAATAAATCTGCTCTAGATTTTCTATTGACAATTAATTTGTAAAGACCATTTGTACGAGTAGAAGGTACGAGTAAAAGGATAATATTGTGGAATATTTTGATAGCTTCGGTAACCTCCTTTAGAAGTTGTGCGTTATCTTGTTAAAAATATTCAATACAATTACAACAACTGTCAAAAATTGAATACGTTCATGGAGACCAATCCTCTCTAACCACCGACTACTTTCCGCCAATTATTTTAAACTCGGATTACGTTTGCGGCTTAGTTGATCTGCAGACATACAACTCTATACCAAATGTGTATGTGTTTAACAATTTATTTCATATCTCCGATGACGTCATCATAAGTTTCCCCTTGGGGTTATATGAGATTGAAGATATTAATAAATTTATTCAACAAGTTCTCAAATCACACAACAAGGATTCGATCTGATAAATTGATTGTCAAAATAAGAGCAAATAACAATACTTTAAAGTGCGAAATTAATAGCAACGTAGATATTGATTTTTCAAAACCAAACTCTATTGGTTCGTTGTTGGGGTTCAGCAAAAAAAGACGTGCCATATTGATTATATACAATCGTCAACTTAACTATAAAATAGCTTCAAACAACGTCAAACCTATCAATACATCATTGACGCTGAAAAGAACAACAGCCGTAAGACTTTCCCAAACAAATAAGCAATTCCTATTATCACTGGGCTACAAATTAAAGTAAATCATGCTCAACATATCCGAAGAACCATCCTTTGAAGACAGCATCACGAAATTGGAATATCACATAAACTCACCGTTTTTGAATAATTTCGAAAAGAATGACATTATTCAAATTTGTGTGCAACATCAAAATCTTAACATCTTACCTTCGGAAAGTTATATTTATATTGAAGGTACTGTATCAAAATCTTTGAAATTGATGTCAATCGTAATGTTGGAATAACATGCACCATCAAACATTATTTATCTTTAAATAAAAATGAAAGCGATATGCTGCTTAATGCATCTTGGTCACAAAATTCATCAATCAACGTGAATGGATTCTAGTTTAATTTGAGTATCCCTCTTAATAAACTGCTCGGATTTGCTAATGCTTACAAGAAAATTATTCCAAACGATCATTATGATTTAATTGTAATGCGAGCACGCACCGATGCAAGCTCATTAGTCAGCAGGGAAGATGAGAAAGCGAGAATAAATTTACTTAAAGTTCAATGGAAATTCCACATATTACTCTGTCAGATTCCTACAAACTAGTAATGTATAATGTCATCAATGTGAAAGCATGCTTAAATTCTGAGACATACTTATTAGAAGATTTAAATCTTTCATTCGAAAAGAACAATTTCAGTCAACTTTATAGTATGTATTGCGACTTTCAAAAGACTTACTACAACCGATCAATTGCTGAACCACCCCTATCCAGAGTTACTTTCAAATCCCAAGCCCCAATCGTTATCATTGATTGCCGACATCAAAGTGAAATAATTAAAAATGGCCCCGTCTATATTCGCATTGAAATTAAAACGAACAAACCATTACCCGCAACTACGTCTGCATACTGTTTAATGCTACTTGATTGTATTGTAAATTATAATCCCCTGGCACAAACTGTCTCCCGAGAAGTGCAAGTCAGTAGTCAATCATCTGCAGAAACAACAACAACATGCATTTTACTCTGGATATTCGAGGATTTAAAGGCCCAAAAAATCAATTCATTGTAAAGGAATTGGCTATCCTACAACAAGGTCATCATATTCATTTCATTTTATTACCTCCTTTCAACTTTGAGCAATTGCCATTTGAATTGAAGAAACAAGGTTAATGATTTACCGAATTTCGAAAGGTCAAACAATATCTACGTGATGTTATTCAACACACAACGGTCTACGTGAAAGGCACTGAAAAATCACAATGGTTAAAGAAAATACTTCAGAATGAAAATGTAGAAGTAGTCAATGTAGAAGATATTGGATGTCTTAGTTTTAAAGAACTAAAACATCTCTAACCAAATTCCGTAAAATGTTTATTTCATTTAAAATGTTGCGTCCCTCAAAACGTCTACATGTTAAATAGCTTTTTATCGAATAAAACAAATTAATAAAATACAGTCGTCTTTTGTTTTTTTCATTTATTATCGCTCAGGATGAGCAAACGAAATATTATTGAGGAGCTGCATAAACCTGCAAGAACAATTTTCAGTAGACGCCGAGTTATTATTAAGGGTTTTGATGACTTGTGGCAGGCCGATTTGGTAGAAATGATGCCTTACACCAATCCAAATAAAGGCTTCAAATATTTATTGACTGTAATTGATACATTTTCAAAGTATGCATGGGCTATTCCTATCAAAAATAAAACTGGGTCATCTGTTACAGACCCTACGACCGATGGAAAAGACTTTTTCAACAAACATTTTACAACTCTCATGAATAAATTAAAAATCAATTACTGCTCGACATTCAGCACCCTGAAAGCTTCAATTGTGGAACGCTTTAATCGAACCATTAAAGAAAACTGTGGTTAGAATTCAGTTTTAATTCCAACTACAAATGGTTAGACATTTTGAAAAATATTCTGCACACATACAACCATTTCAAGCATAGAACAATAAAAATGAGACCAGCTGATGTAAATAGAAAAAATTCCAATGATCTGTTGACCACGGTCTACAATCACACGAAAGTATTTATCAAGGGCAAATTTAAAACTGGTGATCAAGTACGCATCAGCATTATTAAAGCCAATGTTATTTATTTATTATTTATTATTTATTAATTATTATTTTATATTTATTATTTATTATTGGTTATTTATTATCTATTATTCATTATTTATTATTTTTATATAATTATTTATTTACATCTCTTTTTTCTTCTCTTAAATGGAGGTTTTTTCCATTGTTTTTCCTTCAAGATAGACTCAACTTACCGAACTGCATATCTTACTTGTAAAAAAATTGTATTTTCAGTGGTAAGGTTTCTATAAAACCATATCCCTGTGCAAGCTAGAGATGACTTTGTTAAAATATTGTTACACTATGCAGCCAATAAATATCTAAGTCAATGTTACCAATCCAATTCAGGGGTCCTTTTATGAACTGGAACGACAGAAAACCCATCACCCAAATGTTTTTCTAGTTTGCTATTGAGAGCAAAGCCAATCAAATATTTGTTAAATGGCTTGGCTTCCAAGGCAATCATAACTCTTGGATAAATAAAAGTGAAATAGTGCAATAAATACAGCTTTTTATTTATATTATATTCATATGGTATGCTTGCTTTACATCTCTCATATCTATCATTTCATCGTATTTTGTCAAGTGTTCATTTTCGCCACTTTCGGTACTCCCAAACAACATCTGCTTAACAAAGCTCGCATGTACCTACCGAAACTGAATCCGAGCTTCAAATTCCAAAACTTGAATCACTATACGCTCGTCAAATTCTTCAGAACGCCTCTCGTCATACATTTGCTATCATGTGCTTTTGCCGAACTCATGTCCCAAATACTTGCTTCACTAACCTACCCCACAACCTAGCTCGGGAACAACCAAAGACCTCGCAGACACACTCTTTGCTTTATCTACTTCCTTTGCCTACCAAATTGAATCACACATGGCACACGACAAAAAAAAAACAAGGAACTCGACCCGACACACTAAGAACTCACGTCGGCATCCCCAAAGAACTGCTGAACTTCAAACAGCTGATAGGTTTTCCCTCCAAATTTAAGTGGTGGATATTTTGACACTTAAATTACTTACAATCCAAATAAATGCAAAACAAACAGATTTCCTTTGTTTGTGAAATGTTTACACTTCGCTCAGCAGCGGAAAATTGCAACCGGTAAGTGAATAAACAATATTAAAAACTTATTGTTGTACTAATTTCAATTATTATTACAGAAATATTCTTCAACAAACATATGTATCATCGTTGTCGGGTACATTTGGTGGTAACCATCCATGTCCACGAAAATTCCAAATAACACGGAATTTTCTTTAGAGACAAGAAAACAGAATAATTTGTGAGCACTTGATTTAATCCGCAGAGTTTGAACTGTATTGTTTTTTATCTTTTCATAGGAATCAGAGGAAAGTGTAAGACGAAGAAAATCAAACGATGAAGCGACATTCAAGAAGATTTCTTCCGACACACAGAATTGCAGCACATATGTTACCTGTGTTCCTGTAAAAAAGCTTGTTTTAATTTTGTGTTGTGTAGTTTTATGATAATGGCATTTCCACATCACCCTTGATGTATGCCTTTGGTGCGTTAAACGATTTTTTGTTAACCGGCTGTTCGGTTTCCCCAAGAGACCTATTACACCCGAACTTAAGAATATAATAAATTAGTTTCTAGTTAAAATAAGTTTGTACATGTAATTATATTAAAAAAATAAAATTGGGACATGTTTTATTAAAAAATGATTTACTTCTGTGATATGCGAAGAACTTTATTTCTAAAACTGGGGTCACTTAAGTCCCTATTCCAAAATTTTGTCAAAAAATACAACCGTGTTCTTATGTAGTAATGCAGAATGAAATGTTTCGGCAAGTTTTCGCAGCAAGTATATGTTTTGTTCGAAATTAATAAGCCCGATAGTCGCTTCGCTGCACCTTTGTGATAGTAGCATTCATATATATGTTTATTAAAAAGCTCCTATAGTTCTTCAATGTATTCAACGAACTCTGGAGGAGATGATATTAAATGTCTATCTTCATACTGTTTAAAATTAGTGAAAGTTAAATTTGATGAGGGTGGTGCTATATCTAAAGTGGGCTTGGGTAAAGTGCAAACATGACATTCACGGCATTTGCGAAAGAGCCAGCCGCATACCTAAACAAGACTATTTTCTTTGAATTAATCTTTTGTAGATACGTCCGAAATTGAATTTAATTTGAATGGATAATTTTGACAATCAATAGTCTTGTTTAGATGGTCTTGCAACCATGATGTGTTACTGACGAGAGGCTGCTTCCTGAGGGCTTGCAGTCTCTCGGATTCAACACTTTCGCAATTGCCGGTTCTAACTATTTTTAAATATTGTAAGCCCCAAAGTTTTTGGAAAACTGATTTAAATTGAATAGGTGTTAAGCGACCATTATTTCTCATGGAACTTCGCGCTTCTCCGAAGAAATGCTCTAAGCAATTTTGATTTAAATGCCTAGTTAAAATAAATTTGAAACCGCGTTCTGACAGTTATTGCCATAAAGATTGTAATCCCGAAATATTAATTAACCACCCTTTAATGTAATACAATTTATTCGTATGGCTTGGCCACAGTCATCGATTATTTTAAGCGAATTTAAAAGCTGTTTTGCTATGCGTAAAAATTGCAGTTGCATTTCATTTTGCAGAAAGCCATTTTTAAAACCGTTGTTACCTATCTGTGAAGAGGAATTGAATGTGTCAAACAAATTATTAAAAAATTCAATCAATTCCCCTGTGCTAAGTAACGTTTTAGAACCTTGGCCAAAACTATGGTATGTATAACAAGCCGCCGAAACCGTGTGGCTTAATGTCTGCGAAGCAAATTTCACCTTCATCTGCTGAAAAGTATTTGGGTATATATGCGCATTGGTTAATTTGGGTGCCATTCGAATATCTAATTTTGAATCATTTGAATATAGATAAATTATATCCCAAGTGGCACGAAGATTGCTGGAAGAGCCGGTGTATAGGAAATCATGTTTGACAAGGCAATTTCGAGTACTTTTCAGAAGATGAGGGCTATCAAAAAAAAAGTGAACTCGAATTTCGTCAACAAGGAAATATGGTTTAGACGCGTCAACCTCTAATAACCGGGCAAAACCGCGAAAATTTGGCCCTTGGTCACACACAAAATGAACCGGACATAAGCCACTTTTCCGAAGTACACGTATTGTTTTGAAAACGATTTGTTTTAAAATACCCGGCGTACAGGTAGTTCGCACGAAATAATAAGCGATGGGGTGTTTCCACCTTTTTGCGATGCCCCGAGCCATGAGAACTACTACATTATTGGCCGGCCATTTTGAAGGGTATTCGTCCGATCCCAAATCTTGCAGTAGTCGAAATGTGTTTTTAAAGACATTTCGTCGGCGGATATTGAACAAAATTTAAATAACAGGTCTAATTCTTTGACTTTTAGCTTAAGGGCTTTGACGTTGAACTCTATGTTGCCCGGAGTTTTAGGCCAAGACGAAATAAATGTTCTTAATGTATTTACCGATGGGAGATTTAATGAAGGTCTCAAAAGTAACCGGTGAAATAAAATCAATTGAAAGCGCGAATTTTTCAGTTCGTTCGAAAACGGATTTCCTCTACTACGTATTACCGGGTTTTGGTGTATATTATTTACGATGGTATTTACGTCTTTTGTATAATTTTGGCCATGGTTATTTTGAGCATTTACATTTCTAAATTGCTCACGCTCTTCATATATTTTTATTTTTTTCTTCCAAAAATGAAATTTGGAAGTCTTTTTTTTCCGAATAACTATCTCCTGATCGCGACATTTTTTTGCATTTTTAATAACTCATGTTCTAATTCCCGGATACTTCTACGAAGACATATTTTTCTGGGGGAATGATTGTTCAAAAATTCACCAGTTTGAACTGACACATCATTGATCTCACAGATCATTAAATTCTGCACTGGTTCCTCATTCTCCTCATTATTTTTGGCGAAACACAACAAATCGGGTATTGCAGTTGGAGTTAACCGATTTCTAGCGAGTGTGACAAACATTTTGTCTGAAAAATGTTTATCACAAACTCTGTCAGTTATCTTGAACCGCCTTAGCCCAAGAAGTTGGCGCCAAAGTTCTCTCCTAATGATACACATATGTATGTATGTAATTTAAAAATTTCTTAAATTCGAATACCAATTGAAATGTGACAAAACCACTTATATTTATTTATATGTATGTATGTATGTGTATATTTATTTGAATATATTTATTTCAATTTCTTAGTATATCATTAATACTAACATTGAATGCTTAATGTAATTATATCTATTCTTAAGATATTATTAGTACTACGTTACAATTCTATTTATTCTTATATATAAGTCACAACCAATTGCACACTGCTACAAGCAGTTTCATTGGTCGTGGTTTCACTGTATTGTATATAAAAACAAATCCGTTATTATCATAGCCATACAGCCTTCGCATATTTGTCACATTTTGCAATAATTATTTTAGGAAATATATTTGCTTACGCATTAGGGTCCTTTATCCCGAAAGTGTGTTGAATTTCGGTGCATCCCAAAACACATTTCATATTTGCAAATAACTATTTTAAGCACTTAAATCAGAAATAAAAATATTGCACATTACAAATTGTTTGAATTCAAATTTGTTTTCAAAGTTGCCGTTATGTTATCTTTTCCCCACGAAAAGAAAAGGAAATCGAACAGCTGATTCCGAAAAGATGATGTCCATAAGGTGTATGCTGTATTGGGGCAAATTGGAACACTGGAAATATTGGAAAAAACTGAAACGGATTACATATTTCAAAACTTAAAAATGTATTTACATACTGTAACCGATAGAAATAGCAATAATAAAAGACTTGAATATATCTTTTCCACTTTATTGAAGATACGTCCGTATCGCTTCGTAAACTACACAAGAATCAAATCTTTATTCATGTTATAAGAGTGCTACAACTCGGCCTTCCTGACTCCAAATCGTCCCGATTGCTTTGTAAATTACATTTTTTATCAATAACCCAGGGTTTTATGTTCGCTACTTCCCATATCCTTCGCTATACCTTTGTGATAGTAACATTCATATATATGTTTATTAAAAAGCTCCTATAGTTCTTCAATGTATTCAACGAACTCTGGAGGAGATGATATTAAATTTCTATCTTCATACTGTTTAAAATTAGTGAAAGTTAAATTTGATGAGGGTGGTGCTATATCTAAAGTGGGCTTGGGTAAAGTGCAAACATGACATTCACGGCATTTGCGAAAGAGCCAGCCGCATACCTAAACAAGACTATTTTCTTTGAATTAATCTTTTGTAGATACGTCCGAAATTGAATTTAATTTGAATGGATAATTTTGACAGTCAATAGTCTTGTTTAGATGGTCTTGCAACCATGATGTGTTACTGACGAGAGGCTGCTTCCTGAGGGCTTGCAGTCTCTCGGATTCAACACTTTCGCAATTGCCGGTTCTAACTATTTTTAAATATTGTAAGCCCAAAGTTTTTGGAAAACTGATTTAAATTGAAAAGGTGTTAAGCGACCATTATTTCTCATGGAACTTCGCGCTTCTCCGAAGAATTGCTCTAAGCAATTTTGATTTATGATGCCTAGTTAAAATAAATTTGAAACCGCGTTCTGACAGTTATTGCCATAAAGATTGTAATCCCGAAATATTAATTAACCACCCTTTAATGTAATAAAATTTATTCGTATGGCTTGGCCACAGTCATCGATTATTTTAAGCGAATTTAAAAACGTATTACCGGGTTTTGGTGTATATTATTTACGATGGTATTTACATCTTTTGTTTAATTTTGGCCATGGTTATTTTGAGCATTTACATTTCTAAATTGCTCACGCTCTTCATATATTTTTATTTTTTCTTCCAAAAATTAAATTTGGAAGTCTTTTTCCCGAATAACTATCTCCTGATCGCGACATTTTTTTGCATTTTTAATAACTCATGTTCTAATTCCCGGATACTTCTACGAAGACATATTTTTCTGGGGGAATGATTGTTCAAAAATTCACCAGTTTGAACTGACACATCATTGATCTCACAGATCATTAAATTCTGCACTGGTTCCTCATTCTCCTCATTATTTTTGGCGAAACACAACAAATCGGGTATTGCAGTTGGAGTTAACCGATTTCTAGCGAGTGTGACAAACATTTTGTCTGAAAAATGTTTATCACAAACTCTGTCAGTTATCTTGAACCGCCTTAGCCCAAGAAGTTGGCGCCAACGTTCTCTCCTAATGATACACATATGTATGTATGTAATTTAAAAATTTCTTAAATTCGAATACCAATTGAAATGTGACAAAACCACTTATATTTATTTATATGTATGTATGTATGTGTATATTTATTTGAATATATTTATTTCAATTTCTTAGTATATCATTAATACTAACATTGAATGCTTAATGTAATTATATCTATTCTTAAGATATTATTAGTACTACGTTACAATTCTATTTATTCTTATATATAAGTCACAACCAATTGCACACTGCTACAAGCAGTTTCATTGGTCGTGGTTTCACTGTATTGTATATAAAAACAAATCCGTTATTATCATAGCCATACAGCCTTCGCATATTTGTCACATTTTGCAATAATTATTTTAGGAAATATATTTGCTTACGCATTAGGGTCCTTTATCCCGAAAGTGTGTTGAATTTCGGTGCATCCCAAAACACATTTCATATTTGCAAATAACTATTTTAAGCACTTAAATCAGAAATAAAAATATTGCACATTACAAATTGTTTGAATTCAAATTTGTTTTCAAAGTTGCCGTTATGTTATCTTTTCCCCACGAAAAGCAAAGGAAATCGAACAGCTGATTCCGAAAAGATGATGTCCATAAGGTGTATGCTGTATTGGGGCAAATTGGAACACTGGAAATATTGGAAAAAACTGAAACGGATTACATATTTCAAAACTTAAAAATGTATTTACATACTGTAACCGATAGAAATAGCAATAATAAAAGACTTGAATATATCTTTTCCACTTTATTGAAGATACGTCCGTATCGCTTCGTAAACTACACAAGAATCAAATCTTTATTCATGTTATAAGAGTGCTACAACTCGGCCTTCCTGACTCCAAATCGTCCCGATTGCTTTGTAAATTACATTTTTTATCAATAACCCAGGGTTTTATGTTCGCTACTTCCCATATCCTTCGCTACACCTTTGTGATAGTAACATTCATATATATGTTTATTAAAAAGCTCCTATAGTTCTTCAATGTATTCAACGAACTCTGGAGGAGATGATATTAAATTTCTATCTTCATACTGTTTAAAATTAGTGAAAGTTAAATTTGATGAGGGTGGTGCTATATCTAAAGTGGGCTTGGGTAAAGTGCAAACATGACATTCACGGCATTTGCGAAAGAGCCAGCCGCATACCTAAACAAGACTATTTTCTTTGAATTAATCTTTTGTAGATACGTCCGAAATTGAATTTAATTTGAATGGATAATTTTGACAGTCAATAGTCTTGTTTAGATGGTCTTGCAACCATGATGTGTTACTGACGAGAGGCTGCTTCCTGAGGGCTTGCAGTCTCTCGGATTCAACACTTTCGCAATTGCCGGTTCTAACTATTTTTAAATATTGTAAGCCCAAAGTTTTTGGAAAACTGATTTAAATTGAAAAGGTGTTAAGCGACCATTATTTCTCATGGAACTTCGCGCTTCTCCGAAGAATTGCTCTAAGCAATTTTGATTTATGATGCCTAGTTAAAATAAATTTGAAACCGCGTTCTGACAGTTATTGCCATAAAGATTGTAATCCCGAAATATTAATTAACCACCCTTTAATGTAATAAAATTTATTCGTATGGCTTGGCCACAGTCATCGATTATTTTAAGCGAATTTAAAAACGTATTACCGGGTTTTGGTGTATATTATTTACGATGGTATTTACATCTTTTGTTTAATTTTGGCCATGGTTATTTTGAGCATTTACATTTCTAAATTGCGCACGCTCTTCATATATTTTTATTTTTTCTTCCAAAAATTAAATTTGGAAGTCTTTTTCCCGAATAACTATCTCCTGATCGCGACATTTTTTTGCATTTTTAATAACTCATGTTCTAATTCCCGGATACTTCTACGAAGACATATTTTTCTGGGGGAATGATTGTTCAAAAATTCACCAGTTTGAACTGACACATCATTGATCTCACAGATCATTAAATTCTGCACTGGTTCCTCATTCTCCTCATTATTTTTGGCGAAACACAACAAATCGGGTATTGCAGTTGGAGTTAACCGATTTCTAGCGAGTGTGACAAACATTTTGTCTGAAAAATGTTTATCACAAACTCTGTCAGTTATCTTGAACCGCCTTAGCCCAAGAAGTTGGCGCCAAAGTTCTCTCCTAATGATACACATATGTATGTATGTAATTTAAAAATTTCTTAAATTCGAATACCAATTGAAATGTGACAAAACCACTTATATTTATTTATATGTATGTATGTATGTGTATATTTATTTGAATATATTTATTTCAATTTCTTAGTATATCATTAATACTAACATTGAATGCTTAATGTAATTATATCTATTCTTAAGATATTATTAGTACTACGTTACAATTCTATTTATTCTTATATATAAGTCACAACCAATTGCACACTGCTACAAGCAGTTTCATTGGTCGTGGTTTCACTGTATTGTATATAAAAACAAATCCGTTATTATCATAGCCATACAGCCTTCGCATATTTGTCACATTTTGCAATAATTATTTTAGGAAATATATTTGCTTACGCATTAGGGTCCTTTATGCCGAAAGTGTGTTGAATTTCGGTGCATCCCAAAACACATTTCATATTTGCAAATAACTATTTTAAGCACTTAAATCAGAAATAAAAATATTGCACATTACAAATTGTTTGAATTCAAATTTGTTTTCAAAGTTGCCGTTATGTTATCTTTTCCCCACGAAAAGCAAAGGAAATCGAACAGCTGATTCCGAAAAGATGATGTCCATAAGGTGTATGCTGTATTGGGGCAAATTGGAACACTGGAAATATTGGAAAAAACTGAAACGGATTACATATTTCAAAACTTAAAAATGTATTTACATACTGTAACCGATAGAAATAGCAATAATAAAAGACTTGAATATCTTTTCCACTTTATTGAAGATACGTCCGTATCGCTTCGCAAACTACACAAGAATCAAATCTTTATTCATGATCACTGCTCTCACACCGGTAGTCCCTTTTACGTGTTTTTCTCTTTTTCTTAGAAGAGTGCCTGAATTCGTTATAAGGGCTGCTACAACTCGGCTTTCCTGACTCCAAATCGTCCCGATTGCTTTGTAAATTACATTTTTTATCAATAACCCAGGGTTTTTATGTTCGCTACTTCCCATATCCTTCGCTACACCTTTGTGATAGTAACATTCATATATATGTTTATTAAAAAGCTCCTATAGTTCTTCAATGTATTCAACGAACTCTGGAGGAGATGATATTAAATTTCTATCTTCATACTGTTTAAAATTAGTGAAAGTTAAATTTGATGAGGGTGGTGCTATATCTAAAGTGGGCTTGGGTAAAGTGCAAACATGACATTCACGGCATTTGCGAAAGAGCCAGCCGCATACCTAAACAAGACTATTTTCTTTGAATTAATCTTTTGTAGATACGTCCGAAATTGAATTTAATTTGAATGGATAATTTTGACAATCAATAGTCTTGCTTAGATGGTCTTGCAACCATGATGTGTTACTGACGAGAGGCTGCTTCCTGAGGGCTTGCAGTCTCTCGGATTCAACACTTTCGCAATTGCCGGTTCTAACTATTTTTAAATATTGTAAGCCCCAAAGTTTTTGGAAAACTGATTTAAATTGAATAGGTGTTAAGCGACCATTATTTCTCATGGAACTTCGCGCTTCTCCGAAGAAATGCTCTAAGCAATTTTGATTTAAATGCCTAGTTAAAATAAATTTGAAACCGCGTTCTGACAGTTATTGCCATAAAGATTGTAATCCCGAAATATTAATTAACCACCCTTTAATGTAATACAATTTATTCGTATGGCTTGGCCACAGTCATCGATTATTTTAAGCGAATTTAAAAGCTGTTTTGCTATGCGTAAAAATTGCAGTTGCATTTCATTTTGCAGAAAGCCATTTTTAAAACCGTTGTTACCTATCTGTGAAGAGGAATTGAATGTGTCAAACAAATTATTAAAAAATTCAATCAATTCCCCTGTGCTAAGTAACGTTTTAGAACCTTGGCCAAAACTATGGTATGTATAACAAGCCGCCGAAACCGTGTGGCTTAATGTCTGCGAAGCAAATTTCACCTTCATCTGCTGAAAAGTATTTGGGTATATATGCGCATTGGTTAATTTGGGTGCCATTCGAATATCTAATTTTGAATCATTTGAATATAGATAAATTATATCCCAAGTGGCACGAAGATTGCTGGAAGAGCCGGTGTATAGGAAATCATGTTTGACAAGGCAATTTCGAGTACTTTTCAGAAGATGAGGGCTATCAAAAAAAAAGTGAACTCGAATTTCGTCAACAAGGAAATATGGTTTAGACGCGTCAACCTCTAATAACCGGGCAAAACCGCGAAAATTTGGCCCTTGGTCACACACAAAATGAACCGGACATAAGCCACTTTTCCGAAGTACACGTATTGTTTTGAAAACGATTTGTTTTAAAATACCCGGCGTACAGGTAGTTCGCACGAAATAATAAGCGATGGGGTGTTTCCACCTTTTTGCGATGCCCCGAGCCATGAGAACTACTACATTATTGGCCGGCCATTTTGAAGGGTATTCGTCCGATCCCAAATCTTGCAGTAGTCGAAATGTGTTTTTAAAGACATTTCGTCGGCGGATATTGAACAAAATTTAAATAACAGGTCTAATTCTTTGACTTTTAGCTTAAGGGCTTTGACGTTGAACTCTATGTTGCCCGGAGTTTTAGGCCAAGACGAAATAAATGTTCTTAATGTATTTACCGATGGGAGATTTAATGAAGGTCTCAAAAGTAACCGGTGAAATAAAATCAATTGAAAGCGCGAATTTTTCAGTTCGTTCGAAAACGGATTTCCTCTACTACGTATTACCGGGTTTTGGTGTATATTATTTACGATGGTATTTACATCTTTTGTATAATTTTGGCCATGGTTATTTTGAGCATTTACATTTCTAAATTGCTCACGCTCTTCATATATTTTTATTTTTTCTTCCAAAAATTAAATTTGGAAGTCTTTTTCCCGAATAACTATCTCCTGATCGCGACATTTTTTTGCATTTTTAATAACTCATGTTCTAATTCCCGGATACTTCTACGAAGACATATTTTTCTGGGGGAATGATTGTTCAAAAATTCACCAGTTTGAACTGACACATCATTGATCTCACAGATCATTAAATTCTGCACTGGTTCCTCATTCTCCTCATTATTTTTGGCGAAACACAACAAATCGGGTATTGCAGTTGGAGTTAACCGATTTCTAGCGAGTGTGACAAACATTTTGTCTGAAAAATGTTTATCACAAACTCTGTCAGTTATCTTGAACCGCCTTAGCCCAAGAAGTTGGCGCCAAAGTTCTCTCCTAATGATACACATATGTATGTATGTAATTTAAAAATTTCTTAAATTCGAATACCAATTGAAATGTGACAAAACCACTTATATTTATTTATATGTATGTATGTATGTGTATATTCATTTGAATATATTTATTTCAATTTCTTAGTATATCATTAATACTAACATTGAATGCTTAATGTAATTATATCTATTCTTAAGATATTATTAGTACTACGTTACAATTCTATTTATTCTTATATATAAGTCACAACCAATTGCACACTGCTACAAGCAGTTTCATTGGTCGTGGTTTCACTGTATTGTATATAAAAACAAATCCGTTATTATCATAGCCATACAGCCTTCGCATATTTGTCACATTTTGCAATAATTATTTTAGGAAATATATTTGCTTACGCATTAGGGTCCTTTATGCCGAAAGTGTGTTGAATTTCGGTGCATCCCAAAACACATTTCATATTTGCAAATAACTATTTTAAGCACTTAAATCAGAAATAAAAATATTGCACATTACAAATTGTTTGAATTCAAATTTGTTTTCAAAGTTGCCGTTATGTTATCTTTTCCCCACGAAAAGCAAAGGAAATCGAACAGCTGATTCCGAAAAGATGATGTCCATAAGGTGTATGCTGTATTGGGGCAAATTGGAACACTGGAAATATTGGAAAAAACTGAAACGGATTACATATTTCAAAACTTAAAAATGTATTTACATACTGTAACCGATAGAAATAGCAATAATAAAAGACTTGAATATCTTTTCCACTTTATTGAAGATACGTCCGTATCGCTTCGCAAACTACACAAGAATCAAATCTTTATTCATGATCACTGCTCTCACACCGGTAGTCCCTTTTACGTGTTTTTCTCTTTTTCTTAGAAGAGTGCCTGAATTCGTTATAAGGGCTGCTACAACTCGGCTTTCCTGACTCCAAATCGTCCCGATTGCTTTGTAAATTACATTTTTTATCAATAACCCAGGGTTTTTATGTTCGCTACTTCCCATATCCTTCGCTACACCTTTGTGATAGTAACATTCATATATATGTTTATTAAAAAGCTCCTATAGTTCTTCAATGTATTCAACGAACTCTGGAGGAGATGATATTAAATTTCTATCTTCATACTGTTTAAAATTAGTGAAAGTTAAATTTGATGAGGGTGGTGCTATATCTAAAGTGGGCTTGGGTAAAGTGCAAACATGACATTCACGGCATTTGCGAAAGAGCCAGCCGCATACCTAAACAAGACTATTTTCTTTGAATTAATCTTTTGTAGATACGTCCGAAATTGAATTTAATTTGAATGGATAATTTTGACAATCAATAGTCTTGCTTAGATGGTCTTGCAACCATGATGTGTTACTGACGAGAGGCTGCTTCCTGAGGGCTTGCAGTCTCTCGGATTCAACACTTTCGCAATTGCCGGTTCTAACTATTTTTAAATATTGTAAGCCCCAAAGTTTTTGGAAAACTGATTTAAATTGAATAGGTGTTAAGCGACCATTATTTCTCATGGAACTTCGCGCTTCTCCGAAGAAATGCTCTAAGCAATTTTGATTTAAATGCCTAGTTAAAATAAATTTGAAACCGCGTTCTGACAGTTATTGCCATAAAGATTGTAATCCCGAAATATTAATTAACCACCCTTTAATGTAATACAATTTATTCGTATGGCTTGGCCACAGTCATCGTTTATTTTAAGCGAATTTAAAAGCTGTTTTGCTATGCGTAAAAATTGCAGTTGCATTTCATTTTGCAGAAAGCCATTTTTAAAACCGTTGTTACCTATCTGTGAAGAGGAATTGAATGTGTCAAACAAATTATTAAAAAATTCAATCAATTCCCCTGTGCTAAGTAACTTTTTAGAACCTTGGCCAAAACTATGGTATGTATAACAAGCCGCCGAAACCGTGTGGCTTAATGTCTGCGAAGCAAATTTCACCTTCATCTGCTGAAAAGTATTTGGGTATATATGCGCATTGGTTAATTTGGGTGCCATTCGAATTTTGAATCATTTGAATATAGATAAATTATATCCCAAGTGGCACGAAGATTGCTGGAAGAGCCGGTGTATAGGAAATCATGTTTGACAAGGCAATTTCGAGTACTTTTCAGAAGATGAGGGCTATCAAAAAAAAAGTGAACTCGAATTTCGTCAACAAGGAAATATGGTTTAGACGCGTCAACCTGTAATAACCGGGCAAAACCGCGAAAATTTGGCCCTTGGTCACACACAAAATGAACCGGACATAAGCCACTTTTCCGAAGTACACGTATTGTTTTGAAAACGATTTGTTTTAAAATACCCGGCGTACAGGTAGTTCGCACGAAATAATAAGCGATGGGGTGTTTCCACCTTTTTGCGATGCCCCGAGCCATGAGAACTACTACATTATTGGCCGGCCATTTTGAAGGGTATTCGTCCGATCCCAAATCTTGCAGTAGTCGAAATGTGTTTTTAAAGACATTTCGTCGGCGGATATTGAACAAAATTTAAATAACAGGTCTAATTCTTTGACTTTTAGCTTAAGGGCTTTGACGTTGAACTCTATGTTGCCCGGAGTTTTAGGCCAAGACGAAATAAATGTTCTTAATGTATTTACCGATGGGAGATTTAATGAAGGTCTCAAAAGTAACCGGTGAAATAAAATCAATTGAAAGCGCGAATTTTTCAGTTCGTTCGAAAACGGATTTCCTCTACTACGTATTACCGGGTTTTGGTGTATATTATTTACGATGGTATTTACATCTTTTGTATAATTTTGGCCATGGTTATTTTGAGCATTTACATTTCTAAATTGCTCACGCTCTTCATATATTTTTATTTTTTCTTCCAAAACTGAAATTTGGAAGTCTTTTTTTTCCGAATAACTATCTCCTGATAGCGACATTTTTTTGCATTTTTAATAACTCATGTTCTAATTCCCGGATACTTCTACGAAGACATATTTTTCTGGGGGAATGATTGTTCAAAAATTCACCAGTTTGAACTGACACATCATTGATCTCACAGATCATTAAATTCTGCACTGGTTCCTCATTCTCCTCATTATTTTTGGCGAAACACAACAAATCGGGTATTGCAGTTGGAGTTAACCGATTTCTAGCGAGTGTGACAAACATTTTGTCTGAAAAATGTTTATCACAAACTCTGTCAGTTATCTTGAACCGCCTTAGCCCAAGAAGTTGGCGCCAAAGTTCTCTCCTTTTTTTTTTTTTTTTTTTTTTTCGTTTTTGTTTTATTTTATAGTTCATTTTTCTTACATGCTAGACAAAAATAACTAAAACTAGCTTAACTAACTTAACAATCGTTCTTACATCTAACCTACTGACCCTATACGGGTACTCTAAGCTATTCTGAACTAAATTTTTGTGCCTTTCGGCTTAGACTATGGTTTTTTTTTTTTTTTTTATTTTGTCTGAATTTACTTTCTGATTAGTTTGGCCAAGAAAACTGGTAAAAAACTTGGCATTATATATCTATCTTAACCTATCTTAAACTTACGTAACCTAATATAAAAACTTATGAGCTAACTTAACTATGTCCGTAACAGTACGGCACGTGCACCAGGGCGTATATGTTATGTATATGCCTAACATATAAAATTTATACGCCGTGGTGCACCTTTTTTTTTTTTTTTTTTATATTTTTTATTTTTTTTTTTTTCCTACGCTACCCTAAGATCTATGTAAGTTGGCCACTATGGTCAACTACCGCGTCATTTTGAAAATCCAGCGGCGGCGGGGGCTGGTTTTGGTGTAGCCACCAGTAAAATTGCCGTTCTTTGGCAGACTCTCTCCTGTCTCGAGCAGAGATCGCTCTACTGAACCGGAGGAGATCCTCGTGAATGCGAGCGACATCCCGTTCGTATTGGAGTCGCCTGTCCACTGTTCGGCGTACGACGTGGAAGATGACAGGACATCCTTGTGGATCCTGTATTAGGCCAATTGTGTCGAGATAGAGGAACGCTTCAGGAGGAATAAAGCCGGTGAGGCGCACTCTCTCATGGTACATAACATTGGGGTAGTAAGCCCCAAAGATCAGACTGTTGGAAGAAGTCATAGCTCGTGCAATATGCCTTCTGATCAGTTTAATAATAAAATTATCTATCCTGTTCAAGTTTGCCTCGTTATACAGGACCTCGTTAGGATAGAACTTCTTGTACTCAGACTCGGGTGTACGATACAACCGGAGACAAGTGCGAAGACACTGTCTCTCGAACAACCTCATCTTTTCCATCTGGGAAGGACTCACATTGAACCACAGTGGACAACCGTAGGCCATAACTGGGCGGATGAGGGACATGTAGCAGATTACCTTTACTCTGGTGTCAAGTTGGCTGCTGTAAAACAACCCCCTTGCCACAGCAAAGGCCTTTTTAGCTTTCGCCAGAGCAATATCTATATGTTTGTCAAAATACAGATATTGATCCAGCCAAATGCCAAGATATCTAACTACACTTTTCACATCTAACGGCCGTCCCTGCGGGTCAACTATGCCGAACTTGCGCCAGTTTGTGCGCGTATCCCATGCTGCCATGTACAGCGGGGTCCTGAAAAGAATAGTTTCGCACTTCAGGAAGTTGATAATCAACTTCCAGTCGTCGCAAAATCGCTGAATTTGTTCGAAGTCACATTGCAACAAGTTATTTATTACTTCGACCTTCGGAGCTGATCTGTACGCTACTAGATCATCGGCGTACGCAATTAAGTGCGGCATGGAACCTATAAGTTCTGCAGTGAATATTGAGAACAAGATCGGCGAACCAACCGCTCCCTGTTGCAGACCATTTTTGATGTCAAAGACCGTGGAAGAAGTTACGTCGCCACTTTTCACGACGAACTTTCTACCTATTATCATGTCATAGATCATGTATAGCAATGATTTGCTTATGCCGAGCCTGACCAGCTTGAGGAAGAGGCCCTCTAACCAAACGGTGTCGAACGCTTTCTCCAAGTCAATCAGACAAGCACCCGTGCATTGTTTTTTGTCTTTGTTCCACTGAATGTCGGATACCAGTTTGGACGCGGCATGTATAGTTTCATGCCCCGTCCTGAATCCGAACTGGTTGTCCGGTATGATTTTATTTTCCTCAACCCATTGTTTCAGAACTCGAATGACTATCTTTTCAAAGACCTTGCTTATGCAAGGAAGAAGACTAATCGACCGAAGATTTGTCGGGATAGATTTGTCTTTGTCCCGTTTAGGGATTGGTTGCACCACAGCTGTTTTCCAGTGTACCGGGTAATAAGCATTACTCAGCGCATTATTGAACAGTGTTGTGTAAATCTGCACGGCTTCGGGGGGAAGATAGCGAAGCACAATATTTGGTATACCATCGATACCCACCGACTTTTTCTTCTTCAGCGAGTTAAAGATACCCTGAAGATCTTCTTGAGAAATCAAGATGTGATTTCCATCATTGGCGACGGCATTATTTGCCGTGTTATCGTCACTGAACCTGGTAAAACCAGGATTCTCAGATCGCCATTGACTTATCTCGTTTCGGAGCTCGAAGTGGTTTAGCGAGGCTCTATGCTCCAGGTCGTGATTCGGTCTACGAACCTCGTTGACCGTATACACTCGCTGAAACACAGCACCAATTGCTTTCACCTTCTCCTGGGGATCTTCAACTACGAAGAAGTCGTTGTCTAGCACTGCTCCATCTGGATCGATGCCAACTGAAGTCAGTAATTGTTCGTTATTTGTCGTTCTGGGAAGTCTAACGGCCTGAATGTCGTTTTGATCTTTCCTCCGGAATATTTTATTTACTTGTGGGAACATACCCGGGTTGTTAGATCGTACAGCCCGGATTTTATTGCCCCAGTGCAAGCTTATAGCCAAGCTATAGTTCATACGTATTAACTGTTGGAGGTTCTTGATCTCCGACTTCAATTCCCTGACTGCCGCGTCTTGTGGATTTGTAAACCGCCTGTGTAAGAGTTTGAGTCTTGACAGCAGCCTACTTTTGTGCACGTGAAGTGCATCGATGGTAGCATTTCGATAAACATCGCTGTCATCGCTTTTTACTACCTTCGGAATAGTCTTGTCCATGGTACGTTTAATTACGTCGTTCATTTGTATGAGGTACCTGTTAACCTCTTCGTTCGTCAGGTTTCTGTTTGATGGAGGATTGATCCCACTCGAACGTAGTTCTGTGGATAACGTCCTGGAGAAGCGAGGCCAGCGGACCTTATTGTAATTATAAGGATTCCTCTGGACATACTCCTCCAGTTCTTCCACCTCGTTCGGGAGCTGAATAGCTGCGAAGAGTCCGCAGTGATCACTCTCGTACTCAACCGCAGTTAAACAGTTCCGCGTGCGTCTTTCCACGTCTAGTATAGTCAGTCGTCTGTCGATCAGCAACAGATCCAGATAGGACCCGGATCTGGGGTACGATGGCCTATCGGTTGCAAGCAAATCTAGCTTGAACTCAATATTGTGCTCTGCCAACCAGTTATACAGTGGGGTCCCCCTGTCGTTATGCACTCTATTGCCCCATTCTCTATGCTTGGAGTTCAAATCCCCAGCAATGATATAGTAGTTTTCCTCCGAGCTCAGTCGAAGGCTAGTGAAAAGAGTATCGAGTTCTGAAATGAAGTTGCGATTGAGTGCAGGATTGTCAGCTGCGTAGATCGCGATCACATATAACCGCTTTCCACCCTGAAGAGGAATGCGTGCAATACACGTTTCTAGCACTTGAAATCTTCGCACTTCACTGCTATACATGACCTTATGACAGAGGCCTTTTTTGATTAAGAGAGCGACCCCGCCCCCTCGCAAGGATTGGGGGCGGTCTCTTCGAACTACGTGGTAATTCTTGTACCAGAGTGTGCGCGTCTGGTTCAGCTTAGTTTCGCTGGCCATCAGCACGTCTGGATTGTGAGTTTGCATAAGGTTGCAGAGCGTTAATTTGCGTTCTGTCCTAATCAGCGAATTCACATTCACTGCTAGGATCTTAAGGTTACTAGCTGCGTGCGCAGCCATTAGACCGATGATGCGTTTGGCACGGCAAACACCGTCGAGTAGATTAATTCTACTCGCGCTGCTTGCTCTTGGAACTGTTTCTCGAGCTGAGCGATCTGCCCCTGGATAGAGAGCAGTACCGCCATCATATCCAGATTTACTTCAGGTTGCCTGGCCACTGGGACCGGGGTCACCTTCGGCACTGTCTGTTGTACCGGTCGCCTTCCTGATGCCATTTGGGCGTAGGAGACGGCCGGCGTAACAGTGGTAGCTGGAACACGGGGCACTGGCCTCGCTTCTACCATTTTAACTTGGTTCTTTGCCGCTATACTCTTTCTCCTGATCTCCTGGACTTTAGGACATCCCCGATAATTAGCAGGGTGCCCATTGGTCTTACAGAGTACGCATGTGAGCATAGCCCTGTCCTCGACTTTTTCCTTCCCTAAACGGCATTCCCCTGGATTGTGGGTTTCTGCGCATTTGACGCAGCGAGACTCCATGTTGCAGTTCGCCGCGGCATGCCCAAACCTCTGACAGCGAGCACATTGGAGTATGTGCTTCGTCTTTATTAATGTGTCCCATTTCACAGACAAGGAGCCTAAACGAGTCATTCGCTTTAGGCTCTCTATTCTACTGTCTGGGGTGACCTGAACAAGGAAGAAAGGAAGTTTCCTGTTCTCCTTTCTCGTCACCGCAGTGATGAAGGGCTTAACCCCAACGAACGTGACATCGTCGCTCTGCGCCTGGCGCAGCACAGCGAGGATATCCTCGGGATCAGTAGCGGGATCCACATTCTTGAGGAGCATTGTCTTAACTTTTTCCCCTTTTGGGGTATACGAGAAAAACTCGGCCCCCGCCGCCGTTAGCTTTTCTTTTATGATGCGGAAATCTGCCACCTCGGAGCAGTGGACCGAAAGCCTTAAGGGCCCTTTATACCTTAAATAATAAGAATTTTTTGTGGCCAACTTACATAATTTGTCCACCTCTTTCGTCTCCAGTCCGAAGACGTTGATGGGCGGACACCTCTCCTTCTTGGCTGCTGCTGCTGGTTGCTGCTGCGTCTGCTTCTGAGGAAGTCGTTGTTGTTGTTGTTGCTGCTGCTTCTGCTTCATTGGTTGTTGTTGCTGTCGCGTGGCAGGTGTGGAACGTTGCCCCTTTGCCAGCTGTTGGAAGCGTTCATGTTGCTGCTGCTGCTGTTGCTGCTGCTGCTGCTGGTCTTGCTGCTGCTGCTGCTGTTGCTGCTGCTGCTGCTGCTGCTGCTGCTGTTGCTGCTGCTGCTGCTGCTGCTGTTGTTGTTGCTGCTTTTGTTGTTGCTGCTGTTGTTGTTGCTGCTGCTGTTGTTGCTGCTTTTCTTTTTGCTGTTGTTGTTGTCGCTGCTGTTGCGTTTCCTTAGCCGCTTTCCTTGCCTTGAGCTTAGTTTGAAGTGCCAAGATGTGGGCGTCTAGTTCCTCTCTCTCCCTCTGCTTCCTCACCAGCTCTTCGCGTTCATCCTCCTCTTCATCATCAGATTCGGATGATGTAAGGTCACGGTAGGGGTTCCCGCTACCGCCGTACGAGAATCTCCCCTCACCCTCTGCCGATTCGTACTGGACGTTGTCCAGAGGTTTTTTGCGTAGCGCAGCTGTAGCTGCGATTAAGGCTGTTTCTGCTGCTGCAGCAGCTTTTGTTGTTGTTATAGCTGCTGCTGTTGTTGTTGCTTCTTCTTCCGCAACTTTCGTATCGCCTGAGGCGACAGTGGAACGGCGCTTTACCACATTAGGTTGTGGGTGAAGCTTCTTCCTCCGTTTCTTCCTCTCCTCCGGCTGCGATGGCTGGTGGCCTGATGTGCCAGCCTGGTGGTCTGATGTATCAGGCACCGCTTCTTCACATTTGCCCGCTTTTAAGAGAGCGGACCGCTCTTTCGATGACATTCGTTTTCTTTTATTTTACTATTTATTAAAAAAAACGACGACTGCGTTTCTGGTTTTCGAACCCACACCGCGGGGTTCACTAACTCCGCGGTCTAGCACCACTTCCTCTGAGCCACACTATTGGCTTGCAACTCGCTGTGTTTTTATATATAGTAAGTACTTGCCGAATTCGCACTAAGTCGAAACACGTCTGTATCGGTTGAAGGTCTGTGAACGACTGAAAGTTCTCTCCTAATGATACACATATGTATGTATGTAATTTAAAAATTTCTTAAATTCGAATACCAATTGAAATGTGACAAAACCACTTATATTTATTTATATGTATGTATGTATGTGTATATTTATTTGAATATATTTATTTCAATTTCTTAGTATATCATTAATACTAACATTGAATGCTTAATGTAATTATATCTATTCTTAAGATATTATTAGTACTACGTTACAATTCTATTTATTCTTATATATAAGTCACAACCAATTGCACACTGCTACAAGCAGTTTCATTGGTCGTGGTTTCACTGTATTGTATATAAAAACAAATCCGTTATTATCATAGCCATACAGCCTTCGCATATTTGTCACATTTTGCAATAATTATTTTAGGAAATATATTTGCTTACGCATTAGGGTCCTTTATGCCGAAAGTGTGTTGAATTTCGGTGCATCCCAAAACACATTTCATATTTGCAAATAACTATTTTAAGCACTTAAATCAGAAATAAAAATATTGCACATTACAAATTGTTTGAATTCAAATTTGTTTTCAATGTTGCCGTTATGTTATCTTTTCCCCACGAAAATCAAAGGAAATCGAACAGCTGATTCCGAAAAGATGATGTCCATAAGGTGTATGCTGTATTGTATTGGAAAAAATTGAAACTGATTACATATTTCAAAACTTAAAAATGTATTTACATACTGTAACCGATAGAAATAGCAATAATAAAAGACTTGAATATCTTTTCCACTTTATTGAAGATACGTCCGTATCGCTTCGCAAACTACACAAGAATCAAATCTTTATTCATGATCACTGCTCTCACACCGGTAGTCCCTTTTACGTGTTTTTCTCTTTTTCTTAGAAGAGTGCCTGAATTCGTTATAAGGGCTGCTACAACTCGGCTTTCCTGACTCCAAATCGTCCCGATTGCTTTGTAAATTACATTTTTTATCAATAACCCAGGGTTTTTATGTTCGCTACTTCCCATATCCTTCGCTACACCTTTGTGATAGTAACATTCATATATATGTTTATTAAAAAGCTCCTATAGTTCTTCAATGTATTCAACGAACTCTGGAGGAGATGATATTAAATTTCTATCTTCATACTGTTTAAAATTAGTGAAAGTTAAATTTGATGAGGGTGGTGCTATATCTAAAGTGGGCTTGGGTAAAGTGCAAACATGACATTCACGGCATTTGCGAAAGAGCCAGCCGCATACCTAAACAAGACTATTTTCTTTGAATTAATCTTTTGTAGATACGTCCGAAATTGAATTTAATTTGAATGGATAATTTTGACAATCAATAGTCTTGCTTAGATGGTCTTGCAACCATGATGTGTTACTGACGAGAGGCTGCTTCCTGAGGGCTTGCAGTCTCTCGGATTCAACACTTTCGCAATTGCCGGTTCTAACTATTTTTAAATATTGTAAGCCCCAAAGTTTTTGGAAAACTGATTTAAATTGAATAGGTGTTAAGCGACCATTATTTCTCATGGAACTTCGCGCTTCTCCGAAGAAATGCTCTAAGCAATTTTGATTTAAATGCCTAGTTAAAATAAATTTGAAACCGCGTTCTGACAGTTATTGCCATAAAGATTGTAATCCCGAAATATTAATTAACCACCCTTTAATGTAATACAATTTATTCGTATGGCTTGGCCACAGTCATCGATTATTTTAAGCGAATTTAAAAGCTGTTTTGCTATGCGTAAAAATTGCAGTTGCATTTCATTTTGCAGAAAGCCATTTTTAAAACCGTTGTTACCTATCTGTGAAGAGGAATTGAATGTGTCAAACAAATTATTAAAAAATTCAATCAATTCCCCTGTGCTAAGTAACTTTTTAGAACCTTGGCCAAAACTATGGTATGTATAACAAGCCGCCGAAACCGTGTGGCTTAATGTCTGCGAAGCAAATTTCACCTTCATCTGCTGAAAAGTATTTGGGTATATATGCGCATTGGTTAATTTGGGTGCCATTCGAATATCTAATTTTGAATCATTTGAATATAGATAAATTATATCCCAAGTGGCACGAAGATTGCTGGAAGAGCCGGTGTATAGGAAATCATGTTTGACAAGGCAATTTCGAGTACTTTTCAGAAGATGAGGGCTATCAAAAAAAAAGTGAACTCGAATTTCGTCAACAAGGAAATATGGTTTAGACGCGTCAACCTCTAATAACCGGGCAAAACCGCGAAAATTTGGCCCTTGGTCACACACAAAATGAACCGGACATAAGCCACTTTTCCGAAGTACACGTATTGTTTTGAAAACGATTTGTTTTAAAATACCCGGCGTACAGGTAGTTCGCACGAAATAATAAGCGATGGGGTGTTTCCACCTTTTTGCGATGCCCCGAGCCATGAGAACTACTACATTATTGGCCGGCCATTTTGAAGGGTATTCGTCCGATCCCAAATCTTGCAGTAGTCGAAATGTGTTTTTAAAGACATTTCGTCGGCGGATATTGAACAAAATTTAAATAACAGGTCTAATTCTTTGACTTTTAGCTTAAGGGCTTTGACGTTGAACTCTATGTTGCCCGGAGTTTTAGGCCAAGACGAAATAAATGTTCTTAATGTATTTACCGATGGGAGATTTAATGAAGGTCTCAAAAGTAACCGGTGAAATAAAATCAATTGAAAGCGCGAATTTTTCAGTTCGTTCGAAAACGGATTTCCTCTACTACGTATCACCGGGTTTTGGTGTATATTATTTACGATGGTATTTACATCTTTTGTATAATTTTGGCCATGGTTATTTTGAGCATTTACATTTCTAAATTGCTCACGCTCTTCATATATTTTTATTTTTTCTTCCAAAAATGAAATTTGGAAGTCTTTTTTTTCCGAATAACTATCTCCTGATAGCGACATTTTTTTGCATTTTTAATAACTCATGTTCTAATTCCCGGATACTTCTACGAAGACATATTTTTCTGGGGGAATGATTGTTCAAAAATTCACCAGTTTGAACTGACACATCATTGATCTCACAGATCATTAAATTCTGCACTGGTTCCTCATTCTCCTCATTATTTTTGGCGAAACACAATAAATCGGGTATTGCAGTTGGAGTTAACCGATTTCTAGCGAGTGTGACAAACATTTTGTCTGAAAAATGTTTATCACAAACTCTGTCAGTTATCTTGAACCGCCTTAGCCCAAGAAGTTGGCGCCAAAGTTCTCTCCTAATGATACACATATGTATGTATGTAATTTAAAAATTTCTTAAATTCGAATACCAATTGAAATGTGACAAAACCACTTATATTTATTTATATGTATGTATGTATGTGTATATTTATTTGAATATATTTATTTCAATTTCTTAGTATATCATTAATACTAACATTGAATGCTTAATGTAATTATATCTATTCTTAAGATATTATTAGTACTACGTTACAATTCTATTATTATATATATATATTATTCTTATATATAAGTCACAACCAATTGCACACTGCTACAAGCAGTTTCATTGGTCGTGGTTTCACTGTATTGTATATAAAAACAAATCCGTTATTATCATAGCCATACAGCCTTCGCATATTTGTCACATTTTGCAATAATTATTTTAGGAAATATATTTGCTTACGCATTAGGGTCCTTTATGCCGAAAGTGTGTTGAATTTCGGTGCATCCCAAAACACATTTCATATTTGCAAATAACTATTTTAAGCACTTAAATCAGAAATAAAAATATTGCACATTACAAATTGTTTGAATTCAAATTTGTTTTCAAAGTTGCCGTTATGTTATCTTTTCCCCACGAAAAGCAAAGGAAATCGAACAGCTGATTCCGAAAAGATGATGTCCATAAGGTGTATGCTGTATTGGGGCAAATTGGAACACTGGAAATATTGGAAAAAACTGAAACGGATTACATATTTCAAAACTTAAAAATGTATTTACATACTGTAACCGATAGAAATAGCAATAATAAAAGACTTGAATATATCTTTTCCACTTTATTGAAGATACGTCCGTATCGCTTCGTAAACTACACAAGAATCAAATCTTTATTCATGTTATAAGAGTGCTACAACTCGGCCTTCCTGACTCCAAATCGTCCCGATTGCTTTGTAAATTACATTTTTTATCAATAACCCAGGGTTTTATGTTCGCTACTTCCCATATCCTTCGCTACACCTTTGTGATAGTAACATTCATATATATGTTTATTAAAAAGCTCCTATAGTTCTTCAATGTATTCAACGAACTCTGGAGGAGATGATATTAAATTTCTATCTTCATACTGTTTAAAATTAGTGAAAGTTAAATTTGATGAGGGTGGTGCTATATCTAAAGTGGGCTTGGGTAAAGTGCAAACATGACATTCACGGCATTTGCGAAAGAGCCAGCCGCATACCTAAACAAGACTATTTTCTTTGAATTAATCTTTTGTAGATACGTCCGAAATTGAATTTAATTTGAATGGATAATTTTGACAGTCAATAGTCTTGTTTAGATGGTCTTGCAACCATGATGTGTTACTGATGAGAGGCTGCTTCCTGAGGGCTTGCAGTCTCTCGGATTCAACACTTTCGCAATTGCCGGTTCTAACTATTTTTAAATATTGTAAGCCCAAAGTTTTTGGAAAACTGATTTAAATTGAAAAGGTGTTAAGCGACCATTATTTCTCATGGAACTTCGCGCTTCTCCGAAGAATTGCTCTAAGCAATTTTGATTTATGATGCCTAGTTAAAATAAATTTGAAACCGCGTTCTGACAGTTATTGCCATAAAGATTGTAATCCCGAAATATTAATTAACCACCCTTTAATGTAATAAAATTTATTCGTATGGCTTGGCCACAGTCATCGATTATTTTAAGCGAATTTAAAAACGTATTACCGGGTTTTGGTGTATATTATTTACGATGGTATTTACATCTTTTGTTTAATTTTGGCCATGGTTATTTTGAGCATTTACATTTCTAAATTGCTCACGCTCTTCATATATTTTTATTTTTTCTTCCAAAAATTAAATTTGGAAGTCTTTTTCCCGAATAACTATCTCCTGATCGCGACATTTTTTTGCATTTTTAATAACTCATGTTCTAATTCCCGGATACTTCTACGAAGACATATTTTTCTGGGGGAATGATTGTTCAAAAATTCACCAGTTTGAACTGACACATCATTGATCTCACAGATCATTAAATTCTGCACTGGTTCCTCATTCTCCTCATTATTTTTGGCGAAACACAACAAATCGGGTATTGCAGTTGGAGTTAACCGATTTCTAGCGAGTGTGACAAACATTTTGTCTGAAAAATGTTTATCACAAACTCTGTCAGTTATCTTGAACCGCCTTAGCCCAAGAAGTTGGCGCCAAAGTTCTCTCCTAATGATACACATATGTATGTATGTAATTTAAAAATTTCTTAAATTCGAATACCAATTGAAATGTGACAAAACCACTTATATTTATTTATATGTATGTATGTATGTGTATATTTATTTGAATATATTTATTTCAATTTCTTAGTATATCATTAATACTAACATTGAATGCTTAATGTAATTATATCTATTCTTAAGATATTATTAGTACTACGTTACAATTCTATTTATTCTTATATATAAGTCACAACCAATTGCACACTGCTACAAGCAGTTTCATTGGTCGTGGTTTCACTGTATTGTATATAAAAACAAATCCGTTATTATCATAGCCATACAGCCTTCGCATATTTGTCACATTTTGCAATAATTATTTTAGGAAATATATTTGCTTACGCATTAGGGTCCTTTATGCCGAAAGTGTGTTGAATTTCGGTGCATCCCAAAACACATTTCATATTTGCAAATAACTATTTTAAGCACTTAAATCAGAAATAAAAATATTGCACATTACAAATTGTTTGAATTCAAATTTGTTTTCAATGTTGCCGTTATGTTATCTTTTCCCCACGAAAATCAAAGGAAATCGAACAGCTGATTCCGAAAAGATGATGTCCATAAGGTGTATGCTGTATTGTATTGGAAAAAATTGAAACGGATTACATATTTCAAAACTTAAAAATGTATTTACATACTGTAACCGATAGAAATAGCAATAATAAAAGACTTGAATATCTTTTCCACTTTATTGAAGATACGTCCGTATCGCTTCGCAAACTACACAAGAATCAAATCTTTATTCATGATCACTGCTCTCACACCGGTAGTCCCTTTTACGTGTTTTTCTCTTTTTCTTAGAAGAGTGCCTGAATTCGTTATAAGGGCTGCTACAACTCGGCTTTCCTGACTCCAAATCGTCCCGATTGCTTTGTAAATTACATTTTTTATCAATAACCCAGGGTTTTTATGTTCGCTACTTCCCATATCCTTCGCTACACCTTTGTGATAGTAACATTCATATATATGTTTATTAAAAAGCTCCTATAGTTCTTCAATGTATTCAACGAACTCTGGAGGAGATGATATTAAATTTCTATCTTCATACTGTTTAAAATTAGTGAAAGTTAAATTTGATGAGGGTGGTGCTATATCTAAAGTGGGCTTGGGTAAAGTGCAAACATGACATTCACGGCATTTGCGAAAGAGCCAGCCGCATACCTAAACAAGACTATTTTCTTTGAATTAATCTTTTGTAGATACGTCCGAAATTGAATTTAATTTGAATGGATAATTTTGACAATCAATAGTCTTGCTTAGATGGTCTTGCAACCATGATGTGTTACTGACGAGAGGCTGCTTCCTGAGGGCTTGCAGTCTCTCGGATTCAACACTTTCGCAATTGCCGGTTCTAACTATTTTTAAATATTGTAAGCCCCAAAGTTTTTGGAAAACTGATTTAAATTGAATAGGTGTTAAGCGACCATTATTTCTCATGGAACTTCGCGCTTCTCCGAAGAAATGCTCTAAGCAATTTTGATTTAAATGCCTAGTTAAAATAAATTTGAAACCGCGTTCTGACAGTTATTGCCATAAAGATTGTAATCCCGAAATATTAATTAACCACCCTTTAATGTAATACAATTTATTCGTATGGCTTGGCCACAGTCATCGATTATTTTAAGCGAATTTAAAAGCTGTTTTGCTATGCGTAAAAATTGCAGTTGCATTTCATTTTGCAGAAAGCCATTTTTAAAACCGTTGTTACCTATCTGTGAAGAGGAATTGAATGTGTCAAACAAATTATGAAAAAATTCAATCGATTCCCCTGTGCTAAGTAACGTTTTAGAACCTTGGCCAAAACTATGGTACGTATAACAAGCCAAATTTCACCTTCATCTTCTGAAAAGTATTTGGGTATATATGCGCATTGGTTAATTTGGGTGCCATTCGAATATCTAATTTTGAATCATTTGAATATAGATAAATTATATCCCAAGTGGCACGAAGATTGCTGGAAGAGCCGGTGTATAGGAAATCATGTTTGACAAGGCAATTTCGAGTACTTTTCAGAAGATGAGGGCTATCAAAAAAAAAGTGAACTCGAATTTCGTCAACAAGGAAATATGGTTTAGACGCGTCAACCTCTAATAACCGGGCAAAACCGCGAAAATTTGGCCCTTGGTCACACACAAAATGAACCGGACATAAGCCACTTTTCCGAAGTACACGTATTGTTTTGAAAACGATTTGTTTTAAAATACCCGGCGTACAGGTAGTTCGCACGAAATAATAAGCGATGGGGTGTTTCCACCTTTTTGCGATGCCCCGAGCCATGAGAACTACTACATTATTGGCCGGCCATTTTGAAGGGTATTCGTCCGATCCCAAATCTTGCAGTAGTCGAAATGTGTTTTTAAAGACATTTCGTCGGCGGATATTGAACAAAATTTAAATAACAGGTCTAATTCTTTGACTTTTAGCTTAAGGGCTTTGACGTTGAACTCTATGTTGCCCGGAGTTTTAGGCCAAGACGAAATAAATGTTCTTAATGTATTTACCGATGGGAGATTTAATGAAGGTCTCAAAAGTAACCGGTGAAATAAAATCAATTGAAAGCGCGAATTTTTCAGTTCGTTCGAAAACGGATTTCCTCTACTACGTATTACCGGGTTTTGGTGTATATTATTTACGATGGTATTTACATCTTTTGTATAATTTTGGCCATGGTTATTTTGAGCATTTACATTTCTAAATTGCTCACGCTCTTCATATATTTTTATTTTTTTCTTCCAAAAATGAAATTTGGAAGTCTTTTTTTTCCGAATAACTATCTCCTGATCGCGGCATTTTTAATAACTCATGTTCTAATTCCCGGATACTTCTACGAAGACATATTTTTCTGGGGGAATGATTGTTCAAAAATTCACCAGTTTGAACTGACACATCATTGATCTCACAGATCATTAAATTCTGCACTGGTTCCTCATTCTCCTCATTATTTTTGGCGAAACACAACAAATCGGGTATTGCAGTTGGAGTTAACCGATTTCTAGCGAGTGTGACAAACATTTTGTCTGAAAAATGTTTATCACAAACTCTGTCAGTTATCTTGAACCGCCTTAGCCCAAGAAGTTGGCGCCAAAGTTCTCTCCTAATGATACACATATGTATGTATGTAATTTAAAAATTTCTTAAATTCGAATACCAATTGAAATGTGACAAAACCACTTATATTTATTTATATGTATGTATGTATGTGTATATTTATTTGAATATATTTATTTCAATTTCTTAGTATATCATTAATACTAACATTGAATGCTTAATGTAATTATATCTATTCTTAAGATATTATTAGTACTACGTTACAATTCTATTTATTCTTATATATAAGTCACAACCAATTGCACACTGCTACAAGCAGTTTCATTGGTCGTGGTTTCACTGTATTGTATATAAAAACAAATCCGTTATTATCATAGCCATACAGCCTTCGCATATTTGTCACATTTTGCAATAATTATTTTAGGAAATATATTTGCTTACGCATTAGGGTCCTTTATGCCGAAAGTGTGTTGAATTTCGGTGCATCCCAAAACACATTTCATATTTGCAAATAACTATTTTAAGCACTTAAATCAGAAATAAAAATATTGCACATTACAAATTGTTTGAATTCAAATTTGATTTCAATGTTGCTGTTATGTTATCTTTTCCCCACGAAAATCAAAGGAAATCGAACAGCTGATTCCGAAAAGATGATGTCCATAAGGTGTATGCTGTATTGGGGCAAATTGGAACACTGGAAATATTGGAAAAAACTGAAACGGATTACATATTTCAAAACTTAAAAATGTATTTACATACTGTAACCGATAGAAATAGCAATAATAAAAGACTTGAATATATCTTTTCCACTTTATTGAAGATACGTCCGTATCGCTTCGCAAACTACACAAGAATCAAATCTTTATTCATGTTCACTGCTCTCACACCGGTAGTCCCTTTTACGTGTTTATCTCTTTTTCTTAGAAGAGTGCCTGAATTCGTTATAAGGGCTGCTACGTGTGTTGTCCTGTCCTTGACTTTGTTTCAGCAGCAACTCGTTCCCTCTTCTTAGGAGATCATTTTCGCGTTTATGTAAAGTTATTTCGTTACGCAGTACTTCCACCTCTCTCTTCATAAGTTCCCACCCATTATCCTTACCACTCATCATCGCTCTCTTCTTACTTTTCTCTTTATACCCGGCACTCATCTTGTCACTCGTCATTGATCTGCTCTCTTCGTTCGTTGCACTGCTTCGCTCATTTTCGATCTGCTGTTCCTCATCTTCTTCAATACTGCTGCTCTCTTCTTCACACTCGTCTTCTTCTTGAACGTCCTCGTATTCTTCCTGGGATTCTCCGTCTGCTGTCAGCACATCGATGACGCCGTCCCTACACATTTCGGCGGAAATTCGTTCGCTTTCCGGAATCGACAACAGACGCAAAATCAACTCACTCTTATTGCCCTTTTTTTTTTCTTTAATTTCGCGAGCCACTGTTTTAACTGAACCGTCGTATATTTTTTATATTGTTCAAGATCCATTATTACGAGTTAATCCCACTTCAGAAATTGTAACCGATAGAAATAGCAATAAAAAAAGACTTGAATATATCTTTTCCACTTTATTGAAGGTACGTCCGTATCGCTTCGCAAACTACACAAGAGTGAATCTTTATTCATGTTCACTGCTCTCGCACCGGTAGTCCCTTTTACGTGTTTATCTCTTTTTCTTAGAAGAGTGCCTGAATTCGTTATAAGGGCTGCTACAATACATAAAAAGTACAATCTAATGTATTTCGATAGCCAATTCAATTTTCATTCATAATAGTGATATGGTACCTTGGTATAATAACACAAACAAAAAAAATCATATGTCGTCTAAATTCAATATACATATGTTAAATACAGTTGATTATCATTATTTTAGTAGTTAATTTCTGATAAATATATAAAATAAGGCAAACATAGTAAATACATGCTTACTACTTCTAAGTAAACAATATTCAATGTGTATTCTAAGAAAAAGAGAAAAATGTATGTGTAATAACATCAAATTTATTTCAAATGAATATTTTCATATTATCTATATTTCTCCATACATTAATTTTCCTATTATTTTGAAGGCAAATTTCAGAAATTATAATTATTCCTCTATACACCTCAAAGAACTTAGTTGGCGATAATTATGCAATAAAATAGCCACACCAGACGAACACAGCTTATGGAATACTTCCAGATTAATTTCAATCTGATCAATTTTGACGTTAATGGGGGCAAATATTATCAGCTGATTCAAATTATACAAAATCAGCTGATCAAAAGACACCACTTGTGAAAGTATGCGTAAAATATAGCTTCCAAATAAAGAAGTATGCGTGTTTTGTATTTTGCGGTAGGTCATGGTATTTTTGGCTGAAAAGTTGAATATCTCTATTAGTTGATTTCTGCACACGACTATCCACAACCCACTAACTGGTCCAGAACATGCATATACCGCGGCACGATTTCAAACAAACAACGCCGACATCAACCCACACATGGCACACATCACTCGTGGTGATCATGCTTTACTCAAGATGAGCATGAAATCACGGTAGCCTGAATCGTGTGACAGATGAACTTTTTGAGTTCATTCAAAAGTATCGGGCGATATGAGCGACTGTACTACACAGTCGTCGCCTACAACTGTCGACTGAAAGGACGATTAGACGTCCTAATGAGTGGGAAAACGTTCCGCCCTACTCTGGGTTCGACCGAAAGGTCTGTGGCTGCACGGCAAGTTGAGAGCTCGAGTCCAACTGAGGTTGCATCATGGGACGGAAAAACCACCACAGGTCGCAAGCTATGCGGCGGTGTGTGCCGCACTACCAGCACCGGCAGTGCAAAAGGCTAAGGCCACCCAACCGAAGTCGGTAGTGACACCACCACAGAAGGAGGTGACGTACACCTTCGGAGTGGTCGTCAATGGCAAGGCAGGAATGGAGCCAAAAGACGTTATCAAGAAGTTTCGGATGGATGTTGGTCCCAAAGCGGGGGTCCGCATCCACAGGCCCATTAAAAATGGTGGGGCGATATTTCGCACCCCCACTGAAGAAGAGAGGGAAACGCTGTTGAAAATTGGTAAGTTTAAGGATCCTGTCCTAGTAGCCAAACAGTTCAAAAAGCCAGGGCCTGGATTAATGGTACACAGAATACCGAAAACAATCGATAGCGAATTATTCTTGAATTAACTTTTCATCAAGAACCTGAAGGGAAGCATGTTGAGGAAACAATTCGACCAGGAGCTGTCGATCGCAGGTGGAGGATGGAGCAAGGGGCAGGGCACAAGGAGCGTTGTACTCGTACTCGGGTACGAAGAAAGTAGTCGACGGCCTTTTGCATACCGGACGGGTATACATTGAGTGCCAATCATTTAGGGTTGGAATCTTTGAGCCCTCCCCCTCGGCAGCTGACCTCCTAGAGGAGGGGAGCGGGCAACATGTTTGGGGTGTACGAGTATTTTCATACGGCCTAAACCTGGCTAACGAAGCGCAAACCACCCCTCATGATATGCCGAAATAGATTGGCCTAGGATAATGCCTACCCTGGTGTGCTTGGGCCCCATTTGGAGCCAGGCCTGAATGGTGGCAGCATGCGAGCGTCTGGTGGCAGGCCTGTACCGTTCTGCAGCCGGTCGGGCTCAGCCCGAAGGAATTACGAGCAACCCATCAGTGCCTCGTGAGTCGCTATGTGGGTGGGGGGGAAGTCACGCCATGCACTAACCAGTGCGTGCTATTAGCAAAAGGCAATGGACAACGGCATCGACTTAGGATAGGCACATGGAACGTCTCAACGCTCACAGGAAAGAATCTCGAGCTAGTTGAGGAAGCTGCCAGGTATCGTTTGGATATCGTGGGTATCTCTTCGACGAAACAAAGGGGATCTAGAACTGTGAACCTTTTGGACGGGTGGAAACTCTTCCTGTCGGGAGTTGCACCTCAAATGAAAACTCAATTGTGGTAAGCTCTGGAGTGTCCTGCAGGAGTATGGGATTGATGGTCCTCTTCTGAGGGCCAATCAGTCTCTATACACAAACTGTAGCAGCTGTGTTCGGGTAAACGGCGCTAAATCAACACCTTTCACCGTGGGAGTTGGACTTCGCCAAGGGTGTGTCTTGTCACCTCTCCTTTTTATTGTATATATGGACTGGATGTTGCAGCGCAGCCGAGGTGAGGAATGTTTCGCATTGGGAGAGTTGAGGGTAAGTCACCTTTTTTTTGCAGATGACTTAGTTATCCTCACATCCTCCCAGACGGAACTCCAGCGCGCTCGATAGGTTTGTGGCCGTATGTGCTGATGAGGGTTAACGTGGACAAATCGGAGGTTATGGTCATTTCCAGAACGCAGAGAAGTTTAAGTATCTCGGGATCTTTTTCACGAGTGATGGAAGGGGTAATGCTGACCTTTCCTGTGGAATTGGTCAAGCTGGGTCAGTTTTGACACAGCTTGGTAGTTCTGTAATCAGAAAGGCCGAGCTTGGTGTCAAAGCCAAGTTAGCGGTTTTCAACTCAGTATTTGTTCCAACTCTCACCTATGGTCATGAAATTTGGGTAATGACCGAAAGAATAAGATCGCGAGTGCAAGCTGCTGAGATGAGATTTCTTCGTGCTGTGCGCGAGGAACTCAACATTGAGCAGCTGCTTCTTCTGTTCTTCGGTTCTTCGGTGGTTTGGTCACGTGGCACGAATGTCCCCATCATCAAGACTTCCGAGGCGGGAGTTGAATGCGATTTCATCAGGTAGGCGACTGCTTGGCAGACTCAGGACGGGGTGGTTGGACCAAGTCCGAAAACTCGCCGGGTTACGCTTGGGCATAGCTCCTGAGGAGTTAGAGTCGATGGCGGATAATCGAGTTGCCTGGAGATCTCTCGTGCGTGATTTACCCCCGCGACCCCTTTAGTGGATCATGCGGGTTAGAAGACGATGATGATGATCTTTGAGCCCATTATGGGTGGTTTCCGCTGCATGTCACTCACGCATAGGGTCAGCAAGTGTAATTAAGAGAGGGACATCTGTTGGCGCTGCGGAAAAGGAGGGCACCATGCTGTGGTTCACACCTAGATTGCAAGGTTTACGCGAGGGAGGGTCTGCCAGAGCGACAGCATGTTTTGATGTCGGCCAAGTGCCCCACCTATAAGTTGGCAAAGGCAAGGATATTGATGCTAGGAATTAACATGGCCAGCATCCTCTAAATTAATTGCCAGGGCTCCTTCGCTGCGATGTGTAGTTTCAAACCTTGCTTGCTTCGTCCAGCGACTTCGCTCTTATACATGAGCCCTACGCAAAAGAAGGGAAGATTGTAGGGTTACTAGAGCGCATGCGCTCATTTACCGATACCAGGGGGATGGCGGCATTATACTCAATGGAACGGCCGATTCGGAATGCGTATTGGTTGACTCTAGTGAGTGGGGAGTTTGTGTGAGTGCTCAGTGCTCGGCTGGTAAAATCCTACTAGCATACAGTCGGCAACTCGACCCATATATACAGTACCTCAACATGTTGTTGCAATTTGCAGGTGGCGTCCCACTCATTGTAGGACTGGATGCAAAAGCATCCTGTCATGCGTGGATCAGTAAGTGCTCAATTGGGCCACATTCGGTGTGCTCGTGAGAGATTCTGTCACTGGAATTTCAAGACCTGACAACAGATGACATATTCATAAAAAAGAAAATAGCTGACTTCAAACATTTTTTTTTTAATTAAAAAAGGTATCAGTAGTCTCTTATTTTTTTATTAAAAACTTTTAATCCGCCTCAATATTGCTAGCGTATTTAGAATTCACACTTTTATTTAAATGCAATTTTTTTTTATTATTTTATTAAAATTTAAAATTGAGTCTTATATTTGGATGAATATTTAATTTCCTCAAGAAATTCATTTTTATTTTTAATTTTTTCATAAGACTTATCATTCTTGTCCTGCATTTTTAAAATAAGTATTGAACAATTAATAATTGAATTAATGTTTCGGCAGACGGTTGAGTTTTCAACGGCCCAGATTTTATGTATTAACGAACAAATTCTCTCTTTGACAGGAAGACACAAAACATATTCCACTAGTTTTGAAATTAATTTTGTTTTACCTATCACAACTACCCGCGTATGTCAGTGAGTCATCTGCGAATAGACAACATTTAACAATATCGGCTGGAGGTGGTTGGTCTCCTGACTGACTTCGATTCATTCATGAGAAGTTGCGATCACTGGAAGTTGAATATCACATTGTATACACATCGATACACTGATGTGTACCGATGTGTCACGTCGATCCCTCGGGATCAACATTCACCCAGCTAAACTGCTTGAGCTCGGTGGCCAACAGTCGCCACACAGATGGACAACACAACACAGGGAAGGAAACACACAACCGTAACCCATTTGTAACGGGTACCGGGGGACCCCGAATACCTCACCAACTACTTTCGCGTGGTACCGTTCTGTACCAAATTTACGGGCCAACTCTATCGCGAAGCGACCTTTCTGTCGCCAACCGAATGTGGTTCTTGTCCACAAAACTCCGCGACGAAACGGGACCTTACGCGCACTAACTCTGCCTTTTCTGGGCGCTACGCACTGCTACTATATTTTGGATTGGGGCTCCCTCGGAGTCTCCCCAATCCCCACTTTTTACCACAAAAAAAAAAAAATAACGATCGGGGTGCACCGCACCACGCGCGTATATATGTATATATATTGATAATATATATATATATGGCACTATGCATTCCACCCCAACCACCGAATGCAAAAAAAAAAAAATTAATTCAAATTTCCACAAAGGGGTACTTATCCGTTTTCTCCTGTTCTCGCTGTTATTCTCCGTTGCCCCGGCGACCTCCGGGTATCTTCTTTGTCTCCGTCGTCCTCGTTCACCTCCGTCCTGTCTTCCCGACCTGTCCTTTATCTGCCTCTTTTTTCAGCTTTCTTTTCCTCTTTCGGCTTTGTGCCGGCTGTGTTTGTTGTTTTTTTTTTTTTCCTCCAAAGAAAAAATTCTCGCGATCAAACTCACTGGGATGTGGTGTCCCTTACTCGGTTAATCTAAGAATGACCCGATTCACCACTCTTACCGACTCACACATTCCATTCCATTCACCCACGAAATTCTACACATACGAAAGCTACTCTCCCTATCACACATACCCAACAATCCACACATGCCACGCCCTTCACACACGCGACGCACCTCGATCTCTTTGTTTGTTATTTTTGTTTGCTTTTTTTTCTTTCGAACTCCCTTGGTTCGTACTTTTGCATATATGTTCCCTTCGACCGAATTAACACAATCCGTTGCCCTGTCTTTAGTGGAGCGGGTGTGGGTGTGTGCCTACTGTGTGCGTGTGCCGACTCCGTCGATCCGCTGTTCGGCTAACAGTGCAAAAGAGAATCACCTCCAATGCACGGGCAGCCTCCCTCAGTGCCTCACTGTCTCCCACACCATTCATCTCTGCAAGCAGTGGTGTCGTTTTTGACGTTTTCTTTCTTTCTCATTGTTATGTATGCTTGTATTATGGCATGTATGTAGCTCGGTTTGCATTATGTGATTTGTATGATATTATGTTTTGGTCTATGGTACCTACTGGTTTCTTTTGCTAATTAAGCTTTCATGATTTTTTATTATCCTGTATTCCACATGTGTTATATTTGTTATACGCGGGTCATTCTAAGAACCATTTTTTTTTCTGGAATATTTCTAGGACCGGAGGAGTTAGATGGCGACTCCGGAAAACTTCACTGATAAGTAACCCTTGGTTGCTGCGATCCCTACCGTGCTCCCTACTAAGCTCCCGTGCAGACATTTTCAATTAAGGGATGCGCCATTTGGTGAGGTGCCTCAGGTTATATAGGTCAGAAGTTTACTGCATTGCTACCGATAACATCTTTCCTATATCCGCCCTCAGCGGTTGAAATTTTTGTTCGATTTCCGTCCATTCCGCTCGCGTTATATCTCCCGATTGTTCTCTTATTTATGTTGTCTTCGTTTTCCTCTAGCGTCGATTCCTCTTGTTGTGGGGCGGTCCCCATTCGTTTTTGCCGCGTCGTTCCCGCCGTCGACATCTCCCGCCCGAAGTTTCCGAAGTATGGGGAAACCCTCAATACCTCATGCTGCGCCGTTCGGATACAACACGCGACATTGGCCAGGTGAGTATCCCACGATCCGTGATTCTCGGACACGTACGCGCGTAATGTTGTCTTGATTATCTGGTTGATCCGCTCAGCCGGGTTGGCCTGCGAGTGGTAGTGCGTGGTGTATCGAATTCGCGTCCCATATGACCGACACAATTTTTTCAGTTCCGAACCGCGGAACTGAGGTCCATTGTCGCATACTAATGCCTCTGGTACCCCGAATAAAAGAAACACATTATCCTCGAGATGTTTGGTAACGGATTTTGCGGTTGCTGTTCTCAACGGGAACAGAAGTGGAAACTTGGTAAAGTAATCCACTACGGTTAGGATATACGCATATCCACTTGTGTAAACACAAGCATCCTCTTCGATAGATTCATCGTATCAAACTGCTTGGTCTGCAGTTTAAGGCACCAACACAGTAGATAGATTTACATTTGTGAATCAGTTCGTTAGTTACCCTCATTCAATAAAGTACATTTAAAAAAATTCATCTCTGGTTTTATTTTCAAATATATAAAAAAATATATAATTCGCAGATCAACTGCCAGGGGTTGTCTACGCCCTTTCTTCGAACCATCAACCCAGCCGGTTTGGTGTTCACTGGTTTCATAGGCTGCCGCTGATAGATTATTGTCTACCGCTGCAAGACGGTGACCGACTACCCGTACTACCCTTAACACCCCGGGTCTAAAAAGTTCGAAGATAGAGTTGCCTCGCTACCCAGCCACCAAAATGTTTGATGCTGCATTGCAACATCCCGAACATCCCGCCTTGATACCGCCGTAATGAAGCGGGTGAGACCTTCCTCACCTCGTTGTGCGACGAAGCGGTCGTGGTTGAGTCGCCCATCCACAGTTGAACGGACGATGTGGAAAAGCCGCGGTACCGCATTTATGTCTTGTATCAGGCCAGGCTTATCAAAATGGAGGAAAGCTTCTGGGGGGATCCGAGATCAAGTTATTAACAGAGTTAATCGCTCTGGTAGTGTGGCCTCGAATCAATTTCAACAGGAAATTTTCCACTCGTATCAGGTTCGCCCTGTTGTATAATACCTCATCGGAGTAGAATTTTTTTCTACTGGGACTCTGGTGTTCTGTAAAGGCAAAGGCAAGCCCTAAGGCATGCCCTCTCAAACACCCGAATCTTTTCCATCAAGCTTGCACTCACGTTGAACCACACGGGACAGCCATAGGTGAGCATTGGCCGGATGAGGGCCATTTAGCAGATTACCTTCACCCTCGCATCGAGTAGGCTGTTGTAAAACAGTCTCTTTGTAAGAGCGAAAGCGCCTCGGGCTCGGGCTAGAGCAGCATCTACATGTTTGTTAAAATATAGATAATGATCTAGCCAGATCCCCAGGTATCTGACTACAGTCCTTTGCGCCAGTGGTTGCCCGTGACGCCCAACAATTGAGAACTTTCGCCAATTCTTTTTTGTATCCGCCGAAGCCTTATACAACGGGGTCCTGAACAGTATGGTTTCCGACTTCTGGAAGTTGATATTCAACTCCCAGTCATCGCAACTTCTCATGAATGAATCGAAGTTATCCTTCGCGAGAGTAGTGATACGTGAGGAAGAGAACTTATCAGATCGCTCAAGAAAATGTTGACAGGATCTGCGAATTAACGGCACCCTGTTGGAGACCATTTTTTACTTCAAATATACCTGCAGAGGTCACATTGCCATTCTTGACGACGAACCTTCTACCAGTAAGCATGTTACACAGTAGGTACAGCAGTGGTTTACTAATGCCTAGCCCATTGAGCTTGTAAAAAAGTCCTTCTAACCATACGGTGTCGAAGGTCTTCTCCAGGTCGATCAGGCAGGCACTCGTACATTGTTTCTGGCTCTTGTTCCACTGGATATCCGACACCAGTTTCGACGCGGCATGAATAGCGTCATGCCCCGCTTTGAAACCGAATTGGTTATCCGGAATTATATGTTTGTCCTCTGGCCAGTTGGTCAGAGCTCTATTTATCACTTTCTCGAATACCTTGCTGATGTTCGGAAGGAGACTAATTGACCGGAGGTTGCACGGATTCGAAGAATCTTCACCTCGCTTGGATATGGGTTGCACAATCGCAGTTTTCCAATGTTCCGGATAATGTGCATTATTCAGAGCATTGTTAAACATGATAGTGTACATATTAACTACATCTAGGGGGAGATGTCTTAGCACAATGTTCGAGATCCCGTCGATTCCAACTGTCTTTTTCTTCTTTAGTGATTCGAAACCCGCTTGAAGCTCTGTCTTCGATTTGAACGGGGGATGAATCCCTTCGTCGGCTATGACATTATCTGCCATGTTATTGAACACGACAAAGCCGAAGTTCTCAGATCGCCATTGTTGCATGTCTTCTCGAAGTTGCGAGTTGCTAGATTGTACGCAGCTCTCCAGGTCGTGGTTTGGGCGAACACCCAAATTCACCTTATACACTTCCTGGAAGACCGCGCCTAGTACCTCCATTTTTTCTTGTGGGTCTTCGACCACAAAGAAGTTCTCGTCGAGTACGGCGTTATCCCGATCAATACCTGCTGTAGTCAGTATTTGTTCGTTGTCCGTCGTTCTGGGGAGCTTAAGACACGGAAGATCGCTATGCTTACTGCGAAATATTTTATTTATTTGCGGAAACATGCTCGGGTTGTTGGATCTTACAGCCCGAATCTTATTGTTCCAATGCAAGTTAACAGAAACTCTGTAATTTTGGACAATTAGTGTTTGAATGTTCTTAATGAGCGATTTCAGTATCCTAATTTCCTCATCTCGTCTGTCAGTAAACCGTCTATACAAGGTTTTTAATCTTGACAGCAATCTACTTTTTTGTTGGTGGAGTGCGTCAATTATGTCGCATTGCGATGAAAGTTTTCGTTATTTGTGCGTGTATACTGTGGTATAGTACTGTCCATTGTTCGTTTTATTGTCTCGTCCAATTGTTTAAGCTACATGTCAATCTCCTCAATATCGTTGGGGATCTTGATTTCGGCACTGAGTCTGCAATGGTCACTGAGATACACGAAGGTGTTCAAGCAGTTTACCGTTTGTGCGTTTGTGTATTTGTGTCTGTCAGCTGCAGTCTTGCGTCAAACAGAAGGAGATCCAGATAAGAGCCGCTTCTGGGGAAGGACGAGATCTCTGTTGCTTTCAACTCGAGTCTATATTCGACACTGTGCAAGCAATACCAGCTGTAGAGCTGGTCCCCTCTACTATTGGAAACTATGTTTCCCCAATATCCATGTCGGGCATTTAAGTCCCGGTCAAAATAAAATAGTTCTCCTCCGAGTCCAGTCTTAGACATCGAAAGAGTGAATCAAGCTCTGATATAGTCGTTCTGGAACTAGGGGGGCCGGAGGAGTAGACCGACACCGCATACAGCTTCTTTCCACTGCGGAGAGAAATGCACACGATGCATCGTCGTACTTCACTACTATACACTACTTTATGTTTAATGTTATTTTTACTAAGATCGCAACACCGCTTCCACCACTGGAGTTGTGCCGGTCTCTTCTAATAACATTATAATTACTCTGCTCCAATATGCCTCTTTGCGTTAGCTTGGTTTCGCTAATCAGAAATAGCTCTGGGCTTTGATCGTCCAACAATCTATAGAGCTCGTTTTTTCGTGGGATCCCCACCAATGAATTTGCAATCACTGCAAGGATCTTATAGGTGCTCTCCGTCTGTGTAGCTATCAGGACTGGTAACGTGCTTGGTTCTGCAGTCACCACAATTTGGCCTACCTGCTCCTCTAACCGATCCATACGCCTTTCAATGGGGGCTTACCAGTCGGGCGCTGGATCGTGTGCTTTTGGCACTGAAGTCTGCTGCACTACCTTGGCTAGTTCCTTTCCCGCGCTCCTCTAACCAGACGCCATTTGGGCGTAGGTCACATTTTTGCTTTGCGCTCCTGGAATTTAGGACAACCCTGATAGTTAGCGGTGTGCCCCGTGTTCCCGCAGAGTACGCATTTGAGCTGACTCTTGTCAGCTGCTCCCTCTTGCCCCAGAGAACAACTATCCGCACAATGGTTTTCTCCGCACTTAACGCATCGAGGCTGCGTTTGGCAGGTCGACGCGGCGTGACCGAACCTTTGACAGCGAAAGCATTCTGCAATGCAATCGCGCCTTCGTATACTTTCCCAGGTGCATTCGTGGTAATCTAAGAACTTTATCTTCTTTAGATTATCCACTTTACTTGTGGGTGTAATCTGAACAATATAAAACGGTAATTTCCGCCCCTCAATCTTTGGCTTAACTGTGGTGAATGGCTTGACCCCGACGAACTCAATACCGTCACACACTTGCTCTTTGAGCAGTTGGAGGACCTTCTCCGCTTCGAGCAGCCAAGTAAGCTTCAACAGCTTTTTCGCTTTTTGGGGTGAAGGTGAAGGCTTTTTGGGGTGAAGGAAAACAACTCGAGCGTCGACATCTTCAGATCATTTTTCACCTTATTGTAATCGTCCACTATCTTGCAGTGGATTGCATATTTATCAGCACCTTTGTTTTTACTGATATAAAAGTTAACTGCACATATGGCCTCCATGCACAGCTAGGCAGTTTGCTCAATATCTGCCTTGTAGATGTTGATAGGTGGCACTTTTTCTTTCTTTAGTGTCGGCTGCTGCTGTTGAGTTGCTGGCTGCTGTTGTGTTGCTGGTCGCTGTTGTGTAGCTGGTCACTGTTGTGTTGCTGGTCACTGTTGTTGCTAAACTGCTGGCAGCTGTTGTGGATGTGCTGCTGGTAATTGATATGTTTCTGACGTTGCTTGCATCTGCACTTGTTGATCAGCTGCTGATGGTTGTTGTTGCTGGGCTGTAGCCCGCTTTTGTTGCATCGTATTTTTCATTTGAGTCGCTGAATTTTCTCCTGCATGTCATCTACTAGTGTTTTATTCATGTGCAGTACACGTTCGATTTCATCTTCTGTGTCCAGAGAATCATAGCTGTTGCTACTGACGGCGAACAGGCCTTCCCCTCCATCGGACACGTACTGTACAGCCTCATCCTCCTCCGACGTGGTTGCCGATGAACCATTCCAAGCCGCTCCAGTACGCTCTTCGATTGACGCATTTGTATTGCGGCGTTTTTCTGCTTTTTGGAGTCGTCTTTTCCTCCTCCTCTTAGCTGTGCCTTCTTTGGGCCCTGCAGGCTGTTGATTTGACTCTGCCACCGGTTGTTGGTGCAGGTCATTGTCCGCTTCCAAGAGCGCGGACCGCTCGTTGGATTAAATTTTAATGCACTCACTTATTTTAAGTGTTTTGTTGAACACAGAGAGAAAAAAAGTGACGATTTTCTTAGCCCGCCCCAGTAGGGATCGGAACCAGGCACCTTTGGATTAAAGGGCACTGATGCTAGCTTTTCAGCCAACGGCTTGTTATAGCATTAAGTGCCAACTGCGACACTTCACCATTTGCTTTCCTAGGTCATATCGTCACTTCCGAAGATATCCAACCAAATCCAAACAAGCCATCAAAAACTTCCCAATCCCGAAAACCACATAAGAAATCAAATCGTTCCTCGATCTAATCAATTACTACAGAAAATTCATAAAGGAATTAGCAAAATTAACCAAACCCCTCAAAAATTGCTTGAAAAAAGGAATTTCAATTACCATAGACCAAGAATGTATTGAAGCTTTTGAAACATATCTTAATAAATTATCCCATCCTTACTCACCCCGACTTCAATAAACCTTTTATTCTCACAAGAGACGCAAGTAACAGTGCATTAGCAACAGTACTATCACAAGGTAGCATTGGAAATAAAGCCTTTCGCCTAGTTAGGTGCACTGATATCTTGTCTTCATACGTGACTTCCACGAGCGGTCAAATCATAGAGAAATCAACAAAACGTATCGTCATCTAAAGCGCGAGCAATATTCTCCTAACTTGAAAGACAAAATCACGAAAGCTATCAATTATTGTGAGCAATGTAAGTTGTTGAAGTATGACAGCCAAAACCTAATTTTATCATACCCGGAAACCCAATAGTATCACCATTCTCACATATATATTTCAAGCAAAACATAAGTCTGGCATTCACCAAAAAATCGTTTGCGACCAAGGCTCAGAGTTCGTCGCAAACATTTTTCAGGACTTCTGCAATCAGCATGATTCTCTAACAAAATACGAATTAAAACACTGTTGAGTTTGCTCGGTTGATTAGATACAAATAATTGTTGAATGTCTTTTGGACAATATTTCTATTTGTATTTTATTTTTTGAACAGAACAATTTTTGCCTTTTATAATATTTTAACATTTGTTTCTCTTTTATACTCTCTGGTTTTCATACCGAGATTCTATTTTTTTCGTTCACCTCTCATTTTTTTATAAGGTATATCTATTGGTTTATACATTAATTTAATCTTATTTGTGTGTATTTAATTTTTTTTATTGTTTAATATTATATTGTTTTGCCTTTCTTGCATAATTAAATACATTTTTTTATTATATTTTGGTGCACATTTAGTAATTGACTCTAAATCTGTCGGTAAAATAAATTTTTCCAGACAGAATCACTTCTAAACTTTCGTCGCAATTTATGCTTGGGTCAATTGATTGTGTTTGAAATTCAGACACAGGATAACTTCCGGTTAATACATTTAAATAATTTCTCTATTTCACGTCTTAGAGTAGCACTACTGGAAGCAATTAGCCTAGCTACTACCTCTGCTGTCAAATTTCCCTAAGCCATTTCACACACTTATGTTATAAATTTGTTTACGTAATTATTTTTTGCTTATGTTTTTTTAACATACATTTTCTTTTTAAACGTTTTTTTTTTAAGTATAACTTTAATTTTCTTGCATGTATATACATATGTATTATTTATTGTATACACTTTTATAATTTTATGGATCATAATTTGTTCTTACTAATGATGATATGCTGGGTTTGTTGCGATGTTCTCTGATGAAGTCTGCGATTGATGGGGTATCTTCATTTAGTACTGCTTACAATTCCTCTGAGGTTCTTGTCTCATTGTTCTGGCCTCCTTCTTAGTTTCACTTATTTATTTATTAAATTTTTATTTTTTTTTAGAAAGGCTTTTCACTGTTTTTAATAATTTATTCCATTTACTTCACATGTTTTATTTTTATTTGTTATATTTTTTGCGGGACTTGATGTTTATTGCGAGTTTTGTTTATTTTATTTTTTCTCCTTATTTTAGGATACTTATTTTTATTAATATTTCAAGAAATTTTTCTTTTCATTTGGTTTGTTTTATTTATTTCTCCTCTTATTTAGGATACTTTATGTATTAATTTATTATGAATTTTTTTTTAATTCATTTAATTTTGTTTAGCTTTTCTCCTCTTCATCAACTTTGAGGATACTTGATTATTTGGTCCCCGGGAGTTAAAATGAGTTTAACTCTCCTGGCAGGAACGCCAGTCACGGCCGCTCTCATTCAACTTTATTTTCAAACTGACACTACAAATATGAATTTCGATTATCACTAACCTAGGGAAATAATGCCGATGCACTTGCCGTCGAGCATTATCTTGTAAATCATAATACACAAGTACTTAAATGATGTGGGATGAAAAAATACATAAAACTGAAATGCGATTTATGAGGGTAGGACCCTTTCTGAATAGAAAGACATTAAAAACAATATTTACTACTTTCTTAGTTTCGATTCCTCACTGAGAATGGAAATTTGAATCTATGAAATATTGTTATTACTGGAGGATAAGCCGAACTCAGACTGTACTTTAACTTACGTCCTGTGAATTATTCTTTGGTAGACCATATATATTTTTCAAAACACTACAGTTTTCAAACGAGCACGAGTATCTAATCAAACTTAATGAAATTTCCTACTTTATCCTAAAATGCAACAAAAAGTCAATACAATTACAAAAATACACATACATACATAAATGAACGCCTAAACAAATCTAGGGATGACCCAGATGAAGTGCAGATCAATGATATTGTCTATAAAAAGGAAGCTAAACATAACAAACTAATGCCCAGGTTTGTTTAGGCGCACATGTATTGAAGAATGATAATAGATTCACAACTCTAACAAAAGGATCCAAAAAGATTCATAAGAGTAAACTAAAAAAAAGAAAAACTTATTCATACATGTATACTACAATTCATACACAAAAGAAAGTACATTCTGTGACCTCTACTGCTGGGCTCTCCAGACAATGTGTTCAACAAAATATGTTAAAAAAAAAATAAATAAACTAACGGGCAATCTGCGACACCTACTACTGGGCACTCCAGAGGAGGTGTAAAATAAAACGTATCATTAACAAAAAAATGCTTATATTTATAAGAGCGTATAAATACACATTCCGCAACCCCTAAAAATTCTGCAACAAAAAAAAAACCTACACATTCTTACTAACTTTTCCACCTACCTACTTATTAGTAACAAAGTCGTTGATCGCATAAAACGAACAGTTTATACAACACACTAACACCAAAAACAGGAGTTGGCAGTACATCTGTAACCAAATTGATCAAAACTATATATGCCTTTTACCAATGTGCACCCAAGTCTCTTTTAATTCTACTCCAACAACACAGCACAACAACTAGGTAAATTGCAGGAACGGCCGTCCTATGTAATTCCGACAATGTGACGTTGAGGTAGTCTACAACGAAAACCCAAATCCATTCCTGGGTGAAATACATAAACTCAAGGAAAACCACCTCTAAGTAGAAGCTTTCCCAACTAATCCATAAAACAACTTCCTTAAATGCCGAACAACATCATCATCAATGTCATCAGCAGCACTCATTAGCATAGCAACCATCATAAGCTCAACAACACTAAAGAAGTACACCCAGAGATGCGACCTACAACACGTCAACCTTTCGCTCCTGCATCATCATCTTCATTTTGGCCGTCGCTCTATCTTAACGGGGGAGGAGTTACGATACCGCCCTTCCCCTTCTTCAAACCCTAACCAACAACGGATCTCCATCAGTACCAAACAGCAGACATGATGAAAAGGGGTCAAGGACTGTGATCACGAGCAGTAGATGAGACAGTTTCAGCAGCAGATATACGATCCAATCAATACCAATCAACAAACATCCTGAAAAGGAATATTTGCGATCAGTAATCACGAACAGTTTCAAGGGTAGCTCTACGACATCGACAAACCAATAACGACGAGAAAGGGTATTTGCGAAACCGACAATGACGTTAAGGGATGTGTGCCGATGGCACACAGGAGACAGTTTGTACCCCGTTACTGAATATTGTAGCATAACACACAACCCTTATAAGAGCATGTGCGAAGTAACTTGTCATCTCACATCAGCATTCAGTCATTGACTCTTGAAGTTCGCGGACGTTCGGAGGTGCATTCCATTCTTACAGTGAGTGAGTGAAGTGATATTAATTATCCCCTCATCTTTGAATGAGTAAGGAAGAGGTCAAAAAGCAATTAGTGCAGTGAAGAGATAATTAACTATCCTCTCATCACTAGATGAGTAAGGAAAATAAAACAAACATTTGTAACAATATAAGAAAAAACAAAAATTTAACAAACTGAATTCTCAGAGTACCAGCAATGGCTGCTCCATTCACCGTAGACACGATTTGGCTTAGGGCCAAGATACTGGAGTTAAACAACCAGGTGAAGGAACTCACCCCCAAACTTGGACAAAGGGACGCGGAAGTCGCGTCCTTAAAAAACCAATTGAGCAATGGCACAGCTCCAACATCAGAAGACGAAGACGCTTCATATTGGTCGACCGCCAAGAGGCCGTGTAACGAAGCCACAAATACATCCGAGCCCAGTGCAATAGCAATGGAGACGTCCACGGCATCACAATCTATACCGCAACAGCCAAATCCGCAACAACCAAAATCACAACAACCAAAACAGCAACAGGTAACGAGGAAGACGACCCCAACCCTGACGAAGAAACTACCACCGATCATTGTCAAAGAAGTCACCTCGGCAAAAAGCCTAATTCAAAAAGTCGAAACCACTATTGGATTAAAGAAATTTGAAACTAAAGTGGGTAATAACTCAATGGTGATCAGGGTCATGACCTCCACAGATCACCAGAAAACCGAAAAAATGCTCGCTGAGCAAAACTTAAAATTCTACACATATAAAAGGGATGAAGATAAACTTCAAACATTCGTCATAAGACACATTTCTCCAGAATGGACCAATGAAGAGGTACAAACCGGAATACTAGAGATAGTAATGACACTTCAAATTAAGAGGATTACCTACTTCCAGACCCCGTACATGAGGACCAATAACGTCAAAACGCTGAGGTTGCTGCAGATAGGACAGAACGAGGACGCCACGGCCTTAAAAAACATAAGGTGGCTACTTAACCAGAAAGTGAGGATCGAGGTCACAAACAAAAAAAAAAAAAGCAAAGTACATTGCAACAACTGCCAACTACCCGGACATCTAGCAACTGGATGTCACCTTCAAACCCGGTGTATCAAATGCACCGAAAATCATCCGCGAGGAGAATGCCGGGTAAAACCTGTGGGCGAGGAACCGTAGACAATGGAAGTAACAATTCCAGATGGCAAAACCACCACCAAGGTGATAACAGTCACGTGCTGTAACTGCGGAGGACCTCATCCGGCTAACTTTTCGAAGTGCCCCTCAAAAATGCAAGCGAAGTCAACCACGAAGGCTACCTACGCAAGCATGGTAAAATGACCATCACCATCAACACAGATAAGCTACGCAATGGTTACCAAAGGTAAGTCCAGTAACCCCACAATTAAATCTGTACCACAAGCATCTCTCAACATAAACATAGAGGAATATGCAAAGTACCTGCAAGCACTTCTTCCAAAAATAGCAAAATGCTCAGCCATTGAGCAAAAGTGTCAGCTACTATCACTCTTAACAAATTTCATCCTAAAAAAATCACCATGATAGAGTTCCACGTCATATGTTTAAACTGCCGAACCCTTAATAACAAGTCCAAAAAGGAAAACTTTGCGTTATTCCTTTCGAAATTCAACCCAGACGTAGTTCTTCTGACCGAAACCCGGTTCACGTTCACTTCAATGATAAGCCTCCCAAACTATAATTTTATATCTTGCCCCCGCCAAGGGGGATCAGGAGTAGGAACGGCGATTGTGGTGCACAAAAAGTACAAATACTCCTCAATTACATTTGAGAACATCACTCATATCGAGTACACGGCCATCCGCCTAACTTCCATACTTAACAGGCAACTATTATTAGTTGCCGTTTATAATAAAGGCGCATATAACTTCCCCACAGCGGATTTGGAAAACGTCATCAGACAATGTAATTCGTCTCAGTTTATTCTTGGCGGGGATTGGAACGCAAGGCACCAAAACTTCAATGATGTCACTAGCAACCACCAAGGAAGGCAACTATCTGACTGGTTGAACATCTCTCCAGTCACTGTAGAAGCACGTCTCCTCCCCACCCATGTAACCAGATCATCAAATTCCATCTTAGATTTCTTTTTAAGGTCTCAGAATTTGAACCCCCCTTTACTTCCCATACCTTCCCCTCAGACCACGCATCGGTCCACCTTAAAGTGGACATATCCCATCTAGGGCCAATACCCACTTCCTATTCCTATTACAAACTACGAAAAAACAAACTGGAAAAAAGTGAACAGGACTGTGTCCGAAAAATTCTCCAATTACAGCATCCCCGATGACCACAACCTCTCACCCGAAGAGATCGACGAGTCCACTATAGCACTTGAAGATATCTTCAAATCAGCCCTTAAGGCAAACACTCTCACCTTTAACCCATTTAGGGAAGTCAACAAACCGCTTCCACATATGCTAGAAAAACTAATCAAGGATAAAAAAAACTCAGGCGTGGGCTGTTTAGGAATTACTGTCCCATCCTTAAGTCTGAAATCAACACCTCCAAACATTTGTAGAGAAAAAACTACACAACCACTCTCCAATCCATGAAACCGAACAGCTCGCTATTCCGTAATATAAACAGACTCACAAAGACCTACGAGAAAATTAACTACCTAGTAGGACCCAACAATAAACCCACCGAAACAGACTCAAATCCACTCTCCGCAACGATGGATGAACTACAATACTTCATCCAAAACCGGAAAAACAAAAAATCTACTGGAATAGATAACATCCCCAACACATTTTACAAAAAACTAATTCCTACAAACCTCCTGCCAATAGTAACCCTATTTAACCACTGCATAAATACATCCCACTTTCCAACACCCTGGAAAAAAGCTATCTTGATACCAATAAAGAAACCGGGATCATCGCACAACCCTGCGAACTACAGACCAATTTCCTTACTGAATACGATCAGTAAGCTCTTAGAATGTAAGATCCTAACTAGACTGAGAGAACACGCTGCCGAAAATCACAGTATCCCCGAATTCCAATTCGGCTTCAAGCCAAAACACTCCACCTCACATGCCCTCCTAAAACTATCAGAAGACATCACCTCAAACCTAAATCAAAAGCGCTCCACCCTATGCGTATCCCTTGCCATGTCCAAAGCTTTTGACTGTGTTTGGATAGTAGGATTACTCTACAAACTCCACCACACCCACGGTGTGCACCTGAACACCTGCTTACTAATACAGTCATACCTAACCAACAGAAAATTCCTGGTAAATGTCAACTCCTCAAAATCCGTAACTTTGTCAACCACAGCCGGAGTCCCGCAAGGGTCTATCCTAGGACCTATTTTATACCTTTTATTTATATCAGACATTCCTCAACCCACCAACCCACAAGTGAAGATCATCACGTATGCTGACGACACGCTCATCTACTCCCACACCCCATTCATTCTACATACCGAGAGAATCATCAACAGTTACCTGTCGACACTCACCACCTATCTCGACAAGTGGAAAATAAGACCCAACGGACGAAAAACCCAAGTACTAGTGATTAAAGGTCCCGCCAACAACTGTACTAGGAACACCCTGAAGCATCACACAAGAATCCGGATAAAACTAAACAATGAATCTGTACGGCCTAACAAGGAGATGAAGTGCCTAGGAGTTACTTTCACCAGAAATTTCTCCTTCGGAAATAACATCTCCAACCGCATCCAAAAAGCCAAGGTACAACTCAACTACTGTCGGAAAGGCATGTGGAAACCCAACACACTCTCCACAAGAATAAAGAGGATACTGTACAAACAGATAATAAGACCATCGCTTACATACGCGTGCCCGGTATGGTTCCACATTACACCATACCAAATGGAGAAACTCCGACGCTTCGAACGCAGATGCTTCAGGACGATCACCGGCCTCAACCGTCAACAAGACTCCTACAAATACATTAGGACATCCACTCTCTACAACAGCACCGAGATAGACAGAATCGACAGACGTATATTCCAGCTCACCGCCAACTTCAGCAACAACCTGCAGAACATTCCCAATACCCTAATAGCCGAACTTTCAACAAGACGACCTGATTCTCATGACACCTTCCTCACTACAAGCCACGTGAGAAGCCTGTACGAGATGGGCAGAATATTATACGCCCAGAACAACATGGTATATCGCGAACTGGCAACAACACATTCAAGTTTGACAACACAAAGTATCAGGAGAGAAAGCTAAGCCTCTAGCCGTTCTCCTAAACTGTTGTATCTTTACATTTTTAATTGTGTATAATTAGTTTAAGTTATTATAAGTTATTTTTTAAGTTAGTATAAGTTATTATAAGTTAAGTATTCAATCACAAAACACGCAGGTTTTATGAACCTTTTCCTGGCAATTAACACCCAATACATATAATTCCAATAAAAGCTCATCAATTCAAATGTATTCAGAAAAAAATATCTAGAGAAATGTTAATGCATGTTAGATATAACACTATAATTCCAAGACATATTAAGTATTTTCAATATCTGTTAGCCCTATACAAAATTTGGTTCAATAAAGAAAATGCATTTAAAAAAAATAAAAAACTTGTCATCAGTAGGAATGGGAACTTTACTATAGACAATGGTTGGGTGGAAGTCCAAGACTATGAATCGGGTCGTTGTCAGCGGGAACCAAGCTGTTTGGCGGCTGTTGAGGTTTCCGTTACACGAAATACACCCCACCGTCACACATCTCAATGTGCACCTAGATAATGTTGAACGTGTCTATTTTACTGAAAGTAATTTTCAAGGGCCTCATCTCCAAAAACGACACTCGCCACTTTTTTTGATCATTCTATAAGAGATGAATTTGCAAGAACTATTCTGTATGTTGAGGTTCCGAGGTGTTACACCGGGAACACAACAAGACGAAAATGGAAACGCCGAATGTTCTTGTTTAAGAATGCCATGTGAGTGGGCCAAGTTCTTTCAATCTTCATTTATTTTTGTTTTTTTATTTATTTATTTATCTACAAGTTACTTACGTACAGATTATGAAAAAGTGATATTAAGCATATAATTAACAAAAACCTAAAAAGTAAAGAGGCTTAATAATTGTATTTTGAAATGCATTCTAGTATCAGACAAATCCAGATTTTGTGAGTACTCGTTGAAGACCCTAATTACTCTTGCAAGTGGTTCATTTCTTCCGTATTCAGTGTTATGAAAATGTTTAAATAGTAAATGTCGTGTACGGAGCGAACTGGGCATATACAATTGAAGTAACGACAAAAGATATGACTGGATAAAATATTCCTAACAAACATTACTTCATAAACAGTACGTCTAGTTTTTAGGGATTTAATACCAAGCAATTTACACCTCTCCATATAATTTGGAAGAAAAATCTATTGCATTTAGGAAAAAATAAATTTTGTAAATCTTTTTCGGACTTTTTCAATGCGCTCAGTGTATGTGACAAATTTAGGATTCCATACAACTACCGCATATTCAAGATGTGTCCTGACCAAAGAGACGTACAGAGATAATAAAGCGAATGGATCAGTGAAACCTTTTGTGTTACGCTTAATGAAGCCATTTGTGTTCGGTGAAAAAGAAGAGTTTAGCAGTACTCCTAAGTCTTTTCACTTTAGAAAGATCTAATGGAGTATTTAAATTCAATGGTAAAGTCTGATTTAGTGAATGAGATTGAAACACATTTCTGAAAGTTAAGAGATTACACCATTTGAAGATATTATCTAAATCAGATTGAAGTAATAATCAGTCATTAACACATATTTATATTTTCATATCATCCAAGAATAGTAAGAATTTACTGTGTTTTATTGAACAAATAATGTCGTCAATGAAGATTATAAAAAGGAAGGGGCCTAAATGACTTCCCTGCGGTAACCCTGAGTAACACTTTATTAGTTTGGATAAAGAATTTCCAATATTTACTCTCAGTGTGGGATTAATAAGAAAAGATGAAACCCAACGGAGAAACTCAGAGTGAAATCCAAAGTTTTGAAGCTTATTAATTGACACTGAATGGTTAACCGAGTCGAAAGCTTTGCTAAAATCAATATAGATTGCATCAGCTTGCTTGTTATTTTCCATCTCATTTATCACGATGGATGAGTAGATTGACAGATTTGTTGACGTTGAACGCCTAATGTGTTCTTTAATTATGAAGTCTAGTTTTCTCTTAACCATAGTCTCAAACAATTTTGGAATCGCTGAAAGTTTGCAAATTCCTCTATAGTTTGCAACGTTGTTTTTAGAGCCCGATTTATGAATTGGAACTGGACAAGTTTTTGTTTTCCATTCATCAAGAAAAACTTCTTCTGAAAGAGAACGGTTGAAAATAAGTAATGTAGGATAGGAGAGAGTGTCTGCAGAGTAGTCAAGGATGACTGATGGTATTCCGTCCTCTCCACATTTTGGGATAAGCAGACCGCAAAGAATTGGGGAAGTAAGTAGTGATTAATGCGACAACTAGCCTACGATACTGATTCTATAAAGAGCCAAATAATGGAGGCCGTTCCACTTTTGAACCCAGGACAAAGATTATTCTTTGATAAGGTTATTCAAAAACTTGAAACTGTGGAAGGTGGTTTGTTCTTACGTTGCTTCTACGCTGCTCTGCGGGGGACGAACGGTGCACTCAGTTCTTAAATTGTCATTGAACTTAGCTCATGAGGAAATTCCAGTTTGTAACATTAGCAAAAGCAGTGAGCGTGGACGTATGTTGCAAGAATGTCTGCTGTTGGTTTGGGATGAGTGTACGATGTCCCACAAGAAAGCAATCGAAGCAGTAGATTGCACTATGAAAGATATCAAGAGCAACCAGAGTATTATGGGAGCTGGTGAGTTTAAACAGACCCTGTCAATAATTACTAGGGGCTCACCAGCAGATGAAATAAATGCCTATTTTAAAGTGAGTTATGTATATTATGGGTACACGTAAAAAACGTTTGCCTGGCTACAAATATGCGAGTTCAACTGCACAATGATGTACAATCAGGGCAAAAATCGGAGAGGATCGTTTGGCAAATTATCGATAGTATAGATGATTTGATAAATAATGTCTATCCCGATTTCATCCTAAAAATGAAAAAGGCTACCCAAAGTAACTATTCCACGCGGACGAAGTCCCGGGTAAAAGCTAGTTTATTATATAAAAGAAAGCGTTCTTGTTGTGTTCGGAAAATTAATAGAGTTACAAAAAGTAATGAACCACTCAGTCCGGAATGTCGTCTGGCGGTGCTATTACTGTAAGAATACATAATCACATATCGTTTTTACTTTCAGGAATTTTTCAAGTCAGCGGCTTTGGAAAGAAATTTGTACAAGATAAATTTCCCATACATCAACCAAAAAAATTGCCAGCCTAGTCAACAGAAATTCCTCATTATTTTGTTGGTGATGCGACTTTCCCTTTGTGCCGTAATCTCATGCGTCCATATCTTGGAACTCTTCTCGTTCCAAAAGAAGAAAACCTTAACAAACGACTTTATCGGGCTCGTCGTACAAAAGAGAATTCGATTGTATTCTGGTCGCACGTTGGCGTATTTTGCTAACCACATTGAACGTGTTTTAGCAACTTCAGCAACTACATCGATTGGGAGGATTCGTATATATTCTCCTAGGATACATTTTATCAGAATTTGACCCATGTAATGAAAGTCTTTCATCGACTCAGTTTGTCGAGCGTATAGAACAATTACTACTACTAACTAAGACTTTACTTACTTACTTTTTGCCTTCCGGACTACATCCACATCCTGGTACAGCTCGTAGAGTTCGCGGTTATGTCTTCTCCTCCATTCACCAAGTACCAAGAATCAGTTCTGCAGTTTCGCTTAGCGTCCAGCTTTCGGGTCCATAGAGCAGGACTTTCAAAATAAAAGTTTTGTAGAGCATTATTTTGGTCCTTCGAGTCAGGAGATTAGGGACCAGTTGTTTTGACAAACCGAAGTAGCACCGGTTGCCGGAGTTAACGTTTGCTCCGAGTTGCTCCGAGGTAGACAAACTCCTTTACTACCTCGAAATTATGGCTGTCGATCGTGAAGTTTTGTCCATGCTGGTGTGCGACGGAACGTTTTTTGGTCGAGAGCATGTTTCGTTTTGACCTTGAGACCAGTTCGTTTCATCTCTTCTTCAATCGCCGTAAAAAACTCCACTAGGGCACGTTGGGAACGCGCGACGATGTCATCAGCGTAACCCAACAGTTGGACCGATAGTGCCTTCCGTGTTTACTGTTTCCCTCCGCACTATCTTCTCCAGTAAAAGAATGAAGAAATCACGCGACATCACGCGCTCTCCTTGGCGAAATCCAGTACAGGTTTCAAAGGCTCGGAAGTCCTTGAGCTGAACTGTACGGTACATCGCGTATGTGTGAGCGTGGTGCGACACATCCGGATCAGTTTCCCTGGGATATGGAATTCTTTTTGATTTTTTGCGATAGCTATTTCATCTTTTCATTGTGACGATTTTAGAGTGATAGGACGCATATGTATTAGTTTTGGGCGCAAGCTGAAATGAGAATGTGTTGGTGAAATTTGAGAGGAATCAAAGCACAGATGTCATTTTTATGTGAGGGTTCTTGTTCTCCGATCCCTCAAACTGTATACAAAATAAGCGATAGGCGAGACGATAATGATGGTCTTACATGAAGCAAATCATCGACGATATCACTAAAGAGAATTTGTTGGACGATAGTCGTCTGAAAAATTACGCGATTGGAGCCCAGGATTTGCCTTAGTGTGAATATTTGGAAATATCTGTATATTTACGTATAGCCAAGTAGCAATCAAAACCGTGACCCGCTCTCTATAAACTTAATTGTAGTCATTAACTGTAGCGCATCTCTTGACGAGATCTTCCAACAGTTTCACATTCGCCTGTGCTGGGTACGAAGCAGAGATGAAGTATTGTGTGTACACTGTGTGTACATTTCTGGTACGAAGCCATAGGGACATTAGGGGAAATTGCGAAGCTGACAAACTCGCAAAATCGCCACAAAACTGACGGATGATGGAACCCCTTGAATATAGGCATTCCCTTAGCCCCCTTCACGTTACAGCTTAATATTCTCAATAAACAAAAAGTCAATGCCAGATGGAAGGCCTCTCTCGATCCAAAAAGATCAGATAGCCCAATCTCTTTAAAGAGATCCAAAATTAGCACTGCAGTGGGAATAAGTACCGGACACTGCCTATTAGGCCTACATGCAAAAAGACTATTATTCTCAAATGCCATCTGCAGCACCTGTCTAGATGAAGAGGACTAAAGTGTACAACACTTTCTCTGCAGCTGCCGATCAGGAAAGTTACATTGGGCTCTTACTTTTTCGCTAATCTATGGGACCTCAGCTAAACACCAGTGAAATCAATACTAGAATACACAATCTAAATCTGGCTGTCATAGAAAGCCAGCCCAATCCCCCGATTTTTGTTAACCTACATGCCAATACAACGGGGATACCTGGCCTTAGGCATCATCAAATCTATTATCTCTTAGTAGCAGCAACTTCTAGCCCAGCGAAGGAAAATAGGCGTTCCACTGCCCCATCGATATTTTTTTATTATTGGATATTGATCTAATACTTCCAGTTTTAGGCATGTATTTTCTACGTATGCGAAGTATTAATTTTTCCCAGAGATGTTTTCAGCATTAGATGTCTCTAATGGCTCATCTGATGCACAATATAAAGTCATTAAACAAATAAATATTTTTGAAATTACGTTTAACAAAATACTTTGAAGGGAAAAATCGAAAAACGTAGTTTCATAGTTTTCTTCCGGACTATTTCCTTCGGACGGATCCGGTCTTGTAGTCTGCTCTGCCTGAATGATATTCCTTACCATGCACTTATTTCAGATACTTTGCAATCGGAAAAAGACAGGTTAAGGCTGATATCCAGTTAACGGAGCTTAATGGACGGACAAAGGACAGATGCAACAATTGCATTATTGACTTCTTTTTACAAATTGATGTGCTGAGGAAATCTTTTAAGGAGGGATTCTTCTAACTTTGAAGCTACTTCCAATGGCATCATTTTAAGAGGGCTTTTAAGGATAATTTTCCTAAATTTAGTCATTATTGTTGCCAAAGTGGGAAGAAGGTAATCATAAGCCATTCCGTTCTCCCGTTGAAGAAACTCTAAGGCTTCCGAAATAGGTTTTAGCAACAAAAAACCTATAAATATGTCCGTTTGAAGGAATGTTTGCACCTCCAACATCCTGCAAACTGCATTAATGTCGTCCTTATGTCTCCAACGTGTAACGACGGGGTACTTTAATTGCTACCCCAAAGCGGTGACAAACTGTTCAGAGGGACTTCGGTTTGTGGATCTTGCTAAACAGATGTGAACTTTTTTGCACATTATCTTTCCAGAAATCAATTGAATTTACTGAAATTATTGAGGCTAAGACAGGAAATAAATACTTACATGTTTATGTTTATTGTTATAAGCAATATGCGATTGAGTGGTGGCCCGCGTTGTGAGTATGCGCGTCGACTCCTACGCACTTGGATCTACCTGTCTAGGTTCGATTCCTCGTACGACAAGAAATACTTTTCACGGCTCCACCTCTTTCGAGTCACTGATAATGATCATAGAGTGTAATTGTCTAGAAAAAGCTTCTCAAACTTGGCCGTTCGGAGCCGCCATAAAACTGTAGGTCCCTTCCACTCGTGATAGAACAAAATAGCACGCACAACACGAGTGGTTGCTGAGAAGCTAGATTCTGGCCCTCTATGGGCTGTAGCGCCACCCATATTATTATTATTATTAATATGCGATTGAAGTCCGTTGATGCAAGTAAATTCAATATATGCGTTGCACATTTTATATGTTTTGGCAAGGAAGCTTCAAAATATTCATTTTTGAATTGAGACGCATCAGTTTCATCGCTATCACTTTTATCGTTGCCGTCGATATTTTCGCATGCCAATAATTTAGTTACACCAAATTCCTTAAGCGCCTTCACAAAATTCGAACCATTAACCGTCACAGTTGCTACAACATTGTCACAATTTAGTCCAAAATGTCCGTGAATCTTTAGGACATACGACTCATGCGGTCGTATGTATCCCGAAAAACGCTTGCATGCCAAAATCATGGATTTTCTTTTGTAGGTCTTATCTAGCCAATGGCACGTATACCCAACAAAACGTTTATGCTTTGTTGAGCAGTTGTGCAACAGTTTTAATTTTCTGCTATAATATTTTTGAGGCTATCGATCATTATAGCAAAAGAATCGTCTAGTGCTTTCATAGGAGTTGGTCTACTAATGACCTTTAAATAAGGGTTGGTAAATCGTATTAGGTCTTTAAAAGATGCGTCCTCTACAATCGATACAGGTATCATATTACTTGCAATGAATTACATAGTCAGGTCTTGAAATTGCTCCTTATTCGATTTGTTTGTCCGATGTTTTGCAGACTTTATTTTATCGTATTTGTCAAACTCTGAAGGGTGATTTTTTCTTAAATCCGAATGAAATTGGATGTAGCGTGCATTAAGCCTTGTAGTTTAGATGGGCAAAAGCAACACTGGACCAAAACACCACATCTTTTTCGATGAAAGTCTGTACTGTTTAGGTAAGAAAGAACAGAATTCATGGACTGGTATACATCTAATTTCCGAAAACAATGGCAATAAGAACAAAAATATAAGAAGTAAACCCACCTGCTTAATTATTTTGAAAAATTTACCTGAAAATATTAAGATTTCGGTGTGAAGATTTTCCATGGATTACGCAGGTGTTGATATTGCGGCTGTTGTCAGCGTCGGTAACAGGCCCAGTGTTCCTCCGAATATATAGCTCTATCAGATACACCCGTTTAGTATTATTGCCAAATGAACTGGTACTATCAAATAAATGTCTCTTTTGATTTTAAACATTTGGAGAGTAGTTTGGATTGACATCGACACTGTCTATATACATTTTGTGAAAATTTCACTTGAGATTTCACACAATTACACTTTGCACTATAATACACTACACTTTACACTTGATACTTCCAACTAGAATTAACAATAATGAACACTATTTTTGAAAACAATCACTAGGAAATAAGATGTAAGTGGACAGTTGAAGAATACGCGTAAAAAATGATTGGGGATGACAAATTCAAATTATAGTAAAACTGCCGATTTCAGGCAATATATATAAATATTTCTGGTGAGTGAAAGATTACGTTATACGTACTACACAGCTTCGCAAAATATGAATGAACTCAAGAAAAAACAACTTTATTTTCTGTATGATACTTTATTAGAAAGAAATTTACTGTTACTGTTTGCGTCAACAAGACACGGGACGATGCAAATACATGCATTCTATGTTTACGGTATTATCATAAGATAATGAACAAATCTTCAAAACAAGTACAGTCGACTCCGATTTATTTGATTCTGAAACACCATAACCCAAACGAATTTGTTCATCTAATCGGTGGTTCCCGTTAACCGGGTTTCTATTCACTAGATTTGTGTTCAATATGAACTAAATTGACTTCAAAATGACTTCAATGACTTCACTGAAATCACGGACGATTGCATTCCTTTGATTGCATTCACTGACTTCACTGAAATAAATTATCAATCAGTGACTTCAAAATGAATGCAGATTTTACATTTTGAAGTTGAAGTACGGCAGTGAAGTCAATGATTGAAATCAATATAAAGAAGTAGTTCTTGTGACTTCAATGAATGAAATCTCAAATGATTGCATTCTTTTACGACTCTGCTCTGAATGTTCGCACAGCCAGGATATTTGTCTTGCGTCAATGAGGACATGTTCGATTCGGTTGGCGGTTCGACAGCCCGGAAATCGCAAGGTTGCTGTATGGATTCTTTTGCGAGGAAACCTTGTGCTACTTATGACTTTGCCATTCTCTGTCGTCGTGTCGTGGAGGCTATACAGAACAGAAAAGATAATATTAAATCTATCATAAATGACACCACGTCTCAAGTTATCGATTGATAATTCTTGAACGAAGAAATATTTTTTTGAAACAAAACAATTCATTCAAAGAGTTATAAATTTAATTACGATAAATATGTTGTACACACAACACATATATATTATATTATCGATCTTTCTTTCCGAAGTTCTCGGCTTCTTCGAGTGTTTCAGGCAAAGGATGACCTTTGGTTTCCGGAATCATAAGAATCAAGACTATTGAGATAAATGATGTGGTGCAAAACAATATTGGTGGAGCCCATTTGTGTGTTTTTCCAAATGAAGCTGAAAACCCCGAGAGCATGGCGCCCATTCGGGCCAACATTGAACATGCTCCTATGCCAGAATTCCGTGCAACAGTCGGGAACACCTCAGCTGCGATAATATAAATTGCTGCGAAAAACCACATGCCACCAAAGACCCCCAATGATGCCAAAAATACCCTCACAGTATGCAGAGACTCTGGGACAAAAAGGAATATGAACATGGGCAGGAGTGTACACGCATTAGATAAGGCAATAGCTCGAACTCGGCCCAAATATTTGCAAGAAGGTGCAGCCATAATAAGGCCAGGAATACCGAATGCCGCACTCATAGCTACATTGATGAAAATATTACCACCTAGCTTGCTGACATACTGCGATATTCCGAAGTAATTGAAACCAACCGCGAACCAGTTGAAGAAGAGACAAAGAGTCTTTTTCCTTAGGTTCGGTGTGCGAAGAAGGTCACTTAATCGACCTTTTTTAGCTGGAGTCGATGTATCGGCCACAGCCCTGGCCTTTAAAACTGCAGCGCGAATGCCATCCGTGGGCCTTTTGTTCCACTTAGCGGCTTTTTCCAGAATATCAATAGATTCTTCGACTCTATTGGCATTCATGAGCCAGCGCGGAGATTCTGGCGTAACGAAGTAAAGAAATGTGAGGATTGAATAGAGCGAGATCGCAAGTTGAAATTGCCGGAAATCTCTCAGGAAATATGATATGAGAGAAAGAGCCAGATGGCCTATATTGAACGGCAAATGAAAAATAACGCCATTAATAACCTCACGATATTTTGGTCCGATCGTCTCCATAAGAACAACAAAACTGTAATGAATTTTTAATTATACAATATTCCCAATTGTGTGGACATGTACTCACCTTGTGAGCATGTTGCCTCCAGTAGCTACGGCGCAAAGGAAACGTAGAAGAACGAACATCCAATAATACGGAGCAAATGCAGCCCCGACACCGGAGCTTAGCTGAAGTATTGCCGAGAACATGAGTGGCGGTTTTCTTCCTTTCCTGTAAGTATGTAAGACATGTGAATCCGTTGAGAGTATTTACTCCGGCGTCACTCACTTGTCTGACCAAATGCCGAAGATAATGTTTCCGGTCAAAATTCCAAACATAAAGAGGGCTTGTCCAATTTCAGCGTGTATACCCTTGTCACAAACCAAGTCCCACTCCATGATGATGGTATTTTTGAATGTTTTTTTGTCGTATTCATACTTTTTGCATTCGGATGAGCAACTATCTGTTTTATTGCCCGGGTCAACACAGGTAACTGTTGCCGGTGGGGCCAGAAAGACAGTGGCCAATTGATGCATTCCCACGGGTACTTTACCGATGCACATTATTAACAAAATACAACACTGCCATTTACCAAATGGACCAACGGAGTCAAAAACGAAATCACCCGTCAAATCCGCTGAAATAAAAACAGTTTTTTAAGGTTTATGGAGTAAATAACCAAAATTGAAGCCTTCTATGTTTATCTAGTTTGTATTAAAAGTTGACAAGGATTATTTTCTAATTTGTTTGTATGATCAATAATATGCATGAATAATTTTGATTTCAGCCATGAGCCATAGCTGAAGATTCAAAGTCATTAAAAATAAGCTGATGCAGTCCATAGCTTGGAAGCTCTAATCAAGCTAGTAACTTATCGTTTCAAAAAGAAAGTAACAATCATTTCGGGTGGCGCAACAGTCTTGGATGGACTTCGACTAGCTAGCTCTTTAAAAACCCAATCGGATAAGTTCTAGAAGCTTTTCTTAGCAGTTATTGCTATCATGATACACAGCATGCAAGGTAACTTATTCCCGATCCTTGTTCTTTTTTTCATTTGGTTGTTGTGTGACAATCGTATTTGAAAATTGAGTTTTGCTCCTTTTAGAAGTGTGTGAACCAATTTGTGTGTGATTTAAAATTAATTTATTAAAATGGTGCAATATTTGGTTTCAATACAAATAATTATAAGAAGCGAGAAAAAGATACAGACAGTGAAGTGAGACATTTTCGTTTCCCAAAAGATTGAAGAATGGACGAAAAGCGAAAGTGAATGTGAAAACTGCTGTCATTGGTTCTAAACACTTCATTAATCACCAATATGCGAGTAATTTGAAACACGAATTGATTAACTATTGTCCCAAAAAATGAAGAATTTGTATGGATGAAAGAAAGGCCGCTTTTGAACTGGAGACCGATGTTCATTTCAGGATATTACAGGCCGTTTGGCAGAAGAACTAAAATGCTTCCATTTCAGAGAGGCATTTTGATAAGCAGACTTTGCTTTTCGTATGCCTAAAAAAAAAACTACTACTGAATCAGGATATGTTAGAGCTATTCTATCGTGTAGTATGTGCCAAAGGTTTATATGACCATCGGAGCTCACTTGAGTTCAAATACCGTTTGAGTTCATATCTAGTCGGTAGGAATGAAGGATTATCATCCGATGGCGCAAAGGTGGAATCATTTATTGAAAGAGAAACCGATGCTGATGTTCTGGCCGAAAATGAGCCGCTAAGTATAGACCATCAATTCAGATCTTCTTTCAAATTAAGTTGCTGATGATGATAGCACACCATGCGAAAATGAGGACAACTGTCGCAATGGACGAGGTGGATATAAAATACGAAGCCCTGTAGTATCTGACTGGGACCACCTAAGCAAAAGTGTGCAATCTTCTGGATATAATGTTCTTATACACTGAAACCGGTGCAAGTTATGAACAAATTTGTTTAATTCATGTTCAGATGCCACTGAACTCGGCAAGAATTAAAACATTTTTTAAATGCAAAATTTTCTTTAGTGTGGGAACTCACAATAAAATTATTTCCGATAATAGCTTCCAAAATAAATTGCATGTCAAAAGAAAATGAAATAAAAATTATTCATGAATATGTATAATAATGTAAAAAACAAACATTTTGTATCGGTATATGTACATATCAACTTAAAAAATCGTTCCGCAAGAATTGAATTTCAAAGTTACATTCATTTATTATCATATGGCCGAGTAATACACGTGACGTCACGGGATTTGACAGAAAAAAGAATATTTACCTTGTATTCTGCATGCTTCCACTAAGAACCATAAACGCATTAACAACCAAGAACATGGCTAAGGGCCTTAGTGGATCTTTTTAGACTGAAAACTTGAGCATAAATTGTACATTATATGTATTCTAAAATTAATATTTGATAAAAACAAAGAATTTCAAAGAAATGCAATATCAATATGCGAATATGCAATACGAATTGGGTTGGCTTTACTTTTCAACTGCTTTGTTGCTGTTTGCTTTTTGAAGATAACATTCCGAATATACCTTTTGTACTCACGAAGAGGATACACATATATATGTACATAAATATACAATATTAATTGATATATTGTACATATGTACATATATATGTATGCACTACATACATATGTATAAATTAGATGTGTGGATCAAAGTTCTGAATTTTGACGATTCACAAAGAGATAGTCTCTAATTGTTCTAATATCACACAAAACCTATTACACGCAAATAGAATTTATAAACTTACACATTGTGTGTTAATTTTCCTTTATTCACCAATGCACTTCTTTGAGAATTTCAGTAATTGATTTTGATTTTTTTTGACAACGATACTGATTCCAGTTTGTCGAAAATCTAGTGACATTTGAACTCAGCTATTATGATTGAATACGTTCACACTCAGAAATTGATCGTTTGAGTTTTAGCAGACAATTATTAAAAGATGTTCCAAAGGAAATGTAAGCACATCCGTCTGCAATAGAGACCGAACTACAGACTAAACTTGGAACTCCAATACTCTCATCCAAGTGGTAAAGTATGGTAGACGGAATTTCTTGACCGTGTCGCATGTCATTGGTATCTACTAATGAAAAAGGAGCGAGAGTGAGTATGCAGCAGTACTAGTGTCAAGGACTTCTCTTAAGCTGCCCCAATATATTTCGCAGCGAGGACTACAATAATAATTAAGTCGAGATAAGTCGAGGTACTTTGTAAGGACGAGGATATCGTCACCTTCCGCAGAATGACGTTGAATTATTTTTGTTCTTGCATTCAGAGCAGCACAATTTTTCGCCTTTTAAACTCTATATTAAAAACTCCTACACACTAGCCAATGATTGAACATGAAATAGTTGTGTTGATTGCTATACCAATCGAATTTGCAGGGTCCTAACGGTACGCGTCATCCAATACAATAGTATTCAGGGTGTCCAGATAATAAATAAATTCTTCTACTTTCGATAGGAAACGAAATTTTAATAAAACAACAACGGTATGGGTTTTAAATTGAGTTTGGCTTTATTTTAAAGCAGTGCTTCTAACGGCAGTCCGTCAATTTTTGATCAGTATGTGCGGCGTTGTTCGGTCAATAGCGCATCGAGTATTGACTTAAAGTTCTTCTGAAATGGCTTTTACTTTAGAATTAGTACTTGCCGTAGCCCCAAAGAAAATAATCAAATCGCATGATCACGGCGGCAAATTGATGAACGACGTGAGATGACCTAGCCGCCAAATTTCTCCTAAACTACTTCTAACATACGTCATCTGAATGGCATGTATTATTGTGTATTGTTGGAGATACAGCTCCGATATATTGATGTTGTTGAGATCTGGACGGGCGTGTTAGATTGACTTTATGCAGTCTTTAGTTTTTAATTTAAATTAATTTCACTTACTCTACCATGTAATAATAAATAATACAATATGGGCGCTACAACCCGTATATGGACAGGACCTAGCTTATCATCAACCACTAATGTCGTGCATGCTATTGTTCTCTCACGGTTCGAAGGGACCTACAGTTGGAAGGACTTACCAATAGGCCACCACGCAAACAAAAAAAACAAATTCTGTCTTGTGCCAAATTGGCCGCAAAACACGAATTTGTAACTCATTTTTCTAGGAAACTAATATTAACAAAGTTATTAACAATTATTGTTATTCGCAAACTTGCCCTTTTTTGTATTTGGACATACAAATATTCGTACTTCTGCGTTTTTTTGATTAATTTAACATAATCTCCTTCATATGAATCTAAAGTCATGTTCAGAAAATGTAAATAAAAAACGAAATAATGCATTTTAATTTGTTGATAACTTTATCAATTGCACTCTGCATTTACCCCTATAAGTATGCCACATTTTTACACACACAATTTTTTACCTTATAACTGCTTACTTCCAGGAAAGTTAACAACAACCCCAAAAGTAATTCGCATAAGATAGAATTTATTTCTTTCTAGTTTACGTGGTGACCTATTGGAAAGTCAAGCCCTACAGTTTTATGCCGACTTCGAATGTCCATGTTTGAGAAACATTTTCCGGACAGTTATACTCTTTGAGCATTGTCAGTGACCGTGGGGTCGTGGAAATTTGTTTTGTCGTACTGCGACTCGAACCTAGGGGACTCGCTATATCCGTAATTGAAAAACAAGTGCACAGGCACATATGTAATATACGCAGTGGTCCACCTTTTTGGATTTTTTTCTTCTTAAAACTAACTAAATTCATTCATGCGTAGTTACAAAAATCATCTTGTCCTAATACTATCTCTCAATAATCATAACTACCAAAACTGAAGACGCAGGTCTATGCGAATAAGCCACAGCGGCTCTCAAAGCCAGTATAACTCATGCCATCGGTCAAATTTTGCCTTTATTTATGCGTCAGATTCGTGGCATTTCGGATGCACGCCACCCAGAGAAGCCTCGACTTTACTTTGATCATCTTTCGGAAAAAAAGCGGCTACGAAGAATCACCACCCCAAGTAAATCCATATGTAATTGGAATCGGTATAGAATTACCATATATCGGCAGAAATTGAGAAAATATGTGAATAGATTGCTAATTTTGTTACAAATGAGAGATTTAAGAGACTGGTAGAGGCAAACATTGATTTTTGTCCTCTATGTAAATGCTACTCCTTGTATTCATTAATTACATTTTTCACTTGATAGACCACGACGCTGGATTTTATGGGAACTTGAACAAAGCTTTAATCAACAGCGCCTAAAAAGCTTCTCTGTATAAATGTTTGTTTGTGACATTGACTTCATTTCATTTTTAACTTATTGTGAAAGCAACTGAATCTTACGATAAACTTGAATAAATTAGCTTTTTGTGGTCTCTACTATATCGACCGTATAGTAGGTACTGAGATTCGATAATTTCATTCGAATTCATTCAAAATAGCTAGTTGCTGGCATGGTATCGCACACACATTTAATTTAATATTAATTAATATAAGAATGTCTGCACTTTACGAGGATATCAATTAAAGTACACTAATCCATTCATAACATAGCATCACTCATAGCATACAAAACATCGCGTGCTGTTAAAGCCTTAATAATTTATTTCTAGTATTATTAAATAAACCGAAGTCAACAATATTTAACATAATCAAGTTTTTTGATTTAAAACGTTCAACAGAGCAATCGAATGGAAGGATACTACGAATAGTAAAGCGAAGCCCGAAAGTGTGCTACACGTTGGAGTAGCAAACACTTTGAAACGAGATAAAACTTGAATGTGATTAAAATACACAAAATTCCGTCCCAGTTTTTCTTGATCACTGTTAGTGTGCTGTAGTCATATTCCAGGGTAAACATTTTGCGACACCTCTTCCTTACCACTTCAATTCCAACATTTTTCAAAGCAGAGCGGTGGTAGGGGTTTTTCTATGTACGTATTTACGGTTAGTTATAATATGTAGCCCTTGCCTTACATCTTACTCTCGGGAGCCATGGTTGCCATGGTATGAATGATATGTTTACAGTCATAATAAGATGCTTCGTTTCCATTCTACATCTGACTAGATTTGCTTCAAAATACTTGAAATTCTTTTATCAATTGCACTTCTGTCCACCACAGTCCACAGTCGAACATCGACTTCCGGAAAGATTTGGTTTTTATCTCATCAATTGTATTAAAACGGTGTCCTCTGAGCTGTATTTTCAGGTTAGGGAATAACCAAAGGTCAACCTGTGTGGCTTGGTATATTACTATTAATTTTTGAGCATCAATTCCATAAGTCCCTTGACGCATTGTTCCATAAGCTGATGTTGGGGATGGCTTTGTCTCCAATGCGTTCTCTGTATTTTACTGCTCAAGCAATTGTTTATCCTTCAAAGAATGTCAGACCCATCGCATTAATATTACTATTTTACCAATGCCTACAGCGCAACAATGTGCATTAAATCTTCGCAATTTAAATACTTAAAATACAAAATTATAACTGGCGCGTGTTCTTTGTAAGGCAAAATATATGGTAAATATCAAGAAACTAAAGCTTGCTTAAAAATCCTTCTAGAATATTATTGCAAAGCCTATTCTGTAAAACCATGATGATTTGCCACGCCATGCATAACTTTACGCACAAAATTCCTACACAGTTGTGTTTCCTATGGAGTGTCTAAGCCTAAGCTATATACCAAGCTTTTAGAAGGAAAACCTATCATTCAAACAATAGGCAGGAAAATGCTTACACTTAACGTTTTTCCGCACAATAAGCCTTTAATTCGTTTTCTTGAAAACGCTTTAAAGACTGAGAGATACTAACGCATCCAGCAGAGTGTGTAGAGAGGCCATTAACTCTAATTTAGGAAATATTACTTTAACAATATTCTTAGAAATCAAAGGAACCTTCAGTAATAGCGAACATAAGTGCTAATATCGGCATCTAAAATTCAATAGTGCTTTCGTTCAACATCGCCTTATTAGCAGATTAAACAAATTAAAACTTGGTGATGCCAGCAAGCAGCATGGCCTTATTTACACAGGGCAAAATTGCTGACTCCACCCAACCTGGTAGGATGCCAGCGCATCTGCTTGTGCATAAGTCAAGTTGACATAGAGCCTACTCGTGGCGCCCCCTGGATAGCCATCACAACAACAGTTGTGTGGTGAACTAATGTATGCAGCGAACCCTCTGCCCGAGGGTTAAAATAATGGCCCTGTCCTCCCAGTTTGGAAGTTGTGTGCGTGAGGTTTGATTTGAGTAACAGAGCCAAGGATATCCAAAGCATTTTCCCTCTCTCGTCCGTGTTGTCTACTTTCGGCAATTGGATTCGAAAAGTTGCATTGGCTTGGGTTTTTTAATGCATCTTTTATCTAACCACTCAATTATTTATTTTTTTCTCATTATTACGGCGTTGAATTAAGTGACAATCGTTCAATAAATAATATTAGTACATATGTACATAAATCAATTTCTTGAAAATTGTATTTTAAACTGCTTGTTTTGTTTTGTCCAAAAGTACAACAGCGCTTAGGAAACGCATATTCTGGAATTAGCAATAACTGCTACAGCATCCATCAGCTTTTGTTCAATCAGTGAATAAAAAGAAGGTACATAACATGTTCTAAGAAAAATGTAATGCCTATTACCTAGAGCAGCCATTATAAACCTATGGTTCGCGGACCCCTGGGGGTTCAGCCCGCGCCGGCCTTTCAATATATATGTGTATCTGGGAGTTACGTTGTTAATTTGAAGTTGTATGTTGGGAAGGGTCCACCGAGAGATAAATTCGTTGCTGGGCCAACAGCTCAAAGGTTGAGAAACTATGACCTAGAGTATCATTATTTGATGAATCAAAGATAGCAGTCTAACTTTCACACCATCAAACTGTGTACATCTCCACTCTAATTAAAAAAACAACTCATATTCTTACTAGGGGTTTCTCAAAACATTTATTTACAAAAACAAAAAATAAACATAATTAATTATCTTTGGCATACAAAAAACGGCACAATTAACAAACATAGCTTTTTGTGGGATTGTCTTTAGTCTACAACCTATGGCAACTACATAAATTCACTATCTCGTCAGCCTCAAATTTTCGGTGTATCGGCGTCCGACTTCTTCGTCTTCTTTCCGAAGTTCTCACCGTCCTCGATAGTTTCTGGTAGAGGTGCACCCTTGGTCTCGGGAAGGAACAGCACTAGCACCGTGCCAACAAGTGGAATAACACCGAAGATGACTGGTGGCATCCAGGGTGCAATGTTGGCGGTTTGCGAAACAAACGGAGCCGACATTGAACCGACACGTGCTAAGACTGATGCGAAACCCATGCCGGCGTTTCGAACTACAGTCGGGAACATCTCTCCACCGTAGAGGTACACAATTGGGAATGATACCGCCATGCCGAAGACACCAATGGAAGCCAGAACAACTTTTAAGAAGGCATTATCTTCGGACACAAAGGCGATAGCCAACATGCAGCAACCGGCTAGGGTATTCGAAACCATCAGCGAGATTTTCCTGCCCCAATACCTGCCTGTCAGCATGGAGATAAGTGTTCCAGGAATTCCAAGGGTTCCAGCGATGGCAACGTTTGTGAAAATATCACCGCTTAGCTCGCCAACATATTGTGAGACGCCGAAATAAGTCAGTCCACACACGAACCAGTTGATGACCATGCAAATGGTCTTGAGTCGAAGATTCGGATAGCGGAACAGATCGATCAGGGTACCTTTTTTCACCTCCTGTTTGGTCTGCTTTCGGCGAGCGGACTCCTCCAAGTCACTGCGGATATTGTGAATTGGTCGATTGTTCGTAATGGCAGCTTTCTCCAAGATTTTTGCTGCCTGGTCAAGGCGCCCGGCAGAAAGAAGCCAACGTGGAGATTCGGGGATCAGCCAGTAGTAAGAGATGAAAATCACGGACACAATGGATATGGCGAATTGGAACCACCTCCAGTCGCGTAAATAGTACGCAAACAAAGGCAACGATGTGTGACCTAGGTTGAATGGGATCTGGTACAAAATGGACATGACTTCCCGCTTCTTGGCGCCAGTGATTTCCATGACGAGTACAAAACTGAAAGCAACCAACATTTCATAAGTACTGAAAGTGGACAGAGCTAATGTTTCTCACCTTGTCAACATACTTCCTCCAGTCGCAACAGCTAGCAAAAATCTGAAGACACAGAAGACCCAGAACCAGGGAACGAACGCATCAAGAACACCGCATACCAGTTGCATCAGGACGGAAAACACCAGTGGAGGTCGTCGGCCAGCTCTGTGGATGAGAAGAAAAAATGAAAAAATTAAAAACTTGTCATGTGAAGCCATGAGGTAACATACTTATCTGACCATACTCCGAAGCCAATATTTCCAACCAGAATACCAAACATGAAGATAGTCTGCACCAGGCTGGCAAGATAGCGACGACTGCACACCAGTCCCCATTCAGTGACGATGGTCTCTTTGAAGATGCTCCGGTCGAAGGCAATCTCAGTGCACTCCTCTGAGCATTTGTCGGTGAGGTTGTTGGGAACTGCACATTCAAAATTAGCTGGTGGTGCCAGAAATACTGTGGCCAGCTGATGCCAGCCAACGGGAAACTTCATCATGAAGATAACAAGACAGATCCAGATTTGCCATGGTCCTAGATCTCCGATAGATCCTGCGATTGGATCGGCAACGCGGTTTTCGTATTCGGCTTTTTCTGTAAATAGATAAGGAAACTCTAAATCATCAGAGTGGATTCTAGGATTTTTTCGAATGTCTAGAAAGAGATTTTCGAAACCGCGAGATGGATGTAATTTCGTACAACGACAAGGTAAAGATGTGCATCGAATGTACATGAACAAGCTTTTACACTATTTGTGGTAAATTGTAAACAACGTTTTTAATTACTACATGTCATGACGCATAGTGTATGAGTAAATTAATTAATTTATTATCATGCAAGCTACTCATCGGAACTCGTCGGAAGGCGATTGTTTCCACAGAGTTCTATTTTTAGACTCTGGAATGGCCAGATGCCAATACCAATGAGCACAAACGCATTTGAAATGTGTGAATGTGTGCTCATAAGACATGATTTCAAAGAACGAAATGATTGTTGTGAGGTGAAAAACATGATCAGCTTTTATAAAAAAAACCATTGGAGCTGAAGAAGTTAGACACCATTATTCTTGGTTAGGGTTAGCGAGTAAACGGACATTAAACGCGGATCACTTAGGTCCTGAAGGCTTCATTGCGCTGTGAAAAAGTCCTCTTGGCTTCATTATGTCATAATTGTTCAGTGATGTCTAGGAAACGTGAAGTTCTTATGAACCTGAAAAGACGTAGTAACGCTTTATCGCAATTATTCTTTAGAGAACTACGTGGATGAAGTACTATTCTAGTGTTCTATTTTTTAAATGATATAGATAATGTCACGCCCCATTTTCACTTCATGACACTTTTGATCAGTGTGATCTCCAGCTTATTCTTCTTGTCCTTTCTTCCTTATGTGGAACATAAGACCTCCGTGATAATTCTAAACCTTACTACCATTACTAAACCTTACTAAACTTACAACTATTTTTTACTTGAGATGTCGACATCACATTTTGGCTGGAGCACCAGCCCCGAGGCAACCTTGCGGGTTCCAACGAACATACTGTCTCGCAATGTAGCTGTTTGGTTGACTTAGTGTAGGTCCAATCCAGGACCATATGCGTTTTTTAATCTCAGTAACGGCTCTTTTTTGGGCTATGCGGCTCCAAAGTTCCAGATAAGATATACTGTCTGGCCACCAGATGTTAACTATATGACGGAAGCACTTGCTCGTGAATACTTGGGATCTAGATACGATTTCTCAGTGTTTCAATTTTTGCATCTATAGTACAGCACAGACTTAACATTGGAGTTAAAAGTTGAAAGGACTTCCATACATTCTTTAGTAGTAAAACTAGTTACGCACTCGATGCTTTCATCCTGAAATCAGGATATGACAGGTAGCGGCGAAATCAAATACTCGGGGTTAACCAAAAACTACCGTCGCACCTGTACTGCAACCGATGCTACTTCGTTTTTGTCAAAACAACTGGGCTCAATACTCCTTACTCGAAGGACTGCTTTATGAAGCCGAAAGCTGGATGATAAGCAAAACTGCAGAGCAGATTCTTGTTGCCTTTGAAAGAACAATTCTACGTCGGGTAAACGGTCCCTCTGCGAGGAAGGCGAATGGAGAAGAAGACACAACCGCAAACTCTACGAGCTGTACCAAGATGTGGATGTAGTCCGGAAGGCAAAAATCCGTCAGCCACACTGACTAGGTCACATCGAGCTCATGGAAATCAATGCTCCACCTAAAAGGGTCTTCGAATCCCAGCGTCCTGGTTCGAGAAGGAGAAGAAGATCGAAACTGTGGTAGAAAGACCAGACGTGAGAGAGCTTGGTTTTGATGACTGGAAGCAGCGTACCCAGGACGGTCAACGATGGAAGGCAGCGGTATCCCAGGCTCGAACCCTCTATGGGCTGCTAAGTAAGTAAGTTATAATTATGGATTTTAACCGTATTGGGTAACGTATTTGATGAAACCGAAACGCTAAGTAGGAGTGATCTCGCCGGTGGTAAGAAAAAACGTTATATTCTGTTCGCCGTCTTTAAGATTTTACATACATCTTGCCTGGGCTCAGCTATTACATTGCTGGTTACATCTAATAGAATATCGAGTACAGCATGGAAGGCGATAGTAATTTATAGTTTTCAGGTTACATGAATTATCACATCAGACGATTGTTGTCATACATGATAAAAGCCCAGCCCAGCCCAGATAATTATCCATTACTCTAAAGTCGTGAAATATAAAAGTTGTTGGCGTCGAGATTGAACTCATCGGGTCGACGCATCTATTTACCTATTACGTCTCGGCTGCCAGAAGCAACAAAAAGTACATTTTCTGCCCGTTTTATCGATCGTTTGCTTAGAGATCTCATGTACCCGGGATTCTAGTAGTGTCCTCCAGCAGCGCAGTATCCTCCTATAGAACTCGATCTCTTTCATACGGCCACCGCAATCACATTTGCAATGATCAATTCTTGGCAGCTTCTATTCCACGAGTCTGCGCAGATATCGGTCGAAATCTGGGTAGTTTCCAGTGCGATATTAATTCTGAGATTCTTCAAAGTTAATGGGTTTTTGCATGAATAAATCTTAGGGCGTTAAATCGCATCACCAAATTCTAAAATAACATCATAATGTTGAAAACCCATCCTACAGGCATGCGTCTCAATTGCTCAATTGCTGGCGAGATATTATTGAGAGATTATTGCTGGTGTAAGATTATTGTACTGTGAGTGCCAATGTAAGTAGGAATGTGGTTTGAAAAGCCAACTCATCGAGAGACAGCCGACAATTAAAGACAGTCTTTCAGTAGAAAATTATTTAATCGCTGTCTGGCTGTACACGCAGTTACAAATCTAAGGATGTTAGTTTTTTGTTCATAAAATAGCTGAAGACAGAGAAAATTGATATTGGTATAATATTTAATGTTGTCGCTTGAGGCAGAAATCACAATAAAATTAGACCAAGTTTGGAAAAGTTAAAAACAACACCACGTTCACAACGCTCATAGTTGAATCTAATTATCAAGAAAATATGTGATAACACAGTGCAGAAGATATTAAGAGAATTTTTCATGAAATTTGCAAGCAATTTTCCACAACTCTTAATTCTGCATTAATTGCTCACGATAAAAAAAAAACAATAAAACGGCAAACGCTTACTGAAAGTAAATAGATAAATCTTAGAAAATCATAAATTAATATTTACAAAAAACCAAAACCAGCTATACGGGGCATGGCTGAGAATTCATTAAAAGATAAGCGACACTAATGCACCTACACACTAACTACACAATACGAGTACGACGGCTGCCAGTTCAATTGAATTAAGCATGTTTCCACGTTAGCCCGTGCATTTCAGACAATCGAATTAGTCGGCTCATCAACTAGTCGGAATGATTAGTTAATTACATGTGAACACTTATTAAGTTCAATTCCATGTGGGTGTGGTCGGAAAGGCTTGAAATTAAATTAATTTTACTCAATCATATTGTCCACGGTAGCATTATTTCTGACCAGTATTTTCTACGAATGACATGGTTGTGTGAACAAGGGGAAATCGAAAACGAAACCAACTAAAGGGTAGTATTTTTGAGTAAAAAAAAAACATTACATAAGCTATTGTTTCGGTTTGGTGCTTTCTTCATTCATTCTGCACATCTCTGGAATCATCTCCATTCACAAGTATATTCCAAGACTATGTACAGACTATTTTTTTTCTTATCTCTCCACGCTTCTGACAGTTTTGAAATAATCTTGAAATATAATTTTTGAATGACACTAGGTGAATGAGGTTCGACTAAAACGATCGATTAATATTTGCTTGTTTCATTCATGAGGTCTGCCGCAGTAACACAGAGTCAACAACACCTATTTACAAAATGTTTGCATCGTCCCTTGCGAAAAGTCATAGATTTCTTCGACTGTCGTTCTACGTCATGTCCGTTTAGAGCACTTCTTCCTGAATGCGTGAGCGAGTTACTGGAATTTGTTTGTTGGTTAGTTTCTTTCTGTAGCAAAAATTTACATTTTCTTAAAAACAACATTGCAGAATTTACAGAGATGTGGTATAGACTACCTTGCTACTGAAAAACTAATTATAAATTGTAAGAAATGATATCACAGTTAACATTTTAAAAGACATTAGAAGGAAAAGACACTAGGGATGAAGGACGGGGGCCGACTTTTGAATTTCAATTGATTTCCATCACAATTGTAATGGATATTGCTTTAGAATGTGACGGATCCAGTGTAATTTCTGCTTTTATCTTTTAATGGCTATACGACTGTTCTTAAGAGGGGCTTTGTGCATAGTTCCTGATTACGATGGCTTTCAACTGCCGAATTACCACACGTATTAATTGTGCTATACGACCTTGTCTGTATAGTTTGTGAATAATTTAAACGGATATGGTTAAAGCATCAGCAGTTATGGGACGTATCCACAGAAACGAGGATTTTTGTCTACACAATCCAATAGCGTAACTGCGACATTTCGATAAGCAAGTCTAAGACGCGTAAGTCTATCATAAAATCATAAACGGCAGGTATTTGCTTCTAATCAACTGAGATAGAATTGTTTAAATAAACAAGACTATTTTTTTATTATTACATTACTCTATTTATTTTGCCTTCAAAGACTGAAGAAGTTGGTAAACAATATTATATTATTTAAACAAAAAAACGGTGTTCGGGATAACTGTCAATCTGATAAAAGTACACCACAGCGCGAGAGAAAATGGCAGAGCATTTCGTCATTTTATGCACGGCAGTCAATTATAAATATTATATGGTTTAAATATGACAATGTATGATGACAAAAATAATATGACAAAATATCGATTCAATAGGACAATGCCCCGGGATGACCTATGATTATATTCCAATCGTGTGAGAACAATAACACAACAAAAGGTAAACAAGCGTTCGTTACTCTCGCAGAGTTTTATTTAAGTTAGGATATACAACGCAAAAATACGAATATCATCTAAAATGGGTGTAAGAATGTTGCGGTAGATTCAATTTTACATTGATTTAGAGGACTCACTCATGGATAGTTTAATCTGAGGAATTACATGGATACATATATGGGTAGCAAAAGCGTATTAACTAATTGGTGACTCTTAAAGTATCTCACAAAAGTGGGTCGTCAAGACTGAGGAAGGTGTTATGCTATAGTGTGCTGCGATGCGTTACGTTTACGTTAGCTTCCAATATGACCGGGTCTACAAGCGAATATTTGAAAACAGCTACAGCTACTCAAGAAATATTCAATTCGATGAAAAACGCTTATAGTTTCTATCCCGTGCACAAGTATTGAAATCAGAAAATTCTGCGCTCTGACCAGTGTGTTCGCGAAACTTAAGGCTCAAACCCATAGAATTCATTGCTTGCGTTACGTTTATGATCCACAAAAACCTATTTTGCACCGGATTGCAAAAAAGGTGCCCAAACAATGATTTATGCAGGAAAGCAACTGTCAAAGTACCAGAAAGTTAAAAGTTGAACAATATCATCCGTCGTGATGCAAATTAAAATACGGTTGAGTTTGCTCGGTTGGAGTAACGGATTACGTCCGCTCTCATTCAACTTTATTTCCAAACTAAACTACCAAAATGAATTTCGATTATCACTAACCTAAGGAAATAATGCCGATGCACTTGCCGTCGAGCATTATCTTATGTATCAAATTACAAAAGTACTTAAATGATATGGGATGAAGAAAATACATAAAACTGAAATGCGATTTATGAGGATAGGACCCTTTTTGAATAGAATGACATTAAAAACAAAATTTACTAATTTTCTTAGTTTCGATTCCTCACTGAGAATTGAAATTCGAATGTATGAAATATTGTAATTACTGGAGGATAAGCCGAAGTAAAACGGTACTTTAACTTGCATTCCATTTGTGATCCTTGTTAGGTCTTCTGAGTTGTCAATGTTTTGACATGACGCAAAGCACGCAACGGTTTGAGAGTGAGTCATTGAATGAAATGAAATTTGGCGTCTACCGTAATTATTGTCGATGAAACGAAGTGCTTTTAATACGATATACTCACCAAAGGGCATGACACGATGGAGAAGAAAGTGCGGGGCAGAAGACTTGAATTCAAGTCGATGTTGAGCGTTTTCTTCGATTCCAAGGAAATAAGTAATTCGTTCCACAGGATGTGAATGTGTATGCTCAATATTATGTGGGTGTTCTAGAGGGATTGTGGAACAGAAGTTGGCAGTTAGTTTCTCTTGCTTGAGAATGCGTAGTCGCACAAAAACCCTAATTCCACACGAGGTTTGGCAAACAAGAATATCACAGCGCTCGATTACTTCACTTAGCGTTGCCCCTTCTGGCTAGTGCCTTCTGTTCTTCTTTACTCTAGAGCAGTCTCATCGGAAATGGAATTACACTGAAAAGCTCGTGAATGTAATAATTACAAAGCTGGGTGTGTTCCGATATTAATTAGCCAATGCTGCGGTACTAAATGACTGTTACGGCATGAAAATGAATAATGTGGTGAACTCGGACATGATCACTTTTAAGTGCTAGTTGTTTTAGCAGTAGTAATCCTAATATAAGTAAAAAAATCTTATTGGATTGTGTAACAACTACTGCTCCTCATGCAAACTTGGCTTTTAATGTTCCGGAATGAATTCGTCACTTGCACTATCTGACCACAACGGAGCATGAGCATGAGCACATTTTTGAACGTCGTCGAATCCGAGTATACTTGTTGTAGATAGATAAGAATTAATATGTTGTCCAGTATGCAAAAATCCATCCATTATATTGAAAACTAAGGCTCCAGCATACCTCAGCATACGGGTCTTCTCACATCGACAAAGTCGGGGACTCGATCGGACTAGGAAACAATTCAGTATTTACTTCTTGATATCATTGAAGCAAAAGCGTCTTAACTGGGAATCTCAGACAGAGGTCATAATGGGCAGCAGTACTTTGAAGTAGTCAAGGACTTCGTCTACCTCGGCTCTGCAGTAAACAGGGACAATCGCAGAATTACTCTTGCCAATCGCAGTTTCTTGGGGCTCAAGAGGCAATTGAGTAACAGAGCTATTTCTCGAAAGACCAAGTTGACTTTATTCAACACTCTGAACATGCCTGTCCTGCTCTATGGGGCAGAGACATGGACGCTATTGAAACCGGTTGAAGAAGCGCTTGGTCGTTTTGAGAGAAAAGTTCTGCGTGCGATATTAGGTCCTGTTTCCGATGATGGAGTCTGCAGGAGAAGATTCAACCATTAACTGTACGGGCTGTACAGCGGCGTGCATCCAGTTAAGCGTCTTCGGATCCAACGCTTAAAATGGCTAGGTCATGTAGATGTGGACACCACAACTCCGGCTCGACGAGCCTTCGAATCCGAGCCAACGCTATAGAGGGCGTCCTCGATCGAGATGGCGCACACAAGTGGAGAAGAACCTCAACCAGCTGGTGAAAGATCGTGCTGGATGAAGAGGCTTGTTGGTTGAGGCAATAGTTCACCTGAACTGTAGACCCAAACAAAGAAGAAGAATCATATTTAAAAATCAAAAGCATACTATCTCTATCGGAATTACGCATATCTCATCTATCAATGCTCAAAGAGTATTCCTGTCTAGTTTTCAAGTTGAGGATTATTCTGCAACAAACAGTATTTGCAGTTTAACAGTCATTGCAATTTAAAGGCGAGTTCAATGATAATATCAGTTAATAATCAACAAGTCAACAACAAATTTAGTAATCAAACTAACTTGTGGCTTTTATAAATTGATTCTGGTCTAAAACATGTTCATGTTCTGTTGTCGTAATTTACCCAAACAATGATCTGCATATAATACAGTGCCTATTTGGTTCGGTTATCTATGCACTTATTGCGTGTTTTTAGTGTATTTAGCATGGTTATTTAAGGCGCAATAGGTGAAAAATACTGATGACCTTGAAACAGTAATGTCCCCTGTTCATGACATTATATCACTGTCAACGTGATAAATACATGATCTAATCAATATTTATCAAAGCCTTTCTTTTTGAATAATTTTTGGTTAAATCTAACTGTGTTCACTTCATTGGTAAGTAGGAAATATTTATTTATATTTATCCATAATTACAATACATACATACATCATTCTACTTTTGTTCTTCCGGATTTCTAAAGAAAGTCATCAATCACATCAATCGGCGGAGAAACTAATTTCGCGAATCGCAAATGCTTCAGAGGAGGTTTGCAATTTTCCACGATCAGATTTCAATCAACTACCGTTAAGGCAAACCCAATAGCAACAGAAACAGTTGTCGTTTCCTCTCCCCACGCTCTATCAATCCAGTAACTCAGTGCATCTGAATCTTAGATTACCCCCTCATTGTCGTTAATTGAGTACCATTTCTATATCTGTACTGGTCCACACTTAAGATCCAATTGTGGCCAACAGAGCTCGTGCCACAATATGGTGGCAGTGTATGCAATCAATTGCGTTCACTTCGCTTCGATTTATACAATACACAGGGCCACCTTCCAACAACGATCGGCTGACGGTGAACAGAAAGTAATGAAATAACGCTTTCGCACAGCGGGTAAGAAGATACCCACCGTAAGAAAGTAATGCAGAGCTTAAAGCGAATGCACACAATCGCACAAAACAGCTACAAAATAATGTGCGCGCAGACTGTGGCGATCTGTACGAAACTTTATGTAACCCAAGTGTTACACATTCCGCTTACAAATGAAATTTTATGTATTTAGGCACCTATTGCCGGTATAATGATGTTTTAGAAGGTCATAAAAGTGTGTTCAAGACTTGCGACACTGACCATGCTTCATATATTTTTGCTTTGGTTGCAAATTCCAATAAGTACGAGTGTGGTAGATAATAAGAGAATGCAGATGTGGAATTTTGTTGACACAAATGAGATATTGAGCATAATCCATTAACTTAAATGGTGAATGTACGGTATACATATAAAAAGAAACCCACTTTCGATCCATTTTAATTTGAGAGCTGCCCTGTTGGCCTCTCTGGAAGAAAATGCTTTACACAAAGCACGGTCAGATCAAGGCGATTATATTTCTAGTTCTCCTTTTGCTTTTGGTGCTAAACAATATAAACACGGGAAATAGCCTAACGCACAGCACTGAACTTGGACAGTATTGATGGTATTCCCCCCCGATAATTTGAGTGCATTTTTAAAGACATTCCATATTCATTGTACTACTAAAAAACGAGTCTAAACTTAATGTAGACCTGAGCTTGAGTTTGTTGTGGGTAAATGTATGGAGGTGACGCGATAGGCTCAAGCTCAGGGCAGTTACGTATAGATATTTCTTGCATCGTGTGAGGAAAGTTGTGCTGATAATATTATTTTTGGTTTCGTTAACACAAGGGTTATTCATATAATGGGTGGTTAAATTTTAAGGGCCGATGTTGAATGTGAAATGTGAAAACGTCAAGTTTTTTTCTGCATTTCATTTGACATTTCTCAATTTGAGACTAATTCAATTTGAACCATGGAAAGATACATAATCGAGCAACGCGATATGCCAATCCATATGCATATCGTGCACTTCGTGATTTTTTCGGTCAATTTAATCGTAAAAATGTGAGTACAATCGGAAAAATCGTGCAAAAATTTGAGCAAACCGGGTCTGTAGGAGATGTGAAAACACCAGTGCATGCTTGTACAGCTCGTACTGCAGAAAATATTGCTGCGGTTCGCGATAGTGTGGCTGGAGAGCCGTCCACCTTAACTCGTCGTCGTGCCCAACAATCGCACCTCTCACGCTTGTCGTTGATGAAGACTTGCATTTACACGCTTACAAGGTGCAATTGACTCAAGAACTAAAGCCACTTGACCATTTCAAGCGTCGTCAATGGTCAGAATGTTGGCAAGAAGTGACAACAGTGGATGATCAATTTTCGAAGAAAATCATCTTCAGCGATGAGGCACAATTTCACCTCAGTGGATTCGTCAATAAGCAGAATTGCCGCATTTAGGCGAGTGATAATCCAAGAGTGAGTGTCGAAAAACCAATGCACCCACAAAGAGTGACTGTTTGGTGCGGTTTATGGGCTGGCGGCATCATCGGGCCGTATTTGTATAAGTACTGATTACTAAGGGTTCACTTGAGTGAGAACAGGATTGAAGCACTGAATTCTACTCTATTGCTTCCCGATTGATTCTGCTGTCAAGATCGGAATTCATTCTGCTTACCAGTCAATTCTATTGTCGTAGAGAAGGGTTTTTATTAACTATCATTAACTTGAGAGGCGCGACAAATGTTGCGAAAATAAATGAAAGTTTTGATCAAGAGTTAAAACAAAATCAAGTACAAATCAAGTACAAGTCGATGCACTTACTTATAATGCCACGGCAACCAGTTTCTTCATAAAAAACATACAAAGATATCAAAAAAGGAAGCAGTTCCTGGGAAATCACACTTCATAGAGCTGATAAGCCAGTGATAAGCCAGTTTCACTTGCAGCCGTGGAAGACACGTTTAATACTAATTCTGCTCAACATTCACAATAAAAAAAAGTCTTAAATAGTAAATAAATAAGAAAATAGATTCATAAATGAATTTATTAACAAACCCCCGATCTGTTTTACGGGTAATTGAACTCAGTTTAACGATGAACGATTAATGTGAAACCCATTGTTCGTTCATGGATATAAACATCTTTCCACCTTGTGAACCATTCACGTCTTGATTTTGCTAAGTAATGTATGGATTGTAATATATTAACTTGTTATCGTATTTTTGGTCGGATAAAGGTGTTAACGTTCTTGTCAGTGATCATGTAAAACGACACTTAGAGTTGATCTGGCAAATTAATTTGACATTGCACACACTCATGCAAATCTCGGATTGTAGATTCACTCTCATGGATTGACAACATAAAACGACAAACATATTGTGCTTTGTACGAAATATCCATCGCTCGGTACGTGTTGTACCCTAGCGATAATCAGAATGAGAAAGCTAAAATAGACAAGCAAAGCCACTGAGCGAATGGCGAAACAAATTCACAGGTTTTCCATTTGGGTCTATAGGAAATCGATAAAGCTGCCTTGGCGGATTAATCTGGTCATGCATGAGCCTTTATTACCTAGCATCGAAGCAATTATTCCATTTTCATACATCTGTGGGACAACTGGTATTGCCACTTTGAATTGAATGAAACCCTGCTACATTGTGCACTGGATTTGACTTAGTAGCTCATTTTTGATACTGTTTGTATAGCAGACAGTGGATGGAAAACCATATGCCCTACTTAGGACATAGCTCGTATTGTATCGTGTTGTCTTGGGTCGAAAGATGAAACAAACGCTAGTTTGAGGGTCTCGAGATAACTTATTATATGAAATGAAATGAAAATTGGAAAAAAGCTGGGCTACATTTATCGAACTAAAAGGAGACTATATTGAGAAATCAAACTGTTATTTGCCCTCGTATAATATAAAAACATAGTTTTCTAGTATCTGCTGTAAGAATTAAACAAAAACAGCATTGGTTATTGTGAATCAAACAAACTTATATGGGAGAAGTCAAAACTGTGACTGCTAAAACAGTATAAAAACATAGTCATGACATAAACTTAGTCGACTGCTGTACTAAGTCTATGTCATGACTATGTTTTTATATGATGAAAATTTAAGCTGCATTCAGGAAGACAGCTCTCCCACTACTCTCATAAAGAAAATAATTGACCATTGCAAGATACCTAGGGGGAAGATTAGGTATTAATAATTCGTCGTTGATCCACACACTTTTATGAAGTACAACAAGAACCTTAAGTACTTTGATTTTATGGCTAATGACAGGAAGATAAGAAAAAAATATTCTCCCTGAAATATAATTTATCTAATATTAATTAAAGTCTTCAAAATTTCCTTTGTGAAGTCTCTACGTCCCGACAACAGATACAATATTGAAGCTAACTTAGCTGATGATAGTTAGTAACAGGATGATAAGTTGGCCGTACACCCGATTATCGCATTGCAAGATCAACAGAATAAGCATGCAATCACCAGTCATTAATCAATTAAAGTAACCAAATGCTGATTAACGCCAGAGTCATATTAATCACATTGACATTGAAGGGAGTTCAGAAGCGTAAACAAGAAGAAAATGCAAACTGACTCGCAATATTGATCAGAGAATAGCATGGAATGGGCGCTCTACAAAGAGTGCAAACAACCAGATTCTAAGAGAACAATCACAATCAGATCATATTCAGGTCCTCCACAGATAATATTATGTATGAAAAACCTGTTAAGACATTCTCTATTAATGGCAATTACTAATTATCGAGTAACATTGGATCTATGACCGGTTAAATATTTCCCTAATCAGAAATGTTATCCTTCATGGTCTGTAATCATGCCCATTCCCTGCCGTTGTCAGTAAGAGTATTCTAGGTAACTATGCAATGAAGTTTATATGTTTATCTTTGTTAATTTGTTATATTACTTAGGGAAATAAAACAAATTAGATATGATATAGCTAGCATCCCCCAACAATAATTTCAGCAGGAAACCCCAGAGTTGGAAGTATAGGATAGCAATCATAGAGCGAACATCGGGTTCAGTGTCATCACAATGGACGCAACTGGTGTCTGAGAGGGGGTTCTCGGCAGCATTCACTCTCATTTAAAAACGAATTTAAGGACATCTAACCACTAAGATTTTCAGACAGAAATAAAATATATTTGTACAGAAGTAAAACCTTTTTGTCCTAGTACTTTGAAGAACTCTTTACAAGTTAAATTGATTTCATAATCTATCAATCTGATCATGGATCATTCTTACAGCAATTCAAACAAATCATCCGCAATCCACACAAAATTAATTGATAACAAATTCACTCACGAATGTATCATTAAATATTACTGGCAGTACAGTAGCACTTCGAATGCAGTGATGTGTTCATATCAAGAATCGATCTTTACGATTTGCGTTAATTTTTTGATGACAAATCAGAGTCAATTCAATCGAAAACCTTTCCCACAATCAATACAATGGGAAATTGTAAATTGTGTTTTCCAACTTACCCTTTTCTTCGCGTTCCTTCCGTGACATAGTCATTTCGATTCCAGTAGACTCGGACTCCGGCATTTTCGCTATTCTTTCCAGTTAAAGAGCCAATAAATCGTTCAGTATGAATGCGTTCAAGGAAATCCCAATAATCAATCCCCTGGTTTTTTTCGCTCCTCTCTCTATTTCGGTTATCTCGTTCGATGTTTCAATAGGAAGAACCTATTTCAAATATTTGGGTTTTTTTTTTACAAATGATCCGGCTACGTCGGTAACTGATTGCAAACTGTGATTAGACAAGATGAAAGTATACTTGACTGTCGCTAGATATATACACCCGCCATAACTTAGTACACATGAACACACACGCGCATACGCGTTCAACCGAATGTAACGATGCAAATGACACGACGATAACACGAAACAAACAGCGAGACAAACACGATCAGCAGCCGATGTATCTGAACGGCACTACAGCGAATTCTCGACTGAATGCGATCCGCACTTGGTACCGCAATTTAAGAAGAAACTATCCTCTGTCTCTGCAGCAACAGCAACTAGTGCGGGGATCTCACACTTGTCGCAGCATGGATCATTGCACTGCGTGCGCGAATAGTGATGATCTATCGGGATCAGGAGAAGGAAACCGACCGGGCTGGGGGCAGGTTTTAGTCAGTGGAAATAGTAATTCCCCTTGAAATGTATGTGTATTTAGTGTGATTGAGTAGGTGTAGATACTTTTTGGACAGAGATTTCATTCAATTTTTAACAATTTATCTCGTGATTACCGAATTTGTGCCTACTGATGGAGATTGTTTCATTTAATCTCGGGTAATTGAGTGCGGTAATGGAATGATCCAATGATCCTCTTGGATCGAGTTGATGAATGACAAGGTTGACCCGTTGGGCGGATAGGGAGGGGATGATTCTCTTTTAAAAACGAATACGAATCGAAAATAAAGCGAAAAATGCTTGCCTGACCTTAGGGTAATAATGATACTGACGGACGGCGGATGACTGAACATAGTCCAATTCTGATAAGACAGATAACATTGCAAAATGCACTAATCGTCGGTTTCGTGATTCATTATGTTTGTATTTTTTTTACAACGTATTACATTCAACATTAAAAAGCAAATAAAATTCGTTGTTATCAGTGGCGGAGTTATGATTTTTCGGTAAGTAAAGCCACGCTTGACACCGTCATAAATTCATAAACGATAGGTGCATGGGGATAATTGCTTAAGACTGCCGGAGATAGACGTGTTTACATAAGATATATAAACCAAGAAGATACGCGAGCAATATTCACATAAACGACTTTCGGTGACTGATGATGATAAGAGCAAACAACACTTTCTTTTTTTTTTTCAGTTTGTGGAAAACAACAGCGGGTTATCGATGTTAATAGTTCCTACTGGTGCAATTCAGGGGCACGCTTTGTTTAGCCGATCTTCTTTTATAATACATAGAATTATCATTGTTCCGACACTTTCCAGTTCAACCTGTGATACTGAGTGGTGGTCGTGTGGTAAAGAGTGCATGGGAACAAGCGATGAACGGCTTAAGCACAATTAGAATTAATTGCCATTCCATTAATTAGTTTACATTAAAATACGTATACGTTTGATAGCATTCCCACGCGACTAGTGCAGGCACAGGCGTTAGCTTGTCTGGTTGATTACAGACTACAAATCAGTAGAATAAGATTTGAGATTTGTAAATTCGAAAAAGCCAATTTATCTTATTGATAGTCCTTGAAGAGGATGCGACAAATTAATTTTCTGCTGCCTTTCTTTTCTTTATCTCTCTTACTTTTTGTAGTAGGAGTATTGTGATAAATATATTGCAGATGATCTATATTAGTCAAGGTTATTTCGTCCAGGGGTTTTGAATTGCATGCCCTTGGTCTATATGTGTATTTTTAGACGACTTAGTATACTACTATAGTGTAATAAAGTGTTGACCTTCGTATGTATTTCTCATCCCTTCACTGACAACCTCGTTTAACATGTACATCTACAGTGGTGGAATGAAAGTTCTGCTGTTCTGTATGGTTGGTGTGGCTGACTGTCGACAAGTAGCAGCAGGGCCGTATAGGTCCATTGTGTTTACACGGATTCTACTCCGCAAATCAATAAGTGCTTAGACCATATATGATTGGTGTATTAGCGATATGCAGCTAGCGAGTTCATCCGCATTTTTCTGAAATATCATCCAGTTAAATGTGACTGCATACGGAGACTTTATCGTCGCTTGGCTATCACCAGAAATGACAATATCTATATTTCATATAATATTGTTTCAAAAATTCCTTTTGACGTCCGCGTCCACGCCTTCGTCCACCTTTCGCAACCGCAAGTCTGACTGTACGTCCTCGAAGGCAGTATGGGTGTATTCTTTTCACTAGAAGGATTGTTTCATTGTGCCTACCAGCGAGGAAAGGACCTCCTCAAAAGACTTAGCCTTGTTGTATGCATGCGGTGAGGTTGAACGTTTGCTTGGGACGACTGAATGTCTAATATATGTAGATGTCAATCAGCTTTTCTAGTCATGCGAAAAAGATTTGATTTTGCATGAGAGTACTTTTCCAGCTTCGGTATGAAAATCACGTTGGCCAGCCTAAATGTAAGCATATTTGGAAGATGATGATCAGCCCAGGTACACAGCCTCTTGTGAAAATTGTGAAATTGCCTTTGTCACAGCTTCTGGGAAAGTGAGTGTGGATGAGTAGACCCAGACTTTCCGTGATGAAGGTAGTCCAGGATCAATCTGCCCTTTGAATTAGGCAGCGCATTCTTGGAGACGATTCCAATATGTCCTTGAGTCTAGAGGTCTCCGACACTTCTTCAATTTTCCACAAAAAGTCTCCACTAAGTCCCTTAGCTTTCCTCAGTTGATTTTTGAATGTGTCGAGAGCTATTTTATAACAGCTTAAGTCGGCGGTGTGTGTAACTTTTTCATACTTGTGCTTGCTTCAGGATAGCAGTGAGATTCTCCACTGAGGAATTAGGTTCTGAGGGATTTTGTGGGTATCCGTTTGAGGATTGCTGAGAATCTCTCAATATTTGTCCCAATTGGTTTTCCTGGCGATGTGGAAATGAAATGATCAGAGATGGATTGGTCTTTTAACACTCCCCACTCTTTGATATCATTTGACGTCTGAGACGAGGTAGAGACCTTGCCTATTTTGTTCTTGCGATGAAGGTGGGATCGATACTTATATTGCGGATACGTTAATATCCGTGGAACTCCAGGTCTTATGATATGCCCTGGCTCACCCCAGGATAAGTGCGATTTTGGTTCTGCCCACATCTGTTATCGTACTCTTCAATAGTTCCAGGAGAGAATCTAATATGGTATTGCTCAAGATAACCATAGACCTTGAGTGCTTGTCTCCAGGCAACCAGTCAGTAAGTTCCGATCACTGCAATTTAATAGAAGATAGGAGCTTAGCGGTCTCCTAGCTTACCCGCATTTCTTGCAAAGAAGAGATTGTAGTCAAATGAATATGTATATACATAAATATCATTGTGCTAAACCAAGTTGCCCTTTAGTTTCTAAAGAAACCAAAGGTTGTTATCAATTTTAAAACCACTCTGAGCTTGCATTAATCCCTCAATGAGCTTAGCAGTAACAACACAGTTTGCATATATGTATTAGATCCCTGGTCATCAATGCAGTCAAGGGAATAAAAAAGCTGGGGAGTGGGCAAAGTTAAGATCACCCCTTGACCAGTAATGGCCAAGCAATTTTGTTTATTACTAGCTGGTCGAAAGAGTTTATTGCCACAGTATGGGCTCACATTTGACTACGTTAGGCTAAGGCCGCCATTCAAACTTTACCCATCACATGGCTAACCCTTCCAATGGTTTTATAAGCATTTTTCAGACCACATAGTTAGCATTAGTTTGCAAATGGAATCGATTTAATGACAAATAATAACTTCCACCGAAACACCCATCGAACAAGTCAATGAAGAACACTGCACTGTACGAACTTGTGCGTATTTAGAATTATATTTGCTTTCGGAGTTCAGATCGCTGCGCATTGTTCATGGACACGAATAGACGTAGAGATAAGGACACTGACTTCGGTAATCAGGAAAGTAAAAAACTGTCAGAGAGATTAAAAGAAAGCAGTTTGCTTTGGTCTAATGAATTTCAAGCTATCATATTTTGCAGCTGTGTATGGTGCAGAAAATAAATAAGGTATTTAGAAAATTTCTCGCAGATGTCAGAAAAGTGACAACATGTTACGAAGGAATTTGAATCTGTTTGAACTTTAAACGTTATTGTTTGTCGTCATCGTAATCTTGAAAATGCACTCATTACCTTCGTAAAGAACTACAAAAGATGGTGAAATAAGTATTAGAAATTAGAGTGATTGGTTGTTTGAACTTTGAACGCCTTTACTTCTTTCTTCCTCAAAATTGTGATTTTATATACGGAAATTTCCCTTACCCTTTTGGAATCAAACCAATAACCACCGCCCGGGGTGTGTAAATTGATCCGATGAATTTTGCAGAGGTTAAAACGAAATTAGACTACTCAAGTTCAAATGCTGCACTACTCACATTTTGGACGTATCATGCTCTACAAATAGAGAACACTACGCGTCGAGTGAAATTCGTGGTGCCAAGAAAGTTTCAACCTGTTGAAACACACATTAACAAAGATCTTCCGAAATAAATTGTACGTAGAATGGAGTCGCGTTATGAGCTTGAGCACTAATGCATGTTGGATTGCAACGAGTTCCAGTTAAGAAAGGCGTCGGGTTCATAAATTAAAATGCGAAAAATATTCACCCCACCTCAACGGTCATATATGTAAATGGGAGCCACCACCCAAATACTCCCCTATTTCAAGAGTTAATGTAAATAAATTTCTATCTTGTCTCAAAGTTTCATCATCTTCTGATGATCCACTACAGGGGTCGCGAGGTAATGCACGCACGAGAGATCTGCAGGCCACTCGATCCCCCTCCATCGACTCTAACTCTTCAGGAGAGTGCCCAAGCGCAACCAGGCGAGTTTTTGGACTTGGTCCAACTAACTCGTCCTGGGTCTGCCAAGCGGTCGCCTACCTGATGGACTCAAGGTACGCCTCGGAAGTCGTAATGATGAGGACCTTGTGCCACGTGACCAAACCATCGAAGCATAGCATTTTCAGTTCGAAGGAGCAGCTGCTCTACATTGAGTTCCGAGCGTACTGTCCTGTTTCTCACCCTATACCGCCGAGTAACTCCCACAACAGCACGAAGAAATCTCATTTCGGCAGCTTGTATTCGCGATCTTATTCTTTCGGTCATTAACCAAATTTCATGATCATGGAAACCGCTAAGTTGGCGGTGACCAAGCTCGTCCTTCCTGATTACTGATCTTCCAAGCTGTTTCAAAATTGAGCTAGTTTGGCCAATCCTAAAGTAAAGTTCAGCGTTACTCCTCCCATCACTAATGAAGAAGACCTTGATATACTTGAACTTCTCCACCTGCTTCAATGGGTCTGCACTTACATGTATAGTGCATTGAACAGGCGTTCTGGAGGCAAATCAATAAAATAAAAATATTTGGAAACGTGATTTAGTGGGATAGGTTCATACGCTAGGGATTCCCGGTTCAATCCCCAGTAGTTGAAGGTAATCAAGACATACCACGCAATACACGAACATAAAATCATGTGTTAAATGCATTCCGCTGAAAAATGTTTTTCTTCTTGATGGAAGGAACGAACATCTTAAAACGGCGATTGAGATATGTAAAATATTCGAAGCTGCAAATACAGTAAATTATGTTTATAAGAAACTCAAAAATGCGATAAATTTTGTGCGTGCTTTTTGCGTGTTTCTTACAATCGTCATTTACTGTACCAAAAAAGCTACAGGACAACACTCAAAAACAACTACAGATGCACATCTTTACGAGGTATCAGCCAAATAAATTAACGGATTCTAGCCAGTGTTATAGTTGTGGCGCAAAGCAGATATCATCGCTTGAGCTAATTGTGGAAAAAGGAATATGTTAGTAAGATTAAGCTTATACAGCAATAACAGAATCGATTCAATATTGGGAAACAATAACAACAACTTTGGGGATAACAAACAACTGGGTAACAAGAAGAAAAAAGTTGTGAATGTGAGGAAGTGAGTTCTTGGAATGATTAAGTTTATTTAAATGTAAAGCATATTGATGGAATGAAAAAAATGTTTAGAAAATATTCGTGTATTTTCTAGACTAAGTAGGAATAAGAAATGCATACCAAGTTGGACAAAGAAATATAGCATCAATAATAATGAAGTATATTTTAAAATCGATACTGGTGCAGATGTCACGCGGACGCACTACTTAGTCTAATCCAAAACAATTTTAAATAGAATTGTCGAATGAAGAAAACAATTTTTGTGTTACCCCTTTACAATGGAAGTACAATTATTTTTTTTGGTTCAGTTATATTAAATTGTGCTGATCCAATATCTGAGAGGTATATCCTGCTCAGCTTCTCGTTGTCGATGACGCATGTGAGTCTATTTGATCTAATAACTCGATTGGATTTAAACTCAATTAATTTGCCCAAAACAGTTGATGAATTTATAGAAGAGGACCACGATCCTTTTTAGGGGGTTAGGGGAACTTCCGTGCAGCATGAATATTGAATTGATAGCAAACTCAAAACAGTATTGCACCACAAAAATAATTCCTTTAAGCTTAATCGAACGAAAACTAAATAAAAAAAGTTCTCATCTTATAACGTTTATGATTGCCTTTGGCAGGTACAATTTGAATAGGTTACCTATTGGTTTAAATTGTGCGCCTGAAATAGGGTACCTTTTGGCCTAAATTGTGCCCCTTAAATATTCCAATAGAGAATGTTAAATTTTTTTGGGGAAATTACGGGGGAGTAGTATATTTTGATGACATTGGCATCTCTGCCGAGACAGAAATGGAACATGATCGAATTTTGAAACTAGTTATTGAACGGTCGCGAGCAAACAACATAAAGTTCAATGCAGGAAAAATTCAATATAGGAAACCATACAGTGACAAGCCGTGGTGCTTCCAGCAAGGTGTTCACTAACTCAGAAGACCAGACCAGATATTAATATATAAGCTCTCTTTACTACCCCTTTCGTATGTGCCTGTATTCAGTGAATCTGAATTATACAGATTTGTATTCATCAATTTTGTCTTGTCTTTCTGTTTGAATTATTTTGATATGTGGATTTGCTTTTCGTCGGTGCGCCGATGTGGAGAGAACACACAAATGTATGAATGCTTGTTGTTTTTTTTTGAAAATGAATCTCTTGCCATTCGAAAGAAGCAAAGGAGGACCATTGAGATGTGCGCTTGATAAAGGTGAACACCAAGTGCTATATATTATTTACCAGAGAGTAACTTTGTACGTGGATTTGGTACGAGAACACCTTTGATTTATAGCTAGATAGTTGCAAAATAAATACAAATGAGAAAACTTAGATAATCTGATAACAAATAAAAAAATAAATGATTTTCCTACGGTGTGCTGTGAACACTTATGCGCCTTCAAATAAACGCCAATGAAACCACAAGTTAAATTTATGGGGCATATTTTAGAAAATAGGCAAATAAAATCTCCTGAAACATATCGCGATGCAATTTTAAAAATGGACAAGCCGGAGAACTGGCTTGTGCGTTATGAGAATGTTACGCCTCCTACTAGGGACATTTATACCAAATTTATCACAGAAAACAGCTGCTTTGCGTAGTTCAGCTCGGAACTATTGTAAGTTCTTTTGGACTTAACACCATGAAGCTGAAATTAATAATCTGTTTAAAATAATAACACCTGATCCAGTTCTTGTTGTCTATGACTCAAATAAACCTGTGACTGTTCGAACGGATGTGTTTTAAAACATGTGGCAATGATGCGATGCATCGCGTTCTAAAAAGTAACATGAAAGCAACTCCGCTTTGACTTACGTATTCGCATCCAATGTTTGGAAATGAAATTCAAGAGTTTTCAAAAAGTTGTAATGAAATTTTGATTGTATTGCATATCTGTCGGCGGATTTCTATTCTATTTCATTTACCATTAAACGAAGTAAATTGTCGCGTGTGTAGGCATTTAAAGTGGCAAACTAGCTCCGAATGGCAGTATTGTGACTTCACAAAGCGAAGAATGTATGTAAATATATAGAGCCATGTTAACCAACTTTTTTACTGAAATTGTAGACATGGATTTTTTCGACCTCTGGTTCAGTCAGGATGTCGCGGTATTTTGCGCACCAAATTCCTAAATCCGTCTTGGCGATGTCAATTGACCCCTTGGACTTTTTTTTGTAGGGAACCGCGAACGACCGATGTTATGCCAACAATCCGGAAACGATTATAGCACTTAAGGCCAATATCATGCAATCCGTGCACTATACCCCGAAACCAACAACAAGTTCTTGGAAAATTGGGGTGATAGAATGTGCGAAGCCAGTCGGGGCAGCCACTTGGACGACGTTTCATTTCATAATTTATTTATGAGATTATTTGTTCTTACTAATAAAGCCATAATACATGAAAAAAATAAATTTTGTTCATTTTATTGGATTTTTAAAAATAAACACGTACTTGGCCCACTCTGTATAAAAGTTTAGATATCGGTGAAGTATGAACGGATGTTGAGTTTTTTTCATTTATAAATTGCTTTGTCGTCTTATACTTGATGACTATGTTTGGCAGTAGTAAAACAATGGAAACATAAAATAATATAAATGGACAAACAAAGCTATTTCCTCGTATGTATGTGTTTTGATTTCATAAATCAATTAGTGATTAAAATATTGTGATTATAGTATATTGAAAACACAAATTTATGTGAGAGGTGTGCAAATATTCCAAATATTTTTTTTTAATATCTTAGAATCATGTACATTATATACTGTTAATATATAATGTTTGGATTTTTCCAAATTGTGTATATGACATATTATTTAAGAATTTTGTATTAATATTCTAGTAGTATGGTAATGTAACCGAATCTCTGTATACAAGAATTGTACAAACAAAGATTGTAAAATTGCTACCACAATAAAAAAAATGTTTGGATACAATTTCGATGTTTTGGAAATTTCAATAAGTGAAAATTTATAAAAAAATATATGCATATGACTCCAAAACGTGGTTTGTCTACGATACGCACTGCCATGACGTTAAGGAATACAATTTTATCAAAATAACTGCCGCCGCATTCAACTAGAAAAAGATTTCTTCGATTCGTAGACAGAAATCAGGAATGCATCTTCAAATTCAAGAATGCAGATTCGTTAGCTTGTACAATACCTACTAGTGCTCTTGATCAACTGACAATTACTCGAGTTGCCGGGTAATGCGGGTAAAACAAAATTTGACGGGTGTTTTTTTAAACCCTCAACCATACTAGTGCCTAATAATTCGGTATTCGAGTAATACCCGAAATTTTGGTCTTATTTCGTATTCAAACTATAAATTTAACACATTTAGCTTTATCTCCCTCTACACAAAAAAATAATGGAGGAAAAATAATGGAAATAATTCCAAACAAATACTTTCCAACAACATTCACTGCAGACTTGTTTGGTGTCACTACACTATATGCAGACAACTTGATACCCATGGTTCGGATATAGAGAAATTCATATACTCAATCTCGCTCCTACTTAACACCACGAGTGGTTGCTATTTGAACATTGACGAAAGGCCACCATGAACTGTAGCGCCATTCGAAGAAGAAGATGTAAAGCTAATGGTATTGCTCTGAGAAAACATGTCAGCACGACACTTACGCAAATGCGATACTGTGTGTCTGACTAACACGTATCCCATGAAACCATGAAGCTATCATCAGCTTATTGGTACTGAATCCTTTGCTCGTATCACGAATTGAATCCAATGGGAGGTATTAATTGCCGTACATTGAAGATGCGCATAGTATCTTTGACCATGGTCAAAGCAGCTTTTGCAACAGGAGTTAAGTACATATGTGCAGATCACTCTCGCGCAACTATAAGTTTCTATTTCGTAATTCATTTGTTGTTTGGTGCACTCGGTTTGTTGGTGCACTATTTCCATTCCACTCTTCCGTTCAGTTCACAACAGCGGCTTTAGATAAACACATCTCTGCGCACTTAGGTATTTGTGTGAACTGGTTTTTCCAAGGGCAGATTTTGTGGTAAAAACAGTTTCAATTGTTAACGTTGTGTTGTGCGGCCGAATCGAAGATAATGGATTTTGCTGATTTATTAGACAACGATTAATTGATTCTTAGGAGCCAGCACATACGAAAGTAAATAATTTGCAGAAAAGGTTCCTAGGGTATATGAATGTTTCCGCATTAGTTTTAATCTCTGTGTGTTTACCCAACAACGATTTTGGCAGCACGGATTGGGGATCATTTTTTTGCACATGGGTTCTGTGGTTTTTACGAGTTGTGGCCAAAATCAAATATATTCGGGAAGAGACTAGGTTGTAATCCGAGAGGCGTTTCGGAGCTTTCACAACCATCCAAATTATCTATTTTACAATATTAGTAGGAAGTAGGATGTGATCGTAGTTTGTTAGCAATAAGTGAACCTAAATATACTAATTTGTAAAAATAAATTGTTTTTGCTTAGTTGGAAGACAATTTTGAATTCCATCCAAATCTAAGTGTTACCAACAGAGCCATTTCCGTTTTCATAAACTGTGACTGCGAAACTATCTTTAACCCCTCGTTAATTTTTACTGTAGGAAAAGTAATAGAATGAAATAAGTTATTACTATAACTACCAAAATAATTCAAATAACTACCCAAAAGAAACAAGGTCTTTTCAAGTAAATTAAAACCGCTTAGGTTCGGTTAGTTTAAAATGTCGTCTCAAGTTCTAAAGATATTGAAAAAGTAGGCCCTTAGGTGTGAGTTCCTACTACTAGCCACAGCACTGCATGACAAGGGGGGGGATAATGCGACGTCTCCTCTTTTCTGCAGATTCTGTAGAAACTCTCACTGCGGGCTTCTGTGCTAATTTTCCAGTGCCCTGTTAATACGACGATAAGAGTCCTTAGTGCCTACTAAGTTTTAGCAGAGTGATCATTTAAGATTATGTGTTGACAGTATTTGCTATGACAGCAACATAGAGGGAAATGAAATTGCCGACAACTGGCCAAGCAAGGAGGTGCCGGCAACGACCCCACAAAGTTGGCATAACCACCTCAAATACACCATCTATCACCACTGCTTGTCTTTCTTGTCCTGCTAGTAGAAGGTGGAATAGGTCATCCAAGTACAAATTCGCTAGGAAAACCTGGCTCTCCTATACGAAAAGAAAGACTGATGATCTCCTCAATTGAAATAGCCCATAGGCATCCACGCTGCTAGACTCGGAATACCGTTCAACCCACACTGTCACAGTTGCCTCAACACCCACTCAGAGGAAAGTCTGCCTCACTGTCTATGTGACTGTCCGGCACTAGCGGAACAAAGATACATCGCGTTCGGCAAACCCTTAATTAGTGACCTCTTCGAGATAGCTAACCAAAGTATATCGCACATACATGGATTTACAAACAACCCAGGTCTACGAAGTGTGGTACCAAAACGGCGGGCAACTGCTCTATTTGTACCCGGTTCGAGCCAAATCGGATAGCCACTTAAACCAACCAACCATATTTGCTATGACTTACGGCATAGGGTGCCTTTAAGCCATTTGGTATTTTTAATTCAATAAGGTGTGTGTTGAAATGCTAAACGAACCTCGTAAGGCGACAATTAAAGCATGTTTTGCGTGGAAAATTAGATTGTCTAGGGGCTTGATTGCGGCTTAGCTGTTCGAATAGATATTGATGTCCCTTTTAAATATCACATTGTTCTTGAGCCATAACTGTCATAACTACGGTTTCTGCCTGGAAAAAGATTAAACGGTTGGGGTGTTGCAAGGACAGGGCAGTGTTGAGGTATATCAATATTCGATCGGTCTGAATTTGTTGAGCGTAGTTGAGAGCCCGATACATAGATTAGTCCACAATCGACAAGTATTGTCTTAACGCTCCGCTGATACACATGCGGAGACTTTGTACCCTGTTGAGTGTGTTCGAGTTGAAAACTTTAGTTAATGCATTCAACCAAACTGATGTTTAGTAAAGACAAAATTTTCAGATGCCGCTATGGCAACATCATTTGCATAGGCAATAGCTTTGTATCCATTTATTCGTTTAAGAATCGTGTGACCGATTTTTGTAACCTTATGATTCGTTTTTCAGTGAGTAGGGGCTAACTTTGCTTCTTTAAAGTCAAAACAAATAAATTAAGTCCAGACAACACTCTGGTATTTTTGGACTTACAAATGAGGCTTCAATATATATGTTGATCCTAAATACGTCTCATGCTTCTTACTCAGTTTTCTGACTGCTGCATGTGTCTCAGACAGAATGGAGGACACTTTTAAATTTGACAATCTTTCGCTAATAAACTTTGTGTTGCGTTTTGACAGAGGCTGAAGTCAAGTCAATTATGATTGAGCTTTTGGTTATTGATAAGGGTATCGACGGATATAGGATCGAGTTCAGATTATAAAGCTGTACCAAAGAAGATCTCCATTTGTATAGAACTTAAGTTTAGTAAGACATCTAATAATTGGAATAAGGCTGCTGGCCTATTTTGTAATAAAATTATGTACTCTTGAAAAATATCTCGATATTTCCCGTCATAAGGACCAACGAAAACTCAAACTGGCACATAATTGACATGAGATTTGATCGTGTTCAATACAAATAATCAGAGCGGAGTGCGGATGATTGCCTGTACGTATACATCATAACATATTGTGGTTTGGAAGTGTACAGAATAATAAGAAAATTCACCGGAAGTAAATTGAATTCGTTCATAAATTCTTAATTGTTTGTCTTTAAATTGTCTTAGCCTTAGTCTTTGTCCACTCCAGGACAAATTTAGGTTTTTTTTAAGTTTGGTGACGGCTCTTTTTTTGGGCTGTGCTGCTAAAAAGTTCCAGATTAGACAGATATGCTGTCTGGCCACAAGATTTTAAGTATATGACGGAGGCACACTTGTTTATAAATACTTGTATTCGGGATTCGGTTTTCACCGAATGTTTCCATGTCTCACAGCCATAGTACAGCCCCGACTTAACATTAGAGATGAAAATGCGTAGCTTAGTATTTAAAGAAATATGGGAAGACTTCCATACATTCTTTAGTTGGCTAAACACAAACTGGTCTTAGAAATACGTGTTTAAACTATAATCATTGCGAAACCCTCAGCTATAACTTAACTAAACCATATCTTTCAGTTAACTATTCTATCTCACGTCAGTTTCTTTTCTTTTGAATAATCAAGAAGAAGGCTCTGATGTCATGATTGAATTAATTTTGTTTCATGAATTACGTGTACGTACGTGGAAAAAGTGTTATTTTATATTTATATCTATAAAAAACCAAGCTGCATTGGTGTTACAGTTCTTTTGTTTTATACTATAAATCGAAATTATTTTCATTGCAGCAACACATCTTTAAGAATTCTATACGATATGCTAAAACAGCTTGTTCATGAGAAAGCGTACTTTCATTTTGGAGTATTGTATGAATAACGTAATTGGTATTCTGTTTCATTCCAACATTAAATGTCGTTGGGTAACGACACCTAAAAAGTATTGCGCAGAATTTTGATACGAGACCTAATTTGAGATACTTGTATCTGTTTGTTCCACACGCGTTCAGCGGTACGACATGACTTAATTTGGGCTAGATTTTTCCATCGAAACACATTTCTAGGGTATTGTTGATTGCGTGACAAACTTAGTTCATGATAGATGCTTCTAGTGACAGTTGCTATTACTTTTTTTCCTAAATCAAATAAAAAAATTAAAAATGATTGATCCAAATCTTAACAACAACTCAGTGCAATGCATCAGGTTACATATCTCTACGAAATCTATCTCCTCATATACTGTACACTGTACAGGCTATCTACGCAAGCCCCAGTTAGTCATGATGCTATTAAAATGCTATTATCTTTCATTAGTTTTTTCGTAATTGCCTAACATGTGCACTGCAATATCGTTTAAAACCGCATTCATATTCACACAAACATAAACAATGCAAGCGGCATTGCAACTGACTGTTATGATGAAGAACTTGTTTCGGCCATTAGATTGACATTTATTGATGTTAGTCTCAATAGACTGCAGTGTGGCTACCATTGAAATTAGCATCACCGTCATTGAATGGATTTGTAGTTTTGTGTAAGGATATAACAGATATGAATCTATTTTAAGAAGTGATGGGGAAAACTCGTCATAAACTAAGATGTTGGAGAAAGTATGAATGTAGTCATTAATGGAATAATTTGGATTGGTAAAAATAATAATATTTCAAAGCCTTGATACGGCATTTCATACAGTCACATGCGTATATTCTAACAACACCCACGTATTAGAGTCTCAAGTCTGACAGGTCTTATATTGCCAAGGCCTTGGGACATATTCGGCAACGGGTAGCCCTATTTTTATATGGCCAACTGCGGCGCTCACAGCCTAGGTGAGGTTGAAAAGAATGGGGAGTGACTACAGTAGGGAGATAGAGGACCACAATACTGTACTGTGACCCTTTCTTTACCTAGGACCTCAGAGCTATCTTGAGAAAATTTATGATTTCCTTAGATGGAATGTCCTGATAGGCTGTTCCTGTTAATGTGATTCTGTTAGTTATTTTATATCTGCTTGGTGTCAGATTTGAACACTCGACCAGTAGATTTTACATGGTCTCCTTTGATTGTCCACAGTGTTTACAGTTTTCTGAGCTGCTTTGTTCCCTTTTGTGCAGGTAATGGTTGCATAAGAAGTGGCCAGTAAGTGTGTCACATAGTATTCTAAGGTAAATCTTGTTTAGAGCCTCTTTGGTTCTTCCGGTCCCTCGGGATTGTTTCAGAGTTGGATACAACATTTATTTGACCAGTTGTGAGGTTACCGACACCGGATGATTCCGGACCCTTTGCTCGAGAGTCAAATAAAGACACATGGCCCACTGGCTAAGAGTTGTGCGCGATTAACTCCATCAGCAGATGACCTGATCTCATAGAAAGACCTTTCGATGAATGTCCCAGATTTGACATCAAGTTCGATCTAGATCATTTCAACGCTAAGCTGCTTAAAGATACCTTCCCTAGGTCGTCGGCAAATACAGTCTGCCCGGCTGCACGACACCACATCGGAGCGAAATCACTCTGCAGCTAGCACACGGGTCCAACATATCATACGATTTCTTGACAACATCGTGCAAAAAGATCGAACCAATACTAGAAGCACAATCTTCCAGAAGTCCCGTCCGCTAGCTTACCCCATCAAGGACCATATATCTGACGTAGAATTTTTCCTTCGAAAGCACCATGGATCAGGTCTGTTGTTTTGCGTATCGTCCAGTTTTTGTCTCCATACAGCATGAAGATAAGTTTTCTGTATAGCATGAATTCCGTCATTCGAGGCAGGAGTTTTGAGCTCAGTTTTTTCAAAAACCGAAGTGGCACCAGTTGTCAAAGACCGATTCTTCATCGGATCGCCAATACACGTTTGTGGAGTTCAATTTTGCCTAGAGGTAGGAAAACTTATTTACTACCTCAAAGTTGTAGCTATAGATTGCATGTATTATCATCGGGTGTGTGACAAACGTTTCTTGCTCGACAGTATATATTTTGTTTTATTATATATCCTCATTGACCTTACCACCAGCTCGTTTCGCCTTTTCCTTTATCGCCATAGAAGCTTGCACTACATCATATTGGAAACGATCGACGATGTCAGTGTTATCTGCGTAACCCAACAGTTGGACGGATTTGTAGAAGCTTTGATCTTTAAGACAGTCATGTGAATCGCAGTCAATGAAAATACATTTGTTATCAGCTTTTGAAACTTTATATAATAAAGCATTGTAGTGGGGATGATTCCTAAACCAATGGGTCTAACTCAACCAGCGAGCTTAATAGTGTGCAGTACTAACATCAGTACCAAGATTAATCGTTGATTTTCTCTTGCCAACCGCTATATGACACAGAGAATGAAGAAATCTCTGGTAATTTGAAAAAATGTTCTGCGTGTTGTATACGTTACGTTACTGTAGCCAATACATTGCAAAATTCTTAAATAGTAAAGTAAAAACTTTAATTCTTCTAAGAAATAACTGCCGTACGATACACTCATAGTGACCCCAATATTTTAAACCTGTTAGTCGTAAATTAGGTAGCTGTGAGTGCGGATGTAAAATAGTAAAGATAAAATGTAAATAATAAAGCGGTGTGTTTTTTTTTATTTAAAAATAATCTTCCTACAAATTCAGAAGTGGGATATACCTACATATGTTGTGTTTAATTATGCAATCTGAAATAGACATATTCATTTACATACGTCTGCGCAGCTGAAGTAGTGGTTAAATGCTTTAGGGAAAAAACTTCCGGGAATGAAAGCGATCTGATGATTGATCGAAATTCCGGGAAGCCAGCGAGGTTACTTCCAACTGAAAAAAGAAAATGAGTCATTGAAGAAAGAAAACGCCATTTTAAAGAGGAAAAAGAAGTGATAATTAAAATCATGTCCACTTTCAGTTATTGGTTAAGTTAAAGTATATTTTATTTGAAGGCTAAAAAATCGAATTAAATATCTTTGATCTTTAAATATTTATGATCTTCAAAAGCTCTAACTAACAATGACATATTACTACTTTATACATCAGATAACTATATCTCTTACAAATATAATTTCAAACCGAATAATAAAAACATGATCTCATCAAACAGACACATAAATTTACTGCAATAAAAAATACATGTAAGCTACCATCTCCAATTCTAATCCAACGCATTAGTTCTGTATGAATGTATCAAATCTCCTATCCGTTATCTTACGCTTTTGTAATTCATGAAACTTTACCTATCCACGCTCATTTATAACTAATTCCCGAAAATCATCACTATAAGTAGATCTTGAACCCATATATCACTACATACAGTGTTAGTTAGAATAAATGCTTATTACTAAATCGGATCAACGATGTTTTCAGATTATTTCAAGATTGCGATGAAAATAATAAAAAAATATACATGTACAATACAAATGACATATTATACAATACATCATTTCAGTGTTACTTCACACCAGCCACGTGGATTCAACGCATCCAACACCGACAGAGGCAAGTTCAATCAAGCAAATGTCATCAAAAATACATCATCACTGAGCTCCAAGCAAATTCCATATTCCACCCATGCCTACAAGTTCACAAGCTTGACTAAACTACTCAAACATAAGTGTGATTTATACACTGCCCCCTTGCTCGTCGAACTACGTCAAGCAAACAGTGATGATTAAGAAATTGCCTCTCCCATCCGGATTTACAAATTTCATTCTAACTCCGACGTTCATTCACTGGATTCTTTTCAAATTAATTCTTTACACGCGTTTACTCGTCCGAAATTGAAACGATTCCACCAAATGACAGTTATTGTATTCAGTAGGGGTTACGAGTCACTGAGCAAGTCCCCTATATGTAAGCACATATCATGTGACAGGCATGTGGCCATGTAGTGAAAAGTGAATTTAGTCCCCCAATGACTTGGGCCCACTACCGAAATTTTCGAATCAAGTTCTAGACTCTTTTGAAGAGCGGCTTTCCGCCTCTCCAGGGATTGCTTAGGCTTAGCTATTAGTCATGAATTACGCACACGTCAATTGTGTTAAGGGGACTGGCAGAGATTATTTTTAGATCGTAATTGATCGAGGTTTTCCGTAAAATCGATTGGATTAGATAGCCCAAGTGGCTGACGTTAATGTTCTGCGTAGGCACTCAAGCAATGTTGCATAACAGAAGCGAGTAGGGGTTTCCCCATCAAAAAATGGAAACTGCATTCGCAATTTTTATGATAACCTGTTGGATGCTGCTATAAATATAAGTTCACAAAAAGGAAATCCCGAGTGGAGATTAAGCCAACAGACTGCAACCAGTCATTGATGAATGAAGCACAAAGATATCTGGTCTCCGTGTTGTGCAAGTGGAAGTGGAAGTTGTGTATGGATAGCTGTGGGGTGCTCAAAAAGCGTTTCTAGTCCAGTAATTGGTATTAACATGACATTAAGAGTTGATTGCTTCACCCAAAGTGTGTCTTTTGCACAGATTTTTCGTTTAAAGCAGGTATAGTATTGGGAATCCCCTGCAGAAATGCATGTTCTGTTTGATTAGGCAGAAAGGAGTTCCTTATCAATAAAATCGACACAAGCTGGTAAATGAGTAAAAAACTAAATATACTCGTCGAGCTAGAAGCGATCCGTCGCTCAAAACTTGTGAGATTGTCAACTCCAATTGAGGTGGTTAAGGAGTTTGTCTATCACGGAGCAAACGTGAACGCATGATATACCAGTGGAGATTTAAGGCAGAATCGTATCATAGCGACTGGCAATTGATGATGTAGGCCCAAATCCTACAACATTTCAGCTGAAATTAAATTTCGCCGAATTAACATTTCTGGGCTTCATTTCATCAAGGTGCAAACGAATGTACTCACGCTCAAACTAAGTGCCTGCACACTGATGCCATGCCGACTGACTACGCGACTTAATTTACCTTGCGCATTTACAACTGAGCCGGAATTTCGATATTTTTTGGAATAATTTCTACACGTTCTGCAAGATCCAAACGATGCATGATGAAATGGCAATGAATATTTCAATGAATATTCTGATAGCTGGACGTCATTAGTGACATTTATAGCGGCTGAAACATAAAAAACATAAATTTAAAAAAACTATCATTGTTATCGGGTCACCCTTTGTATATTCTTACTTGAAAGATATCGCAATTGAATATAAACATATTTATCGAATGAACAAGAAAGGAGGAGGACTATATTAGTAGTCGAACAAATGAATATATTGTGCTAACAAAGTACTGGGATGTTTGATGTCTTATGTTGTATAAAGGCAGCTATATCCTTCGAGAGCCGGTTCTATTATTCAATTGCTTTTTGAAACAGCGGTTGGCAAGAGTTACTCTGTGTTTCATCTCGGTACTGATGTTGTAGTAATGTTTACTTGGAAGCGGACATTGGCCCTCACTACAACAAAGTTATAGCTGCCCTACAAGACGGTAAGACCGTTAATGACCTTCATTTAGCAGATATTTTGCAGTCGGTAATATAATGCTGTGTTCCGTTTGTTAAATCTAAACATCACATCAACAAATATACTTGCGCCCGTACATGTTTCCATCTTCAACCCTTCTTAGAAATATAATATAATACGGGTGGCGTTACAGCCCTTAGAAGATCAGGCTCCAGCTTCTACAGGAACCACTCTCGTGTTGTCCGCGCTATTGTTCTCTCACGAGTGGGAGGGATCACCAGTTTTATATCGACTCAAGACGGCCAAGATTGAGAAGCTTTTTCCGGACAGTTATACCAACACACTATTCTCAGAAGGCTTATTGCTAATTTGTTACCCTGTGGAAAGGCATTTGATGATTTTTTTAAGTCGAAAAAGGGATATGTATTCACTTTTTCTACCGATAATTTCGTCAGCCTTTGGGACTTGAGTACTATGTTCCAAAATGCCTGACTCTCGCATAACTTCTCCCAGCTAATGTCTTAAACGAGAGATTTATGAGTAGAATGTGTTGAATGTTTGTTTTCGGGAATGCAAAAAAACCATGCAAATTATATTAACATTCCAGAATATTATGTAGGTACACTTCGGGTCTGTGAACTTGGCAATTCACTTAACTTGAATGGTGACAAGTGCAACATACAGAATACATTATTTCAAGCCAGAAATTTTAGTATATAATTAGATAACACACATATGTATGTACTTTCAAGCTAATCCAAATGTTAAAAATTTGCTTCAATGCGACAACCACGCTACTGTCGGCTATATTTCGCAACTCATGCTGTGAACTTGTAAAGCTTGTACAAACGAAAGCTCCGCGAAGCAAAGCAACGCAATGGTTTTCTGTTTCAGTCAAGCTCGGGTAAAATTTCAGGTGAAACTCTCAAATTTAAAATCCGATGGGATTACAAATATTTCCCACAGCCGCAACCCCATTCGTGAGATCATTTGTGTAAACGAAAACAAACAAATTCGCCGCGGATTAGAGCGTCATCAAAACAAACATTCGCCACAGCAACCACTAGCTTAGTCAAAAGTCCTTGTGCAGCCATTCAATAGCCAACCGAAGGCTCTTCCTTGAATATTTACAAATCAATCAGTTCCGGGTCCGAAATCTCAGGCACGAGTAAATTGTATCAGCGTTTGACTCAAGAGCCCTCGTCCAATCGAATTGATCTCGCCCTCGCTGTAGCTCCAAGAGTTAAATAGTGTTTTCTTGCCCGAGGGCGAAGGGACGGAATTTCGTCGAACATACGTTCGGTCACGTGTTGCATGACGTTTTCAATTGCCGGTTGTGGCCAATGTCATTTGCACAAATACTACAAAACAACCGAAAATGGTTAACGACATACAATATGCTTGGCGAATGAGTAAGCCCACACTAAGCGGAAGGGGGTGCAGTGCTAGAACATCAGTCAGTTGCACTTGGAGGGTGACTATTGCAGAACCATACTTCCACACGCTGGAAGGCAATTACCACTCGCAAATTACTAGCATGAAAAATTACATGTTAATAAATTGCCCGGAAGATTGTAGGTTGTTTCTACGGCATGGGCACTGCAGCGAATGGGTTGGACGTGACCAGGGATTTGAATTCTCAACATCTTTGGATTACACGATGATTCCTATTTCCCAGGATAACTTACATTTCATGCTGATCGATTCAGTAATTGAGAAGCTATGAAAGTGCGAGTTATTCTATTTTATTTGCATTTTTGTAGTGCTCGCCAAGTGAGCTTTTCGTAGAATCGCACGAACCAAAAAGCATACGCTGAACTTTTATCTCGAAGAAACTAATGAATTTTTCATCCTCATTCGCGTATACTTGCAACTATACGGACTTCTGAAAGATCGTCCGTCTTGTGTTTGTAGTTCTGGAATTTGAGTTTTGTACTTCTTCTGATGACGTGGCAACTCGTCGCATGACAATGGGTCACTATGTCCAAATCTTTTTTGGACATTGTCTCGGTGAGTTCATTACCGACCTTGATGGAGCAGCGAGAATTCTTCATCGTCACTCTGCACAACCTGACTAGTTTGGTAGGAATGTCAAAACTAGTCATGGCGCTGTATAGCTCGTCTCTATGCACGCTGTCATATCCGGCCTTGAAATCGACGAATTAGTGTTGGCTGTAAAATTCTTTACATTTATTGTGGACTTCCCTGACCTAAACCCACATTGATCCTATCTATCAGATTATTTAAAAACGGGTTCACGCGATCACTCAAAACGGCTGAAAAGATCCTGTTAAGGAGACTTACCCGTCTATAATTGGCGCAGTTAAAGAGATGTCCTTTCTTGTGGATCGAGCACACGATACTGAGATTCCACTCGTCGGCCATTCTTTTCTCCGACCATATCTTAGAGATGAGCTGATGCATGCGCCTAATCAGATCATGTGCTGCTGCATTAAAGATATCAGTGGACATAGTCCGCACTGGCAATTTTGTTAGACTTCAGTCTTGATATTTCTATCTTTAACTAGTCTAGATCGGAGGGACAGAATTCTATCATCGCCCAGATTGAGTGAAATGTGCTTTCACGTGCTCATAAACATAAGATCGGCATTTAAACAATTTCTTCTCCACTTGGAAGCAAGTGTAAATACTTCAGGGAGGACATATTTAAAGAAACATGTTCTATACACTGAATTCACTATTCACCCCGAATCACTTCCCACGAATAATTCCGGTGATAATTAAGTATTCATAGATAGGGACTTTAAAACCACGCCACCAGCCACAATCCGATTCAGCCCTTCACAGCTTTAGGCATTCCATTAATCCTTCGTTCCAGATCAAGTCAATTGAAAATGAAAATATTAGTTTTTCTCACATACAATTCACCTTGAACAAACTGCAAACTCAGCATCGCACCCCGGAAGGACGTGTATACCTTCGAGTAAAACTACGTTAACCCCCAGCGAAACAACCCCTACCGAATTATCAACAGTAATTTGATTGTTCACCGGAGACCGCTCACCCGAATTAACAATGCTGTTTACATTGCTTCGTAACAAGATTTCACTTAAGGATGTCAAATGAAAGCGCCGCCAAAGAGTTCATCCTTTTCTCTGCTCTTTCCGGCAGACCGACACGGACCCTTACTTTGCTTAGATGGTATCTAGCTCTTGGCAGGGTTGATAACTGTCATCACAGAAATGCAGAATAGTTGCATGAGGGACATATTGAAAAGGTGGATTTTCTCGCCTCGAGCAATTGAAAGCGCGTGGATGACTGTAACTCATGTGAACGTCGATCAGTCGCGTGCCACATAAGAATGAAACGAGTGCAAGGATACTCCACTGACGTGGCTAATTTCAGTGTTTTTGCATTCAAGGAAAATAATTCATTTATAGTTCGTGGAGTTTGTCATGGTGTGTCGTTGACACTCCCTTACTCCCTTGTGTCGTTGCATTGCATAAGGTCTGCGAACAAAAGGACCGTCCGGTGATGGTGAATAGAGACAAAGGAAGATTCTTTTTGTGATGATCCAAATTTGTGGTCATTGGTTGGTAGATTTTGCTAATGCGGAGGATAGCATCCTCTTCAGTGACAGCGTGACGATTGAGATGAGTTGGATGAAGTGGGGTGATGCTTGTTTTTGGCGGGTAATGAAGTGAAAGGTAGTTTTGCTTGTAATTAACTGGTTAAGGATTCATTAGTGGAGATTTTGGTGGGAACAGAGGGCTTCGGTCTACATTTGTAGGCAATTATCTTAGTAGATTAAGAATGGTGTTTTCGACCTTGTGCAATACACTGTTGTTTAAGTAAACATATGTGTATCATAAATCATTGTATCTCGTAATCGGATGATCTTCCCGCTAGCATATTCTGTCCTTATAAATGTGACTCACAAATTATGTAAACTCACTCTTCGTGTCGTGTTCCTTTAACTTCCCCTGACAACCAAATCTAGCAAAACTCCAACACATTTTGAGTGAAAGCGTGACCCCGTAGTTTCCATTCCAGAAATGCACAATTTGTGTAGCGAATTTCTTACTCATCTGCGAGTTAAGTTTAGATAACTCTGATCTTTCTTTTCACCTCAGTCAACAGAAATGGAAACAATTGCAAATCACCTAATACACAAATCGTATTTCGAGTTTAAGATTTTTTTTGTATACGAGCATACAGTTGAGCATACTCAAAAAACGTTCAGTTAATCATAACACTATGTAAGTAACTATATATAGGAAGTAGAGAATAAAAAACAGGTGTCCGTCTTAGTTCAACGTTTATTCCCAACTCAACAGTCTTAAGACATTTGCATAGCATTTATAGTAGCTGTTGTGAGAGAGATTTTGACTTGTGGGGAGATTTGCGCTGATCATTCGATTATACTAAACGGATCCCTTTACAGATTATGGATGTGATACAGTGGTATCAAAAATTAAAACGCTACGAGGGGCGTTCAACATATTCTCGGTATCGATATGAAGGAAAATGCGAATTCAATATAAATTGTTTTTAATTTTCAATATAATCTCCCCTAACATCAATGCATTTGTCACATCTAAACCATCAAAAAAATAAATTTCCTCTTTCTCTGCAAATTACCCATTAATGGCCGACTTGAGTTCTTCATCATCCGAAAATCTTTTTCCACGAAGACATTTTTTCAAATCCGGAAACAGGAAATAATCACTAGGGGCAAGGGTGGGTGTTGGATTTCTTAGAAACCACAATCTCGCGCAGCAGCCTTGGAAACTCGCGCCGTGTGAACAGGATCGTTGTCATGAAGAAGCAACACACCCGCTGCGAGTTTACCCCGTCTTTTCTTTTTAATTTCCTCCCGTAAATTATGCGAAGTGGAAGCGTAGGATGTGGCGTTGATGGTTTCACCTTTTTTTTGTACTCAATGAACAGAATTCCCTTTGAGTCCCAAAAAACGGTGGCCATGAGCTTCCCGGCAGACGGAGTGACTTTCAACTTCTTCGGGGGTCTGTTCCTTTTTTATGCCACTGCATGGACTCTTGTTTGCTTTCAGGGTCATAGTGCTGGACCCATGTTTCGTCACCAGTAACAATTCGATCCATAACACCGTCCGCGTTCTCACTACACATCTTCAAAAGCTCTCTACAGCGATTCTCACTTTTTTCTGAGGCGCTGTGAGCATTCGTGGCACCCACCTTGCACTGACCCTTAAAAGGTTAAGATGGTCATGAAGAATGGTGTGAATGGTACCAATTGAAGGCTTGGTGATCTCTGCCATCATTTTCACCTTTATTCGGGCATCCTCAAGAACAAGTTTTTCGACTTCTTTGATGCTTTCTCCCGTACAAGCAGTAGCCGGGGCGCCGGAGCGGGGGTCGTCTTCAATGCTCTCTCTGCCTCTCTTGAACTCACTTGACCACTTTTGCATAGTTGATAATGAAGGTGCGGAACCCTGATAAACAGCCACCATATCTTTTGACTTTTTCCTTGCTTAGTGAGAAATTTAATTACAGCGCGATACTCAATTTTCACCATCATCGTCTCAGTTGCCATTATGATTCTGTTTAACTAGAGAAAAACGCGAATTAATAACCACATTTATATGAAATTTTACATGAATGCTCTAAAATAATAGTATTACTTGATAAATAAGTCAATTTATATATACAACCACAGCTTCACCCCGATACCTAGAATATATTGAACGCCCCTCGTATGTTATTATTTGCCTACAAACGACCCGTTTATCGATGGGCAAACAAAACTCTCAGTTGGGCACAAATCAACCCCCATAAACTACGAATATGCAATTTAAATAATTTAAAATTTTGATTACAGTTGCAAAATGAGTATGAATGTATAGAATATATACGTAGATACTTTACATACACAGCTTACAAGTTGTATCCATTTGTATATACATATGATAGAATAAGTACAGTTCATTATTAACATTACATATTACTGCATATTACATATTTCATGAAGATACATCTCTGAGGTTTGAGTACGATGTATACATTAAGTTTATGAATATCTGCTTAATACTTTTTCAACGAAAAAAATAGTTTGGGTTCTAATCAGCACCTATTATACATATAAGGAAAGAAATTTATATCGATATGTTACCGGATTTTGCTTGATCTTTATCAAATTCAACGATATTATAAATGGGCTAATATTGGCAGGTGAAGACACCTCTTTATAGGGCATCCCCGTCAACTGTACACCATCGATATCGGTGATGACGTAGCGATAATTACGTAGGATTACTTTCACCTCACAGGGACCTGACCCCAGGATTTGTTATAACGTTTCTGATCATTACATAATCACCCTTTTTATATGTGTGTGTTTGCTTATGTCGTTTGTCATAATATACCTTATTATAAGCTTGATTCCTATGTTTTCGACAACCTTTGATCCCTAATGCTATCCAAATTTACAATTTGTTCAGTAATGGTCTCCATAACCATGATACACAGAATACAAGGTAACATATTCTTTTTCTGTCAAATGGTGTGACGTTGCGTGTATTACCCGGCCACCCAGCCATCTACTAAGATGAAACTCATATTAAAATTAAATTGTTGTGCAAAGATTTTTTAATAGAATACATTTTTAAATTAATATCGAGATATAAGTGATGGTATTTACATACATAACTACATATTTATGAACAAGTTTTATTCAATTTTCTGAATTTTCCAATTTTATATTTGCATTGCAACCAAACATTGCACAAGTTGCTATTTTAATAAATTCAATTTTAAATCACACACAACTAGTCATACGATTTTCAGATATGTGTAATACACGTGACGTCACACAACAACCAAATGACAAAAAATAAGAGGGTGGAATCGGCTCCATAACCTGATCGCACAAGATTTTTGATTAACGTCAAATAAAACATGTACGTCTACTCAATGTATTGTTCAGAGCGAACTCAATCTTGACTATACACATTCCTTAGCCAACATTGGTACTAGAATTCGATTGATACGCTCAACCTGCTCATTTTATGGGTGTTTATTCTTTTATGGGTGCAGAAAACTCAAAATTCCTTGCACGTGAATGACGATTGGAAACTATAATTTTGGTCTGGAATAATCTTCGAAGCACGAATTGAGACAAGCTATAGCTTCTTTACTCTGAGTTGTCTTAATTGAGTACAACGTAGTAAATTTGGTGAAACTATCTATAACTAGGAAAATATACTTTTTCTTCGAATACGAATTTGCTAAAAGCCCAAGTTAAACAATGTGTAGGGTATCAAAATGTATGTCCTTTTGGTATTGGATGAAGATTACCTTCCATCTTGCCAGATCCAAGAGAGAAATATATATGTAAACTTTAGATAACACTTAATAAACCTCTTTTATTTTCTCCTTCATTTTCGGGAACCACTTTTCCACCCGAAGTGGCACATGGCGTCATGGTGTGTACGTATCACTATCTGTGTTCCAGGCTATAGTCGAAACACTGGAGTTCTAAGCCCCAGCGTGCAATGATATAATAAATGTAATGATAGCGTTATAGCCTGACAATCAGTTGTACTCTCAGCTTGTACTATCCGGAGTCAGTGTAATAATACGCAAAACTCGAATCAATTGCAACAAGAAAATAAGCACATTTGCTCAGTAAAAAATTACAATGCCAAAAGGACACATGTCAAATTGCGCACAGCCTAAGTCAACCCATCTATGTTTTATCTCGCTAATTAAGAATTTACGCAAAACGTCTTTTATCGCAATGAATGGCAAGTGTGAACTGGCTGTGGAGGGTATTGGTGCATTTGCTCATACACGTAGTCGAGGCAGCGTTTCGTTCAGATTTACGTCAACTTATGCTGAATTCTCGTTGGATATCAATGCACTGGTGATTATATCCATAACGTCGATGACCCCAGCGATGCATGTCAATGTCACTCAGTGGTCACATTTGTCGTGTTTTTTTTGGGATGCCTTTTAGCCCATTCAATGCAGTGCGGACTCTAAAGCGGTGTGCGGATGACAACTGTGGCGAGGTGGTCATCCGGTGCAGACTTTAGCAGCGCGGGACTCCATATTAAACTCATTTTAGTTAGGTTGACGATGTTTTGACAAGTTGCAACTCCATCCAAGAAGCGGTGCTGTTGGCTACCAACGTTAACAAAATTCTATCGGCTGGCCACTTCAAACTTCGTAAATGGAAATCGAAGTGAGACATCGTTGATTTCTGATCACATCATCAACTCCACACCTTCAGTGTTTGGACAACAAATTGTTCTTTAGCATGGAGTTCGAGCAACCAGGTAAATCCCCTACGAAGAGCAGTGTACTCAGCGAGGTGGAGCAGCTGTTCGATCTAACCGGAGGTGCTTAACCGAGTCCGGGTGCCTAGATGGCTGGCTATGTCCAGCGGGACGTTACATCAATCCAGCTCATATTTCGCTATTTACTGCTCGCACCAAGGTAGCTCCGCTCCAGGACGATACCATACCTCGGCAGCGCACCTTATGGTAGCAATGCTTAAGAATGTTTGTTCTGCAGTGGGACTACAGAACGCAGCGTATTCTTTGTGGTCGGACTCAAACATCGTGTTGTGTTGGCTACGTAAACACCCCACCACGCTAAAGTAGCTGACTGTGCCAGTCGCGGCATCGGAGCGGAAGAACTATTGAAACAACGTTTGTGGCTACATGGAACGAATTGGTTGACTAAGCACTCATTCACTATAGAAGATACCAACACAATGAGGGTCCTTCTGCGCATTGAGCAAGACAACACATTTTCGACTGAGATTCATCAACTACGCAACAAAGCTAAATTGGCCAGTTCTAGCAGATTGATACCACTTATTTGGATGAAGATGGCATCATGCGCGTTGGGGGTCGCATCAACAAAGCTTCGGTGTCGTACGACTATCGGTGTCCCGTCATTCTACCGAAGGCAGTGGCCCTAACTTGGCTCAAAAATGCCCATGATCGCACCCTTCACGGCGGTACGCAGCTCATGCGTCAGACTCTCCGCAGGCGGTTCTGGATTTTACATGGTATACAAGCTGTGAGAAGTTACAGGCACAATTGTGTTATTTGTCGGCGCCGCCACCAGTCCTTTCACCCATCGCGTTGGAGTTAAGCGATCCCGTGCGACCGTGAAAACATATATGGCAATGTATGGTTACAAAGGCCGTACATATTAAGGTGGTAGACGACCTCTCGTCACTGGCCTTTTTGGATGCTTTTACCTGCTTTACTGGTCGACGTGGACCTTGTCAAGACCTTTATAGCGACAACGACACTGCTTTTGTATGACTACTGCGAGAGGACTTGGGGACTTGGACTAGCTAGCAGGATCAACAGGCTCTGGCGAACAACGGTAGGAGGTGGCATTTCATCACACCCAGCGCTCCCCATCAGGGCGGACTATGGGAGGCTGCGATGAAGTCTGCAAAGCGATATTTAGTTCGGTTAGCTGGTGGACAGTACCTGTGGTACAGTCTGCAAACATTGGCAATACGCATCGAGGCTCGCACTCGTCACAATTCAAGAGCCCTGCCCCCAATCGCCTCAAGCAATGGCAATAGCTGCGTTAGGTCCATCAACACTTTTGGGACCGGTGGAGTGACGAATACTTGTCAACTTTGCTAACGAGAAACAAGTGGTAGTCTTCTTAATTCGTCATGAGAATCTTCCCCCAACCCACTGGCGACAGGACCGAATCATGAACCTTCATCCGGGCAGCGATGGACTGATTCTCAACGCTGCTCTGAAGACAGCGACCGGAGTTTGTACTCGGGCAGTATAGAAACTATGTCGGCTGGTCGAGACTTTCGAACCTGATGGTCCAACCGGGCAGGATGTTTGAGATTTAATTTTGGTTTTCCAGCAACGACGTATATTCGACCTAAGGTTGGAGAAATGATTTTGAATGATCTATTACATTTTCAAATCATTCCCTTAGTTTCATGGGCTTCAGCATACGTCAGATTTGCTGTATTCCTATTCATTCTTTCTCTTTTTCTCTTGACTTTGGCTTCGTTCGGTTGGTTGTTAACTCGTTGTCGAAAAAGTTGTTTTCGTTTTTCTTAAATTCAATGTTGCATATTCAAAATTATATATACATTTTTTCTTACAATTTACATCAAATTTCTTTTGGAATGCACGTCTACAGATAAATCTCCTAATAGCAAGTATACAAGAATCCGATGATATTACACGCCTATAAATTAACACGGAAGCAAAAACCATTGTTGAGCCTGTAGGAAATAAAATGTTTGATTTTACAACTATTATAAATGTTTAGCTTATTGATTTGGTTTGATATTCTAGGAGAAATAAATATAACCAGTAAATAATTAAAAAAATAAAAGTCCGTCCTTAATTTATCACTGACTTAAGGTTTTAGAAAATACTAAACAAACTAGGGAATGCGTTCAGATGAAACATGTAATAATTATTTCAATTCATTGAGCGAATTGCTAGTAGTCTTGAAATATCATCTAAATTTCTAGAAGCTCACCATCCCGTGTCCTAAAAAGGCCTTTGCTTTATGCTGAGGAATGCTCCGAAACTGTTTTAGAATCGAAACAAGGAGTTGAGGTAGAGTTTTATTTCAAAATACTAGATCAAGCCATTCAATAATCAATAAACAATAGCAAAATTTTCTAAAACTTCGGCCAGACCAGCCTCCTTAACTGAACTGCCAAGTCTGAAAAATGGGGCGCTAAACGTAAGGCTTGCACAGGGCGCTCATTTGGCTCAGGCCGGAGCTGACCACACCACATATTTGCTTGCTATAATATACGACTAATACTCATTTATTCGGCATACAGTCGATAAACAGATAAGAAAAGCATTCCAACAGGTGCAGATTTGATTACACAAAATAAGCAAACACCCGCATCACCATTTGATATTTCAGACCTTGAAAACCAAGTCATGCAAATATAAGAATTCATTCATGCATACTTCTACATCCCTTCATCATTATTGCACAAGTCCCTTTCTATCTATGTATATACGTACCTATCTGTCTCCGATATTATTCACCCCATGAATTCGGAAATCGACAACTGTCCGATTGTCACTATCATAAGGCTCAAAGATTCGTTCACCAGTTATCAACATACTTTCCGCTGTTTGTCAGAAGCAGGTGACGTAAGCCATCTGCGGGTGCTGTGTAGGCCCTTTGTATCAAGGACATACAGTCATGCAATACGCCAACTGCCAAGCGAGCTGAGCACAGTTATTTTCCATAATCCATGTTCTGTCACAATTTCTATAAATATTCGACGAAATCTGATGTTTACATATTCGTGGGTGGTTTGGGTTTCACGATGTTGCTGGATGTACTTGAACTTGAACCTTTTCAAGAAAAGGGAGAATGTTACGTTCTACATTCTTACGTTTGAAAAACTCGGCTAAATATATGTACTTCAAAGATGCTAGTTCACGGAACAAATATCATATTCTACAATGGCCATCTTTTGGACAGTGCTACCGTTTTGTTTTTTACAGAACAATTGATATATAATAGGTATTCGCTAAATATATTAATTCACAATTAGTAATTTAGTATTTTTTTTGTTTGTCTAAGGTGTTTTTAACGCTAGGGACTCAAAACAGGTCCATTGTACTACCAGCAGCAACCTCGGTAGGTAGGTAAGTGGGCTGTTAGCGAAATCTCCAGCACACTTGTGATACCTACTACCACTGATGGACAACTCCAGTGATAGTGCCGTTAATTTGATCCCAACGGCAAATGGTTACTGGACCAGATTTGAAAACCGGATAAAAGCGTTGCTTTCACTGGGATTCGAACCGGGGACCCCTATAACCAAGGGAAGGCACTCAACCAACTGCGCCATCCAGTACTATTAATAATACAAATATATTAATTTAGTATAAGTTTATAAGATGAATATGTACATAGGTTAATAATAATAGTTAAGTAATAGATATATAGAAGAAAAAATATAAATAATTTAATTCAGATACAAAATGCATGAATAACAACCTAAACAAATAATTAATAAACAAAATTTGCACAAACAGAATTGAAATTATGTATACACTTTGTAAACTATAATTGTAGAAGTATCTTGGCTAGAGTAACAGATTTCTTGTTCAAAGGTTTCTTTCCGGCGCATTTTGAAGCATTGAATTCCACTCTGTTGTTGTTTCCCCAGTTAATTATGCTCTCAAGATCGGAATTCAATGTGCTTAACATACGCTGCAGCAGACACTGTAGCAGACAAGAGATCATTAATAAAAATGAGAAAGAGTGTCGGAGACAGAACAGAGCCTTGGGGTACACCAGCATTTATTTGGTGGATATCGGACTTGAACCCATCGAAAACAACTTGAATTGAAGGGTTCGAAAGGTAATTTCTAATCCATAGAAGAAGAGATTCATCGATACCATATGCACGCATTTTCGACAAAAGAGCTTGATGCCAAACTCTGTCAAATGCCTCAGAAATATCAAGTGCAACGATCTTGTTTTCACCTGCATTATGCAAAGATGTGTTCCACTTTTCGGTGAGATAAGCTATCAGATCACCAGTGGACCTGTTGCTACGGAAACCGTACTGCCGGTCATTAAGAAGCTTCCGCGATTCAAGATATTTCATAAGCTGGCGATTTATCAGCGTTTCCATGACCTTAGAAAGAACGGACGTAAGTGCTATGGGTCGGTACGAGGTGGGTGACGAAGATTCGCCCTTTTTAGGGAAGTGCTGGACAAATGCTGTTTTCCATCTGCTCGGAAAGAGAACTAAAGAGTAGGATAGATGAAAAAGCTTACGCAATGGTTTTGCCAGCGCAGAAGAATCGAGATCTTTAAGTACTCTTGCAACTGTACGAGTGCGGAAGTGGATTTGTCCCATGGAGAAATCAACGCTCTCAAGTACAGGTGGAGACATATTGGAATCTGGCAGTGTTGAGCTGGCTGCAAAATGCACCGCAAGCAGATTGGCTTTGTCTAAAGAGCTGACAGCTGGAATGTCATTGTAAATGAGCGTGGGAATTGAAGACGAGGGGGAATTCCTTATGCTTTTTACAAATGACCAAAAGTTGTTGCTACCTTTGGGACATTGTAGCACTTTTGCCTCAACTTTTGGTCATAAGAGAATTTCACACGTCTGATAGTTGCTTGGTTGGTATAAGTGGCTATCCGATTTTTCTTAAAAAGCGGGTACAAATAGCACAGTTGCGCGCCGTTTTGATACCACACCTCGTTGACCGTGGTTCTTTGGTTAGCTAAATGCAGCCAACGGAGTTTATATTATGTTAGATATGCCAGACAGTCACAGAGAAAGTGAGGCAAACTTTCCTCTGAGTGGTTGTCGAGGCAACTACGACAGAGTGGGTTGAACGGTATTCCGGGTCTAGCAGCGTAGATGCCTATAGGCCAGTGTCCCGTGCTTACAGCCACGACTCTAGCCATTTCTTTTAAGGAGGTCATCAGTCCTTCTTTGTACTTGGATGACCTAGTCCACCGTCTACTACTGGCAGTGTTGATAGATGGCGTGTTAGAGGTGGTTGATTGAGGGCCAACTCATTGGGGGCGTTGCCGGAAGCTCCTTGCTTGGCCAGTTCGTCGGCAATCTCATTTCCCTCTACGTTGCTGTTGCCTGGAACCCAGAGAAGAGTAATATTACACCTGCTTACACTGTTGCTCCAATTTGGAGGAAGTGTATACTGATGAGATGGCACTTATGGCTGCTTGGCTGTCGATGCAGATCGCTGCATACTGAAGAGTTTACACGCTTCTCTGATCGCTAGTACTTCAGCCTGGAAGATACTCGAGTGATCTGGGAGGGAGTAAGAGTTCGAGATATTGAAGTCCGCCAAGAAGACCGCTGAGCCTACACCGTGGTCTAGCTTAGATCCGTCTGTGTAGATCAGAAATTGGTATTCAGAGACGAGTGATTGGGTTTTTCAGTTCTCTCTGGATGGAAATCCAGTTCTCTCTCGGTAACCATGGCTGAAATTTGTTCCCGTATTACCTCCTGGGAGCCACGAGTCGGAGGTAAGATCTCAGGGGCGGGATCTGTGTATCCCGGGAAGTGAGTGAGGGTCAAAAGGATTATATATGGCTGAATCCGTCCAAGTTCCGTCCTTTCGTTTAATGAACGACGAGCAAGAAGGGCCTTTGGCTAGGTTCTATTCAATATACAGTCCCCCCTTCGACAATTCGAAACTCAAGGGACCTCACAGAAAATTCGAATTAACGAGAGTTTGAAATATCAAATGGTTCGAAATTTTCGAGAGAAAAAATATGAATTCGAATATTATTTATTAACTGGTAATTTTTTAACAAAATCAAAAGGTAAGTACATATATATGCATCATACATGTACATACGTACATATTATGTAAATAATGTGAATTAATTATTAGTCTTTAATGTTGGTTTGCTTCCAAGCACATAACTGAGACTGATCAATAACTTTTTTGTATCAGAAATGGAGCCAGAAATGCTTTTTCATCAGTACTGTTTTGTAGACAGAGGCCCCGATTGCGAGTGCCGATTGAATAGATAATCGACAAATTTGACGACTGTGTACTAATACTTTGGTATTGTGTAACTCAACTCAACTCGAATCGTATTATTTTAAATTAATGTACATATGTGTATCGATTATCGTTCGATAATGGGATAATGGGCAATTGGGGCCAGAAGCTTTGTAATTTGTCGAATGAGGTTCTTGCTTCCTTTACTGACACCTCAGTCAAAGACTCTGTTGTACCATCCTCATCTTCCTTGTTTCATTTGTATCTGCAGAAGATAAAATTCGCCGTCGGTAAGAGGACCTGAGACAGCAACATCTTCATCCACCTGAACAAAGTCATAAAAACTCATAGCGCTGATATCAATCAGTGGTGCTATTGCTGCTTCATATTCCGTAATTATAGGCTGATTTTCCTGATCTTCTTTTAAGAAACCGGATTTTTTGAAGCAGTTGACAATTGTTTTTGGTGTCACAGCACTCCATGCCTTGCCAATCAGTAAAATAGCCGTCAGGACCGTGATAATTGTCGAGAGATTCTTTTACGACATCACTTTTCTTCCCACCTCCATCAACTTTTTCGATTAACTCCTTCCTTTCAGCGTTCGTCAAGTATTTGCACTTTTAATCTGTAACCAACGAAAACTGAAACTAAACTAACCAAGCTGAAGTGTGTATCAAACTACTCATTTCAATAACAAATGCTTTTGCAACGATTAGACCAAAATGTACCTCTATGCAATCTATGCAAAATGATAACTTTGAATTGTCGAGTGTTCAACGCCCATGAGTTCGAATTAACGCGTCGTTTTGTTACGTAGCCATGAAATTTTTGATCGAATTACCAAGTGTAAGTTTTTTTTATAAAAAAAAGACTAATGGAGAGCTTCGAATTATAGAGAACTTCAAATTTACGAATTAACGAGAGGCGACTGTACAATAATAATAATATAATAATATGGGTGGCGCTACAACCCGTAGAGGGCCAGGGCCTAGCTTCTCAGCAACCACTCGTGTTGTGCGTGCTATTGTTCTATCACGAGTGGAAGGGACCTACAGTTTTATGCTGACTCCGAAAGGCCAATTTTGAGAAGCTTTTTCTAGACAGTTATACTCTTTGAGCATTGTCAGTGACTCGAAAGAGGTGGGGCCATGAAAAGTATTTCTTGTCGTACCAGGAATCGAACCTAGACAGCTAGGTCCAAGTGCGTAGGAATCGACGCACATACCCACAACGCCACGGGCCACCACGAGGCGACTGTACAAGCCTTTTGTAAAAAAAAATTATCGTTTCTATCATTGCCATCATTGTCTTGCCATATATCGCATTGTTGGTTTAGTTTGGAATTCGCTATCAAAGCAGGGTTTAACGTGTATATTTATCGTTTTGGCGACTGATTTTTGGCGATAGCTATTTCAGTATCGTTTTCATACAAAATGAGAATAATTATGTATACATATCTTGTTCTTCACTTTTGTGACGATTTCAGAGTGATAGGACGCATATGTATTAGTTTTGGGCGCAAGCTGAAATGAGAATGTGTTGGTGAAATTTGAGAGGAATCAGAGCACAGATGTCATTTTTATGTGAGGGATATTGTTCTCCGAGCCTTCAAACTGTATACAAAATAAGCGATAGGCGAGACAATAATGATTGTCTTACATCGACGATATCACTGAAGAGAATCGAGTGGACGATAATCGTTTGAAAAATTACGCTATTAGTGCCCAGGTTTCTTTGCTTTCAACGTAAAAATGGTCAAACAAAGCTTCAAAAAAAATAAACAAGTGTTTATTGAAATGCAAGTTTACTTTTTACTAACATAATTGTGCGTGGAAGTAGGTATAATTACTTCGATGGGTATGCATATATAGAATGCGTTATTTTTACAATATCAAAACTGTATCAAATTGCCAAGTTTGAATGCGACATGAGATACTCTTCCTAACATTGTAGAAGTCTGAATAACTTTATAACTCTGTTTAAGTGTTTCCAAACAACGGAGAACATCAATCCCACACAACACCCAGAACCCAAAATAAAAATGGCTTCCTTGGTTACAAAGAACTCAAAGCTTTGTACAAACTCGGTATTAAACTCCACCCCTAGCAACGATGAGTCGATTTCCACCCTTCTAATGAATAGTGCCAATGGATGAACGAATTCATCTCACAACCAGAGTAACAACCGATAACAGTTTTTCGAATGGTCAGAGAGTGGTGTAGAATTCATTCACATCCTGTGGAATAAACTCATTTTGGATTCAGCGTCCGAAGAGTACGGTTGAATTTATCAGTGAATTCGGATATCTTATTCGAATACATGATTTAATTGGAAGGTTCAGTAAAAATATTGTGTGAGCTTACACATGTCGTGAAATCAACTTTCAGACTTCACCTCAGATATGGTGAGTACTTAGTCTGTGAATTAGATAATACAAATTCTATTTCTTCTCTTGATCTTTAGAAATACCAACTATATATGTGTTAATGTATTAAAGGAAACTCGTTACTTAAATAAGTAGGAGAAACCAGATTATAAAAAAAAAGTTAATATTCGTTTCATTTAGTTTAAATATTACTAAACAAACTTAATAAAATTGAAGCATTGATCGTATTAAAGCATTATTAATGCGGAATGCCTCACATCGTATTCACGTGGGGTTGAAAAGTGAGTAATCCACGGCGAGCGAGGAGATATAGACACCATCGTGAAGGAATTCAGAAGCACAAGTTCGTATGAATATTTGTTTAACAATCGAGTTTTTACGATGATCAACCGCGTTCCGTTCATTATCACGAGCCAATGGATCGCAACTGCAATGGCGTGGCTGATTCATCTAAAGCCCGTATGACACTGTATTATTTCACTATTGAAATTGCCAATAAGTGTGTAATCCAACAACATTTCTTTGCTCTGGCAGCTTGTTTTTTGACATTTCAAAATTTACCTCTGTTTGAAAAGCAAAAACATACAGACAATATACAAAGACATTTACCCTGCATACTAGGTAATAATTGATGTCTCTTTCCAAAACAAATTGCAGCACCTTTTCTTCCAAGCTGCTTTAAAATTACGGAAAGAAGGAATACGGGCTTAATAGATCGTAATTTCAGTAACATGGGTTAACAAGTGACAAGTGTTGTAATGTGACGATACTAGTGGTGGCGTATCGATAGTATCGATTGCTAATTGGTGTTATTTTATTTATTGTACTTGGCGGTTCGAGTTCATGACCAAATATCACAAATTTCCATCCACACATCACTCAATGTCGCATTACATCACACATGTGGCATCCGATACACCGGCGAGAATACCATACAAGGAACCTCCGGCAGAATCCAGACTCAAAACAAAATAAAAAATTCGAACTTAAGACCAACAAACTGAAGAAAGGAGGTGAATATGATTATGATTCATTATTTTGTAATTATGTATCTCATATCAGTTACTTAAGCCGAATCACGTCAATAGAAGCAATAAGCTACCAACTATTCCAGCTTCGAACCTATGATTTCAGACACATGTCGTGATGACCGAGCATAAGTCCTATCGTTATATTTGTTGAATGGCTCTTCAATGGTAGAGGTTAAACCTAACTTAACGCCGAAATTTCCAAGTCCAATTGGGTGCTTTCGATTCTTTTTGAGAATCAATGAGTTAATTTCGTATACCACGATTTTTGCTAGTACCAGGTATATTGAGGGTTAAGTTCCCATTTGAAAATACAAATTATTTAGTAGAAGCATAACTTATAGGTTTCCGATCACTGCATGGACCGAATAAATAAGTCTAAGGAATTTGTTATCGCTCAACCAACTGTCATTCAGGTCTTTCCGGTTATAATATAAGTTGGAAATGGTTTACCATTTTTGGAATATCATTTTGATAACCTTTCTTGTTTGTTTTATTCTTTGGGTACTCTAAAATCCGATGTGCTAATGACGACTATGAGGAAGAAACATTTTTAAAAAAAATATCAAAATGTAGGAACGGTCGATAAAAAAATTCTTTTTATAATTGTCACCAAAATAATAATTTTCTTTTTAGGTAGCCACCTGTCGTCCTGCTGCTACATTATTTTGACTGCACTGTCTGTCTGATGCTGATTTATCAGAGATATGAATAAAGTATACGACGGTTTGATCAGATTTAAAATTAAGCTTAGAAGAAGTAACTCAGAGCTTTATTAGTGTAACGCTTACGAATACGCCTCTAATTTGGCGTCTACTTTAACAATAGGTTGTACGGCATACCATATCCTCATGGCCAATGCCACTCACCCGTGCTTGAATGCTGTTGCTGCATACCGCTGGCTATGTTCATATTTCAGTTAAAACTACAACTCACGCTAGATCGTTAGATCCGAGGCGAATCAATTACAATTGTTTATTCCACAATACCTATCGCATTTTGCATTCATAACTCCAACAAATACCAACCGAAAAATAGTAACCACACCTCAGCTTGTGCTAAATCCCGATCCATCAGTGTCAACTCACTAGGAATAGCCAAATATTTGCTTGTAGTTTCTTCATCCATCCTTACATTTAACACTTCCTAAATTTCTTCTTTATGTGCCCTTATGTGGGCCTCAACCAACAATCCTCTATAGGACAATCTCTGGTTAACTGACTCAAGCTGGTTGAGGCCCATCTCCACTTGATTGTACAAGCTTTGACTAGGGAATGAAAGACAAATTCCGCCAGAGTTCCAAATGGCGCACAATAAAGAATATATGCGTAGATACCTGGACAGACCATGTCGGTGTATAGCCCCAACCAGCTGGTGGTTGAATCTTCTATTACTGACGACCTCAACGCAAACAGGTCCCGCTCACAATTGTCCTCTGAAAGCGACAAACTACTTCTTCATCCACTTTTGAAACTGCCTATTCCTCTTTTTATTGTTTTGATTTGTCTAAAAGCCTTTTTGGTGATAAAGGTATATAAAGGTGTCGAGTTCGTTGCTGAGCTTCATCGTGAACAGTGAGAATTATTTTTCATTGCCCTGCACTGCCTGAAGAATTTTGTAGGAATGTCATGGGCACAGCGGTGTATAGCTCGCCTGACGTTGCAAAAAGGAAACCGAACTGATAAGGATCTTTCAGATTGTTGGAATATTACAGACGTTCACACAATACGGTAGGAAAGGTTGGAGCATTTAAAGGGGTTTCCTCTCTTGTGGATTGCTCACCTGTGCTATAATTATTTATTAATTATCTTCATCCGCATGTGCTACAGTTGCACGGTTTTTATATTTATTTTCATCAACACACAGAGACTGCTTATTTATACTACGAAATGAGAATTGTGCTTTGTTCTTGTTTTTATAAAAGGTATTTCGATGATTGACTCTCTTATGTTATTTTTTGGTGCAGTTGTGTATCTTATGGGTTAGATCAACTTAAGTAACAAGCCAATTGCGTGTATTTAAACATATGGATAACTTTTCAAATCTTTTAAATGCCGTAGAATGATAAATATTTCCATTTGATTTATTCACAGAGGGTTTTACTTTATTTTATTTCAGTCACTCATCTTTCGAGAACTTCGCCGATGACATGTTCAATAGTATCTTTTTCGTTTATGCTAGTAAAAATCCCTCCAACTATAATAGTAACATGCGACTGAATTCGAATATATGTACATCAAATCCAGCGGAAGTATCTTCATCACGAAGGTAATTTTATGACGATTTCAGTAATTGATGAAACTATTAATTTGCTTTCTTTCAGATTGTCTTGCATAAAACTTCGAGCAACTAAAACGCTGCTCTTTACTAAATCAACTACAGCAGGATTTTCAGGAATGATTTAATTTGCGGTCCACCATCACTCCACAGTGAAGAAGACCAGATATGTCCTGTGTATTTAATACACAGCACATATCATTTCGAGAGTACTATGGACACATTATGCCCTGTTTACCAGGGACGGTGGAACTAATGATCACAACGTTCTTCTCACTCTTGCCGGAAGATGTTCCGATTTTAGAGAAGAAAAAGATTTCAACAGGAAGGAGGATATTGTTTCGTTCTTGAATGAACGATCTTCATGGCTAATGATCGCCAATATATTTTAATCCAACATAGCTTGATTTCTTGTCACGGACACCCATTAATGCCGAAGTATGGTCCACTGAGTCGGCGAATGGTTTGCCACCTATTTTTTAGCTGCTCGCACAGCCAATTTGCATGTTCTTCGCGCTTCAGTTCACCGGTCACGAGAAACAGAGTCCCCCAAGAAAATCCAGTCTCTGTAGGTCCTCTTCTTCTCCCTGAGGGCTGCTTGAACTCCGGGTGTTGTACACCACGCAGTTAAATTCTCACCACCAGCCGCCACTCCAAGCCGCTTCACTCCAGGGTACAGATAATAAGGTAATATATTGCGCATGTGTCAAAAAATGCTAACACCGAAAAAATCCAAGATGGCTGTCGACTGTGATGAATTTTTTGTTTAATATGTATGTTGTACGCTAATAATTGTTTGAATTTGAATTCTTTACAGAGACTTTTATTCATTTATAATGATACATATTGAATTATAACGATTCTAAAACAACAATCGCCTGCGACTTGGTGTAGGGGTATCTGGAAACAAATTTAATATGTGTGTGCATGAGAAATTAAAACAGAAAAATGCTAATTCCATTGAACACAGAAGTATGTAATTTATTAGTACATAAGTTAATATAAAAATGATTCTCTGTTTACAACAAAATATCACAAATTCAAAACAGACTAGCTTAACTCTACTATTTTACAATATTATTTTTATCATTTTTCTTTTTCGTGTTGTCAAATTATATTCTATTATATTATTGCGCTGCTTAATTCTAAAGTACATACAGTTAGTCCCAAAAGTAAGTATACACTTCATCAACTTCACAAATAATGCGACCAAAATGCAACCTGCTAGTAATATTTCTACTTCACTGTCAACACATTTTCCTCACGTAATTGAACTTCCATCTAAAAGCAAAGAAAACGGTTAAAAAACGGAATAAAATAGTCACTTATTTTCTTTCTCCTTTGAAATTGAGAATTGTATTGTGTGAGTTAGTTTAAAAGTCCTGTAAAGATAGATTTATTGCTAATTGTGAAGATGGCGCCTTGAGGAAAGGAACTTTCTAATGACTAGAAAAAATTGTAAATATGTACATACGTGACCGGAAGAAAATTTCTTTTACTTTTCTTTCGGACGGTATGTCTGCCAATAAATTCATTAATTGTTTGAAATAGTTACGACAGTAAACAATATCATCTTTATTGAAACTTTTAAAAATTGCTTCCATTTTGCCATATTTACCATCATTTCATCTTTAGGTTTTTGAAGAAATCCCTTCGTCCGCTGATTTGTCCATGTGAACGATGTCGCTTGCTGCGTATTTTGTACAGCTAAATCTGGATTATTGATCTTGTGGCAAATGTATCCCGCTAAATTCTCCATCGCTCCATCGTACTGTAGGGATACCAGCTCATCTGCCGGCTCTTCAATTGCTATGAATTCGAGATTGAGCGTCTTCAGTAGAGTACAACTTAAATTGCCCGTGCCTTCCAAATCGGATGTATTATCTGCTAAAGTATTGACTGTGAAGGATGTAAATACGAACATGTTGTATTAAAAGAATATATGGTTACTTATAGAATAAAACATACCATTCATAGATAAATTTCCTTAATTTGGTCCAAGTATGTATGACCGAAGCCGATGCATGAATTCCAAACTGTTTGGATGATTGTATAGGCCACCTTTGGATCGAATCGTTCCGAAAAAATTCCATAAAACATCTTGGTTGAGTCGGTACCTCAGGAAATGTTGTATTCAGTCTTCAAGTCGTTGTACAGAAGTTTTAGAGACTTATTCGTCATGAAAATGATTGTAAAAACAAAAAACTTAGTTAATTCAACATTACTTTTCTGGAAGGTCTCCATGGTTCGTTTTCGTTTAACTCTTATATTGGGCATTACGGAAGTCATCGCATCGACAATTCCAAATTGGAGCGATTCAGAAAGGCCAACGCCTTGAACTCGTCCACGACTATCCTGGTAAGGAACTCTTACGTTGAGGCAGTAGAACCAATCATTCACTTGATTGTAAAGATGTACGTATGTAACAATTGATTTTAAAGGAAAGTGTTTGAAAAACACAGAACAATAAGCCAACCAAACCAGCACCTCTCATCACACGAACGTCACAAACTATCCGTTTCATACACGATGGTACCAAAAAGAGATCTATCAACTATTTCTGTTGAAGACTCGGACGGTACCACGTGTATTTATGAAGAAGGTGTCCATTATGGACATGCCATTTGCACAGCAAAAGTCCAACAACTTCTCTCTGCTCGCGTTTTAATGAGGATCACCGTTCCGCCCAATCACACGCCCCCATGTCGTTACATCCAGCCAAGTCAACCATCATGATGTAGGAATCCATTTCCCCTACCCTATCAAGGGCAGCATCAACTTCATCCAGAAAACAGGGAATACACCGTCAAGCAATTCGTCTTTTGATGGTGTAATACGACAAAAAATGTAATGAATGCAGTTTCATTAACTGACATTGCATCATTTCTAATCATTAACAATTGTTTTGAAAATTCAACAGCTGATACATCATTTTGCAATTCAACAAAATATGTTGTAAGAGAAAATACGTTCACATGCCTCCACAAATAGGGTGGCTTCAAGCAAGAATGAATTTCATCTGCGAGAGTTGATCTGGATAACAGGGAAAGTTTGTCGAAAATCTGTTGACAACAAAATCAAGGACCCACCAAACAAATCGGAATTATCTCAGTGCAAAATGTGCAGTTCAACCATCTTCTAATAATGTTGCTTGCTGCAATACCAGAATATGCCAGCGCTAGTGAAATTCTGTTTTGAGTACTTAGTGATGCTAAAAGCAGTGATTTTAAAAAAGTTTTGCCTGTTCCTCTTGGAGCATCCAAAAAGTAAAATACTCCACTCACATCATTAACTACACGTACAATTGTTTCATATTTGTCTGTTTGTATATTGGTTATCGTTCTGGAGCGTTCTGTTCAATAGGGACTGCCATGTTTGTTTTTCGACGCGCTCCAAAACAAAAACCATACACATACAAACATGTTATATAGCTACAAGCCATCGTATTGACTTCTACTATCAAGAACAAAAAATAATTTTGTCGAAAGAATGAACCGTTTTTGAAAACAGTTATGCCACACAGAATATTAAGATTTTCTTTATATTTGTAATATTATTAATAAATGAATATAAACCTTTCATCTTACATCAATTTACATTTCTATTTGTGTTTTTTTTTAGTTTTTAAAGGATTTTATATACGAAATTATGTTGCGATGAAGGTTTAAGCAACACATCTGTCCAGTGTCAAAAACGGACCCACAATCAGAAATAAGAGAGCAAGGATATCCAACTTCGGCGAGAATTTCCCCTAGTCCACATCGGAGAGAAATGTGAGAGTAGTGGAACTCCCTTGTATATCACACATACTCTTACAAAAACCATGGATCCACCACAATATGGCGGCCGATTCGTGGATTTTGTGGGATAATGGCGGCAGATTCGTGGATTTTGTGGGAAATCGTCGGCAGATTCATGGATTTGCCCAATCTCATGTACTATTGTTCGGAGGGTGTTCAAAAGGTGACTCATATTTTTAAGAGCACATATAATACTTGGGTGAATAAAAATGTAATGCTATTTAAATAATACATGTGAATCTATTTACAGGAATATTTTGAATCAATTTAATTCTTCAAAGTAATATATAGGCGATCAGCTTACAGTTGTATATCATTCATGAATTGTGAAAACTCATGAATTTAAATACCGTAATTGTTCAGAAAAATGTCTAAATAATGCAACTAAAACTAACTCATGAAAATGGTTGTCAAAATTTGGAATTAACTTCCATCACATTTCTTTAAAAAACTAAAATGACCAAAAAAGTTATTTTTTTAAATGATTCATGCAAATTTTTCAATATTATTATTATTAGTACTTTTACACAAGTTTCGCGTGAATGCATTTGATATGTTTTATTCATACATGTGCAGAAATAAATATGTACATTAAGTAAAGTATTCATTAATTTCACCCTAGTGCTTCAGATAGTAATTCCCACAAATGGGAGTTTAATAAATCTGCTTCATGAACATACGCTTTGTTCGTTTGCTTACCCCTCCTTTCTGTGTTGAAAATTTAACACCAAAATTTGAAAAAAGGTCAGTTACGAGCGAATTTTTAAATAAGAACTCTAATTCACCCAAATACTACGGTTGGGGAAGGGCGTCAGCTGTTTACCAGCTGTTCGTAAGAGCTCACATGTATTCACAGACAGGGGAGAAAAAGCGTATAAAAAACGCTGTCAGATGAAATCAAGGGGCAAGAGAGGTAGAAGTTGGATATCTCCTTGCTCTCTTATTTCTGCCCACAATGAGATGACAATAAATAGATGACGGTTTTGTAACAAGCTCACCAGAGAAACATTCCGTACACCATGTATTACTCCCTTCTGTCTATTTGAACCCAAATTCTGCTGAGATTAATGAAAAATAATTCTTTTCAAATTTTCTTTTATTTCATAGTGTAAGAATCTTTGTGAATTTTAGTCGAAGTTTGATTGCTGAATAAAAACGTGCTCAAGGAGAACTAAAATAATTTCGCTTGTTTGATTTAATTTAAAATCGTAAAAAAAAATAATTTATATTTGGAATTTCATAAAAATAAAATTCTTTTAGAATACTCACACTTTCCTGCAGACACTTTTTTCTGCAGCAAACAGAAACAGAGGCACTTTTGAATGTCACTCATCCGACGTCCAACTTCAATGCATTCAAAATAATAATTAAATCGTTTAAATCCTTCGTTTAAATCCTGTTCAGTTCTCACTGACATCTTGCTTTTTGTTACAAGAATATTCCATATTTTCTGTATTTAAAATGCTGAATTTCCGTAGTAAAACTGATTTCAGGATATGTTGAACTGAACTTAGTAGTAATTTATAGCAGTATTGTAGCATTTAGGATGATTTCACCACTATCTTCTTCAGAAGTCAATATACTTATTTTTTTTAATTGTATAGGTCTACCTTTTGGACTACGGTTGCTCATTTAAAGTGGCAAATATCACTAGTCTCAAATAATGCACTTTAGAGGCGCTCAAAGTTGAAGAAAACTTTTCTAAATCAAGTATTTCGGAAGACGTGCATTTCTGTCTCAGCCTACGCAAACAATTAAAACAAATCTACATAGAAGTTAATTCACCTTCAACCTGTAGCTGTTTGTTTGGTGTTTCTTTTGTTTTTTTTTGGTATCGGTATTATTTTTCTTCCAAGCTATAGTTTAACTAAGATGGATTTAAGTCACATCAGCACTTAAGTGCCGTTCATATGGGAACACTACGAATCATGAACTTCTCATTCTCTGACACTTCATTCGTACGTATGTAGGATAAAATTTGGGGAAACTGAATTTGTGCGTTCTTAACTTCACAGTTCGCAAATAGAACAATTGATTCGCGGAGAGACAATTTAAAATCGGTAATTAGTAGGCTAACCAAAAATATGCTCTGAAAAACCATTTATAGCGCTTTAAATGTGGTCTAAAAGCGACGTTAACGCTCTACAAACTATTTCAAACTGGAAATATCACGAAAAATTTTCAAAAAATATTATTTTTAAATATGTTTTTTTTTATTTGAGGAAACACAACTAAATATAAAAGAACTTAATTTAATTACTTAAATACAACAAAATTCTTTGTGAATACTAATTTCAATACTTGTTGCAATAATTTTGCTTAAATTAACAAAAATAAAACTTGACTATTTGCTCTAAGACAATTTTTTATGTAGAAAAACTTAATTTTTACCTCAACGGATGTGATATGCCAAATAGTTAAATGTCATTATCTAAGAGATCGTGTATTCATTCACTGTTGAATTTTGACCGGAAAGATACAAATTTGTTTTAACGTTTTAAATCACGGTTTTTTTCGTAACATTTGACATTTTGGTCTTCATTTGTCTCCCCATTTTGAAATCAATGGTAGACAAATATATTGAAAAAATTCACAAATATGCTCAAATATGTTGTAAAAATTCGTAAATATGCTGAAATATGCAAAATATGAACAAAATGAAATAAATAGGGATCTGTGCTTAGTTTTGTATAAAATTACATCTGTATAAATAATGTATTTCTCATCAAATTTCCAATACGACCTTCCATAAAACATGCTTTGCCATATTTCCAGTTGCCCTAGTAATTGCTATACTTAAACTATCTTTTTTAGTGGTGGCCCGTGGCGTTGTGGGTATGTGCGTCGACTCCTACGCACTTGGACTTACCTATCTAGGTTCGATTCCTGGTACGACACAAGAAATACTTTTCACGGCCCCACCTCTTTCGAGTCACTGACAATGCTCAAAGAGTATAACTGTCTAGAAAAAGCTACTCAAACTTGGCCGTTCGGAGTAGGCATAAAACTGTAGGTCCCTTCCAATCGTGATAGAACAATAGCACGCACAACACGAGTGGTTGCTGAGAAGCTAGGCCCTGGCCCTCTACGGGCTGTAACGCCACCCATTAAATATATTAAATTATCTTTTGTAGAGATTTTTGTTGATAGAAAGACTTGATAATTCAAGCCGCATCTTTCGCTGCAAAAGGGTTGTTTCTGAAAGTTCGTGGCTCATAACACAAAATATTTAAGACTAGAAGTAAAACCATTTAATATCTTGAATATCAAAACAAAAAATGTATTGACAGCCGCTAATTTGTTAATCGGCCTTCTAAAAAACTATTCATTATGAAAGGAAACCAGGAAGAGTGAATACTGTTTGCAGAATAATATCTGTGGATAAAAAAGGTTAATTTTTTTGTGATGAATAAAAGTGAAATAAAAGTAATATAAGTAGCAGCGATGGAATATCTTACGTTCGAATACCACTTGATAAGCGACCTCAAGGTGTCTTGGAATAAAATCCTATTAAATATTATAATTTTATCGAATCAATACCATGTGGGTGCAATGCAGTCATCAAAAATCATATATGCACTTCGGTATGTATTTAAATTGGAAGTTGCAAATGTTTTGTCGCGCAACAAACCTGCAGGTAACAAAAAAAAATTATGGTTCAGCACACCTTGTTTTCCTTTTACCATAAGGGCCCAATCCAATAGAATCCGACGATTTTTCGAAGGACTAGCAGTTTGCTATGAATTATAGAATTTTCGATTTATCGGAGTACGAATTATCGCGAATGCTCTGTAAATCATTGTAATCAGCTGTAGTAGTGGGGTTGTATGGGTTTCGGGCACAACGTATTCATTGGGCACCTCTTTTCAGTCCGGCAAAAACGATTTTTGTGGATTATAACGTATATACACGCAACGGATTCTATGGGTTTGGGCCTTAAGTTACAATTATAAAAACAAAAGAAAAACTGATTCTTTTTTTTTGAATTCATTGTACAAACTTATTGTCTAGACAGAAAAAAATGGTTAGACTACTTCTAACTTACGGTCCCTCGGCGGGCACTCTAAGCTAAACTGATTTCTAAACTATGTCTCTCGACTTAAACGAACAATATACTTTTTTAATAGCAGCATTAATTTTTAAAAAATTTCTTCTTGTCTTCCATGACTTTTCTTACGCATTATAATTGAAATATTGATGATTTTTTTCAGTGAACATAAATTCAGTTAAAAAGATTAAAGTATTTTTCATCTATGACAACAACTATGACAACATACACTCATAACACGCTTTGCGCGGTTTCACTTTTGTGCGATTTTCATATACCTACCCGGATTCGATTTGTGCGACTTCGATTTTCGCGAAATATCGTTTTTGTCTTCAAAGAATCATGGCGGGCCATTGTTTTTCTGTTGAAGATTTACATGCATACATATCCATGTAATTTACTCAGTTGTCTTTTGTGAATGAATGAATCGGGCAATAGTGTAGCGAGAAGATCGTTTTGTCCAGTCGTTCACAGACCTCCACCCAGTGCAGACGTGTTTCGACTTAGTGCGGAAATATTAATTTATCAAGTGCGAAAACTATCGCCGAAGTGAAATAAGAATCGGTGGCTTCACGGTAGAGTGATCGCCGGTGACTTCGTGGTGCCGGGTTCGAATCCCGTAGAAAAATTGAAATCCTTTTTTTTTTAATTAAAATAAACAAAGACACTTAGTGTGAGTCAGGGCAATGAAGCCATCTGCGCGACTCGAGCTCCGAAAATCGGGTGATGTTGTACCGGTGGCTGGGACATCAGACCACCAGTCAACACAGAAAGAGGCGGGGAGGAAAAGGAGGAAGAAGCTTCAGCCACAGCCAAACCTGGTGAAGCGCCGTTCCAGCCTTGGATCAGCCGATGCGAAAATTGCGGCAACAGCCGCAATTACAACAGCAGCAGCATCAACAACAACAACTGTAGCCACAACTACAGCAGCAGCAGCCAGAAGGCAGCAAACTTTGGTCGACGACGTAGAATACGAGTCGACAGAAGGCGAGGGGAGATTCTCCTACAGCGGTAGAGAGAACCTCTTCAATGCTCTAACGTCGTCCGAATCAGAGGACGAAGAGGAAGAGGACCGGGAGCAGCTGATTAAGAGCCAGAGGGAGAGGGAGGAGCTGGATGCCCACATCAAAGCCCTCCAAATCAAATTAAGGGCCAGGAGAGCGGCCAAAGAGGCTACTCAACAAAAACAGCAGCCAAAAGAGCAGCAACAACAAGAACAGTCCCATCAGTTGCCAAAGGGACAACGATCAACAGCTGCCAAGAAGCAACAGCAGCAGCAACAACAACTACATCAGCCAAAGCAGCAGCAACAACAACAACAGAAACAGCAGCAGCAGAAGAAGCAGCCGCAGCAGCAGAAGCAGCAACAACAACAACAGCGGAAGCAACAACTGCAGCAGCCAGCCAAAAAGGAGAGATGCCCTCCAATCAACGTCTTCGGACTGGAGACGAAGGACGTCGACACCTTATGTAAGTTGGCCACCAAAGAGTCTTATTATATAAGGTATAAGGGTCCATTAAGAGTATCTGTCCATTGCTTATCAATGGCAGACTATCAAGTTGTTAAAGACAGGCTAGCGGTGTCGGAGGCCGAGTTTTTTTCGTACACCCCAAAAGGGGAAAAAGTGCAGACCATGCTCCTTAAGGACGTGGATCCTGACACTGATCCGGAGGAGATCCTCGCTTAGCTGCGCCTAGCGCAGAGCGGCGATGTCCAGGTCGTTGGGGTTAAGCCCTTCATCACTGCGGTTTCGAAAAGGGAGAACAGGAAACTTCCGTTCTTCCTAGTCCAGGTCACCCCAGACAGCAAATTAGATAGTCTAAAACGAATACATCGTCTAGGCTCTATTGATGTCAAATGGGATACATTAAAGAAGACAAAGCACACACTCCAGTGTGCTCGTTGTCAGAGGTTTGGGCATGCCGCGGCGAATTGCAACATGCAGTCTCGCTGCGTCAAATGCGCAGGAACCCACAATCGAGGGGAATGCCCCTTAGGGCCGGAGAAAGTTGAGGATAGGAGCAAACTAAAATGTGTATTCTGTAAGACCAGCGGGCACCCTGCCAACTATCGGGGATGCCCTAAGGTCCAAGAAATCAGAAAAATAATAGAGGCCAAAAGGAAAGGAAAAATGGTAGAAGCGAGGCCAGTGCCCCGTGCTCCAGCTACCACTGTTACTCCGGCAGTCTCCTATGCCAAAATGGCATCGGGTAGGCGACCGGTTCAACAGACAGTGCCGAAAGTGGCCCCTGTCCCAGTGGCCAGGCAACCTGAAGCTGATCTGGATCTGAAGACGGTCCTGCTCTCCATCCAGGGGCAGATCGCTCAGCTTCAAAAGCAGTTCCTTGAGCAAGCAGCGCGAGTAGACCTCATCTACTCGACGCTGTTCGGAGAGTTAAACGCAACATCGGTTTAATGGCTGCGCAGGCAGCCCGTAACCTTAAAATCCTAGCAGTGAATGTGAATTCACAAGAATTACCATATCATTCGAAGAGACCGAGGCTACCTAGCTGGTGGGGTCGCTCTCCTAATCAAAAAAGGCCTTTGTCATAAGGTCGTGTATAGCGGTGAAGTGCGAAAATTCCAGGCGATAGAAGCGTGTATCGCACGCATCCCCCTTCGGGGTGGTAAGCGGTTATATGTGATCGCGATCTATGCGTCTGATAAGGCACGTATCAATCCCCATTTCATTTCAGAGCTCGATACTCTATTTACTAGCCTTCGACTGAGCTCGGAAGAGAACTACTATGTCATAGCCGGGGATTTGAACTCGAGGCATATGGATTGGGGCAACGTGGTGCATAACGCCAGGGGGACCTCATTGTATAACTGGTTGGTAGAGCACAATAGTGAGTTCAAGCTAGATTTGCTTGCAACCGATAGGCCATCCTTTCCCAGAAGCGGGTCCTATCTGGATCTGATGCTGATAGACAAAAGACTGACTATACTGGACGTGGAAAGACGCACACGGAACTGTTTAACTGCGGTTGAGTACGAGAGTGACCACTGCGGGCTCTTCGCGGCTATTCAACTCCCGAACGAGGTGGAAGAACTGGAGGAATATGTCCATAGGCACCCTTATAATTACAATAAGGTCCGCTGGCCACGTTTCTCCAGGGCTTTAACCACAGAACTACGTTCGAGTGGGATCAATCCTCCGACAAACAGAAACCTGACGAACGAAGAGGTTGACAGGTACCTCATACAAATGGACGACGTAATAAAACGAACCATGGAGAAAACCATTCCGAAGGTAGTACAAATCGATGACAGCGATGTTTATCGAAATGCTACCATCGATGCACTTCACGTGCACAAAAGTAGACTGCTGTCAAGACTCAAACTCTTGCACAGACGGTTTACAGATCCACAAAACGCGGAAGTCAGGGCACTGAAGTCTGAGATCAAGAACCTCCAACAGTTAATTCGAATAAATTACAGTTTGGCTATAAGCTTGCACTGGGGCAATAAAATCCGGGCTGTACAAACCAACAACCCGGGTATGTTCCCGCCAGTAAATAAAATATTTCGGAGGAAAGATCAAAATGACATTCAGGTCGTTAGACTTCCCAGGACGACACCCAACGAACAATTACTGACTTCAATTGGCATCGATCCAGGTGAGGCAGTGCTAGACAATGACTTCTTCGTGGTTGAAGATCCCCAGGAGAAGGTTAAAGCTATTGGTGCTGTGTTCCAGCGAGTGTATACGGTCAACGAGGTTAGTAGGCCGAATCACGATCTGGAGAACAGAGCCTTGCTAAACCACTTCTATCTGCGCAACGAGATAAGTCAATGGCGATCCGAGAATCCTGGTTTCACCAGGTTCAGTGACGATAATATGGCACATAGTGCCGTCGCCTACGATGTAAATCACATCTTGATTTCCCAAGAAGATCTTCAGGGTATCTTCAACTCGCTGAAAAAGAAAAAGTCAGTGGGAATCGATGGAATACCGAATATTGTGCTTTGCCATCTTCCCCCCGAAGCGGTCCAAATTTACACAACATTGTTCAACAACGCGCTGAGTAATGCACATTAATCGGCGCATTGGAAAACAGCTGTAGTGCAACCGATCCCTAAACGGGACAAAGACAAATCCATCCCGACAAATCTTCGGTCGATCAGTCTTCTTCCCTGCATAAGCAAGGTTTTTGAAAAGATAGTCATAGGAGTTCTGAAACAATGGGCTGATAAAAATAAAATCATACCGGACAACCAGTTCGGATTTAGGGCGGGGCATGATACCATACATGCCGCGTCAAAGCTGGTATCCGACATTCAATGGAATAAAAGCAAAAATCAGTGCACGGGTGCCTGTCTGATTGACTTTGAGAAGGCGTTCGACACCGTTTGGTTGGAGGGTCTCTTCCTCAAGCTGGTCAGGCTCGGCATAAGTAAACCATTGCTATATATGATCTATGCCATGATAACAGGTAGAAAGTTCGTCGTGAAAAGTAACATTTATTTATTCACTGCGGATCTTATAGGTTCCATGCCGCACTTAATTGCGTACGCCGACGATCTAGTAGCGTACAGATCAGGTCCGAAGGTCGAAGTAATAAATATCTTGTTGCAGCGTGACTTCGAAAAAATTCAGCGATTTTGCGACGACTGGAAGTTGATTATCAACTTCCTGAAGTGTGAAACTACCCTTTTCAGGACCCCGTTGTACACGGCAACGCGGGATACGCGCCAAAACTGGCGCAAGTTCGGCATAGTTGACCCGCAAGCCGTTAGCTGTGAAAAGTGTAGTTAGATATCTTGGCATTTGGCTGGATCAATATCTGTATTTTGACAAACATATAGATATTGCTCTGACGAAAGCCAGAAAAGCCTTTGCTGCGGCAAGGAGGTTGTTTTACAGCAGCCAACTTGATACCAGGGTGAAGGTAATCTGCTACATGGCCCCCATCCGGCCAATTATGGCGTACGGTTGTCCCCTGTGGTTCAACGTGAGTCCTTCCCAGATGGAAAAGATGAGGTTGTTCGAGAGACAGTGTCTTAGGAGCTGTCTCCGTTTGTATCGTACACCCGAGTCCGAGTACAAGAGGTACTATCCTAACGAGGTCCTGTACAACGAGGCAAACCTGAACAGGATAGATAATTTTATTATTAAGCTGATCAGAAGGCACATTGCACGGGCTATGACTTCTTCCAACAGTCTGATCTTCGGGGCTTATTACCCCAATATCATGTACCATGAAAGGGTGCGCCTTAACGGCTTTATTCCTCCCGAAGCATTCCTTTATTTAGACACGATTGGCCTAATACAGGATTCAGACGGATGCCCTGTTATCTTCCATGTCGTACGCCGAACAGTGGACAGGCGACTCCAATACGAACCGGATGTCGCTCGCACCCACGAGGATCTTCTTCGGTTCAGTAGAGCGATCTCCGCTCGTGACAGGAAAGAGTCTGCCAAAGAACGGCTATTTTACTGGTGGTTACACCAAAACCAGTCTCCGCTGGCTTTTCTAGAGGACCAGATAGTTGACCATGGTGGCCAACTTACATAGGTTTAAGGTAGAAATTAGGGAAAAAAAAAAAAGAAAAAAAAAAGATCGTTTTGTTTTTTTATTACACAATTGGAATTATGATAAAAGATAACAAATTAGTAGTGAATATTCATATCTTACAAGAAAGCTAAATTCAAACCAAAAAAAAGTTCAGTTTGACTAAGAAAATATAGATAATCAGGAAACTGGAAAAAAACGGGGAAAAGCCGTCTCCTTCAAGGAAATTATATGACATAATTTTTTTGATTATGTTCAAATAAATAACGAATGAAACTGTCTGTTACACAGTCAAGTGGGTTGTGGTCAAATCAAGATCTAGAGTTCGTTCGGCTTTGGTTGAAAAAAACTTTTCATTCCCTTAACCCCCGCGCAAAGGTAGGTATGGAATGTATGTGGATTTTTGCTCTAACGTGCATTCTAGAGCGTGTATTCTAGAATACTAGAATACATTTTTGTTGGCAAGTGTTTGTAGTTCGGTATACATGGTACGGTACATCTAGAGGAAAACTATGAAAAAAACCTCTATTTGATGTAGATGTTTAAAGTATCACAGATTGTATGAGAATATTAGCTATATAAAAGATGTTTTTTGTGATGTACAGGGGCGTGGTTTCAACAAGACTGCGCAACATGTCACACAGCTCCTGCCAGAATCGATTTATTAAAGGAAACGTTTGGTAAACGCATACTCTCACGTTACGGACGCGTGAATTGGCCTCCAAGATCGTGCGATTTAACGCCGCTTGACTATTTTCTGTGGTGATATGTGAAGTCGATAGTCTACACCGATAAGCCCAAAATAATTGACCACTTGGAGGACAACATTCGCCGTTATTGCCTATATGCGACCACAAATGTTGGAAAAAGTCATCGAAAATGAAAATTGGACCTCCAGATTAGACTACGTCCGAGCCAGCGGTAATATGGCAGAAATCATATTTAAATCATTATGCCAGAAGATGCCAATATAAAAAAATCCGCTCCTCACCGGATGAGAAGAGGCAGTTGAAAGGTCTCTCGAAAGGGAAAGTAGGAGTTTAGTTGCTTTCCACTTCTTCTCTTGAGAACCAGTCGCTGGATTTGCTAATTCCCGTTGCGTTCTTGGGAGCACCCATGTTTTCTACATGCTTGGTCTAATGGAAGTTAATTCAGTACCGCCCCCAAGTCGGCTGTTCGGGTAGTACTAATAGCACTTGTGGCTCGCACATAGCGATGGTTTAGCCCTTTGGAATGGTTGTGGGCCACACAAGGTGGGCTTGGGTTTGTCAGATTCGCAATTTATTCCTAGCAGTCGATGCCTTTATAAAAATTAAGTCAATTGTGAAGTATATATAGTTTTAGCCAGTTTGCCGTGCTCGCAACTGTGATCTAATCTTAAAAGTAGGTATAATGTGCTTTAGCGGTTGATGTTCATAGCGACTTCCGTGTTGATGAAGACTTGGCATTACAGATTGATTTACTTATTCACTGCACAGTATGCCAGTGTTAGGATACACTGGCTGTACAGTTGTACAGTTCTCGAACCAGTGTGAACAATGAGAAATTCAACATATCAACTTGGTCCTCTGCAAGGTATACCTAAGTATCACTTTCTTCTATAAAAGAGAAATTAGAAAATAGATTAGATAGAAATTTCCGAATCCACCTAACGGATTTGAGTGCAGTTTTCTCCTATAGATTCAGGAGTATTTACTATACCACATACCAAGCTTCTTTTAACAAAAACTAATTTGATTTCTTCCCCATTTTCCGTTTGTTTATCTCTATTTTTCTTTATTCTCACCAAACAGAACTAAATTTAATTTACATGGCAAAAAAAGTTCAATGCCAATACAGTGGGGTTCCAGTGTAACGAATGCCTACATAACTCATGCATTTGGGAAAAGTGTACGTTATATCGACTCTTTTCCCAAATGCATGAGTAACATACAAAAAAAAAGTTGACACTCCATATAACGAATTTGTTTGTTGCCTTAGAAAGCAACTGTCGATGTATGCATTTTATGTGTCTGTTCTAAAACTGATGATACTTCAACTTTTAGTTACTGTGCAGAAAGAAACAATATTTGTACATTTATTTAACGTTTCGTACAAGGAAAATTTGCTCGATTTGCTTTCGATTTAAGGCGGGCTAAGCAAGGCGAGCATGGGTCAGCTATTGTATTCATAAAACAAATCTGTAAGTTACGAGAATAGTGTTTTACTAGATTACAAATTATAGAATTTCAAAAGGTTGCTTCAATGCGACATAGTTTCCAAATAGTCCCGTTTCACAAATCAAAACTATGACTTTTGTTTAAGTAAGTTTTTCTCTTCACAACCGGCTCAAGGAAAATAGCTGGTAAAAGTCTAAACTCCAAAAATTGAAAATCCCACGGGATTACGAATAGTTCCCACAACCACAACTCCATTCGTGCGATCATTTGTGTAAACGAAAACAAACAAATAAATTCGCCGCGGATTAAAGCGTCATCAAAACAAACATTCGCCACAGCAACCACTAGCTTAGTCAAGAGTCCTTGTAAAGCCATTCAACGAAGGCTCTTCCTTGAATATTTACAAATCAATCAGTTCCGGATCCGAAAACTCAGGCACAAGTAAATTGTATCAGCGTTTGACTCAAGAGCCCTCGTCCAATTGAATTTATCTCTTCCTCTCTGGTACTCTCTTCCAAGGGTTAACTTGTGTTGTCCTGCCCGAGGGCGAAGGGGTGGAAATTCGCCTAGCATACGTTAGGTCACGTGTTGCATGACGTTTTCAATTGCCGGTTGTGGCCAATGTCATTTGCACAAATACGAGAAAACAACCGAAAATGGTTAACGACGCACGGCGAGTGAGTGAGCCCACACTAAACCGAAGGGGGTGCAGTGCTAGAGTATCAGTCAGTGGCACTCGGAGGGTGACTATTGCAGTACCTTCCTTCCACACGCTGTCAGGCAATTATCACCGGAAAATTACTAGCATGGAAAATTACATGTTAATAAATTACCCGTAAGATGGTAGGTTGTTTCTATGGCATGGGTCCTGCATCGAATGGGTTGAACGTGATGTGACTCGGGAATTGAATTTTACACTTCTCATTGGATTACACGACCTGTAAATGTTGTCTGTAATCTTCATTCAATTCCTGCAGTTAAGAAAAGGGCGATAGCTACTAGTTTTTACAAAAATAATGCATATCTAACATCTAGCGATATTATTTGAAATCTTTTCTGCCAAAGGATTTTATTTCAGAAAAAGTCAGATCACTAAAACACTGGTTTCGTACTGTTAGAAAATAAAGAAAAATTGTTAAAACGCCTCGATTTCATATTATTTCAATTCGAATACCTGCTAACTTCAACACCAATCAAAGATATACCATACCCCCATCCGTATTTAACACAGGTGCAACAAAAGAGAACTAAGTGCAAGTTGTTGTTGTTCATTAAGGAAATACATAGTTGAAATCAATATAAAGTAGGTTACTGTCATTTTCAAATTATAGTTTTCATGAACCATCAAAAAAATAGAAAAAATTAATATTGAAATTATAGCAGATTTGATGCTCGGCCAAGTTGATAGTGGATTTCCTGGGAAAATAGAGAGTGTTGTAGAAGGAACAAATATGCTTTGAACGCTAATTGGGACAATCTTGTTACTGGCTCCAGCAAAATTTCTTCTAAGTTAGATTGCAGTTACAACAAATGACGAGGTTTGATTTGAAAATAAAACACTGAAATTTGCAAATGTGCATCGATATAAATGAATAATTGGATAAATGTTAAATCTTCTACATTGGAATGCAGACAGAAAATGAAATGGTGATATTTTCGCTGCGAATTATTAAACTCCTTTTACCGGCTGAAAGCTCAACGGCGATTTTCAAGTTTCTGTCTTCCAAAATCTTTAAATGTTCGGTCTTTCCGTCATGCCTGTTCGCCGTTCAGAATCGGAATTACAATATACTTGTGAGATCCTTATCGAATACAGAGTCCAGTGACTGTGGAAGACTGGGAACACGTCTTGTGCTTATGCCCATTGTACGTAGATATTAAGGTCCTCATATTGGCTAAGCGAATATTCACTAGACATCAAAATAGAATGGTTGTGTAAAATAGGGAATATTGTAGGAGGTAATATTGTGGACACAAAGGAAAAATATTCTGAATCCGACTTGGTGCGATTTCAGTCTGATCTTTTGAGGATGGCCTCCTAGTAAGAGCGCCGCGTCGTAGTCGTAGTCGCGCGAAAAAGTGGAGACTTAATCAGAATGTATTGGAGTTTATCACGACAAATGAAGGTAGCATGAGGGACTTTGAAACGTGAATGGTATATGATTGAAATTTTTGTGGAATGCCAAAGTGCAACATAGGTTATAGATCGGCCTCACACTTTATTAAGGTAGAGGAATTATCCATCAGTATGAACTCAATTGGCACATTGGGGTTTATATTGGTTCAGCGAACTGGTTAAAAATGGTGAATGAAAGTCTTGATACAAGCTTAATGGCAGAAGATCGCATACATCTAAACACCACTTGTACTTGAAGAGAACAATAGCATGCAAAACATAACATTATTATTATTAATCGAATGAACGTAACCACAAACGTAAGAAACTATGTTTAAACTATTTTTTTTTTTTAAGAAACTAGTTTTGTACAACCGTCTACGGATTCAGCGCCTAAGATGGCTAGACCATGTAGAGCGCATGGACAACACTGCTCCAGCCCGAAGACTCTTCGACTCCGAACCAGTGGGACAACGCAATAGAGGACGCCCACTAAACCGATGGCGCCAACAATTGAAGAAGGACCTCAACCAAATTGGTGCGCGTAATTGGAGACAGCTGGCTAAAGATCGTGCCAGCTGGAGAAGCTTGTTGACTGAGGCCCACGTCCACCCCGGACTGTAGTGCCTCTAGAAGAAGAAGAAGAGTTTTATACAACGAATTTACCATGTATCCCGAATCACTTCCCACGAATAATTCCGGTGATAATTAAGTATTCATAGATAGGAAATTTAAAACCACGCCACCAGCCACAATTTGATTGAGCCATCTCCGGCTCTAGGCATTCCACTAATCCTTCGCTCCGGATCAAGTCAATTGAAAGTGAAAATATTAGTTTTTCTCACACACAATTCACCTTGAACAAACTGCATCGCACCCCGGAAGGACCTTTGCGTAAAACTCCGTCAACCCCCTAGCGAGACAACCCCTACCGAATTAACAACAATAATTTGATTGTTCACCGGGGACCGCTCACCCGAATTAACAATCCTGTTTACATTGCTTTGTAACAAGATTGCACTTAAGGATGTCAAATCAAAGCGCCGCCAAACAGTTCATCCTTTTTTTCTGCTCTCTCCGGCAAACCGACACGCACCCTTACTTTGCTTAGATGGTATCTAGCTCCTGCCAGGGTTGATAACTGTCATCACAGAAATGCAGAATAGTTGCATGAGGGACATATTGAAAAGGTGGATTTTCTCGCCTCGAGCAATTGAAAGCGCGTGGATGACTGTAACTCATGTGAACGTCGATCAGTCGCGTGTCACATAAGAACGAAACGAGTGCAAGGATACTCCACTGACGTGGCTAATTTCAGTGTTTTTGCATTCAAGGAAAATAATTCATTTATAGTTCGTGGAGTTTGTCATGGTGTGTCGTTGACACTCCCTTACTCCCTTGTGTCGTTGCATTGCATAAGGTTTGCGAACAAAAGGACCGTGTGGTGGTGGTGGATAGACACAAAGGACGATTCGTTTGTGGTGATCCAAATTTGTGGTCATTGGTTGGTAGATTTTGCTTAAGCGGTTTGCTATACTGTCTCAGCGTGACGATTGAGATGAGATGGATGAAGCGATGCTTATGTTTGGCGGGTAATGAAGTGGAAAGAAGTTTTGTTTGTAATTAATTGGTTAGAGGTTAATTTGCAGAGATTTTGGTGGGAAAAGACACTTTTGGTTATAGCGAATGTGGAGTGAAAACATGCAACTGGAGTTTCACATGTCAAATGGTAATAATGTACATGACGAATCTTTGAACCTTTGGGGTACTGGGTACTGTGTAGCGAGATTAGAAGCTATTTTCTAAGGGGTTAGGGCTTAGTGTGGGTATGTGCGTCGACATCTACGCACTTGGACCTACCTGTCTAGGTTCGATTCCTGGTACGACAAGAAATACTTTTCACGGCCCCACCTCTTTTGAGTCACTGACAATGCTCAAAGAGTATATCTCTCTAGAAAAAGCTTCTCAAACTTGGCCGTTCGGAGTGGGCATTAAACTGTAGGTCCCTTCCACTCGTGATTGAACAATAGCACGCACAACAGGAGTGGTTGCTGAGAAGGTAGACCCTGGCCCTATACGGGCTATAGCGCCATCCATTTTATTATTATTATTAGGGTTTAGTGTATGGTGGACTCTCAAAACTTAGTACCTTTCAGTTTTATTCAGACGTCCAAAAAACATCATACAAGAGGTATAAAGTAAACCAGGGTTCCTGTCTTATGGAATATCAGATTCCACTCATCGGGCATGGTTTCAACAATCTCATACAGGATTATGACCAACAACCTTGAAGCTGATGATTGCGGCCAAGCAATTCATTTTCAGGAAGAATTTGTATTAATTACCAAAACCGTTGTAATCTTACATACAAATTGGTGAGGCTATTTAACGTGATTCGTTGAATGATATTTTTTAAGTCATTCGCTAACAGATGCCGGTGACGTTTACCAGAACGTATTAAAATTTTGTATTTTTTTCTTTGCATAACTGAAGTAAATATGTCACTCATAATAAAAGATCTGAATTGTACACGTGAAGAGAAAGCCTTTGTTTGTTGAGTCAACCCTTTTTATCTTAGCTATCAAGAAAGAAGTAATAAAAAAGCTTACTATTACTTCAAACTGCAACCCTTAGCCCAAGAAAGCTTTAGTCAATATTTCGCACAAAAGTCTTACAATTTCAACTAACAATAGGCGTGGTTTTTGCACGCGTATGTATATGTATGTACGCTTAATTTATAAGTGCCCAACAAAACGATCATCAACATTTGTGACAGTCAGCTGTTAAAAAATTGTGTTGGGTTGGTGGTGATGTTCAAGATGTGGAACATGAACGTGTGTGATATTGCTGGTATTGGTATTGGCGGGATTTTCAACCATTTGTTTAATGCTTCAATTTTTTTTTATGTGTCAAATGAATGAACTTGTATGAATTTTCTGACGTTTCATAATAAATTATCGATAACATACACAAGCAGCTTACTTCACAAGCAGCGATAAATATGTTGAGTAACTTAGGAATTGTTGTTAGTGTATTTTACATGCAAATTGAAATTTAGGCGTACATACGCGTGCAAGAAAACAAGCCTAATATTTCCAAATAGAGAAGCTCAAATATCAAAAAAACAAGCCAATGTGCATATTCATATTCTGTTTTTGAATAACGTTTGATACCTTACTTACAGCTCATTGTGAACACATCGGTAAGCTTGACAATATTATCATTATCGTGTGAACAAAGCTTAAGATATAATCATTTCTTGTGTATTTCGTTCTAGTGGAATATTTGGAATATCATTTTTGGGCGTAATACCACCAAATATGTACATTTTTATCGACTGAACATTTCAAATGCTAGGTGGATATGAAATATAGATTGCAAAAAGATCAACAAGATATCAACGAAATAACATAAACATTTACTGACTCATTGTTGACGAATATTCTTTGCAGAATAACTGTTCATTTAAGTCCTGCACTGGTACATTAATGCATTAGTATGGTGCAAAACAGCTTTAGTCATTCACACTTATGGGCGACGTTGAGCAGGGATATACATATGTATGTACCTCTGTAGTTTTTGCAAGAGGTAGGATCGCTTTTTCGTGGATGGGGCGTTAACTTATTCACATATCATCCAACTTATTCACATATTATCCATGAACATAATTGATTAATAGAGTGAGTGCGGTTATAATGGTATCGGAGGGTAATATGGTAGAGGTAGTTTTTTTTCGAAAAGTAAGCAGGCTACCGGAATATTTGTTACACACAAAGCTTACGATTTCAAAATAACTAGCAACCAACTTGAAAGTCATTGACGTTTTTGGTCATTTGTATTGAACATAAAATTCGTTGAACTCTTAAAAAGTTTTTTTGTGTTCCATTGTTTTGTTAGTTACTATAACTTTCAGAATAAACAATTGGTTCAACTTTATTGAATAGTTATTAATTGTTCTCCAAGTATTTTTTGCTGCTATTTTTTTTATAAAAATTTCTTATGTGGCTTACATTTTCGGCTGCCATTGGCAAATATGCTATAGGTACTACATTACCCGATTCAAGACCACATTAACTTGAATTGGATAGGTTCGGTTCTTACATTCATGGATCTTCTATTCTATGATCTTATTTACTTAATTTTTTGATTGTGGCATGCATTGTTCGGAATGTAAACGCACAATTTATAAATGCTATTTGGAAGACTGAATTCGGTTAAATTATAAGAACACGAAACACTAATATATTAATTTCCACAATTTTTATAATTTATTTATTTTCGCATATTAGTGATTAATTTATTTATATTTTTAGTTAATGTTATGAAATACAAGCCCAGCATAAAATGTCGTTGTTGCGATATTTTTTTTTAATTTTTGTTTTTAGTTGTTGTGTGTAGTTAAAGTAAAAAGTAGTTGATATTGAACCACCGAACTAGTCGTATTTATTTGTACAAGAAGCAAAAGTGCTTTCAGAAAAGTTCCTAGCGATGTGTTGATGTTTAACCGACATCATATGCTTTAAACGGAAAATTAGTTTAACTACTGAGTCAACGTCCAAGCTCACTTTATGCGCAATGACATATTAAAAATAGAATAATGTCAATCCCACTTTATGACACATAACAATACTCAATTTACTTATTACGAATAAGACAAGCGCGCACTTACAGAATCATGATGATTCATAACATTTTCCACCCCAATTATTGCATAATTTCGCCAATATTTCATTAAAACAAAACTATTACCCAGCATATAGTCAATAAACCGATAAAAAATATTCCAACAGGTGCAAACCAGATTTATGTAACTACAAAACAAAAACACCCGCATCATCGTTTTATATTTCAGACATGATCTCTTTGAGCACAAAGTCATCCAAATATAAAAATACATTCACATATCCTTCCGCATCCTTTCAATTGCACAATTCCCTTTCCATCTACATATGTACCTTTCTGTCTCTCATATTATTCACCCCATCAATTTGGAAATCGACAACTGCCCGATTGTCACATGCATAAGTCTCAAAGATTTGCCCATCAGTTACCAACAGACTCCCTGCTGTTTGTCAGTAGCAGGTGACGTAAGTCATCTGCGGGTGCTGAGTATTCCTTTTGTATCAAGGACGTACAAGTCATGCATTACGACAAACGGGCTGAGCACAGTTGTTTTCCGTATTCAATCGCAATTTTTATAAATAGTCTGTTATTTACAAGTTGGGGGCGGTTTAGATTTTACGTTGTTGCTGAATATACTTGAACTTGAGCGATATTTTTGAGAAAGCGAATTAATATTGCGTAACAAATTGTTACGTTAGAAAAACTAAACTGAATATACTTCTAGAACGCATCGATGTGAAATAACTAGTGCATTTAAATATTACTATTGCATATCAGCTTAAGCTTTTGCATCAGTAAATTAATCTGATGGAAGTTCGACAGACAGTTAGCAACAAGTTCTAGTCTGGTTAAAACTAAAATCTTAGCTCCTAACTCGATGAAGAAATATCATGTTCTTGACAACCATGGTATTCCTGTGTGAAATTGGAATGTGACTTTAAATTGACTTGCGACATCTCGAAAGAAAAATTATTTCGAAATCTTAGAGGAAGACCAAACCTAGTACAGACGTACCTATGTCTAACACGATTGAAATTTACTTTCTGCATTGTTTGGCAAACAAAAACAAACTGATAATGCCACATTATATTCGCAAAGCATTTTCGAAAGGGAAAATTTGTGGATGAAAGCTCTTTAGCGGAATAATGAATATTAGCTCTTATTTCAATACCATATAATTAATGTTTGTGAATCTATTATAATCTAATCCTGCAATTCTAGTTTACTAATAAACTCAACTACGTTAAGTCACTGCCGCGAGCAGCTCAATCCCTATGTTTGGATTGAGTGACACAGCAGACTTATCTAGAAAAGCTTCTCAAATCGCTGTTCGGAGTATCGTGCGTTTTACAGTACAAAATAAAACAGTTTGAAGTTCAGTACCGAACTGTATGTACATATATAGGTAAGTTAATGAAAACCATGCCATATTACTTTCCGACACACACCACCTGAGACAAATCATAACAATCGACAGCTATAACTTTAAGGTAGAGAAAGAGTTTGTCTACCTCGGTGCAAACTAAACTCCACGAATGACATTTTAGTGATTCGACATAGAATCGCCATTGGCTGCCGGTGATGACTTCTGACTCGAAGGACCAAGATAATTGCACTGGCTCGGCCACATCGAGGGGATGGATAACAACACGGCCTTCGAATCTGAGCATCCCGATTAGAGCAGGTGAAGAAGACCGAAAATCCGGTTTAAAAAACCCAAGTTATCTCGGACGCAAGCTTGGCCTTGACGACTGGAAGCAGCGTTCCCAGGACCGTCATTGATGAAAGGAAGCTATTGCTGTGGCTCAGACCAAGGGTCGTTGCCCTGATAAGTCAGTAAGTAAATTTCCAGAGCCTGACTACCAATGATAAAACAATAGATCTTCTGTCTGTCAGACTCGTTTATGGTCCTGGAATAAAATGCAGTGGTTCGGTATACAGAAGGTCAGAGAAAGCTGTAGTGACCTAACATATACACCTGAACCTGTGCCTTCATCGGATTTGGATCCATCCGTTTAGATTTTCATTGCGGCCGGGGCGTTATTTCCGTTCCCAATCACTTTAACTGCCACGAAGATTTGTCTAATACAAATATAAGAGACATCCTACAATATCAAGCCACCACATGGCTATGAAATTGTCGAAAAAGACATCAGAAATAACCAATCAAGCCAGAAAATTAAAGGCAGTAATGTAAATAGGAGATGCAGGTTACAAAAACTAGATATTGACAGCACAATGGACAACAATGGTCTAAGTGAAGTTTAGCTTACACTAATAAGAAAGCAGCCACCATTAAGAAATCCGCGGCACTCTTGTTATCTCTTAACCGAAGAGACTGCAGGCGACTTATCGGCGTACTAACGGGCCACCTTCGCCAAACAGCTGAATGTACTTGGCCTAGTGACGAAACCCTCTGCGACGCCTGTGGAGAAGACGACGACACTGCAGAGCACTTCCTCTGCCACTGTCCCGCCTTTGCTCGGATCAGGTGGCAGTTATTTGGTGCTAATGAGGTGAGAGATGATGATGTAGGCTCCTCATCACAGATGCGCCTTCTGGTATTCCTCAGGAATTAAATTTCATTAAATGTAGGTTGCTGCGTGATTGTACAATGGACCAGTATTTGAGTCTCAGTGCTCCAGTGCAGGGTTCAAAAACATCCGACAAAAAAAAGCTGTCATCATACCTATAATTGGAAAACCAAGTGAGCATTGAAAAGTGGAAAGCCAACGATATAAACTTCCCAAAAATAAAGTGGTGGCCCGTGGCGTTGTGGGTATTTGCATCGACTCCTACGCACTTGGACCTACCTGTCTAGGTTCGATTCCTGGTACGACAAGAAATACTTTTCACTGCCCCACCTCTTTCGAGTCACTGACAATGCTCAAAGAGTATAACTGTCTAGAAAAAGCTTCTCAAACTTGGCCGTTCGGAGTAGGCATAAAACTGTAGGTCCCTTCCACTCGTGATAGAACAAAATAGCACGCACAACACGAGTGGTTGCTGAGAAGCTAGGCCCGAGCCCTCTACGGGCTGTAGCGCCACCCATATTATTACTATTAGAAATAAAGTGTAATGTGCTACTCTATCAATAGCTCCTGTAAAGTCTGTGTAAGACTTGTAAACGTTTTTCAAAACTGTCAAATACATACGAGTAAGTAGCTAGTGGAGGTAAACTTTTAGCACATGACCTGACTTCTTAGCAACTGCATATGGTGCTGAAAGCGTTAAAACAGACAAACTAATATGTGGTGTGCGTTTGCCACAAATAAAATTGTCTTACAATAGAGACTCGAAAAAGTTAAGCAGTTTGTTTTTGGGCTGCTTAACTTTTGCGAATTCTCAACTTTTCCAAGTCACTGATCCAATTTAAAAAATTTAATGTATGTAAGAAGCAACGTAGGTTTTATCAGGAAGACATCGGAAAAAGAGACTAGATTTATCACGTTGTACAGTTGAATAAAGCATGAATAAATTGGGTGACTATTCATGTGTTGCTAGAAATTTTACCACACACCGTTTAGCTTTCAAAATAGAACCACATACAGTTTCTTTCGTGTTAATCGAAGAACCATTTGTATAGTTGCTTCTCCATATCCACGTTTTCTGGCTTATGAAAAGATTCATTCTTCATTTCTTCAAATGTGCTCGACGCTGCAGCATAAATGCTTTTTTTTAGTTTTGAAATTGCAGCTCCAGCAGCATGAAAGTCCATGGCCAATCGATTAGCCAAATGCCGTTTTCCATTTTTTTTTAAATGCTGCGTTTTTCGGCAATATGTAACCTTTTTTTTGCCTATGTCCTTCCTCCTGACATTGTTGCAGTCACATCTAAACCCTCACTAAAGAAAACAATACAAATTCAACTGCTGACCGAACTGTGGTTTGATGGTTTTCTTTTGCTCCACATACGTACAACACTGTATGCATTAGTGTACAATAAATAGCGAATATGGAAAAATAAGCTAAAAATAAAAATTACTTCAAAAAGTTAAGGCAAAACTTATCTTTTAGAGACATCCATTTAGACTAAAACCTACTTAACTTTTCCGTATACTTAACTTTTGCGCGTCTAAACTTTTTCGAGTCTTTACTGTATTTGTGGGTTCACATAGAGATATACAGAGTGATACTGGTACGCACTGGGGAGGAAAATCAAAGCCATATATTTATGTATTATATAAATGGTTTGTTGACTTGCCTAACAATACGATTCAGCAAAACACTTAATTCCTATTCTTCAAAACTTTTGATTGATCAAGGTAGGTAGGTAGGAAGTGGCAGAGAGAAGAAACTTTCGAAGAAGTAGAAGCCTACGGTGGCTTTCCTGATTGAAGCAAGAGCAGGACAGTTGCAAAGGAGGTGGTGAGTGTTTTCCTTCTCTTCTTCGTCTAGGCAGCTTCTGCAGAAGTCGTTGGAAAATAGACCTAGTCGTTTTGCGTGAAGGCCTAGAAAGCAGTGTCCGGTAATTATGCCGACTGTAGTGCTAATTTTGGATCTCTTTAGGGAGATAGATCGCTTGAAATTTTAGGATCAAGATTAGGCCAGATTTGTTTTCAGATTCGACGAGTATTACCTGTCGACCAACTGGCGTTGATTTTCTTTGCGTACAGATTATTGAGCTGTAACTTGAAGGTAGAATATGGGTACTTATGTTACAAGTGACGCGTTTTAATAGTTCATTAGCTTTGCAGTTACCCGGGATGTCTCTATGGCCTGGCACTCAGCACAGGCGAATGTTGAACTGTTTGGATATCTCGTTAAGAGATAAACGGCAGTCGGTTACTAATTTAGAGTTTATAGAGAATGTTGCCAGGGATTTAATTGCTGCTTGGCTATCAGTGAAAATGCAGATATCGCGGGCGGATATCACGTTCCATCTTAGCCAGGACAGGCCATTACTTTCGCTTGGAAGACGCTGTAGTGATTGGGTAGACGAACTGATTTGGTCAGGTGTAGACCCTTCCTACTCAATCATCCGTCTTGGATCTGTGTACAAATGAATGGCTTTAACAAAGAGAATAGTGCCGCCGTACCAGAGGTCTCTGTTTTCTGGGAAGTGTCGTGATGAGCTATAGTCTAGGTGAACCGACGTAAGATTTTGTTTGCTATTTGCTTAACAAAGATATCAAGGAGAGTAAGGTTCAGAAGAATTTCCAGTGCATCGGTGGGAGTAATTCTAAGCGCTCCGCTGATGCACATACAGGTTTGTCTCTGTACCTTTCTTAATTTGTTGAGGTGGGTACCGACGTTGATTATGAGTCACCACACTGATACGCCGTATAAGAGGATGGGTCCCCAGAAACCCCAGTTGATTGAACAAGGAACATTCCATGAATTTATGTATACTCCTTTAAACAAATATTCAATCATATTTTCAATAATAAAAGCAAATATGACGTCTTTATTTCAGTGTTACGAAAATAAATTCTCAGTGTTATTTTATCACACCGTTTAACTTTTCCAAAGTGCAACCATCGGACCCATTCAAAGGTAAGTCACTTGGTGTGTGGAAGTATTACTATCTACAGTGAATCAAGACAATACGGTGACAGTTAAGAACTAATTCCGATTTGATACATCCCCGGCATGTTTTAAGATTTGGGAATTGACCTTTTAAGTATTTTTTAAGGGTATATTTTTGTTCGTAGTGATACATGGTATCTGAACAAGAAAAATAATTTAACCGAACTTTAAGGTGGCCATGAAAAGAAGATATCCCATATTATTTTTAGTTACTCACATTGTACTATTTATGGTTTCATTTTTTTGTTATTAAAATTAATCAAGATAAATAAAACGTCCCTATATCTAAATACGATAATATGTACTTTACGTTTTCAACATCTTTAAAAGTGAGGAAGAATTTGGACTAGGATAAATTATGTTTCCCAGATTATCTTGATTGCCTGTATATATGTAGGTATCCTTTACAAACTACCAAAACGTATACGGGGGTGAATTACATAGAGCCATTATTTTGGAAGGTACATACATACATGATACTTTCATTACCGCGTTATTATTTTCTTAAATATTTTGCTTCCAACATGGAACAAACTTTTATTGTGAAAGTCTGAACAACTTATGTACATACATGTGTCTGTTTTTAAGTGTTTCCCAATGTGGAACAAAATAAATTTCAGACAACACCCAAAACACAAAATAAAAATGGCGTCCTTGGTTACGATGAACTTAAAGCTTTACACAAAAGAATTGATATCAAACTCCACCCCTAGCAACGATGACTTGATTTCCACCCTTCCAAAGGATGCTGCCAAGGGATGAACGCATTCATCTCACTGCCAGCATCACAATCGAGGGCGGAGTCTCTCGAAGGTTCGGATGATGGTATAAAATTCATTAACATCCTATAAAATGAATTCAAATCAGACTCAGCATTCGAGTAGTGCGGTTGATTTTATCATCAGTTTCGGAAAATCCAATTGGAATAAGTGAAATTAGTGAGATTTAATTGGAAATAGTGAGATTCAATAAAAAGATTTGTGTGAAAACGAAAAATGTCGCGAAATCAACTTCCAGATTCTTCGTCCTCACCTCCGATAAGGTGAGTCCTAATTTGTTGTCCAAATACTGAACAGTGGTTTCCTAAAGAAAGTAATGTCCATTTGAACTTCGGAAACTTTGAAAAGGCTAGCAATTCATTGTTGTGTAAATTGAGTGATGAAAACATTAAAAAACGCTAAAACAAATATTGGAGAACAGTGATTTTTGATTTATTTATTTTTGATGCTGTATAAACTTAAACAATGGCTTTTTTTATTCATCAATCATGGGAAATTTTTCAAGTTTTTCTATAAGAATTCATGATGTTGCAAAGAACTGAGTATTTTTTAGTGTTTTCCCACTGTGATTTCCGATTTAATGTGCTTCCGTTGTTTCAAAGTTCATATACAATTCCTACAAAAAATAAGAAACCCAAAATCCCGAAGAAGTTGATAGAAATTAAAGTCCGAAATACAGGAAAGTTTAAGTATAGAGTGAGCAGACAAGAACGATAGAAACAATGGTGTGAGATTTAAAATTTATTCTAGCTTTATTTTGAAACTACTTTCAAGCCATTATGTATCGAATAACACATCAATCAAATGACCGCCACGGCTTCGTCGGCGATGCTTCAAGCGGTTTGTTCAATATTAATGACTCGGTCGAATATGGCCGGTGTTATTCGTGAGCTAATTTTAAGTGAACTAATCCGATGGCAGCAAATTGGTGAACGCTCGCCATGAGATGACCCATTCACCAAATATCCTTTACAACGTCGAGAGTTGGGTGGCTTGTATGCCATGTAGCGTAGTTTCAAGAAGAGAAACCACACCTCGGATGTATCGTTGTTTTCGAGCTCTGTCCACATAAAGTCAGTTAACATGGTTCTGTTCTTCCTAATTTCGAAAGAAATAAAATCCGATGATGCCGCCCAAACAATCAATCTTTGCGAATGCATTGATGCTTGGTCGAGCACGTGGGGATTGTGTCTTCTTCAAAAAAGGAAATAATCCTTGACCACATGCTAGAAGGTTATTATTTCGGCCAAAATTGGGATCACTGGTGAACATTTCCAGCGTCCAATTAGAGAAGCCATGGCCTTGTATAGGGCCGTCCTTCATCAGTTCTTGCATGATCAAAATCTTGTACTGATGTAATAAGCCGTGTTGGCTGTCTGACGATGACCAATTTAACTGATTGGCACCGAATCGACATTTCTAGGACTTCTTCGATGGCCGCTGGCCGCTTCGGCTATGTTATTTATACTGATGCCATGATGACGACTGACTTTACAACTAACCCGGCAATTGCGATAACACGTTTTTATGATTTCCGCATGTTCGCTAAGAGTGATGGCGATCCTTACAGAATATTGCTCACTTTGACAGCCGCTGAAACGTAACAATTACAAAATCAGCGATGTAGTCCCTAGTTCTAGCTTAAGTTCGTGAAGCTGAAAACATAGACGGCTCATATAGTTCCGAATTATTATTATTTAATTGTGTGTATTTGATCAGTTTTTTTTAGTCAAATCAAGACAACATATGCAGCCAGCTTTTGCAATTGCATCTATTCCATATTTTTATAAACATTTCATTACCCAAATTAATCAGTGATTATGCAACCAATCGGTTTAAAACACAAAAAACAAACATGACCTTATAAAGCATAATCATTCATCCAAATGTCTTCCTTGTTCGAACAGACATTCTTTGAGGTTTTTTCCTCTATAAAAACTTATAGAATTACTTATTTCTCATTTTAAAGAACTCCTTCGAGTTTTTCATTGGAAATCATTACACACCAATTTGAAATTTTGAGAATTGTATGCAAAATGAATCAAAGTTCAAGTGATGATGCAAGTTTAAACAAAAAAAACTCTTAATTTTGGAACGAAATCAACGAAACAGTCCAGGTCAGCTCGTCCTAAAGATACTATGTTTACTTTCCAGGTTTGCCTGCTATTCTACATTTCCTTCTAAATATGTGAAAATATTAAAAATAAAGTATGTAGCATACATATGTCCACTCTGTTCTAAATCTAACTTTCTTGGTAATAGAACTGGTAACAGATTCTGTAATACAAAAAATGTACATCAAAGCTGGACTTCGGAAATTATCCGGATTTCACCAGATAAGGTGAACAAAATTCTTGAACCGTCTGCAACATTTCACTTGCGTAAAGCAAGTAGGTAGACAACTACCTATATTGCTCTTAAAACAAAATTGTGTGTGGGACAAAAGATTAGCAGACTTTGAATAAATCATCAAAAAGATGTTCTTAAAAAAAAAATTGTTGACAGTTTTAAAGCAATGCAGAAGCGGAATCATCATCCTAGTAGACAATGCATCAAGAAACACTATATCCACCTAACTTTACCACCGAACTTTGGTACCTTAGTACAGGTCCAAAGTGCTTCCTTCTCTCTTGGTAAAATTTGACAAGTGCAAGTCAGGAACATAATTTTGTTAGTCTATTATAAAACTGAATGAAGTTAGATGGATTGTATCTTCGTGGAATGAAGTGGAAACGTCAACAATTTAAGCACGTTTTCATCGTGCTTGATTTCCAGTTGATGCAGTAAAAAACGAAGGACTCTCAGAGCAAGCGAAAATTGCAGATGTTATAGCCAGTTTGTCTAAAAATATAGTGTGTCGAATATTGCACGTGCACTGCATTTTACTTTTTTTTTATTTACATCAAACAAATGCACATACAAATTGGCCACCTGTTTAACTTGGGTGGCTAACATAGACAGGTTTCATTGTACAATCATAGACACAACATAATAAGTTAACACAATCCAATGAAAAATGTCTATATCTGGAATACACGTCATTCGATTTAAAGCACATTTTTTCACTATCGCCATTGCGCTCAGCCACAGTTTCTATTTTCATATTCATTAAATAACTGTGACTGATAATTTTCTTTTGGAATTTCTGAAACTGAGCTAAAGCTGTCTTCCGCCTTCGTACCCAAATTCACATAAACCTTAAGTTTATGTAGGAACTTAAATTTTGTTTGGTAAAGGTAAATTAAATGGTCAGGATTCTGTGAAATCTGAGCTTAAGTTCAGTTAGATCGCATTGATTTGTGTACTGCGATCGAAAAATATATGGCAACACTTTCCATTTTGGTACGTGCTTTGAAACAATCTGTATGGTTTGTCGATGTATTTGCTATCCATTGTATGTAGTTGTAAAAATGCCCTTAGTGCAGTCCTTTGGAACTTTTTAGCGGCTGTTTGCTATTATTGGAAAACGAAGAGTTTAATAATCAAATCACTTTAAACAATTCCAGCAATAGATGATAAAAAAAAACATCAGAAGATCTTAACAAACTAAAAATATACGAAAACTTGAAAAAAAGAGCGAAACAACATGCTGCTGAGGTTTAAACGTTTAACTTAAACTTCAATTTGAAAAGGAATAAATCGTTGAACTAAAGCTTAAACCAAAAGTGGAGTTAATCTTCCACTACGAAATTGGGCATAAATTGTTACGCGTCGGCGATCAATTGGTATTTATAGCCGATCCAGTAAATTCCATAGCTTTGTATAATTTGTCTATGACTGACACGATTGCTTCAATTTAATACAAAATATGGAAATACGCCTTGATCATGCTTTGAAGAGTGTTTGGATGATTGAGGCTTTTGTGCTTGTACTTTTTGTTCATTTCCATATCCCATCAATGCTTCGGATCGCAATTTAGTAATAAATGGATTGCAATGCATTCAGCCTCTAGAATTGTTTGAAAGAAATAACTACTGATGGTTTCCGAATATTTTCCAATACAATTATTTTTATATTATTTATTTATTTATTTATTTCAGTCACTTATCTTTTCACAACTTCGACGATGACATGATCAATGAACTACCCTCTTGCGTGTATGCTAGTCAACATCACTCCAACAATAATGGCAACATAAGACTGAACTCCAATATACGTCAGATCCAACAGCAATATCTTCATCACACAGGTAACTTTACGACGATCATCTGAGACAGTTGTCAAAACATTAAGTTTTCGTATTTTTTTTCCAGACTGTCTCGATTCACCAACAACATCGAATATGAATCTACCAGCCAACATGTCGAACTACAACACAGCACCTTACAAAATCCAGCGACAGCAGGCGAACATTAGGGAAAGGAAACGCATCCAGAGGTCTGCTCCAACTGGGTATTTTGAAATTTTTATTTTACCAATTTTGTATGATTTGAATGCAACGTCGTTAAACAGACCAGATACTAACCAAATGTTTATATTTTTATGTTTCCTTTACTTGTATCCCTGCAGTAGTATTAACTCAGCATTTGATGAGCTACGAGTTCACGTGCCAACGTTTCCGTATGAGAAACGTCTCAGTAAAATTGATACTCTACGATTGGCTATTGCGTACATTGCACTTCTGAGAGAGGTCCTGCAGACAGAATACGATCCGTTGACGTATGTGGAGAAGTGCTTGCGAGGGGAAATCAAAGCCGACCGGGCCAACTGGAACACAAGTGGTGAGGCTTTTTCATAATTTCAAAAAATTGATTCTGAGGATTTACCCCAGAATATTTTTAAGTTTGCCTACATTGCTTGAATATTTTATATTGAGCATGTTCAACGATTCAGTAGTTCACACTTTCGGTAATTTCCTTCGAATTTTTAAAACTGCCGTCTGTTCATAATATATCTTCTGTTGCAGATGCCGTTTACACATACATAACTTTCAAGAACATTTTACAAATTACGCTCCACTCAACAGAGCTAATTTATTTTATTTCATTTTAAGGGATTGAGTAGAACCTATGGCGATTAGGGAAGCTCTGTCCTGGCTAAAAAAAAACAAAATTTGACAATCAGGCAGCAAACAAATCTCTGAGCGCAGTGGCTTTTAACTCAAAGACTTCTCTGAATTGCCGCCTATCTTTCAACGAGATGGCCAAGTATTTTAGCATCCACCTTTCCGAGACACTGTGACATCTCAGAGGATGTTAAGAGGACAAACTTGCTAGGAATGGTATTAGCTCCGTAGTTTTTTTCCGAATGGAGACCTACTATCCATGCCCATCACTACTGCAAGCGATCTATTGAAACTTGAAGCGCTTACTAACAGAAATCAAAGATGGTTTACCGGACTGGGTCCTTAATTACAAAACTCCCAAACGCTCACCTAGCCTAATCAGATTGAGTAGACTTAACATCAGATCCATTATCGGTGTCATAACCGGGCATTGTGTCATTGGTACACATGCTTCCAGATTAGGCCTCCCCTATAAGGACTTCAGTCAGAAGCTGCGCTGACGAAGAGGAGGAAGAAACAATTGAACATCTTCTATGTAACTGCAGTGCTCTCTCATCCCGTAGAAAACTTCACCTAGACGCCTATTATTTCAATAACCTTACGGAACTAAGTAGCCTTAGTATCAGTCATCTCCCTTGCTTTATCAAAAGTCCTAATTGGTTTGCGGAATAGAAATAATCACAGTAACACAACGGTCCTACTCAGTCCTAAGATCAACTGTATGAGCAGCCAGTCACTGTAACCTAACTTAACCTAACATAAGGGATTACAATAAGTTTATGAATTTAGAGATTTAGGTTATCAATGCCCTCTACATATTAGTGAAATCCCATTGCGCAGGTGGAGAAGTTCAAGTATCTCGGGGTCTTTTTCACTAGTGATGGGAGGAGTAATGCTGATCTTTCCTGTAGGCTGGCTCAATTTTCAAACAGCTCGGAGGATCTGTAATCAGGAAGGGCTTGGTCACAGCCAAGTTAGCGGTTTTCTTCTTCGAACAGAAAGGGATATGCTACGATGGTTTGGTCATGAATGTCCTCATCATCACGACTTCTGAGGTGTGCCTTAAATGCGATTCCATCACTTGACAGACCTAGGACGATGTGGTTGAACATAACGCCAGATAAGTTACAGTCGATGACGGAGAATCGAGTGGTCTGGAGATTTCTCGGGCGTGTATTACCGTCGCGACCCCTGTAGTGGAGCATGCGGGTCAGAATATGATGAGAGATTCACCCAAAAGAGTGGTTCCTCACGATACTCATTTTTGAAGTGCACCTCTGCACATTTTATTGAAATCCTTACTGAACCCAACTACACGTTCTATTGAAGAAAATAATTTATTCAAGAAAATAACTAGTATCGCACTTACCCCATACGACACATTGACTTCTGTAATATCCGTGTATTTTAGTTATAGGTATTTAGGAAATATGTATTTGACATATTCAATATTATTCCATCACCCATATTATGTTATATACTTAAATGCGGCAGTCCTCGAAATTATTATTCCATGAGTCGTATTTTCCGAACATACTGAAGCCCTTATTTGTTGAATCTCGATAAAATGTTGATCGCAATTTAACTAAATTTACTTATATTTTTTTGAAGAAAGTTGATAGTTGAATATCATTCATTAATAACTCAAAAATGATTCAAATTGATGGACAATACTTGTGTCCAATTGATTTGTGAAAAGAAAGATTGAACATTTTCTGCCTTACATGACAGTTCTTATATATAAAATATGTGTGACCCCAACGTGTTGAATCCATTGTGGCCTTGTTTGGCATGGTTACCACCGTAAGACCTACTTTAGTCGTAAAACCACACAGGTCAACATATGAATTGTAGGAGGTTTTTCAGTTGAACACCGTTTAAATTCTCCAGCTCTACGAAGAAGTGCTTTTCTAATAACTCCCTTCTTTTCTTTGCTACGGCTGGGCAATCGGAGAGTAGATGTTAGATATATTCGGCTTCTTCCTCATTTCTGCAAAAGTCGTTATGCGGTATGTTCGGACTTCAGACGCATAGTTTGTGTACCTATGGCATAGTGCCGGGTAAGGATTCCTATTAGCATGCGTACATCCTTGCGACTAAAACCGATCAATGATGTTGATGTCTTTTTGCTCGGCGGCGGCCATAGAGGACTCGCCGTTACTTCAACACTCAGACCAATCCATTGAACCAAACCCTCTCCTCCCGAAAGTGAGTTCATCTAGGTCCCTATTTCTTTAATTACATACATCCATCTTCATCGCTTTGTTAAAAGCACCAACAGATGTGCTAGCACGTAAAACTATATATCCCAATCGCCTGCGCTTTTATGTTGTACGTTATTACTGCGATCAGCAATCTTATTGTGCCCGACTCCAAAGATGTTGCTGTAGGTACTCCATCAACTGCTAATTCCAGGCCGGGCATTCAATATTTGTTTCTTTTAACACATCGATATGTTTTTGCATGAATCCGCCTGTACACTTTAAATGGATTCTATTGCCTCTAAGCTTATTTTTGATTTTATTTTTTAGATCACTCCAAGTCTAAAAAATCTTTGATTCTTAAAAAAGTCTTGATGGCAATTCACATAATTGCTCAAATCTCTATTATTTTGGTATTAGTGGACATATTCTGGTTCACTATTTCCACTGACGACGATCACTTTTTGTTATCGACTGAAAACTTTTGTTTCAAGTGCTTGACGACACAATCGAGGATAGTCGATTGAACCAAAATATGTAGGTTCTGCCAATATTGCCGATTGTACCCTGTACTCGATTGTTTCAAGTTACACACATATGTGTTGACACCCCTGCCTGATTTGCGAAGTAGGGGCGTCCAATGGTAATACAGAGGGCCTACGCAGGCCTAATTCTGACTGCTTCACATTGGCAACCTTACTACAACCTTGTTACATAATTCTTAGCATTTCCGTCTTGTCATCTTACTGTTTGTTTCTATATATCACCAATTATAATTTATTTATATCATATACGTACACGCACACGCATGTATGTCAAAACAAAATAATATGGTGTTTCAAATTATTAAATCAAAGTATTTTTGCGTATATATTTCTAGATCTCACTGCACGCTTGTCATGGATAAACTGGGAAAATCTGGGCGTTCATCCAGGCCGCCGAACTCTCCTCACGTCATTGGCCCTCTCATCTGATCCACTCTGCGGACCACATTGTGGACAAAACTAGTTTTAAAACTTTAAATCACATCAAATTAAAAGTCTTCCTTTGATCAATTTTTTGTTTCATGGTTTTTATTCGTTTGTTTATTTTATTATTATTGTTTTGTTCTTAAAATCATTATTATTTATAATTTAACTTACATGAACATTTTGTTGTACGACTCTAGTCTACTCTATACATTCAGAGAGGAAAAAGTGATACAGAGGGAAAGATAGATGCAATAACAAAAATAATTACGACTACTATTCAATCTTTTTTTGTTTCATATAATATATAACTGCATGTAGGTATATAGGTATTTATATGAATATGAACGAACACATGTATAAGAAGTTGTTTTTCTGTACGCACTACTTAAGTTATAAAGAACTGGACAGATTTTGTATAATATTTTTACCTCATTTCAATTCCTCAATTTTTTCATTCTGCTCATTTGTCACACTGTATATATTGTTTGTTGCTCGTTTTATTAAGGAAATTGTTTATACCAATAAAATAAAAAATTATAAACAAATACATTCGACTAGATAGTCACTTAAATGTATTATTGTTCGTTTGATTTAAAATAAATTTTATATATGCTTCAAAATCGATGGGTTAAATATGTGATTGCAAGGTACTTGACACTTGTGATGTGCACATTTCAAGGTAGTGAAAGTAAATTATGAAAAATGACTTGGAATAGTTGATACAAATTATAGGCGTTTTAAATATCGCAGGAAGAATCTAAACGGAGGAAATCTGTTCCGTATCTGAGAGGTCATCCGTCGAAGGGTGGACAATTTCAGGAATTTTAATTGTTACTGACAATGAGAAGTGAATTTATTTCAACAGTCCCAAAAAATCATTTGCCCATTCTCATTATAGCTTGTTTCGTTGGAAGCAGCGTGTACTTTTAGAACAGCACTTTCATTCTTACGAGAATGTGAAAAATCGGCTTACGAATAGTTGGCCTCAAACAACAGACAGTAATTTGAAAATAATAATAAGAAGATATAAATAATGCGGATTACGTTGGAAGAAAGATCACGAAAAGGTATAACCAACGATTAGAGTCGATGGCGGAGGATCGATCTCTCGTGCGTACTTTGCCCCGCGATGCCTTTAGTGGAACATAATGATGATTATGATGAACAAAGTATTTTATTCGTCCACGATTAACTTCATTCTACCTAATTGATAAATTAGGTTGTACCACATGAAATGATCGATTTTTAGTGGTTCATTCCTTTATTTCTAAAACATGGGTTCCTTATACTACATTTCACAGACTCTCTATCACTTTAACGGTAACCAGTCAAACGACCGATATACTTTTGAACATTTTGATAAGTATTTCAAATTTATGTTTTTAATGTTTTGTTGTGTATGTTTTAGGAAGAGAGTCCAAATTTGAATTGAAGTCAGGCGTAGATAGCATCGTAATTAATTTCTAAAAAAATAAAACTAGCTGCAACGAATCATAAAAGTACGCAAACGTCAAGCACCCATAACACTTTACATATCATATAGAAAGAGCTTCTAGAGCTTCGTATAGCGAACCGATTGAAAATCGGTCATTTAAATACGACCCAACACGAAAATACAGCAGAGGGATGACACCAAAAAATGTAAAGCTAAAATGGCTGTTTTTGCGCTCGGCAATTTGACGTTGAAATACAATCGAGGTTTTTCTCTCTTTCAAATTTGAACACCAGCATCCAATATTTCTAATGTTCTAATGTGATGTACAGTCGATGCCAAAAACATGTAACTCATGCGCCGGGGTGCATCTTTTGTGTGGTTACGATGATCAATTCGCCATTGATGTTTATAAATCAGTAAACATGACGTCTCTTGACACACTCTTTAAAGGACATCCTTCCGGGTTGTATCCTATTTGAGTGCATGAGCCTCATTGTACGTACAAGAGCTCTATAAATTCCACTACTTTACAATACAACCGCCTGTCGAACAGCATCATCTTTTCCATTTGAGAAGGATTCACGGTGAACCACAACTGACAACCGAGCCCCATGACGGCTAAGGAGTATTTGGCATAATAACTTGGTATAATGTAGCCTATTTGACTTGATGGAATATTCTATTCCAATATTTTGTGGATCGATTTGTAGTACTCTATAGGAATGGCATTGTTAAGTTATATTTTTTTAAATTTATGCACACTAGAGGCAACTATCCAACGATACCAAGAATCAATAATTAACAAAGAGATCTTCTCACTAGATTTCAAGTTTTAACTGGAAATACTGACAAAATTACAGACAGATATTTGTAAAGGGTGTCCCATAAAGCCTGGCTTCAGGATTTAGGAAAGGCACCCAGGCTCTTCGAAATCGTGAGGGTAGCCTTGTTATTGAACCGCAGGGAATAGTGGGCCTGACCAGGAGAGAGTGATAGGGAATCAAGAGAACCCAACTCCAGTCGATGAAGTTGTCCTCCCACCTAGGTTTGAAAATGTCGGCATAGCCATTAAAAGGCTGAAGAACAACAAGCCGCAGGCTCCGATGGCCTATCATCAGAGCTCTTCAAGGCCGGTGGCGATGTTCTGGTGGGGAGCATGCACCAGATCATCTGTAGAATTTTGGAAGACAAAAGCATGCCCGACGACTGGAATATCAGCTCCATATGCCCCATCCACAAAAAAAGGCGATCTTATCTCTTGCAACAACTATAGAGGTATTTCCCTGCTCAGCGTCGCCTACAAGATCCTGTCCAGCGTACTGTGTGAACGTCTAAACCTGTTTTGTACCGCACTAATCGACACGTACCAATGCGGCTTTCAGTCCGGCAAATCGACTATCTTCACACTAAGACAAATCCTGGAGAAGACCAGTGAGTTTCAAATCGATACGCACCACCTTTTCATCGATTTCAAAGCGGCATACGACAGCATTCGTCGCAAGGAGCTATTCGATGCGATCGCCGAATTCGGGATCCCGGCAAAACTGATCCAGTTGTGTCGCACCACGCTAACACATACGCGATGCACCGTGCAGTTCGGCTCAAGGTTTTCTGAGCCGTTTGAAACTTGCACTTGATTTCAGCAAGGAGATGCGCTGTCGTGTGATTTCTTCAATCTGGTACTGGATAAGATAGTGCGGAGGGCAGCTGTAAACACGGAAGGCACTATCTTCTACAAGTCGGTCCAACTTTTAGGGTACGCAAATGACATCGACATCGTCGCGCGTTCTCAACGTGCCGTAGTGGAGGCTTTTACGGCTATTGAAGAACAAAAAACGTTCCCTCACACACAACCTTGGACAAAATTTTACGATCGACAGTAAAGGAGTTTGTCTACCTCGGGGCAAACGTGAACTCCACAAACGACATCACAGTGGAGATCCGTCGTGGAATCGTCCTTTGCACCCGGTGCTACTTCGGTTTGTCAAAACAACTGGGCTCAAAACTCCTGACTCGAAGGACCAAAATCATGCTCTACAAAACTCTTATTTTGCCAGTCCTGCTCTATGGAGTCGAAAGCCGGACGCTAAGCAAAACTGCAGAGCTGATTCTTGGTACCTTCGAAAGAAAAATTCTACTCCTATATATGGTCCGGTCTGCGAGGAAGGCGAATGGAGGAGAAGACATAACCGAGAACTCTACGAGTTGTACCAGAATGTGGATGTTGTCCGGAAAGCAAAAGTGCGTCAACTGCACTGGCTCGGCCACATCGAGCGCATGGACAACAATGCTTCAGCAAAGAGGGTCTTTGAATCCGAGCCTACTGGTGCGAGAAGGAGAGGAAGACCGAATCTTCGGTATAATGACCAAGTAATCGCGGATGCAAGACAGCTTGGTCTTGATGACTGGAAGCAGCGTGCCCAGGACCGTCAACGATGGAAGGCAGAAATTGCTCAGGCTCGGACTCTCCATGAGTCGCCGGCCTGATAAGTAAGTAAGCTTAAATTTTATATTGATCCATAGATTGTACAGATTGGTGTTATGTATGGAATAGAACATCGGTTAAATGGCCAAGTACGTAATCTTTTATTGAAATTTTCTATGACCGTTTCGCATAAATGTGGCTGAATTTTATTAATAGACCTTCCTTTGCGTTATTCTTTCGTATAGCGCTCCACTTTACTAACCCCGAAATGTCAGCTGTCGCACTCAGCCCTATCACAGAATCCATTTGTAGCAAATCTACGAATCGTAGCAAATTCGAACTACAAAAAAAATTCTACCACACAGTCCGAACGGAGTCACAATCTCCGACGTAATTAGTATTTACGTAACGTATTTAGTGATACCAATTTTCACGAAATTGTAGCAGATTTTTCACTACGATTGCTCTAAGAATGAATTCTGTGATCGCTTTTTCGGAGTTCGTAACAAGTTTTCGATTACGATGGAGTTCATGATAGGGGTGATTACATTTTTTGCATTGGCATCACTGTACTATTAAATAGTGCAACATTCAATTGTTGCGTTAATTTTGGGACACCATTTATATCACCCAGTCAAAAAAAAAACGCAATCCAACAAATTGTTGTACGACATTCTTTTATCATATTGCTTTGGTGGGATTAATCTGATATGGAGCACCAACAAGAATTGAAACTGTGTTAAATTGTTAACAAAATTAAATGAGGAAGTAAATTCATCACTAACCATTCAATTCATGCCAATTGTCGAGGCATGGTACCTACACCCTGCTTTAAATTGGTGATTAATTGAAGAAGGTATTCGCTGCGTTGTGGAAAAGTTGACTGAGTATTTTATATGGCATATACATGGACTCACTCATCTGTAAGATATGGTCGGAAAAAAGTATGCTGGATGGAATCTCAGTATCGTTTGCCCGATCCACAAAAAAGGAGACTCGCTTAACTGCTCCAAATACCGAGGGATAAGTCCCCTAAACAGCGCTTATCAGATCTTATCTGCCAATCTTGTCATCAATCAAATCTTCAACTACGACACATCATTAGACTTTTTCAACATAATTCTTGATAAGGTCACTCGCAAACGCAAGAGACACAATCTACCATATGCTAGCAAAGTTCATACAATTGCTAGCTATGCGGATGACATTGACGTGATTGGTCGAACACAGTGAGCCGTCAATGAAGCGTTTAATTGAAGGACGCACACCAGAAACGACTTGGCCAGAACGTCACCATAGGGAGTTTTGCTTTGGAGATAGTCAACGACTTCGTCTACATCGGCGCGCAATTATGTACACAGTATGAACACCATCAGTACCAAGAATAGACGCAAAAAAAACTCTTGCCAATCGCTGTTTCTTTCGCCCTTTTTTCGAAGGACCAAGCTGACTATATATCACCTTGATCTGTCTGTCATTCATGTCCTGCTCTATGGTGTGGAAGCATGGACAATATCAAGAGCAGATGAAGAAGCCTTTAGTATTTTCGAGAGAAAAGTTCTGCGTTCAATCTTTGGTCCTGTTGGAGAAGAAGATTCAACAACGAACCAGGGTTTTAGCGATTTCCAGCGGATTTTTAAGACTCTCGACGATTATGAACAAAATAAAATCCAGCGAATTCTAGCGATTTTTCGCTACCACACCATATACTACAAGCCCTGACCAGAGTGGCACCTTCGTCCTATTTCAAAATATCCATCAATACTGCTGGGTTTCCACTTGCCCATTCCTTAATTTTGAAAGACCCCCTATTAAGTCCTTTGGTAGCATACAATGGTAGGACAAGCAATGTAAACAACCCGGCCGCAACGCACCACGATTTCTGTCAAAAATGTGAATATTTTCATTTTTTAATGCAAATTCATTTTCAGTATCCTTTGAAAGACAAAGTGAACATTTTTTATGAATTTTTCCTTTTTAGTTTAAATATTTCGAGGACGAGGCATCTATGTACATCGAACTTGGGTGTAACAGCCAGCCAAGAAATAGATGATTTCATCTTCAACTTGGAAACTAATTTGAAACTTCTATCTTTTTTTCTTTTGTCCGAAATGTTTTGTTTGTCCTTTACTTGCATTTTTTTCTTTTAATCTTGAATTTGTTCATTGTTCATTGTTCATCATTTGTTTTATTTAATAATAATAAAATTTTCAAAATGAATGAATGTATATTTTAGGTAGTGGTCTAGCGGTTTTTCTTTTCTCTCAGCGGCAACACTACCACGGACTGTACGGGCTATTCAGCGACATGAGTCTAGCAAGGTCTCTACGGATTCAACATGAAAAGCGCATGGGCAACACTGCTCCAGCCCGAAATGTCTTCGACTCCGATCCAGTGAGACAACGTAATTGGAAAAACCGATACGCACATAAGTGGAGAAGGATTTCAACCAACTTGGAGTGCAAAAATGGTGGCAGCTAGTTAACGATCGTGTCAGTTGTATAGGGTTTTTAGCCAGGTCCACCTCGGCGCCAGAAGAAAAAGTAATGAATTTGGTTTCGTGAATCGTGTTAGTTGGACAAAAAGAATGTTTATAGGAGCATATCGTAGAGTTATTAATCAGAAAATTCTCAAGGCCTCTTCTGTTATTTAAAATTATCAGTTAATGGGTATATTATTGTTTATCTTTCTGCTTTAGGTAAGCTATTACAAAACGAAATACATACAGATGATTTTCTTTATGGAAAATGACAAGTTATGTTAAAAATGAAAGAAGTTTGGACAATGTAGTTTGAGCAATTTGACACGATCACACTGGGATCACAAAGTCTTGGATTTGGAGAGATATTTTATAAGTCGGCGATGCTTATAATACATAGACGGCACCACCTGTACCAAAACCAAATATATATATATATATGAGTGGGGCCGTCAAAAGTATTTCTTGTCGTACCAGGAATCGAACCTAGACAGGTCGGTCCAAGTGCGTAGGAGTCGACGCACATACCCACAACGTCACGCGCCACCACCAAAACCAAAAGCAAAACTTATAAGAACTGTGACAGACATAACTTCAAAACTGTTTGAAATCCAGCTGAATCAACTAAGAGGTATTCTCCGTGCACGTGCAGATTCGTGAATGAAACATTTCATTTCATTTCATTTCGGCCAATTGTGCCTGAACATTGACGGATTATAATGGTTCAAAAATGTGGCTAAAATTTGCGGGTAATCGCTTTGATTTATTCAAAGCTTGGAGGTTATTTTATTACATACAAGCTGACAATAATAAAATATAAATATAAATATAAATAATACAACTAATAAAAACAATGTGATCCAATTTGTAGCATAACACAAAATGCTTCAGATGTGTCAATATGTGGCCAATTAATGTACATATGTGTCCTCAATCAAGTGCTTCAAGAAATCGTCTGATTTCTGTTTGCTTTTAAAGCGATTGGAGAAGATACACTCACGAACTGTACGACCTTTGAACCGACGATATGAGTGTAGCGACTCCATGAACAACTTAGCTCTAGCTCAAAAGGATCTTCAGCTACGGGCCTGGGGGATAAACGCTCGCGTTTATGGTGGCGCACACATGTGGAGAAGGGCCATAAAGCAACAGCTTTTTAAACTTTTTGGTTCAGACACAGGTTCATCCCGGACCTGTATATGGCTACAAAAAAACAAGGTAAAGGGAAATATAAGCAAAAACGACTTAATGCAGTCGATGTGATTAACAAATTAACAAATCCATCAAAAGTCAAATTCAGATGTGAAAAAATTATTCACAACAGTTACAACCAAGAACATGTAATATACAAAAAGGCCTTAAATAAGCCAAGAACTTAAAGCATCCCAGTCTCTGCCAAATCCAAGTTTATAAATAAATTGATGCAGCTGCCATTTCAATCAAATACCTGCCTTTACGAGTTACTCTTAATATCCAATTGCTGCCATAACTTGACAATATTGATCTTAATGTAATTTCTGACCAGATACAGAATCTTCCTGAACTCAATTGAAGATAGTTCAGCACTCTCAGTGGCTGAAACTGAAAGACGATACAAACTACAACGTTTTAACACTAGCTCTAATTATTACAAACTAACACTTTACACACTAATCAAATAGTACATATATATATATATTTATAATTGATACTTAATTGCTATTATTGATATTTTGCTTTCAAATGTATATATGTATGTATATTTCAATTTTGTTGTAGCAGTTTGTTGTTTCTGAGAGCAAATATTTTTGGTGAGTTAGTTTGCGATTAAAAGTCGTTGTTTCCTGCTGTGTAGGTACAATATATAGGTACAATACATTGGCTTATGTATTATTCCGTCCAACGCATATTTTTCGTAACGCTTCCAATTCTCGTCGTTGTAGTCGTAATTTGAACATTGCTTCAATAAACCCATGACAATTAGTAACTATCTCATCACGGATCATTCCGTCGCGGAATAAATTTGCTAGTGCAGCGATATCATCACATGCGAGTATCGCAGTCTTGTGAGTAAGGAAGAGAGCCAGAGCTGCACGAAATACGATCTGAAACGAAAATGTATGTCATTAGTTATTACTATTAATTTTATGATTAAAATGTATGAGATAATATAATGTATTTACTTCATTTTGGTTTTGTCTAGAGAAGGATTGTCAATAGTTAAGTTTGACCTGATTGTTTAGATTTTAGAGAGTATTAAAAAGGGAGTGAATTTGAAACATTCCGCACCCTCACCGAATGATTCATCAATCGGAGGTTTCATTTGAAACGTTTGTTCTATTTGCAATGTTTGTTGCATTCTAAGTCTATTCTAAGTTCTCGTTGACTAATATTCAGAATTGCTTCTTTTGAAAAGTTTAACGGTACGACACCTTTGGAATGCAAATACTACCTGCGCTTTAGTAAGCTATATTCCGATCAATTATCGGTAATGTGGGTAAGTAGGTAACGTAGTCTTTGAAATTACAAAGAAGAAGAAACAGTGCAGCTAATGAAAGTGTTAGGCTTCCGTAAACTACGTATTCCTATTGCACTAAGTTCAAAAACCTGACGAATGCAATATGTTGCGATTTTTGACTGAGGTTACAATAAATTAAATAAAGTCGATTTAAAAAGGATCCACACAGCAATCAAAATAATTTAGTACAGCAATTGTCGTAAGTGTCAAAACTTCATAAAGACGCAAGCGAAGGCAAAATTGGAGCCAGGAGGCAATGAAATTCATGTAGTAGAGCCACGTGGATTGACCATCTCCTACTCGTAAAACCAGTTGGTGCCTGCTAAGAAGCGACTTAACTGGCTTACGATAATATTGGCTAGCTCAATTGACCGAACAAATAGGTGTCTATGTCAAAATCCCTTCGAGTAGCGAGAGCAAAGCAATGTAAGTGATGTATGGTATCCTCCCAGTCGTAGAATCACATGCCCCACAACAGCTCTAGAGGCTATAGTCGAGCTAGTTCCCTTACATATTCCCCTTCATTAGGAAGAAAGCCAGATATGCCATCAAACTGCATCTCGGCTATAAGTATAAACCCGGCGACTTAGTGGATCACCTTAGGATACGCAACTCAAACCCTAAAAGAGACATGTTTGTACAATGCCGTATGTTATGTTTAGGCAGCATTGATTCGGCAGTTTATTTGAGGTTTAAATATTGGATCACGCCTTCGATATCTACGCCAGACACAATCTCCTCAAGGGTATAGAGGCGCTAAAACTAATATTTATTCAGAGAGTCAAACTGCACTTACGTCCAACCTAATGGCCAAAACGATCAAATGTTGGTACGTCGCACTGCAAACCCTTACTAGACACTACAAAGTGAATCGGCTGGGTCCCTGGATACGAGGGGATTGTAGGCAACGAATCCACAGAAGATCTCGTCAAGGCTGGCTCGGAATCTGCGTTCATAGGTCCTGAACTGTACTATAATGTCAACCGGATAACAACAACATAACAGTTACGCTGAGTAAACAGTAAAACAAATGAACAAATAGGGACGGTCTTATGTAATCTAAACGATTAACCAGGCCTTATTCCTATAAGGAATCCTTATATTTTCTGCCTACACAAGGAAAGTATAAGGATGCTAACAAGCATTCTTACTGGCCACTGCGGCTTTTATTACCACCTCAACCAAATTACCACCTTTATGGGATACGGTATAAGGGAAAACAATTATCCTTTCCTTCTCGTCTCAGCAGTCATTGTGTGGGAAAGACATCCTACGGGCAAGCATTCCTATTGCCCAGTGTCCCAATATGACGATGATGAATATCATAAGTCCTAAGTAGACATAGTGAACGTTTCATTCTTGGGCAACCACTTGCAATATGTTGTCACTGCCATGTATAATCGATATAGTTTTGTACTATAAGCATATTTATACAAGATTTTGCTTTAGAATATTGATTCAAAGTTAAACAGGATGGGCAGTGTTACTAAGGTCCATCTTTATGCAAATCAATGTTTCCACAACGATGCACTGAGTGTGCTTCTAGTAAAGTCGAAACGGGAACCAAATTATATTTGATTAGATACAAACGTGAAATGACAGAAGTGAAACCATAAGGGTATCGCTGCTATCATTTGGTAGCGAACCTTCAAAATATGTATCAAAACCTGGCTATATTAATGAGTCGTATGCTGTACTTTAGCTCAGGCTTAGTTCCTCCTTGGGTCGTCGGCCTGAGAAGTAAGTAAGTAACTTCAAATATTTGTACGTCATATATGTATATTTCTACAAGAAAGACAACCGTGTTCCTGCGTGAAAGTGAAGTCGCAGGCTTCGAGAGGTTGATCCCATTAAATTCCAATTTCAAAATGCCGAAGTTGTTTAGGGTGGAAGCGTGGAAGAAACAAATCCGATTTATTATTAAATGAATTGCAAGCAGTGTGAATAAACAAGGCTAGCCAAAAATGTAGCCACTATTTTTAGAGTTTAGACGTGGGCATGGGGAAGTTTAGCCAAAGTCTACTGAAGCATACCACTTCCGTGGATACCGGAGTGGAATTCTATACTAGATATAGAATTAAAATATGATGCAATGTGCCAATGCAAAACCATTTGTTAGTTAGGATATAAGTAATTTCACAGATATAGTAACACAGATCGTTTCAACCACAGGCCATGTACGTTTTTCTCAACTTACCTTGTAACCTTCGGCAAAAATGCAATCCCATATTCGTAGAACAGTTTCTACGGGCAGCACTTCAGCAAATATACAAATGAACCACTTACTGGCTATCACAGCGTACGGCAGACCTGCAAAACAGATATATATATTTATATTTTTTTTAAAACATTCAGATAGATTAAGAATTTACCTAAATTTTCGATATGTCTATTCACTTCAGGTATCCGCCGAATAATCAATTCCTTGAACACAGCCAAATCTCGTATAAGATTTGCCATGTTCTTCGTATGATATTGAGGTACAATACTTTCTACAATTACTTTGAGTAGCCAAAATGATTGCTCTTCATCGTCAGTGACTATCACTAATAGACCTATAAGAAACTTTCGTCATCAAGAATGCACACAAAACCTTGAATATCGTGATTGGTATCTTACCTGCAATGTAGTTCAGTCCCTGACAGTAGCCAATTTCACGATTATGATGAGCATAGGCTATGAGGGTATTATACAGTTTGTCTTTTTTCGTATCAAAGAATATATTGTCTGGAAATGTTCGAGGTAGATCGATTTTTATAGAATCACTTATTTCCTTATCATAGCGCACATTCAATAGATTGCGGTATAGATCCGGTGATCGTTCGCGTAGTTTATATGCCCCGGATATTTTCATCCAGACATCAGGACGGTAGGGACCTAAAATACAAATAGAAGTTAAGTTTCATTCATTTGTGGTGGTGGTAATAGTTAGTTGGTAAACTCACCCGGAATTCCCTTTCGAATGAATCGTTTCAGAGTTGAATCGATGTTTGTGAGGTCTGTGTTCTTTTGGAATAGCGTCTCCCATCGTATGCGGCGTTTCGTTAGTGTTTTCAGGTAACTCGACATAAACTTTTCATACATTTTGTAATCAAAATTATCCCCACGTTTGAACCCATATTCATCGACATCGCTGGAAGATATAAATGTATAGTTTTAATTAACAATTATTGTTTCTAGAAAACTTTAATGGGATTCTAACTCGCAAGACTATTAAAATACAAACACTATAGATACCATGATACATCATTGCCAGTATTAACTTGTTTGTTTGAAATATTTATAAATTATAACGCCTTAGTCGGAAGACGACGGATGCTTTGCTTTTCTTTTGTCTAATGGGTTCATAAAGTTTTATTGAAAAAACAAATAACACTAAGTGACCTGATGTGCGCTGAGTTAAACTTTAATAACTACTATGAAATACTCATACCAAGTAGAAAGGGATGGAAAACAACCCAAGCTGGATGAAGGATGGAGCCTAAAAGTGATATACAGATGGATTGACATCTGAAAATAAAGTAGTGGCTGGAGTGATAGAACCCAGATGCAACTTACACATTCCTCTCTGCAAGGATACAACAATATTTGAAGCTTTATTGTATGCAATCAACGAAGCTGAACATGGCTTTAGCGGCAAAGAAAATCAAGCGGTTCTTAAGGCGCAACAGTCTAAAGCTGTTTTGTCAGGACATGAAAACCATTAAGGTAATGGAAAGGCTGATATACAAGCCAGGGCAGGTACTCGTCTATCATTCATTCCTCGTTATGGATTCAATAACACGGCAGAAACCTTCATATACTCAAATGGATGATTAAGCAAAGTAACCAGTTTTGGAACAACCAGGATGGATATCACCTCTACAGAAATATGTAGGCACTGTGGCCAGACTAAAGAAACTATAAAACACGTACTAACCGACTGCCCAAGTCTTGCCCGAGAAAAATCCAAAAAAATAAACAGAATATGCGTAACAGAGAGAGACTCAAGAAATCCCATCTGGAAAAGTTATACAATTTTTGAAGGCAGCACTTAAATCCTAGACCGATACAATAGATCTTTATGGTCGCAGTAGGTACTAGTTTCTTTGTGACACACACCGATTTCTTGAATTAAAATCAATTCAAGCAATTCCAGACAATTTCATTAATACCGTATACATTACTCTTTCATAAGCGTTAAAACATTGCCAGAAGAATAAGAGAATTTTAAACCAATAATTAAGACCTAAGCTTTTGTTAATTATTAATATTATAATTTACTTATATATTAATAATGTTTAAATAAATAAATATCCAAATTGGAGCTCCAAGTCTTCCATCTTGTAGTAATGAGCGTTCACATTGACGATTTGGCCCATCGTATTGACAAATTGTTGAGTGTGAACGCAGCTACTAATGTTTGAATATGATTTTTGGCATGTGACAGCCGCGGTTGGGGATTAATTTGCATTAATATTGCTGCGAGTATACCATCAGTATTTGTAGGGAGCACTCCATCTGGTGTAAATTAATATAGATTTCGTTAAGTTTAACGAAAACCCTCCACACACATATTTTTACTTAATTGAGTGTTCTGTGAACACTTGAAGAAGTTGAACGTGCATTGGAACTGCAAGAGATACATATATGTATGTTCAAAAATGGAGAATATTGTTTCGGAAGAGGAATACTTTAACCGATTAAGTGAAAAACTGGAATTGACGATTTCATAAAATGTTTACAATTTTATTCGTGCTGGCTGGAAAAAAACCCAAGCTCAAATTGAAAAGCGAGTTGGGTTGCAAGCTATGGAAGGAAATACTTAAAAAAACATAACCATGCCGATTATGGAAACCGGCGGATTGCCTGCGGAGGGAATATTTTCGCATTCGTTTGTTTTCCTATTATTGAAAACGCAATTGAGAAAGTGAGCGGTGTGGGTAAAGTAGTGTACGTCAATTCCTATTATGGAAAACGCAACTCATCTGCACTCCATATAAAGGGTGGTTAAATTTTAAGGACCGATGTTGGTTTTGAATAAAACACAAATTATTTAGGAAACTATTGTCATTTCTTTTTATTATAATAATATTGTATGGAACAAAATATCGGCCAAACGGCTGCCGCGACCTCGGCGGCACACCTCCATCCGATGGTCCAAATTTTCGATGACGCTGAAGCATAATTGAGGTTCTATGCCGTTAATGTGCTCATCATTTAAATCCAAATAAAACCAAAGAAAAAAATCCAACGGTGTCAAATCACATGATCTTGGCGGCCAATTAACATCGCCACGACATGAGATAACACGGCCATTGAATTTGTCGCGCAAGAGAATCTTTGTTTCGTTGTCTGCGTGGCAAGTGGAACCATCCTGTCGGAAGCACATATCGTCCAGATCCATATCCTCAATTTCTGGCCACAAGAAGTCCATTATCATCTCGCTTTAGCGAACACCATTCACGGTAACTGCCTGGCCGGCCTCATTTTCGAAGAAGTACAGCCCGATGACGACCCCAGCCCATAAGCCGCAGGACGTACTGGGTGAGCATGCACAGGTGCTTTCACATTTCCTACAGACCCAGTTTGCTGAAATTTGCGCACAATTCTACCGATTGTGGACACAAATGGGTCGATTATACTGACCGAAAAAATCACGAAGTGCACGATATGCATTTCGTGCAATAATGGGCAGAACGCCCATTTTCATAATAAGCCTGAATAACTGTAACGCGTTGCTCGATTGTGTATCTTTCCATGGTTCAAATTGAGTTAGTCTGAAATTGGGAAATGTCTAATAAAATGCAGAAAAAAATTTGACGTTTAGGTGTGGTTCACATTCAACATCGGCCCTTAAAATTAACCACCCTTTATTTTGTAACGTTTTCAAAAGGTACGAATCGAATTGTTTGCGGATTTCGAGAATGAAATATGAGCTGGTTCAACAGAAAGTAAATTTTAGATTTTAAATGTACAAAAACAATTTGTTTTTATTTCAGAAAACACAACACTATTGGTTAGTAATTAACAAGAATACTTGGCACTGAAAGTAACAATTGATACATGGAACAGTTCTTCTAGGTTTTGAATTACTTCTGATAAGCAGAACTGCGGAAATTCCGAAAAACTCTCTTCAACGTAATTTATTTCTTCTGGTATTTGTAAGCCTTCATCCGAGAATCGTAGTATCTCCCTCATCATTCAGATTAAAACGAATACGTACATATGTTATGCAGGAGAGGAATTAACGGCGCCAACTTATCCAACGCCGTTCTTTCTACGATGCAACGACCTTTGCTATGCACGGGAAAAATGTTCTTCTCCTTCTAAATCCATAAAAAAGCCAATTGTATCCATGATAGACTTTATTTCGCACTTTCGATAATAATTCTTCAGGACAATTGAAACATGAAAATTCAAAATTGACAGTAGACAACCGATTAAAAAAGGATCGGTAAGGAACTTTTGCGGACCGATAATGTGGTTCATTCTGCCGTTTTCTATAATCGGCATGAACGTTAGTTTAAAATTTTCGCGTTTGTCTGTTGAAAAACATTAATGTTTAGTTTCCAAACTTCAACTTGAGGGAAAATAACCTACTTGATAGTTCCCGAATTGACAGTTCCCGAATTGACAGTTCCCTTTAGCACTTCAGTTGAATTAACACCACCCATTATTTGATATTTTACACATTCCAACCGTCAAGAAAAGCACAAAATGCTTCAAAATTTGTATTCGCTCCAGAAGAAAACCGTGTAAAAAAGACAAGGAGTACGTAGAAAAAAGAGGATTGGTTCCCTATGCTTCAACAATGAAAAGAACCTAAAATAAATGATTCATACAAAAACAAATGTTGAGTCTTTATAAAAGCAAAAAATATCGACGCCCACGACCCACGACCCACGAGGAGACTTCACGATATTCTAGGACAAAAACGTGAAAAACGCGTTGAAAAACAATGTTCTAGTTAATCTGGAGATCTGGAAATAGTCGAAAAAGAAATATTCAAAGGATCCACAAAAGGTGATGCTTGAACTGGCTTATCTGCAATATCATTGAGCAGATCCTCCAGAATGGAGAGTTGATTTCTGAAATACTCTCGTCTGTGAAACTTTAGTATGGAACCAACATAACATTTTTATTTATCAAAAGTCAGCAGAATGATAGTTGAATTGTGACAGTTACCATTTAAAATTACTAATATTGTTAGATGCCCTATATTACGTAACATGTATAGAAACACTACTGTTATCGCATGATTATATTTACTTTGATAACAACAGACAGTAGGCTTATATATTTTATGAAGATTTAAATTTCATATTTATCGGTACTTTATTCATGTATTATCTTAATCGACGAAACCGTATTTTGTGTGCACTAATCCATAACAGTTTTTTCATCACAAACAGCATGTCACCTCGACACACGATGCACGCTACCGATATACTAAAAGAGAAACACCAAAACAACAGAAACTCTATTCGGGTCAACTTTATCTAAAAATATCCGCAAATCCCACATAGCAGCTTTGCGGAGGCGAATGAAAAGGGAAGGCGCCAAGAGCACCTACTTGTGAAAGACGAAACAAAATGAAAGCGAAAACCTAATGGCAAAGGAAATTTTATAATAAAAGCAAACCAAGCTAAACAGCTACCTCCCATGGGCGGAAGTATTCCACCAACCGTATGAAGATGAAAACGCAGATGACATACAAACAAATAAAAAACCACATGTCTTGACCTCGAACCTTCCACTGAACAGTTCATCGCATTGAAGCAGGCCTCTTTTGGATGACGGCGAAACGATGACACACTTCGCATGATTTTCTGAATGAATTCTCTGGGGCGTGTAAATATAACGTGTTTACGTATCTACGTGCCCCCATCTAGTGGTGGTGCTTCGTGTGCAGAAAACGATTTGATACTTAGCGCGCTAATTGTCATTTAAAGAGCTTACGTAATAAGTAAAATAACAACTTTATGATTCGTCGTTTATCGTCTTCGGTGTGATTGCGAAATCAGGGTTTGATAATGAATTTAATTCAATTTTCTCGCTATCATTTGAAACTGTGGAGTGTTCGAAGGTGAAGTGAAGAGGAGTGAAAACTTATCCGACAATTATGCTTCAAATGGTGGGTGTATGAGTGCGGAGAATGTTTGATAGAAGTACTTCACTCTTGTGCTTCAATCTAATTAATTTCTCGATTGTAGAATTTTTGCGCATTGAATCAGCAATAATTGAGGGAGTGGCAACATTTCTTCTCTCGTCTTTCCACAATTGGATCGATGAATGACAAATGAAGCTAATTAGGCTAATCATTTTAAAACTAGGCAAGTTTTATGGAGTGAATCGGTTAGAGGAAAAAATATGCCTCCATCAGCATTGCTACTAGCTTAATGGACTGAAAGAGCAAGAGGGATAGCAGAATGAATAATTATGCCACGGATATGCAACATTTTGTGCATTAATGTCCATTGATGTTTGGATATTCGACAAAATAATAAGTGCAGGGTTATACAAAACTCTAAACTCACTATAAATTTAAAAAAATGATATAAATTCAGAAAAGGATGGCAGGATCTACATAGCCTCTACAGTACCCGTTGAGAGGTGAACTATACTGAACCGACGATTATATGTATGTGCACACACGCAGGTCTACCAGACTTTAGGGTCCTTAGGAACTCCTCTACAGTGTCTATCGAGCTACGAAGTATTGTACAAGTCCAGTAAATTAAGGGGAGTATGTAATGAGTAATGAGTGGTGGTGAGTGGTGGCCCGTGGCGTTGTGGGTATGTATGGTATGGCGTCGACTCCTACGCACTTGGTCTAGATTCGATTCCTGGTACGACAAGAAATACTTTTCACGGCCCCACCTCTTTCGAGTCACTGACAAAGCTCAAAGAGTAAAACTGTCTAGAAAAAGCTTCTCAAACTTGGCCGTTCAGAGTCGGCATTAAACTGTAGGTCCCTTCCACTCGTGATAGAACAGTAGCACGCACAACACGAGTGGTTGCTGAGAAGCTAGGCCCTGGCCCTCTACGGGCTGTAGCGCCACCCATATTATTATATTATGTAATGAGTAAGACTCAATATATGTATATGCGGTTTTACTCAGAGACACACAACCTTCACCTTCAAACTAGGGACACGGCCTATGAAGTGCAACTCGACACTTACTACCTATTCGTCGATTTCGAAACCAATTATGACCGTGGGCACATAGACGAGCTATACACTTCCATGTCTAGTTTTGATATTCCTACCAAACTCGTTTGGTTGCACAAGATGACGATGAAAAATGATCGCTTCTTCATCATAAAGACGAAAACGGCTAATGGTGTTTTTGCGTTTGTGTGATCCAGGAGTTTTTAGGCCTGTCCCTCTGTCGCGCTTGCGTTGGAACGTTGATCTCCTTTGTACATGACAATACCAACTGAGCCGGTAGGGTATGGCGGTAAACGAGGAAACTTCGAGGTAGTCAAAGACCTCAACTACATCAGCCCCAGAGTGATCAGTGCTGACATCAGTGAACAGAGAAAACGCAGAATAACGCATATTGGCCACCGCTGTTCCTTTGGGCTCAAGAAGCAACTAAGTAATAGAGCTCTTTCGCAATGGATCAAGCTGACTTTATATAGGACATTGATCATCCCAGTCCTGTTGTAGGCGCGGAGACATGAACCTGATCTCTTCGAGAATAAGGGCTTGCATGCGATCTTTGGTTCTGCTTGCGTTGATAGCATTGTTGGTGCAAATTCAAGGGATCTTCGGTGAAATAGGCTAGCCAGGTGCCTACGGACTAAGGTGACTTGGACAATTTAGCTTCTGCCCGAAGAGCCTTCGATTCTAAACTTGGGCGACAAACAAATCGAGGACGCCCGCATATATGCCTGTATCGCTGTGAAGAAATATATGGTGCAGTGTCAATTTATAATCAGTTCATGGTTAAATTGCATCAGCGATTTAAGTTCTACTTAAAAAGTTATGCTGGACCTACCGGTTTGCACGATTCGAATAGTAGATCGTAAAGTCGGCTAAGTATAACTAAAATTAAGATGAGGAAATAGTGGATCATAAGTCTTCAATTGTACTTTAATATAGTGACATAAAATCGTAGAGTAGTTTATGAATACATATTCAACAGTACGAATTTTAGTATTACAGCATAGATTATTTGATTTTTTACCTGAAATTACTTGATTTACATGAAGATGATGTGGACTTGACAGGAATTTAAAAAGTGCAGTTCGTCGTCGGTTCTGCTAATGAAAATTTGTATAGCTTTGACGAACTTTAGTGTTATAAACGATTTCGTCTAACCAAGAACCAAAAATCATGGTTATGTTCTTGGTTACAGCAGATAACATCAAATGTATAATGTTCTTTCTAGAGGTTCTCCTTATTCATTAGCTAATGCAAATATTTAATGGACATACCAGTCGACTACTTGTAACATTAAGGTTTTACTTGACTGGAAATTATTGCAGTGTCTTGATTTCGGAGGAATGCACATTTCAAGTGTATTCTAACTATCGAAATTGCAAATGTCAAGAAACATTTCTTTCGAATATCTTCTTTTCCATCTGTGATTGGCGCCATCCCACATTCAAATTCACATTCAGACATTAAAAATGATTATAGGAATATACAATGAAAGTATCTAAGTTAGCAACACGCGGTGCAAACTTTCCTGATACCAAGTTAGTAGGATACTTGTTCGATATTGTATCGCTAATCCATGGAATTGCTATGCTACAAATATGTACATGTGCGCCAAATACAAGTTTATTTTTGTAAATGCAATAAAATGAACAAAATTAATTTTTGTATTATAGCTTAACTTATAGAAATTCAACGTCGTTCAAGTCGCTGCCTCGGCCAGCTTTGCAGTAGCGCATTCTGTCACCAAAATTGTCGGATTGCTCGGATGATATTGGCCTTAAGTGCTTCAATCGTTTCCGTATCGTTGGCATAACATAGGTCCTTCACGGTTCCCCACCAAAAAAGGCAAAATCGCAGCTCCGAGGCGGCCAATTGAAATCTCCAAGACGACTGATAACACAATTTGGGAATTTGTTGCCCAAAAGATCGATAGTGGCATGGCGCGCCATCATACATGAACCAGAGGTCGTTCAAATCGATGTCTACAATTTCAGTAAAAAAAGTCGGTTAACATGGCTCTTTACCGCCCGCCGTTGACCGAAACGTTGTTCCCAACCTCATTTTCGAAGAAAAATGTTGGTTTTCAACGTTATTCAAGCGTAAAGCTACTCATGTCGTTCCGCTGACGTATGTATGATACTGACTTTCCATCAAGATTTCAGATGCCAGTGTCTATGATATAAAAAAAAAAAAACACTAGATGGCTCACCCTGTATGTGCATAGAATGGCTTCCAACATATTCAGGCAATTTTTAATAATTCGTACGAACATTTTCTTGATACAGAAATATTCTCAACTTGACGGGATGTCAACTTATGTGTGGCCAATTTCCCAGGTTCCACTAAATATAAGAAAAACAAATCTCTATAAAACAGCTCACACCATCTGCTAACTCACTAATACTATGTGGTACTTCACGTTATTCGACTACCCAATCTGATTGGAAATCTCTATCATGTATCGTTCTTACTCGCCTCAGTATTTGTAACCATTGTTCAGTCAATCGACCAATAAAATGGTGCAATAAAATGTAATTTTCAATCACAGGTCAACTCTTCACAATAAAAGACACATAGGCCCTTTTCTACGTATGTTTACTCCAACATATGTGAATCATCTGTACAAGATCTTTCTATTGCATTTCACCACACAATCCCATCCAATCTAGACATGCAGATAATAAAGAATTTTTCTTTCCAAAGGCACTTCCTTTTCATGTTGCGATGCATCTCGAGGGTTTGCTGCACGCGCGTCTAAAAATAGCGCCTAGTACTACTGTATTGTTGTTGCCATTGAAACCTTTAAGCCCGAGGCATAGAACAATAGAGCGTAGACATAAATTAAAAAAAGAAATCGAATCTATTGCTGCATCTCATAAATCCGAAATGGAATTCTGTGCAACTATGACTACATCACATGACCTACTTTCGTGGCTGAAAGATAATCATTTTTTTTTTTGCATGAAAAAGTCAGCGAGCGAACGAATTTGAATTTTCAGCTGATTATGCTGCAGATTATGAAATATGAACTTAGAAATGCAATTTAATGTCTTGGGCATTTGTTGCTCGCCACAAAGTGAATAGAGAGTTTTGCAATTGCTATTGAAGCAGAAAATATTCTGAAAGTCAGTTCGTGAAGGGCACAAAAGACACTTCATTGTAATTAAATACATTTAAACAATTTGTGATTAAATGATACAGCCATTTGCATATGTATGTATATGCCTGTCTTAACTATATATTTTTTTTATTAAACTCAGTTGTGACTTACATCAATGAAGAAAAAACGAAATATATGCTGTCGACTAAGAAACGTTCCGTCACACACCACCTGAGGCAAAACATAACAATCGACAGCTACAATTAGGAGGTAGTGAAGGGGTTTGTCTACCTTGGAACAAACGTGAACCACGAATGACATCTTCGTGAAGATCCGACATAGAATTGCCCTTGGCAACCGATGTCAAAGCTTCGGTCTGTCAAAACAACTAGGGTCAAAACTCCAGACTCAAAGGACCGAGACCAGCCCTTTACAAAACCCTTATTTTGCCAGTCCTGCTATATGAAGCCTAAATTTTGACGGTAAGCAAAACAGCAGAGCCGATTCTTGGTGCCTTCCTTGCCTGCCAGCCATTTAGTGGCTGTTAGATATTGTAAGATAAATCAGTTAAAGTGATAATTGCCTAGCAGTCTTCTTCTTGTTTCTACAAGGGCGGATCATGTTCTGAGCTAGTGTAGTATTGTTTCCTCTTCCTCTTCAACCCTGCAGGTTCAAGTCAAGTCTTCTGACCTGGTTGCCTTTGAGGCAGTGTCGAGTTATTGCGTCTATGAGTTTACTAATATCTTTCCTGTTTAATTCCAGGAGTGCTCTTTTGATTAAGTGCACGCCAAATTGATTTCGATGATTTGCATGTATCCGTTTCCGCCCACCTATGATTGGTGTCGTTTATGGCGTTCGTCATTAGTAGCGATTTTATTCTCTTCAGTGGGGAGTAGGGTGTCTCCGGTAGCTACACCGGATTTGGATCCGTCTGTATATATTTCCATGCAGTCTTGTTACGGACTACATCACAATCTTCAGCTACTGTGTTTTATATTGAAATCCCGGAAAGGCGTCAAGAAATTTGTCTCCTTTGGGATATTTGAGTTTTGCATTACCTCCATATGCCCTATATGTTGTGAGTTTTATCCCAGCGATTTCACTCTCTTAGCCTTATCGCTGCATGCGTAGGCGTAGGCTTCCCATAGATATATCACGCTAAGCGTGTAAAATTTCAATAACAGGGGAGATCTTTTTCACACAAATGCTCCATGTGCCTCTCACACCGGTTTCTAACCCTGCGAATACCAGAATAAAGGAGGTCTAAAAAAATACGAACAAATAGACAATACTCAAAAGCCGAGGTCTGTAGTGAAGAGGATCGACAATCCTTTTTAGCAGAGTTGCACAAAGTTAAAAATTTGTATGCAAAATCGTTCAACTCACTATATTTATTCAAGGACTTCACCCACACCGTATTCACACAATTAGAAAATACATTCAAATTTATTCAGCCAAAAGTTATTCCTTTTCAACACAAAAGAATAATGATTAAAAGAGGTCATTGAGCTGTTTGATTAAAGGTTTTTCCCCAATCACCCTTCCGGAATTTAACTACCAAAACACTGACAACCATTTTCACTGAAGATACAAATCTGTCCATTTGTGCTTAATTCCACACACAAACCAAAATGTAGTCATCGAATAACAGTTGTTAGTTGAGACGTTTACCTGAAATTTCATTGTACTCGCTGTGAATAAATTTATTCTTTACGACACCCCCTAAATGTAAATTATCATTGTTCTAAAGATACTTGTGGCAAGTGAAGAAACTTGCGGTAAACATACTTCTTAATTTCCACTTACACAAATCTACCTGGGCTTTCTCTTGGCAAGAAAACCCACAATCTAGGTGAGTAACCAACATTTCCTTTTGCACCAACACTACACATAATTAAATGTGCAAGTGTGCCTAGCTGTCTGACGTTTTGGGAGCCACGGGTGCCACCAAATTGGGCACAAAGTTGTTAGCTAATGCATTGTAGTGTGACACCTTGTTGATGGGTGCGTCGAAACCAAAATGATAAAACACTTCACAAATGCTTTCAGTTGTCACGTTTTTTCCGCGGACTGCTTCTAAGAAGCTCGCATATACGGCAGAGAGGAAACGTACACATCTAACTGCCGTGCGCCATCACGTTGCCGGATAGTTAGGTCGCTGAACTTTAGTTGCGATAAAAAAGTAAATAACCACTGTTACTCTAAGAGAATTATAAGGTCATTTTGTTGTGAGAACTTTGATCCAATTTTTGTAATCAACACCTAAGAGACACAAAATGATATTTGTGGTTATTCTGGGAGTAGAGTTAACGTAATTAGAGCGAGTGTTTTTTTGTGAAATTAAATTAATTGGATGAAAATGTGCGCTGTGCAAACTGTGGGAATGTAGATTAGATATTAACTAGCAACACAAGGTATTTTATTGCAAATACTAGTGCACTTATCGTCAAATGGTGTTGGTCCATACTTTAGCTGGTTGACTCTAATAAAAACCTTACCAGAGGGGATACGTTCAAGCTTATTTGACCAATGACAAAAAGATAACTTCTACCTAATATTGCATATTTATTATTATTATATTATTTATTGAAGAACTTGCGATTTATATTTAGTACTAGCAAACGTTTTAGTACTCGGTTTTTACACAATAAATTAATACGATTCAACATGAATAGAACAACTTTTCTATTTATGAATTCACTTAATGGCCACAAATTGTGAAACAAATTATTCGAAATGTCCTGCGGTACTGTAGGAAGGGTCACGGTATTTTTTCGAATAGTATTGCGCTAAAATCTTGACAACGTTCTCTCAAATATCCGTTTGGTACATTTTCGCATGGTGAATCCTTCATAACGTAGCCAAACCCTCACAGAGGCTGGGTGCAGTCCAAGTTAAGCATATCGTGATGAACAAGCATAAATCATATCATTATGTTTGTTGAGCGACTCTTCAATGGTGAACATTATATTTTCTCATCGGTAAGAGGATTTTTCTGTGATCAGCGTACTGGTGAAGTTTGCCCCATTCCATGACTCCAGACACATATTGTTAAAACTTTTAACACGGAAACTTTCCATAAATGTCACTTGTCTTTTTGAGAATCATGAGTTAATATGTGGCAGTATTTCCCCCGCTTTAGTAATGAATGTAGATGTTCAGCGGATTAGTGATTAGTGCAGACCAGGCATGACATGATTTCAAGTGTTGCTCAGATCTTTCACGGCCAAACTACTCTTCTGTTTCTATAAATAAAAACAAAGTCTTTGATTCAATTTATGGGAGTCGTAAAGATGTCCTGGGCTCCACTAAGTTTCTGCACATTAATTGGCTAAAAACTTTTTTTAGAACATTTTTCAAGTTGTGTTTATATTTCGAGAATGAATGAGTGGAATATGTAGAAAATACCACAGAAATGTATAAAATATAGCTGGGCATATGTGGTGACCCGTGGCGTTGTGGGTAAGTGCATAGGTTCGATTCCTGGTACGACAAGAAATACTTTTCACGGCCGCACCTCTTTCGAGTCACTGACAAAGCTCAAAGATTTGGTTGCTGAGAAGCTAGCCCTTTACGGGCTGTAGCGTCACTCATTCGCAACCTTTCTCTTTAAATCACAACTAAACGCGCAATTGCGCACAGTTGTCTGACGAAACCTATTTATCAATCCGTGACTCATGCCAAAGTGGCTAGCAGCACTACTCATGCCAATCATGTGTAAGTTGTTGTTCTGTGTTTTTTTGTATGGAAAATACATATCAAGCCTGCGATAAATCGTTAACTCGTTATTTAACGTACATACAAAAGATCTACACAACAAAACGCATTTTTAGTTTCAGACATATAGTTCTTAAGCTATTAAGGCCAGAATGAAAAAAACAATTTTAACTGAATGTACTCACCAAAGCCGAGGGTGAAATACTTTGTGGTATTATCAGAAGAAATAAGGGGGCGTAGCAACCCCACATAAAATTAAAATTGCGTGTATTTTATACTTATCGGATAAACATGACTTTTCATTGTGTCTCTTTCCTCCACAACCATTTAGTGAATTCTCTCTACAAAGCGTACGTAAATAGGTCTGCCAACGTTTTTTGAAACGAAAGATTTTTTTATAAAGTTTAATTTGACAGTTTTCTTTATCAGTGTTTGTTTTTATGTTGTTAGAATTAAAATATTCCAACTTATCATGGAAAACTGAATAAGCTATAGCAAAATTGTCTGAAGACGAACGTGACGTCAAGCGACTTCCTTTTGTAAGTTATATGGACAGTGATGAATAAAATGTGAGAAAGATTCTGAGGAAGGTGACGAAATTGAAGTGAGTATGCGACGAAATTGAACCTATCGTTTTTTTTTTTTTGCAGAAAATGTTTGCCCTTGACAGAACTATATGTAAAAACTATAAGACCATATCATTTATTCAACTCTAATCATTAATTCATTATCAAAAAAATTCTATATGTATGTACTCGATGAAAACTTAAGACAGTACATGTACATGTGAATATTTTATTTATACATATACATATACAGGGTTGGCCAAATAGTTTCTTTTTTAAAAATGCAATAAATGAACAAAATTAATTTTTTTTTCAATATATTCTGACTTTTTTAGTAAGAACAAATATTCCCATTAATTATGAAATACAACGTCGTTCAAGTGGCTGCATCGGCTGGCTTCGCAGTGGTGCCGCGTTATGTAATCCCAATTTTCCAAGACCTTGTTGATGGTTTCGGGATCTACCTCACGGATTGCTTGGATGATATTGGCCTCAAGTGCTTGAATCGTTTTCAGATAAAAAAAAAACGCAGCTCCGATTCCCCAAATGACAAACACGGATTGAGAATTGGGTGCGCAAAAGATCGATTGTGGCATGGGCTGTGTGGCATGGCAAGTCGGTTAACATGGCTCAGTAACGTTGATCGAATGTAGATATGTAATGAGACTGTACGGAAAATGTCTGAATAAGTAACGCATCAGACCCAAACACAACAGTCATTTTACAAATAAAATAACAAGAGTTTAATGTCTTTCTTGACTCATTCGAATATTAATTTTCAACTGACAATAATACAATGTTCCCCTATAGTAGAATTCTCTACAATTCAATAGTCGTTATCTCGACTAACCTCGCATGTGGCTATTCCAAGCTTGTTCTCTCCTTAGATTGGGCGTACAGTTTTATTACAATACTACATTTTATTACTCTCCTTAAAAGGGAGACGTGTCCATATATCCGAATGGTAGTTGCACATAGCGAATAAAAAAAAAAAAAAACTAACCCCTAACTGCCGCTTACATGTTTGGGGACAGTATATTTAAGGGTCGATGACTGAGTGTAAAAATGAAACACGAATGCATTAGAGGCGCCGAATCAATTTTGAAAAAACAAAACAATGGTTAACTTGATCAGTATGTTCATCATTGAAATTAATTCTCCTTCTTTAGTCATTTTTAAATTTGTAAACTACTCATCTTTTGCATTGAATCAATGATAGTTTATTCTAGCTTGTCAGTCACACGTATTTTACAGAGTCCAGAACCCTAAATCAAAATCGGTATCAGACGGTCTTCATACTTTTATGCAGTGAAGATTTTAAGTAAGTTTTTCTCTCTCATATGCTGTAAAATAAGCTTCAATATCAAACTTGTAAAGGTTTTATTTTTCTGTGTCCTCGTAAGTGTTAAATGGATACAACTTATACACTAACTATACACTCCGTTTCGTAACTATATAGTAAGACAAGAATGTCAACTGTACATTCTTATGAAGTTTTTTATTTTGGAATAGTCATAAAGTAAAAACAAAATGGGTTAAGCACACACATGGTTGAATTTTTACCGTTTAGAGCGAACCTTCGTACTTAAAACTAAAAAAAAAATATTTAAATTACAATGCCACGTGGGAGATATTTGTCACAACAAGAAAAAAGCAAAATGTTTGCCTTTGAAGACTAAGGCCTGTTTTTGAGGGACCTAAATTTGACCTAAAAATGAATCGCCACCATTCTACTCTCTCGTGCTTTCTGAAAGATCCAGCAGTTTATGGAACACATAAAGGATGACAAAAAAAAACTGAAAGAATTTAGTGTATTTTTCCAATCGGAATTTTGGTGGTGATACACACATTGGCTTTTCCATCCACCAAAATTAACAGCGTGGAATACATTGGAGTTCTTCATGAAAAACCATTTTGGGAACACCATCGAGGAAAAAACCTTGTTTTCCAACAGGACAACCCGTCGGTTTACACTAGCAGAGGTACCAGAATGTGGTTGCAACATAGTCGCATTAGCATTATAGATTAGCCAGCCTGCTCACCGGACCAAAATCCCATAGAGAATCTGTGGGGGCATACTGCGAAAAATTTACAACAGGCAATTTGCAACAATTGCCGACCTTAAAAGAGCAGTGATATGGGCTTGGGAAGAAATTCCTCAACGAAACCGCCAAAATTTGGTGACAGCATACCAAATCTACTTTTTAGTTTAATTGATAACAAAGGCAGCTCTACAAAAGTACAAAAGTACTTTTTATGTTACTTTTCTATTTTTAAATTGTATTTTTAAGATTGGCTATATAACTTGAAATTGTTTTATTTAATTTTTAGAAGAAATATATGCATACAGAGTACATATGTATAAATGGAATTTTTTATATATGTAGCCATAGTTATGAAACGGAGTATTTACTGGTATCTCCAGGTTATACTTCATAATTGCCAGTATAACCTAATAATCATTCGATTAGTTTGATTCTACCCTAGTTTAGTTTCTTCAGATGTCCGAGAACATGCTGTTCAAAAGGAGCCGCACCAGCAACTAAGCGCAGACAGTAATTTGATGATGAATAACAGACGATTCATTCGCCAAAGAATTCAAACATAAATTTTATTCCTTTCCTTAGAGTTTTATTTATTCGCAATAGGTACATATCGCGACCGGTACACTGAGGCACGAATAACTTGCAAATTGGCTGTGCCAGCAGCTGATGAGCAGTCCTAGAAGGAGTTCGGCAGATAGATCTGCCATAAAAGTATTCCGACTCAGAGGAAGGAAATTCAACATCATTGAAGTCAAATCCAAAGAGCAAACACTTTTCGGAGCTGCTGAATCCGAACAGGGCGCTGAAGATAGCAGACCCGCAGTCTTGAGTGGGGCGGAGACTAGTCCAACGGTGGAGCAAGTCATTTTGGCGATTGAATCGTCGGTGGGGATGAAATCCGGCCAGAATTGCTCAAGGCAATGTGCAAAGGTGAGTTTTATGGGGCTCTCGTGGCAAAATGGATTGATATTTCGTCCCGGCAGAAGCACAACCGACCAAATTGTCACTCTAAGAATTGTAGTCAAAAATGGAATCGACCGAGTTCCTGGAGGCAAACTCTGGAGTTTTCTGCAGGAGTATGGGATTGATGGTAATCTTTCTTCGAATGGAAAGGGCTATGCTATGCGCAGGAAGTGGACGATATGTTCCCGTACTTTTGCAGTAGTTTCTCTAATTTTAAAGGGCAGGTACAAAAAGTGAGTGACAAGCCTTTGCCATTATTATAAAAAAATCAACAAACCTTAATGTGTTTTCCAAACCATCAGATGTGATAAAAAAGGTACGATTTTATTTATGAAGTGTAACAATCAATAACTAGGAAAAATTACTATTTCCTTAATAAGCGTACAATGAAGAAGAAGTTAACGAGGCTCTAGACACAATAAAGGCAGAAGTGTCTAAAAAAATAAGTTCCAGCAAAATGTGAAGTTTCACGATCGACACAATTAAGATTAACGAACTTTTTATTAAGATACGCCCAGTGACTGTTTTATCTGTGGTAAAGGAAGACAAGCTAGTCAAATGGCTAAAGGAATGCTCTAGCAAACGCTTTCCGCAGCGAAAGTTGGAACTAAAGCTAAGTGCCCAAGAATTTTTAATAAAAACCAAAAGACCTAACCCTTTTTACAATAATTTTCCTGTCGAAAAATAGTATTCTTTGCTTATACGGCGACATCCAGAGCTGAAACCTTAGAATCTCTGACGACGTTTGCAAATGACAGTGATAATGGTTCAGAAAGTAACATTAGGTCTTGCTTCGACAAAATCGAGAAATTCCTAAAGGAAAATATGCTCTTTTATATTCTAGCAGACCCTATGGAATCCTTAACGGAGATGATACCAATTTTCAGCTCTGTCCAAAAACGAAAAGGTTTTATAAGAAAAAAGGCCTTAAGAGTACAGACGATGAACTCAGCAAATTAATAGGAAATGTTCCGCTGATATGAGTCACGATCCGCTAACGCGAACTTTCAAAAACAACCATTTTCAACCAAATATTAACCAAAAGATATACTTCTTGGTACGCAAAAATTTTGAATTATCGAGTTTCTTTATCGAAAAAATTTCAACAAAAGTTAGTTTAAGTGTTCTAATTAACGCTTTCAAATTGTTTCAAAAAATAGTGTATCGGACGACTTATTAAAAGCTATAGCTCAGATTTATCGTATTGATTAGACTTGATTTAAATCCAAGCAATGCTTTTAAAGGAAACTTCTTACCGTGCCAATAATTGATCTGATCAATGTCATAATTAGCAAAAGGGTTTATTTGTTTTGTTTCGTTAATTATAGATGTTAATTCGTCTAATGTTATTTGTCATATCTTATACCCAACAAACCAATGCAAATTAATTTTTTAAATCGAAAAATATTGTGAGTTTTCTTAACGTGCCATTGGGCAGTGCATCCTATCTAACACAAATTAAGTTATGGAATTAGAATATGTGGAGACATAACGTGAGATTTTACACAGAAGAATTGAAACGGATGCATACATATGTAGAGTAAAAGGTAGTTAATTCGGAATGGTTGGGGGGTCATTACGAATAAACGAATTATGGGGCTCTCGTGGAAAACTGGGGTGAAATTTCGTCCCGGCAGAATCACAACCGACCAACTTGTCACTCTAAGAATTGCCTTCAGGAGGGATACAAGCGAGTTTTTGAGTTCCGAATAAATGGGAGATTTTTTTGTATGCACCAGAAAGCGTTCCTGTACAAGAACTTAAAACGAAAAATTCTTTTATAAACACAAACAACATCTAAATGTGGATTACCGAGATTCTCCCCTGACATCTAAATATGAATTGCTGGGACTCCCCTGATTTGTCACGACTTCATATTTGAGATCTTTTTGCTCTCTACGTGTTCAATCATTGCGGAAAAAGCGGAGTTTTCCGATTTGTGTTCTTAATGTGTTGCAACCACTTTCATACTAAGTCAAATTAAAATAGATTTCAAGTATATTCTTTCCGTGAAGTTTAATGCTAAGAAGACATATGTACATAGAATCGTAAGAGCTAAACACGAATAAGTATACCAACTCCAATTTAACTTAGAAGAGGGTACAAATAATAAAATGATTGTATTCAGCTCAAAAATCTATTGAGTTAGACAAAACTAAACAAAAATACTCAAAAAACTTTGAACCTCTCTCCTGAAAATAGCATAATTTGCACTTAGTGTAGTTTTACTTGGGGCCAGCATATGTTGTACTAGACAGTTCTATTAAGAAGATGGAGATAAAATTTAACGGGGGAAACAAAATACCACGTTTCTTTTTAACATTTCCAATTTCCATGCTCATTATAGACTCAGCAAACCTTTCACTGCACATTATGAGACAACACATCTGTCCAGTGTCAAAAACGGACCCTGAATGATATCACAAAATAAAACATGGCGGTTTTGACAAGCTGTCCAATACACCATTTTTTCCGCTACAACAGTTTAGCTATTACAATTGGGATAGATCTAAAGGGTGTTTTATGAAAAGCCGAAGAATTTTAAATTTGAATTATATTGCATTTATTTGACGGATTATGGCATTAATGTTTTAATACGAATTCGGGCAAGCGACCCCTATGCTGTTTGTTTAGCGTTAGTAGACTGTTAGATTTATTAGAAATGTAATATATATGTAAACAAGATCTGCCACGCTTTTTTTACCACGCCCATCACTGACTACAAAACGTTCCCTCGCAGCCTCAAAAACAGATCTTTCAAGAGCACTCTTGATGATTAAACATGGTGCTGGATTGCGAATAGTTCTAAAAGTTAAATACGAAAAAAATGATTTCAACCTAGGCAAAGCATGCAATACGTACTTCATAGGGAAACGACTTAATTGACATCATCCATCTTATTAAGGTTGGCATTATATTTAGTAGCGAGAAGAAATGATTAGTTTGCTATAAGGTACCTAAGTATAAATTGCAACTTTTCGATTGTTTAGTTTAGACGACCAGTAACCACAAAGTCGTCCCCAGGCACTAAATTTAACATTGTCGAAGACCCGTTCGAGAGAGATAATGAGACGCAAAGTCTTGTGTTATCTCCCTTGACTGCGGTACATAGTTTTCAAGAGAAATTCACGAGCAGATATTCATTCAGACAAAGGTAATAATGATTGATTATATGATTTGATATATAATTTAAGGCGCGAAGATTTGTTCACCAACTAATTAAAGCTCTCACAAAAAGTGGGACGCAAGTTGGCAATGGACAGCGGAGAAGGAAGCAAGCCATCGATGAATTAATTTTATGGAGCTGACATATTTTTCAGGCACCCCCGCATCATCATAGCGTCATCGATCTCCCTCTGTGCTCAACAAAGACGTAGAGATATTAAACAATCAACAAGAAAGGTCACAAGATTTTTCAATGTTGTATTCAAGAGAGGTGAGACAAAAGGGATCACACAAAGGAATTCGTAAAGTCGTGAGAAAAAAACTCACATGTAGAAACCGCCCTACTGTTCACTCGATACTTAATAATCGGACAAACAAACGATGCAGAAAATCCGTACATATGTATGTCGGTCATATTACCAGTTTCTACAGATGAAGTAGAAGTACCTATAGTCAATCGAAAAAATAACTGATTTTATAGCAATGGGGTTAACAATTTGTGCGTCTCAATTTAACGTATCCGAATTTAAATATTTCATCCCGTGAACAGTACTCAGTATGTGTGTTCTGTTTTATTCAAAAAGGCACTAAACATATTAAGGGGAGTGGAATATACATACATATTTCAAAAGCATGGCGACAGTGACAACCACCCACAAAAAAACTGTTCTGAGAGCCACACAAAAAAGCTTAAAGCTTGAGAAAATAATATACAATTGAATTAATTCTTAGGAAAAATAAATAATGGGTGTTTACCTTAATGATTTAATCCCCGAGAAAAGGGGCGCGATTTATCAATCGGTTCGGTATTTATGTTACTTCACCAATTTATACATATATACTAATCAAACATTAGCAAACTAATTTAGAGAGAAAGAATGACCATGTGATTGTGCGACACCAGCCATCAACCTAATTGAGTCCGATTAGGTAGCTCATACAGATAAGATACATAAATTTCTCCACAGAGCGGTAAAATATTTTCTATTGATAGCAAAGATACACACAAATCGTGCATGCGTCTGTGTTATAATTCCCATGGTTATCAGAGGAGCATTTTTCATTCAGGCGGTTACTAGAAACACCTGACAATGTTATCCCTTTACGCCTACCACCAACTAACTCATCACACACATATAACCCCAATTGTGGAGCTAAATTAATAAACGAGATAACGTGCCAATGTCAAAGGGTAGGAAATTTCCCTCTTGTACAATACATTTCTTTCATTCATTCAATAAAGCCCTCGTCGTGGGTCATACACGGCGCGTGTTACGTTGAAAAAAATGTAAACAAAGGAAATTTTCTACTTCCCACTCCTTTTGCACTCATTCCGAGTTCTTTTTGTGAGTGGCTCTCATGCGAACGAAATGGTTTATCCTTTTACATCCCACTTCATCGCCTGAGATCGATTGCGTGAATTCGAGTGGGAACGCGAGTGGATAGAGGCGGTGAGAATGTACCTGCTTTTCTCACTACACACTCACGCAAGTAAAAATTTATTAGCGAGTTTCTGATTGAACAAACGATTGAATAATAATCAAATCTAAACGCGAATACATTAAATAAAGTAAAGTCGCGGGGGGGCAACGGAACGACCCCAACCACCTGACGAAGGGAAAACCCTGGCCCAACCCATATAACGAGACCAAACTCACCTGAATTGGGAACTTGCTGCTGCCATAGAAGGAAATTGAATGAAAACTAGTTAAACACCTATTTATTTTTTATTTTCCACTCAACTATTTTCGTTTTGATTTTCTTTTCCACGATCCCGGTACACAGCGCGATGAGTTTGTTGTATGTGCAGAGGCAAAGAGAGCGAGCGAAAAAATTATTGCATGGATTTCTGGAGGCGGATTTCACGGATGTAACCACACAGAGGCAAACTGAAATGAATCACACTTTTTCATTTGATTCCGTTTTATATTATGAGGCAGCAATTTTTAGTGAAATTTACTTCAGCAGATCATTCTGTTGTTTAGTTATGTATGCGGGGATATAGTTTTCTTTGAAAACGAAACTTGATGCGCGAATTTTCCAAGTGACACTGTTTGCCGTTGCCGTCCACCGTTCGCGTTGATAAGACCAATGAGTTTCTTCTTTTTTTTCGACAGTGACTGAGCTAGCGCACAACAGCAAACACCTGCACGATTTTTTCTCGACTCTTCAGTCGTTTGCTTTCTTCATTTCTGCTTTTTAGCGGTTGGACACCCAAATAGGCAGAGAAGCAGAAACAAAATTTGTTGTGGAAGGTTGATGAAAGAAATTGGAGAAGTGTCAAAAACAGCTGATTCGATGGAACATAAATGTGTTCTAGTTGGATTCATCTTAATGCAGGTATGTTACAAATTTATATTTTCGGAGGAAAGAAATATATTTCGTTTTATAAATTAAGAGTATCAAGTCATATTTTCAGTGAAGCAAAGTATTTCAATTGCTTCATATAAGCTACGAGAATATACTGCAGCCGATTTGGGTTTATTCCATTAAGTGGGGCAAAATGAATCAAGTAAGAACTTTTACTAATTTATAGCAAACTGTATGCTATTCTAGAAAAACTTGTGGAGAGAATTACCTTTCAGAGAAGGATATTCATATAATAACTCGAGCTATGCCATACATGTCAAGATATTAATAATTGTGGTCTCCAATATAAATGTTCATAAAATGACTTACAACTTCCTACGATCGCGCCGTTATGGGATTATTTTTGTATTATTTTCTGATATTATGGCATTATGGCAAGTTCTACCCTTACCTATCAGCGAATAAGCAAAATTTCATGTGAATGAAATGACATTGTGCGAAGTTCGCCGTTAGCGATTCGCAAGACTCGGCTCATATGCAAAGCACTTTCGGAAATCGAACAGGTGAATACACTCTGACTATAATGACTTCTTCATCAGTTTCATTCACTTTTGCTTACTTAAGTGGAAGTGAAATGGGTCGCCTAAGTTCCGAGAAGCAATTGTGAACACTTTGACGAAGGTTCTGCTTGCTTTCGTTCCATTATGAAATAAGCTAAAGTCTATGATATACATCTTGATTTGCCATTTAGACGTATAGTAAATGGTATAGATCCAAACACTTAAGTATGTAGTGGTCATGGAAATCATGCAAAATTTAATGATATATGTATGCTATGTGGTCCTACCATAAATAAACATCGTTTTGGAGAAAATGCAATAATTTTACAACTCTGCCACACAATACATATATATTATATATTTTCTTTTTACATTTAGATTATCTATGCGCTATTCAAGGACAAAGGATATTAGATTACACCGTTGTACTAAGGGAAGGAAGAAGAACGCTCAATCCACTGTATTTGCTCAATATGAATCATCAAACCCTAGATTGGGAGTTGTTGTGTGGGTAACTTGGCAGTACTTGTGATGCCATTGATGCCTGTTACTTTGACGGTTTTCATATGCAAGCTCATGGTTACCTGTGACTGGGCAGCACTTATACTGCTGTTGCATTGATGTCATTTTGACAGTTCTCGAATAAGTCCTGCCAGACAATGGCTCCAACTCTCGTCGATTATCACGAAAACTTTTGCATTACGGATATTATTTTAGATAAGTACACACTCGTAACGTTGACAGCTGAATATATTGACGTGAAAGTCCACCAAGATAAATATGAGGTACGAACTATTACGATATCTTTACCCGCATCTAATTTCATCATCATATATTTTTAGGATGACTCAGAACATGCACAACTCAGCATTACGAATTTGTTGTTACCATTTGCAAAATCCGCTGTGATCTCAGGTGTGGTGTGCGAATCCAAAGTTCTTTATGACGGAGGATCTGCATCAAAGAAAATCATCGAACTTATAGTAAAATACCCTGATGGCTTTAATTACACATACTTCCCAGGCGATGCCATAGGAATAGTGCCGTCTAATTCAGAGGCAGATGTCAGAACAGTGCTTAGTTCTCTAAATTTGTTGAGCAATGCTGATAATTTATGTGAAGTGCTTGTGAAACAAAATACGACTAAGAAGAATGCTAAAGTTCCACCTTATGTTCCTCTGCAGACGTCTATCCGAGCGATTATTCGTGACTGCCTTGAACTGAGGAGCGTCCCAAAGAAACTTTTTCTCCGCGCATTAGTTGAGTACACTTCGGCACCTAATGAAAAATCGTTTTTAGCTTCAGTTTCATCAAAGGAAGGATCGAAGTTGTACACCGAACTCATTTTAGAAAAATCACGAACGTTTCTAAATATACTTGAGCTTTGTCCAAGTTGTTGTCCGCCATTGTCGCTTCTAATTGAGCACTTGCCACGTCTAAGACCTCGACCATATTCCATAGCAAATAGCCAGATGAATAACAAAGTTAAATTTATTTTTTCCATTTTGCCAGAAAAACCTGGTGTCGCTACAAGTTATCTTGGAAATATAGCTGAGAGGTTTCTCAATAATCCAACAGGCCCAACATCAGTGAATTTTTATTTTCGTGAATCAAACAAATTTATTTACACCGAGGAAGACGCGAAAGCTGATAGCATTTTGATAGGAGTCGGATGTGGAGTCTCACCATTCTTAGGATTTTTAGAATACAAGGAAAATCTTATGAGACAAAACCAAATGGAATTAGGATCTACGCAGCTTTTCGCGGGATCTAAATGTCAGGCAAATGCAGTTTACAGAAAGCAGCTGTTGGAGTATCAAAACAAAGGAGTCCTTCAAGAACTATATGAAAGTTTTTCAAGAGATACTGATTGTGTACAATTCAAATACGTTCAAGATCAGATAAAAGGAAATGCAGAAAAGTTCGTGATGCAACTTTACAAAAAGGACACAATCCTGTACGTTTGCGCGGATGGCAGTGCAATCTCCAAAAGTATTGACAATTGCATAAAAGATTGCATTGTGGATGTTCTAAAGTGTTCAATAGAAGAGGCAGAGATGTTCATTAAGGATTGTAGAATAAATGGGAAATATAGAGAGGACTTGTGGATGTAATCATAGACAAATTGTAGAGAAATAAAGAAAAGCCAAACTAAACGAATTGTTTAAATGTTAACTACGTATTTCGCGATATTATTTTCTATTAGAATTTTTGAGTTCATAAAAACCCGAAGTGATTACTAAACGACTTACAATAATTGAAAGCGCCAACGTTAAAAGCTTGCATAACTAGTACTTTACTTGGCCTACGACCCATGGAGTGTCCGAGCCTGAGATACAACTTCCTTCCTTGGTTGATGGTCACGCTGCTTCTAGTCATCAAGACCAAGCTGTATCGCCTCCGCGCTGACTTGGTCTTAATACCGGAGGTTCGGTCTTCGTCTCCTCGAAACAGGAGGATCGGATTCGAGCCAGTGCACTCGACGAATTTTTGCCTTCCGGACTATATCCGCTCGTAGAGTTCGCGGTTTTCTCTTCTCCTCCATTCGCCTTCCTCGTACATTTTTTGTTTCGAATGCACCAAGAATCAGCTCTGCAGTTTAGCTTAGCGTCCAGGTTTCAGCTCTATAAAGCAGAATGGCAAAATAAGAGTTTTGTAGAGCATGGTTTTGGTCCTTCGAGTCAGGAGCTTCGAGCCCAGTTGTTTTGACAAACCGAGGTAGCAACTGTTGCCAAAACCGATTCTACGTAGGATCTTCACTGTAATGGCATTTGTGGAGCCCACGTTTGCCCTGAAGTAGACAAGCTCGTTCACTACCTCGAAATTGTAGCTGCCGATTGTGATGTTTGCAACGATATCGACGTCATCTGCGTATCCCAACAGTTTGACTGACTTGTAGAAGATTAAATTAGAAATTAGATGCCTTAAGTGTTTACACCAGCCCGTCGCACCATCTTCTCCAATATCAAATTGAAGAACTCACACGACAGCGCATCTCCTTGCCGAAATCCGGTGCAGATTTCAAACGCCTCGGAAGTCCCCTAATCGATCTGCACGGTGCATGCGTATGTGTTATCGTGGTGCGACATAACCGGATCAATTTTCTCTGGGTCCCAAATTCGGTCATCGTTTCGAATGGTTTCTAGCGATAAATGATGTCGTATGCGGCTTTAACATCGACGAAAAGGTGGTTCATATCGATTTAAAACTCGCTGGTCTTCTCCAGTCTTAGTGTGGAAATTTGTTCTACAATCGATTTGCCGGGCCCGAAGCCACACTGGTACGTGCCGCTTTAGACGTTCACACAATACGCTGAACAGGATCTTCTAAGCGACATGGAGCAGGGATATACCTCTAGTTGTTGCAAGAGATTGAACAACTAATAGTATTGGTTTAATTGAGCATTGACTGCTATAGAAACTAAAAGTGCTTGCAGCGACTTTCGCATTTGACCTGATCTTAAATATTTGCAAGATCATTTTGCTGTCGTTCGCTTTTTACTTTGAGTTACTTTGCGAAAGTGGAAAACCCATTTCGGGCTTATCTCTGGCAAGTCCAATAATTAACTCGTTGCCTATGACGTCCATGTGGCCATGAACCTTGCAGAGGTAATTATTCAACTATAAAGCAAGAACTGATCTATTCTACTATATTTGCAGTCCTTCAACTTCGTTGTTACCGCCATCCACCATCTGCTGACTACCCTCGACAATTATCATTCTCAATCTCTCTCGTAAGAAACAAATCCTGCACAAAATTTTTGATATACCAACTATAACGAGTCTTACCAAGAAGCTTTCCTCCGCTTTTCGACCTCTGTGAAACCGTCTACAACACTTATCTCGTAAAAATGCAAATGCTCTTTAATAACCGATCCTAGACGTTTCTATCAATTCATTTACACCAAAAACAAAGTCCGACGGGTCCCCTTCTACTCGAAAATCAAGCAATATTTCCTCCGATGACCCTCAAACCACAGCCAATTTATTTGCTTCATTCTTCAGTCAATCATTTAATAGCAACAGTCAAATTTCAGACCTTATACTCTAGTTCTTTTAAGTTTCCCGGGGAAAGCTTACGCTACGGTGCTGGAGGCGAGCTCTGGTGTTAAAGTCTATTACTGGATGGTGGATGAACAATGCAGCTTTCGTCCCGGCAGAAGTACAACCGACAAGCTTTTCACTTTAAGAATGGTGCTCGAGAAGGCTTGGGAATATGCCAAAACGACCTTAAGCTCTTTTGTAGATTTGGAAAAGGCAAACCACAGAGTTCCTCGAGATAAACTCTGGATTTTTCTGCAAGAGTACGGGTATATTTATGGTAATATTTTGAGGGCCATTCTCTATCTATTCGGTTTAACGGTGCTAAATGAACACCTTCCACCGTCACCTCTCCTTTTCATTATATATGTACATATATGGACTGGATGTTGCAGCGAAGCCGAGGCAAGGAATGTTTCACATTGGGAGGCTTGAGGGATCTTCTTTTTTGCAGATGACTTAGTTATCCTCACATCATCCTTGACGGAACTCGACAAACATCCTCCTAGACGACACTCGATATGTTTGTGGTCGTATGTGCTGACGCTGGGGTGAATGTTAAAGTGGACAAATGAGAGGTAATGATCATTTCCAGAACTCCTATTAAATGTACTCTACATGTTAGTGGAGTCCCTGTGAAGGTGAAGGTGGAGAGGTTTAGGTATCTCGGAGTATTTTTCGCGAATTATGGGAGGAGTAATTCTGAGGTTTTCTGTAGGATTGGCCAAGCTGGCTCAATTTTGAAACAGCTTAGAAGGTCTGTAATCAGGAATCCCGAGCTTGGGCTCGAAGCCAAGTTAGCCAAAGCCAGTATGGTCACGAAAGAACAAGATCGCTAATACAAGCTGCCGAGATGAGATTTCTGCGTGATATTGTGGAAGTTACTTGGCGGGATAGGGTGAGAAAAACTGCAGTATGCAAGGAACTCTATGTAGAGCAGTTGCTTCTTCGAACGGAAAGGGCTATGCTTCGATGGTTTAGGCACGTGGCACGAATGTCCCCATCATCACGACTTCCGAGGCGTGCCTTAAATGCGATTCCATCAGGTAGGCGACCGCTTGGCAGACCCAAGACGAGGTGGTTGGACCAAGTCCAAAAACTCGCCTGGTTGCACCTGATGAGTTAGAGCCAATGGCGTGTGTGCTTTACCCCCGTGACCACCTTAGTCGGTCATGCGGGTCAGAAGGTGATGATGATCATGATGATACTTTTTAGTTATATGAATAACAGCATTTCCTATCTCCGTTATGGATTTTAATAAAGTCTTGGTACGTCACAAAAAAAATCCCAAAGATGACTCCTCTCCGGGTCCTTACCGCATAGCAGCAACATTCCATCAGAAATGAACCAACTGCGTCAAACTGCGTCAAACTGCGTTGCTCTCGTCATGGAAAAATGCCTTCATATTCCCCACACATAAAAAAAGGAGCAAATATTGATATTTCCAATTAAAGGCCGATAGCTAAGCTATCTTCTATCGCCCAAACTCTTCGAATCTGTTGTATACGATTTATTGCACTTCTATTGCAAACCTAACTTTCCACCACGTGAGTATGGAATCCTTAAGACAGATCTACCACAATTAACCAAACACAATTAATTTCCACAACTCTTTAAACATATGTTACCGCGGTTTCCCGCTCCATATCATCGCAGGGCTTAGATTGTATCTAGAGAATCGTCACTTCAGAGTATTCTTCAAACCATTGCATTGGTCCTCTGAGACATCAATGATGTCGACTACATCATAAAAGACTTCATTATAACTGTCTACGTAGATGATATGAAAATAATCAGGACAATATCCAGCTCAACCGGCTCACATGCACTCCAAAACGACCTGATGCCTTCGGTATTTGGTGCGACAACTACCATGAACTAAATTTTGGTAAATTTTTACTTTTCATTCTTTCTGTGTTTCACATGTGATAGTGAGCTAAATTTCCAATTCCACACTCAACATATGATTCAAAGAACCAAAGCAAAGATGCTTGATTTCATGAAGCGCTGGTCCAAATAATTCTCGAATTCCTACGTTACCAAAACCAAATCCCTCTACATCACTCACGTCAGACGTCTCCTAGAATATGCCATTCAAATTAGGTTCCTATACTACGTCAGCCACTCAATCCGAATTGAAGCTGTTAAACGTAGATGCCTGTTTTGCATTACGGGGTCTCCCGTGGTCTAATAGCCTTCCTTTGCAACCCTATAAAGATCTACTACAGTTGATCAGTTTGCAAACCCTTAAAAACGTCGCGAAGTAGCAGACATCATCTTCATGTACCAACTCTTAACAGAAACGATCGATTTACGTGGTCTTCTAGAAATGATTCCACTCAACTCCAAGTCTCTCTGTACTTCTTTACACTTTCTCATAACAATATTAGTAAAACTGAACGCATTACTTAAGTTGGTTAATATTCGTTAGTTTTATAGTTAGTAAGTTCATGCTTGAATGTTTACAAATAAATGAATATACGCCGAAGTTGTAACATCTTGGATTTTATTTATGGTGCAGCCATAAGGTATATGGAGTCTATGGTATTGGAATAGATACTTTTAACTAATTTTTAGCTCAATACATGTTTACAAGTTCTGATTTTACTCCCGGATTGGAGTTGAGTAGATCATCGTAGATTCGAGTAGATGCCAAAATGAAAAAACCTCCTATTACATTACCTGATCACAATCAGACACTTGCTGTGACATTGATATTGGTGGTGTGGTATTCCAACTCTTACCCAGTGACTTATCGTAAAAATACTGGCATGTCAGGCATGTCAAATAATTTCAGTGTGCGGGCCAAATTCTTCGAAAATTGTAGTACAAGTCTCTCTTGTTTCAAACTCTTGTTCAAATGTGTATTATTCATTATTATATTCATAGGAACGGTGATTCTCATTAGAACGCGAACGGAGGGAAGTTGTTGGACTGTTGCTATGCAATTGGCATGTCCATAATGAACACCTTCTTTCCACACAAAAGCATCCATTAATACACGTGCTATCGTCCGAGTCTTCAACAGAAATATTTGATAGATCTCTTTGTGGTACCATCGTGTATGAAAAGGATAGTTTGTGACGTTCGTGTGATGCGAGGGGCTGAACTGTCAACTGATCATCACCTGGTGTTGTGTACGCTGAACCTCACTGATAGAGTACCTCTTCTGCCTAGGCAGACGACACCAGTGAGATGCAGTAACGTTTTGCACGGCACATATCTGAAAGGCTTGAACGAACTCCAACTGTTCCATCGTATGTAGAGGAAGAATGGCGACTGTTTTCAAGAGCTACCATTGCCTCTTTGCGTGATGTTTGTGGAGTGAAGCGGCTTGGAGTGACGGCTGGTGGTGTGAAAATAACTGCGTGGTTTAAGACACCTAGAGTTCAAGAAACTATCAGAGAGAAGAAGATTACCTACAGAGACTGGATTCTCTTGGGGGACTCTGCTTCTCGTGACCGGTACACTGAAGCACGAATAACTTGCAAATTGGTTGTGCGACCAGCTTAAGAGTAGTCCTGGAAGAAGTTGGCAAGCGACCATAGATCTGCGAAAAAGGTGTTCTGGCAAACCATTCGCCGACTCAGAGGAAGGGAATTCAACATAATCGAAGGAAAATCCATGGATGGTGTATTGCTTTCAAATGAGGTAGACAATTTGCGTATATGGAGCGAACACTTTTCGGATGTGCTCAATTCCGAACAGGGCACTACGGATGTCGGACCCGTAGTCTTGAGTGGGGCGGAGAATAGTCCAACGGTTGAGGAAGTCATTTTGGCGATTGAATCGTGAAAAGTTGGAAAATCCGCCGGTGTGGATGAAATCCGGCGAGAAATGCTTAAGGCCATGGGTAAAGAGGGAGTATTATGGCTCTCTCGTGTCATTAAGATGGCCTAGGAACGCGGTGGGACACCCGGCGATCTGGGGGCTTGTCCCTCTTTTCAAAACGGGAGGCAGAAGCTGCTCCAACTACAGCGCGGAATGTTGTTTCTCCGTCCGGCCCAATTTTGAAAGCCAAGTTAGCGGTTTTCAATTCAGTATTTGTTTCAACTCTCACCTATGGTTATGAAATATGGGTTATGAGCGAAAGAATAAGATCGCGACCGAAATGAAATTTGTTCGTGCTGTTGTGGGAGTTACTCGGCGGGATAGGAAGTATATAGCATATATATAGAAACTCGGCAGTACGTGAGGAACTAAATATAGAGCAGCTGCTTCTTCGAGCGGAAAGGGCTATGCTTCGATGGATAGGTCATGTGGCACGAATGTAATTATCATCACTAAGTCCGAGGCGTGCCTTGAATGCAATTCCATTAGGTCGGCGATTGCTAGGCAGACCCAGGATGAGATGGTTGGAACAACTTCCAAACTCGCCTGTACTGGATCATGCGAGTCAGAAGATGATGATGATTATTCATGGCATTTCACACAACTCAGAATTAAGAAATTAACTGTTTGATTTGAAATTTATATTTATTTATTACTTTGATATTTGTTTGGTAATTAATATATTTTTGATGCCAGCCGCGGGCCTCGCGTTTGACATGTCTGCTGTAGATTGACTTTTAAGACACTTGCCGGATTTCGTCCAATATTATTTATATTGAAGCATACTGGCCAACATTTTCAGAAGACAATGCGGGACCAAAAAAAACAAAAATTAATTAGAATGTAATGTTCCTTGCACAGAACAACTTAACATTTCTTCCAGAACCTGTGGCAGCTTACCAATGTACACCTAAACTCTATTTTCAGGTTTATCAGGTTGTCGGGATGGTTGGACAATGAGCGGACATAATACGATGGGTACGAGAAGGTGTGAAGAAGAATCAATTCCCCTTATGGGCGTCACGATGGGTCAACTAGAACCTAAGTGAGACGTGCTTTGGCGCATCAACCCACTGACCTAACCTAACCTAATGTTCCTTTCACAATTTCATTTCTTTTGCAGAACTTCAAAATCTTTAAAATCCGGGCATAGTTTACGATGCGAGACAGATATGTATGTATGTAAAATTATGTCAAAAGTGGGGTGCCGGGGTACTATATATGATGCTATCAGCGCAAAAGTGGTGTAACTCCAAACTATTTAATTAGGAGAGAATGGGGATTTTAAATTTGGTACACATTGGTTTGAATTTCATTTCTTTTATGAACATTATTTAATTTTTTTTTTTATTTATAAAAAGAACTTTCAAATTTACAACAGCTATATATTTTTGTATTCATTAAGTTAGTATTACAGGGAAAAATGTGGATTACACCACTTCTGCATTTATAATATCATATGGTGCAATTTAAAGTAATAAACAAGTTACACCAATTTGGGACAAGTTAATTAAAAAAATCAATCAAAATACATAATACAAGACCTTTTCATCATCTGTATCATCATAATACACCTCATCCCTGACACTGTTGGAGCAATTCAGGTTGTTATAAAAAGTGGATGAAGTTTAACAATTCAAGAAGGGCTATAGTAGTTGGTTTTTCCGATGCACCATAACATAACATAACATTTATTGGTCACTGACTGCCTATTTTTAACACTGACTTCGTTAGAGAGCACATCTTCATTGTTAAAATATGTACTTGTAAAAAAAAAATTATGGATTTTATGGAATTTAGCCACTGAACATTCAACCACTCCATCTTGGTGTTACTAACCGAACTTTTTCTGCTGTTTATATTTTCTTCCAGCGATTTCTAAGAGAAATCCGTATTATCATGAAAGGTTGCTTTTTCGAGCCAGTTTTCTGGAATGTATGCATTTTGATTTTTTTTCTAATAGACCAAAATCTTAGCCAGATGGTAAATATGAATGTCCACTGACACAATTTATAATCTATTTCTTCAAGAGTAAATTCTGGTTCGGGTGAAGTTCAACTTACTGACACAACAACATCTTTGTGTTTCTATTACAACTTAATATTTCAACTTACGTCACTTTTGTTCTATTACTTTGTTACATTATGCTCTGCAAACGATTTTTTCGGCTTCATCTGATTTTGAATCCCAATAGGTGACCACTTTTGTATTTTTAGTTGATAATGTAAGGAATGCACGTAACACCAGAACAGTAAACAACAAAAAATTGGGGCGCTGATGTCCTCATATTAAAGTTTCCTAGAACTCAGGGCCTAATCAATAATAAAGTAATTTTGCTTTTATTATGGTGAAATTCGAAGACCGAAATCGACCATATGTAGATTTCAGCTTGAGAAAACTCAAGACCTTCCCTCTCTCTCAGAGAGTAGTCACAATCGCTAAGTAAAAGGCATTTAAACAATTTTGTCCAACACGGTCCGTGTTCCACAATATTTGTAGCTTTTTTATGTAATTTATTAAACTTTGACTATTTGACCTACCTATAGCAACCATTTCCAAATAGATTGCAGAGGATGATGCTCTTGCCTGAAACTTTGGTTTGGACTTAGCTCGAGTTGTGTAGAACATGCGTTTCGGATGTTCCTTATTTTATCATAAATTGAAAAAGCTGAACGATAAGCAAAACAGCAGTTATCCCCCCTATTACGGTTGGCGAGTCGAACGTTCGATGTGAGTTGTTCTCATTGGCGAACTAACGCTTTCGACATACTACGGTTGGCGAACTTAACAATGTGAGTTCGAAAATCAGTGCTGCCATGAAAACAATAAAAAAAAGGAATAAATTAACGTCAAATCATGAACATTTGAATTTTATTTTGAATTGTGTTCATTGATAGATATTTTGCTTTTTTAATAAAGTCATAAAATCGACAAAAATGTTAAGCAACTTAGATTTGTTTTTTGAAGAAAATGAAAACTACAGCAAAAAAGTAAAAATGCTTCGACTGCGGAAGTGTATTCGAGACAACTCCAATGTCTTGCAACTCCCTGATCATCTGTACCTAAGTAGAAACAATAAGTTGCTCTGAAAATTATTTCAAATTTTAATTTTTTAAGTTTCAGGTCATATTTCCGATTGAATAAGGAAGCGTTTCTCTTTGTCTTCAACTTATTGGAAAGTCAATTTCAAAATTCAAGCACCTCTTCAATTCCTGCAATACTAAAGTTAGCTTGTGCCCTCAGATTTTTTGCTTGTGGGAGTTATCAGAGCAGTGTTGGTAATGACTTTTACTTAGGCCTGTCACAATCCTCGGTTTCCTTAGTGCGGAAAGAAGTTTTGTGTGCAATTAAAGACAAATTATGTCCAACATGGATTAGTTTAGACATGCCACCAGAGGAAGAACAAAGTGCGCGAAACTACTTCTTTTCAACGTCCAGGTTACCAGGAGTAATTGGTTGTGTTGATGGAACTCATATAGGAATCGTTGCTCCAGTTGAGTTGCGTCATCAATATCTTAACAAAAAAGAATATTACAGTTTAAACGCCATGATAGTAAGTGTTTTCACTGAAATTTGCTTTTGGTTTTTAACGCAATATGTTCAGGCGTGTGACCATAAGATGCGGATACGTTATGTTGACGCAAGATATCCTACTAACTTTTCGAAATGATTTTTATTCGTCCTCTTGCAGCTGAATAAAATAATAATAATAAATGTATTATTTCATAACAAAATTGAATATCAATACCAAGGTTCGACTGTTTCTCACACAGCCCTTGCCGTTCGCCAAATAACAACATGAAATGACATTCGCAATAGGGTGAGATCAAACTTTGTTTGACACTTAAGTCGAATAAAGGTTCTCGATTCGCCAACAGTAATACCATATCCTCTCACTCACACATTTATTCGTTCGACTCGCCAGCCGAACGGAAGAAAAAAATCTGCGTGGGCCTTGTCTGCGATAAAGGTGAATGGAAAAGAAGACATAACCTTGGACTCTATGAGGCATACCAATTGCGGATGTAGTCCTCAGTAGTCAGACCTATACGATCGATAAGTACATTAACCTCAACGGCTCGCCAGAGAGCAGAGGCGGCATGCGTATGTATTAGCGGGCACTAAGGACAACCACCAATGCAGCTCTGAACATACTCCTCTGCCTATTACATCAGCTAATACAGCGATCACTTGAACGTTGTATTTCTGGAAAGAAATTCTATATCTATAGACACCTCACGATACCTAGACTCCTCTTTGAGAAGAACTTCTCAACCAACATCCCCCCGAGAGGGATGAAGATCTGGGTGCTGACGTCTACTCCAAGGATAAATCTCCAGCTATCTTTCCGAGTACCAAGCCAATGCAACGTCTTTCAGGCTGAAACTTAGCGATCAAGGAAGCGGTGTCTGCCTCTGAAATCATCCACCTTCAACTCCAAGACTTCCCAATTGCCGCCTATCTCTCAACGAGATGAACAACAATTTCAGAGAATTGCCAAGCGGTGGAACTCGCTAGAAAGTGTACAAACTCAGTACTCTTTCCGGATGGTGATCCGGACCATCCATGTCTGTCGCCACTGTAAAACGTTTGCTGAAACTATTGTACACTTGCTATGCAACTACAGTACTATCTCGTTCCGTAGATAGACTTCTGGAAGCCTACTACTCTAATAACCTGGCTGAACTAAGCAGCATAAGAGTCAACCATCTTCTTCGCTTTATTAAAAGCACTCACTGGTTTGCGGAATAGGTATTCACAGTGCCGCGTGGTAGCACAATGGACCTATGATAAGTGTGGCTGCTCTCCCTTACAGCAGTCAGCCACTTCAATCTAATCGAAAGGCAAAAATGCGTCAACTACACTGGCTCGGTCACATCGAGCGCATGGGCACCAATGCTCTGGCCCAGATGCTCTTCGAATCCGAACTACTTTATTCGAGAACAAGTTGATGATAATCGCGGAAGTAAGACGAGAGTAAGTCAGTTTAAATAATTAAACTAAATGTTGCTCTCAATTATCTATCACTATGGCTTAAGAATGGGTGCTGGGTGCTGTGGGAATCGGGTAGGCACTGACTGGCGTCAACCTGGCGATGCCCAGTGTTGTAACTTTTTCTACACACCAATTGTGCTTATTTTACCTCCAAGTGGTAGCCATCGGGTACTGGTTGTAGTTCACCCGAGCTCAACTTGCCAAACTTATAAGTGCGACCTCTTGTCCTAGGGGTTACAAAAAAGGAACTGGCCCTCCAGGTTGGGGGTTGTGCCGTCGGGGTAACTGCCCGGCCACACAAAAAAAATTGCTAGTTACGAAGCAACAACAAGCCTCGGAAACGGATGATTTTACTGATGACGACCCCTGCAAACGATATACGGACAACGATCTTCGGATTTGTACGTGGAATGTAAGGTCCCTTTATAGGCCACGTGCAGCCGAACAACTAGCGGAAGCCCTAGACTGCTGCAAAGCAGATATAACCGCCATCCAAGAAGTGCGATGGGATGGACCGGGCAAAAGAAGGATGAAAAACTGTGATATATACTACGGTGATTGCTACAAACAACAAAAACAGCGCCTATTTGGATGTGGATTTGTCGTTAGAGGCAGACTTAGGCAAGAAGTCCTATCGTTCAGGTCCGTGAACGAGCGCCTCACGACAACTCGCATCCAGGCTAAATTTGCCAACATAAGCCTTATATGCGCACATGCCCCCACAGAGGAGAAAGATGATGACACCAAAGACAGGTTCTATGAGCTCCTGAACAAAACGTATGAGCAATGCCCTAGCTACGACTTTAAAATTGTCCTTGGCGATTTTAACGCAAAGCTAGGAAGAGAGAACATCTTTGGTAGTACGGTCGGAAAGCACAGCCTACACGACACCACATCCGATAACGGATTTAGGCTGATCGATTTTGCTGCGGGGCGAAATGTTGTAGTAGCTAGTACAAGATTCCCACATCTCGATATTCACAAAGGAACATGGCGATCTCCTGATCAATCAACCGTCAATCAGATTGACCATATTGCGATAGACGCAAGGCACTCCTCCAGTATCATAGATGTCCGAACGTTCCGAGGCGCCAACATTGATTCGGACCACCACCTTGTTGTAGCCAAGGTAAGGTTGCGGATATGCCGAACACCGCCAAGACAAAGAAATGCTGTGAGGAAGTTCAACGTCAGCCGGCTACAATCGCAAGAGATAGCCAAATCCTTTTCCGATCGTGTCTCCCTTAACCTCTTAAGAAATCCTACGCCGCCAACATCAAGTATTGAAGACCAGTGGCAGCATTGCCAAAAAGCCATCAGAGATGCCGCCTCTGATGTGCTGGGTTTCAATCCGCCACCACAACGAAACCCCTGGTTTGACAACGAGTGTCGGCAGGCGAACGCAGCCAAGCAAGAAGCATACAAAGCGGCACTGCAAAGGAGGACAAGAGCTGCTCGGGAGCTCTACGAGCAGAAGAGGAGAGACGAACACCGGCTTCTCAGGAGAAAAAAGAAGGAGCATGAGAAGCGCGCGATCGGCAGAATAGAGGGATATTACTGCAGGAATGAGGTGAGGAAGTTTTACCAAAGGGTAAAGTTAACCAGTCAAGGTTATAAAGTCCGAACCGAAGCCTGTAAGGATGATCAAGGGAACATCGTAGTAGAGTCACAGTCGATGCTGAGGATATGGAAAAACCATTTCTGCAGACTGTATAACGGCGACGTAGAACCAAATCCCGCTGTCAGGCAGAACGAACCATTCAACCCCAATGAAAGGGACGACGAAGATCAACAATTCCGTCCACCCGACCAGGATGAAGTGAGGATTGCCATATCTAAACTGAAATCCAACAAGGCTGCGGGAGCTGACGGCCTACCCGCCGAGCTTTTTAAAGCCGCAGGCGATGATTTGGTAAGGCGCATGCACCAACTCATCTGTAAAATATGGTCGGAGGAAAACATGCCCGATGAATGGAACCTCAGCATTGTTTGCCCGATCCATAAAAAAGGAGACCCTTTGAACTGCGCCAACTACAGAGGCATCAGTCTCCTAAGTATCGCATATAAAATCTTATCTGCCATACTGTGTGAACGCCTAAAGCCATTCGTCAACAACCTGGTCGGTCCATACCAGTGTGGCTTTAGGACAGGAAAATCCACCATCGACCAAATATTCACACTACGGCAGATTTTGGAGAAAACCCAGGAGCAACAAATCGATACCCACCACCTTTTCATCGATTTTAAGGCCGCGTATGATAGCATCTATAGAGACGAGCTATACAGAGCAATGTCTAGTTTTGGCATCCCTACCAAACTCGTCCGTTTGTGTAGGATGACGATGGAGAATGCACGCTGCTCCATCAAGGTCGGTAAAGACCTAACCGAGACCTTTGATGTCAAAAAAGGATTCAGACAAGGCGACGCGCTGTCATGCGACTTTTTCAACATCGTTCTTGAAAGAATTGTTCAAAACTCGAACGCCAACACCAGAGGAACAATCTTTCAGAAGTCCGTCCAACTACTCGCATATGCCGACGATATTGACATTATTGGAAGAACGCAGCGTGATGTCAATGGCGCTTTTGTGGGTATTGCAACGGAGGCCGCGAAGATGGGTTTAGCGGTAAACGAGGGTAAGACCAAGTATATGCTGTCAACGAGAAAGGACACCCAACACCGACGTCTCGGTCAGAACGTCACAGCAGACAGATATAACTTTGAGGTAGTCAAAAACTTTGTCTACCTAGGCACCGCTATAAACTCAGACAATGACACCAGCGCTGAAATCAAACGAAGAATAACCCTTGCCAATCGCTGCTTCTTTGGGCTAAGAAAGCAACTGGTAAACAAAGCCCTCTCTCGAACAACCAAGATAACGCTCTACAAGACCTTAATCGTCCCAGTCCTGCTATATGGCGCGGAGGCATGGACTTTGTCAAAAGCGGATGAAGCTGCCCTTGGTTGCTTCGAGAGGAAAATTCTTCGTGTGATTTTCGGTCCCGTCTGCATAGACGGTGAGTGGAGGAGGAGATATAATGACGAACTATACGGGCTGTTCAGCGACATCGACTTAGCCAGAAGAGTGAAGATCCAAAGACTGAGATGGCTAGGTCATGTAGAGCGGATGGAAACCAATACTCCGGCCCGAAAAGTCTTCGAATCCACCCCCGAGGGACGGCGCAGTAGAGGAAGACCGCGAGTCAGGTGGCGCACGCAAGTGGAAAGGGACCTCAACCAACTATGCGTGCGAAACTGGAGACAGCTAGCTAAAGATCGAGCTGGCTGGAGACGCTTGTTGGTTGAGGCCCAGGTCCACCCCGGACTGTAGCGCCACCTTAAGTAAGTAAGTATGGCTTAAGAATGAGGCTCAGTCTAAGCGGTGACCTTATATGCTACCTATTTGTTTAAACTAATTGGGAACATACAAACCTGTGAGAATTGTATACTATTAAAAAGCAAAATCATTTGTTTACAAAAATTGTATGATTTATTAATTTCTTCTAAGTAGAAATTATTATAAAAAAAAAAAAACAAACAAAAATGTTTACATAAGAGTTAGAAAATAAAACAATAATTATTTCCAAATGCACAGTGCGTTGATGTTTGATTTCTGCATCATTCTAAACTCGACAAAAACATACTTAATCTTATTCTAAAATAATACAATCAAATATACAGTTCCTATTAATGATGGAGGAAAATACTAAATTACAAAAAAATAAAACAGCTCAGAATAATAGTCATTCTAGCACTGACAACAAAACACTTAATATTAAAAGAAAATTAAAAATAATTTCTTTTCGTTAACAAAACGCCAAAATATAATTGTAAAATAAAATACGTTGTTGCATATATATTACTTTAGCCAGTAGTTGAATATTTTCAATTGAATATTATGTGATAATTCTTTCTCTTCTTTCTTTTTATAAGAAAAATAGTAATTTCTTTTTTTGTTTGTTATTTTAAATTACTAATATGACTAAGGGGCTCTCCTTTTGATCTTATTTCTAGGTATTTCGTGTAAAAATACAAAAGTATTTGCACATATCTTGGCTATTTCTTTGTTTTTGTTTTCTTTTTATTTTACTTGTGATTTTTAACAATTTATTGAAACTGTTGTAGCAGTAAAAAAAAGTGTTTCAAAAAAGTTACATCGTTTATTTTATAAAATATTGTTGTTTGTGTATACTGTGATTATGAATATCTTTACATACAAAATTTGCTTATAGTTGGATAGTTGAATTCGTATGCGTGTGTATATATATATTTAAAAAGTTACAAATGCTAATAAATATTTTACAGGGCACTTCATTCTGTGTGTATTTTCATTTTTGCATAAATATTTACCTACTTACTAATTCGTTATTTACTTATGTAATTAAGTATAAGAATAGTTCGTTATGAATATATATCATTTATTTTTCTTTTATTTATTTCACTCTAAGCTCGGAACGGAGGCATATGAAGACCAATGATGGAATTCTACAACCGAAATTTAATTAACAAATTTGTGCCATGCTAATTGACAAGCATTTTAGTTTTTTGTTTTCTTTATTGGACTACGTTATTTTTGTGTTAGTTACTCAAGTTCGTAAACTGTCTTAATTGGGGTTAGAGTGTATACTTATAAGTCGTTGGGGAGAAAGAACATTTTAGTTATACTCGTAGTTTGGCAATACTGTTACTGTATTAATGCTAGATTGCTTGATTTAAATACTGTTTCTTAAAATAAATCTTGATAAAGAAGATTTCGGGGGTTATTATAATTATTGGATGGAATGTTTTTTATTGTTCATTTATTCGCCTTGATCTTTAAAGCAAGACTAATCCAAGTGTCCACTGATATGACTAATGTGCAACTTCAATCATCAACGATACAGATTACGGGTATGTGACCACATTCTGATATCATTGGTGGGCAATTATTCGTTGGAATGTATTGCTACTTTTGTCACAAATTGAATGTGTTATTAGTTGGAAACCACCACTCATTCATAGAAATAATGCACCTTCGTCAGATGTTTGTAATAGATTTCAGCGTGAGCAGAATTACAGATGATAATAAAGCAGATTTGAAGAAATTCCCAGTGGGAATAAATACGACCGCAGTTTTGGATTCAGACGACTTCTAGCAAAACCAAAATTATTAAGAATGAACAAAAATAGATGAATTAATTATGAATTTTGGGTATAAAAAAAACTGTGATGTAAAACTAATACTACAAATAGTCCAAATCTATTTCATTGCCCTAAGAGAATTGACTAAGAATCGGAGGAGCAATCGATGTAAATCAGCTTTATAATGAACTGAGTTGTTGTAAGGGCACTTTTTTCGTCGACTTCACATATCGTAATTTATGCGGCTTGTATGCAAGCATACTTCCTAGCACCAACGATTTGTTAAAACTAAGGAAAAGAAAACAATTTCCTCAATATGAAAGAATATGTAGTGGGATGCTTCTCAAAATGCACACAAAATACGTATTCTCTATAAACAGACTTTATGCGACAGTTTCTGTAATCTCTCTTCAGTGCATATACTTATATTCCCCTCCAAATAAAAGTGAAATGTCTGCACGGAATAATATTCATTGTATTTTCAAGTTCAAATCAAAATTATGTCAACCTTGTTTCCTCATTCCAATTGTTAAATAATTTCTCAAAATCTGACAAGAGAACTCACAAGCGGGGGCGCGCACAGCGAAGATTAAAACCAAAGTCACACACAAACGTGTAGGTTTTCAAATTATCTGATTTGATTCTCAATCTTTTGCCCTCCCATTTTTATATTCTTTTTCAAATTACGACCACGGTATAAAGGAGGGAAAAAAATGTTCTGGAGAATGCATTAAGGGAATGAGTGTTCAGATAATTCTGAATGAGTGAATGAATGATTGATTGTGTCGTTTTTCCTTCCATTTAAAAATAGGGGAACATCTCAAATAGATTGTATTATGTTTTCTCCTCAAGAAGGGACAATGTTCACACTGAAAAAGATCAAATTTCATTGGAAAATAATTTCCATCTTATATGAATATTGCGGTGCAGACGAAAAGAGCAATTGGATATAGATGCACATCTTATTTACTTTCGAAAAAAAAGCTACGCTCTGAACCCCATTAATACAATTACGACGTCTTGGTAATATAAATATTTTCTTTTGGAAGGCGGATTCATAAATTAACAGCTTCCAGTCGGTTGGGAAAATATTTAATGAAGGAAATTTAAATCGTTTTCAAATTATTGAGACAAAACTAGAAAAAATACAAATAATTTTTTTAAAACAGTATTAACCTAATGGCACTTTTTAAAATTAATTAACCTCTCATTGAGTTTCAGTTTTAGTGTTTTTTTTTTATACAAAATATCTACACAATTATGCAATAGCGAAATGCTTATAAGCGTTGTATATGATGTCTTAGAATCCTTGTCGATTTGTTTGTGCGATTGTTGATTGTTCTTTGCAGTTCCTTATGAAAAATAGATTCGTTGAATGAAGAATGAAGAATTTTCGTTTTGTTTATTTTGTAGAAATACACGGAAGATTACACATATCGATTCACACGTAAATTTAGGCTTCTATTATGTTTTCTGAGGAATCTGAAAATAGAAAGAAAAAAACCATGTTGGATTACTTCATTTAACACGAGATTTGTTGCAGCGTTCTATTATGAAATTCATTAACAAAGGCGATAAGTGTCAATCTCTTATGAGATTGAAATGCCTGCGTTTGTATTTAACAGGTTCGGTATATTTTTTTTATAGCCACAGAACGCATTGGAGGATATAAGTAAGTTGATAGCGATTAAATAAGTTTTATTGTTCCACGTAATCAAATTGTGATATGGTTCTTCCAACAGCCACTGGGCTGTTCTGTCTTTTTTTTTATCAGAAATTTGTGTCGAACAATAAAGGAAATTTAAGTACACCATGATAGAGACAAGGCTTATCATGTTATTGGCTGAGCAAGTGCTGATAAAGAAATTATTGATTTGGGTTAGGTATTATATTTCTGATTTTAGAAAAAGGAAACATTTATTCACTGACGCGGATAGAACTGGGAAATGAGACTGCCGTGGAGTGTTATGATTTCAATATTTTTTTTATTGGATCTTGCGTTGAAATAAATGCTCTTTTTTATTTAAATATTTGTTAGCATGTCATTCCTTGCGATAGTGCGTGTCTGTTTCCTCAGTCTGATTACCAAAACATGTACGTGGTGTGAGTGAAAAACATTATGTAATTATTTGTTTGTTTGTAAATTCTGTTTATAACATTACAACAATAAAACGCATTCTGAAAGCAAAAAAGGCTATTGAACGTGGTAGAATCGTAATACCTGATCCCGTGGATACAATACAAACGCGCAATCGACACACGGCATAAGACAAACGGGAAACTATTACTTCTCGGGTTCCGTAAGGTTCGTGGATTTGTTATCATATTGTCATCTTTCTGGATTGGCAATGCTAGTGACTGACTTGAGTAGACAATCATACATATATTTAAACTGAAATTCGAGAAGAATATTCCCAATAGAAAATACAAATTATCAACTGAGGCTCCGCGTACCTGCAGTACATTTTATCACAAAGGTTTTAATTGTGCATGAGTAGTTGTTGCACAATCAAACTGCTATCAAGTCATACAATGAATCATCATTTGTCAAAAACAAATTTATACAGTTAAAATTAAATAACTACTTCTATATTTGATTGCAGTTCCCACTATCATCAAACTACTATATTCTATGACCATATTCAATAAAACTTATTTTTGATGGGTTTACATTCATTCGTACTCACTATATGACCTAGCTTTAACTACAAAGCTGGTAGATAGAATTTTTTGTACAATATCTTCTACATTGTCAGCATTTCACACAAATTCTATTCAAAAATGAGGTATTTATGAGTCATATATGAGCAAGGGTACAATGAAAATATTCTGGGAATAGAAGCCAGTACTAAAGATATCGAACTTCTATCTTTCTCAAAACTGTTTTGACACAGTTTTTTATACCATTATCTCGAACCAAACTACTTAATCAGAAAATGTTACATGATTTAGTGAAAGATTCAACAATATTCGTGGGACTATAATATATAAAGGGTGATTTTTTAAAAGCTGTAGGAAAGTTTTTCAAAAAAAAAAAAAGACATAAAATTCAGAAAAATGCATCTTATTTGATCTTTATTTGAATAGATAGTCCGGTCCATATAATTTAATGTTTGAAGATTATTTCATGTAAATGTTGACCTTGACTGCGCCTCAATGGTCTATCCGCTTAGTCCAATTTTGGCATACTCTTTCCAACATTTCGGCCGTTATCTCACGAATAAATGCTTCAATGTTGTCTTCCAATTCGTCAATTGAAGCGGGCTTGTCTGTATAGACATGAGCTTTAACATAGCCCCACACAAAATAGTCTAAGGGCGTTAAATCGCACGATCTAGGCGGCCAATTGACCGGTCCCGAACGTGAAATAAAATGTTCACCGAACTCGTCCATTGTTGCGCGTGCTGTGTGGCATGTGGCACCGTCTTGTTGAAACCACATGTCATGCAAGTCAAGTTCTTGCATTTTGGACAAAAAAAAGTTGGATTATCTCACGATAGCGCTCACCATTTACAGTTACGTTACGATTCGCATCATCTTACGGTCCAAAGATGCCACCAGCCCATAATCCGCACCAAACTGTGACTTTTTCTGGATGGTTTTGATTGGTAGCTCTTGCAATGCTTCTGGCTGATATTCACTCCAAAATCGACAATTCTGCTTATTTACGTACCCATTTAGCCAAAAATGAGCTTCGTCGCTGAACACAAGAAGCGCGTGATGAACTTTCTTAACAGAGCACGCATTTTGATAATAAAATTCAATAATTTGCAAGCGTTGTTCGTTTGTAAGACGATTCATGGTTAAATTATAGACCAAACTGAAGATGTTTGACAGTGAAACAAAACACGGAACGTGCGTCAGCTGTTTAAACCAGTGTTGCCAAAAAGATAATAGCTAAAAAATCACCCTTTAATATGGGTGGCACTACGGCCCGTAGAGGGCCAGGGGCTAGCTTCTCAGCAAATATCAGCTTTGAATTTGTATATCTCTACATTGCTTGATTTCTGATGGAAAGTCTATTCGATTCCCAAAATTCCAACCAAATTTTTAATATAACTCAAATTGTTATTCTTAATCGATTTTTCAAGAGGTTTTACAATAAAATCTTGGAAAATAATTGTCAATTAATTTCAATAAATCAATAATTTTGTTTAGCCGTCCATTGAAAAGGGGGCATTGTCCCTCTCTTCAAAAAGGGTGATTGTGAGAGAATGCTGTCTGCCGAACCGATCTACAGCTGTTTGGTAGATTTGGAAAAGCCAAACGACCGAGTTCCTCGATATAAATTCAGCAGTGTTCTGCTGGAGTATGTAATTGATGGTAATCTTTTGAATGCCATTCAGTCAGTTTTGTCACCTCTCCTTTTCATTGCATATATGGATTTGATGTAGCAGCGTAGCCGAGGCGTTAATGTTTCACATTGGGAGAATTAAGGGTAAATCGTCTTTTTTTTGGAGAAGACTTATTTATCCTCACATCGCCTCAGATGTAACTCCATCGAGCGTTAGATAGGTTTGTGGTCGTATGTGCTGATGCTGGGATGAGAGTTAACGTGAACAAATTAGAGGTTCTGGTAATATCCAGAAAGCCTGTTCAATGCACTCTACATGTTAGTGGAGTTCGATTTCCCAACGAACAGTTGCTTCTTCGAATGGAAAGGGCTATGCTCGATGGTTTGTGCACGTGTCACGAATGTCCACATCATCACGACTTCCTAGATGTGCCTTAAATGCGATTCCACCAGCTAGGCGACCGTTTGGCAAATAATAATAAATTTACAAGTCATCGAAACCTTTGCACTCTTTTGATCGAAGCTATTCTTACAAGCAAGGATCTTTTTCGACGAAGTTATAATCTGAATTATGTGAATCCCAACCGCCTGTGGGGTTAGCCAGAGACACGGATTTTAAATAACCCCAACCAACTATAGGTTTCTCCAAATGTGTGAAGAATAATAATAATGTTTAAAATTTTGTAGTTGCTTGAATCTTGAATCATGTTAACTTTCCAAACATTAGTGAATTGAGTTAAGCTCAGTTATAGTATAGCAATATACACTTGAACTTCCACTATATTTTAAAAAGGAAATTCATTGTATTCTGCATTTTAAATATTCCATAAAAAAAATAAGTGTTCTCATAGTTACCCCTGAGAGATTCTCACTAAACAATGGCACAGCTCAAGCCTTCACGTGCATCCGTAAGAGCAACTAAATAACAGTCAGGAGGTTTTCCTTCAATAGAGAATAATATAAATCTAGCCAGATAACACCTCCCCGAGTCATATTTGCCTGTCACATCTCATTTTATGAGAAAATGAACAAAAACAATGGAATATCGATTCACAGGGAAAGCATTTTCCGCATGCAACATAAATTATCCAGAATTATGGGTATGAATACAATTTTTCCCTCTATTTTTCTCCATCCATTAATGCACTGTCCTATGTAGTCAAGCAGAAACCGGCAATGGCGTTGCTGCGACAACGCCTTTCGTTGAACAATAATTCCCCTTGGCATGCATCAGAAAATGTTATAATATCTACATTCTCGCGCTGACTTGGCATGTGTCAGACGACGTCAAATAGCTAAGCTAATTTTTAATTTTATTTTCAATTATCGGTGGTAAAGGTGGAATGTGTGAACATTCCTGCTGCACATGATGTCCATATAAATAGTTAAGATAGACCGCTGTAACGGAGATGACTTTGGGAGGTTCAAGTAAACGTACTCAAATGATCATTGAAGTCAATGATTTTATAACATCTAATAGAGCAAGCACAGGGGAGAGGCGAACAACATAGAGAAGTGTGCACAGGAATTTAAGATCATACTGGATATGTACACATGTATGTACATGCAATAGTTACGTAAATAATACGAATAAGATGTTCTGTAAGGGGATATAAATTGTGGCTGTACGATATTTCAGCTGTATTGTTTGCCTCAAGAGCAGATCTTTCAAAAGGAAATCATGCTGCCATTAATGTTTTATGGTCTGCAATCGTTTTGTGTCGGTTGACATCGCTAACAATGAAACACTGGAGTGCTTATTCTTTTCAACGCCATTCGATACGTTGTTGACTTTGCATGCAAGACGAGAGTTTTCAGATCTGTGGGATGGGCAGAGTAATATGTCAATTGAATGTAGTGGGTAGCTTTGGCTTTTTTACTGAATCACTAATCGATTGAGATGAATTCAAAGTGTGATATATGTAAGTATGTAGTTTGGGTCTGCTCTGGGTTCAATAGCTTCTGTTGGCCACATTTTCTATTTAAGAATTCAACTACTAATGAAATCAAGCTTCTATGTATGTGACAGTTAGACAAATCACAATAATTGTTCAATTACATAATGTTCAAGTTCAATTGATTTATTAATTATAATGGTGTCGCATAATTTACGCAAAATATTAGTTTTGCGCCATTTAATTGTACATCGAAGAAAAAAGATGTGACAGCTCACATTTCGGGGTTAGTAAACTACACCAAAGAACAACGCATTTTCATTGCAGAGCAATATTTCAAAAGAAGGTTTGTCAGCTTTAGTCCGCAATTTTCGTACAAAATATGGCCGTCATAGTGATTTAAAACCATCAACTGTGAAGACAATAATTGAAAAATTCAGGGAGATTAGTCATCTTAACCACTCTGGGTGTCCTGTCGCAAGTCAATAAACAGAAAACATCGAAACAGTTTGCGGGAGTATTGCCGACAGTCCAATAACATCAATTCGGCACTGTAGTCAATAATTAGGCATTTCGAGAAGCTCTCTACAGTCAATTCGCACAGAAGACTTGAAACTTATGTACATGCTTACAAAATTCATCTTCAGTGAGATTGGCCATCATGATCTTGCGATTTGACGCCATTGGACTTTTTTTGATTGTTTTTTTACGTCAAAGGTCTATGCAATCAAGCCCACGACCACCAACGCCTTGAAATATGAAATTCGGAGGTGTGTTAATGAAATTCAGCCACATTTATGCGGGACGTTCATGTAAAATTTCAATAAACGAGTACGTACTTGCCAGCAAAGCCGTGGCGGTCATTTATCCATGCGGATTGGGGAACATACATAACCCCAATCTGTATCATATATGAATCAATAAAAAGCTTTCTAATTAAAATCCTGTATTTTCTATCAAAATTATATTTTGCGCGAATTATTGGACACCCTTTACTTGTAGGAAAATTTCACAAATTGGTAGGTTTCAAGAACTACGACAAAAAAGTTTTTTTAACTGCGTTTTTCATGAAAAACCCCGCGATGACGTGTCAGGCGGTGTGATAACAACTTTTAAACACACCTTCTACCGGTTGTATTCAGGTATTTGTACGAGGTTAAGTATTGCGTTACAACGTGTACAATGCAATGCAAACAAAATAAATGATATATTTATATAGAATGATATATGTATATATAGAATTTATATTATAAAGGGTGATTTTTTAAAAGCTATAGGAAAGTTTTTTAAAAGGAAACACATAAAATTCAGAAAAATGCATGAACTCTTTATTTGAATCGATAGTACGGTCCATATAATTTAATGTTTGAAGATCATTTCATGCAAATGTTGACCTTGACTGCGCCTAAAATGGTCCATCCGCTTAGTCGAATTTTGGCATACTCTTTCCAACATTTCGGCCGGTATATCACGAATAAATGCTTCAATGTTGTCTTCCAATTCGTCAATTGAATCGGGCTTGTCTGTATAGACATGAGCTTTAACATAGCCCCACAAAAAATAGTCTAAAGGCGTTAAATCGCACGATCTAGGCGGCCAATCGACCGGTCCCGAACGTGAAATAAAATGTTCACCGAACTCGTCCATTGTTGCGCGTGCTATGTGGCATGTGGCACCGTCTTGTTGAAACCACATGTTATGCAAGTCAAAGTCTTGCATTTTGGGCAAAAAAAAGTTGGATATCATCTCACGGTAGCGCTCACCATTCACAGTTACGTTACGAATCGCATCATCTTTGAAGAAGTGCGGTCCAATGATGCCACCAGCCCATAAACCGCACCAAACTGTGACTTTTTCTAGATGCATTGGTAGCTCTTGCAATGCTTCTGGCTGATATTCACTCCAAAATCGACAATTCTGCTTATTTACGTACCCATTGAGCCAAAAATGAGCTTCGTCGCTGAAAACAATTTTTCGATAAAAAAGTGGATCTTCGGCCAACTTTCCAAGAGCCCGCATTTTGATAATTTTGATAATAAAATTCAATAATTTGCAAGCGTTGTTCGTTTGTATACCTGACTTATATGAAAAAAGGTCCATGGACCAATAACAAGGAAAAGGAACGTCTCAGTAAGTGCAAACACTCGAACATTTGAAAACACTTTATACTAAAAATAAAACTACAAAATATGTCCGAGATTAACGATATGTTTTCTCAGCAACATGCTGACCATCATATTTTCAGCACATGTTACTTTGATGCCACGGTTTATTGTTACATCCCACTTCGATAGGTAGCGCTGATATATGATACGGACCGACTGACTGGAAGTTCATATCATAAATGCCTATTTTAGTAACATTTCATTCCACTTGCTTACTAAAATACGTTACAATTGTAAATAGTGAGTGCATTTCAATTATTTTGAAAATTCTGGTTGAACAAAGGCGGTAGAACTCAGAGTTTAGTAGATCTCAGTGAAAGTATTGAAGTGTATTACATGTTAATACATGTATTCGATGGAGAGTGCGATATAACGCAGAATAAAAATGTATTTTTCACACATAAATCTCAACGTATTTCAACCCCTAAAATACACACAATAACCACATAGAGGGATTGCGAGTCATACAAAGAATATGGATTGAGTTATATACAGGGTGGGCTAAAAGTCAATATCCTATGTAAAAAATGAATAACACTTTCATTTATAGATATTTGAGTTTTTTTTTTTGTGCAGACAAGACTTGTAAGACTTTACATATCGCACAACGAACACAAAACGCCACATTATTTGCGGATAACGGTCGGACAATAATTAAACCTTAACGTGCCTACAATGCTTCAGGACTTCTTTTTTCCACACATGCAAGCAGACAGCAATGTTGAGCTTCAGGTTTCAGTAAGACAGAGCTACCGCTCACACCGCTCGTGAGACAATGAACTTATTGCGCGAAAAATGTCCATATCGCATTATCTCAAAAGAAGGTCATATTGAATGGCCACAGCGATCGCCTGACATGTCGGCTCTAAACCGTTTTTTAAGGAGTTGTCTGAAGGAAAAGGTACAGCAAACCACACACTATAGAGGAGCTGGAACATTCGAGAAAAAATCGCGCAAATTACATCGTCAACGATGTGGTATAAAAAGAGCCCATATTATTTTTATTTTCATACACAATAAAAAGAATGTCTGTCTATGAAATAAATTTTTATTTGTAATTTATTTCATTGGATTTTATCTTTTCATTCAAAAGTTATTCCAGATTTACATAGGAAAGGGACTATTAGCCCACCCTGTATGTACATAGGTACGTTTAGCCTGTTGATTTGAGCTGTGCTAAGTTTGGTAATTTGAACTGAAATAAAATTGTTTCTTTGAAAAATGAGTGGGAATCTACGAAATGCAAGCATAACTCGCACTTGACTAATTTTATTGTGGACGTCCTTTATAACGAATATAGCGAGTTTTCGATCTCATCTCTAAATACCGAATGTTCGCACAAACTTGCTATCCGATATAACGAACATATTTGTAACTGATTTCTTTCACGTACATATATTCTTGTTTTATGCAAAATTGTGCATAGAACATGCATAGAATGATGTTTTGTGTATGCGATTAATCCAACGAATTCGGAAAGTTATGTGACATTTTAAATAATATTATACACAAAAAAAGTACAAATAATCGTTCGATAATAATAGTTCAATATAACACTTTCGTTGTATTGAACGACCACAGACATTCAGACATCATTCGTATTGGACGTCCAATGTAATATATGGGCTTTTTAAAAATATTTAAAAACAAAAATTGACTCAATTTTAGATATGTTTATTTAATATAGACCAACTTTTTAATAGCTCGTTACACACTAGCTTATATTCATCTCTAACTATACCAAAATGGTTGCCTCCAGTGCCGCATTGGCTTTTGATTTTAAATCGTTGTCGTTACAAAAGTGGTTAAGGTGTTATAGTTACAGATAGCTACTATATTTTAAAACCGAAATAAAACTTTTGGAATGCACAAACACCGAGATTTTTAATTCAACCTAAAAAAAATCAACCATTATTCTTCTAGGCCGATATATTCTTTCCTTCATAGCGCAAGTAAAATGTTCGTATGACTGTTAGATATGGGAACAACCTTGTGTATTTCAACAGAATCTGACTGAGATATTGCAAAATGTTTCCTGTTTGTTGACACACCCATTTTGAGTGAATGTCACTAGGTTACTGAGCCCGTCAACATGTACCACTTCCATTCGGTTATGACGAGATAACTTTAATTGCGCTGAGTTTCGTACCTTTAAATTTAGCACACCAATGTTCTACTTTTCACTTCATTTATTAACAAAACAAAACTATTTAATTAAGTGCGAGCTGTGGGGTATGTACATAACTTTGAATGGAAGAATAGGTAAGGTTTTGAAAACAAATGCGAACATTCGTGAGAATGGAATGCAAACAATTAGGTACAATTTTTTTTAATAGTAATTTTATTCTATTGATTATTTTTTTACTGGGAGAATCTTTTTTTCCTGAATCTGACGTAAAACTTCTATTTTTTCGAGAAAAGTGAAAAATAACCTTGCATTCTTTGCCAATTTGGTTATACAAACGTTATTAAGGTACATAGTTAATGATGCAGATACGTACTTTATTTAAAATTACTAGCCCAAAAAGAAAGGGCAAAGCTTTAATAAACGGCAGAGATGTTGACATTATTTCAATTTCACCTATGAGCTCATGAAGAACATTCGGCGAAATTCTTTAGCCACCTTTTTGTAATGAATAATACTATTCCTACACGTGTGCAGGGACATACAGTTTTATGCTGCCTCTAAACGGCAATGATTGGGTAATTTTCCATGAAGGTATAATCTCGCGCAGTTAAATAAAAGTTCATGTGTCCCATGAGAAATCCAATCTGGTGTATGCGTGTGATTCATCGCACCTACCCAGCGCACCACGGTGACCGCAAGTAAACAAACAAAAAAAATAATTAAGTGTTCAAATTCGTAGTTGTAACAGATTTTAGTGAAAGGGTCTGTTAATTTTTACCTATGTTAATTGGCATTTTTTTTGTTGTTAAGAGCTTGCTTTTCATTTTCGATCCGAATATTTGTATAAATGTTCATCAAAAACATTTGCAAAGTCTGCAGTGGCTAACAACCAAAGTCCTTAGATGACATGATGTTAAGTTGGACTAAGTGAGCCGCGGCCTTAAGAGCCGACATGGCACACAATCACTTACCTACCTAGACCTAACTATATGATGAAAAGTATGTAGGGGATGTTATTTGGTTGGACTACGATTCGTTTTAACAAGGTTTAAAATCTTGTTTATTAACTTCAAAATTACGTCGGTACATACATATATGTATATATATGTACGTAGGCATTAATCTGCTCACCCCTTTTATAGTGAACGATTTCCACAAATAAATGAAAAAACGAACTGCAGGCTTTACATTTCTTAGCATCAAACAACAATAATTGCCTTACGAAAAATTTAACGTGTCTGATCTTGTCGAGACATGAATTATTGTGGAGTTGAGTGTGAAAAATTGATAGGACACGTTATATAAGGGTTATAAGCTGACAAAATTCGTTAAACAGAGGTAAATAATACTTTCTATATATATTATGTGTTGATTGAAAAATCGTTATCAGGTTTTTGACAAATGTATTCGTTATGTAAAAGTTTATTTTTTGCTTAGCTCTGGACTTATGGGTACTTTTGGGGAATTTCGAAAAATTCGTTAAATCGAGGAAGTCTAATAATAACAATATGGGTGGCTCTATAGCTCGAGGTGTACCTGACATCTGTAGCATCAAATCGCGGTGTGCTTGACAGCATAGTTTGTGTGACAGTTGATTTGACAGATTTCGGTCGTTTTGAGGTGAGTCTGGCTTGGCAAATCATTCATGAGAAGACTTATTAAACTCACTTGAATAATATGCTTTGATTCAAGAAACTCAAACTAAATTTATTGTCGAAACACCATTATGTCCACAAAAATTCATCGTTTGGTGCACGAAACGGCAATCATTGATCGGGTCTTCTAAAGTGATTATGGTCAAAAGGTTACAGTAAATGGTGAGCGATACAGAGGCCTGATAACTATTTACATTCGACGCGTTATTACCGGAATAAGGCCTGATGTATTGCGAAGAGTATGTTAAAATTGGTCCCACATATTACGTTATATATCCGCCAGTTGCTTGCTGAAATCATGTTCAAATAAGAATGTCATAAAATTATTTATCAAATTAATTCAATTCCATAGATATTAAAATCATTTTCTGTGTTTCATTTAAATTTAAATATCTCTGCCAAAACGCCCATTACATGTAAGTAAACATTGTATTCGGGTTGAGTGGAATATATAATGTTCAAAACTTAAAAAAATATTTTATTCGGTTTATTTAGATGCTCACTGCAACGAGCAAGTTCGAATATTGATAGTTGCATAATAACCCATTTTCTTTTCAAAGTAAATATTTGTTCGAACTTAAACTTAAATATTGTTTATAGTTTGATTTACGAGTATCTAATGAGGGCATGTGGCAATTTAAGAGAATCAAATACGAAGAGAAGCATGCATGTGAGGAGCAAGCTATTTCTGTAATTTTATAAACAAAATATTTTTAAATATTTTGAAGGTATTGGAAAGTGGCACCCATTATTTGGGCTTTACGGTTTTGCTATGCCTTTGAGAAGCTAATTTCAATGTAAACTTCATATTAATCTATATATACTTTCAATATATATATATACTTTCAATTAAGAACCCGCATTTTGCAATAGATTCAAAGAGGCGACAAAGTTTGCCTTCTGAACTGCACTAACATCTCTCGACACGCTTCGTGGTAATTTTTCTTGCATTCTCCTTGCAGGCAGAAGTAAATATTCCACTTGAAATTTTTCTCTCAATGATATCATAATTCCGTCATTCCGTCATTTGGCTCTATATAACAGGACTTACAAAACAATGATTTTGTAGAGCCATGCTAAGGGCCCTTCAATATAGTCGTTAGGGCAAACCGAAATAGCAACAATTGCTTACGTAGATTCTCCATTGGCAATTGTAGTCTACGAGGTAGACTACATGGTTAACTATCTTAAAATTTTAGCTGTTGATTATTGCATACACTTTTTCCTAGGTGGTGGTTGTGAATGACGTCGCCACGTTTGTCCACTCTGTAAGTGCTTTAACTTCAACGCGGCATAATTTGTAGAAATTCCACCACGGTTCAAAAGTTTTAGAAAGATGTTTGTCAGCTTCGTCGGTTGCCCGGAGGAGGATGAAAAACTAATTACGAAACGATGAAAGCAGATGAACTAAGCAATGCCGGCTGAAAACAAGTATCACGAGTCTATGTAAAAAAGTTTTAAATTAGATGTAACAAGACTACAAAAAAAAAAACCGATATGATATTAAATAAAATATGTATACACACGTGCATACATATTTAATTACTTCTCTTCCCACTGTAGAGTGTCTGTCCATTACACCGGCCAACATGTTTACTTGAACACATCAATTTAAAGATGCAGTCAAACAACTTATCTGTTGCCAACAGAAACATTCACCGACATACTTCGAAGTTTGAATGTACAGGCAGACAATCAGTGAGGATAAATTTTATCTTCAAATGACGACACTTACCCAGCAGTGTGTGTGTGCAAAACAAAGAAATCACTAGTAATCTAGCGGTGATTCCTCCAACGTTGGTAATGAATAGCTTTTTTCTACTATTTTTGTTTTCTTATCGAGTTTCTTATTCTCTTATGAACTTTGTAATCAATTATATATGTCTCGCCGGGTGCGCTAATGCGGCGTACAGTTAATAACTCAAAGTCGGTAAATTTACACATGAGTTTGATATACCTTACCCTTTCTGTCATTGGCCTCGATTTAAAGAGAAAGAAAAACAAAAACAGTATTCAAATTGAATATATCGAAATGCACATCACGAATGCTATCTATTACGCGAATTCATTTGGAATTCAATCGTACACTCGCATTCAGTAATAGACAAAAACATTGGCACATGGAAAACACTACTCGAGTTGTCTGCAATATTTTTCCTTAAAAAGAAAATGGGACATTTGTAGAACGTAGTGAGCTAGGCACCTTGATAAAACTATAAACGTCAAAATTGTTGTTATTTTAGGTTACATGTTTCACTAAAAAGTTCACAAAATGTTCGAATTCGTTAGAATGAACATCCGTGGTACTTGAAATAGTGAAGCAAATTAGCTGGAGATGAACGCAAATTGTTGGTCGAAAAAGAATAGCGGCTATCACCTATCTAGCTAAATGTGAACCCCGGCTATTGTTCTTTCGATTACGAATGACGAAGTTTAAGAAGCTTTTTCGAGACAGGAATACTGATGATGATGGAGAATTCTCGCTACTCCATGAATGTCGTAAACGAACTCACCGAGACCTTCAATCATCACCGAAAGTTCACTCGCCAACACTGGAGGTGCGACCATGCAAAAATTCGTACAATTAGGGGGTTCAAACGGACGAACATACCGGACACGGACAAACATGGTAGGATAGTCGTCGTTTGCGTCCACACGATCAAACCTGTTGTCTGTGAAAGTACGCGTGGGAGCTCGGCTACTTACTCTTATTTGAATATCATGTATACATTTATTAAATTGAGGACTAAACAAAATAACCATATTTCTCCCCTACAGATTAAGTTCTGTTTTTAGCGTAGACCAAAACTAGCACAAATGTAGGTGGTGTCTCATTGAAGTATCAGAATCACAAACTATTAATATTTCAAGGGATATTTTTTGTGGCACATTACAGTTCGTAATATTAGCAGAATACCTTCCGTTACCAACTGACATCTGTAGATTGGGATCGAATTATTCATTTTCCTAATACACTCACAAAGGTCTACTTGGATTAAGACATATTTTTGATTATCAATCCAACCGTTTTCAAGTCAGCTTAAAGTCGATTTTGTTGTTATGTTCCAAAATGTTTCATATGCTGCTACTGATCTATTCCTGCGTCATTAACAACAGAGCCAACACCCTACTATACCATGATGGTACATATCGTAGTGACTCGCGCTTGACCCATTTTACTTTATAGCGAGTTCCTGCTTCTCTTGAAGAAACACCTGACGCTTTTAACATATAGGAAGCTGATTTTATTTCCAGTCGACACTCGAAAAAAAACCTTACATGCGGATAGAACTTTGTATGTACAGTTTCTAGCGACCACCATTAAAAATGCTAACCACAGATTGTGCCAATTCTCTCATGATATTAAGGATATATACATATTTAAGTAAATACAATTAAAGTTGGTATGTATTAAATTACCAACTTTAATTGTATTTACTTAAATATGTATATATCCTTAATATCATGTCCATTCAGTTTTGTTCATTCGGACACATCATTTTGTCGATCCATTGCTTTGGGTTGAGTGGACTTTATTGTTTATATAGAATATTGTGATGAGGAGAAAAGAAGGTATTTGTGCAAGAATGATTTGTATCTCTGTCGAACTTATCCCACATTTACAGTCATCTAAAAACACAGTAATTTCACAGCTTCACAGAAGAATTTTTATTTAAAAAATAAAAAAAAAAAATTATTTAATAGTTCCCTTATCTACTTGTGTTGGATTCTGACACAAGTAACTACCAACCATTGTACATCATCAAAGCTTTCTTTTCCCCAGAAACTGTAGCAGTTCTAGAAGAACTTGAACCCTGAACGACAGCACATATTAAAATTTCTTACAATTTTATCTTGTCAGCAGACAGTGGTTCTGTTGAAACTCAATATTACACAACTGAATTTCCAAGATAAAGCACGCTTGCCGCCCGTTGTTCCAAATCTTTGTTGCTGGTCGTTATTTACGAAAGGCGACTGAGTTGACGTAATATTCAGATTTTTGTCTTCATGCCATTGAGAGAAATGAGGTTACTTTTCTTTCCTTAGTCTTTTGAATAAGTAATGACTGCGATTTGGAAGATAAATTCAACATAGGTAAGTTATGATTAATCGTACGCAAGCAAGAAGAAAAGAGAAAATAATATCAAACACATCTTCCATTCATCGTGAAATCCACATCCATAAAATGACAAAGTATTCAGTTATAACCGGATCACATGACTAATACATCCTTCCTCCAATTCAGCAGGTAGTAATCAAATATCTTTCAGCAGAAGTACTTAAGCTGGAAATCATTTGGTTTAGTGAATTAAAACCAACCGCGTGGGATACATTTAGTAAGTTTCTATGAAAAGCTATTGCCACCCGCTACAAATATACATACATACATTGCGAATGTTTCTCATGAATCCAACCTACACATCTCTATCAATATTGGATAATTCATTCTCAGGAATTCCCCGGAAATTTTTTTGGCACACGCAACAGTCTGTATAAGAGTTTTCGTGAACTACCGGACATATGTACCGTACGTTGCTGCTGCCTGATGATATTTTCAAGTTGAATGCTTTTCCTTGGATACCTCAGCGGCCTTTCGCTTGTTTTCAATTTAGTCGTCATGACTAAGCGCCAGTAATCGCCGTGTGTGCGTAAAGAGAAGCGAGCGGCAGACCCCGATTGTGAAAGAAACCACCACAGTGTTCACGACAAATGACGATGACACAGACAGGGAGATTCATTGCTGATCAGCCAAACCGTGCATTTATAATAATTTATTAAACAAACACCGACTGATTGGTATGAGTCACGACGTTTGTGACTTTCAATTGAAAATAGGCGGTTGTGCGGTGCTGTTGGGGAATTTGAATTCGAGACGTCACTGTGAAGCTCTACAGTGGAAGGGAAAACGTTTAATTACGTGTGAGGAATCGCTGGATATAGGCACTGCACCTGACATAAATGAAAATCAAACCTCTTTGGAGTGACACTTAAGAGCGAAGGGAATGAATCACCTACTAACCGCGACCAGTTTAAGTGTCACACCCAGTCAATACCGACGAATCACGACATTGACTGTAAACAAAGAACCGGGAGGAACGTGTTTTTTGTTATTCAATTCTTTTGTCAAAAATTAACCCTCCAACAATGTAAGAAGAGAGACACAAAAGTAATGCCATATGTGGCGTTGCCCGGTGGACGGCTTTGTTTATCCAAAATTATGTGCATCTTCTTTGACTTCCCTTGCATATCCTTCCTTCGCCTCTATTATGGAATGTTAATCGTAAATCGTAGAAGTGAATGCAAATTTTCCAACGACCTTAGCGGCAGCTAATGAAAAATTAATGAGAGCAATTAGGCGAGCTCTGCACGTAATCTCGGCAAATAAAATCGAAACAAGATCGTATCCGTGCGTGCAGCGGAAGGTTGGTGGTGTCTGGAACGAGGAAGGAAAACGATCATCACTACCATCATCATAATCATTCTCCCGCATTAATGCATACATCCATATAAACATGTACATGTTGTGAGTGTTTGGAAGATTAAATTTTCAAATAAACCGTGCATTTCAGTTCTGCCATGAGACTAGGGAAACAACAATTATTTGTTCGTTTATCTGGAATCATTTCTCGGAGTGTATGGAGGTTTTCAGTGGATTCTTTGTGTTCGTATAAAGTGCGAGTGGTCTAAAAATAATCCCACCGATTTATTTTCTTCACTTTATTTCCAGCCAAGCACCAACACTGGCAACCTTCCTCGATAAATCCGAGTGCACAAGTACTTCTATTGATAAAACATGGCATTGCATCTCCCCACTTCGCTTCATTTTTTAATGTTTTTATTTGAAAATTTGAGATTCTTCTAGTGCAGTGTCATAGCTGTCTAGCCGATAAAACAACATTTTGGCATGCCTTTAGTAGGCTGGAAGAGGGAATGACTCCATTTATATATGTCTGAGCCATAAGAAAATTGATTCCGTACAAACGTGTGATTGTATTTTGGGGTTTATTTTGTTTCATTTACTTGATGTTAGTTCCTCTTTTTGCTATGGCATACGTGACGGGCAATATGCGAGTGGCTTTGTTTGGATGGAGTATACTGGCTGTGTGGAATTGCCGCAACGGAAGTTGCTGTACATTTTTTCTGTTGATTTTGTGATTTCAGAGCAGGGGTGGTAAGTGAATGAAACGTTTCATATTTTTCTGCAACATTTCATTTAGTGAATTTATGTAATATTGATAAGAACTCTGGTTCTGTGTTGAGATTTAAAAATTAGGAAGTGCTGATATCGTCGGTTGAATAAAGGTTCTACTACACCTACTTATCATGTTTTTTCCCAACTCAACTTATAGTCAAATAATCTTACTTTCAAATATGATCGCAATGAATTGGCGAAAATGTTTTCAATTTTGAGAAGATTGTTTTGTACTCAATTTAGAAATCGAAGTTAACACGTGATATGAAATAATGGTAATTTCATTCAAATGAAAAATTTGCGCATATTAGAGTTTTGAGGTAGTTAATAATAATGTTTATATTGTAAAAGTGTATACAATTTTTATTTGAGTTACAGAGATGCCAATTTGAGTCAGTTTTTCGATCATATTGATTCGTATTTCGACACCGCTAACTAGGCTTGTGTAGTACACGAGTGAACTAAATTAACTAGAACAAGTTATTGCATTTTAGTTCATTTAGTTCAATAAACTCAAGAATACCTTAATCTGCATATGTATACGTAAGCATAATCACATCAAACTTCGTTGCGTTGCCGCTGGTGTATGTGAAGGGAATTTTAAGAATGTATGTAATATGACATCCAACCGGCGAAAATCGAACAAAGCATTATTGTGTATATATTCCAGCTAGATATTTTTAAATGTAAGATATTCACAGTGCACCATATTGCAGTGCCGATCCTATATGATTATTTTATTAACGATCTTTAGTTTCTTCGTCTTGATAAAGTTAGGGATCTGATCCCTAGCCCTTGACACGAAATCAAATTTTTCGACATTGATTTTAGCTTATCTCGAATTTTTAGCTATCTGGAATTTAAAAATTGTGTTTTTATATTGAGTTTAGATTAATAATATATTGTTTATTGAAGTAATCGGTGAAATGGAAAATCGGTAGACGAACGTTAGTCGGGCAACAAACAACTGATGTGTAAAGCGATACTGAGGGCATAAACGAAAAGAACGTAGTGTTTTGTGTGTGCCCTGTGAAGGGACTCAATTTCCAGAGCAGTGAATGGGAATAAATAGATTTTAACTAAACTGAACACTCTCTGGACTGAACTCAAAAATGCACAGCTGCAATTGACGCTGGATTAGTTGTATAGATGAGTGATTTGACCTATTCACATAAAAAGCCATTATCGCATGAGTATGGAACAATGATACCACAACCATTTTGTTTGTTAACTTATTCACCGCGTGAAATATTCAAGAACCCAGTCGGTTAATGTACACATTCTGTGGTTAGATGGCTCCAATACATGATGCTTAAGTGAGGCGAAATTTATAAGGTCGTAGCATATGACATAATGTACCGAAAGACGAAATACAAATGTTATGCTCGCCGTCAAATCGATAGACTAACTTGGCCCTTCTTCAACACTTCCCTAATGGCAGAAATTAATCAAAGATGTACCTTTAGAATTAAGACACCATCTTTGATTTTGTTTTTTACAATTTTTTCCTATGATACTATTGTTATAAGATCCACACTCTAAAATAACAATCCGTGAACAAAACATATATAATCTGGTTTGCCGTATGTGAGCCTATGCATGTATTGGCCTTTTCGAACTAATTATGGTTAAAGCTTAAGTCCTCTATGAAAGAATTTATTGGGCACAACATAAACAAATTGTAGAAGTTTAGACATCATGCAGAGATTCATGTTGATTGATATATATATATATACATATATGTACATATATACGCACATATGTATAAAAACTAAGCATGTCGACACACATCCGTGGTTCGAATTCAGAGACACCTTTTGCAACATCTCTTAAGTCATTAATTTTCGTAGAGTTCCCAAAACTTGGCCATTTAGAAGGCCCATGTTTCACTCAAAGAAGGACTGTCATGGCCAGCGAATAAAAAAAAATGTTTTGTTTGAGTATTGAAATTGGATATTAAATTAATAAAACTGTTCAGGACTCAGATTAAGATTGACGAGCTCCACAAACATGATACCAAATCTAGAATATGTGAAAATAATGTAAAAACACCTGCCCTAGACCTATTTGTATTCTAGTTCACAGCAGCGAGCCAATTGTTTGTTTTTGTCGCAGTCGTTTATTACGACTATATTGCATGATATTGACATTACGAAGATATATTTTTCAAATACAGCTGTGTTCATAAAAATATAATCGGTATCCTTAAGATTGAATAAAATTGTATATTTTTTATGTGATTATATTTTCTTGTAAGACTCTTCATAGTTGCTGCTGGCTAGTTGTCCGTTTCATGGTCTACATGTTTTTATCACACCACATAGATACACCAAATATCCTGTTTTCCCAAAAGCAACTTATTGGCCTCTTACTAGCGTGTTTGGGGTTGTTGTCCTGTTGCAATGCCCAACACTTCACACCACTTCATCATATATTTTAAGACAAAGAAGTTAATCCACAACACCATCAAACGAACGTACTGCCGTGAACCAGTTGCACCAAGCGGTCATATTGATATTATTTGAATACGTCTATTTCTTTATATATGCAAACTTATTTAAGATAACCAAGCACCTGATGCTTTTGTTTAGCATAGAAAGACTAGAAAATGAAAAAAAAAACTTCAAAATAAAGTAAACAAGCTTACATAATACAAACATTGTAGATTTATATGGGTCAGATTCACTGTCTCATTACCATATAAGCCAAATCTTGGCTATAAAATCACAAAAGCATTCAAAATGAGGTCTTAAAGTGCGCAGCAAATCATACACAGATTTGCCCATACATATTTCTAAAGCCAGTTCAATAAACTAACCTGCTAAATTATAAAAAAGAAATCAAATAAGTTTACAGCCACACTCCGACTTGTTCTAACGTGACCATAAGCGAAACATACGAAAGCAAATAAATATAATCGAATGACCTTGAACAAAATACACGATATTCCGAATGCAGAATACGATTAAGTTTGAGTGTGATGTGTCGTTAAGGTTCCTCTTTGAATTTTAAATTTGCCGTATTCACAACGCAAATGGAATTGTTTTTCGTATATTTCACAAGTTAATCCATTGTTGTTAGCCCTTTCTGAATTCTAATCTCACAAATTACTTGCATTCTTGTGGAATAATCTCGAGCCGCACGCTATGATTACGATTTGACGCACTTTGCGGTTTTAAAAAAAAAGTACATACATAGAAATGTGTACAATAGTTGTTTGTGACTCACGCAATCGCGCATTGTAGAGAGAAAAAAAATGCATATTCACTGAAACATCGAACAAAAGCACACGACAAAACGAATGGAAATAAAGAAAACGAAAACACTAAAAGGAAACAATTTTTAGGGGTCGTATGTTGTAACGCATGGTTGAATATATTAAATGACGGCACACATAGGCACACAGTCGCACATGTCAATGACAGCAGCAGAAGCTATAAAGAGGGGGCCAGTAAACGAGCAAACTTAGGCAGAGACAAATAACAAAACACATCAAAACAATCCATCTAATGACATTACTCCGCGACAAGTTGTCATGAGCCATGAGGCACGATATCTAGCTTGTGTCGTCTTCTTTCAAAAAGACGACGCTACGGTGCCATCCCTACTCATTCAAACGTAGTCGCGTATCGCATGCAAGTCAAGTGATTAATTTGTGTAGAAGGAGCGTAAAAAAAAACTGAAAATCTAAGTGGTAGGTGGGAAAATTACAGGGAATATCATAAAAACTTTAATGTAGAATTGTAAGGAGCTGCCACACATATAGCTCCTGTCGTACCGGCTAAAGTCAACCAGCATAATCAAGTTAATTAAAAAATATATATACTTTCCCCTTTGCCTGAAGTCTTACCACAGTTTTATGCTACGGCTACGAAGCAGATAAAAAGGAACATAAAAAACGTTGAGCCCACATATTTTTTCAGTACTGACAGTCTTTCTCTAATTGAAATTATTAAATAGATTTTCAGGGTCAAGTGATGGGTAAGATGTGCACAAGTGCATAACAAAGTGTACGCGCATACGCCTCCACAGTAAAGCGGAGGAGGATTCGTACGAATTTCTTTCCAAAGTTTGACAGATTTTCGTTCAACCGTTTCTAAATGCATGTCACACATTTAAAATTTTATGCGTTATGCCGTGCTGAGGAGCTGTTAGTTTTTTGGTTCCGCAGAAGACCTAATTAAAGAACCTTAATGTGAAGTTCTCACGACAATTTATATTGTCTTTGTGTAAAAATAATTTAAATTTTCTATTTAAAAATAGAACGACAAAAAGGAAAACTGCACACTAAAAAAACTGGATACACGAAATAACTTTTTAAAGAATTTACGCCGCTGTAAATTAAAGTTGTACTTTTATGCGTTGATGATCTGCTGACATGTATGTTTTGACGTAACCAACAATTGAATTGATTTAGAGGGAATATATTAACTAGTGTTAAGCTCCTAAGATCTACATATAATTATTTAGGCCGCGAAAATTTAAGGTCAAACTGAGTTTCCAGTAAGTAAGTAAATACAGTCGCCTAGTCGAATTTCCCTTTAACTCGAGTATTTTGTTCGATTTATTTTCGTAAAGTGGTCACACAATCCTTAAACTCTTGGCGAATACCATGAATTTATTGCGGAGTGAGTAGAAAATTTATCAAAAATGACCTTGTCACAATCGAATTATTTAAGAACTTCCGTGGGGGATGTTTGACTCATGTTATATTAAATTTACAAAGGAAACGTCAAAACAATATATATATATAGATAAGCACTAGCCTACAAAAGAAAAACAAAAATTTTGGAAAAGTTGCGATTTATTTCTCAATGTAGTCTCATTTTAGCTTAATACACTTCACCCAGCGATTTCTTTAACTCGTATGACGTCTGTAAAGTAAGCCTCCATGGCTGCGATAACGCCCTCATTCGACGACATTTCTGCTCGGCGAGTGACTTTTTCAAGTTTGGTGACAAAAAGAAGTCCCACGGGTCCAAATCTGGAGAATACGGTGGATGGGGAGCAGTTCGTAGCCTAATTCAACCAATTTGGCCGTGGTCTCACTGTTGCGCTTGTTGTCCGAAATAAGCAAACGCGGCACCCATCGTACAGGCAGCTTTCTCATGTTCAATTTTCCATGCAGGATATGACCTATGTGGTCTTTTGAGATGCCTACTGTATCAGCTATATCGCGCAGCTTTAATACGAGAAGGCGGATTTTTGCCACGCACCATGGTAGCCGGAACTTGGCATGTCGTATCAAAAACAAGAATTAAATCACAGAAGGATATTGCTTTTCCCATTATTTTAAAATATGCGGACAAAACTGTGAATCCAATTCGACTGAAATTTTTACTGCAGCCGTCTACGAGAATGTACTACAGGATAGTAAATTTCTCTTGTGTAGTGGCGCCATCGGGCTATGAGGCTACACCCTCGTATATATTGAAATATAAACTTGTTCTAAATCTATGTCATGTATTTCATTTATGACATACGTTTGTTTTATAACTAAAGTTAAATTAAATTGACCTCCACATAACTATTTTTGTCGTCTCATCACCATTTCCAAATAAACTTAATTATCATATTATATATTTTCGCCAGAAAACAAAAATCGTAAACTCACAAAAATAGTTGAAATATATCTACAGTTAACAAGACAATTGAATAGAACAAAGTTATTGCTTTCAGTTTAGAACATTGAAACTTCCCACCGATACTGTAACCTCTCATTTCAGACTGACAACTCTCTTCACATAATAACTGTTTGGGCTACAAGATAATTGCACAGAGACTGGGCATGCTGTGTTGACGTATATTTCTACTGCAACTACTACCACCGCACAAAACATTCAATAATGCACTTTTTCCCCTGGCACTGGCGCTGCCACTCAATTTCACAAACAGCAACCAACCTGCTAGTCAACAAAAACGACGACAATAGAAGCATGTTCTTTCCGACTCCGGTCATAGAATAAATATTTTGCAATCAGCTAGCGAATTCTGTGTCAAGCATTCGACAACGTTGAGACTTTTTTGTTTTCTCTTCTTTCCGCAATCTTCGTACCGCGACTGACTATGTATTCCTCGTGCCTAGTTTGAGCGAGTATCCCACCCGTCTCTCATAGTGTCAATTATTGAATATGAAAGTTAATTATACTTTATTGCATTAGATTGATAATGTTAACTACACTTATGTGAATACTGAGATGTACGTGCGTTTTACTGTAACCCGACGATAAACGAGTCGAACAAAACGAAATTTGCTACAATACTGGCTATACGAACAAATATGTGACGTGAAGTCAGGCATTCGAGACGAAAGAGACGTTCAGAATTACCAGTTCCGATAGAAACACGTTACCATGACGTTTTATTTGATAAAATAAGTGTAGAAAAATTCCTCACAGGTTCTGATAACGAGTTTTTTATTATTTCAATTCCACCTCCCCACATTCGCGTTCTCTCTGTTGTTTTTGCGCGGTGAATATATTGAGGTTTTGTAGACTTTTGGGCTTTTATTTGTTATTGACAATGAAGTAGGTTGAGTTGCTGTTCCTTGAGTTTGTTTTTGAATTCCAACTGTCAAACAATGTCGCTGAATCATTGATAGCTTCTCTGACTTGATGGTTAAGATTTTCATAAAATGGATAATATGGACATTTTCTTTTGAAGAAAATTGAATAAGTACATTGAACCAGAATTGCGGTAAATTTTTATAAGACTAGTGAGTTTATGTTGTGTCATGTGATTATCGGATATTTTGCGATATTTGCTAGTTTTGCTGAAATGTGTGGTGACCATTGAAAGGTGACTGACACTCCCTGTTCGATAATAAAAAATAAACCATCATCACTATCTGTGCGAAATTGTGTGGTACCAGTTTTTCTTTTATTACGTGAAAACAACAGACTATTTACACATTTAAAAACTGAAATAAATTCGATATGAATTTGTTCTTTGTTCCATTTGTAGTGGATTACATTTATACCGTGATACTGAGTAAAATGTGTAGAATAATTATCACTTTTCATTTCTCTGTTAGAACAGTAATATAATAATATGGATTGCCCAAAAGCCAGTAGAGGACCAGGGTCTAGCTTTTCAGCAATCACTCGGTTGTTCTCCAGTTTTATGTCGACTCCGAGCTGCAAATTTTTGAATTTGTCAGTGACTCGAAAGAGGTGGAGCCGTAAAAATTATTTGTGTCGTACTGGGATTCGAACCTAGACGCCGAGGTTCAAGTGCGTAGGAGTCGACGCACAAACTCACCGCCGCGAGTGTCACTTAGAAGGCTAGTATTGAATTAAAACCATATCATGAAAAATGTTCTCTACCTACACGAGATAGCACGACATAGAACAACATCAATATAGCGTATCGCCTAATAAAGAAGGGAATGAGCTTTACTGGGAATGGGAAGATGCATTACGAAGCACGATGACACCAATTCTACTCTTCGCAACTTTTCTTTAGGCTTCTAAAACGCTTGCTGGGATGCAACAAAAACTTAAAAACTGAATTGAAACGATGTTGAAAACATTTATCATTTTGTGGGGGTCGATCCAAAAAAAAACTGACCTAATAGCTTTAATTAACTAATCGTTAGCACAGTTGTCAGTTATACCTAGGACTAGTAAATATTTTGGTACTAGAAATGAACTCAATGGCCCTTAGTAATAGAAATTAGCAAAGTTGCTTCTAAAGTCGAATTTTGTTAGATGTAGCAAGTGCACTTTTAAGTTTTCGTTGTAATAAATCAGTTTTAACAAAACTCGAAATTAACGAAATAATTGTGACTCAAATTTACCATACTACGGACTTCTGGTTAAATTCGAGTTTACGTAAAACTCGAGTTTAAATTGGTTTATTACACAGGGCCAATGATTCAAAAAGCATTGTACACACCCAATTTAACTTGACTATTTGACAAGTGACATTTATGGCAAGTTGAAAGTTTGGCCGTCATTGTATATTCGTAATTGGCCTTTCTTCGACAGTACGCAATTTTGGTTACAGGCAATTGTTCTTACTGGATTTATGTTCGGTCATCACGACATATGTACGTCTGAACTCAATACGAGAGTTAAATGAGGACACGTCTATGATGGTTTGGTGGGTAATCGAAAGATTACCAAACGAGTGTTATAGAGGAAAGGTTGTCAAATCTCTTGGCACAACACACTCCGTTTCGTAACTATAACAACTTTTTTTTTCCTGAAATACTAATAAGAATTGAAACAATGAAAAATTTGAAGGTCAATAAATTCCATTATCCTTTCTCAGAGAAAAGGCAAGAGAACAGTTTTTATTTTCAATTTTCATAACTACGCTGGACGTCCAGTATAACGAATCACCATTTGATATCTCTAAATAACAAATAATGAAAAATCTGACTACTTTATATAGTTACTACTTTATTCTTACATGTCTTTTTTTTAAGTCATATTTTCTGTTTGATGACCTGGATGTTTGGAATAGAGCCGAAGAAGGTGAAGGCTCAATAGTTGAAGAAGTCGAGAATGCGACAGTCATTAAGATCAAGGAAGATGAAGACAAAGGTGCTGATGGGCAAGTTCAAATGATCAAACACCAAGGCGCTCAAAACATGTGCGGAAGAAAACCAACAAGATTGCTGCAATATATTGATTCTACGGCAGTTACAAGAGAAACATTCAGATAAAACTCAAATAAATGACATTTTTCTTCTCAAAATTGATTCAATTTGTGCAATTTGAAAAAATCGATAGAATAAAAACTTTTTAAATGATCAGTAAATATTGTTTTTTTTATGGTCGAAAAAACTGGATGTCAAATATATCACCACGAACTGCCAAGACGTGTCGAGAGTTAAAGTAAAAGATCTTTCTCCAAATTGTTAAAGTTGTGTTTTTTTTAAATAAAATGCAGAGCGGAATGTTTTTACTGCATGAAAAAAATCGAATCACATTAAAAGCCCTTTAATTCGGAAAACTCATTTATTCGTATAGACGAGCACTACCCTCCGAGCCAGAGGATTTGAACATGTTGAGATCTTTAAATTTATTTATTTATTTACTATTATTTATCTACAAACTACTTACGTACTAACAGATTATGAAAAAGCAATATTAAGCATATATTTAACAAAAACTTAAAAAGAAAATAGACTTAATAATTGTATTTTAAAATGCATTCTAGTAACAGATAATTCAAGATTTTGTGAGTACTCGTTGTACCTATATTGCCTATATTACCCTAATTACTCTTGTAAGTGGTTAATTTCATCCGTATTCAGTCTTATGAAAATTTTCAAACAGTAAATGTCGAGTACGGAGTGGCCTAGTGGGCAAATAGAATTGAAGTAATGACAAAAGATATGTACATTTTATATGATTGGATAAAATATCCCCAACAAACATTACTTCATAAGCTGTACGTCTAGTTTTTAAGGATTTTGTACCAAGCAATTGACTATATGCATATATTTTGGATGAAAATTCCATTGCATTTTGGAAAAAATATATTTTGTAAATCTTTTTTGGACCTTTCAATGCGCTCAGTGTATGTGACAAAGGTAGGATTCCATACAACTACTGCATATTCAAGGAGGGACCTGACCAAAGAGACGTACAGAGATAATAAAACGAATGGATCAGTGAAACCTTTTGTGTTACGCTTAATGAAGCCAACTGCAGAGTTCGGGGAAAAAGAGCTTAGCAGTACTCCTAGGTCTTTAACACTTTTCACTTTAGAAAGATTAGCCGATCCAATGTAGTAGTTATATTCAATGGGAAAGACTGATTTAGTGAATGAGAAAATTCTCTTTCAACAATCTGGTAGCAATTTGACGTGATCACGTAACATTTTCAATTTTTCATCAAGGAACTCATGGTTCTAAATAATGTTCAATTGGCTTTTGTTATTGTGAACAGGTCATTGATCGAATGTCTATATAAACACGATTTGGTTGTTCCGCTTGAGTGATTAGCGGCGTTGTCCTGCTGGAAAACCCATTACGCCTCTTGATTGTTTACCAAATATGGCAAAGGTAGGGTTTTCAGGACACCAATGTACTCTTCGCTATTGATTTTAGTTGATGTCCTTTTGACTACAAATTATGGTCAATTTGTCTGGATGCGCTGCGTATTGCAATAGATGAGTGCTTGTTTGGTGTGTTTTTTTTAAATACCAATTTTCCTTTGTTCTCGCTTTTGTGCTGAAAACATTTGAATTATGCATCAAAATAATCAAGAACAATTAATAATAATATGTAAATACCAAGCTTCATCGATACACAATATCGTGTATCGGCAGATACTTCCTCCGTAACAAGAACTGATATTGAACACAATTTTAGTATGCAGATCGATTTTCTCATCGAAAGTGTTAACATCCGAAAACAATGTGTATTCGATGAATGAACTCACAAATAATGCACATAAACACAATGAATAACAAAATGCACATATCCATTCTTATATTTCAAGCTTCTCGTTAATCATCTTTTGTTCCGCTAAAAATATGCTTCCACCCGACACATAATTAAACCACGAACCACTCCATAAAATTAATACAACTAAGACCCTGTGGTTAGGCAGTCAGCCATTAAGATTTAGCTATAAGTCACTGGTCTGCTCACTCCATCTCTCAAAAGACGTCAACTCTATTCATATTGAAATTAATACACTGTGTGTAAGTGAAAGTCAACCAAGCCATAAGCTGAATGTCAATGCTTTTCAGTTTTTCTTCTCGTATGTGTATGCATGCTTACTTTTCAGTTGGAATTTTATATTTTTTATTTATCGATTTATATTTCCATTCAAAGTGTGTGTGTGTAAAAGGGTGCATGCTTCTTGAACGCATCCATTTCAATTGGTTTCGATATCATTAATAGCGTTTCGTTGATACCACCATCATCAGCGTGTGATCGGATCTCTCATTCCGCAGCAATTTCCGGATCCTCTTTGTGCCACGACCACACTACGTGTCTTTGGCCTCGTATGTATAAACCGATTTATATTTCATTTAATTTTCGATGAAGTAATCGTCTGGAATGCATTTTCACTTTCTTCCTTTCGTCGACCACTTTCTTTCATCGCGTCTTCTTTCTTTATTTCGACTTCCCACTCAGCTAATTGAAGTTACGTAAAAGAAAAATAAGCAAATACATGCGAATACTGTATCTATGTAAATCTAAGCGGATGGAGTTTACATTGAATTAAATTACTGTGGCTGGTTAAGAGCTTTAGTGAAAGATTCAGAGAAACCCGTAACAGTTTACATATGTACAATTTTTGTATGTATTTTTGTCTGCCTACGATCTGTCGTCGTACCCCTTTTAATTCAATTTCCACACTCGAATGCTCCTAATTACAGAATTACACTCCAAAGACGACAAAGGCTGTTATAACGCACCGCCTACTGCCTGTTGTTGGATTGTATTAAGGACAAGCCGCGGAGAATTGATGAAGACAATGACCATGGCGGTTGGGTAGGCAATGGCAGCATTGCACTGGATGATAAAATTCATACAAGCGTCCACTAATTACCCAACTGTCAACAAAGAACTTCGCCCTGGATGCGGACAACGTACACTATACGTTTTCTTTTGTTGAAATATATTTTTAAAGAGTATCTATATGAATCATGGGTATTAATAATTGTATAACACCCTTGCTGCCGTCGTCGCCTGAGCTGCGATAAATGTACAGACAGGTAGGAGAGTCTACATCTACAACGTGGGTGTCAGTTATACTTCAGTAGCCGTGGCAATGCATCATGACGTCGACCCAATTAAAGCACAAAAGAAAAGGAAGTTACTTACAATTACTCACTCGTTTATTGCACATTGCTCTACGAAAAAGGGGATGGGCTTTCCCTAAGCCGGATTTGTGCATTAGGCAATTAATATCCATTTATTAAATAGGTTTCGTTGAAGGATAATGCACAAAAAAACGAGAAGAATGTGAACAATAAGACTCCAGGAGCGGCATTTCAAATACGAACAACATCCTTAAATGCTATGATTTATGGATGTTTCGTACTTTTCAATTATTGCTGTAGAGTTCTCTCTAAACTGTTTAAGCAGCTAGTTGTTATTTTCTAAATATGTTGAAAATAATGTTTCAACTGCTACTGAATATTTCTTACTACTCTTTCGCATATGAGATACACGTGACAAGCATGCAAATACTTTTTCTCAAATTATTGTTTTAAATTAATTGAACTAAATATTGCATACATCTTAGCTGATGCCAACGAAAACTTTGAACACACAACGGAGGAATTTCGGTAATAACATATCTACGTCACACCCTTGTCAGCAATATTTTATTGACGCTGATTTGACAATAAGAATGTAGTCACAAAGCAAATACATACATATGTATGTATAAGGTCCATTTTGTTGCGGTCGCAAAATATTCCACAAATAAAACGTCAAACTCATTTTTGACACGTTCCAACTGCACCCATATCCCTTCTACCGACGTGTCTTAAAATACACCCCAGATATTTAATTTAACTTAACACTTCTGTTAACTAACTATCCGTCACGTAAAAGCAATGGAAACTATTCAATGCACCATATCAATCAAGAATGCATTTTCAATTGATTTTATCTTCTTTCGTATAAATTCCCATCACTTCGTTTCTCTTTTACTGCTGTCAACCATGACGAAAACCTAAACGTGACTTTTAAAAATTATCCCTCTTCAGGTTACGGTCCCTACGATTCGTCACAGTGACTGGAGACCATTTGGATGCACAAAAATAATACTTTGCCTGCAGTTGAATATTTTTTTTCCAGTTCTTTTGTCTGTCAGACACCGTTAAGTATGTCTGACAACTTCTTTTTTTTTTTTGCTTTTTGAATGCAAATAAGAAGTACACCAGATAGACATACCAAATGTCACTTTGTTTACAAGCATATAGTCCACTATGATCACAGGAAGACCCAAACGTGACTGACCATCAAAAGTGTTGTTGTCTTCCTACACTCTGCGGCAATCATTTTCCGATACAAAGTGTTTTTGACCTTGCACTGGAGTAAAACTTGATACTACTACTCTGTGTATATGTACATCACTCTGGTCTGGTCGTGTGTAATGCCTTCAAGTGACATTGAGTGGCGGTTAATGGACTCCAGACTAGCAGTTGACTTCAGCTGAGCGACAGCAACAGCGGCAAAGAAAGTTGATTGACCCCCCGGCATGTATTTTCTGCTTTCCCAATTGCAACATGTAAATTATGTTTTCCAATCTGACAGATGGAGCCATGTGAACGTGTCTTTTTTTTTTCTCTATTTGGTGGTAAAAATAGAAAACTCGTGTAAATTTTCGTTTCTTGAGGAAATCGTAGCCGACATGTTGTCGTATGCCGTGCATTTTATCGATTATTTATTTGGGGTTGAGTGGAATTATTACTTTATCTATCGTTCAGATATCAGTTACTCAAAATAAAAGTAAAGAGCCGTTTATCAGTTTTGGTGGAAGAGGAGAACAAGAAAAATTTGTCATCGGTGGTTTTTAAGGACACACAAGATAAAGACATGTGAAAGCAAAAGCTGTCAAATTGACAGCATATACTTTTTTACATAACTTTTCAGAGATTACTTTGAATTAACCGCTGGGGTACCTACAAACTGAACTATCATTCGGTTATCGGGATTTTAATATAATAACCTTTGCTGTGCTCTTTATATTTCCGATAAAAGATAATACTACTCATCCAACAAGTTCTCAAAATATTTCTAACAGTACGCGAGGTATTTTGGTAACAAGAAGTCAATGGCAAATCAAGCTAATATGGCGGATATCCCATAATTTCAGTGCATTGTGTGCTAGTTGTGTCAATTGATTTTTGAGGGATCCCACTGTTATGACGAGAAATGCTTCGACTAGTTTTGTTTGTTTATTGTATATTTGAACAATAACTACTGGCAAATAAGTGGTTGTGTGTCGAGTCATATCAACTTTTGTGTGGCAGATGCACAACTTAATGTCGACATTTACCAAATTGTCGCTTATCGAACGGTTACCGGGTTATCAGGTATTCACAGTCCTCTGGGGTGGGGCTTCGTAGCGAAAAGTAGATTTAAGTCAATAAATGCAGTGTTGGCTCGATAATCCACGTAGAAAGTCATACAAAATCATTGCACCATAATTAATAAAAAAATGAATTTATTTCACACAAAAACCAAAATTGAGTCGGTTCAGTGGCATTATGTTGTTCGATCAGTCAATCGCGCCAAATTTCCGAAAATGTCTGTACCTTCATCAGCTACAACGGAAAAGGCCGAACTTGCAACACATCTACAAAGCAGTTTGTTTCAACTTTAGCTAATAGATTTTCAATGATCTTACAACATTTAGTTCTTCTTAATCGTACCAGCAGCAAAATTATATACTGCAAATAATGCACACAATATTAATGCAGCTGTTTTAACATTTGTGTCACGTGATTGTGCCAGCAGACCCCACGCTGCTGAACATTGAATTATTGAAGCAATTGCTTTCATATTAACTGTTTTTTTCCATTTTGGAGTGCTTGAACAACTCTCTCACCCCGATTGCGATAGTTGAATTATCATACAAGGCTGTAAACAAGTACCCCTTTTACCAAATTTCATACCGGTATTACCCGCGAAAGGGGAATTCCCCACAATCTGGCAACACTGTTGGATGACACCTCAATAGGCCGTTCCCACCGATTTGAAGTGCTTTCAAATGTCATTAGCTGTCAATTTTGTGACTGGCATAAAAGGTTATCTATTATATTTAATAATAAAATTTATTGTTGATAGGAAATATTTAAAAAATATTAGGTCTGTTCCGTAGTAGTTTTTCACAGAAGAGCGTGTTCCTGAGAGAGTACAAAATTTCCCTACCCTGCGAATTTCTGCAACAGAAATTTCTGTGAGCAGAAAATTGAAGACTGTCAAATTCAAAATAAAAAAACGACATTCAATAGGTATGTTCCAATTGCTGTGAAATTCACCTAAAATCACTGAAAAATGCACAAATCAATTGGAACAGACTTAATTTTCATATTTTTTTTTTTTTGACGTTTCGTGAATTCTGTGCATTTCTACGAAAAGCCGTTCCACAAGTTTGTACAAAGTTTCTCTCTCAAAGAGAGCTTTTGACAATTGGCTCAACTACGAATTTCTGTGCACAAATCAATTGGAACACTCCTATTATATCACTGTCCGATTGCCACAGTTGTTCACATCTAATATTTTGAGCTCTAAAAATGAACACCAAAATAACCTGAAGTTCACGCTGAAGGCTTGTTGTGTTTGACAACCTCTCAGTTTTCACCAAAATCGCCAGATTTCGACACCCCGAAAATGTTCATATGGCGAAACCTCGTGGGTTTAAAGAAATTTCATTTGGAGCGAACATAGAATTAGCTTCTTTATGAAAACATTATGTTTGATTAAACAAGCATGGGTAACCGTAAATAAGCACACGTATTGCTACTAAAGAACACACGAAGTACTTTCACACTCCAACCCGATTCTGAAAACTACAATTCGAATCCATATACAAACCAAAAGAACAACCCTTATCAATCGTTCACTATAAACTCGTAGATGACCATTACAATGTAAAGCAAACAAAAATTTTTGTTCCGAAACTGTCAAGATAAAAACAAAAAAACAGCACTCAACGAAGGCAAATTTGATTGTAGTTCACAAGCCTGATACCGCTATCTCGCGAAATTTACCTTAAATACTTTAGAAAAATTGTCCCCATAATAACAATCATCTTTTTCCTTCAGCTTTTTTCTTCCTACGGCAATTAAATAATCCACAAAATGAGTCACAACTATTTAATTTTTCAACGCAGATAAGGTCTTATAAATGTGTACATACGCCAGTAGGCAGAGCTATGAATCATCTTTAGAGGTGTCAAGTGTAATCACGATTTGTTTGCGCCTATGTGGTGGATCTGCGTGATATAATCAACATTTTTTTTTTAGTATTTTATATTCTGACATTTTATTTCAATATTACTTGGAATTAGTTCGAGTAACAGCAGGGTTTTGAGACAGGCTGCGTTATTTTCATTCGTATGCACATAAGACGAAGTATAGCTGTCTACAAAAAAGGTACATCAACACCGAGGTAAAGGGATTTCTCTACCTAGGCTCCGCAGTAAACTCCGGAAATTACATCACCGCGGCGATAAAACGAAGGATAACTCTGGCCAATCGCAGTGTCTTTGGGCTTAGACGACAATTGAAAAATAAAGCTGTCTCGAAGAATCAGACCTCGATGGGCCAAGTAGATCTGCTGTATGGCGCAAAAGCATGGACAATAACAAATGCGAACATTGAGTAGTTGGAGAAGAAGATTGAACGACTGAAGCTACGGACGCAAATGCAGGTCACTTAAAGTCTTAAATATTTTACCGTCACAAAGACTAAAGGTCTTCGAAAAGACATGCTGTCATAAAAGATGCTGAATATTTCAGTTGTCAACTCAATTCGAAATTGCTTTTTAATTACCCATTTCACGATTCTCATTACGCACATACTATACTATATAATGTATATAGATATGTCTGGTAGGATAAATTTACGAGTATGTTTGGCGGACGCATCACATTCATCTCGTCGAATACTTCAATTAACAAATTCCCCGACAAGCCCTCCTTTTTCTCTTGAAGAGCAATCGTCATAAAACTGTATTAAAGGTGTCTGCTCATATCCAAAGTAAATTTTATTGACACATCGGCTCCGGACGACAAATGCAATGCACTACACATGCAATCAACATTTCAGTGGAAAATAGATGAAATTTACTTTGGGACAATAAAATTTCAGTGATCAGTAAATTCTTCTTCTGCGTATGGCGCTATAAGCCATAAAACTTCATTTAGTCGTAATCAGCTGTTTTGAGTAGAAATAAGTAGAAAGGGCTGTTGTAAATTGTATAAGGGACGTAGTCTGGATATAGTGCGTCTGCATCTGTTTTCAACATGACCATTGCTTAGGGTAATATACATACATACACAGTTTTTATATAGACACAACATTCTGAAAAGAGCCACTCCTCTAGATATGCGGCAGTTCACTGCTATATTCACGACAAAGAAATGTGTATTGGAAAGTTCGTGGCATCCACTATTCGTTCCAAAGAATTCAAAGCCTATCTCAATATATTAACCCGAAAAGTACATGCAGTACAAGTTCATCAAGATTTCGACACAGACAAAATTCGTTATGGTCTTGATGGCATTTTTGTTTTTTTGATGAGAAAACCAACGCAACTTGAAGACATGTACTCTTCTATAGCCAAAACACAAATCACAACCCTTGCAATAAAAAAAAAGTAAATATAAATAGAAAAAACAAAAACAAACATTTACTCACCACAATTCTTAGCCTTGCTAATTGACCATTAAAAAATCCACAATTTATTGCAAAAAAAAAAAACACATTTGAAATCCTTCACACATTATCCTCCGTATATCCAGCCACTCAGCAGCACCCTGTATGTTTAATCAACTATAGCTTAAAGTAGATGAAATGCACTTTTCCTTAACACAATCGTCGCAGAACTTTCTTGGCTGCCTTTATATTCGGCACAAGTGCCTTCAGTTCACTGCAGTCATCCAGGAATGGATGTTTTAGCAATTCATCGGCCGTCGCCCGTTTGTCCACTTCGACTTGCAAACATCGATCGAGGAAATCTTGCAGATTTGGTGTTAATTTTTCCCAACTCTTGACGTCGGGTCGACCATTAGCGGCTATCAAATACAGAGCCCGCAATGGAGTCTCATACAGATAAGGAGGTTGCCCTTCAATCATCTCGATTGCCATTATTCCGATTGACCATATGTCAACCTTCTTGCCGTACTTCTTGCGAGTTACCACCTCCGGTGCCATCCAGTAGGGCGTGCCAACCATCGTCTGCCGCTTTTCGTCGCCTTCAATGTTGGCACAGAAGCCAAAGTCTGTCACCTTAACAGCACCATCCATGCCGAGGAGGACGTTGTCTGATTTGATATCCCTATGAATAATGCCCTTTGAGTGTAGGAAACTAATGGCATAGAGAACCTCGCGACACACACATGCGATTTGTCGTTCCTTCATAACAGTCTCTGTGACTACATCAGTCAACGGACCACCATCCATATACTCCATGATGACCCATAGCTGGTCTTCGGGCTCGAGCAGATATGCATCAAGGAAGTTTACTAAGTTCTTGTGATTGAAGTCCTTTAGGACACGAATCTCAGTCAGAATCAGATCCTTGGAGGATTGATTTTTCAAGTCAATAGTTTTCACAGCCACCTGCTGTTCGCTCATATTGTCGGCTGCAATGAACACTACACCTGAGGCACCCTTACCCACCTCCAAGGTTGTCTTGTATCTATCCCGTGGGTCGTCAAGGTTACAGATTATCCGCAGTTCAGCGTAAATCTCCGCATCGCTCTTTTGACCACGCTTTTCCTTCGACCTGCGTAGGATGCTCTCATCGTCGGGCACATCATCTAGGTTAGCATTCGGCTCAGCCGGCTTAATTATGATAGTGTCTGTGTTGATGTGCGAACTAATGTTTTCAGATATTATCCGAAGATCTTCCACAGCCTTTGTGAGTTTCTTATTGCTTTGTGTTATCCTGGGCTTTGGCATTATCTGTGGCTTGGGAGGAAGTGTAGAGCTCTTCTTCGCTGGCAGTGGAGGCGGGGAGGATGGCGGAGAGAGAGCTCTGACAGGCGATTTCGGGGACGGTATCTGCTGAAGCTGTTCATTAAGAATACTTCCATTACTACTCGTATTGCTGCAAGACTCCTCGCTGCTGGTATCTAACATCTCCAGGGATTCCCCCAGAGAGTCTTGACTTTTGTGGGCATTCTTAAAATTAACATAGTTGTCGATTTCTTTGGACTCCTCGTGAATCGCTTCCTCGGTGATGAATGGCTTAAACACTTCGGGTTGGTCTTTCTTCTTGATCGAGTAGTTATAGAACTTGACAGCCTGATAAGCGGCATCGGGGTTCTTGTTTTGCTCATCTTGCGTAATTTGTGAATTCATAAGACGAAGCCATGGCGCTGGCAAACCTTCCAGATCGCCAGTTAATTGATTTCGCGACACGTGAACGTGACGCATAAAATTGGTTGGACGGCCAATCTCTGAGATCTGATCCTTCTTCCTGAACCATCCCTTGATACCGTGGAAGGAAGTCATTTTGATAGATGTGCTCGTTTAAAAATGAATGTACCGCGAAATACTTTAAAAATTCTCAGAAAAATTCCACTTAATTAATGACATGAGTCATCCTATCAATTCCACTCAAATGCCAGTTGCTAACCTTTACCTTTCCCACTCAACGTGTATGTTTTTCTCTTTTTTTCTCGCACAGATGCACTCAGATCGTGAGTGTGAAGGGATTTTATTTGGGTTTCTTATGGTCACCTCTTTCTTTAGGAAAATAATATACTACTAGTGGAAGATGAGAGTCATGAAAATGATTTCTGGTCACGAACGTTTGGGAAATGCGCTTGTACTTGATTAGCACAAATTTATAAAAAAAAAAACTTCGCGGTTGATGAACTTTCACTTTCTCCAGACGCGTTTTGGTGTTTTTATTTGGATTTTCCTTTATCACACACAGACACACCAGGAGACGGAGATGTCTCCTTATTTGTAGGAGTGGCACTAGGTATTCTTAGATATCGCCCTGTTAATTATGAAATGCTTGCACACATGCTATTCGGAAAATTCACTTGCAATTGATTTTGAGGAAATGGGAAAAAAAACTAAACACTAAATGCAATGAATATCACAAGAGCGAATTTGGGGAAGACGACACGAAAAACTACGCGACGAGACCTCTCCGACGAAGAACGGTTGGCGATTGATAAAAATAAGAATTGAATTGAAATGAATGTGCGATGAAGCTAGCCATCTCTTTTCGTTGGTTTCGTTGACTTTTGACAGAAATCGAAAAATGGCTGTTCACAGTCGTTGAGTTCTTTGTCTTCAGTTTGTTTACAAATTGATGGTGGAATGATGAGAGTGTGTTCATAAGCACAAACCTCTTTTTTTACTTATTTACATGTTCACTATATATTAAGTATTTTTTTCTGCAACTCTTTTTTGAAACAAAGTATATGTATTGTTTTACGTACAGATATCTAAATAGGAAATATTGCTTTGGTTATACATTGAAAGTTTTTGTTCGCATTTTCTTTCAGACATAACTAAGTCTGCTTGTCAGTGTTCATTTCTGTTTAATATGCACATGTATAAAATTGTGGTTGAGAGGAAAGCTGTAACTATCAAATGCAGTAAAAGCTCGTTAATTCTAAATAGTTGAGGTGACTCCGAATAAACTAATTTTCTGAAATAAGGAGAGATATTTTGAACTTAAAACGAAACAATATTTTATTAACTTAAACAACATCTAAATGTGAAATGCCGTGATTAGGGCCGTCCTGACCATGTGTGCAGGATGTGTAAATGCACAGGGTGCATTGTGAAGACAATATATGCATTGAATTAAAATGCATATCAAAAATGTCCATAGAAAATCATCTCAAAATAATAAACTCAGTTATCAATTCGTATGGAATCATTTAATTCAGTTTCAGCCGGTATGAGATTTCTTCCTTTGCCATATGAATACAAACAATTCCACCTAGCCTGTGCACGATAATTTTTCGCACAGGCATTAAAAACTACTACTTGACAGACTTCAGTTCTGAGAGAAACTTCGAAGTGTTCAAATGTAATGGCTGCTTTGGATATTGTTCGTCAAGAAAAGCTAATTCTTCGTAAATTTACTTTTGATTGTTGTTGTACACTTTACACACTTTCCATATCTCTGGAATTTTTTCATTTTTGTGTCTCAAAAGAACTGTCCAGCACACCTTATATTCCTTCCACCATGGTGCAGACCTAACTACAAGTCGATCAAGCAATCCGAAAAGTCAAAATGTTTTGTCTACAGTAGTGGAAGTCCGCCAACTTGTAGTAACGAGCGTTCACATTGACGATTTGGCCTATCAAGCACGGTTGTCAAGCACATCGTATCGACAAATTGTTATGTGTGAACACTGCTAAACGTGCATAATTTATTTCGGTCCACAATTCAAGAAAATGTATTTAATCCGGAGACAGCTCATATAAGCGATTTTGATGATATTAGAATTCACTTTTGCAGTTAAGCGTGGATCTGTGTCCCATTCAATAAACCTTTCCAAATACCGCCGTCATAAACAACATGGTTCATGACCTTTACAAGATCGCTGGATATCTTCCCTTCATTTGTATTCGTAGAGCTTGCGAACAGCTCTTGTAATCCATTCCAGTTTTGCTGCAAGTAGCACGCTACACTTGTTGTCTAACCAGGGGTTTTTCTTGGTGATATCTTAATTCCCACTCCAAACACATCAGTGCTAGAGTCTTTAAGTATTTAATGGCTTCTTGACGACGCTGCCAATCTTCTTCCATTGTGTCGGCAGACGGTGTCGAACAAGCAGATAGAAGAGGAGACCAATAAAGATCATAGCAGTCAGTTGTGATTGTAGCTGTCCGACGTCAAACCATAGTGTTCATATTCGAAAAGTTCTTATCTTGGTCATAACATCACGTCGATCGCTATGATCTACTTGATTGTTGTTTGATCTGGGGACATCCAGGTCCCTTATGGATGATTACTGATAGGAACCGCCACCCTAAGTTCGTCATCGGATGTGCTGTCTCTGGCTCTTTAGCAAAGACGTCCTAATTACCCAGCTTAGTGTTGAAATTTCCTAGTCGTACTCTGCCAAAGCTGATAAGAAGAGGACCAACAGAGACTGGATTCTCGCGAGGGACCAGAAATAAATGAGTAAAGAGATATTCAACTTCTTCTTCTCTTGCCCCTTGATTTCATCTGACAGCGTTTTTTATACGCTTTTCGGCCCCTGTCTGTGAATACGTATGAGCTCTTGTGAACAGCTGGCGAACAGCTGATACCCTTCCCCAACCATAGTGTTGGGGTGAATTAGAGTTCTTATTTGAAAATTCGCTCGTTACTTGAACTTTTTTCAAATTTCGGTGTCAAATTTTCAACACAGTGGGGAGGGGTAAGCAAACGAACAAAGTTCATGTTCATAAAGTAGCGTGTTTACATTAATAATTTATGCATTAATTATTAATGAATATACGACTTCATGTATGTATTTTGCATAATATCAAAAAAAAAAAAAAAGCATTCACACGAAAAATGTGTACCGGCAACTAATAATAGCAATATTATTGAAATATTTGCTTGAATCACTTAAAATAAACAGCTCCTTTGCTATTTCACTTGTTTTACAGAAATAGGGATGAAAGTTAATTGCAAATTTGTTTGAGTTAGGTACAATTGAAGCCATTGTTCTTAACAAATTATGTAATTTAATTGCAGAAGTTTTCACAATTCATGAATGAAAGATATAAAACTAAGTTCATTTGCCAGTCATCGCATATAAATCAGCTATAGTTTACTCTGAAGAATTAAATTGATGCAAACTATTCCTGTAAAGAAAGCGTAGCATTACATTTTTATTCACACAAGCGCCTATTACAAATACATATATGTCCTCTTAAAAACATGAGTCACCTTCTGAACACCCTCCGAACAATAAGTACATGTTCGTGGGCAAATTCAGTCCCACAAAATTCATGAATCTGCCGCCATTATCCCACAAAATTCACGAATCGGCCGCCATATTGGGGTGAATTGACGAGCGTTGTAAAAGTATGCGTGTAATGCAAGGGAATTCCACTATTATCACATTTTTCTCCGGTGTGGACTAGGGGCAAAAATGGCTGAAGTTGAATATCTCTTTACTCATTTATTTCTGCGAGGGACTCACGAGTGATGGGAGGAGAAATTCTGAACTTTCCGTTAGGATTGACCAGTTGGCTCAACTTGTAAGCAGCTTGGAAGATCTGTAATCAGGAAGGCCGAGCTTGGTGACAAAGCGAAGTTACCGGTTTTCAATACAGTATTTGTTCCAACTATCACCTATAGTTATCGCGAATACAAGCTGCCGAATGAGATTTCTTCTTGCTGTTGTGTTAATTAGTCGACGGTATAGGGTGAGAAACACGGCAGTACGCGAGAAACTCAATTTAGAGCAGCTGCTTCTTCGAACGGAAAGGGCTATGCTTGGATGGTTTGGTCACGTGGCACGATTGTCATAAAACGTAAGGGGGCAGATTCACGTAAGGATTTTTCGACATGTTGGAAAAAATCAGTGCGAGAGGCGCTTTCACTCACACTGCCTTACAAATTGAGAGATCTTCGCTCAAATTGAGAGTCGCCTGACATTTGAGAAATGGCAACAGCTGACTGAGGTTAATTTATCGGGTGAAATTAGTGGAGTAGTAAGGAAAAATATTTTTCATATTGGATTTGTGAATTGAAAACAGCTGATAAATTGAGTTGTCATTTCAAAGGGCGTTTGAAACTCTGGACTCGTAACGTGAAAAACGCCAGCACCAAAGCCCTATTGTGTTTCAGGCATGCTCACCCCGTCTTGCTATGGACTATATCGAAAGCGGATGAAGAGGTTCTTGGTATTTTCGAAAGAAAAGTTCTGTTTGCGATATTTGGTCATGTCTGCGTTGATGGTATTTGCTGTATGGGCTGTACAACGACATGAGTCTATCCAGGCATCTACGGATCCAACGCCTAAGATGGTTAGGCAATGTAGAGCGTATGGACAACTTAGCTCCGGCCCGAAGAATCTGATCCAGTGGGACATAGCAACAGACGACCTGCACGCACAAGGTGGCGCACACAAGTCGAGGGGAGTCTCAGTCGGCTTGGTGTTCGGAACGGCTGGCGAGAGATCCTGCTGGCTGGAGAGGCATGTTGAGTGAGGCCCGGGTCCACCTCGGATTGTAGCGCCCTAAGAAGAAGAAGAAGAACAACAACAACATGTGTTTTAAATTAAGAATCTCTGATAACATTAAAGAAGACCTAAGCAAAAATTGGAAACAAATTAAAGCAAATTGTACAGCAAATAAAAAAAATCAGTGGTTTTTAAAATTCCATTATTCTTCATAATGACGTCACAGTCAAATAAATTTCCAACTGTCTAACATAGATACATTGGAGGCTCTATTTGTACACAAAAAATGGTAAACATACGAATTGTAGGCAGGTAGATACAATAATCTGGCTTTTAATTTGAGAGAAAAAACAATATTTTCTCCTCTGGATCGAACACACGAAGGTCACGATGATACTGAAATACGCAATCAGAAAAAGAGCAAACGCGTAGATAATTCCTCCTATTAGTATCCAAAAATCAGTTTGTTAAAATTTTTAAAACACGTTACATGCGTCGCTTATCATGACCCATTTTTTGTCATTGGGAGCTCAAAATTTGTGACAGTCCTGCACTCCTTGTGGTCCCTGTGGCTTTGACCGTCATCCATCAACGTTTCCAATTCAAGCAATCTTTTGCTGGTTGTCTTTCCGTGGGGCTAGTTCATATTTTTGTCATGAGAATTCGAGTTAACGAAACCTGTATAATAAATACTTGTATGCTCTTTGATACCATATGATGCGTGGCAGGTGCAGATGCCTCTGTAATTTTGATCCAGCACTCAGCTCGACTGTGCAAAAATCACGCTCGGAAATACGAGCTGGCGGAATGAGATTTCATCGTGCTGTTGTTACTCCCCGAGATAGGGTGAGAAACACGGTAGTACGCGACGAACTGAATTTTTCATACGGAAAGGGCTATTATCGTATGGTTTGGTCAAGTGGCACGAATGTCACTGACATCAGCTTGGCAGACCCAGGACGAAGTGGTTGGACCAAGTCCAAAATTCGCCTGTTTGCGCTTAAGCATAACTACTGATCAGTGTTGGGAAAAATCTACTGCGCAAAATCTACCAGCCATTTAAATTTGTCCATTTATGCCATTTCTTGTTGTTTCTTATTTCGTAACACCTTCTCACAAGTCAATTTCCAAGGAAAATATGGGCACAAAAGGTTTTAAAACTGACGACTGTGTTACGAAAATGTGAACACAGAGGGGTGAGAAGTTGTCCATTTCAGTTTTGAGAGCAGCGTTAGATCGACTACGATTTTTTTCAAATTTTTCTTAGGGAGCTACCACACTCTGATGAACTAAAGTCAGTATCAGAGGATCGAGTGGCCAGGAGAGCTCTCGTGCGTGCCTTGCCTCTGTAAAACTGTATGTGTGCCTCTATGTGCGTCCATTCACCTGTAAGAGTGATCTAGGATGGAAGATGTGGCCTCAGATATGGTCACACCAATAGTATAGATGTCCCACCCTTTAACAATTTCCACGATGATGCTTCGTATATTCACAATGATATATGTAGCTCTGTATGTGTAATGTGTTTATTCGGAATGCATTATCTGGAACATTTACCTAAACTTCTGGTTATCAATGTGTCTCAATAGCCACTGATAGCGAGGACATAATATATACACTCTTGTTTAAGTTGTACTCCAGAGCAAACATTTTACCTCATACATAAATAACGAAGCTATTGCACTGCAATCGGTATACTTTGTGGCATTCTCAGAATGGCCAGGCATGTTAATTCATTGTCCACATGTTGAGCATTAATGAGACAATAAATCATTCTAAAAATATAATTATTTCAGAGCATCCACCATGAACTTTAACCTTCAGTAATTCGGGAACTTCGCGAATTCGCAGATGTTTTGTTTTTTTTTTGTAACGCCGTCTTCAGGGATCGTCACCCTTAAAGAGTGTGCGAGTGCTTGGACGAGGTTTAGTTTAGTTCTTATGTGTGGCGCTATAAAGAAAAAAATCGTTTTGGGACTGAATTTTAATTGCAAACAGTCTCTGGAACTTGGTATACATGTACATGTGTGCAGCAACAAGGGGGGACATGCTTTCGATTTTATAACCGAATTAGAGCACTGAACTTCTCAGATTTACATTATTCATTGTGGTGCATGAACGAATGCACTGAAAGAATTTACAAAAAATAGTCCAAATAGACGGAAGAAGACTTAGAGAAATCAGCTGGCACAAAATCTACGAAATTTCATACCCAACACATTTACATTAACCTAGATCAAGCAACGGTACAAGCGACGTATGTACTTAAATTGTTAAAAACTTTCTAAAAAAGTGTTTGACTGCGTATTTCTCAATATTTGTTTAAATTGAAAATTGCGTATGTAGATATGTATTTCACTCTAAATAAATGCTTGAAATATAATTCAACGATTGCAAAATGGCTTCGAGGTAGTCCGGGACTTTATATACCTCGGCAGTAAACAGTACAAACAGCATAAGTACCGAGATCAAACGCAGAATAAGTCTTGCTATATCTTTATTCTCAAGAGGCAACTGAGTAAAAGAGTTGTCATTAGAAGGACAAAGCCACCGCTCTCGGTCCTGCTGTACGGCAGAGAAACATGGACAACGGCAAAAGGGGACGAAGAATTCAATGGAGAGTCTTTGTGAGAACTAAACGGGATGTACAGCGAATGAGTCTAGCCAAACGTCTACGGATCCATCGCAACATAGCTCTTACTCGAAGAGTCTTCTACTTCGAACCTGTCGGACAACGCAATAGAGGACCATAACCAACTTGGTGTGCCAAACTGGTGACAGCTAGCTAAAGATCACGGTGGTTGGAGAGGCTTGTTGGTTGAGGCCCAGTTCCACCCCGACTGTCGCTCCACACAGAGAAGTGAAGGATTGTAAAATGCTATCCATATGCATTTTAACCCAGGTATTGAACCGAAGGCGGCGAAAATGGGTTTAGTGGTGAATGAGGCTAATTGAAGTACATATGCATATACTGTCATCTAGAAAGAATGCCCAATATCGACTACTCTGCCAGAACGTCGCCGTAGGCAGCTATAAATACGAGGCAGTTAAAGCCTTCGTCTACCTCGGGTCTAAGTATACAGTACGAATAACAACAGAACCGAGATTAAACGCAAAATAACTCTTTCCAATCGCTATTCTTTGGACTGAAGAGGCAATTGAGTTGTAAAACCTTCTCTCGAAGGACCAAACTAACATTATATAAGATCCTGATCATCCCTGTCCTGCTCTATGGCGCAGAAGCCTGTACAATCTCAAGAGCAGATGAAGAATCCCTTGGTCTTTTCGAGAGAAAAGTTCTGTGTTCAATCGTTAGTCCTGTTTGCGTTGATGATATTTGGAGAAGAAAACTCAACCGTGGACTGTACCGTGACATGAGCCTAGCCAGGCGTCTACGAATTCACGCCTAAGATGGCTAGCCCATGTGGAGCGCAAGAACCACACTGCGCCATCCCGAAGTTTCGACTCCTAAATATATTTTGCTGCTTACAGATAAAATTAAGAAGATGAAGAGAAATTTGAAAACATGTGTCTATTATGTGAGTATGCGTACGACACATTTGCAAATACAGTATAGTTTGTTTGCATTATTTTGTTGCAATTCGGTCGGATCATTATTCTCCATAACAAAATCAGAGTTCATTTGATGAATCTGAAGGGCAGCCAATGCTCCAGTTGTTCTTGCAATGTTCCTTAATTTTTATTTCCTCGAGTTATTTCCTCTGGTAACTATTTATATGAGTTTACTGATGAATACGAAATAATCACAAAAAAAACGTCACAATTTTTGCATCACCAACATCTGTGATCATATTATATCACATCAAGCTTAACGATGGTACCTGAAGAATTAAGTACAAGTGCATTTTGTATCAACTTATGCGATGAAGACAAAGAGTGGAATTTAATGAATGATAAATGGATTACAAACTTGAAATCATGAGATAGATAGCTACAATAATATATTTCAACTTTTGGGACTTTTATTACTCGTATTTTGTTACCAAATGCTGGAAGAATTTCGAGTTCTTATATTAGATTTACTCGACCATAGCTATCTCTGTACGAGTATATATTGGATGCTTTCAATAATTCAGACGTTGCAGGTTTAGTGCAGTTGACTGTTCAAATGTTCAAATATTCATACTTAAAGACATATGTGTGAAGACCAATATTCAGATACAAATATATTTTCCTTCCTTTCCTTCCTGGTCATTGTTGGCTGCTGGAACGCAGTTACTACATCCATAGATACTTCTTATTTACGAATGTACAGGGCGGCGCAAAATTGAGTCTATCGGAAGATATTACAATGTTTGCAAATGGCGTCGTACGTCAATCATATTTGACATTTTTGAGCTACACAGCTGCTATATTACAAGTACCGCAAGAGCATCAACAATCATCTCAACAACGAAGAAGACGATTGTGAGTCGAAACACTTAAGGGGCTAGGTCAATAAGCAAAATCTTCGTTTCTGGGGCACTGCAAGTTCGCGTGTGATGCGCGAAGCGCTATTACATCCACTCAAAGCCAGACACTGTGCGGCGCAGCGTTCACGCGGGAGGAGGATGCCATCGGCAATATTGTCACTGTTACTGGCTAACGCTACAGGACCCTGACAAACGACTTCTTTCTTCCGGAATTGGATGAGCGTTGCTTGGTGAATATATGGTTTCAACAAGACAGTGCAACCGCATACACAGCACGAGCCACAATGGATATTGTGAAGGAAGCGTTTCAGGTCGCGTGATCTCCCGCTTTGGTGATTTGGCATGGCCAGCAAGATCACCCGATTTAACCATCCCCATTCTTTCTTTTAGGCTACTCGAAGTTGCGGATTTTTGCGAATCTTTTTGCGATTTTGGAAATGTTATCACCGGAAATCCTGCAGAAAGTCACGGAAAATGCGATAAAACGTATCAACACTGGCGACAGCCCCTTGCCTGATATTATGGTTTCACTTAACAAAAGTAATTCAAAAACAAAATTGGATGATTAATTTTACGCAAGAACATTCATATAAACTTGGCTGAAATTTACTCTAGAAAATAGTATGATCTATGTATGTAACTGTGCTTGGACTAATATTCAAAAGAAAAGTCTATTCTTGCGCCAACTGTTTAAATACTTACACCAGGATGATTAGTGTTCTCATTAATTCCTGCAGTGGACATGAATGGATAACCAATGGATTCCAGACTTCTTTGCCAAACGGTAACGATAATAGTAAATGAAGACAAGTTGTACAAGACAAGTGTAAATATATATCCAATCCATGGGTTTTACAATTTTTGTCAATATTCAATCGAAATCCTATAATTTCTAAACAAAACGTCAGCAGCCAAGTGTACCAATGTCAGCAAACATAAATCAATTTTTTTAGTACTGTGTATAATGCGACCATATGGATTACCACAAGAGATCTCCCCCTCTTTAGAAAACCTACTCGAAGTGTTATTTAATTTGAACTTCAGTCACATTCGGAATTCAGTCGAATTTGGCCACGGAGCCAGTAGGGTAGTTCAAGTCAACCAAATTTTGTATTATTTATAAGCCATGGTGAGCGCTCGGGTTGTGTCAGTAATTAGAAATATAGTTTTATCCGAACGGCAGATGTATTATTTCTTCTTTTTGTTCACACTATTTGGACCCATTTGTCCATTGCGTGTACCTGACACAGGCGATGTCGATTCTACTGATGATGGCGATGCGCTAACGAAACATGAACACCCATTCGCAAGTCATTATCTCAACAGTCTGGATCATAAGATCGAAACCATGACAACGACACTGACGAGCATGGATGAATCAATCAAGCAACTTCAAGAAAAAGCGCATACTTGGGCCATATTTCGTCACCATATCGATTCGTGGAATGATCAGATGAAAGCGTTGGAACATAAAATCGAGCTGATCAGGCGTACCCAAGATGAAAATCAGATGATCAACCAGAAGCTGACCAGCCACGAGTTCACACTAAATCACATTCTCAGCAAAGTTATATATTTGAGTGACAGTTGCAATGCTGGTGAAATTGAAAGCACTATGAATCGTATCCGGGATGGCGGTCTGGGAGAAATCAAAAAGATTTTGGGTGGTGATCGGAGGACACGCAATGAGATTGGCCAACGTTTGAGCAACATATTACGGCACGTGCAGAACATTGAAACTGAAAACTGTCGCAGTTTCAAATCCAATGTTGGCAATGGAAACAAAATCATGGCGAATTTAATGCATCCGATCAGCACTTGTAATGGATCGCGAACGAATGATAACTTTGATTTGTCTCTTAAAGTAATTGAAGGAAAGATTAACAAAGTGATGGGAATGATTCCACAGAAGGAGGTCAAACAGATTGCGAGCAACGGTCAGAGGAATTTTGAAAAACTTGAAGAAGCCCTAGATTATTTGGAGAAAATCGAAGAAAGGACGATTCGTCTGTACGACGTTGGCTCAGAAAATCGTGAGAAAGTTTCGAATATCTGTCAATCGGTCAGCAGTGAGATATCAACATTTACGACTAACTCTGATTTCCTACTTACAAAAGTTGAGAAGTTGGTACAGGAAGTGTGGGTGAAAATTGAGACGTTAGTCAAGGAAGGTTGTGTCGCAAAGCCGAGTGCAGAAATTGATGAACATGGACAGCCATCCAGTGAGAGTGGTAGTGGAAGCGACAGTAGTAACGAATCCGAGACTGACACAGATTCGACATTTTCCACGACCACGGAAATTGTCGAAGAAACTGATAGTGACAGCAACGAGGTGGAAGAGCCTGAGGATGAAATCCGTAAGTAATAGATTTGACATTTCTTGTCTCTAACGATATTTTTTTAGAATTTGTTCAGCCGACAAAGTACGGCTGTCACGAGCTGACCGTTCGTGCCGATGGCATTTATAAGTTCTCCACAACTGATCTGGGTCCAACTGGGCGGGACAAAAACGAGCGTTATTGTGTATTTCCAACCGATGGACCAGCATGGACAGTCATTCAAAATCGAGGCCCATATGCAATTCAGGAGAATTTCAATCGTTCTTGGGACGATTACAGAAATGGGTTTGGAAGTTTGTACAAAGACTTTTGGTTTGGTAATGAAGTCCTCCACCAGCTGTTGTTTAATGATAATTATGAGCTGCGTATCGAGCTCGAAGACTTTGAGGAAGTAAAAGCATGGGTAGAGTACACTACGTTCCGCATTGACAGCGAGATGTACAATTACAATTTGATAATTGGTGGATATCGAGGCGCAATCCCTGATGCAATGTCGCATCATAACGAACAAGACTTTAGTACATACGACAGAAGAAATGATAAAAGCGTTGACGCTTGCTGTGCGTGTTCTACTGGATATGGCAGTGGATGGTGGTTCAATAAGTAAGCAATTTCCGTAATACGTAAGTTTTAGTTTCGATTTCTTGGACTTATTTTCAGTTGCGGTGAGGCAAATTTAAATGGAGTCTTTCATTATTCTCCACATGGGCATAACCACGTCGGGATTATATGGGATCAATGGCATGGTGATTACTCGTTGAAGTCTTCAAAGATGATGATTCGTCCAAAGGAGTGGCCAACTGAAGAAGAACAGGATGTCGTACGCGAATCGTCGGAAGATCCGTAATACAAAACATTATACATATTTATACACTTTTGTATAGATTGAAATAAAATTATGCAGTTGAATATGCAGTTTTAATACTATCACATTTTCATGCTAGTACATTCTTTCGGATAAGGGATGATGAGGAAACTCATTGTTCTTTCTGTGGCAATCGATTTTGGAAAGTCCGGAGTCTCAGCCTAGAAGTGTACCCGTCTTCACTTCATGTTACATCATATACAACCGGGAAAGAATAAAGAGAGTTTAGCGTTTGGACCTGTTTCGTTGTACAAATTCTACTGTTCGTAATTTAATACTTATTTTTTTCTAAAGCTACATCTATTCCCATAGTTTTTATTCATAGAACTATCGTTCTCGGCTACCTATACAGCGTTACCGTACCCGGTACTTACCTACTCAGCAGCAGAAATAAGAGAACAGGAGATATCCAACTTCGGCGAGAATTTCCCCTAATCCACACCGGAGAGAAATGTGAGAGTAGTGGAACAGCCTTGTATATCACATATACTCTTACAAAAACAATGGATCCACCACAATATGGCGGCCGATTCGTGAATTTTGTGGGATAATGGCGGCAGATTCGTGGATTTTGTGGGAAATAGTCGGCAGATTCGTGGATTTGCCCAAGCTCATGTACTACTGTTCGGAGGGTGTTCAAAAGTTGATTCATATTTTTAAGAGCACATATAATACTTGGGTGAATAAAAATGTAATGCTGTTTAAATAATATATGTAAATCTATTTACAGGAATATTTTGAACCAATTTAATTCTTCAAAGTAATATATAGTACATTAAGTAAAGTATTCATTAATTTCACCCTAGTGCTTCAGACAGTAATTTCCACAAATGGGAGTTTAATGAATCTGCTTCATGAACATACGCTTTGTTCGTTTGCTTAACCCTCCTTTCTGTAAGCAAAATTTGAAAAAAAGTTCAGTAACGAGCGAATTTTTAAATAAAAACTCTAATTCACCCCAATACTACGGTTGGGGAAGGGTATCAGATGTTTACCAGCTGTTCGCAAGAGCTCACACGTATTCACAGACTGGGGAGAAAAAGCGTTTAAAAAACGCTGTCAGATGAAATCAAGGGCAAGCGAGGTAGAAGTTTTATATCTCCTTGCTCTCTTATTTCTGCTCAGCAGTCTTATGCCCCAATCTTTGGCATATCCCAGTCGTTTCTGTATATTCCGACAAAGTTGTCTTCTTGCGAGGTACAGGGCTTAAAACCTTACTGATCAATTGGCTGGCAGGACGGACAAATTGCCAGGAGTCCTAGTGAGCACTGCGTTTTTTATACGCTTTTTCGTCCCCTGTCTGTTAATACGTGTGTTGCGAACAGCTGATCCCCTTCTCCAACCGTAGTAATGGGGTGAATTAGAGTTTTTTATTTGAAAATCCGCTTGTTACTTGAACATTTTTTTTTCAAATTCCGGTGTTAAATTTACAACACAGTAAGGAGGGGTAAACAAACGAACAAAGCGTATGTTCATGAGGTAGCTTTCTGTGAGTTACAGTTTGAGGTACTAGGGAAAAATAATTTATTTATTATTTACATTAATTATTAATTAATACACAAATAATTATTAATGAATTACATATGCATAATACCGAAAAAATGCATTCACACAATACATGTGTACCGGTAACTAATAACATTCATTGAAACATTTGCTTAATTTAAAAAATTACTTAAAATAAACGGCTTTGCTATTTTTACTACACTTCAAAATAGCCGTCATGGACTAGGGGTAAAAATGGCCGAAGTTGAATAACTCTTCACTCATTTATTTCTGGCGAATACGATGCCACTATCGGTGTCCAAGCGGCATTAGTGTTTATGCGCGTTTTTTCTGTGGGTATGTATGCGCACATATATGTACGAGTGTGGTCATACTACTTGAGCTATTCTATACTTGAGCGATTCAGTAAATTTTCCAACAGAATTTTCTAATTCTACGAATCCAGCAAGAGTACCAGGGCACTATTATATCCTTGAACGATTCAGTCAATTTTTCAACAGAATTTTTAAATTCTACGAATCCAGCAGGTATACCAGTGCACTTAATTTTTTTAAAAGTATGAGTTCCAATGATTTTGCTGCGAAATATATATCCTCCAAAGCTGTGCAATGGAACAAGACTACTGGTAAAAGCTTTAAGACCTAATGTAATTTAAGCGATTATTATAACAAGACCAGGCAGAGGTGAGAATGTATTTATTTCACGAATGATACTTTCGGGTTACCCATTTCTTCTTAAAAGGCTGCAGTTTCCAATTAAATTATGTTTTGCTATGACAATCAATAAGGCTCAAGGTCAAACAGCTAAATTTACCGGCATTGACTTAAGTAATGAATGCTTTTCGCATGGACAGATTTACGTAGCCTGCCCACGATGCAGGAAAATTTGCATTTATTAACCCAACATCATCCAGGCTCGTGTGGGAATGTCTACAGAAGCTTACATAGCTGAGTAGGAGTAACGAGAGGAAAACTATGTTGGATACCTGGCCATACAGGGATAGAATTCAATGAAATGGCCGACTCCCACTGTAGGAAAGGAGCATTTTATAGGCCCCGAAACATTCTGCGCTGTAGGAGATCACGTCCTCAGGGAAGAGTTCAGGGAACTAGAAAAAAGGAACCGAGCAGATACATGTTACAACGCTCATGGTATGAAGCAGGCCAAGATACTCTTGGGTCAACATAACCGCAAGAGGTTTGAAGCATGTATCAGAATGAGCAAAACAACCTCCGTATCCAATCAGGCTTCCTAACAGGGCACTGTAAACTCAGGGAGCACTTAAGGAAACTAGGAGTATCAGAAGAAGGTCTCTCCAGATTCTGCGGAGATTTTAATGAAATTCCAGGCACAAATGTGAGGCACTAGCCCACAAAAGACAAAGATATCTGGGCAAACACCTAATATCAGAGGAAGAATTGAGGTACCTTTGCGCAATAAGAGCAAATAAACCTTAATAAACTCTGAAAAGAGCTGCATGGGAGGGGAGCTCTTAAGAAAGTTAAGGTATGAATAGGGGGCACAATAGATTTAAAGGTCGCGGTGCAATTTACCCCCAACAATAATAACGTACGAAAAAAAAATTTAAACTCGATATAACGAGGCAACTCCCTTGACTGTGGATGGATGCATTTTCTGGGTCTATTGTAAAACTGGTAGATACTTAACTATATTCGTACATTTATTTAACGTTTCGTACAAAGAAAATTTGCTCAATATTACGAAATTTTGTGTTGGGTCAGCTAGTAATATAATAATATTGGTGGCGCTACAGCCCGTAGAGAACCAGGGCCTAGCTTCTCAGCAACCGTTCGTGTTGTGCGTGCTATTGTTCTATCACGAATGGAAGGGACCTACAGTTTTATGCCGACTCCGAACGGCCAATTTTGAGAAGCTTTTTGTAGACAGTTATACTCTTTGAGCATTGTCAGTGACTCGAAAGAGATGGGGCCGTGAAAAGTATTTCTTGTCGTACCAGGAATCGAACCTAGACAGGTAGATCCAAGTGCGTAGGCGTCGACGCACATACCCACAACGCCACGGGTCCTGAATTGGATAGTTTAAAACTTCAGGAAGTTGATAATCAACTTCAGTCGTTTCATCGAAGTCAGGTTGCAAAAAGGTACTTATTACGTCGAACCTTTCTAACACCGCCATCAAGAACTTGAATATCACGTGTACACGAGAAGGCATTCCCAATGACATCAAATAACGAACTGTATCACATCTACCCAAGAATGATGTATTACAGATTACGCATTGCGCATGTCCGCCATGTTTGTTTACGTTTCTGACATTTTGGGAGACAAGAAAATATTATTTCCGTCTAAAGGAAGTAGACTTTGGTATATAATTTCTATAATTCCTACAATTCGAAATGGGTACCTATGTTCATATGTTACTATATTAAAGTCTTACTTACATTTGTGCATGATGGTTAAACATGGACAAGTAAGGGATTATGCTATTGCAACCGTTAAAATACAGTCGATCTAAATTAAAGCATTACATGAGGACATGATTGTGTTTCTTGTTGCAAGAAACTTAAGCTCTTCTAACAGTTCCTGAGTCGCTCTACTCGATTCGAATACATTAGAATACAATTTGTTCATTTTAGATCAGGTGTTGGTGCCTCATGGTCTGTAATGAAAATGATTTTGTGAAGTAGCTGATGTAGATATAGTTACAAATGGTGGTTTTGTTGAAGAAGAACTCAACGAAGGCGTAGAGTACAGTTTGTATCGTTGTAGGGAATTCGTTGCTCAAAGAGCTAATGTAACCAGTCCACAGAGTTTTCTTTTTGGTGTCCTCTGATTCTTGACCAATAAAACAAACAACTATGAATCCAGTTGTGTTGATCTGTATGAATGCTTCTCACTACTACAAAATAATTTAACTAACAACTCCAATCAGGCAACAAATTGTTAGAGCATTTTAATAATTCAGTAAAAAATATATTAAAATAACTTTTTCATCCTGATACACTTTTTTAAAACACAATTTTTCTTAACAAAAAGACAGAAACAGTTTTATTTCCTACAATTCGTATGTAAATTACGAAGAGCTGTCAAATCGGATGTCGCCTGTGACGTAGCCTGCACAGAAAATTAAACACCTTAATCACCGTTCATATGAATCGCGAACTGCGAACGAAACAACCATTTTCCATTAAATATTAACAAAAAGTTATAATCTTTGGTATGCAATAATCTGTTTGCATTGAATTATCGAGTTTATTTATCAAAAAAAAAACTCAATATCCAAATTATTGATATTAATTTGTTTTTCTGCGAATCAATCCTTCTAATTGCGAACTGACTAGCTGATCACGCAATACACAAAGAGGCAAACGCGATCCACAAATTCACAATCAAAAAATTCGCAATGAAGTGTCAGTTTTCATAAATTCTTCTCTTCGAATGAGAAAACTTCGTATATGAATGAAGTGTCAGCGAAGTTCGCAATTATGGATGTCCCTTTACTGCGTAATCTTATATCTGTCATACCTGACTTCTACCACAGTAGCAATAGCAGTCACCCTCTATCACCAGCTGTCAAATTGTTTTCAGTTCTACCAACAATTTACTGCACAAATTCAAATCTTGCCTTAATTTTGGCACACCCTATACATCCGTTGAGCCATATTTGTTCAAATAAAAATTGAATTGACGCCTTGAGATCCAAGTTGAACGATGGAACTTTGGAAGGAAATAATTATGGTTATAACATAGGTCTATGTTCAATCTATGTTTGGTATATATATGTATTTATATATATTTTTTAAAACTTTTATTCAGCAAAATTTGCTATTTTATTTTTACATTTGTACATGACGCTCTTAATAACTAAGCCCGTGAATTTCAAATATTATAGTTTGGTTTTCTTAAATGCAACCTTTCTACAGTCCCCGGGTCATGTAAGACCCATTTCGGGGAAAAAAAATTAAATTTTCTCAAAAAATAAATTTGTCTAGGACTTGATGTATTTTCTAAGTTATGGAATTGTATATAACGTTGTTTTTTTTATCTAATATATCCATATAATCGAAAAACCTAAACATAACTGCAAAAATAATCAAAAACCTAGAAATATAGTACTGGGTCAGATTTGACCCGAAGTCCGTCCGCGTCAGTTAATTTGAGGACCGTAGGAAAGTTAATGTTTGTTTAATTTTTTACTTCATTTGGGAAGGAGTTAAATATTTATGTCGTGTGGGACAATAATTACGACCAATAGCGACTTTTCTACATTCAGGCAACGATATTCATTTCAAAACCTCACGAGAAACCATTTTCGCATCCATATGACTATTGGTCACATAACCACTAAATTATATCCCTAAACAAGATGCCTGAAAATAAAGTCTCCATTTACATTCCGCCAGCTCCAAAGTAACTGCTTGACCATCGTCACACTGCTATTGAAAACATACATAAATAACTCTCTATCGAATCCGTCTGCGAACACACGCCCATTGAAGGAAAATAAATTACAGATGTCACAGCAACGAAGAAATAAAAGAAAGTCCACAAAGCTTTAATACCTCCAATAAAAGAAATACATACTGCATGCATCTTTCTCAGATAAAAGAAAGCATATCCTCTAAAATTCCAAATGTATAGGTACTACAAAAGAAATTAATTGCATACGTCAAACTCAGGACGTGCCTTACCGGCACCACGCATAATCACCTTATTGCAGAACAACATAGCTCCACCTCTCTGCCATATCTGCCGTGAATACTTTTATCTACATAGACATAAGTAAACTAATAGTTTATAGTTTTAATAACATATATAACAAAAATCTCTGTTACCTACTTAGCGATGTCACACAAATATAAATTAATATAAAACACATAATAAGTGCATTATATTACATTTAAATTAGAATCAAAACTACCCAACATCATGTTACTTACTAACTTATGTATTATCTATTATTATTTAAGTTTCAGATTGATAAGTTTGAATTTATTTACTAATTTAAAAGGAGCAATTTGCCAGATGGTTGCACAAATGTTAATTGGGTACTTAATGAATTCAATGTAACTTCAACCTTAAGAACATATATTCTACAAACGAGAATTAAATTAATATCGTAACCAGTAAAAACCAGGCATGACAATGGTGTGTTGCAAATTTGTTCAACTATAGCTCATAAAACTAGTCAAAAAATGGGCCCATTTATACACAATTGAAGCTATTTAGTTTCACTTTAATTTCGCTGCCTATAATTGAAATAGTTAAGAAGAGATACATCTAAATATGTAGAAAGAGGTTCACTTCAGGCTTGTATTTAATATTTTTCACGATCTTCACTGAACTCTCTCATCCATCGTTTTCTAATAATCTAATTATCAAATCTCAATGACACAAACCCTCATAAAAATGTATCTAAATAAAACATATAGATGTCACTGCATTTTGAAATTTCTACTCGTCTCTCTCATAATTTCATTTTTCCTTTGGGGCATCCAACCGGGTAGTGTGTTGTACGGTGCTGTGGTTGTATCTTTATCCCACGGGAGTCAAAAGCTTCCCATAAATTTCGCAAAAAAAAGACATTCTGTGCACATTAACCGCCAAACACTTGAAGGTAATTTGAAATATCACATATGAACATTGTGTTTTCTAGTATTATTATTTTGTAAAAGAAATTTCCAATTCATTTACTAAGACCTGTCAATCGATGGAAGGATACTTTTATAAGAGCAAACTTAATATTAAAGTTCATAGATAAATGTTCAATTCAGTATAAATAGGTATTTATCAACATTATAAAAGAATTATTCTAAGTTTCAGAAATATATTTTCCAAATTCACAAATCTTTGGACCACTTGGCCAAAATGGCATATGTGGAATGTTTGCAACGTCTTTCAACTATCTTTGGAACGGGTGAACTTAATTTTGATAAGTGCATAGATATGCATATAGATTATATACAATGATCGTATTTGATACTAATTTAAATCCAAAATAAACTTCTTAGAAACTTAACAAATCATTTATTTGTGAAAACTTCCACCTATGGGGCACTCAGTCCAATTCGATGTCAGTTGCTTTATTCGATTCTTTTTATCTGTTTTGACAGAAGCAGCGAATTAGAAGGAAAGTTGGACGCGTTTTTGCTTCTCTGATGATGATCACATAAATAACTTTTATTTAATAAATTTATTCCGTTTGTATCAAATAACAATAACAAAACAACAAACATAGTGAAGCAACAAACACTTGTGATTTACAAACTAATTTCATGAAAGCAAAAATCACGAGCAAAATTACAACTGACATCTACTTTGGGTGGTGGTAAGTTGTATCTTTATACTTTGAGGATTCTAACAAAAATAGTTTATGGATATTTCTTGGGCGATTAATCCAATTCAATTATAGCTATTTTTTTAAACATTATTCAGGTTACTCAGCCAAATAAGAAAACCCCTAGCTTTGAGTTTCAATGCGGAGCATTTGTTGCATCTGACTTGATGAAAGTGATATTGATTTGGATGTTATTAGAATCGTTAAATGTTGAGAATATAATTGAATTGGGAATATATCGTCGTACTTGCAGAGCACATAGTACAAATATGAGACTCCGCTGCAAGAGTAAAGAAGTGTCAGTCGCTAGGAGTGTATCAGGTCGTATGGGCTTATCGTTGACGAACAAAATGGAAGGCGAATATATCTGGGCAAAAGAATTTAACATCCTTTGAGCTGACATTGGTCGCAATATTGGTAAGTGGAACATAGATTTCGTTTATGTAAATTCATTGGTGTCTTAATATTTTTTGTTTTTATAGATATATTGCTTGTTATGATTATGTTCGAAGTTTCGAAATCATCTGTTTGATTGAGTGTTCGATAACCACAGTCGGGCTGGAAAAATTTGATGCATTTGCTTAATAACTTATTAAGATATGAAGACACGCATTTCGGAGTGGTAAGCAGATAGAAAGGACGGTTTATTTGTTTACTATTTATATATGTATTGTTTAGTATTAATTTCAGACATGGTTACTATTTCCTTAGGAGAAATTACAAATATATCTAGGTACATACGTGTATTTGAATATCGTCATTGCTTTGTACAATAATAGCGATAAAATGATCAGTAGGATTCATTTTGATGAGTTAAAAAATGTTTGTTAGTCTCAAAAGAGAGCAATTGTAATTTGAACATTAAGCTATATCTACAAGTTGCCTTTACGGCTGTTTTATAAGTAAAACAATGGTTTTTTTTAACTGTTAGTGCTCCAATTTCTGTCATTCAAATGGAACTAATACATTACACACTACACACGCAAGGGATCAAGGATATATTATCGCATTTTGACAATCGTAACTACAGTTTTAATTAATTTATCTTGAATTTACCACTTCTGGCATTCAGTAGAAATATATAGCATGTTTAGTATTCCTTGTCAAATAGTCTACTTGAATGACGAAGTCTGTTATGGATGGCATTGGTATTCTTGATACAATTAATTTCTGCATGAATCCAATATTAATAATCCCTCGACTTGGACCCGAAACAAATTGCATTCAAAAAATGCTGGATTGTATATTCACGGAAAATTTAGAAAACAATTGTTGATTACTTTGATTAGTCAACGCGAATTGAATATTTTATAATTCTTTTTTCGGATAGTGACTGAATACATAAATATGTATGTACCTTTCCATGTACCTACAGACGTAACTTACAGTTTTTGTTTTTGACTTGTGTTAGGTATTTTGTATTAGAGTTCCTGTGTAACATTCACTATTTCGTTTTACGATGTAAAATACTGTCTAATTGTAAGTTAATAATATATAAATTCCAACGGAAATGGAAGAAATGCTATGACAACTTAATACTTATGAGTTATGACTATACAATGTTAACTGATTTTTTTATGCGAAACATGAGTCGCGGGTTTTTTCCTCTCGTTTGTTCCACATAATTCCCCTTTTATTTAAAATTGGGACAGGTGTGACAATTAGAAATAATTTGTGAGTGCCAAGCTAATTAGAAATACTAAACATTGGATTGGAGAGATTAATATTATCCTATTCATTTTACAGTGCAGTTCGATGGAGCGTCAAGTGTCAACGAGATTATTAATACATTAACAATATATTTATATTTATTTATTTATACATTCAGTAGCATTCTTCTCTCACGATGATTCTTAGACTAACTGTTTTTTTTATTTGTAGTAAAATGTAGTAAGTTTTAATATTTCCCAACCTTTATCTGTTTATCCGCCTATAACTTAAAGAGTAGTTAGAACAGTAGATGTTTCGTAGAATGTTCCTTCCAGAATGTATAATTGTATTCTGCTCCTAGATACTTTAAATATTAATAGATTTTATTATTTTAATTTCATTTCAGGAAACCTTTGTCATGGAGGGCCAACGATGAGATTTAAATAGATTTCTGAATAGATGTCGATAAGGATGTGTTCCCTCGGTAGACGGTCGGTATTGTGCGCGATATAAAGAATAAAAACAAACAGAGCTGCTTCGAAATCGAACTTCGAATAATTAACGCCTTAAAATTGTGCGCGTGCTTTTACTGGGTCGAAAAATAACGGTTAATACATCCGTAACAAGTCCGAAACGTTAAAAAGTAGAGTTTCTTTAAAAATGGTACAGTCCTCGGTGGTGTTCTAGATTTTTACCAGCACTGAATAGTCGCGTAAAAACGTGGAAGTTGAATCAGCTATCAAACGAGTCTCGCGATTCGATAATGAACTACCGAGTATTCCTGAACTACCTTACCCACTGAAATCTGCTAGAGCGAGATGAACATATGCGTATATGCAAAAGAGTAAACAGCACAGTAAAATATTCACTAGCACCGAACTTGCGACCAGTAGCCGTATACAGAGGCCACTACAAAAATCGTACTATCTCGGCCGCCATTGTTTTGTGCGTGAATTGAAAACGGAGCATTTTTTTTCGATTCTCCGTCGGAGTAGAGATGATTTTCGCAATTCCCAGCAAGAGCGAGTAATAATTTCGAAACGATCACCAGCAGCAGCCGCAATTGATGTTTTTAACAGTGAACTGTGCCAGCTAAACCCCAGAAAATTGAAAAGAATTATTCTATATTTTCATTTTTTTCTTTTTCAAAAATAACGAAAACAAGAGCAACACTAGTGAGAAATACAAAAATAGCATTTCCGTTCAACGAAGTGTGTGAAATTATATAAAAACGAATAGAATAAATCCCATCTACAATGAAAGAAGATTAATTTGTGATATAAATTGTGAAAAGCATTTTTCTTTTTTCTTCTCTTGCTTGACGAGAAGTAAAGGTATGTAATGAATTTTTTTATTGGAAAATTGTGTGAAAAGAAAAAAAAAGTTACCCCAAGAGAGAAAAAATAGAGTGAAAACGAAAAGTAGTAGAAGTGCGAGAGAAGATTGTGTCGCGTCAGTGCAGCAATAGCAGCAGCGTTATAGTGGATTTTTTTTTATAAAAACAAAGCAAAGCATTTTCTTCTTTGTATTGGATTATTTGAATGGATTAACCCAGCCGAATGGAATACGCGTAATTTATTGGATTATTCTAATGGCGTGTAAGTAAAATGTTTTTACTAGATGAAATTAACACTGTTGGAGTTT